>CM037591.1:116502036-117845536 GCA_021018995.1 Chloranthus sessilifolius | reverse complement strand
AACAAAATACCCTCCAGAGGAGGCCCCTAGAGCAGTAAGGGGAAGCCCTCCTAGCTTGTTTTTCTCAACCCACCATTTGATAATTCCTTTAACTATATCTTTCTCCTTCCCAAATGACCAGCATTTTCCGGCACTCGATATGGTTAGTACGGCAAATTTCCGATCGAGAGCGTGAAGCACAATAAGCCTTTCCTCGGGGAGCCCAACACAATTTGGGCAGCCCAGGGATCGGTCCCAAAAATTTGAGGCTTTTCCACTGCACCCATGAGCAATGAAGAGTACTGCCTTTGGGGACTCTGGTATTTGCCAAATCACGTCGGTGCCATTCATGAACTCTAAAGAAGGTTGGAATTGGACAGAAGATCGAAAGCTATTCCATTTTTGCTTTGGCAGACTAAACGACGAATCGGGTTTTGATTTGTTTTTCATAAACAGTATAAAAATAGTCAGAATCAGGATCAGAGATGCAAGAACAGCCACACGAAAATGCTGTGCTCCATGGAATGGCTTTATGGGCTTGTTCAAACGCCTCATTGCTGCTGCAATTGCTGTAAATTTTCTAAAATTAATACTTAACAATTCACCAATGCAGTGGATCGATCATATAGATATAACATGATCAATCAAAACCCATTAATTTCAATTCAATTTACAAAAATTTATAGGAATTTAGGAGGGTTTGAACTTTAAATATAGATTAGAAATCCAAGTTTCAGTAATGGGCATGAATGAAATAAATCACATATTAATTTAAAGTTCCAACAAATTTATATTAACAATACTGAGAATATAAGATGATGATCATTATTATGATAACCAACAACATTAATAACAAAAATTTGTTAATTACAGTAAAAAAAAGCTTGATTATGATTAAAGAAATATCAAATAATTTTATAAATTATTACACGTACCTTACAAGAAACGAAAATTAAACTATAGAATATTCACAAAGGAGAAGTACCTTTGTTTTGATGTGAAATCAAGGCGCTTTCGCTCGCCTTCTTCTTGCTTTCTCTCTGCTAATATACGACATTACGACGCTCCTTTTTCGCTTCCCTTTCTAAGAGTAGGGCTATGAATAGGTCGGGTCGACCCTACCCGACCTGCCCCACCCGGATCTTCACTTGGTCGGCTCCATAAACTTGACTCATCAGATCGGGCATGCAGCATCCGACCCGACCTTCGGGTCGGGAAAATATAGGTCAGATCGGTTTGAATCGAATCGGCCCAAGAACCATGCAAAATAGGGGGTTTTAGCGGGTTAAGTCAGTTATCTAGTCGGGCTTTCTGGCTGGTACTAAGGGCATAGACCCATACCCCTCAGGTCGGGTGCACGATTGGATCAGGCGTATGCTATGTTTCGGTCGGGCAGCTAAAATTTTTGCCCGACCCTACCCGTTTATAGCCCTACTTATGAGTGGCAGGTAATTGTTACGTTGGCTCTAAAGTGTAAACGGGTCAATCTCTTTAGTGCTAAAATCTTTCTATCACTGATTAAAGATTTGACAATTGTAACATACACAGATTGCCTCCTCTCAAAAAAAATAAAATAAATAAATAAACACATAAGCAGATTGCCCCATTCACATTTGAGAGTAGATAGATCGGTTACCTGAGTTTTGGAAAAGGTATTCTCAAATCTAAGTACTCTAATTGGATGGTGTTAGATCTCCTAAGCGGTTGGCTATAGTTGAGAGAGATTTGATTTGGCCCAAAGATGTGTCGTTGAACGATTTTCTAGCATCAGATGAAGAGTTTTGGAGAGCCTTCAAATCGATAGCTAAAAGCATATGAGCAATGTTCACAAAGGTCCTATTCGAGCATGGATCAAAATATCGGATGATACGTATCGAAACAGTAACATATCGGATGATACATTGAATGTATCATCCGGTATTAGTCATATAAAAGGACGATACAGTATATTTAATATACCATATCGTCCACCTCCGATACCGTTACGTATCGGTATCGGACGATATTTTAATCCATGTATCTGAGTGCTAGTTTATTACTCACTACTATAGTAACAAATTTCTTGGTTCATTTGGTAAAAGTTTCAGGAAAATAAAGTCATGGGTTGTCAAGTGGAACACATGTCAAATCCACATGACACACATCTCAAAAAGTAATGAGTATATTTATTTTCACCCACGAAATCTTTGAGTTCACCCATATAAGTGGGTACCCGTCTTTGGCAAACCGATTCTTTAAATCCACCCCCTTAATCATCTTATTTTCTAAATGGTCAAATGCACCCACTACTTTCTTTTGCTATAAACCCATATCGTCTTCCCCTTTCTTCCCGCGCTTGCGTGATATTTGAACTCCGTTCTTCTGAGGTCCTTTGAATCGCTCGATTTTCCTTTATTGTACACCCACATTGTATTCTCTCCCTTCTTCTCGCTTTGCGCAAAGTGAGGAAGGGTTTGTGGGACAACGACAAACCCTTTTTGGACTCGGTCCCTCCGAAGTTCTCAGCAACTGTATGAATCCCTCTGGCACTGCAAGGAATCCGGGAGGAAAGATAAAAGCAATAGTACTCTGTCTTCATCCTTAACCTCTTCTCCAACATTTAATAATTCAGATATTATCCTATTGAATTCATTAAGATATTCGGTGAGAGGAGTACCTATGTTCATGTGCAACTTGTACAGTTGTTTCTTCAGATAGAGATGACTCGTCAAAGATTTTGTCATGTAAAGACTCTAATTTAGCCCACAGAGTGGCCGCCGAGTTATCCCGCATCACATTGTAAGTAATCTGCTTCACTAAAAATAGTCGAATTGTACAACATGTTTGAAATTTGAATTCTTCATAATCACCATCAGACATATCCACCTGCTTACCCATAAACCCTTTCAATATCTTGTGCAACCTTTGTTGAATCAAGATATCTCATACTTGTACTTGCCACAAGTCGAAACTAAGCTTTTCATCAAATTTCTTAACCTCGAACCTCGCGTTCAAAATTTTTGCGAACTTCGATGTTGTCTCCAATCATAGAACAGAAACCTAATGCTCTGATACCAATTTTTAAGAAAAAACTTTCAAATTAACTAACAATCTCACGATGAACAATCAAATAAGAACGCAAAATAATAGAAAATCAAACACAATCACACAAAAGATAATAGTTACGTGGTTTGACAATTTGCCTACATCCTCAGACAACGATGATTCACTATATTGATGATTACACAAGAAGAACATTCAATCCTCACCAAAGCTCTCCACAAAACCCTAGATAGATTTACCAAAGTTTTTTTTCACCTTAATTTATCCATGAGTTTTTCCCTTATATATAGAAGATCTAAATCAAACTTCTAATCTAAGAGAAACTGTTGATTACGAAGTGTAAATGCAATTGGGTCGTCATGGGTCGCTCGAGTAGGAACCAAGGTCGCTCGAGCGACTTAGACCATAAAAACCACCCTTAGAATAGTGTATTGGTCGCTCGAGTGGGAACCAAAGTCGCTCGAGCGACTTGCACTTGTAAGTTTTTCCCTTTTGGGTCACCCACCTCGCTCGAGCGACCAATACATATGTAAACTAATTCCTTTTTATAGCTATTAAACTTGATAAACAACTTCGGAAACATGCAATAGATTTGAGCAAGCAAACACTTCCATCTTCAATAGCAATATTGGCACTATGCATCGAGGAGTCAACAAACATGATTCAGTCAGATTCACTGCTACTTCTTGCATTATATTATGAGCCTTCTTCCTAATCGTATTTAATCCTCCCATGATCTGTAATATTAAACATATGAAAGGCATCACAAAAGATGAATATTATAAACAAAGGCTAATCAAACTTTTACTTCAACAATAAAGAGAAAAAAAAATTACCTGAATTTTATAATCCTTAAGCAAAGAATGATCCAAAGTCAATATTCTTTTACTGATCTTGTAATCTGAATACATGAAGGATATGATAGATATGATTGGCAGATCTATATAGATGCATAAAGAAAGATAGTTTGCGATCAAAGAACATCGAATAATAAGCATGTGCAAAGATTTTTTAACGATCACTACCTATCTTTATTACCCGCAGCCCAAGTTGTTTTGTCTGCCCCCCATCTAGCATGGTGTAGATTTTATAAAAAGTCCCCCATAATGAAATGTGTATAAGTAATAAAGTATAAATCAAAGATATATATTTTTTATGTCTAACTAATTTCCTAACCGTCCAATGTTTGTTAATTTCTAATGGGGAAATAATCAAATGCATGGGCTGTTAGACGGATCGCAGCATGAAAATTACCACTTCCGAGTTAACCTCCAACTCAAAAAATACTATTCCACCAGCAAACAAAGACTGATAAAAAACACATTGTGTAATCAAATTCCCATCACCTCATTATTATTTCATTCAGGCCGGACCAAAATAGTCCAATAGTATAACAGTCCGACGTGATTGAGCCTATATGACCAAGCCCAGCCCGTTTATATATGGGGGCTATCCCAGCACGGCCCATTTATTAAATGGGCATAAAATGTGTGCTCATGCCCGGCCAATTGAGACCCCTAACAAATAACATGCTACAATAAGCAGGTAAAGCCATACCATTGCAATAATGAAGCCTAAAATAGGCTTGATTATGTAAATGGGCCGAAACTATCAATGACTTTGTTAAGTATAACTGATAAACAATGCAAGGAAAAGATATATAAAATATAATAATGGAAGGCCTTTATTAGGGTAAGAATGCTAAGGGAAATGTTAATGGGATGACATCAAATCTGTGAAAAGAGACACTAAATACTTGAGTAAGAATATAAGACAGCAAGGGGGATTCCTAAGATGATTGGAGTTGGACCCATACGATGATGTGATTCAATAACTTCATTCACTTCAATTTAAAATTTAAAATTCCCCGACCTAACTTTTTGGAAGCCTTTAGCTTAATTTAAACTCTTCAGCTATTACCAAAATAATTTCATGGTTTATGAGCTCGGACAATATTATTTTTTAAAAAAAAAAGGAAACTTGGGCAATATTGAGGCATACCAAGGTGATGTCTCAATATTGAACCTGTCAATATGAAGTTGTAACTTAACAAAGGTTACACAGCCAATTATCCCATGTCTTTGGAGTTTCATCCATTATAAACTGCTACAAGTTTGTATTTGGGAGATATGTATCATTTTAAAGACTAGAAAAAAAATATTGATACTGATTGTGTCCCTCATAGCACCAAAGATTTTGCTATATTTGATCATGAAGTGAGCTCATGAGATTTCCCATTCTAGTACCATTGGAGTTTAACTACACATACCGAATGGGGAAGCCTCCCCAAGTCCTGCTGGCTGTGGGGAATTTATTAATTTTAGAGCCCCATTCAAGTGGTGCATAGCGTCCTTTAGTTTAAGCCTTTAAGAAACATAGCATAATTGCTCTTTGTACCACTTCCTATGCTTATCTTTTTGCCACTGCTCGCCTCTATAGAATGTTTTCTGGGTATTTAAGCGAGTTCCTTGCATTGCTTTCGACTAGTAGTCTTTTTACTACTTTTTTTAGAATACATAAATTTCTAAATATTCTGTTTTTTGTATTGAAAATTTTGTAGGAGGTTTAGGGAGTTCCTTTGTAGATTCCTTCATAGAAGATGCTGAGATCTCTAGAAGTTTAAATCTGCTATGGGCCAAAATTTTGAGTTTTCTTCTAAAAGTACCTTGCATATGGCATCTAGATCATTAGGTCCTTATAGATCTCTTTGGGTTTCTCTATGAAGTCACAATAGGAGACTTGGGTTCTTTCCTCTCAAAAACCTTGTCGAGGAATATTCCTACATCAGTTTGATAGATCGATCTCATCGGATCTTATATTGATTGGATCCATAAGTAGACTATTGCTCAAATTGCAGGTTTTGTCACCACTGCCTTGTATAATTTCCTTGTCACATTGATGGGTCAAACTACTTTGGATCAAGTTCCTAACCCATGGATTATGGTGTATAAAAGATGTATAACTGATAAACAATGCAAGGAAAAGATGTATAAAATATAATAATGGAAGGCCTTTATTAGGGTAAGAATACTAAGGGAAATGTTGATGGGATGACCCAAATATACTGGATCTTTAAGGCCTAGGCTTCATCTGCAGTTTCTAATGCAACCTAGTCTTATGGTTAGTGAATACCCAGTTTTTCTACAAGTGTTATAGTTCATCTAAGCAAGGTGCTAAAACTTGGTATCAGTCAACCTCCAGATCGATACTACCAAGGGATATCCAATGACTAGTATTGCTGGATATCTGTTGATAATGATGCATATCAGCCAAATACTAATACATATCGGCCGACCCTGAACCCCTTATCACCGACACGTATCAGTTGATACCGGACGATACTGACCCCATATCACCGATATGTATCTGCTTATACATCTGATACTGGCCGATACCGATACAAATAATGGTATCGGATCGGACTGAACTTGTGACAGCCCGGATTTCGGCACCCCGAAACCCGTGCCATCAGCACGATCATCCTGACCGTGCCCCTTAGCTAAGCACGGAACACTGGTATATCAAGCATTGCAATAAAATAATAAACGAAATTGCAGAATTTGAATCTATATTAATTAACTCTCCAAAAGACAGTTCTACCCTCATGCCTCTACATGAATGGAGAACCGATCTGAACCATCGATGATAGCAATCATCACGGATGGTTCGCCCCAAAGGAATAATCCCATCTATATATATATATACATGGTTTAAACAGAATCAAGGCTTGACATACCAAGCCGTACAAAAACTCTCTCCAAAATCCCTCAAAGTGGCACAACGGAGTCCTCTAGAAGAAGTCCTCTGGAGGTGGCTCCAACTCTTCACCGGCCGCAAGGTCCGACTCGCCGAGATCAGCGTCTCCTGAAGCCTCGGCAGCTGCTAGTAGTGGACCTGCGACGTATAGTCTATAGGGTGAGCTACATCCTAGCTCAATAGGGAACAAACACAGTTGAACATATAAATTATGACTCACATATATTCCATGATATGTCATGCATGATGTATCTATCAGCTTTGTTAATGAAAGCAGTTAAAAAGCATTTCGTTTCTTGTTGATTACTTATATTTTCATTTACTCATGAATGATGCTGAAAAGGCCTAAAGCAAAACTTAAACTTTCAACTTAAGTAATCCCCGAGCAATATAGCATCGAGCCCCGATGAGATACCCATCATCGTCATCTATATAGACAGTTTTAACCGTATTCCCTGGGAATACAAATAGTACCCAACCCCCTTTCCTCTGGGGATCGGTGGCGGGGTTTCACTTGTCTCAATCAACGCCCCTGGGGTGTGCTTACTATGTACGGATAAGCCTCCGCACTGGCCTACGGTTTCGCCGCCGTATCGGTCACGGATATCCTGCCGTGTCAGTCGTGGATATCCCGCCACGTCGGTGGGGTACCCTATCAAACCTCAAATAACAAAAATATCGGTGCCTTACATATAGTTATTCACCGTGTAATTGTGCTATCTTATATCAGTTAGGCCCTATCAAACATGATTCAATCCTTGGATACATCCCTGGGATGTATCCATTTACTTGCATCACACCTGATGCTCTTATCTCTTTACTTCTTCATCCCCTGGGGATGGCTCATTATGATTACTCTTATGAATGTCACACACACACACTTTTCACTAATTCTTAAGAAATAAACATTTGAATTTAATTCTATATCACTACATACATGCTCTTGTAAAATAAAGTACATGTTCAAGGTGTTCCCTACCTCAAGTCTTCGTTTGTTCAATGCATCAAGGTCCCACGTGGCTCCTTGTGCACTAGTCCACACGTACCACCTATGGTACCACATAACAGGTGAAACACATCACAAGGGATGCAATAAAGAAGGTATAAGATCCTCCAAGAATCTTAAAGTCAAACCCAAAAGTCAACATAATTTATGTCAGTCGATTAATCGAACTCCAAAATCGATTAATTGAATCTGATTCGATTAATCGATTTCCAAAATCGATTAATCGAAGGTCAATATCGATTAATCGAAGCAATTTCGATTAATCGAAATTCTCCTTTTCGCAAAGTCCATTCTCAGTTCGAACAGTCGAGTTTTCATTCGATTAATCGAATCCAATTTCGATTAATCGAAATTCTTCTTTCGAAAGTAATTTCACCGTCAATAATGAGTTTTCATTCGATTAATCGAATCCAATTTCGATTAATCGAAATTCTTCTTTTCACAAGGTAGACTCTCAGTTCGAACAGTCGAGTTTCACAAGTTGATTAATCGATTCCAAATCGATTAATCGAAAACTAAAATCGATTAATCGAAATCCCATTTCGATTAGTCGATTTTTCCTTAAGTCATTTCCTCCAACCCCTGGGGTCCACTGGAGGTTCTCAGTCAATTAATCGATCCCCAAATCGATTAATCGAAATCCAAGGTCGATTAATCGAAATTTAGTTCGATTAATCAAAATCGGGGTCCTCTGACTTTTCAACTTCCTGGCCAATTTCGATTAATCGAAACCTAATTTCGATTAATCGAAATTGTCTGATTCAGCCCCTTTTCGAGCTGTTCTTCCTAATCTTCTTCCACACTTTTTCTTCTATTTTTCTAAGCCATTATCCTAAGATTTAAACTATTTTCAACTACCATTTAGCCTCTATAATCTATGCATTTGATTTACAAAATTTTACCTTGAATCAATCTCAAATTGATTTCAAATCTAGGGTTGGAAGGCTAGGGTTCCAGCTTTAGCTTTTCAGCGGATCCCTTGCGTTGAATCGGCCTCTTTAGTACTTGAATCCTTCCTTCCTCAACTAGCCTTTACTCCTTGCATTAATCACTCTTTTTACTCTCTCTCTCTCTTCTTTACTCTCCTTCAACAACCCAAAATACCTATCTAGGGTTATTAAACCCTTTTATCCTATTCTTCACTTGTGAGTTGAGCACATACACCGCGGTAGGTGTATGCGACTTCCTATTTACAACACACACCACAAAATCACTCAAGCTATCACATCTCGTCCGTTCATCACATTCTATGCTAACTCATGGACTTCCGTTTGGTCAAACCTATGACCGATCGGGCACGGATCCCGAGGTCATAGTTTTAGCGTGATTTTTTCGGGCTATTACATCCTCCCCACCTTGGGAATTTTCGTCCTCGAAAATAACCCAAGGTTGGTCTGTCTGGGGCACTCCCCCCCCTCACTCTCAGGTGAGGTGGTCTATATTACTTAGACGCATTCAACAGTTACAATACAAGTATGGAAGTACATTAATAAAGGAAACAATTCGACCAAAAAGTTTGATTTATATTTAAACTTTGGAAATTTACAATGCCAGATAAATTACAATACAATTCTGGTGTATACAATCGTAACTCAAAACAAATACAAGACTCAAACAGTCCCCTCACAAAGTTGATCAAAGCATCAGTAGCTGTGTGTCTCGAGCTGCTCTGGCTGCGGTGGAAGCGTCTCTGTCGGCTGAGCGGATGTGGATGTGGAGGGAACCGCGTCTGCAGTGGTGGGAGGGAAGACGGGTCCTCTGTGGAAGGCGGTGCGTCCAGCGGTCCACTCCTCCTCCTGGGCGAGGTAGCGGTGGTAGTCCGTCGGGTAAATGTAGCGGAGGGTGTGGAACATCAAGAAGTCCATCCTTCGGTTCATCCGCTCGTTGTTGGCTTCCATACGAGCCAACACGTCCTCGATGGTAGGACCGGATGGAGCGGCGCGCCGGCGGTAGGATGAGGTGGGTGTCGCGGGCGCGGAGTGTGCAGGTGGTGTCGGTGAGGCTGTGGTGTGGGAGGGAACCCTCTCCACGGATGGCTCTGCTGGCAGGTGTGCCCACCCATGGGTGGGTCTCACGAGGTTGTGGGGTGGTGGCGGCTGTTGGGGCAAGGAGCGGAACCCGGAGCCGGTAGGGTCCGCTTAAGCAAATTATAACTACGGGCCCATGAAGACCTAGAGAATGTCTTCACGCAGTCCATAGCCCTCTCTTCATGCGGAGAGACGGCATAAGATGCATCGTTGGAGTAGCACTCCAACATGCTCGATATGAGGCGAGCATAAGGCATCTTTTCTTTGGGCCTTAGGTTGCCCTTCATCAGCTTCCCTTTTATGTATCTCATCCCCTCAAGGATGAGCATGGTGGCATCAAACCACCGGCCACAGAAGGCCGCGTAAAGTGCCTGTTGCACTTTCTCCATGCGCTCGATGTCGTGGCGCATAGGGTACAAATTGCACTTGACCACTGAGTCAAGCATCCACATATATGGTGGAAGGTCAACCCTCTTTATGGAGGATCCCGACCCCTTCCTCCCGTTGGTCATATGTGTCATGACCTCTTCAAAACGGGGGTCTTCCTCAAAGGGTGGGAACAGGGTAGTCTCGGGGGTGAACTCGAGGTAGCACTCGAGCACCTCATGTATGTGACGCCTAGTGATCGTGTATAGACGACCCTCGATCGTGGTCAAAATGCAGTCATCGGTAGGGCCATCGGTTAGCCCTTGGTAGAATAACCTAACCAACCTAGGGTAGTAGGAACCCCGGATTGGTTTGAGTAGGTTGCCGAGGCCGGCGTTATTTAGGTAGGCTCGAGCCCATTGGGTCTCGCCTGGCACATCGGGATCGGTAAAAAGGGTAGGGTCGATGGTATATTCGACCTCGAAGGTCTTTGCTGCCCACCATTCATTTGGTTGCACCACATTGGTGGGTGGTGGTGGCATGGGGGTGGATTCGCGGGAAGACTCGCGCATGGATGCGCTCGTCGAACCGGAGGTGGTCTCCGATTCCGACGGTGAAGGAGTCCTCATCGGCGATGGGGTAGGTGGTGGTGGTGCGGCGTTCTTACGCCTAACCGGTAGTTTGGAAGTAGCCTTCTTTGAAGATAGACGGGTTTTGGGCGGCATTTCGAGACAATCTAGGGTTTATCTAGTTCAACTTGAAGGGAAAAAAACACAAATCTAGGGTTTACCTTAGGTGTCGATGCGAAAATGGGTATGAATCGCCGGAGAATCCAAACCCTAGAGCACTCGGTTGGTTGGAGAAGAAGGAAGAAGGTGAAACGCCAAAAACCCGAAGCAAGAAAAAATTTCGAATGGGGAATAAAATCCCCGATCTTATATATATAGCCCGCGGCTCGATTAATCGAAATTTAGAATCGATTAATCGAGATTCAAAACTAGGTTAAGCCGCGTAAAATCGATTAATCGATTGCCCAAATCGATTAATCGAAAGTCAAATTCGATTAATCGAAACCATTTCGATTAATCGAAATCGTGTCTGTTTAAAATTTTAAAATTTTGAGCTTACTGGCGCGAGCCAGTCGATTAATCGAAATCCATTTCGATTAATCGAAATTTCAAAATCGATTAATCGAGTTTCACTTCGATTAATCGAAATCGTATGGTAACTTCTCAATTTCCCGAATTCTTTAAATAATCGATTAATCGAAACTCATTTCGATTAATCGAAACTTCAAAATCGATTAATCGAAATTATCTTCGATTAATCGAAATTGTCTGTGTATTCAATTTCTTCCAATCTCTTAAGTAAATCGATTAATCGAAATATAATTCGATTAATCGAAATGTCCAAATCGACTTGTTGATTCCAAATCGATTAATCGAAATTGGTCTTCTATGTAAATTCTAACTCTCTTTCTCATTTCCAGTCACTGACACATGCCAGTCGACTAATCGAACAAAATCGATTAATCGAAATTCCAAATCGATTAATCGATTTGAAATTCGATTAATCGGTTTTGCCCAATTTCTACAGAATTCCAATCTCTTTATTTCTTTTACTATTTTTGACAATTCATGACAGATTGGATCAAAATTTCCATTGAATTACAAGCATAGTGGAGATTTCACAACATATTTGTGGTTTTACATTGAATTCTCACGTCGTTGGAAACAAGGCTGGATATTGTTCTTTCACATCGGCCTCTCGTTCCCAAGTAGCCTCTTCTTTAGGATGGTTGTTCCACCGAACAAGCACTAAGGGAATCACTTTAGTGCGCAGTACTTGTTCTTTTCGATCCAAGATCTCCACTGGTTCCTCTATCATGCTCATGTCCTCACACATCTCTATAGGTTGCTTTCCTAACACATGAGACGGATCATTCACGTACTTTCTGAGCATCGATATGTGGAAAACATTATGTACTCGATCAAACAGCGGTGGTAAACCAATGCGATATGCAACTTCACCTACTCGTCCCAAAATTTCGAATGGTCCAACATAACGTGGACTTAACTTCCCTCTCTTGCCAAATCTCATTACACCTTTCATAGGTGACACTTTTACAAAGACGTGCTCGCCCACTTTGTAGTCGACACTAGTCCGCTTCATATCGACGTAACTTTTCTGTCTACTCTGTGCTGTCTTCAACCTTTCTCTGATAATTCGGACGACGGTAGCGTTTTCTTCAAGTAGTTTCGGTCCTAATACAAATTTCTCACCTGTTTCCTCCCAATTGAGAGGTGACTTGCATCGTCGTCCATACAGAGCTTCATACGGTGCCATGCCAATACTCGTTTGAAAACTGTTATTATATGCGAACTCGAGCATCGGCAGATACTCATCCCAGTATCCTTGCATATCAAGCATGCACGCTCTGAGCATGTCTTCTATTACTTGGTTCACTCGCTCTTCGCCCCATCTTGAGGATGGAAAGCTGAACTAAAGTCTAGTCGTGTTCCCATTCCTTCTTGAAATTTCTTCCAAAACTTAGACGTATATAGTGGATCACGATCTGAAACTATGCTGCTTGGAATACCATGTAATCTTACAATCTCCTTCATATATAAATCTGCCAATCTTCCTGCTGTATATGTAGTATTGTACGGCAAAAAGTGCGCTGATTTGGTCAATCGGTCTACGACGACCCAAATGGCATTGTGTCTCTTGGCAGTACGGGGTAATCCAACAATGAAGTCCATTGAGATCGATTCTCACTTCCACTCTGGTATTGGTAACGGTTACAATAGTCCAGCAGGATGTCTATGATCAACCTTCACCTGCTGACAAGTCAAACATCGTGACACATACTCGGCCACGTCCTGTTTCAGTCCTCTCCAGCAGTAGTTCTTTTTTAAATCTTGGTACATTTTGGTGCTACCAGGGTGGATAGCATAATTTGACTTATGGGCCTCATCAAGAATCGTTCGTCTTAGATCGGCATTGTCCGGAATGCATAGACGACCTTTAAACAACAAAGAACCATCTTCTTTTACTGAGAAGTCCGACCTGATGCCTTCACTCACGTCTTGATGAATCTTTGTTAATGTAGGATCTTTCATCTGTAGATCGTGGATATGCTCAAATATCACTGGCTTTACTGATATGTTAGCCAAAAAGGATCCAGTGTCCTTTGACTCAATGTTCGCATCATAGATTGCCAGGTCTTCCAATAATTTCCATCGGTGCATACCCAAAATCAAAGAAGCTAAGCGAAATTTGAACCTTTTCGACTCAATGCATCGCTACAACATTTGCCTTGCACGGATGGTATTGTATGGAGCAATCGTAATCCTTGAGGAATTCCATCCATCTGTTGTCTCATGTTGAGTTCTTTACGTAAACAGATATCGGAGGCTCTTATGATCGGTGAAAATTTGAAGGTCTCACCATACAAGTAATGTCTCCAAATCTTGATTAGCAAAAATGACTACCGCCAGCAAGTCATGAGTCGGGTAATTTTTCTCGTGTTCTTTCAACTGTCTTGATCCGTAAGCTATCACCTTCTTGTGCTGGTTGAGCACACAACCAAGGCCATTGTATGACGCGTCGCTGTACACGGCGTATCCTCCACCGCCTGAAGGAATCGCTAATACTGGAACCAAAGTGAGTCTCATTTTGAGTTCTTGAAAACTCTTCTCGCATGCCTCACTCCACTCAAACCTTGAATCTTTTCGTGTCAGCTTTGTGAGAGGTCCCGATATCTTTGAAAACCCCTCGACGAAACGTCGATAATAGCCTGCTAAGCCCAGAAAACTTCAGACATCGGTCACTGTCTTTGGCTGCTCCCATTTAACTACTGCTTCTATCTTTGCTGGATCTACAGTGACACCATGCTTTGAGACAACGTGTCCCAAAAAGCTAACTTCTTCCAACCAAAACTCACACTTGCTGAGTTTGGCGTACAATTGGTGTTCACGTAGCGTCTGTAGAGCAATCCTCAAATGTTCTTCGTGTTCCGTCTTGGATTTGGAGTATATCAGTATATCATCAACAAATACTACGACGCAGGAGTCCAAGTGTGGTTTAAACACTCGGTTCATCAAATCCATAAACGACGCCGGAGCATTCGTCAATCCAAACGGCATCACAAGGAATTCATAGTGTCCATACCGTGTCCGGAAAGTCATTTTCAATGTCCTCGCTTTGACTCAAGAATCGATGATACCTGATCTCAGGTCGATCTTGGAAAAATACCTTGCTCCTTGCAGTTGGTCGAATAGATCGTCTATTCTAGGCAAAGGGTAGCGGTTCTTCACAGTGAGTTTGTTCAATTGTCGATAGTCAATGAATAACCGCATTGACCCATCCTTCTTCTTGACAAACAAGACCGGTGCTCCCCATGGAGACACACTCGGTCTAACAAACCCCTTGTCCATAAGCTCTTGTAGTTGTTCCTTCAACTCCTTTAACTCAGCGGGAGCCATTCTATAAGGTGCTTTTGAAATAGGCTCCGTTCCTGGTGCTAAGTCAATGGCGAATTCTACTTCTCTTTCTGGAGGTAACCCAGGCAATTCCTCTGGAAACACGTCAGCGAAGTCTCGCACAACTGCTATCTCAGAAATGACGTTCTTTTCTTCCTTGTCCTCCTTTAAGAAAGCTAAGTATCCACTGCAACCCTTTCTAATCATTTTCTCGGCCCTTACTGTTGAGATCAATGGCACAGATGACGACCTCACTCCTTGAAACCGAAATGATCTTCTTGTGTTGGGTCTGAAGATGACTACCTTGTTCTTGCAATCAACGGTTGCACAATGCTGCGCCAACCAGTCCATGCCAAGGATCACATCAAACCCTTGCATGTCTAACAGTATCAACTTTGCTTCTAGTTCATGCACCTCAAAGTCTCGAACTGCTACAATGATGGATTTGCAAGCTAACTCCGTGTCTACTAACTCTCCAGTCGGAATAGACACAGATAGGACGAAATCCAACGTCTCTGGAACAATCTTCATCTTCTTAGCGAAACGTGGAGTGACGAATGAGTGGGTAGACCCGGGGTCTATCAACACTCGAGCGTCATATCCACCGAAACATCCTTTTTCATATATATTTAGAGTACCTATAGTATACACACATACATACAATAATTTACACATCAAATTTCACTCTTAATTTACATACAGCTTTTGGTATTGAGAAAAGAATCTATATAATTTCTAATGCATGCTCCTTCTCTATCTAAGGTTTTAATGAAATGAAAATTTTCTTTTAATTTTTTTAAAAAAATCTCACCTTGGATGACGTCATGCACGTTCCCTGCTTCCTGAGCAGTGACTGCATAGGCTCTCCCCTGGACGATCGGTTTCCTTGCTTGAATTAGTCGTGGTGCTGCAACTGAAACCGTCTTTCTCTTATCCGTCTCGGGGCAATCCTTGATCAAGTGGCCCACCTTGCCACATCGGAAACAACCCCTAGTTCCCGATCTACAGTCCACCGTCCTATGAGGCTTGCCACACTTTGCGCAAGTCTCCCGAGGTGCGGAAGAAACAGTACGAGAACCTTGTGTGATAGTGGCGCCAGTAGACATGGCAGGGTTCTCAAAGCGAATAGGTCTCCCCGACGCAAATAATGGAAACCTCTGTTGGTGTTGTTGTTGTTGCTGCGCCGGTCTTCCGAAACCCCCTTGGAACTGTGGTCTCTGATTTTGGGCCATGAACCTCGGCTTTTTGTTCACCGGTTCATTGTGCCCCGTTCTTCCTTGCTCATTTCCTCCTCTCTGTTGCTCCCTCTGTCTATATCTATTATTGTTCTCCTCCTCTACAACCAACGCCTTGCTCATGACCTCTTCATAGGTCCTCAGTTGAAATGGAGCTACGCCTCCCCTAACCTCAGGCTTCAAACCTTGCTGAAACCTCTTGGACTTCATCACCTCAGTAGCGACGTAGTCCGGAGCAAAACGGGCAAGTCGTAGAAACTCTACCCCGTATTCTCTCACTGTCATCCTCCCTTGTACTAACTGTAAAAATTGTATCTCTAGTTGGTTCCTCACCACTTCTGGAAAATATTGTTTATTGAACTCCTCAACAAACTCCTCCCAAGTCCAAGGCAACTCTGGGGTCTCCTGAGCCTGAGTCCGTATCACGGACTTCCACCAAGGCCCAGCCTCCTCATCCAACATGTAAGCTGCCCATCTTACACTCTCATCTTCTTCCGCGCTAAAGACTTTCTCCATCTCCATCAACCGTTCTCGGGCCATTGTGTCACTTTGCCCAGAAAATGAAGGAGGTCTCATCCTCCTAAACTCTGTAAAAGATGAGGGCACAGGCAACGCAGGTCCTACAGGTGGTGTAGGTGGCTGCTGTTCTCTTAAGGCATGAGCTGCAAAGGATGCGGCTTGTTGTGCCATGGCAGCTGCCATAGTCTCCATAGTGTGCATCATCCTTTGTCGCTCTTCTCTGTCCTCTTGCCTTTCTCTCAATCTTTCTTGTTCTCTTAGATCTTGATCTTGATGATCTCGATCTTCTTCATCCCGTTGTCTACTACTACTGCCCCCTGGGGCCTCAGTACCTCCTAAAGGCACTCTATTTGTAGGAGAGATGTAACCATCTCCACTACGTAGACTCCTCTGCTGGCCTCCCCTTGGTCGGCCTCTTCCTCTAGATGACATTTGCGGCTGCATTTGAAACTAAAGTTTCGTTAGCAGAAGCCCCTATGTTCTGACGAAAGAACCCTTGTCAGAATTGCTAAAAGAAAATGGCTCTGATACCAACTGTGACAGCCCGGATTTCGGCACCCCGAAACCCGTGCCATCAGCACGATCATCCTGACCGTGCCCCTTAGCTAAGCACGGAACACTGGTATATCAAGCATTGCAATAAAATAATAAACGAAATTGCGGAATTTGAATCTATATTAATTAACTCTCCAAAAGACAGTTCTACCCTCATGCCTCTACATGAATGGAGAACCGATCCGAACCATCGATGATAGCAATCATCACGGATGGTTCGCCCCAAAGGAATAATCCCATCTATATATATATATACATGGTTTAAACAGAATCAAGGCTTGACATACCAAGCCGTACAGAAACTCTCTCCAAAATCCCTCAAAGTGGCACAACGGAGTCCTCTAGAAGAAGTCCTCTGGAGGTGGCTCCAACTCTTCACCGGCCGCAAGGTCCGACTCGCCGGGATCAGCGTCTCCTGAAGCCTCGGCAGCTGCTAGTAGTGGACCTGCGACGTATAGTCTATAGGGTGATCTACATCCTAGCTCAATAGGGAACAAACACGGTTGAACATATAAATTATCACTGACATATATTCCATGATATGCCATGCATGAAGTATCTATGCAGTTGTTAATGAAACAGTTAAAAAGCATTTCGTTTTACTGTTGATTACTTATATTTTCATTTACTCATGAATGATACTGAAAAGGCCTAAAGCAAAACTTAAACTTTCAACTTAAGTAATCCCCGAGCAATATAGCATCGAGCCCCGATGAGATACCCATCATCGTCATCTATATAGACAGTTTTAACCGTATTCCCTGGGAATACAAATAGTACCCAAGCCCCTTTCCCCTGGGGATTGGTGGCGGGGTTTCACTTGTCTCAATCAACACCCCTGGGGTGTGCTTACTATGTACGGATAAGCCTCCGCACTGGCCTACGGTTTCGCCGCCGTATCGGTCACGGATATCCTGCCGTGTCAGTCGTGGATATCCCGCCACGTCGGTGGGGTACCCTATCAAACCTCAAATAACAAAAATATCGGTGCCTTACATATAGTTATTCACCGTGTAATTGTGCTATCTTATATCAGTTAGGCCCTATCAAACATGATTCAATCCTTGGATACATCCCTGGGATGTATCCATTTACTTGCATCACACCTGATGCTCTTATCTCTTTACTTCTTCATCCCCTGGGGATGGCTCATTATGATTACTCTTATGAATGTCACACACACACACTTTTCACTAATTCTTAAGAAATAAACATTTGAATTTAATTCTATATCACTACATACATGCTCTTGTAAAATAAAGTACATGTTCAAGGTGTTCCCTACCTCAAGTCTTCGTTTGTTCAATGCATCAAGGTCCCAAGTGGCTCCTTGTGCACTAGTCCACACGTACCACCTATGGTACCACATAACAGGTGAAACACATCACAAGGGATGCAATAAAGAAGGTATAAGATCCTCCAAGAATCTTAAAGTCAAACCCAAAAGTCAACATAATTTATGTCAGTCGATTAATCGAACTCCAAAATCGATTAATCGAATCTGATTCGATTAATCGATTTCCAAAATCGATTAATCGAAGGTCAATATCGATCAATCGAAGCAATTTCGATTAATCGAAATTCTCCTTTTCGCAAAGTCCATTCTCAGTTCGAACAGTCGAGTTTTCATTCGATTAATCGAATCCAATTTCGATTAATCGAAATTCTTCTTTTCGCAAAGTAATTTCACTGTTCGAACAGTCGAGTTTTCATTCGATTAATCGAATCCAATTTCGATTAATCGAAATTCTTCTTTTCGCAAGGTAGACTCTCAGTTCGAACAGTCGAGTTTCACAAGTTGATTAATCGATTCCAAATCGATTAATCGAAAACTAAAATCGATTAATCAAAATCCCATTTCGATTAGTCGATTTTTCCTTAAGTCATTTCCTCCAACCCCTGGGGTCCACTGGAGGTTCTCAGTCAATTAATTGATCCCCAAATCGATTAATCGAAATCCAAGGTCGATTAATCGAAATTAAGTTCGATTAATCGAAATCGGGGTCCTCTGACTTTTCAACTTCCTGGCCAATTTCGATTAATCGAAACCTAATTTCGATTAATCGAATTGTCGATTCAAATTTTTCGAATCTTCTTCCACACTTTTTCTTCTATTTTTCTAAGCCATTATCCTAAGATTTAAACTATTTTCAACTACCATTTAGCCTCTATAATCTATGCATTTGATTTACAAAATTTTACCTTGAATCAATCTCAAATTGATTTCAAATCTAGGGTTGGAAGGCTAGGGTTCCAGCTTTAGCTTTTCAGCGGATCCCTTGCGTTGAATCGGCCTCTTTAGTACTTGAATCCTTCCTTCCTCAACTAGCCTTTACTCCTTGCATTAATCACTCTTTTTACTCTCTCTCTCTCTCTTCTTTACTCTCCTTCAACAACCCAAAATACCTATCTAGGGTTATTAAACCCTTTTATCCTATTCTTCACTTGTGAGTTGAGCACATACACCGCGGTAGGTGTATGCGACTTCCTATTTACAACACACACCACGAAATCACTCAAGCTATCACATCTCGTCCGTTCATCACATTCTATGCTAACTCATGGACTTCCGTTTGGTCAAACCTATGACCGATCGGGCACGGATCCCGAGGTCATAGTTTTAGCGTGATTTTTTCGGGCTATTACAGAACTAATACGTATGTTAGCCAATTTTTGAAACCCTGCACCTAAGTCATTTGTTCAAGAAAAGAAAACATAGAAGGAAAAGTTTAAAAGGCATATTATGTGATTAGTAAACATGCTTTCACACCAGTCATATAGTTAATGCCATTTGGGAAAACCTATCAAACCTGAAGGGTAATTGGCTAGTCTTAGAACTTCTCAGTAAGAATATGATTTTCAGAAGTTTGCTGTGTGAGCTTATCAAAGATAGTTCATCAATATTAGGAGAAGAGGCATAAACGAAAAATCAATGAATAACATGAAAAAATGATGAGCGAATATTTCGTGAGAAGAGATTCAAACATCATTATTAATATTAAAAATTTCTACGTATCTAACTTAAAGTGATACATACATGCTTTCTCCTTTTTTCACCATCCACTCAGGGGATTGATAGTCAAAAATATAAATAAAAAATATTATTTATATCAGTCAAGAATGGTAAAAAATATAAATAAATAAAATAAATCTCAAGCAAATCTACACGCAAAACTACAATTCACAAACGCCAAATTGGCTTGGGATCCCTAACTGAAGGATCAATCAACTGCAACATATAATATAGATGGACTCTGAAGTTTATGCCCACAGGTCACTGATCTGATGATGTTTGGAAACATTTTACATGGGACATCCAAATTGCTTGGACTCGGGGCGGGTGCTAATAAAAAACTTAAATCGCCACCTCATTTTGGGACTGATCCCATAGTATTTTACATGGGAGGATGATTAAATTTAAGTGCGATACAGATTCCACCATGGGATTCTGTGGAATGATCGACTCCATCAATCTCAATCCTAATCGCAAGGTGAATGGCGTGGTGGTTAGGCGTTGGGCTCAGGGGCCCAGAGATCCTAATCGCAAGGTGAATTGTAGTCCATTGAGAAAGTTGCCAGTCAAATACCTAATTACAACCCATACCATCAGTTTACGGTGATTGAGCAGTTTTCTTATGTAGCATAATTGCATTAGCCATCATAGTAAATATTGCGAAACAAATTAGATGTAAATTTGATTACTTACAAAAAGTCCTGCTTTTGACCAGCTTTGAAGGTGGTTGGAATATTTCCTGTCAACTTGTTAAAGCTGAGGTCTCTGCCAAGAACAAGCATGAAACTAAAGAGATAAGTATAAATGCTTCATCCCACAAGAAAGCACTTCAGATTATTCATTAAATTTTCTCAACTGTTTATTTATAAGTAAGCTGGGATTAAAACTGCGACCTAGAGGTTGCAATATTGTCAACTTTCCATTGGGCTACGGGCCTGAGAAGGCATTATTTACAGCTCAGGGAAGACAAAATTACTATTAATTAACATGTCTTGCCAAAATCAGTCATTTAAAGAAGCATGTTTTCAGCGGTTCACCTTCATATCAAACCCGAAGAGGAAGCTTCAGTGCATACCCAAGAGAGTATCATTGATGCTTCCTATATATTTATCCAAATTTGCATCCATAGAGAAGCTCACATAGTTTACTATAACTTCCATACAAAATGTTAATTCCTCGCAACCATTTGTAATAAAAAAGTTAATCTTAGAATACAACTAAACAAAGATCATATGCTACCACTCTCATTTCAATGTGATAGAGATCCAAATTCTGGGCATATGAAAACAGTAGGTCACTGTTCCTAACAGACTTTCTATAAAGGTTCATGGCCTCGATTGAATCTGTGATGTCAAAAAGAAGAATCTGTGATGTCAAACAGTAGGTCATCGTCCTTTATTTCTATAAACGAAGAACATATTTTTTTTCTCTATCAGGATCAACTTACAAGGTTTGTTTGTTATTTTAATAAGTAAGCTGGGATTGAATCTGTCATGCCAAAAAAAAAAAAAAAAAAAGGAGAAAAAAAAAAAAAAAAACCTTACAAGTTTTTCAGTTTCGTCATTTGTCCAACATATGGAGGGATCTCTCCCGAAACCAAAGCGATTCATTTCGGTATGGGGTGTATCACGAATACCGAAAAGATCGATTTGGTTCAAAGATACCGAACTTGCATCTCTATGGTTGACCAACTGCGTGAAAGATTAGGACGAAAAAAATCTTTATCATTTGTTTTAAAGCATCAGCAACAGTACTTGCATTTGAAAATAGGAGAGGAAAAAAATAAGTGCTCTTACTATTAAGGGGATGATTGCCCTTTTTTGGTACAGTGGCATGACCGCCCAAAATAAAGCCACATTAGCATTCATTTTTTAGGCAATTTAGGCAATCCAAGACATGGAAGATGATAGCTTACAGTGAACTGAAGTGGGCGTCAAAAATCACTCACAACTCATCTAAGGATTTAAACTCTCCAATCTAAAACACTCCATAATGAACTATTGTTCATTAACTATCGAAATTAAAGTGCACTAATTTGGATGGTTTAAATCCTTTGACAGACATTTTAACTGATGAATCTAAGATTGGTCAAAGATTTGCACCACATGACCTAAAAGTGATCAGTCATGGCACTATTTGTGTACATGACGTTAAGGGAGTCAGTCCCTCCCATAACACTATGAACGCTGGTGGTGCATGAAGTTGAAAAATAAAAAATTCTCTTTCATAAAGGAAGCGTTGATTACCTAAAGGAACGGGATATGAGCATCCTAGCAATTAAAGACTGCTTGCACGATTCTACATTCTCAGAATCAAAACAATAGTAGAACTTAAAATTTTAGTTCAACTGAAAACCATATAATTAGATTAGTTAACCATTGTAAACAAAATACCCACCTGATATAGTAGCTCTTGCCATTGAATGAGGTTCAATATCATCTCCATCAGCTCCTTAATCTTTTGATAGGTCGTCTACAGAAAATAAACAAATAAATAAACCCAAAAACCCAAAAAAAAGGCCCATTAAAGGGAATGAAAAACGATAAAAAATAAAATGATTTTTAGAAATAAAAATTAAAGAATACCATCGTCTTCTTCATCTTCTTTAACCCTATCGTTATCGTGGGTTGAAGATTTGAATCAAGAGGAGCCTGGAAATGACTTTAGAGCCTTCAAATATTCTAGCAACCCCAATGCTCTCGGCCCGGATACAATCTACTCATTCAATACCAGAAAAATTCTAAAATCTTTGTACGATTGTGATCTCTTGCTAGACTTAATATTCTAGCAACCCCAATGACTTTAGGGATGCCACTCTATTAATGGACCCAAGCATGCCACTCTATTAATGGACCCAAATACCATGCTGATGCATGTATTGATTGGATGTATAGGTTTAACTCTGTATGCTTATAACATATATTCAGTCAATAGGAGAAAAAAAAAAGCATGAGAAAATATCAATGAAATGAACAATGTAGCTTAACTCAAGAATTTGCCTGCTAGGAAAATTCGGACAAAAATTATCATTACTTTTCAGTATGTACATAATTCTCAAGTACTGAATTCTACTAGATAGAAAACGGTATTCAATGTTGCTGTAGAACTTAACAAACAGCATCTGCTCTCAAAAACACTAAATATAATAGATTCCCTTAAATTAGTGTATGCATCCGCAGCTGATTCTTCTCCTAGTTTACAAAACTTCTACACATCAAATTTGAACTGCAAAAACTATGATGTCAGATGCATTTGAACCAGGTCAGGTCAGATTTCCCGCCCAGATTTTGAACCAGGTCAGGTCAGATTTTGAACCAGGTCAGGTCATTTCTGATCAGTACAAAATTATTAAATGAAGATAGCTCTCATACAAATAAAAGAATTACCTAAGTAATTTGTACCAAAGCTCATCTCAAATTTGTCTTCAGAAAACTCTAATTTCTGACAGTATTTTCCAGCATTATTTCTGCATATATGGTAACCAGCATTTGAAATTTATAACACAATAAATAATTTTTATGTTATAAAAAAATTGCATGTGCATTAGTATAAAGAAACTGAGATCATTGGTCACATGGGGTAACTTACATGAGGATACTAAATGTTAATCCCAGAGCTAAGAAATCAGAGCAGAATCTCTTGATGGAGGAAAATGAACTCAAATCAATCTCCAATAAAATAATCCTATTTGGGCTCTCTTTTTGAATCCTCTCTCTAACTTCAGAACCTTTCTTCAGATCCCTTGCAGGAATTACTAAAATTAGGCATAGGAGAAACTTCTTGGGATAGCTCAACCAAATACCAGGTTAATTATGATGTAGTGACGCATCTTTCGTGTAAGAGTGACAGATTTCAGCTATAAGTAAGAAAAAAAATGACTTGTTTCGACTTACCAAATAAATTACTAGCTTTTTGTCCTTTTTATGCTATTCAGTTTTTTATGTAAAACTTGCGATTGAATTGAAAATGATTATATTTCTTTAAACAATCAAGCATAAGTTGAAAAACCTAGCCACAGTAATCACTCTATGGCAATGCACACAACACAATGTTTATGCGTAGGATGCAAAGTACCTTTGAGTTGCGGAGTATTAGATCTACTTTTCAAAACACTCCAGTTGCATGTAATCTTCCCATCAACTTCGGACTCCCGCTCAACATCGCTATCTTCTTCCTCCTATTGAAAACAAATGTAGCATAGAGTAGTATCAACTTAGCAATCAGAAACTAGTCATTATGTACGACCAGCCAAACTATGAGTAACCTATTTCAGAAATGAAGTGTGTTAACTTACATCATTTTCTCCTACGTCAACAGCTCGTGCCATAGCTTCATCAATATCAAGAACACCTTTTGCAATTATTGCACATTAGTTCGAGTTCTTTCAAAGGCTTCTTTCATTGATAACAAGAACTCAAATATATGGTACAAAGATGCCTCTGCTCTTCTAGGATGTATGAACTTTAGTATTCTCAATAAAATGCTCAATAATAGTACCTTTTATGGAAAAAATTGAACTGCTACATTGTTATATCGTGAGGCCCAAATTTTATCATTTCTTTACCTCAAGTTGTTCAGTCTTTTCTTTAGCCAGAATTTTGTCAAGCTCCTCTCTTGGTATGATTTTCCCATGCTAAAATGCGCAATTCAAGACCATACAAGCAATTGAAAACCTAATCCCAAATTTCAGAGAGAGAGAGAGTGAAGCAAGAAGTTATTATACCATAACCACAATTCTTTCCAACTAAACAATCAAGTCTATGCTATTAGATAGTATGACACCTTATTCAAACCATTTCAACAGACCTACTCGTGTTCTTTGCCTACTATCCCTTATTATTCCAATGGCAAACTAAATATTTCACATGGAAATCACCGTAAAAATTAAAAGGACCCATCTTTAATTATTTAGGTAGAAAAGGTATAAGTAATTAATGCAAAGTCACGAAAAATCAAGTATTTTTTACCAACATAAAATATTGAAAAAAGAAGCTACACTGATCGTATCAGTGATCCTGCAAGTTTCTAATGAAGGTTGTTCAAAGAAGCTGAAATTCAGGTATGTTAATCAGCTCAAGAACCTAAGCTAGTGTCTCCAAAAGGCCTTTTGAAATCTACACGAGAAGCCAAAAGGCCTTTTGAAATCTACACGGGAAGGCAATTGTACAGGTACACTCAGCTGTGTACAAAAAACAAATTCACATATCAATTTCATACTTTAAAATTTTGAGTTCAAAGTTAAAAAATTAATGTAAATTACCTTGTTAAACTTAGCTAGTGTCTCCATCAACAATTCCATCAGCAACCACACATACGACAGCTACTACGGTTATCTAATGAATCAGAAACATTAACACAGTCGAGTGCACAATAACATACTACAAAACAAACCAACATAAATCTCTAACACCCAAATCAATCTACACAGTAGCACCAAGCACTAAGATCAACTATTATGAATGTAAGCAATACCCAAAGGATTGACAACTTTCATAACCAAAGACATTTATGAGGACAAACATACAATTAGTTCATAATTCTACAGATAAATCAGAACCACCAAAATGTGGAACCATATACCTCTAAGAACCATACAATTAGTCCATAATTCTACAGATAAACCAGAACCACCAAAATGTGAAACCATATACCTCTAAGAACCATATAAGTAATCCATAATTCTATAGATGCATTTGAATAAAGACCACATAAAAAAGTACCATATACTTCTAAGAACAATCAACTAAAATGAACAAGACTTTTGGGCCACGTAATTATATCACCCGGTGTAATATCTCCCAAGGTTCCATCACGAGCATACAATTCTGCAGTGATATCATATATGTCATCTACTATGATTGTATATGATAAGTTTGATTGACTTGCTTTTCTATCGACACGTCCCATGGCAACATTCTTATTTTTGAAGTTCTTTAATATGCACTGAGAGGGTAGTTGTTCTATGGGACTGCCAAGATGAACCGATGATTGTCTCCTTTCCTACAGAAATATAGGAAAAATAAATGAAATGATTGATATTCAATAATGATATGAGGTAAATTGCAAATTTTGATTGGACAAATAAATTTTTACCTGATAAGAAGAACTCAATTGATCACTCGAACGATTCATATGTGATCCATGAGAGCTATCATATCTTGGTAATGTATTGAATTTCTCCTCAAGCACCTTACGTGCCTTAGACTCCTCATCAAGTCGCATAATTGTTTCATAGTTTGACTCCACACTTTCACGCTCTCTTCTCTCGTGAAGCTATTTCCCTAGAAGGAGCTGATGAGGAAAAAGTTGTCTTTGATATACCTCTACCCATACCTCGTACATAACCTCTTCTATCACGACCAAAAACCTAGGATACAATTTTATTCATAATTACGATATTGATTTAAAGAGCAATAATTCAATCATCTAATTTGAGAGGAAGGCATTTACATGTGCAACAGGGTCATCATCTAAAATTGCTTCTCCTTCAACCGGATTATCTTCAACCATTTTCTTAATTTCATCCTGTAAAAAATAAATAATGATAAAATATTATAATGATAAAGTCTCACACTCCTTTATAACTATTGAAGTTTATGAAATGAACAATAACATATAGGAGCACACCAATTTTTCAATCATAAATTGTGAAGGGCATGTCCCGTCTTTCTTAGTATGTGTGGCTATAAATAGTTCTGTCCTGGTAACTACATCATTAGGATTCTGCATTTTCTGTACAATTCAATGATCATAAGTAAGAATTATTTCTTTAGAAAATTATATTAAAGTAATATTTTAGTGAGATTACCAACTCCTCTGCCATCTTAGCTGCTCCCCGCCGACCAGTGGTGTGTGGGTTTGTCATCTTTTCTCTAGAACTTCTCCCCTTTTCTCGACGTGCGACATATTCTTTGGTAGAACATATATGAATAAATGTCTTCCAATCTTCCAACTTCACACATTTTGGTTGATGTTTTTCCCGCTCTGCATTCGTCTCATATTCATCATATTTTTTTCGAAGCTCATGCTTCCATTGCTTCCAACATCCGTTAGCTTTCGATAATACTATAGCTTTGTGTTGAATTTCAATATCATATTCATCCTATAATAATATAAAGATAAGATAAAATCATGGAGGAAATCGGCCCAAAAATAATATAAGTAAATAATATATGTACTCACCAAGATAGTGCTCCATATCTTATCCTTCACATTTTTTGGCACGTCATGCCATGTCATGTATGTAGGTGGACAATGTGTCCTTGCCACCTGACCTATTAACGTCGACAAACTCGATGAATATGTTCCAATTGGCTGCCCATGTTCATTAAACTTAACTTGTTTCCGTATGCCTAGACAAAATATATGTTATTAGCAATATATCTAAACAGCGATTATTAAAAAAAGAATAGATTAAAAAAAAAGATTGAACAAACCTTTCTCAGCAGTCTCGCTTTGTTCTAAACGACTTGATTGAGGTTCATATGTTTCCATGCTCAATTCTTTACTGAAAATAAGTAAATAGTATTTGCCAAGACCATATAATGTATCAAGACATGTCAAAACCATGTTTATTAGTAAAAATAGAGTACATCTTCCAATGGTAATTACAGCATGTAGAGAGAACATAGAGTGGACCACATGAGTTTTTCAAAGGCATGTAGAGGGAAGAAAATTATAAAAAAAAGAGAATTGTATTTTAGTATTCATCATCTTCCAATGGTAATTACAAAAAAAAATGAGAAATATATTTTAGTATTCATCATCTTCCACAACATCAGCGACCAATGGCGATGCTAAAGTATCATTAATTCTTGCCTCAAATACTAATGGATCTTCATAAGCATCTACATCTCGAGTCAATCTCTTTGGAGCATCTAAGATCACATACCAATCAGCTCTGGTTTGATCTTTGCAATAGAAGACTTGGGTGGCTTGGGAGGCAAGAATAAACGGCTCGTCATCTTCATGTGAACTCCTCATAAGCCTCCCAAGATTAACAAAAATTAAGCCTGTTTCTGGATCAACAACACATCCATTTGTTTTATCTTCTATACGTACCCAATCACAATAAAATACCTGCTTTTAAAGTTACCATAATTCAGTTCAAGTATTTGTTTAAGGATGCCATAATAAGTGACTTCTTCTTCCACAAGGTTCTTATCTTTGACACTAGCCCTAAAATTAGTTAAAGCCTTCATGGAGACTCCACTATTCTGCGTGCTTATACTCATTTCTGACTCCGTCGTACAAAAAAGATATCCATTAACCACGTAAGAATTATACGATATGGCTTTGAAGTCTGGACCATCAGCAAGACTCTTCAAGGTAAAAGACACTTCTTTTCCTAATTGTTGTCTTAACCAAGGAATGTAGTTGCCCCTCAGATGTTTATCACATGACTTGTGGCCTTGGAGGTTAGATTGGTACTTCCTATAAATGTTAAGTGTTAATTAGATAAAGTATTTCAATATTAATTGAGGAAAAATAATGACGATATTTATAAATATTACTTACATCTCCCATTCAACATTTCCTGGAGAATGTGTGAGAATCCATTTACGCGCTTGTTGGTATTGCAAGTTTTGAAGGTAATAGACTTTTCCTTTTTTATCGAGAGGGAAACCACGTGTAACATCATAATCCATGAATATTATATCTCCTCGCTTATGCCCTCCTGCATTATCATTTGGCATATACTCCATACAGTACCTCATGCATTCTTCCATTAGATATTGCTCTGTAATAGACCCCTCTGGATAAGTCTGATTTTTTACATAATGCTTGTAAGTCTTCATCATCCTATACAATTTTCTTCAATTAGATATCAATAATACTAGTAAAAAGAAATACTTTAAAAGTCATATTATGAAGGTTTACCTTTCGAATGGATACATCCATCGATATCGAACAGGACCACATGTTAGCACCTCATTCCCCAAGTGAACAACAAGGTGTATCATAGAAACAAAAAATGAAGGCGGGAAGTACTTTTCAAACACGCACAGTGCTTCGATCATGCGTCTCCTCATGTTTATAAGCTCAACCCGATCTATAACTTTGGAACATAGGACATTAAAAAATATTGACATTTGTCGGATAGCTGCTCTCAATGGCTTTTCTTTCTTGAATGCATGCATCAACAACACGGGTAGTAGTTGTTGCATGAGGATATGATAGTCATGTGACTTCAGGCCTTTCAGTTGAAAATCCTCCAAACTTACGTTATACTTCCAATTTGCACTGTATCCAATGGGAACTTTCAAATTATACAATGTTTCACAAATTAGTTTTCTTTCATCTCGAGATAAGACAAATGGAGCTTTAGGGCAATACACCTTGTCATTTTTCTGCACAATCCACAAATTTTTCTTTATCTTCATATCTTTAAGATCATATCGGGCCTCAATTCCATCCTTACTTTTACCCTTTGTATCCATAATCGTTGCAATTAAATTTTCCGTAACATTCTTTTCCACGTGCATTACATCCAAATTATGACGAACGGGAAGATCCTACATTTATAAAGTAAAAAATTAGTATTCAAACAAAGTTTATTGGAGATCACATAATAAAATGAAAGGAAAATTTTATCACCTTCCAATATGGTAAGTCAAATAGGATTGATCGCTTTGACCATGCATAACTCTCTTCATTCATGGGCTTTTTCCTCTTCTTTCCTGCTGCCTTTCCGAACGTGGTCTGAATTGTTTCCATTTTGCTTAAAACTTCTGAACCGCTCATACGGCGTGGATGTTTCCTATGTTCTTCCTTACCATTAAATTGGGATTTCTGAGTTCTGAAAGGATGATTTAAATCTGTAAGGAACTTTCGGTGGCCCATGTAAGCAAATTTCTTTCCGTGATATAACCATACGGAGTCAACCTCTTCACTACAAATAGGACAACCATATCTTCCTGCTGTCCTACAACCCGAAAGATGACCATATGCTGGAAAATCATGTATAGCCCATAATAAAATTCCTTTCATCTTAAACCTAGTTTTTGTATAGGAATCATATGTTATTGCTCCAGTGGACCACATTTCATTTAATTCTACAAGCAATGGCTGCAAGTAAACATCAATGTCATGTCCAGGACCATTGGGCCCGGAAATCAATATGGTCAACATTGTAAACTCCTTGCGCATGCACAATGATGGAGGGAGATTGTAGGGAACAATCATAACAGGCCAACAACTATAAGAGTTATTCTTATTGCCAAAAGGATTGAATCCATCTGTGGCAAGTCCTAGACGAACATTACGCTTCTCTAAACCAAACTCGTTCCACTGAACATTAATTGATTTCCAACAAGAAGAATCTACGGGATGGCGCATGTATTTGTCATTTGCATGCCATGTCATTTTCTCTGCAATCCACGGTACACTATACATTCTTTGTAGCCTCGGAGTTAATGGAAAGTATCTTAATTTCTTCCATGGCAACGGCTTAGCCCTCGGCTTTGAAGCATTTGGTGGCTTCCATCTGCTCGTACCACACGTAGGACAAGTATCCTTATTTGCATGATCTCTCCAATATAATATGCAATCATTGGGGCATGCATGAATAATCTCATATTTCATACGTAAAGACTTGATCAACTTTTTCGCATTGTATGTGGTATCTGGCAAAGTATTTTCTTCAGGAAGTATATTTTTTATCATTTTCAATAGCTCTGTGAAGCTTTTATCAGACCACTGATGCCTAGCTTTCATGCTCAACAACTCAATCGTGACTGACAATTTTCTGTGCTCATTTTTACATGACGGATACAAAGGTTCTAATGCACATTCCATCAAGTTACTATACCCCGCATCATCATGTAAATCATGTGGACGTTGCTCGTCATCTTCATCATAAGCATCATTTAAGCAAGCATCTAAATCTTGATCTGAACACCTCCGAATGTGTTATTCAACATATCTTCCATTCTTGGAAACCTATCTTCATTTGGGTTAGAAGTCGATGTACTAGTCCCCAAATTGGTATGACTATTAGAAAATGATTCTCCATGGTGCTTCCATATCGTGTAAGACTTATCTATACCATCACAAAATAAATGTTCCATAATAATTACAAGGCTATGCTTTTTAAGATTTCGACAGTTGACACAAGGACAACAACACCAATCAGGATCTTCTACATTTTCTTTTGCGAATTTGATAAATGAATGAAGACCTTCGATATATTCCACAATTGTATGATTTGCCGTCATCCACTCTTTACTTGGGATTGTTGAAGACATTCTACAAAACTAAATGAAGGAAAAATCACAATAATGAAGGAAAAAAATTAAAGTTTTAGAGAGAGAAAGAGAGAAAAAGCACAAGTGATAGGTGCCCATATGACTGATAATGGCTTATTTGAACTAGCATAATATGAGCCGGTATAGGCTAACTTGTATACTCATATTTAGTCGGGGCTTCATATCGTACTAGATCAGGCCTAACACGATATATACATGTCGGCCCCTGGCCCATTTTTAAAACTATCATGCTTATCATTTTCCTAAAATATAGAAACAACCCAGCAAAACTGGAGTTTCTGACAACAACAAACAAAATTTCAACAACCCAAAAGATTAGAAAACAAGAAGATTGAATTATGGTAAGCTCATGGTCTCAAGATCCATTGTGTGGAAGATTAGGGGTGAAAAAGGATCTCTATCATATGAATCCAAGAAGTCCACAAGTTGATCATTTACTTTTATCAACATTCAACATTTTCTTATTATCTAATAGGGTCCCACCTTGAACTTTTCATTTCTTCTATTAAGCATAAGCAAACAGGGTCTAAATTTTTGACATATGTTGAAATTTAATTTAATTGAAAAAATGGGTTAGATGAAAATTTCCTTAGGTTTCATATGATACTTCGTTCTTATATAAGATTGATCGGTTTTATGTTAGGTGAAAATTCTCACAAGTGACCGATCAATCTCATAGTGGACCGGTCTCCTTGTGGGGACCAATCTAATTTTACTATCGCTTGTTTTTAGCACCTATCTTTGATCTAATTGATCTTTAGATCATGAACATACAATCACATGGTTAGATTTTGATTTCACATCTTGAAAAGTGAGTCAGTATCGGTTGACATCTCAAAAACTGAGTTAGCATCGATTGACGGAGATATCGATGATCATGTATGTACCATGATTCCAACATAATTTCAACACATATTTAGCATAATTTTTTACATAATTTACACAAAAAACCGACCAAAAATCTGGCCCGCCAAACTGGACTGAAACCAGCCAAAAAGCAAAAAGAACCGAACCGATTCCCAATCGGTTTGCTTTCGATTTAGTGGCCAAAACCGAAAATGCTAATTGGGACATAAAATCGGAAAGAACTTAACCGATTCTCAATCGATTGCCAGCTTTTGAGCCTAAAACCGAAAACCGGTTGGGACCCAAAACTAAAGACCTAAAAAAAGAATTAATATTGAAATTTTTTTGAATAAATCAAACCGAACCAAGTGAATCAAATCGATTTTTTTTCGCTTTGTTTTGATTACAAGTTTCGTATTTAACCATCGTAATATCCAAATTGAGATCATGGAAGTTTGGGCCAAAAAAAACGATCTCTATCATCTCATTTAAAGTCAACATTATTTCTCTATCATCTCATTCAAAGCAATCAACATTATTTCAATACTTGGGAAGAAAGAATCTCGATAGCCAAAATAACTAAATCTCACAGAGCATATATGGCTTACATGTTGTGTGTTAAGCATGCATCATGGACCTTGAGATGCATGGCATTGAAGAGCATGAAATTTCATGTGCTATAAGGTCCACAAATGTGCATGTAACTCGGGGTTCCTCTCAACGTGTTAAGCACAGACATCAAACGGCCATCAATCAACATTTTTGCAATTTCATTTTGAATTTCCCATTTTTCATATGCGCTTTTTACACAAAAATAGATAGCAAACCATATAAAACAGAGGAAAATTTGGGAAAATACCTCAAAATACAGTAGGGTAACAATCAATATATATCCCAACCGGATTTAGCAGGCTTCGAAGATGGAGGAGCTGCTTAAGAAAAAATAAAATAATCCTTCAGAAAAAATAAAAGAAAATAAAACCCTAACTCTGAAATTTCAAAAAATATTTTGGATGATCAAAAAACATATAGATTTAAGAAAAACTATTTCTAATTAGGGTATGCCAAAGTAAAATGATTTGGGTATAATCCTTTTTAATATTTTAGAAAAAATAAAATAAAATAAAACCCCTACCTGATCGTTTCTTCAATGTCGCTTTGGCGAGCTTTAATCGCTAGGCCTCAAAGAGAGTACTGATGCATAGATTAATTTCACCTTTAATGGGCTTCAAGCTGTGGCATCTGGAGACGACGAGGATCGCGTCGAATCAGGCTTCGGCTTATGGAGACGAGGAGGTTTGCATTGAATCAAGCTTCAGAGTTTGGAGATGAGGAGGATCGAATCGCTTCGGCGACGAGGAAGATCGCATCAAATGAAGAGGAAGAGGAAGGGCTAAGAAGAGAAAGGGTAGCTGGACAGGCATTCCCGCGCTGGATTTTACTTATAAGGTATTTAGGTATTTGGGCGCCTAATATAACTTAGAGGGCCGAGGTTCGAATCGCCTAAGCTATAACAAACCGGGCCGTTGCATTTGAGAAACGGATGCTTGCATTTGAGAAACGGATGCCCAATTTGCTTTATATCTTGAGGTCACAGGTTCGAATAGGCTTAATTATACAATATTAGGCTGTTGCATTTTAGAAACTACGGTTTTGGGCAGTTGTATCAATTGATTTGTCCACAACGGTCAAAGATCGTGGTTTTCTTTAAGCAAGCAGTGTTGCTTATTCTTCATTTTCACGTAGTGATATGCACACTCTAAACTTCCACATGCTTTACACCATAACCTTTCCCTTACAACTTAAAGCCCCAAATTAAAACCCACCCACAACAAAGCCGTTTTCTTTCGTTTTCTTTCTTCTTCAATCCGATAACGCTTACCATTACTCGCCAATTCATTTCAAAATATGAACGAATAGAGCTCTCTTCCTCCTCTCTTTCACAACAAATTCTTCTTCATGCTTCTCTTTTCTCCTCTTTCCTTAAGGTATGTTTTCTTTTAGTTTATTTTAGTTAAATTTTCTAAATCTAGTTTTGTAGTTTTATTTTGATTATATAGTTAAATTTCTGATTTTATAAATTAATTTTAATGTTGGTAAATCTGATTTTTATTGAAATTCTAGTTTAAATTATGTTTTATATTTTAATGTTGGTTTTATGTCAACTTAAATTTTACATTTTAAATTCCTGGGTTAAGTTCAGGTTTATATTCTGGAATATAATGTTGGTTTATACTCCAGACTCTAATTTTATATTTATATTTTTGTTTTATATGCTGATGGTATAATTTAAATTTAGTTTCATAATCTGAAATTATCTTTTATATTGTGATTTTACATTCTGATTTTGTATTTTATATTCCTATTTTATTTTAGTTTTGTAATATGATTTTATATTATTATTTCATTTTAGGTTTATAATATTAGCTTTATATTCTGGTTAGTTTAGTCTTATAATCTGATTTTTTTATATTTCATATTCTGGTTTTAATTCTGGCTCTAAATTTAACCTTGATTTTGTATTTAAAAATTTTGTTTTATGCTAGTTTTATATTCTGAAATTGTATTTTTATGTTCTAGTTTATATTATGGTCCTATATTAAAATATGATAAATCAAGTTCTGAAATTTAGTGGATTATAATAAATCAGATTTTTAAATAAGGGTTTTAAAACTGATTTATAAATCAAAGCTGTTTTAAATTAAAGATTTCAGAAATCGAATATTTTCCAAAATAGGGTTTGAAATAATTCGATAGAATCCAACCTAACTTCGATGACCTACCGTAGTTCGCTCTCTCTTCTTGACCAATTTTCGCTTGCGTCGAAATAACTACCGGAACCGTGAAACTTTACATTATTCTCACAAGACCCTTAAATCCGACAACTGAAGCAAGTAGTCTATCCCATAACATGTTTTAAACACATACTTTATTAGTTAATGATGTTTTTATTCTACATAGTATATATTATAACTGTGACAGCCCCGGATTTCGGCACCCCGAAACTCGTGCCATCAGCACGATCATCTTGACCGTGCCCCTTAGCTAAGCACGGAATACTGGTATATCAAGCATTGCAATAAAATAATAAACGAAATTGCAGAATTTGAATCTATATTAATTAACTCTCCAAAAGACAGTTCTACCCTCATGCCTCTACATGAATGGAGAACCGATCCGAACCATCGATGATAGCACTCATCACGGATGGTTCGCCCAAAAAGAATAATCCCATCTATATACATATATACATGGTTTAAACAGAATCAAGGCTTGACATACCAAGCCGTACAAAAACTCTCTCCAAAATCCCTCAAAGTGGCACAACGGAGTCCTCTAGAAGAAGTCCTCTGGAGGTGGCTCCAACTCGTCACCGGCCGCAAGGTCCGACTCACGATCGCCTCTCCTAAGTCATGGCTAGTAGTGGACTAGGGTGAGCTACATCCTAGCTCAATAGGGAACAAACACGGTTGAACATATAAATTATGACTCACATGTATTCCATGATATGCCATGCATGATGTATCTATGCAGTTGTTAATGAAACAGAATAAAAGCATTTCGTTTTACTGTTGATTACTTACATTTTCATTTACTCATGAATGATGCTGAGAAGGCCTAAAGCAAAACTTAAACTTTCAACTTAAGTAATCCCCGAGCAATATAGCATCGAGCCCCGACGAGATACCCATCATCGTCATCTATATAGACAGTTTTAACCGTATTCCCTGGGAATACAAATAGTACCCAAGCCCCTTTCCCCTGGGGATTGGTGGCGGGGTTTCACTTTTCTCAATCAACACCCCTGGGGTGTGCTTACTATGTACGGATAAGCCTCCGCACTGGCCTACGGTTTCGCCGCCGTATCGATCACGGATATCCTGCCGTGTCAGTCGTGGATATCCCGCCACGTCGGTGGGGTACCCTATCAAACCTCAAATAACAAAAATATCGGTGCCTTACATATAGTTATTCACCGTGTAAATGTGCTATCTTATATCAGTTAGGCCCTATCAAACATGATTCAATCCTTGGGTACATCCCTGGGATGTATCCATTTACTTGCATCACACCTGTTGCTCTTATCTCTTTACTTCTTCATCCCCTGGCGATGGCTCATTATGAGTACTCTTATGTATGTCACACACACACACTTTTCACAAATTCTTAAGAAATAAACATTTGAATTTAATTCTATATCACTACATACATGCTCTTGTAAAATAAGGTACATGTTCAAGGTATTCCCTACCTCAAGTCTTCGTTTGATCAATGCATCAAGGTCCCACGTGGCTCCTTGTGCACAAGTCCACACGTACCACCTATGGTACCACATAACAGGTGAAACACATCACAAAGGATGCAATAAAGAAGGTATAAGATCCCCCAAGAATCTTAAAGTCAAACCCAAAAGTCAACATAATTTATGTCAGTCGATTAATCGAACTCCAAAATCGATTAATCGAATCTGATTCGATTAATCGATTTCCAAAATCGATTAATCGAAGGTCAATATCGATTAATCGAAGCAATTTCGATTAATCGAAATTCTCCTTTTCGCAAAGTCCATTCTCGATTATGAGTTTTCATTCGATTAATCGAATCCAATTTCGATTAATCAAAATTCTTCTTTTCGCAAGGTAGACTCCCAGTTCGCACAGTCGAGTTTCACAAGTTGATTAATCGATCCCAAATCGATTAATCGAAAACTAAAATCGATTAATCGAAATCCCATTTCGATTAGTCGATTTTTCCTTAAGTCATTTCCTCCAACCCCTGGGGTCCACTGGAGGTTCTCAGTCGATTAATCGATTCTCAAATCGATCAATCAAAATCCAAAGTCGATTAATCGAAATCCAATTCGATTAATCAAATCGAATCTCGACCTTTCAACTTCTTCGCCAATTTCGATTAATGAAACCCAATTTGATTAATCGAAATTGTCGATTCGACCTTCATTTGTTCTTCCCAATCTTCTTCCATACTTTTTCCTCTATTTTTCTAAGCCATTATCCTATGATTTAACCCACATTTAACCACAACTTAACCCCTATAATCTATGTATATTATTTACAAAAATTTTTACCTTGAATAGATCTCAAGTTGATTTCAAATCAATGGTTGGAAGGCTAGGGTTTCCAGCTTTGGTTCTAACGGATCCCTTGCGTCGAATCCGACGTTTATTGCTTGAATCTCTCTTCCTCAACTAGCATTCACTCCTTGCCTTAATCACTCTCTTCACTCTCTCTCTCTTCTTTACTCTCCTTCAACAACCCAAAATACCCATCTAGGGTTATTAAACCCTTTTTATCTATCTCCCTCTTTGTGTGTTGAGCACATACACCGCAGTAGGTGTAAGTGACTTCTCATTTACATCACACACCACATAATCACTCAAACTATCACATCTCGTCCGTTCATCACATTCTATGCTAACTCATGATCTCCTGATTGGTCAAACTTTTGACCAATCGGGCACGGATCCCGAGGTCATAGTTTTTGCGTGATTTTTCGGGCTATTACATCCTCCCCACCTTGGGAATTTTCATCCCCGAAAATAACCCAAGGTTTGACTCTTTGGGTCTCTCTCTCCCACCCCACACTCTCAGGTGAGGTGGTCCAATTGAGTCAGACGTATTTAAATATGCACATATTCACACATATAAACATGGAAGTAAAATTTAACAAAATGAACAATGACACAAAAAGTTGGATTTGCATTAAGGATTGAATATTTTGTTACAATGCCAATAAGTTGGCGTACAATAAGATCTACAGGTATAAATCAAAATGCAAAATACATATAAGACTCAAACAGTCCCCTCGCCAGACTGGTCGGGTGCTACAGGGGCGGGTGGGTGTCTTTGGGCCCAGCTCGTCATGTAGTGGCGACGGCTGGCCGGGTGGTGGTTTGGTCTGGCGTCTCGGCAATGAGTAGATGTGGGTGTGGAAGGAGCCGCGTCTGTGGTGGGATGGAAGACGGGTCCTCGATGGAAGGCGGTGCGCCCGGCCGTCCACTCCTCCTCCTGGGCGAGGTAGCGGCGATAGTCGGTCGGGTAGATGTAGCGGAGGGTGTGGAACATTAAAAAGTCTATCCGTCGGTTCATCTGGTCGTTGTTGGCCTCCATACGAGCCAACACGTCCTCGATGGTAGGACCGGATGGGGCGGCGCGCCGGCGGTAGGATGAGGTGGGTGTCGCGGGCGCGGAGTGGGTAGGTGGTGTCGGTGAGGTGCCAGGTGAGAGGTGGCCTCTCCACGGATGGCTCTCATGGCGGCAGTGTGCCCCACCCACGGGTGGGTCCCGCCGAGGTGGTGGGGTGGTGGCGGTGCATGCCACGTCTGTCGGGAGCGGGACCCGGAGCCGATAGGGTCCGCTTCAGTAGGTTATAGCTGCGGGCCCATGAAGACCTAGAGAATGTCTTCATGCTGTCCGTAGCTCTCACCTCGTAAGGAGAGACGGTGTAGGACGGATCGCTGAGTAGCACTCCAACATGCTCGATACTAGGCGAGCGTGGGGCATCTTCTCCTTGGGCCTTAGGGTTGCCCTTCATCGCTTCCATCTTTATGTATCTCATCCCTCAAGGATGAGCATGGTGGCATCAAACCACCGGCCACGCGAAGGCGAGTAAAGTGCCTGCACTTTCTCTACGCTACGTGGTCGTGGCGCATAGGGTACAAATTGCACTTGACCATCGAGTCAAGCATCCACATATACGGTGGAAGGTCAACCTCTTGATGGAGGAGCCCACCTTCTTGCCGCTGGTCATGCGGGTCATGACCTCCTCAAACGGGGTTCCTCCTCAAAAGGTGGAAACAGTAGTCTCGGGTGAACTGAGGTAGCACTCGAGCACCTCATGTATGTGACGCCGAGTGATTGTGTACAGACGACCCTCGATCGTGGTCAAAATGCAGTCATCGGTAGGGCCGTCGGTTAGCCCTTGGTAAAAGAGTCTAACCAATCGAGGGTAGTAAGCACCCCGGATTGGTTTTAGAAGGTTGCCGAGGCCGGCATTATTTAGGTAGTTTCGAGCCCATTGGGTCTCGCCCGGCACATCGGGATCGGTAAAAAGGGTAGGGTCGATGATATATTCCACCTCAAAGGTATTGGCTGCCCACCATTCATTTGGTTGCACCATATTAGTGGGTGGTGGTGGTATGGGCGTGGATTCGCAGGAAGACTCGCGCATGGATGCGCTCGTCGAACCGGAGGTGGTCTCCGATTCCGACGGTGAAGGAGTCCTCACCGGCGATGGGGTAGGTGGTGGTGGTGCGGCGTTCTTACGCCTAACCGGTAGCTTGGAGGTTGCCTTCTTTGAAGACAATCGGGTTTTAGGCGGCATATTGGGGAAACTAGGGTTTATCTATTTCAAACGAAAAAGGAAAGTATAAATCTAGGGTTTACCGTGGTTTTGGACATGATGGCGGAAGCGAATCGACGGCAAATCCCAACCCTAGGGCGTCGGATGGTCGGAGAAGAGGAAGAAGATCAAACGCTCAAAAACCTCAAAGTGAAATGATTTTGAATGCCAAAGAAAATCCCCAATTTTCAATATATAGGCTCCGGCTCGATTAATCGAAATTCAGAATCGATTAATCGAGATTCAAAACTAGGTTAAGCCGCGTAAAATCGATTAATCGATTTCCAAAATCGATTAATCGAAAGTCAAATTCGATTAATCGAAACCATTTCGATTAGTCGAAATCGTGTCTGTTTACAATTTTAAAATTTTGAGCTCTCTGGCGCGAGCCAGTCGATTAATCAAAATCCATTTCGATTAATCGAATTTCCAAAATCGATTAATCGAATTTCACTTCGATTAATCGAAATCGTGTAGTAACTTCTCAATTTCCAGAATTCTTTAAATAATCGATTAATCGAAATTCATTTCGATTAATCGAAACTTCAAAATCGATTAATCGAGACTATCTTCGATTAATCGAGATTGTCTATCTGTATTCAATTTCTTCCAATCTCTTAAGTAAATCGATTAATCGAAAATCTAATTCGATTAGTCAAATTTTCCAAAATCGATTAATCGATCCTAAATCGATTAATCGAAATCATAATTCGATCAATCGAAATTACATTCTATGTGTATTCCAACTCTAAATTTCATTTCCAGACACTGGCTCATGCCAGTCGACTAATCGAACAAAATCGATTAATCGAAATTCCAAATCAATTAATCGATTTGAAATTCGATTAATCGGTTTTGTCCAATTTCTGCAGAATTTCAATCTCTTTGTTTCTTTTACTATTTTTGACAATTTATGACAGATTGGATCAAAATTTCCATTGAATTCCAAGTATAGTGGAGATTTCACAAGCATGTTTGTGGTTTACATTGAATTCTCACGTCGTTGGAAACAAGGCTGGATATTGTTCTCTCACATCGGCCTCTCGTTCCCAAGTAGCCTCTTCTTTTGGATGATTGTTCCACCGAACAAGTACTAAGGGAATCACTTTAGTGCGTAGTACTTGTTCTTTTCGATCCAAGATCACCACTGGTTCCTCTATCATGCTCATGTCCTCACACATCTCTATAGGTTGCTTTCCTAACACATGAGACGGATCATTCACGTACTTCCTGAGCATCGATATGTGGAAAACATTATGTACTCGATCAAATAGCGGTGGTAAACCAATGCGATATGCAACTTCACCTACTCGTCCCAAAATTTCAAATGGTCCAACATAACGTGGGCTTAACTTCCCTCTCTTGCCAAATCTCATTACACCTTTCATAGGTGACACCTTTACAAACACATGTTCACCCACTTTGTAGTCGACACTAGTCCGCTTCATATCGGCGTAACTTTTACATGTCTACTCAGGTCTTGTCTTCAACCTTTCTCGATAATTGAGCAGCGGTAGCATTATCTTCAAGTAACTTTGGTCCTAATACGAATTTCTCACCTGTTTCCTCCCAATTGAGAGGTGACTTGCATCGTCGTCCATGAGCTTCATACGGTGCCATGCCAATGCTCGCTTGAAAATCGTTATTATATCGATGCATCGGTAGATACTCATCCCTATCCTTGCATATCAAGCATGCGCCGAGCATGTCTTCTATCACTTGATTTACTCTGTCATGTCGCCCATCGGTTTGAGGATGGAAAGTGAACTAAAGTCTAGCCGTGTTCCCATTCCTTCTTGAAATTTCTTCCAAAACTTAGACGTATATAGTGGATCACGATCTGAAACTATGCTGCTTGGAATACCATGTAATCTTACAATCTCCTTCGTGTATAAATCTGCCAATCTTCCTGCTGTATATGTAGTATTGTACGGCAAAAGTGGATTTGGTCAATCATTGTGTCTCTTGGCGATGCGGGTAATCCAACAATGAAATCCATTGAGATCGATTCCACTTCCATTACGGTATTGGTAAAGGTTGTAATAGTCCCGGGATGTCTATGATCAACCTTCACTCGACAAGTCAAACATCGTGACACATACTCGGCCACGTCTTGTTTCAGTCCTCTCCACCAGTAGTTCTTTTTCAAATCTTGGTACATTTTGGTGCTACCAGGGTGGATAGCATAATTTGACTTATGGGCCTCATCAAGAATCGTTCGTCTTAGATCGGCATTGTCCGGAATGCATAGACGGCCCTTAAACAATAAAGAACCATCTTCTTTAACCGAGAAGTCCGACCTGATGCCTTCACTCACGTCTTGATGAATCTTTGTCAATGTCGGATCTTTCATCTGTAGACTATGGATATGCTCAAATATCACTGGCTTTACTGATATGTTAGCCAAAAAGGATCCGGTGTTCTTTGACTCAATGTTCGCATCATAGAGTGCCAGGTCTTCCAATAATTTCCATCGGTGCATACCCAAAATCAAAGAAGCTAACTGAGCTGAACCTTTTCGACTCAATGCATCAGCTACAACATTCGCTTTACCTGGATGGTATTGTATAGAGCAATCGTAATCCTTGAGGAATTCCATCCACCTGCGCTGTCTCATGTTGAGCTCCTTCTGTGTAAACAGATATCGGAGACTCTTATGATCGGTGAAAATTTCAAAGGTCTCACCATACAAGTAATGTCTCCAAATCTTGACAAAAAAATGACCGCTATGCCTCAAGTCATGAGTCGGGTAATTTTTCTCGTGTTCTTTCAACTGTCTTGATCCGTAAGCTATCACCTTCTTGTGTTGGTTGAGCACACAACCCAGGCCATTGTATGACGCGTCGCTGTACACGGCGTATCCTCCACTGCCTGAAGGAATCGCTAATACTGGAGCTGAAGTGAGTCTTGTTTTGAGTTCTTGAAAGCCCTTCTCGCATGCCTCACTCCACTCAAACCTTGAATCTTTTCGTGTCAGCTTTGTGAGAGGTCCCGATATCTTTGAAAACCCCTCAACGAAACGTCGATAATAGCCTGCTAAGCCCAGAAAACTTCGGACATCGGTCACTGTCTTTGGCTGCTCCCATTTGACTACTGCTTCTATCTTTGCTGGATCTACAGTGACACCATGCTTTGAGACGACATGTCCCAAAAAGCTAACCTCTTCCAACCAAAACTCACACTTGCTGAGTTTGGCGTATAATTGGTGTTCACGAAGGCCCAGAGAGCAATCCTCAAATGTTCTTCGTTCCGTCTTGGATTTGGAGTATATTAAAATATCGTCGACAAATTCTACGACGCAGAGTCCAAGTGGTTTAAACACTCGGTTCATCAGATCCATAAACGACGCCGGAGCATTCGTCAATCCAAACGGCATCACTAGGAATTCATAGTGTCCATACCGTGTCCGAAAAGCTGTCTTCTGAATGTCCTCAGCTTTGACTCGCAACTGATGATACCCAGATCTCAGGTCGATCTTGGAAAAATACCTTGCTCCTTGCAGTTGGTCGAATAGATCGTCTATTCTAGGCAAAGGGTAGCGGTTCTTCACAGTGAGTTTGTTCAATTGTCGATAGTCAATGCATAGCCGCATTGACCCATCCTTCTTCTTGACAAACAAGACCGGTGCTCCCCATGGAGACACACTCGGTCTAACAAACCCCTTGTCCATAAGCTCTTGTAGTTGTTCCTTCAACTCCTTTAACTCAGCGGGAGCCATTCTATAAGGTGCTTTTGAAATAGGCTCCGTTCCTGGTGCTAAGTCAATGGCGAATTCTACTTCTCTTTCTGGAGGTAATCCGTGCAATTCTTCCGAAACACGTAAAGTCTCGCACAACTGCTATCTCAGAAATGACGTTCTTTTCTTCCTTGTCCTCCTTTAAGAAAGCTAAGTATCCACTGCAACCCTTTCTGATCATTTTCTCGGCCCTTACTGCTGAGATCAATGGCACAGATGACGACCTCACTCCTTGAAACTGAAATGATCTTCTTGTGTTGGGTCTGAAAATAACTACCTTGTTTTTGCAATCAACGGTCGCACAATGCTGCGCCAACCAGTCCATGCCAAGGATCACATCAAACCCTTGCATGTCTAACAGTATCAACTTTGCTTCTAGTTCATGCACCTCTAAGTCTCGAACTTCTACAATGATGGATTTGCAAGCTAACTCCGTGTCTACTAACTCTCCAGTCGGAATAGACACAGATAGGACGAAATCCAACGTCTCTGGAACAATCTTCATCTTCTTAGCGAAACGTGAGTGACGAATAATGAGTGGGTAGACCCGGTCTATCAACACTGAAGGCCATATCCACCGAAGCATCCTTTTTCATATATATTTAGAGTACCTATAATATACATGCATACATACAATAATTTACACATCAATTTACACTCTTAATTTACATACAGCTTTTTGTATTGAGAAAAGAATCTATAAAATTTCTAATTCATGCTCCTTCTCTATCTAAAATTTTAATGAACTAAAAATTTTCTTTAATTTAAAAAGGGTCTCACCTTCGCTTCTGAGCAAAGGTGATCGCATAGGCTCTCCCTCTGACGATCGGTTTCTCGCTTGAATTGGTCGTAGTCAGAATCAAAACCGCTTTTCTTTTATCCGTCTGGGGCAATCCTTGATTACGTGGCCCACCTTGCCACACCGGAACCAACCTCTAGTTACCGACCTACAGTCCACCGTCCTATGAGGCTTGCCACACTTTGCGCAAGTCTCCCGAGGTGTGGAAGAAACAGTACGAGAACCTTGTGTGATAGTGGTGGCCATGAGACATGGCAGGTTCTCATAGCTAATAGGTCTCCCGACGCAAGTAATGGAAACCTCTGTTGGTGTTGTTGTTGTGCCCCAAAACCCCTTGGAACTGTGGTCTCTGATTCTGGCCCATGAACCTCGGCTTTTTGTTCACCGGTTCATAGTGCCCTGTTCTTCCTTGTTCATTTCCTCCTCTCTGCTGCTCTCTCTGTCTATATCTATTCGTATTCTCCTCTTCAACTACCAGTGCTTTACTCATGACCTCTTCATAGGTCCTTAGCTGAAATGGAGCTACGCCTCCCCTAACCTCAGGCTTCAAACCTTGCTGAAACCTCTTGGACTTCATCACTTCAGTAGCGACGTAATCCGGAGCAAAACGGGCAAGTCGTAGAAACTCTACCCCGTATTCTCTCACTGTCATTCTCCCTTGTACTAACTGCAAAAATTGTATCTCTAGTTGGTTCCTCACCACTTCCGGAAAATATTGTTTGTTGAACTCCTCAACAAACTCCTCCCAAGTCCAAGGCAACTCTGGGGTCTCCTGAGCCCGAGTTCGTATCACGGACTTCCACCAAGGCCCAGCCTCCCCATGCAACATGTAAGCTGCCCATCTTACACTCTCATCTTCCGTGCAAGTTAGCACGCTAAAGACTTTCTCCATCTCCATCACCCCAGGCCATCAGGTTCCGTCAGCCAGAAAATGAAGGAGGTCTCATCCTCCCAAACTCAGAATGATGAGGGCACAGCAACGCAGTCCCACAGGTGTGGTGTAGGTGGTCATTGCTCCTTGATGTATGAGCTGCAAAGGATGCGGCTTGTTGTGCCATGGCAGCTGCCATAGTCTCCATAGTGTGCATCATCCTTTGTCACTCTTCTCTATCTTCTTGTCTTTCTCTCAACCTCTCTTGTTCTCTTAGATCTTGATCCTGATGATCTCGATCCTCTTCGTTATCCTGCCTACTACTACTGCCCCCTGGGGCCTCAGTACCTCCTAAAGGCACTCTATTTGTAGGAGAGATGTAATCATCTCCACTACGTAGACTCCTCTGATTGCCTCCCCTTGGTCGGCCTCTTCCTCTAGACGACATTTGCGGCTGCATTTGAAACTAAAGTTTCGTTAGCAGAAGCCCCTATGTTCTGACGAAAGAACCCTTGTCAGAATTGCTAAAAGAAAATGGCTTTGATACCAACTGTGACAGCCCGGATTTCGGCACCCCGAAACCCGTGCCATCAGCACGATCATCTTGACCGTGCCCCTTAGCTAAGCACGGAACACTGGTATATCAAGCATTGCAATAAAATAATAAACGAAATTGCGGAATTTGAATCTATATTAATTAACTCTCCAAAAGACAGTTCTACCCTCATGCCTCTACATGAATGGAGAACCGATCCGAACCATCGATGATAGCAATCATCACGGATGGTTCGCCCAAAAAGAATAATCCCATCTATATACATATATACATGGTTTAAACAGAATCAAGGCTTGACATACCAAGCCGTACAAAAACTCTCTCCAAAATCCCTCAAAGTGGCACAACGGAGTCCTCTAGAAGAAGTCCTCCTGAGGTGGCTCCAACTCATCACCGCAAGGTCCGACTCACGGGATCGGCCTCTCAAGCCGCATGCTAGTAGTGGACCCTGACGATAGTCTATAGGGTGAGCTACATCCTAGCTCGATGGGGAACAAACACAGGTGAACATATAAATTATAATTCACATGTATTCCATGATATGCCATGCATGATGTATTTATGTATTAATGAAAGCAGAATAAAAGCATTTCGTTTTACTGATGATTACTTACATTTTCATTTACTCATGAATGATGCTGAGAAGGGCTAAAGCAAAACTTAAACTTTCAACTTAAGTAATCCCCGAGCAAGATAGCATCGAGCCGACGAGAGATACCCATCATCGCCATCTATATAGAGGTTTTAACCGTATTCACAGGAATACAATAGTACCAAGCCCCTTTCCCCGGGATTGGTGGCGGGTTTCACTTTTCTCAATCAACACCCTGGGTGTGCTTACTATGTACGGATAAGCTCGTGACCGCCTACGGTTTCGCAGTATCCACGGATATCCTGCCGTGTCAGTCGTGGATATCCCGCCACGTCGGTGGGGTACCCTATCAAACCTCAAATAACAAAAATATCGGTGCCTTATATATAGTTATTCACCGTGTAATTGTGCTATCTTATATCAGTTAGGCCCTATCAAACATGATTCAATCCTTGGATACATCCCTGGGATGTATCCATTTACTTGCATCACACCTGATTCTCTTATCTCTTTACTTCTTCATCCCCTGGGGATGGCTCATTATAATTACTCTTATGAATGTCACACACACACACACTTTTCACAAATTCTTAAGAAATAAACATTTGAATTTAATTCTATATCACTACATACATGCTCTTGTAAAATAAGGTACATGTTCAAGGTGTTCCCTACCTCAAGTCTTCATTTGATCAATGCATCAAGGTCCCACGTGGCTCCTTGTGCACAAGTCCACACGTACCACCTATGGTACCACATAACAGGTGAAACACATCACAAAGGATGCAATAAAGAAGGTATAAGATCCCCCAAGAATCTTAAAGTCAAACCCAAAAGTCAACATAATTTATGTCAGTCGATTAATCGAACTCCAAAATCGATTAATCGAATCTGATTCGATTAATCGATTTCCAAAATCGATTAATCGAAGGTCAATATCGATTAATCGAAGCAATTTCGATTAATCGAAATTCTCCTTTTCGCAAAGTCCATTCTCAGTTCGAACAGTCGAGTTTTTCATTCGATTAATCGAATCCAATTTCGATTAATCAAAATTCTTCTTTTCGCAAGGTAGACTCTTCAAGACAAATGAAGTTTCACAAGTTGATTGATCGATTCCAAATCGACTTATCGAAAACTAAAATCGATTAATCGAAATCCCATTTCGATTAGTCGATTTTTCCTTAAGTCATTTCCTCCAACCCCTGGGGTCCACTGGAGGTTCTCAGTCGATTAATCGATTCTCAAATCGATCAATCAAAATCCAAAGTCGATTAATCGAAATCCAATTCGATTAATCGAAATCGGGGTCCTCTGACCTTTCAACTTCCTGGCCAATTTCGATTAATCGAAACCCAATTTCGATTAATCGAAATTGTCAGATTCAGCCCCTTTCGAGCTGTTCTTCCCAATCTTCTTCCATACTTTTTCCTCTATTTTTCTAAGCCATTATCCTATGATTTAACCCACATTTAACCACAACTTAACCCCTATAATCTATGTATATTATTTACAAAAAATTTTACCTTGAATAGATCTCAAGTTGATTTCAAATCAATGGTTGGAAGGCTAGGGTTTCCAGCTTTGGTTCTAACGGATCCCTTGCGTCGAATCCGACGTTTATTGCTTGAATCTCTCTTCCTCAACTAGCATTCACTCCTTGCCTTAATCACTCTCTTCACTCTCTCTCTCTTCTTTACTCTCCTTCAACAACCCAAAATACCCATCTAGGGTTATTAAACCCTTTTTATCTATCTCCCTCTTTGTGTGTTGAGCACATACACCGCAGTAGGTGTAAGTGACTTCTCATTTACATCACACACCACATAATCACTCAAACTATCACATCTCGTCCGTTCATCACATTCTATGCTAACTCATGATCTCCTGATTGGTCAAACTTGTGACCAATCGGGCACGGATCCCGAGGTCATAGTTTTTGCGTGATTTTTCGGGCTATTACAATAACTTTGATAAGTAGAAGTTTGAATGGTTATGATGGTATGGATAATTTTAGACTTATCTTACCCAATGATAATTATGTCATTTTGAATCATGTTATTGTCAGCAAAATAGAAATGTTGTAAGCTTTATTTACTTAAGTTGAATTTCATATAATCTCATTACTGTGAAATATCATACTGTTTTAGAATGAGAATTGATAAAGCATATTGGATAAATATTTCCAAACGAAATTGATATGAAGGACTTTAGAAATTATGAATGTCATAAGGCCACATGGTAGTATTGGACAAACGGGTCCATTTGTGTATTTCAGTATTACGAAGTAAACCCGTCGAACCAGATCGGCACAGTTGACCATGGGATTGATGAAAACATGAAACCCTCCTTTGTGCCTGATATCCAAGATGAATGATGATACGAATACAACTGCACTTGGATTGGTGCTATTATTTAACAATTGTACAATGTATATAGTACAATTATAAACTAAGTTAGTTTTGTTCTTCTTCTTTATTAAATCATTAGATGGTATAACTGATGGAATTTCTTATGAAGTTCTCAATTTGAAATTAATAAAAATTGATGTAAGAGTTATATTATTTATTGAGGGTTACTTATTGAGGTTTATCTCACCCGTTGCTATTTAAATTTCAAAGATCGGACCTCGTGACTCAGAAGTTATATTTCAGGAAGAGACCTTAGAAGACTTGTTATTTTAGCCTTAGTTAGGAGTTGTTTAACGTTAAAATTGGAAATAAATGTAACTTTGAATTTTATTAATGAGAATGAACCGTTGTATTTCCTTTATTTGAATTTTGATTATTGACTAAGTTCATGGGCCGAAATGGATCATGTATCGGATTTCGAGGCATGACAATTTGATATCAAAGTTTAAGTTTAGCGAAACTTTAGGTGACCTTAAGTTGTGAACCCATAAGTTAGAAATAAATCCAATATTATGCATACAGATTAATTTGCGTATTTCCATGGTTACTAGGAAATTGTGAGAATGCGTCACACTGCTAGGAAATGTTGCTTTAAGCGTCTACGCACGCCGCCTCAAGAATGGAATGAGTCCAGTATGAATGCAAGGCATATCAGTTTTCCATCTTCATCTGAGTCCTCCAGAGCCTTATTATACACTAGAGCCTTACTATACGCAGGACCCGTAGAAGTGATATAAATCTATGACGATGAAGACATCGAGGTAGAACCTGTCTACACACCGTCCGAATATATCATATTATCTGATGACGATGATATAGAGGACGAGGAATCGATGGTAGCAGATGAAGCATCTGCTTACGACCCGAAAGAAATATTTGCTTCTTCTGAGGACGAAGAACGAAAAGAAGTCGATGCCTCTTTGAATTACGAACCTGAGGGAATAAAGAATTATGAACCAGTTGAGGCTGAGATAATAGATATCTCAGATGATGAATAGATTAGTAACACCTAGAATAAATTAAGTTAAAGCTTTAAGATATAATTTGTTTTCAATAAACCATGTTATATGTCAACTACTTATAATTAAATAAATTGAGTAAAAAAAATTTCATGAAGTATTTTTACAACCTTTGATTTTAATTAGTATTTATTGTGCCATTTTATCATTATTAGATAGCTGAAGAGAATATTACTACACCTATCACTGGCTCGACTAATGTCGAGAAGGTATTGGAGAGAATGCAAGCAATTCTGGCAATCATGGTCCAGAAAGGAACAAATTTCACATCCTCTGACTCCACTCACCACGACGCTGGAGCGGGACTCGAAAGGTTGAAGAAGATGAACCCTCCAATCTTTAGAGGATCGATTAATCCGCTAGAAGCCGAATAGTGGATTGAAGATATTGAAAATATTTTTTTGACGATGAAGTATACAGAAGAGATGAAGGCCACCTATGTTGTTTTCTTATTGGTTAGGGAAGCCAAGAGGTGGTTGAAAATGATGCTGAGATCTCAAGTAGAGAATGAAGAGGTGATAGTATGGGAGAAATTTTTGAAGTTATTTTTCGAGAAGTACTTTTCAAACCACATTCGACAAAAGAAAGAAAGTGAGTTCCTTACGCTGGAGCAAGGAAATCTGAGTGTCACAAATTATGAAGCCAAGTTTGTTGACTTAGAAAGATTTTATCGACACCCTCTATCAGATGCAGAGCGAGCAGAAACGTTTGGCAAGGGTCTTAGGTCCAATATTCGTACGCGTACTTCCATATTCTTTTCGAAAGATTACGCATTGTCAGTTCGACGAGCCCTGAAGACAGAAGAAGATTGCCAGGAACTTCGCGAGTTCCACGTGAAGAAGAGAGTTGTCAGGCAATAATAGTAAGGCACCAGTTACGCCTAGGGCTGCAACCGAGCCGGACTGAGCCCGAGCTTGGGTCAGCTCTAGCTCGGCTCTACCTAATACGAGCCGAGCTGGAGGTTGGCTCTAGGCTCTTCGAGCTCGAAACTTCCAAGCTCTAGCTCGGCTCTCCGAGCACGGGCCGAGCTTCGAGCCAAGTATGTTCTATTATAAAAAAATTTCTCCTAGTACATTTTAAAAACTTCTACTCAAATAAATATCCATTCTACAAAAGATTTAAATACATGATTAAACACGATCATGCAACATATGAAATAAATAAATCGTTAGATAAAAGAGGGCAAGTTGGGGGCAATTCCTATTTACCCTTCAAAGTAACCATTAGATAAACTTAAACGATTACTTTGAAGGGTAAAATAGACCTCTCAAAGTTAATTACTTATATATATATATATATATATATATACATAAATCGAGCCATAGAGCCGAGCCAGGCCAAGCCAGCCTTAGCTCTAGCTCAGCTCTGTTCATTCGAACTACAAACTGCCCAGCTCGGCTCGGCTCCCGAGTCGAGCTTTAAAGAGAAAAGCTTTTATTTTTCGGGCCGAGCCGAGCCAAGTTGTCGAGCTGGCTCGGCTTTGTTATAGCCCTACTTACGCCAAACAATAACTTCAAACGACCCCTATTCGAAGGTTCGCAAGCCGTCACTCTTCCTAGTCCCTCATGCACAATATGTGGAAGGCAGCATGGTACCATGCCCTGTATAATGATGAATGCAACTTGTTTCAATTGTGGAGAGTCTGGGCATGTATCTCAAACATGTTCAAAACCAAAGAAGACTTATAATAGTTGCGGAAAAGTAGGACATATATTGAAATATTGCGAGGTGACGAAGAATGCTCAACCGACTCGACAACAGTACTCGCAATAGCAACAATATCCACAACAACAACAACAACAACAATGACAACAACAACTGGTGTAATACCAACTGCGCCAAGGCAATTAACAGTCCACTCAGTAGCGATCTACTTCGCAACAACGTCAAAATGTTCGAGGACAAGTGTTCGCCTTTATTGAAGGTACCTTATCCATTTTTGAGAACGGGTGCTAAAGTTTTAATTGATTTTGGTTCAAGTCATTCCTTTACTTCACTAGTATTTGCTAAATACTTGAAACCTGTGCCACAATATCTAAATTTTTTACTCTCAGTATCCACACTATTTGGTGATTCGTTAGTTACCAACACAATATATAGGGAGTGTATAGTTAACTTAGAGGGTAGAAACCTACTAGTCGACTTAATTTTGCTTGATATGTCTGACTTTGATGTTATCTTGGGTATGGATTAGCTTGCTGCTTACCATGTTAGTATCGATTATTTTAGAAAACGAATCAGTTTTCGTATTAAGGGCCCACCAATATTCTCCTTTCAAGGGAAAGTTATGAATTCTAAATTTCCTGTAATTTCCGCCATGAAGGCAAAAATACTTCTTAATAAAAGTTGTCAGGGTTTTCTAGTATATGTTCTGAATGAAGAAACGAAGAAGAGTCTAAAATTTCTCGTATTCCCATTATTTCTGAATTTTTCGACGTCTTTCCGGATAATCTTCCTGGATTACCTCTCTCTCGTAAGATTGACTTCACCATCGATGTATTATTGGAAACAGCTCCAATCTCAAAGGCTCTATATCACATGGCACCGAAAGAATTGCATGAATTGAAGAAACAATTAGAATAATTATTAGAGAAAGGTTTTATCCGACCAAGTGTTTCACCTTGGGGCACTCCTGTTCTGTTCATGAAGAAGAAAGATGAAACCATGTGGATGTGCATAGACTATCGTCAGTTGAACCAAGTAACTGTGAAGAACAGGCATCCTCTCCCTCGTGTCGATGACCTTTTCGATCAACTACAAGGCGCTTCAGTCTTTTCGAAGATTGACCTAAGAATGGATTATCACTAGTTGTTAATCAACGATAGAGACAACAAAATCTGCTTTCCAGACGCGTTATGGACATTATGAGTTTCTAGTAATGCCTCTTAGTCTCACAAACACCCCAGCTGCATTTATGGATTTGATGAATAGAGTTTTCAACCATTTCTTAGATAAATTCGTAATTGTATTTATCGACGATATACTGGTCTATGCAAAGAATCGTGAGGAGCACGAGGAGCACCTGAAGAAAGTTTTGGAGACGCTACGAGAGCATAATCTTTACGAGAAGTTGAGTAAATGCGAATTTTAGTTAGATAAAGTCTTATTCTTAGGTCACGTAGTTTCTGGAGGAGTGTCTGTCGACCCAACCAAGATTGAAGCCATCTTAAATTGGGAGAAGCTGCAAAATGTAACGAAAATCAAACTTAGGCCTGGCAGGGTACTAACGACAAGTTGTGAAGGATTTTTTAAAGATCGCACTTCTAATGACTAAACTCACTAGAAAAGGTGCTAAGTTCATTTGGACGAACGAGTGCGAACAAAGTTTTCAAGAGTTGAAGAAACGACTGACATTAGCACCAATCTTGGCAATTCCATCAGGAAGTGGAGGATTTCAAGTTTGCAGTGATGCATCAGGACGAGGTTTAGGCCGGCTGTATACTTATGCATCATAAGAAGGTCATTGCTTATGCATCAAGACAACTGAAGCCTCATGAATAAAACTACTCAGTTCACGATCTGGAGCTTGTAGTGATTATCTTTGCCTTAAAAATTTGGAGGCATTACCTGTACGGGGAAAAGTTTAAAATCTTTACCGATCACAAGAGTTTAAAATATCTCTTTACACAGAAGGAACTGAATATGTGCCAACGACGTTAGATGGAGTTTCTAAAGGACTACAATTGCACTATTCAGTATCATCCCGACAAGGTGAATGTAGTAATGGATGCGTTAAGTCGGAAATCTTCAACAAGTGGAGACTGCACGAAGATTTTGAAAATCTGGGGGCAAACATTCGAGAGGAAGGATCAAAGTTCTTATGTGCTAATCTAAGCATTCAATCGACCATCATAGAGAAGATAAAAGAAAATCAAGCAATTGACCCTCAGATAATAGAGTTGATGGACGACGTGAAAAATGGAGAAAAGACATAATTCAAAATATGTGTGAATGGTTCGTTGCGATATGAAGATCGGTTATGCGCACCAAATAATCCAGAGCTAAAGAAGGAACTGTTGGATGAAGCCCACAAGTCTCGATATACGGTACATTCAGGAGGTACGAAGATGTACCAGGATTTAAAGCGACACTTCTGGTGGAACAATATGCACTACGTTAAAAAAGTCGAAATAAGGCTGCCCAAAGCCGTCTTATTTTAGAAATAAGACGGCCTAAATCTGTCCTCACGTCCGTTCTTTTTTTTGGGCGTCTTAAATTTATAAAACGGTCCTAAACCGTCTTATATTTCACAAATAAGACGGTAGAGAATGACTGTTTTCGGCAGTCCTAATATAAGACGGTCTGAAGCCGTCTCATATGAACCACTAAAGACGGTCACTGACCAATAAATAAGACAACTCATGACCGTCTCTAATAAACTGTCCTTTATTGAGAGACGGTCATGAGTTGTCTTATTGATTATATCGGAAAGTCCTTTCCGAACCGTCCTATTTGAAAGACCGTTCAAATAAGATGGTTTGGAACCGTCGTATTTTTTAAATTTTAGGAAAAAAATTAAAAAATAAGACGATCTTAGACAGTCTTTTTTTTTAAATCGTAATAAAAAATCACAAATGAGTATAATAAAAAATTTTACTACTACAAATTTAACCCCCCCACACACACAATGGGCCAAGTTCTCACAAGATGGAAGCCCACATCCATAACATATCTGAATTCAAGTTCAATCTAAAGGCCGTAGTTGGTGAAGTGTACATATCATTATGGTGACATTATTATTTTTTTAGTGAGAGTGAGAAGCATCAAAATAGTAATGAATAAAAGAAAAGATAATGAACATGTTAAAGTTCATTGACATGTGCATTAAAGCAGTTCACACATGTGTTTTGGCGTGTATGTTTGGAGAGACCGAAGTGCCACTAGAAATCATTCAGCTAGGTGTCTTGCATTGTCATGCTCCACAACATGCTGCTTCAAAAGTCACCTTATGCATCACATGCGGCAATAGGGAATCCTGCAGCAAAGTAAGAGATTTTGAATACCGCATTAAGTCGAGCAGCTGTTATATACACTATAATTTACCTCAAGCAAATGCAACTAAGAGAAAAGAAGAAATGTGGATGCTTGTCAGATTTCCACAGATGCTTCTATATGGATACGATAAAGCATTGACTTAAGAAGAGGATAGTGTTAAATCAGAAATTGATCCATTCAGAAAATTGAAAATAGCTTATGTATGCATGTATCGCATATATAGCAGTTGCTATAGAACTACTTAGATTATAGGAGCTGCTAGAAAACTATACGTATATGTAGGTTCATAGCAGAACATAGCAGTTTGCTATAAAACTGCTCATATTATAGCAGCTGCTATAAAACTATATGTACGTATAGGTGTATAGCTGATCAGCAGTTTGGTACCATGATTTACTTATGGGTGCCTATAAAAGCAGTTTGGTACCATAATTTAAGTCAATCCTACCCAATAGTTGTTTAGAAACTAATCAAACAGACTCAAAATTTTAAAATAATACAAATAACAAGAGTCACTCACTTCAAATGAATTTGGGTTGGTATAGCTTGTTCTACTTATCAGGTTTTCTTCTTGTAAACCATCTTCTGAATTATTTACAGCTGTTTGCATTAAGAGAAGCAAGTTAGTTTAATCCTCATATAGATGGCATAAATAATCATTAAAAAAAAAATTACACATTACAAAGAGAAAATAGAAAGTAAATAATGAATCCAATGTCATAAGTCATTACATTCCAAAAGGAAAAGAAAATTGTGCAAGCTTATTCGCGCTAATGCACTTTTTGATATAAAGCCTTAATGATACATTATGTATCATAGAATAACAGCTCATTTCATGTTTCCTGAGGTAAACCTTCAAGATTTAAAACCTTCATAAATAGGAAGAATGTACACAACAGAACAAATAATAAGAGAAGCAAGTCAAGGAATTTCCCAATATTGAGTCTATAAATAGTGTGGTGGCAGTTACAAATTATAATAGTGTGAAGTGACGAGCACCAAATCAAATGATCCTTGATAGGATGGTTTTAAAGCACATAATCTGAGACAAAGATTAACCTGCTCGATTGTATGGTAATTTACGTGTAGGCTCACCATCTCCAATGTCAACATCAAATACTGAGGAAAAAGTATTTTAATGAGTTAGAAAGAAACTTACAAAAGGGTGATAAGAGTAATCAAACATACACAATTTGTTTTATATGAAACATTGTTTACCATAATCATATTGAATACCATCAAGAGATGCATGATTAACACTATCCTCGGGCCTGTCGACAACTTCACCAAATCTGGGAGTTAGAGAAACTACTTAAGTCAACATTGCCAACTTAAAAAAGGCACATAATAACAATACTTAAAATAGAAAATACAATTGAATGTCACACGATTTTCTAAAGATTTTAGAACATAAAACAACAACAATATATCTAGAAGAATGAATTTTACAAGCAACGTAGAGAATTTTCTAGGGCTGTCATCTCTCACTCCGAAAAACTCCAAATAAAATGATAACATATGGGCAACTAATGACCCAATGTTAGCCCAAAAAATGTTAAATACTTTCAATTGAGTCGAGGAAAAAAACCAAACTTCTATGTACATTAAGAACATCAAAGTGTTATTGCAGCTCAAAGCAAACAAGAGAATCAAAATTTTAAAATAGAAGAACGAAACAGTGAGTACTTTATCCCACTTCTGTTCCCTTGAATTCCATGAGTATGCAACGCCATTGTCCCCTTCTCGGATAACTTTTGTCTGCCCATCAATATCCCCTGATCATCAGAAAAAGGACCATTGAAGAACACAAAAACATATTATAATAACAGATGGAGAACTAATGACCACACAGCACAAAGTCGGTCTCTATTCAGCCCTCTTTAATGAAACACCATTACTTACACATAAGGATAAAAATATTCAGCAGCAATAATATAACAAATAACAAAATAGAACTTATAGAAAAAAGTGAAAAAACAATCCACGGATAATATTGCTATTGCTGCTCCCAATTTTACCAACCATTTACCATCCAATCCTAGGTTTGGACTATTTCAGACATCAAACTTGACTATTTCAATATGGAGAGTATGAGTTCCAACTGCCATCTAGTTCTTTTTTTTTTTTTGTTTTTTTAAAGCCTAAAAGGAAGCTGGACTTGGGTGAAGCATTCACATGCTGGACCAGAATTCAGTTTTGAATGCGACATGGCACCCATCCTCCCTGGGGGTTTTTGAAAAAACTACAAATAAAAAATTATTGTAGTCGTCAATCTAACAGTGAAAATTGAATGGTGAACTGATGAAATGTTTCGCCAATGTATTGACTTTGGCCCCGTCCGTGTCCCCAAACTTGTGCTTGGGTGCCACGTAATAGTCTGGCTCTTGTCCAGCGTTTGAAAGCTGAACCTGGCTGAGCTCTTTCTTTAAATAATGGAGACAAAAAAAATGGACATCAAACTAGTCAACATTTCCCTAAATTTTGTGCTTAAAACATGGATGAGAAAGTTGAGAGAGAGAGAGAGAGGAGCATACCCAAGCTTAGTGCTTATCTTGTCAAACTGCTCCAGAATAAACAAGACACATGTGTGCCTCAATGACATGGCATGGAAGGACTCAGACAATTCATACATACTCGTAACATTGTCCAAATAAATATCCTGAACAATTTAAGAGATTTTGTTAAACACCCCTTCAAACAAATTTTTTTAAAATTAAATTAATAATAAATAAATAAATAACCTTTGAAATTCACCTGTGCAATGGCATACTCGCAGAGACACTTAAGACCCTCTAAGAGATACTGATCAGCAGCTCTGAGAAGATTCTGTGCAATATCTAGAGTAACATTGACCGAGCCTGTGTATATGAATCTGTTGAGAAACCAAAACAAAACCCAGCTTGTTGACAACCCAAATCACACCAGGAAGGAACAAGTTCAAGAAACAGCAAAGAAAATGAAATGAAATCACCAACCTCATCATCAACTCAAATACCTCCCATCGTATACTAGGAATTTCGATGTCTCTTGCATCCTTCTCCTATAATTGATTTCGACAATTATTTTACTCATACATATAAAATGAGTAGACCAACTCATAGCTAAATTTAGTAGATACAGATAACAAAAGATACAGAAACGAGCCCATCTTGCAATTGTGGGCACTAGATTATTACTTCTTTCTATTTTCATGGTTAGTAGTTGTGTATTTGTTTAAGTGAGGTGACTGTAACATAAAGTAGTGTGGTAGTAACACCAGTGTTTTTTAAGGGTCCTACCAACTCAAAAGACCAGCTACAATCACTTTTTCCACGAACAGATAACTATAAAAGCCCAGGTTTAAATTCATCATGAGCCAAAGTCCTACCAACTGAATAAAAAGTTCATGAGGACAAAAAGTAAACTAACAGAATGAGGGCATGAATATTTTAAAACATCATAAACACTGCAGATTATACACCAGTTTATTGACAAACTGCCATATTGCAAACTCAACGAATCCAAAATCTACAAAACTAAAGGTGGATTAAGTTCCACAAAGAAAAGATTAACCTTGAAAAAGAGTCCACTGAAAACGAAACAAGTAATCAGTACTCTGACGAGAACATGCATAATCCACACAGATTCTTCCATATAGAAGACTGATACATCTGGACTAATAAAGTTATCTGCGATCCTTGCATCCGGTCCATCCAGATCCTACATTAGAAACCACACACACAGCTAGAGATCTTAGTATTAAATTACAGTCCTGTTATTTTATTTTTCAGTTTTCGATCTAGTTGGTTTACCTGGAGCATGGATTCTAGCGACGCAAGGATCATCCCCGGAATTACGCCTTTGACGCCTTTTAATAGTAAGTGAATAAATAAGAACTCACTTTTTACATCATGATCCAAGCTACTACAACTGTCTTAAGAAGGTCTGTCCAATGAAAAACAAAATTAAGATTAGAATTGGAACCCTTGTTTCCAGAGTCCAGACTAATTACCTCTGTCATATTCATAATAAAATTAGGAATTGTGGGTAAATAATCCCTTTTCCCTCCTCCTTTTTCCGGGCTTGGAACCGGCAATACAAGCTTTAAAACTTATATTTGGGCACGTGCCACACATCTTGATCAATCTAAGTGGTCTATGATAGGATGAGGGCTGTTGGTAAAAAGCCTAAGCAACAAAGCACTTGGGTCGATTTTGGTCTAATTTTTCTGCTGAGTTGAGTTCTGGCCTATCTTTTGAGTAAAACTTGGCCCAACTAAAAATAATTAGGTCTATTTTTCGGTTAAAAAATAAATGTGACACATCTCAAGAAGTGATAAGTGAATCAGCTTTCTAGTATCGCCTGTGACACAGAATTGTGTGCCACGTTAAATAAATAATTGCTTATTAATTAGGGTTCAACCCTCCCTATGGGGTTAAAAAAAAAAAAAAAAAACCTTAACCATGTGACATTGCAATGCAAAAGCCTACCTAGGCGAGGTGCGCCCCCACAATTAATAGCAGTAGACAGGGCCAACACGCAGGAAGACACAGTCACACACATCTGTTGGACATTATTATCGGACAAATGGGAGAGGAAATTGATTCAATCATGAAAAACAAAGTGTGAAGGTGATGTAGTATGGATACCTAACTCTAATTGGTCCCAAGGAAGAAGAGAGAGATTGACCATTCATGTTACATAAAGAAATTTATCCTTATTTTGAAGGAAATTAGATATATGCTACCAATACAATTATTAGGACATGCAAATGCAACTAAATTGTATCCATAATTATCAAGTACCAATAATAACACATTCTATATTATCAATACCAATAACTTAAGTATATTGAAGTATCTGGGTATCATAGCCACGGATATGGCCAAGTTTTGCTATTGTTTGATATATATATATATATATATATATATATATATATATATATATATATATATATATATATATAACATGGAAAGTCCTCAACTTAAGAAACCTAGGTTGAGTTTTATCCATTCAGAATATGTCATCATAATGTCCAGGCAACCATGACAATAATATGATGAACAACAATAAGATGGGAAGCTCTAGGAGAGTGCATAAACTGACTAATAATATTAACCGCTTGGGTAAGATCTAGTTGATTAAGTGTCGTATAAATGAGGTGGCCAGCAAGCCTCTGATACGAGCTTGAATCAGGAAGTCACCTTCCTCGACATGAACAGAGTGATTGGGGTCCATGGAGGAGTGAGACGGATGACTACCAAGCATACTAGTGTCACCAAGCAAATCAAGAGTATACTTCTGCTAGGAGATGAAGATGCCTTGAGTGGAGTGAGAAACCTCAATGCCTAGAAGTATTGAAGAGGCTCTAAATCCGTAAATGTCAAAAGTCTAACTAAGACCCTGCTTAACCCGGGCTATACTAGCAGTCATCCCTTAGTTGTTTTTGAATGATTTGAGGTTGATGGGTGTTCCCCCCCCCCCCAACATTCATTCAAATCAAAGACTAATATATAGGATCCGTACACAATATATGCATCCTTTACCAATCAAAAAATAAAAAAACCGATCAAAAAACTATATGCATCCTTTCCTAATGAAGCTTCAACAATGCCATCACCCCACTAGAATCAAGAGAAACATATGGAAAAAATAAACAAGAAAATCATCTAGCCACTATCGAAAGCATGCCACCAACTATAAACTTCTGTATCCACATCCAAGCCTTCTTCATTATGCCAATTGCTCATTCTATACCATTTACTAAATGATGCCAGACCCGATTAAAAGTTAGAACATTTTGAATAATTAGTCTCCCAACTCCTTTGAGTTGCTATTACTAATAGCAGATTCACCTCAGATCACGGTCTTAAAAATCATACTTTTTTTAGAAAAACTTAAAAATCATACAAATGAAAAATAATAAAAATAAAACTATGTTATGAAGGAATTTCCCAAACAAATAGAATAGTGTACTTGGGCTGAGCACCGAGTCACGTGACATACAATACAGATCACAACGTGTAAAAAAGAGACAAAACAAAAAACCCACTGACCGATCAATCCTGGTCGACCTTCTTCAGGTTAGGCTTGGGTGACACACTATCAGGTCCATAGTTCTAGCCCAAACTTGAGCCTGGACATGAACATCAGCCCACCAAATCGATCGACCAGCCTTATATACCTGATAGACCCTTTAAGGTAGGGAACATCAGACTAAGCTACAATTTCTTTTGTGTGTTGGCTTTGAGACCTAGTGTTCCATGAGTTTTTCTTAGTTTATATAATGTACCAGTCCTCATGTAAGCAGATTCTGCTTACATGAACCAGTCCTCATAGAGAGAAGTGGTGCTGCAAACTGGGGACTGGTTCTGCAGGACAAGTAATAACTCAAACTTTAGGTACATACATCTCTACAAACAAAGCTCATGTAAGCAAATTGTTCAAAGGGGAAGACTGATGAGGATATTCTAGTAGCTAGGGTTGCCGAAATCCACATCCTTGGGAAGAGCTTCACTTGTATCCCTCGAAATTGATTGTTGTAGTGTCAATGAAAGTGGGTCTAATGCTGCACAGTGGACCAAGATAGTGGCAGAAGATGGGGATGCTTCAAGATGGTTCCTAGGTCAGTAGGCCTACCCAGCTAGCCGCTCATAGCATCTCAAGAGGTAGAACTTGATGAATCTGGTTCTTAGATACATTTGATTCTAGTCTTAGACATTCTACTATTATCTCCCAAAGTTATCTGACTCATTAGTTTTATACCTTTATTGTAATATCCCGAAAAATCACGTTAAACAATGATCTCGAGATCCGTGCCCGACCGGTCATAGGTTTGACCAAATAGAAGTTCAATAGTTAGCATAGGGTGTGATGAACGGATGAGATGTGAAAATTTGAGTGAATATGGGGAGTGTGATAAAAATCTGGAGTCGCATACACCTGTTCTGGTGTATGTGCTCAACACACGGGTTGAATGAGAAATAAAAGGGTTTAATAGCCCTAGTTCTTTTGTTGGTTGTTGAGAGAGAGTAAAGAAGAGAGAGAGACAGAGAGAGAGAGGGAGAGGATAGTTAATGCAAGGAGTAATGGTGAGTGTTTGGAAGGAAGATTCAAGCGTTTAAAAGGCCGATTCGACACGTGAGATCCGCTAGACGCAAAGTTGGAAACCCTAGCCTTTCCAACCACTTGACCAAATCAATTGGAGATTGATTGAAGGTAAAATTCTTGTAAATTAAATGCATAGATTGAAGGGTTAAATTGTAATTAGAAATAGCTAAAATCATAGGATAATGGCTTAGAAAAGAAAGAAAAATCAGTTGGAAGAAGATTGGAAGGAACAGCCCAAAAGGGGGTTGAATCTGGCTATTTCGATTAATCGAAAGTGAGATTTGATTAATCGATTTGTGCCAAGAAATTGAAAAGTCAGAGGACCTCGATTTTGATTAATCGAATTGAGTTTCGATTAATCGACTTTGATTTTCGGCTAATCGATTTTGATATTGATTAATCGACTGGGAACCTCCAGTGAACTCCAGTGGAGGGAAGAAATGGACTTGCAGAAATCGATTTTGAGAATTCGATTACTCGAATTGAGAATCGAATGGATAGAGTGGAGAATTTCGATTAATCGAATTGGGATTCGATTAATCGAATGGGAATCTCGATTAATCGATTTTAAATTTCGATTAATCGATTTTGGAGTTCGATTAATCGACTGTGCCAGTTTTTGTTGGCTTTTGAGTTTGACTTTAAGATTCTTGGAGGGTCTTGGACCTTCTTTGTTACATCTTTAGTGATGTATTTCATATGTTATGTGGTACCATAGGTGGTACGTGTGAACTTGGGCACAAGGAGCCACGTGGGACCTTGATGCATGATCAAACAGAGACTTGAGGTGGGGAACACCTTGAACATGTACTTTATTTTGCAAGAGCATGTATGTAGTGATATAGAATTCAATTCAAACTATTTTTGTTTCTTAAGAGTTGTGAAAAGTGTGCGTGTGTGACATCTAAAAGAGTAATCATAATGAGCCATCCCCAGGGGATGAGGAAATAAAGAAATAAGAGCATCAGGTGTGATGCAAGTGAATGGATACATCCTGTGGATGTATCCAAGATTGAATTATGTCCGATAGGGCCTAATCGATATAAGATAGCACACTTATACGGTGAATAACTATATGTAAAGCACGATATTTTTGTTATTTGAGGTTTGATAGGATACCCATCGACGTATGATACCCACGATCGACGCGGGCAGATATTCGTGGACCGATACTACAAAACCGTAGGGCGCAAGTGAGGCTTATTCAGACAGTAAGCACACCCCAGGGGTGTTGAGTTGAGATAAGTGAAACCCCGCCACCAATCCCCAGGGGAAAGGGGCTTGGGTACTATTTATATTCCCAGGGAATACGTTTAAAACTATCTATATAGATGACGATGAAGGGTATCTCATCGGGGCTCGACGCTATATTGCTCGGGGATTACTTAAGTTGAAAGGTTAAGTTTTGCTTTAGGCCTTTTCAGTGTCATTCATGAATAATGAAAAGACATGAGTAAACTACCAGTAAAATATGATTATTTTTAACTGTTGTTCATCAGTAACTGCATAGACACATCATGCATGGCATATCATGGAATATATGTGAGTTGTAATTTATATGTTCAATTGTGTTCTGTTCCCTATTGAGCTAGGATGTAGCTCACCCTTTAGACTATACGTCGCAGGTCCACTATTAGCAGCTGCCGAGGCTTCAGGGGACGTTGACCCTGGTGAGTCAGACCCGACACCTGGAGACGAGTTGGAGCCACCTCCTGAGGACTTCTAGAGGACTCCGTTGTGCAGCTTTGAGAGTTTTTGTGAGTGTGTTTTGTGCGGCTTGGTATGTCAAGCCTTATTTTCATTAAACAATGTAATTAAGTCTTGAGATTATTCTTTTGGGGCGAACAATCATTGATGATTAGCGATCATCGATGGTTCGGATCGGTTCTCCATTCATGCAGAGGCATGAAGGTAGAACTATCTTTTGAGAAATATTTCAATGATAATTTAATTCCGTAGCTTTATTCATTATTTCAGTGCAGTTCATTGTTTAATATACCAATGTTCCGTGCATAGCTAAGGGGCACGATCAAGATGATCGTGCTGATGGCACGAGTTTTGAGGTGCCAAAATCTGGGCTGTCACAGTTGGTATCAAAGCGCTATTTCTTTTAGCAATTCTGACAATCGTTTTTGTCAGAACATAGGGACTTATGCTAACGAAATTGTAGTTTCAAATGCATCCGTCAATGTCATCTAGATGAAAGGGCCAACCGAGGGGAGGCCAACAGAGAAGTTTACGTAGTGGAGATGATTACATCTCTCCTACCAATCGAGTACCCTTGGGAAGGAGTGAGGCCCCAGGGGGCAGCAGTAGTAGACAACAGGAGGATGAGGATCGAGATCGTCAGGATCGAGATCAAAGAGAACAGGAGAGAGTTAGAGAAAGACAAGAGGATAGAGAGGAGCGACGAAGGATGATGCATACCATGGAGACCATGGCAGCAGCCATGGCACAACAAGCCGCATCCTTTGCAGCTCATGCAGTGAGAGAACAGCAGCCACCTACACCACCTGTAGGACCCGCACTGCCTGTGCCTTCATCCTTCACGGAGTTTAGGAGGATGAGACCTTCATTTTCTGGGCAGGCAGACATGATGGCAGCAAAAAATTGGTTGATGGAAATGGAGAAGGTTTTTATCGTGCTGACATGCACGGAGGACGAGAGTGTAAGATGGGCAGCCTACATGCTAGATAGGGAGGCTGGGCCTTGGTGGAAGTCCGTGATACAGAATAGGGCCCAGGAGACCCCAGAGTTGTCGTGGACTTGGGAGGAGTTTGTTGAGGAGTTCAACAAACAGTATTTTCCGAAAGTTGTGAGAAATCAATTGGAAATTCAATTTCTACAATTGGTGCAAGGAAGGATGACTGTGAGGGAATATGGGGTTGAGTTTCTACGACTTGTCCGTTTTGCTTTGGATTACGTCGCCACCGACGTGATGAAGTCAAAGAGGTTTCAACAAGGCTTGAAGCCTGAGGTTAGAGGAGGAGTAGCTCCATTTCAATTAAGGACCTATGAAGAGGTCATGAGCAAGGCACTTGTTGTAGAAGAGGAGAATAATAACAGATACAAGCAGAGATAGCAACAAAGAGGAAACACTGATCAGGGAAGAACGGGGAACTACGAACCGGTGAATAAAAAGCCGAGGTTCGTGGCCCAAAATCAGAGATCACAGTTCCAAGGAGGTTTCGGAAGACCGGCGCAGGAGCACCACCAATAGAGATTTCCACTACTTGCGTCGGGGAGACCTCTACGCTATGAGAGCCCTGCCATGTCTACTGGCGCCACCGTCACACAGGGTTCTCGTACAGTTTCTTCCGCGCCTCGAGAGACTTGTTCCAAGTGTGGCAAGCCTTACAGAACCGTGGATTGCAGAGTGGGAACCAGGGGTTGTTTCCGATGTGGCAAGGTGGGCCACTTGATCAAGGATTACCCCGTGGTTGATAAAGGAAAGACGGCTTCAGTTGCAGCGCCACGACCCATTCAAGCACGGAAGCCGGTCGTTCATGGGAGAGTCTATGCAGTCACTGCTCAGGAAGCAAGGAAAGTGCATGACGTCATCCAAGGTGAGATTCTTTTAAATAAAGAAATTCCAATTTCATTAAAATTTTAGATAGAGAAGGTGCATTCATTAGGAGTTGTGTAGATTCTTAGTCTAGACACTAAATTTATATATGAATTAGGGGTGTAAATAGATGTGTAAATTATTGTATGTATGTATGTATACTATAGGTACTTTAACTATATATGAGAAAGGATGTTTCGTTAGATATGACGCTAGAGTGTTGATAGACCCAGGGTGTGACAGCCTGGATTTCGGCACCCCGAAACCCGTGCCATCAGCACGATCATCTTGACCGTGCCCCTTAGCTAAGCACGGAACACTGGTATATCAAGCATTGCAATAAAATAATAAATGAAATTGCGGAATTTGAATCTATATTAATTAACTCTCCAAAAGACAGTTCTACCATCATGCCTCTACATGAATGGAGAACCGATCCGAACCATCGATGATAGCAATCATCATGGATGGTTCGCCCAAAAAGAATAATCCCATCTATATATATATATATATACATGGTTTAAACAGAATCAAGGTTTGACATACCAAGCCGTACAAAACCTCTCTCCAAAATCCCTCAAAGTGGCACAACGGAGTCCTCTAGAAGAAGTCCTCTGGAGGTGGCTCCAACTCTTCGCCGGCCGCAAGGTCCGATCACGATCGGCGTCTCCTCCGCGCCATGTATGCTAGTAGTAGGGTGAGCTACATCCTAGCTCAATAGGGAACAAACACGGTTGAACATATAAATTATAACTCACATGTATTCCCTGATATGCCATGCATGATGTATCTATGCAGTTGTTAATGAAACAGAATAAAAGCATTTCGTTTAACTGTTGATTACTTATATTTTCATTTACTCATGAATGATGCTGAGAAGGCCTAAAGCAAATATAGCATCGAGCCCCGATGAGATACCCATCATCGTCATCTATATAGACAGTTTTAACCGTATTCCCTGGGAATACCAATAGTACCCAAGCCCCTTTCCCCTGGGGATTGGTGGCGGGGTTTCACTTGTCTCAATCAACACCCCTGGGGTGTGCTTACTATGTACGGATAAGCCTCCGCACTGGCCTACGGTTTCGCCGCCGTATCGGTCACGGATATCCTGCCGTGTCAGTCGTGGATATCCCGCCACGTCGGTGGGGTACCCTATCAAACTTCAAATAACAAAAATATCGGTGCCTTACATATAGTTATTCACCGTGTAAATGTGCTATCTTATATCAGTTAGGCCCTATCAAACATGATTCAATCCTTGGATACATCCCTGGGATGTATCCATTTACTTGCATCACACCTGATGCTCTCATCTCTTTACTTCCTCATCCCCTGGGGATGGCTCATTATGATTACTCTTATGAATGTCACACACACACACATTTTCCACAAATTCTTAAGAAATAACAATTGAATTGAATTCTATATCACTACATACATGCTCTTGTAAAATAAAGTACATGTTCAAGGTGTTCCCTACCTCAAGTCTTCATTTGTTCAATGCATCAAGGTCCCACGTGGCTCCTTGTGCACTAGTCCACACGTACCACCTATGGTACAATATAACAGGTAAAACACATCACAAAGGATGCAATAAAGAAGGTATAAGACCCTCCAAGAATCTTAAAGTCAAACCCAAAAGTCAACATAATTCATGTCAGTCGATTAATCGAGCTCCAAAATCGATCAATCGAATCTGATTCGATTAATCGATTTCCAAAATCGATTAATCGAAGGTCAATATCGATTAATCGAAGTAATTTCGATTAATCGAAATTTCTCTTTTCGCAAAGTAATTTCACTGTTCAAACAGTCGAGTTTTCATTCGATTAATCGAATCCAATTTCGATTAATCGAAATTCTTCTTTTCGCAAAGTAGACTCTCGATCAACAATGAAGTTTTTCGATCCCAAATCGATTAATCGAAAACTAAAATCGATTAATCGAATTCCCATTTCGATTAGTCGATTTTTCCTCAAGTCATTTCTCCCACCCCTGGGGTCCACTGGAGGTTCTCAATCGATTAATCGATCCCCAAATCGATCAATCGAAATCCAAAGTCGATTAATCGAAATCAAATTCGATTAATCGAAATCGGGGTCCTCTGACCTTTCAACTTCCTGGCCAATTTCGATTAATCGAAACCCAATTTCGATTAATCGCAATTGTCGATTCAAACCCTTCTTCTTCCCAATCTTTTTCCATACTTTTTCCTCTATTTTTCTAAGCCATTATCCTATGATTTTGACCCACATTCAACTACAACTTAACCCCTATAATCTATGCATTTTATTTACAAAAATCTTACCTTGAATAGATCTCAAGTTGATTTCAATCAGATAGTTGGAAGGCTAGGGTTTCCAGCGTTTGTTCTAACAGATCCCTTGCGTTGAATCAGCCTCTTTAATACTTGAATCCTTCTTCCAATCACCCACAATAACTCCTTGCTTAATCACCCTCTTTACTCCTCTCTCTCTTCTTTACTTCTCTCTCAACTACCAAACATCTATTTTTAGGGTTATTAAACCCTTTTATCCCTCTCCTAGTTTGTGTGTCGAGCACATGCACCTCAATAGGTGTATGCGACTTCATATTTACAACACACACCACGCAATAATTCAAACTATCACATCTCGTTCGTTCATTACATCCTATACTAACTCTTGATCTCCTAATTGGTCAAACTTGTGACCAATCGGGCACGGATCCCGAGGTCATAGTTTAGCATGATTTTTCAGGCTATTACACAGGGTCTACCCACTCATTCGTCACTCCACGTTTTGCCAAGAGGATGAAGATTGTTCCAGAGGCGTTGGACTTTGTCCTATCTGTGTCTATTCCGACTGGAGAGTTAGTGGACACAGAGTTAGCTTGCAAATCCGTCATCATAGCAATTCGAGATCTGGATGTGCATGAATTGGAGGCAAAGTTGATACTACTGAACATGCAAGGGTTTGATGTGATCCTTGGCATGGACTAATTGGCATAGCATTGTGCAACAATCGATTGCAAGAATAAGGTTGTCATCTTCAGACCTAACACAAGAAGATCATTTCGGTTTCAAGGAGTGAGGTCATCACCTATGCCACTGATCTCAGCAGTAAGGGCCGAGCGAATGATCAGGAAGGGTTGCAGTGGATACTTGGCTTTCTTAAAGGAGGACAAGGAAGAAAAGAATGCCATCTCTGAGATAGCAGTGGTGCGAGACTTCGCCGACGTCTTTCCAGAAGAGTTGCCTGGATTACCTCCAGAGAGAGAAGTAGAATTTGCCATTGACTTAGCACCGAGAACGGAGCCTGTTTCAAAAGCACCATATAGAATGGCTCCGGCTGAGTTGAAGGAGTTGAAAGAACAGCTGCAAGAACTCATGGACAAGGGGTTTGTCAGACCGAGTGTGTCTCCATGGGGAGCACCAGTCTTATTTGTTAAGAAGAAAGATGGGTCAATGCGACTATGTATTGACTATTGACAACTGAACAAACTCACTGTGAAGAACCACTATCCCTTACCTAGAATTGACGATCTGTTCGATCAACTACAAGGAGCAAAGTATTTTTCCAAGATCAATCTGAGATCTGGATACCATCAGTTGTGAGTCAAGGCAAAGGGCATTCAGAAGACAGCTTTTAGGACACGGTATGGACACTATGAGTTCCTTGTGATGCCATTTGGGTTGACGAATGCTCCGGCGTCATTTATGGATCTGATGAATTGAGTGTTTAAACCACACTTAGACTCCTGCGTCGTAGTGTTCGTTGATGATATCTTGATATACTCCAAATCCAAGATGGAACATGAAGAACATTTGAGGATTGCTCTACAGACACTACATGAACACCAATTGTACGCCAAACTCAGCAAATGCGAGTTTTGGTTGGAGGAGGTTAGCTTTTTGGGACATGTTGTCTCAAAGCATGGTGTCACTGTAGATCCAGCAAAGATAGAAGCAGTGGTACAATGGGAGCAACCAAAGACAGTGATCGATGTCCGAAGTTTTCTTGGGTTAGCAGGCTATTATCGACGTTTCGTCGAGGGGTTTTCAAAGATATCGGGACCTCTCACGAAGCTGATACGAAAGGATTCAAGATTTGAGTGGAGTGAGGCATGCGAGAAGAGTTTTCAAGAACTCAAGACGAGACTCACTTCAGCTCCAGTGCTAGCGATTCCTTCAGGCAGTGGAGGATACGTAGTGTACAACGATGCGTCATACAATGGTTTGGGTTGTGTGCTCAACCAATACAAGAAAGTGATAGATTATGAATCAAGAGAGTTGAAAGAACACGAGAAAAATTACTCGACTCATGACTTGGAGCTAGCAACAGTCATTTTTGCGTTGAAGATTTGGAAATATTACTTGTATGGTGAGACGTTTGAAATTTTCACCGATCATAAGAGCCTCCGATACCTATTTACACAGAGGGAGCTCAACATGAGATAGCGCAGATGGATGGAGTTCCTCAAGGATTATGATTGTTCAATACAGTATCATCCAGGCAAGGCGAACGTAGTAGCTGATGCCTTGAGTCGGAAGAGTTCAACACAGTTAGCTTATTTGATTTTGGGTATGCAACGGTGGAAATTATTGGAAGACCTGGCACTCTATGATGCAAACACTAAGTCGAAAGCCACAAGATCCTTTTTGGCTAACATATAAGTGAGACCAGTAATCTTTGAGCATATCCACGACCTACAGATGAAAGATCCGATGTTAACAAAGATTCATCAAGATGTGATGGAGGGTATCAGGACGGACTTCTCAATGAAAGAAGATGGTTCTTTATTATTTGAGGGCCGTCTCTGCATTCCGGACAATGCCGATCTAAGTCGAACGATTCTTGATGAAGCCCACAAGTCAAATTATGCTATCCACCTTGGTAGCACCAAAATGTACCACGACTTGAAAAAGAACTATTGGTGGAGAGGTTTGAAGCACGATTATCACTGTTTGACACACAAGAAGTGAAGATTGACCATAGGCATCCTGCTGGACTATTACAGCCCTTACCAATACCAGAAAGGAAGTGGGAATCGATCTCTATGGACTTCATTGTTGGATTACCGCGTACTGTCAAGAGACACAATGCCATTTGAGTAGTTATTGATCGATTGACAAAATCAGCTCACTTCTTACCTTACAATAAGATGTATACAGTAGGAAAACTGGCAGACTTGTACATGAAGGAGATCGTAAGATTACACGGGATTCCGAGTAGCATAGTTTTAGATCGCAACCCACTGTATACATCCAAGTTTTGGAAGAAATTTCAAGAAGGAATGGGAACGCGACTAGATTTTAGTTCAGCTTTCCATCCTCAAGCTGATGGGCAGACAGAGCGAGTGAACCAAGTAATAGAAGACATGCTCAGAGCGTGCATGCTAGATATGCAAGGATATTGGGATCGATTCACCATTGATCGAATTCGATACAACAAGCTTCCAAACGAGCATTGGCATGGCACCATATGAAGCTCTGATGATGGACGCATTTATGCAAATCACCCCTCAATTGGGAAGAAACAGGTGAGAAGTTTATTTTGGGGCCAGAACTACTTGAAGACAACGCCACCGTCGTGCGAATAATCAGAGAAAGGCTGAAGTCAGCACAGAGCAGACAGAAAAGTTACGCCGACATCAAGCGGACTAGTGTCGACTATAAAGTGGGTGAACACGTGTTTGTGAAAGTGTCGCCTATGAAAGGCGTAATGAGGTTTGGCAAGAGAGGGAAGTTAAGTCCTCGTTATGTTGGACCATTTGAAATTTTGGGACGCGTAGGTGAAGTTGCTTATCGCATTGGATTACCACCGTTATACGATTGGGTACATAACGTTTTCCACATATCAATGCTCAGAAAGTATGTGAACGATCCATCTCATGTGTTAGGAAGTCAACCTTTGGAGATGCATGAGGACATGAGTATGATAGAAGAACCGGCGGAGATTTTGGATCGAAAGGAACAAGTGCTACGTACTAAGGTGATTCCCTTAGTACTTGTTCGATGGAAGAATCATCCGACCGAAGAGGCTACATGAGAAAGAGAGGCCGATGTGAAGGAACAATATCCAGCCTTGTTTCCAACCACTTGAGAATCAATTGTACCCCCGCAAGTGTGTTTGTGGATTTTGACAAAACTTGTAATTCAATGAAATTTTTGATCAAAGTATGACGAAGAAAATTTTTACATATACACATGACCATGATGATGTGTTTTATAGAACCAAGGATCACTTGATATCATAAATTACCAAGACAAATCGCATAGACAGAGAAATTTGAAAACCAACAGAATTTGATCAAACCGATTAATCAATTTTCAAATTGATTAATCGATTTGGAAATTTGATTAATTGATTTTGTTCGATTAGTCGACTGGCATGCGCCAGTGACTGGGAACTTGAATAAGGATTAGAAAAATGACAGAGTGAAATTTCGATTAATCAATATTGGTTTCGATCAATCGATTTAAGTTTTTGATTAATCGAATTGAGGGTTCGATTAATCGAACAAATTGAGAATTTTAGAAGAACTTAGAGGGTTTTATGAAATTTCGATTAATCGATTTATGGGTTCGATTAATCGAACTAGAAGTTCGATTAATCGATTAACTTAAGGAAATTAGAAAAATTTGAAGTATGAGAAACGATTTCAATTAATCGAAGTGGAATTCGATTAATCGATTTGAGATTTCGATTAATCGAATCATAGTTCGACTAATCGAGTACCTGAAAGAATCCTGAAAATTTTGGGAGGGACTGCACGATTTCGATTAATCGAAGTGAATTTCGATTAATCGATTTTGAAATTTTGACTAATCGAAATGAATTTCGATTAATCGACTGGCTCGCGCCAGTGAGCTCTAAAACTTGAAAATTTAAACGGATATGATTTCGATCAATCGAAAAGGGTTCGATTAATCGATTTCGCGCGGCTTAACTTAGTTTTGAATCTCGATTAATCGAGATTGGATTTCGATTAATCGAATCTAAGCCTATATATATAAATTTGGGGATTTTGTTCCCCATCCGAAATCATTTGAGCTTTTGAGTTTTGGGCGCCTTTTCTCCTTCTTCTTTGGCCATCCATCCGCGCTAGGGTTTTGGGGCATTCTTCATCGATTTCCGACCGAGATCGCCTATTTTCACATCGAAACCTAAGGTAAACCCTAGATTTGTACCTTTTCTTTCCATTTGAGCTATAAAAAACCCTAGTTTGAGAATTTTCACCATAATGCCGCCGAAAACCCAGTTGTCTTCGAAGAAGGCGACCTCTAAACTTTCGGTCCGGCGTAAGAACGCCGCACCGCCACCACCTACCCCTTCACCGGTGAGGACTCCATCACCGTCGGCATCGGAGACCACCTCCGATTCGACGAGCCCATCCTCGCGGTAGTCTTCACGCGAATCGACCCCCATGCCGCCACCACCCACCAACGTGCTACAACCCAATGAGTGGTGGGCAGCCAAGACCTTTGAGGTCAAATACATCATAGACCCAACCCTCTTCACGAACCCCGATGTACCGGGCGAGACCCAATGGGCTTGCAACTACCTCCAAAATGTCGGTCTCGGCAACCTTCTCAAACCAATCCGGGGTTCCTACTACCCTAGATTAGTTAGATTATTTTACCAAGGGCTCGTAGACGGCCCTACCGACAACGTGGTCTTGACCAAGATAGAGGGTCGAGACTACACCATTACCCGTCGCCATATACACGAAGTACTCGAGTGCTACCTCGATTTCACCCCAGAGACCACCCTCTTCCCACCCTTTGAAGTGGAAGTTAAATTTGAGGAGATCATGACCCGCATGACAAACGGGAAAAAGGGGTCGGGATCCTCCATTAAGAGGGTCGACCTTCCCCACTACATGTGGATGCTTGATTCCATAATCAAGTATAACCTCTACCCGTTGCGGCACGACACCGAGCGGATTGAGGTAGTACAACAGGCACTATATGCGGCCTTTTGTGGCCGGTGGTTTGACGCGACCATGCTTATCCTAGAGGGGATGAAGTATATAAAAGGAAAATTAATGAAGGGCAACTTGAGGCCCAAGGAGAAAATGTCGTATGCTCGATTGATCTCGAGCATATTGGAGTGTTACTCCAATGCTCCAGAGTATGCGATATCGCCCCACAAGGTGCGGGCGACGGACCGAGTGAAGATGTTTTCAAAGTCTTCGTGGAGCCGTAGCTACAACTTGTTGAAGCGGACCCTACCAGCTCCGAGTCCAGTTCCAGCAGCACCAGCAGCAGCAGTAGCACCACCACCACCCCCACCACCACATCAGGGCCCACCCGTGGGTAAGGCGCACCCGGCTGAGCCTTCAGCTGAGGGGGCACCCTCTCATACGACCGCTTCACCGACACCGCCAGCCCATTCCGCACCAGCTACACCCACATCATCCTACCGTTGAGGAGGTGTTGGCACGTATGGAGGCCAACAACGAGCGGATGAACCAGAGGATGGACTTCCTTATGTTCCATACCCTCCGCTACATCTACCCATTGGACTACCAACGGTATTTAGCTCAGGAGGAGGAGTGGACCGCGGGACGGACCGCCTTCCATAGGGGTCCCATTTTCTGTCCGACCGCCGCGGCCACCGACGCTGGTCCTTCCACTTCTACACTAGTTCCGTCGACCGAGACGCCACTGCCACCACCGTCGACTACGACCAGCCATCCACCTCTGCAGCCCGGCTCACGACATCACGATCGAGACGCCATCGCCTCAGAGCAGCCTGCTCCCACATCAGATCAGCCACCCGAGGGGACGGCTTGACACCGAGACGAGGATCGTTTGTATTAACCATTTTGGAAGTTTGATGTAATTCAAAAGCTGTAAACAACAACTGTAAATTTTGGAAATATAATGAAATACAGAAACAATTTTCTATATTTATGACCATTGTTTTTCTTACATTCTGTCGTGTGTCGTTGTTTTCTTACATTCTGTAATGAGTTTGTAAATTTTCTAGTGCAATAATATTTTTATGCTATGTGTGTGTCTATACTCTCTTGTGGTAAACAACTGGTCCACCTCACACAAGAGTGTAGGGGGGGGGTGACAAACTAGACTGACGCCTTTGGGTTATTTTCGAGGACGAAAATTCCCAAGGTGGGGAGGATATAATATCCCAAAAAATCACATTAAACAGTGACCTCGAGATCTGTGCCCGATCGGTCATAGGTTTGACCAAATAGGAGTTCAATAGTTGGCATAGGGTGCGATGAACGGATGAGATATGAAAATTCGAGTGAATATGAGGAGTGTGATGAAAATCTAGAGCCACATACTCCTGTTCTGGTGTATGTGCTCAACACACGGGTTGAGTGAGAAATAAAAGGGTTTAATAGCCCTAGTTCTTTTGTTGGTTGTTGAGAGAGAGTAAAGAAGAGAGAGAGAGAGAGAGAGAGAGAGGGAGAGCATAGTTAATGCAAGGAGTAATGGTGAGTGTTTGGAAGGGAGATTCAAGCGTTTAAAAGGTCGATTCGACACGTGGGATCCGCTAGACGCAAAGCTGAAAACCCTAGCCTTTCCAACCACTTGACCAAATCAATTGGAGATTGATTGAAGGTAAAATTCTTGTAAATTAAATGCATAGATTGAAGGGTTAAATTGTAATTAGAAATAGCTAAAATCATAGGATAATGGCTTAGAAAAGAAAGAAAAATCAGTTGGAAGAAGATTGGAAGGAATAGCCCAAAAGGGGGTTGAATCTGGCCATTTTGATTAATCGATAGTGAGATTCGATTAATCGATTTGTGCTAAGAAGTTGAAAAGTCAGAGGACCCCGATTTCGATTAATCGAATTGAGTTTCGATTAATCGACTTTGATTTTCGATTAATCGATTTTGGTATCGATTAATCGACTAAGAACCTCCAGTGAACTCCAGTGGAGGGAAGAAAAGGACTTGCAAAAATTGACTAATCGAAATGGGATTTTGATTAATCGACTTTGAATTTCGATTAATTGATTTGGGATCGATTAATCGATTTTGGGAATTCGATTACTCGAATTGAGAATCGAATGGATAGAGTGGAGAATTTCGATTAATCGAATTGGGATTCGATTAATCGAATGGGAATCTCGATTAATCGATTTGAGAATCGATTAATTGATTTTAAATTTTGATTAATCGATTTTGGAAATCGATTAATCGAGTCAGATTCGATTAATCGATTTTGGAGTTCGATTAATCGACTGTGCCAGTTTTTGTTGGCTTTTGAGTTTGACTTTAAGATTCTTGGAGGGTCTTGGACCTTCTTTATTACATCTTTAGTGACGTATTTCATATGTTATATGGTACCATAAGTGGTACGTGTGAACTTGGGCACAAGGAGCCACGTGAGACCTTGATGCATGATCAAACAGAGACTTGAGGTAGGGAACACCCTGAACATGTACTTTATTTTGTAAGAGCATGTATGTAGTGATATAGAATTCAATTCAAACTGTTTTTATTTCTTAAGAGTTGTGAAAAGTGTACGTGTGTGACATCTAAAAGAGTAATCATAATGAGCCATCCCCAGGGGATGAGGAAATAAAGAAATAAGAGCATCAGGTGTGATGCAAGTGAATGGATACATCCCAGGGATGTATCCAAGATTGAATTATGTCTGATAGGGCCTAACTGATATAAGATAGCACACTTACACGGTGAATAACTATATGTAAAGCACCTGATATTTTTGTTATTTGAGGTTTGATAGGATATCCCACCGACGTGGCGGGATACCCACGACTAACGCGGCAGGATATCCGTGACCGATACAGCGGTGAAACCGTAGGCCAGTGCGGAGGCTTATCAGTACACAGTAAGCACATCCCAAGGGTGTTGAGTTGAGATAAGTGAAACCCCGCCACCAATCCCCAGGGGAAAGGGGCTTGGGTACTATTTGTATTCCCAGGGAATACGTTTAAAACTGTCTATATAGATGACGATGAAGGGTATCTCATCGGGGCTCGATGCTATATTGATCGGGGATTACTTAAGTTGAAAGGTTAAGTTTTACTTTAGGCCTTTTCAGTGTCATTCATGAATAATTAAAAGACATGAGTAAACTACCAGTAAAATATGATTATTTTTAATTGTTGTTCATCAGTAACTGCATAGACACATCATGTATGGCATATCATGGAATATATGTGGGTTGTAATTTATATGTTCAATTGTGTTCTGTTCCCTATTGAGCTAGGATGTAGCTCACCCTTTAGACTATACATCGCAGGTCCACTATTAGCAGCTGCCGAGGCTTCAGGGGACGTTGACCCTAGTGAGTCAGACCCGACACCTGGAGACGAGTTGGAGCCACCTCCTGAGGACTTCTTCTAGAGGACTCCGTTGTGCAGCTTTGAGAGTTTTTGTGAGCGTGTTTTATGCGGCTTGGAATGTCAAGCCTTATTTTCATTAAACAATGTAATTAAGTCATGAGATTATTCTTTTGGGGCGAACTATCATTGATGATCAGCGATCATCAATGGTTCGGATCGGTTATCCATTCATGCAGAGGCATGAAGGTAGAACTGTCTTTTGAGAAATATTTCAATGATAATTTAATTCCGCAACTTTATTCATTATTTCAGTGCAGTTCATTATTTGATATACCAATGTTTCGTGCATAGCTAAGGGGCACGGCCAAGATGATCGTGCTGATGGCATGGGTTTAGGGGTGCTGAAATCCGGGCTGTCACATTTACAGTTAGCAGTTGGCACAATTTTAAATCTCTCTTTTATTCTTATAAAAAAACTCACAATGCTCTTCATCAACTCAAGCATTTTTTTTTTCCATGATCTTATTGAACAACTTAGTCAACCAAACCAATCTTCATTCTCCTATGGAAATCTAAACTTCTGTAAGTATCCGATTTGGTCCTAGTACTTCTCTTTTCGTTCTTTTAGTGGCCTTCTACTTATGCCTCTTATGCATATAAATCGTTTAATTTAGGAAACAAATATGCATTTAAGTAAATGGTTTTCTCCAATAATAGTTTAATCATTTAGGATCAAAATGAAATAGAATTGTCAAGTTTTATAAAAAATCTTTTAATTTATTTTTTAAATGAAAAAAAAATATCCCCAATTCATCATTCCTTATTAAATCTGTCATTATTAAAATATTATAAGAATTAAATTCATGCTAGGGAAATGAATATGCATGTAATGAATTAATAACTTGTTTGTATAATTAATTAACTTTTGATAAATATGAGTCAATTAATTAAAAATAGGTGGATGTATTAACATTTTAGGAATTAATATAAGCATGGACAAAAATACATACCATGTTAACTAAAAGCATGATTGTAAATATCTTAGAAATATAAAATAATAAAGGAATGTATTATATTTTTTGAAAGTGACGCCATGCGCTATTCTCTATCACAAAGCGAAGGATTTATGGTTATTTATTGTCTTTTTCCGAAATTTTATTAGTGTCTTTGAAAGCATACTAATATGAATATATTAAAAAATAAGTTTTATTTTGTGAAAAAAGATAATTTAGTAATATGATTTATTAGGAAACATTTCCTAAAAGGCATAGATTTACTTAAGTTTTTAAAGAACATTTTTAGTTTCATATAAATATATAAAGTTTTATTCATAAGCTAAAAAATGGAGAATTGATGGGTTTCCAAAATAGAAAGAAAGGATCAAAAGGAACTTTAACCGTTTATCTTTCTTTCTTTATTATTTTCACAATTTTGAATAACTGGTTGACCACGGCTGGTTCCATAGAAAACTTGTTAGTTCTCTATTTAGAATGCAAAAATATCCCATAAAATGTGTTTAAGTCATGGCTGGATCTGCAACTGCACTGATACCGGTCGAGCGCCTCTTTTTAAAATATTGAGTAAACTATTAGGGCATAACATTTTCAGATGATTTCAGATCCATAAAAAATAGAGAGATGATTTCAGATTTCTTTTCAACAACACAAACCCATCAAGATTATTTCAGATCTACAAGCTGTTTTTAGAAAAAAAAAATAATAACAAGAAAAATATTACCTTCCAAAGATCTATTTCAGATCTATAAACTATTTTTAGAACAAAAATAAACTAACAAAAAAAATTATTACCTTTCAAAGATCGGCAACAGTGGTGGTTGAAGCCTGCAACAGTGGAAGTCAAAGCCAGCAGCAATGGAAGTCGAATCCGGCAACAATGGTGGTCAATCGAAGGCGACAACATTGATAGCTGAAGCCGATAGCACTGGGAGTCAAAGGAAAGTCGGCGGATTGGATAGGAACTATAGGGTTTTTTTTTTAGAAAGATGAGAGAGATGGAGAGGGAGAGGGAGAGTCGGGATGAGAGAGATTAGGAGGAAGCTAGCTATATAGAGACTTTTTTTTTTTTTTGTTGAGAAAAAGCTATATAGAGACTAATTTGGGCTTTAGTTTATAACTAGCATGAGTGGGCGTTTATACCATCCTTAATTTTCACATCATCGTTAGCAATAGACCGTCCTATTACTAAATTTAAGACGGTTAAATTTAGTCTTATTTCAAGATAAAAAAAAACAGTCTTATTTTTCGTCTTTTTTTGAGGTTTTTGGCGTAGTGATGAAGAGAGAAATTGCTGAATACGTATCAAGATGTCTGTCATGTTAGCAAATTAAAGCCGAAAATAAAAAGCCAGCAGGATTATTACAACCTTTACTGATACCGGAGTGAAAATGGGAGCGAATCAATATGGACTACATCACTGGGCTGCCAAGAACAAAGAGCGGTCACAATTCGATTTGGGTGATAGTAGACGGACTTACTAAAAGCTCACATTTATTACCTGTCAAAATTACTCAAACGGTGGAAAGTCTCGCAAAGATATATATTAAAGAGATTATCCGATTACACAGGGTACCAGTGAAGATCGTATCAGACCGGGATTCAAAGCTTATGTCAAGACTTTGGAGGAAGTTACAGGAAAAGTTGGGCACCAACCTACAATACAACACTGCTTTTCATCCAGAAATCGACAGACAGGCTGAAAGGATAATTTGCAAGTTAGAAGATATGTTACGAGCTTACACGTTGGACTTCAAAGGAAACTGGGATGATAATTTGTCGTTGATCGAGTTCGCCTACAATAACAATTATCAAGCAAGAATTCAAATGACACCCTTCGAGGCATTCTACAGAAGACCTTATCGATCGTGTGCATGTTGGTAGGAAGTCAGAGATCAAAGTCTGCTTGGACTAGAACAGGTGAAAGAAACCACAGAAAAGATATAAATCATTCAAGAACATCTCATTGTTGCTCAGAATCGATAAAAGAGTTATGCTGATCGAGATCGCTGAAAGCGTCAATACGAAGTTGGATATCACATGTTCCTGAAGGTTTCACTAACTAAAGGATTTTTGCGATTCGGAAAGAAAGGAAGCTCAGTCTCAGATTCATTGGTTTATTCAAAATCCTAAAGAAGATTGGAAAGGTCGCTTATCAATTGGCTTTGCCTCCATCACTAGCCAACATACACAACGTCTTTCACGTGTTGATGTTGAGGGATTATAAATTTAATCCCACACACGTGTTAGACCCTGAACCCTTAGAAGTATAAAAAGATCTGTCTTTCGTGGAAGCCCCAACGCAAATCATCGATTTGATGAGTCATGGTACTAGAAGCAAAAGAATTCATCGAGTAAATGTTCTATGGCAACATCACTCCGGAGACGATGCAACATAAGAACATGAAGACGAGATGCGCGAGATGTACCCGCACCTATTCGAAAATACTTAAGGTAAATTTCGAGGATGAAATTTCTTTTAGGAGGGAAGAATGTTTCGAAAATACTTAAAATAAAATTTGAGGACGAATTTTTTTTTTAGGGAGGGAGAATGTGACGACCCAACCTTTACTCGACCCGACCTGAGTCGACCCATGAACACACACACACATACACACTCTAAACTCTCACATGCTTTACACCATAACCTTTCCCTTACAACTTAAAGCCTCAAATTAAAACCATGCACAACAGAGCCATTTTCTTTCTTCTTCTTTAATCCGGTAACACCCACCATTACTTGCCAATTCATTTCAAAATCTGAACGGTTACCCCCCCAAGCCTATATATAGAACTCTCTTCCTCCTCTCTTCCATAACAAATTCTTCTTGAAACTTTTCTTTTCTCCTCTTTCCTTAAGGTGTGTTTTCTTTTAGTTTATTTTAGTTAAATTTTATAAATCTGGTTTTGTAGTTTTATTTTGATTATATAATTAAATTTCTGATTTTATAAATTAATTTTAATACTGGTAAATCTGATTTTTATTGAAATTTTGGTTTAAATTATGTTTTATATTTTAACGTTGGTTTTATGTCAACTCGGATTTTATATTTTAAATTCCTGGGTTAAGTTCTGGTTTATATTCTGAAATATAATGTTGGTTTATACTTCAAACTCTGATTTTATATTTTAAATTTTGGTTTTATATGCTGATGGTGTAATTTAAATTTAGTTTCATAATCTGAAATTATATTTTATATTATGGTTTTACAATCTGATTTTGTATTTTATATTTCGATTTTATTTTAGTTTGTAATATGATTTTATATTCTGGTTTCATTTTAGGTTTATAATATCAGCTTTATATTCTAGTTATTTTAGTCTTATAATCTGATATTTTTTATTTCATATTTTGGTCTTAATTATGGCTCTAAATTTAACCTTGATTTTCTATTTTAAAATTTTATTTTATGCTGGTTTTATATTCTGAAATTGTATTTTTAAATTCTAATTTATATTCTGGTCCTATATTAAAATATGATAAATCGAGTTTTGAAATTTAGGGGATTATAATAAATCAGATTTTTAAATAAGGGTTTTAAAACTGATTTATAAATCAAAGCTGTTTTAAATTAAAGATTTCATAAATCTAATGTTTTCCAAAATAGGGATTTGAAATAACTCAACAGAATCCAACCTAACTTTGATGACCTACCATAGTTCGCTCTCTATTCTTGACTAATTTTCCCTTATGTTCAGATAACTATCGAAACTGTGAAACTTCATACTATTCTCACAAGACCCTTAAATCCGATAATTGAGGCAAGTAACCTATCCCATAGCATGTTTTAAACATATACCTTATTAGTTAATGATGTTTTTATTCTATATAGTATATATTATAACTTTGTTAAGTAGATGTTTGAATGATTATGATGATATGAATAATTTATACTTATCTTGCTCAATGATAATTATGTCATTTTGAATCATGTTATTGTCAGCAAAATAGAAATGTTGTAAGTTTTGTTTACTCGAGTTGAATTTCATATAATCTCATTACATTGAAATATCATATTGTTTTAGAATGAGAATTGATAAAGTTTATTGGATGAATTTTTTCAAACGAAATTGATATGAAGGACTTTAGAAATTATGAATGCCTTTGATATGATATTTGATTAAAATCCCCATGGGGCCGCATGGTATTATTGGACAAACGGGTTCATTTGTGTACTTTCGTAATACGAAGTAAACCCATCAAATCGGATCGGCACGATTGACAGTGGGGTTATGGAACCCTCCTTTGTGACTGGTATTCAAGATTAATGATGAATATTGATATGAATACAACTGCACTTGGATCGGTGCTATTATTTAACAATTGTACAATATATGTAGTACAATTATAAACTAAGTTATTTTTGTCCTTCATTATATTGAATCATTAGATGGTATAGCTGATGGTATTTCTTATGAAGTTCTTAATTTGAAACTGATAAAAGTGATATAAGAGTTATATTATTTATTGGGGGTTACTTGTTGAGTTTTATCTCACCCCCGTTGTTATTTAAATTTCAGAGATCGAATCTCGTGACTCAGGAGCTATATTTCAGGAAGAGACCCTAGAAGACTTGTTGGTTTAACTTTGGTTAGGAGTTGTTTAACGTTGAAATTGAAAATAAATGTAACTTTGAATTTCATTAATGAGAATGGACCATTGTGTTTCCTTTATTTGAATTTTGATTATTGAATAAGTTCATGGGCCAAAATAGATCATATATCGGATTTTAGGGCGTGACAGAAACAAAGTAAGGCCTTTTAAGATTTCGAGGTTTTGAAAGCCTAATTTTAGCAAAGGGATTTTATAATCTGATAAATTTCAGGAGTCGTTTCGAACTTGAGACCTTGTTGTTGCATTCACGAGAGGCATTTCTTTTAAGAAGAAACGAGTATCAAGTAAGATGCCTAAATCGGTGGGGGCGATGACGCCCTGTAGGGATTAGTCCAAGCTCAAGCTAAGGACACCCTATGTTATAAAAAAAAATCACACACCCAATGAGGCACTTAAAGCCAAAGGCCAAGCTCAAGATAATGGAATAGGTGAAGATCTTCCTTGTTTCATATTTCAGTTTTCCAGGGTTTTTTTTAACATATATCTATAAAGGGTACCTCTTTTTGCAACTCAAGAATCTTTAATTCCCTCCAAGTTTTTCAGGTAAGAAAGTCATTGACTCCTTTAAATTAGATGACGGAAATCGTCTCTCATCTCAATCTTTCATAAAATAGATCATGTATGCACCATCAAATATTGATTCTATGTGAAGCACATCCCAAAAATGTGATCATTGTGATAGACATACCATCAAATGTGATGCTGAGTCACTTTTTGAGATGTGTAAGGGCCGTAGTTTCATAGTGTAAGGCAGGTTTTTGGTATTTCTTTTTTTATAAATATGCTCAATTTTGATGGTAACTTTCATTTTGATGTATGTTATGGTAAAAAATTCAAGAGGAAAACAAACAGGTTGGTGACCCTATAGTCCTGTAGGGAAAAAAATTTAAAGTTACAAAATGGGCATTGCCCATTGTTGGTGTCCAACAGACCTAGCCTCTTGTCTTTGCATGGAGAAAGCATTCACACTGATACTGATGCATTGGAGCCAACCATAAACGGAGCTGTATCCAACTGTCACGTTTTCCACGCGGTGCCATCGTTCAACGGCAGCTTTCCTTCAAGGCGCCAGCGAGGTGGTCACTGCTCACTGCTCATCACTAGCTACACGTAAATAACAAGCTATTTAACAAGGATTCAGTGTATACTCGGTACCATCAAACGTGTTTTTAATGGCTCGGCCTAAGTGCCAAAGGTAAATATTGCTCTAAGACACTTTTTTTTTTTTTTTTTTTTTCTTTGTCTATTTGAATATTAAATAATGTTAAAATGTCACTTTTTATCTCACACTATTGAAGTGTGATTTATTATTATGTCACGAGACATATTTCTATAATCAATCTAATTTGCCCAATTGATAATCTATCATTGAAATATATTTATGCTCAAATAAATATATCGATAAGTGGATGTGAATCATCCGATTAATAAACTTTAATATCAGTTATTAAAACTAAAAGCAATCATTGATGTTATAACTCATAGATTGGACGGTTTAAATTTATATAAAACACTTTTTTTGGGTTGTTGCTCTTCAACCTATGATCTATCACTTTGACATTTCAAATTATGCACATCTTAAATCATTAATAGTGTAAGATCATTTCAAAGCGAATTTAAATGACGGTCAGAAGATTCTGCCCCATAAAGATATATGGTATGTAGACTAAATGAGCGTGGCAATGTATGTATGCCTAAAGCATGAGTCTCCAGTCATTGAATTATTAGTGTTGGATTAGCTGGGCTGGCTGTATGCCAGGACCTAGGAATAAAAATATGTGAAGATCAAACGTTTGTAAAGACAAATTGTACGTTCCTTATGAGTTGGTGTTTAGAACCGACCCGTGCGTGGAGGGAGGTGTATTTGTTTGTGTAATTAGGCTAAAATGGTCACTCGTCAAGTAGCATATTTTTACCTTCAATAATTAAGCACCAAGGACTCAAAATCGGTTTCGGTATTTGGTATTGGTCCATGAAGGACCGATACGAATCGGTCAATATTGATACAAATCGGCCCTTTAAAAATAATAAAAAAAAAAAATACACGTCTCGGGCCTCTTGGCTCAAACTGATATGCATCAGCCAATACGGGCTCATATCTGATATTGAGTTGAAGGACAGATTCGTATCAGTATTGTCCGATTTTTTAGTCCTTGCTAAGCACTAAAATCATGCAATATCTAATAGGGTGGCATTATTTCCACCGTTTTTTCTATAAAGAGCACACGCCCATAACAAATTGTTGACTACCTTGAATCAGGCGATGGAGATTATTTTTTAACATAATCTTCCACAAAATAGATCTTGAAATTAGCGAACCTATCACATATTGATTCCACTTGGCACACATCTCGAAAAATAATCTTGGCGTGTCCTTTTTATAGGAAAAGAGAGTGCAAATAATGCCACCTTTTCTTCTTAATATTAGTAAGGTTGGCTGAAAGAGAATGACCCATGCACCACCCTTATTGACCTGTGCACCACCCTTAAGTGCACCGGTCAGATGCCTAATACAACTCAAAATAAATATAATCGAGTACACCAAGTCTTTACTTATTTTGTTGAGAAGTTTGGAGAACTAAAGAAGATGTGATTTGATTAATTAATAGTTTGAAAATTTTCTAGCATCCACCCTTTCAGATTTACCTTTTTCGTCAGTGACCTTATAATTTTACCAGTCTCATAAATGACTAGCTTTAAGTCGAGTTAGCTCCAACTAGCACAAAAAGTCTTAAATACCCCTTCTTATATTTTTATCATTCTACAGAGTTTAAAGTTTTAAAAAATTAAATATTTTTTATATTGACACTATATCGTTTGATTTGAAGGCCACAATATAAATATCGATAGTGCCGATGATTAACACAAAAAAAAGCGATATTGCCTCTTTAACAAAAAAAAAAAAAAAACGACTGTCTAGACAGTCGGTAACGACTGTCTTAGTTGGTATTTTTTTTTTGTTTGTGTTAAGCCTTTTTTGTGTCAATTTTTGGCACTATTGATCTTTATATTATGGCCTTTAAATCAGACGGCATAGATGTTGCTTCACTTTGCGTAAATATAGAAAAATATAATTTTTAAAATTTTAAACTATTTAAAATAATAAAAAGTGTAAGAAGGGGTATTTGAGACTTTTTGTGTTAGCTGGAATTGACTCGACTTGGAGCTGGTCAGTTTGATAAAAGGTGAAACTATAGGGTCTCTGACGAAAAAGGTGAATCTGACAAGGTCGATCCTGAAAATTTCCCTAATATTTATAATGACCCAAACATCCTTATACTTTTAAAATAGAAAGGGAAATTTTCAGGATCAACCTTGTGAAATTCACCTTTTCCGTCAGAGACTAATTTCACCTTTCACCAAACCGACCAGCTCCAAGTTGAGCTAGTTTTAGCTAGCACAAAAAATCTGAAATACCCATTTTTACACTTTTTATCATTCTATATAGTTTAAAATTTTAAAAATTGTACTTTTTTATATTTACGCAGTGTGAAGCAACATCTATACCGTCTGATTTGAAGGCCACAACATTTAGACAATCATTTTTTTTTGTTAAAAAGGCGATATCGCTTTTTTTCGTATCAATCTTTGGCATCATTGATCTTTATATTGTAGCCTTCAAATAAGATGACATAGATGTTACTTCATATCGCGTAAATATAAAAAAATATAATTTTTAAAAATTTAAATTATGTAAAACGATAAAAAATGTAAGAAGAGATATTTGATACTGTTTTTTTGTTAGTTGGATTTGGCTTAAAGCTGATCAATTATGAGAAAGGTGAATTTATAGAGACGAACGGAAAAAGTGAATCTGACCGGATCGATGGTGGAAATTTCCCAAATAAAAAGAAAAAAAACGCAATGACAACTTTGTCATATAATATTCAGTGGAGGGGTTAAAATGGTATCTCGTTACTATTATTTTCACAAACCAAGAATGAGAGAAGGCAGCGCACGGTCGTAGCACGTGCTACCCGCTGGTTACTAAATAAATTGCGACCTTTGACGAGATTCCATTCTCCATCCTCCCTACCAACAATTAATTCCTTAATCCTTAGATATATAATTATATTACTCTCGCTCGTTTCCCTAGCTCCGAGAAATCTCTATCTGAAAAAGAACCTGTAGGTCCATCTCTTTCTTTCTCTCTCTAAAGTTTTTTTATTTATATGGATTTAAAGTGCATTTTAATGATAACATGTTGTTGTAAAATCGAGTTTTCTCGTCTTCGGAATCAGATCTATTGATGCAAGTGAAAGATTTCTCCTCTCATATGTTTTTTTTAAATCCCTAACTCTATTAATTGTTATTACATTTTCGTTGATCTGTATACAGAATAGGTGATCAGTATAGTTTTTGTCTATTTTTACGTTTTCCAGCCATAAGGTGTTAGGATGGTGAATTTGAAGTCAAGATCTGGTTAAATTCTACTTGTTTGGAATTAGGTCCGTGTATAATTCCTGGGACATAAACGGAAAATCAAATCTAGTATTGTTGATTTGATGTAATTTTGTTTGATTTTGACTTGGATTATATGCCAAACTGATCGGATCTCTGAGAAAAAAATAGGTAGGAATGTCTTTCCTATGGTTTTTTCACTTTTATGATCTTTTAGCTTTATAAATGTTGCGGTGGAACTCTTACCATAGTGATTAATTTTTAAAACTCTCCTTCCATTTTGTCATAAGTTGAGTTTTTTATCTCAATAGAATCAGCTCTATTCTTGATGTCCTTGATTTGAATATGTTCTTTTTACTTAACTATTTAAAATAAAGGATTGAATATGGTAGTGGGATTACATATTGTAAATCCTCACAACTGCGGCATCACCATCATCACTAAATTTATGTGTTCATTCACCTTTTTTTTCCCTCTTACAAATAAAAAGGCCTGTGCATCTAACATATCCTATAACTGAAACTATAGTTTCTAATTGTATAATACAGGTCATCTGTATCCTTCAAATGCTATGTAAAACTATGGTCAGCAAAGAAAAGATCTAGGATCACTAATGAAGCAAAATGCAGATTTTAAATTTGTATGCATATGAGATGATTTCTATAGCCTTAAATTCTAGCCAATTACAAAATACAAGAATGACTATTGGAATAAAAAAAGAAGGAACTCTTCCAACATCTTTAGTTGTCAGGCATCTGTGGTTTTTTTCTCTCCAGACTATGTGGCTATGACTATCACAAGCACATTTCAACACTACATGCATTTTACAAGTGATCCATAAACTGAAAAAACAAGATGCTACCTCTAACAAAGCAGCATTTAATGTTAGAATCCCCAATTTAAAAGGGTTAATGGGATCTCACCTTAGGCCTAAGATACAGCTTTCTCACTGTCTCACTTTTCAGGTCACGTAGTGGAATTTTTTATGCTTATACAAATTGTTCAAGTGGGCATCCTTCATATGAAGAGCACCCAACTATATTTTCATGAAAGGTTCAAACTATTCTATTTTGGAAGTTAAATATGGACCGTTCTCTTCATATCTAATTATAGTTCATATTGAAGTGCTTGGATTTAATGGTACTGATCCCCACCAGGCATAGTTTTTGGGGTGCACAAAAGTGATAAGATGTTTTGCCACTTGGACAACTTGGATCAGTGAAAACTGTGTATTGTGGCACTCTATGGGTCAAAAGTGAGAAGGTGACATTTATCTTAGGGATAACTGAGGAGAGCTCCCAGTTTTAAAGCTATTGAGCACACACCAACTCTTCTCTCTCTCTCTCTCTCTCTCTCTCTCTCTCTCTCTCTACCCAAACCAGAAACTCTTTTTTGATCACAACAAGGTCATATCCATTAATCAAAATGAAATCACAACCCGATAACAGAGGCAAAGCAAGACCATAAACTCTCTCTTCTATATATCTATATTCTATACATACCCCAAATCCAGTATTTCTTTTATGTACATCCCCTAGTGAACCTTAATTTAGCTCACCTACCCCACCACAATCCTCAACATTGCATGCCAAGTTTTTTAATCTCTCTGCTCCAAAATCCTTCCTTCAACTCTCATAAGAGTCTCACAAATGTAACTATGAAAATAGATCTTTGTGCTCCTTCCCACTCTTATTTTCTTTTTCCAAAGGTGTAGAGTAGATCTATTTGTGTGTGTGTGTGTCATCATCATCACCTTCTTGTCCTATCTATTGGAGTTGGCTTTGCGAGACTAATATCTATAATTTTCGTTTAGGCCAAACTCTCTATTGCTCCAATATCCTTCATTCTTTAATTTTCTTTTTTATGAGGGGTAACCTCAAACTTCCTCTTGTATAACATGCATCCTTCTCAACAAATGGACTCTATCATTTTGTTGCTTCTATATATCCTAATACTATGCACCATATAGTAATCCAGCTCCCGTTGTTTTATAAAAATGCCCCTTTGATTGAAGTTGCACTTCTTGTTCACACAACTCTCTACTCGCTTGGCTCCATTTCATCCATGCTGCACTAATCTCATTTTAGATTTCCTGAAACCCACCATCCAATTATATAGTAAAACCCAAATATACACATCCACATTTGATTAAGCTTGTAATGGTTGTTGATTTAGGGCAGAAAAAGGTTGAGAAAACAAGATCTATTAGTTCAAAAATGTTGATCAATACTAGCAGTTCGCTATCTCAACATCCATTAGGGTACACTGTCAGCTTCTTTTAATTGAAGAAGACGATGTGAGGGAGGAGAGAGGGAGAGATATTGTGTGCTAACTGCTAACAGTAAATGTTGAGTGTTTTGTTAGTTCAGTTTTATACCTGTAAGTTCCTATTTGTCTCTCTAGAATTTTCTTTTAGTTAAGTTTTAAAATGCATTGTAATCATCAAATCTTATTATAAATTGAGTTCTTTTTTTTTTCACATCTTGGATGCTCATGCAAGATTTTAACTCTCAGATTCTTTTTTTGGCCGTAAGTTTATTAATTTTTACTAAGTTGATGTAAATATTTTCACAAAATAACTAATATTTATAATTTTTCTTTGTTTTATTTTTCTTTTCATTTTTTGCAGTCATGACGTTAGGGTTGATAGATGTTAGTATCTGGTAAAATTCTAGTTGCATGTACTTCAGATCTGTGTAGACTTTTCTTCGATTAAAAGAGAAATCAAATAAAGTAGTGTTAATTCTATGTTATTAATTTTATTTCGACTGGGATTAATATCTCGACTGGATTAGATCAATGAGCAGAAATGGGTAGGAATGCCTTTGCCAGATTTTTTTATTTGCTTCTACAATCTTTTAGCTTTGTAGATGTCATTGTGGATATATTTGAATAGGGATTTATTTTGACATCTTGTTACATGACGTGAAAATTTAGATTATTTTCTCAATGGAATGAGTTCTAGTCTTGATATCTTTGGTTTGAGTTCTTTCTTGATGTGTTCTTTTAGTAGAAAACTGCGACTATTATATGTTGGATGCAAATCCAAAGACACGAATAATTTTCTTGCAGTTGAAAAAATAAAGTAACATATTTTAAAAATGCAGAAAATAAGAATTTGGATTCATTTTACCTAGTACACAAAATTTCATGACCAGCGAGATCTTCTACTTATATCTGGAATACATTATAATTGATTCAAATGGTCTACATTGCAAGCCATCATGTGGATGGGTTACAAAACTGAAAATGACTCCAATCCGATGTTCCTTTCTGTCAAGTAATTACAGATATTCACATTGACTGTGTGCCAATGCCAGCTCCTATTCAAATGATTTGGTACTTCTGATCAAAATGATTTTCATAAACCCCCTCTATCTGGTGCCCTCTCACATATAGGGATCACTAAACCCAAAAAACTATAACTGTCATCTCAGATGACATTTAATCTGTGATTGAAACCTATTTATCACTTGTAGTAATATTTTTCCAATGCTTTTTGACTTTTCTATGTCGTTTACTATCATCTAAATTTTATTTTAAATCTCAATTTCTTTGTAGAACTATTACTTCAAAATGGCATCAGACACGCCCAAGAGCAGCTCCAAAATGGCATCATATACACCCAAGAACATCCTCATAACTGGTGCCGCTGGGTTTATTGCATCCCACGTTGCTAACCGTCTCATCCGCAACTACCCTGAGTACAAAATTGTTGTCCTTGACAAGCTTGATTACTGCTCGAATCTCAAGAACCTCCTTCCGTCTCGATCCTCGCCTAACTTCAAATTTGTCAAAGGAGACATTGGCAGTGCTGACCTTGTTAACTACCTCCTTATCACTGAATCCATCGACACCATAATGCACTTTGCTGCGCAGACCCACGTTGACAATTCCTTTGGCAACAGCTTTGAATTCACCAAAAACAACATTTATGGAACCCATGTGCTTCTAGAAGCTTGCAAGGTCACTGGTCAAATCAGGAGGTTTATACATGTGAGTACAGATGAGGTTTATGGGGAGACGGATGAGGATGCTGTTGTTGGTAACCATGAGGCATCTCAGTTACTCCCGACAAATCCTTACTCAGCAACAAAGGCTGGGGCTGAAATGCTTGTTATGGCTTATGGACGGTCATATGGCTTACCTGTCATAACTACCAGAGGAAACAATGTATATGGCCCCAATCAATTTCCTGAGAAATTGATTCCTAAGTTCATCCTTTTGGCCATGAGAGGGAAGCCACTTCCAATCCATGGAGACGGATCTAACGTGAGGAGTTATTTATATTGTGAGGATGTTGCAGAGGCTTTTGAAGTCGTTCTCCATAAAGGTGAAGTTGGACACGTGTATAATATTGGGACCAAAAAGGAAAGGAGGGTGATTGATGTGGCGAAAGATATATGCAAGCTTTTCTCATTAGATCCAAACAGTGTCATCAAGTTTGTGGAGAACAGGCCATTTAATGACCAGAGGTACTTTTTGGATGATCAGAAGCTGAAGAACATAGGGTGGTCGGAACAGACTTCATGGGAAGAAGGTCTAAAGAAGACAATGGAGTGGTATACGAGCCATCCTGATTGGTGGGGGGATGTTTCAGGCGCATTATTGCCACACCCGAGAATGCTTATGATGCCTGGGATTGAGAGACAATCTGACGGGTCTGAAGATATTAGCAGCGAGGCTTTCCAGGTCACAAGTAACCCGGGTCAGAATCGTATGGTGGTTCCAGTTTCAAAGAGTAGTGGCTCTCCTCAGAAACCACCACCATTCAAGTTCTTGATTTATGGTAGGACTGGATGGATTGGGGGTCTTCTTGGGAAGATATGTGAGAAACAGGGGATACCGTATGAGTATGGAAGAGGGCGTTTGGAGGAGCGGTCACAACTCCTAACAGATATTCAGAATGTGAAACCGTCCCATGTCTTTAATGCTGCAGGGGTGACTGGTAGGCCAAATGTTGACTGGTGTGAATCTCACAAACCAGAGACGATTCGCACCAATGTTGTAGGGACTTTGAATTTGGCTGATGTTTGCAGGGAGCAGGGACTTTTAATGATGAATTTTGCTACTGGTTGTATATTTGAGTATGATGCTGAACACCCAGAAGGGTCAGGAATTGGATTCAAAGAGGAAGATAAACCCAATTTCATTGGTTCTTTCTATTCAAAGACCAAGGCCATGGTACGAACTGTCTTTTAATTCTACTCTTTTACCCTTTTTACAAGTTTTAACAGGCAGTTGTTTATCTTATGTGTTTCCTTTTATGAAAACTACCAGGTTGAAGAGCTTTTGGGAGAGTATGACAATGTTTGCACCCTCAGAGTCCGAATGCCGATATCGTCTGACCTTAGCAATCCACGCAACTTCATTACCAAGATTTCTCGTTATAACAAAGTGGTTAACATTCCAAATAGCATGACCATCTTGGATGAACTTCTGCCCATCTCAGTCGAGATGGCAAAAAGGAATTGCAGAGGCATATGGAACTTCACAAACCCTGGTGTTGTGAGCCATAATGAAATTCTAGAGATGTATAAGGCTTATATCGATCCCAATTTTGAGTGGATTAACTTCACGCTGGACGAGCAAGCCAAGGTTATTGTTGCCCCTCGAAGCAACAACGAATTGGATGGTATCAAGTTGAAGAATGAGTTCCCTGAGTTGTTATCGATCAAGGATTCCCTCATTAAGTATGTGTTTGAGCCCAACAAGAAGGTTTGAGTGGAAAACTGAGGTCTTGATGAGCTTAGACCTCAGTATTGATTTTTCCATTTGCTTTAGCCAATAGGCTTTTTATTCTGATCCTGTTGTTGTCCATTTTAGTATTCTTATTGTTAGCTTCCATCATCATATCCATACTAACAGTACTGCAGTTATTTCCCTTGGCTCTTTCTAATTCTTAATTTTTTTGGTTTGTTAATCTAGCTTGCTTTCTTGTTGGCTGATCCAATTAGTGCTAAGTCTTGTATGAACTATGGAATGTATCAGAATACTACCTACCTACTTACAGGAAGGGTCTCTTTATTAGTTGAAAACAAATCCCACTGGTTTCTTCAAAAAAATTTATGGGGTTGCTATAAGTTCTATACTCCTATGATGTCCGGTAATTGAGCACACCAAAATCCATACTTGTTCCATGTTGATGTCTTTCTTTAATCTGCAGAATGCCAATCTATGGAGGGCAGTAGAGATCTGTCCACGTTCAATAGATTGGCCTAATGTAGACACAGGCCTAATTGTGAGGTTCTGCGGCCTGGTCCAGTGCTGAAGTATAACCTTACCTTGGCACCTGCCCACTACCCCACAAAGTTTGGACCTGCTGGTTAAGTTATTTTGTTTTATTTTCTATTTTGGTTGTAACGATCTGATAACCAGTTTAATAACAGTCTGAAAGGTTTGGTCCGGACTGGTCACCATGCCAATTTGGTCCTCCACTTAGTTAAAATGAATATAGAGATAACCCGTCCTACCAGTTGTATTACTAGCTGCAAATAATATTTATCATATTTACAAAAATTATGATAATTTCAATTTTTATTTTTGCATTGATCTTTCTACATTGTTAGGAACCAACAATCAAAAGATCCATATAACTGAGACTTCTTTTTATAACGCTTGGAAACTGCATATGTTGAACCATAGTTGAACAAATCTCCAAACAATTCCTACCAAACATCCTTTTGCGGATATTTCTGAAATATTTTGCAATGTAAAAACTTTATTTGTAACTTTAAATTGTGATGGTCTTTTATTGAAAAAATAAAATAATTATTTCTCTCTGAAAGTGAAGATACAAATTCCTTCCTTAGAGCGTGGTCATGAGCTTTAATTTCACACACACAAGCATTCACGTGCACACACATGCGCACACACACGTGCACTCACATGCACACACACATACACACGCACACATGCACACACACCGTGTTCCCAGTTCCATGACTGTTCTTTTGGATCATCTTCCAGATTTGAATCACTCTTTCCCTTACAAAAATCTTGATGGTTTAATTGGTTTCTGCTGGCATCATAAGGTTATTACTTACTAAGTACCTTTCAAGTCACTGGTTCCCATTAAAAGATGAGTGCCATTGATTATTTGGGACTTTCGTGTCCATGGAAGTCAGCTTCTGAGAGAATTCAATGAGGTACAACGCTTCATATGCCCGATAACCTTCTGACCATGGTAGTAAATGCGACGCCATGGAGAATGGCGATAGGATTCACCATATGAACATAAATGGCGACATCATGGCGTCGCCATGAGCGCTATTTATAAAAATTACTAAAATAGTTTATATTATAATAAGTAACATAATAATAAGTTATAATTTTATAAACTATAAGTCATAATACTTATAAATTAACTCATAAGTTATAATACTTATAACTTATAATTTATAAGTTATACTTATGACTTATATTTTGTAAGTTATCACTTATATATATAAGTTATTGAGGGTTTGGAGACCGAATTTCATCTTTCTCATCTTCTCACTCTCTTACGCAACTATTCTCTTCCGCGTCTCTCTTTCTCTCGTGTATCTCTGTCTCACGCAATCCCCAACAAAAAAAATACAAGTATGCTATTTTATTTTCTAATCTCTACCATTTATCTCTCAACCTCTTTCTCGCTCGCACCCCCGTTCTCTCTTGCAATCTCAGCCCCTTTCTCTCTTGCAACCCCTCTCTTTCACAACCCCTTTCTCTCTCGCAACCCCTTTATTTCATAACCGCTTTCTCTCTCGTCTCTTTTTCAGTGCAATACCTCTCTCAACCCCTGGATATCTTTTTATTTGCGCATTCGCAAGCTCAATATCTTCGCCTCCACAATCACTAAACTTCTTTTATAGGTTTCTTGCAACCTCTATCACGAATTGAGCAATGAAAGACACTACAATATGTGTCGTTGTGTACTTGAATATTTTATATATTTTAATCTTTCTATATTGGTTGATATTTCATATTTATATTTGGTCATGTTGCGATTGTATTGATGTTTCATATTTTATAATTAATTTTCTCTCTCTATTTATTGCTATTTATTTATGCCTGTTTAATTAGTTGAATTTTTTTGTCCTTTATAAAAAATAAAAAAATAGTAAGAAAATAGACAATAATGATTAATATATAAAAATAAAAATGATTAAAAAATTAAAAAAAAGTAAATGGCTACACCATGGCCTCGCCCTGGCATGGTGAGCCTCTTCGCCATGATTTTGCCACACCGCCTTAACTACCTTGCTTCTGACACTAGCGACGAAAGTCGCTTTCATTTATGATATTCCACTTCTACTTTGTTTTTCTGCTCATTTTATCCATCCTTTATTTCAGGCAAGTAATTGTTAAACATTTTTTGTATTTTGGAGTGGCATGATATTTTAAGTGCATCTTGAACATATAAAGGAAACACACAAACATTAGTGGTAAATAATGGGTTAAAATTAGTCCACCTAAAGAGAAGCATATGAAGGGGAAATAGAGAAATTCAGTACAGTGAAGATAAGAGAAACATAGAATAGTCTTGGTCTATCTCACTCTACACGTGCTCCTATTTGTTTTCTTTCTCGTATCATGGGCAACGGTGACGGATGAATAAAAAAACTCTAATTTTCTGATTAAGAGTTGATAGATAAATTGTTGTACTGAATCATGTTAAAGAAATTTTTTATACTAGGATTTTCAATTACAATTGTGTTAGTGGTGTTGTAAATTTGTAATTGACTATGAGATTGTTACCTTTTCGCATGGTTTTGACAGGGGGGTTGGAATTTTGATCCAAAGATGGTGCTGTAATTGAGGTAAAAGTAGGCAGTTTATTGAAGTTAAGGATTGTCTTAAGTTTTCTATATATGGAGAAGTAATTTATGGAAGCCACTATCCTGTGAGTCCATCTCTTTTCTTTTTCAAATTTAGGATCATGCTTGTTTTGGTTCGATCAAGTTCGTAGTGCATCTCATAGACACACAAAGGAACTTTGCGTTCATACGTGTGTATGAGGGCTGAACAATCTAAGAAATAAAGTACTTAAAGAAAAGAACAACCTAAGGGTGATAATGAGGATCCAAATTGATCCAATACGATACGTGGGTGTATAAGTTCTGATAGAAAAACAGAAGGTAGGCTGTTGGTAATGCATGACTTTGCTAGCATGTGAGCCAAGCACTAATCGATCTGGAGTTTTGGTGTTTTATTTTATTTGTATATATTAAAGGATCTAAACCCGAACAATGTATTTGTTGGTTATGAAGTTTGAATATTTGATATTTAGAAGTTCCGTGGACTCAAAATACTAAAAAAGAGGAGGAACCGGTTTGGACGCTTATTGAGAAGTTGGATTGTTGAGACTTTAGGTGCCTTGTCACTACTCATTAAGTGTTAGATATTTCAAAGCAAATGAGTTTAAAGAAGCTGATGTCAAGTTGGGACCGTAACTGTTACTGCAGAGACAGTAAGTTGGAAGGTGCCTTCCTGATGCTTCAAGAATCATGGAAATGGTTAAAGCTGATGTGTTGGTCTCCCTGATTCATGTTTTTATGTATTCATGGTTGCAAGGTACGGAAGGTTAGTGCTGATCAGAATTGAGTGGAGATATAGAACTCGCAAAGCCGGCCCCAAATAGATGGGAAAGGCTGTGGTGATGACGATTGCAAGGTACAGAGATTATTCTTACATTGTAAATGAAGAGTTTTTGAATTTCTACTCTTGGTTTGAAACAACACCATCGCTTTGGAAATGAATGATGACAGTGTGAAAATGGAGTTAATTGAAGAAAATGAGAGATACCATCTGGAGTGCAGAAACAACCTCTAAACATCGATGGATTAAGACTCTAGCTTGGAATATTCAATTTTCAATGTGAACTTCACTCTGGTTCTTTGTATGGAGATTGCTGAATTATATAATTGTATTGTGCTAAACGCGAAGGGTCTCCCTTCTTGTGAGTTCCTATTAGGCCCTACATTTGGCTTCTTTTGCTGTGCTTTAGCTTCTTGTTACTGAGTTCAGTATTTTTCATTTGGGGAAATTAGAAAAAGGGGCTCCATTTGAAAAGGTTTTAGGCTATTATTTAAAAAAACAAGGTTTTAAGTAAAATGAGTTTTACGGAAATTGAGAGTTCTAAGATATGTGAGATCCCATTATGTGGCACGTGTAGGGTTAGTCTTGTTCTTAGGAAATGACATCACTACCCTATTAGAAAAAGGGGAGTTTTTTCTTTCTTCCTCTATGCATCTAGCGATGGCTTGGCACGGAAGATCTCCGGAGTAAGCGAAACAACCCCCTCATGTACAAGATCTTCATTGGTCGGTGGCAAAATAGAACTTATCGCTCATTGCCAATGAGCAAGATTTCTGCCGGTCGGTAGCAAAATAGAACCTATCGCTCATCGCCAACGAGCAAGATCTCCGGCGGTCGGTGATAAAATAGAACCCATTGCATCTAGCGATGACTTGGCATGAAAGATTGCCGATGCAGGTGAAATAGCCCCCTCAAGTTCAAGATCTTCGGCGGTCGGCTGCAAAATAGAACCTATCGCATCTAGCAATGGCTTGGCACGGAAGATCGCCGGAACAGACGAAACAACCTCCTCAAATCCAAGATCTCTGGTGGTCAGTGGCAAAATAGAAACCATTGCTCATCGCAGGCGAGCAAGATCTCCGGTGGTTAGCGGTAAAATAGAACCCATCGCCTATTGTCGGCAAGCAAGTGGGGTCACTCACGGAAGATTGCTGGAGCAGGCGAAACAACCCCCTCAAGTCGGAGTCGGTCTTGGGGGGGGGGGGCAGCTGGGACTGGGTCGGAGTCGATTCCATCGGTGCCTTCATAGGGATTCTCGTGGCCTGGTTGCCGGTTTTGTTTGATAAGGTGGACGGGGAATTAGGATGTTTTTTTGTCTCTGTGGTGCTTCGGGATAAAGTGGAGGGGAAGTGTTGGAGTTTTGCAGGTATATATGGTCCGGTGACTGATTGGGAGAGGGGGGATTTTTGGTTCGAACTGAATGCTTTGGCTGCTCGCTGGGATTTTCCCTTATGCCTGACTGGTGACTTCAATGTTATTCGGTGGGATTTTGAGAAGCAGGGTGGTCCTGCTAGTCTTGGGGTCATGAGGGATTTTAATTCCTTCATTGCGGACTGGGGATTATTTGATATCCCATTGATGGGGGCCCGGTTTACGTGGTCAAGTATGCAGGATTCGTCGTCGCTCAGCAGGTTAGACAGAGTCCTTTGTTCTACCAATTGGCTTGACATTTTCCCAGGGGCCCGTTTGGAATTTTGCTCGTGCCATTTCGGACCATCGACCTATTGTTCTCACGTGCGAGTCCCGTGGAAAGGGCCTTCTCCTTTTCGATTTGAAAATATGTGGCTAATGGATGAGGTGTTTCGGGAGAAGGTTCGGGAGTGGTAGTCGGAACCGGTGTCGAATGGGACGGCTGCTTACCGGTTCCTTTCTAAGCTTCATCGGTTAAAAGATAGGATTAAGATTTGGAACAGAGATGATTATGGAAGGGTTCAAATTAGAAAGGAGAATCTGCTATCAAAGCTGAAAATGCTAGATAACTTGGAGGAGACCAGAAACCTTTCGGCTGATGAGAGGGAGGTTAGAATGCAAACAAAGGTGGAGTTCAGGGAGACATGTAGGGCCGATGAAGTGTTTTGGATGTAGAAAGTGAAGGCGCGGTGGTTCAAAGAGGGGGATGCCAATACGAAGTACTTCCATGCGGTTGCAAATGCCCGCAATAAATCGAAATATTTGGGGAGTATCATCGTGGATGGGGTGACGTACACGGGGCACGATCAGGTGCGGGATAATATCGTAGGCTTTTACGAACGTCTGTACTCCGATGAGGGCCTTCCGAGGTCGGGTTTGGATGAGCTGCAGTTCACCACTCTATCGGAGGAGGTTAGTAGGGGGTTGGAGAGTTCATTTACGAAAGATGAAGTGTGGACAATGATCAGGTTTGGTTGCAGCAATAAAGCGTCTGGGACGGACGATTTTACCATGGAATTCTACCGTATGTTCTGGGAGACCATTAAGGCGGATCTGCTGGAGGTTTTTCATGAGTTTCACTCGACTGGCTTTATAGGGAGAGCATTAAACTCTACTTTTATCACCCTCATTCCCAAGTTACATGGGGCTGAGAATATATCCGACTACAGACCTATCGGCCTGATTAATTGCATATATAAGATTATGTCAAGGGTGCTGGCCAATAGGCTTAAGTGGGTGATGGGCTTTATTATTTTCGATAATCAGGGGGCTTTCGTCCATGGTAGACATCTTACAGATCTTGTGGCGGTAGCTAATGAGACCATTCACTCGGCCTATGTTCAACGTAGGCCGGCTGTGGTCTGGAAGGTCGACATGGAAAAAGCGTATGACCGGGTTAGCTGGGAGAATTTGGACTATATGTTGAGAAGGTTGGGTTTCGTGGTCATTTGGAGGAAGTGGATACGCAGGTGCTACTCGTCTCCGTGATTTTCGGTGTTGATTAATGGCACATCGGCCTGGTATTTTAAGAGCTCTAGGGGCCTCAGGCAGGGAGATCCCCTATCCCCCTTTCTATTTAATATGGTTGGGGAGGCGTTATCCGGGCTGATCGGCTGCACTAGGGATTTGGACATGCTTGCTCACATCCGGGTCGGAGAGCAAGGCAGATTCATCACGCACTTGCAGTATGCGGACGTCACGATTTTATTTGGGAAGGCTGATGTGACGGAACTCCGTAATATGGCTGATGTGCTTTCGGTGTATGAGGCGGTGTCAGGTCAGCGAGTTAATCTTTGTAAGTCTATTGTATCTGGCATTGGGGTGGAGGATGAGTCCCTGACTACTCTGGCTGGTTCGGTTAGGTGTCTAGGTTTGCCGCTCGGGATCCGAAAACCTACATCTCGCGATTGGCTCCCGGTTGTGCAGCGATTCGAGCAGCGCTTGTCGTCTAGGAAAGGAAGGTTATTGAGCAGTGGGGGTAGGCTAATCTTGGTTAGAGCAATGTTCTCGTCGATCCCAATTTTCTTCATGTCTATGTTTAGATGTCCCTGTAAGATTCTCGATCGTTTGAAGCGTATTCAAAGGTCGTTTCTTTGGGATGGGGTAGGTTTGAATCGCCGATATCACCTTGTCAACTGGGACACGTGCCAGCTGCCGATTGCTTGTGGTGGGTTGGGGATCCGGAGTCTTAAAAGACTACTTTGGCGCTACTGAGTAAGTGGATTTGGAGAGCGGGAAGGGAGGAGGAGAGGGGAAGTCTCTGGTGGCTTGTTTTGAGTGAAAAGTATGGGCTTTCCTGGGGGAGTTGGGGGATAGGTCTTTCAACCCACAGGAGTACCTCGCTGTGGTGGAGAGTTATTTTTTGGGTTTGGGAGTCTCTGGCAAAAGGGGTATGATTAGCTAGGGATGTGGTTCCCGTATTCGTTTTTGAGAGGATCGGTGGCTGGAGGTGGGACCGCTAAGGGAAGTATACCCGGATATCTTTGCCCTTTCACCGAACCCGGGTGGTAGGATTGACGAGTTTGTATCTATCGTCAGTGGGAGGAGCATTTGGGATGCAGTCATCAGAAGGCGCCTCAGGGACAACAAGGTAGGGAGCTATTTGGACCTGTTGAGTAGGCTGTACGAGGCGCAATAGAATAGTTTACGAGCTGATCAGAGGGTTTGGACCCTGAATTAGGATGGGAAGTTCAACGTCAAAGAGCTATATCGATGGTTGTCGCGTCGACCGCTAATCAGATTCGAAGGCAATTGGCTGTGGAGGGAACCTATTCCCTTGAAGATCCGGTTCTTTGTTTGGGTGTTGTGCAAGGATAGAATCCTTACTAGGGACCAGCTGATTCAGAGGGGTAATGATGTCTCTACTTCGTGTGTTATATGCTCCGATGGGGAGGAGTCCGCTGCTTATCTCTTCCTTCATTGCCATATGACTGATGAGGTGTGGGGTGCCATTCTAAAAGCTTTTGGTTTGTCCTGGACTATGCCGCAGACGCCTTATCTATTTTTGTCAAGCTGGGATGCGGTGAAGATGAAGGGGGAGGAAAGGCGGGTCTGGACGGCGACGATGTTTGTAGTTCTGTGGTGTTTATGGCGCGAGAGAAATGGTAGAATTTTCGAAGAGTAAGCCAAACCAGTTGGAATGGTTATAAGGTCGGTCTTGGAGTTGCTTAGCTTCTGGGTCGCGCGTGGAGGGGATGGGGATAGTTGCTGTAATTTCTTGTGGGAACTGGGTTGATGGGACATTGCCCTCTCGGTGAACTGTGTGGTGGTGTTTTTGTTTGTTTGCTGCTTTTTCTTTTGATTCCATGTGTCGAGATTGTATTGGGTTTTAGCGCCTTGCTGTTTATTAATATAATCTTTATTATTGATAAAAAAAAAGTCCAAGATCTCCGGCGGTCGGCGACAAAATAGAATCCATCACTCATCGCAGGCGAGCAAGATCTTCGATGATCAGCGGCAAAATAGAACCCATCGCCATCGCCATCAGAAAACTCATCGGGATCTGAAAATTCATTGGAATCTTGGCAGCCTTGGGATTAAAAATGAGGGTAGTGATGTAATTTGGTAAGAACAAGACTAACTCTGCACATGCCACATATTGGGATCTCACATATTTTAAAACTCCTAATTTTCCCTTTTACTTAAAACATTTTTTTCCAGTATAATGGCCTAAAACTTTTTCTAATGGAGCCCCTTTTTCTAAAATCCCCTTTTCTTTTCTTCTGTTGTGATCTCTCTCTTCCCAATATTTAATGAATAATATTAATTGTGACAACCCAAATTTCATCACTCCGAAATCCGTGCCATCAGCACGACCCTCGAGGTCATGCACCTTATATCTATGCGAAACATCAAGTAACAAGTAAAAGCCAACAATTCAAAATACCAAAGCTTTGAACTAACTAAGTCTCCGTGTTTCATCAAAGTCTAGCAACCAACAGACAGTTCCGGTCTCATGCCAATTCATGAGCAAAGGAACTATCCCGAACCATTGGTGACAATCATATCACCCCCGATGGTTCGTCAAAAGGAAAGTATAGTATTTGATTACATTTAAAAGAAAGGACTTGACATGCCAAGCCACGAGTACTCCCTACTCACCACTTCTAAACGTAAAGAACTTCTAAAAGAATTCCTCAGGAGGAGGTTCTAACTCTACTCCGTCCGCGAAATCCGAACCTTTTGGATCAACGTCTCTCGAAGCCTGTGTTGCCGCGAGTGTTGCACCTGCGACGTATAGTCTAAGGGGTGAGTTACATCCTAGCTCAGTAGAGAAATGTAAAGAACATATAGATTAGTTCTGACATATATGCTGTCAAAAGAAAAGAAAAATCTGATTTATCTATCGTTACTATCTGGAAGGACAATCGAAATAACTGAAGGGAAAGATGAATACAACTACTTACTTTGCATGGTTTTGTTCTTTCTCATCTTACTCGTTTAGTTGTGAATTCGACCTAATAATTTAACTCTTTAACTTAAATAGTCCCCGAGCAATATAGCATCGAGCCCCGATGGAATACCCACCATCGTCGTCTAACTAGACAGTTATCCATTTTGTATTCCCTGGGAATACTGCCCCAAGCCCCTTTCTCCTAGGTGGTGGGGTCTACTGTCAAATCTACATCCCTGGGATGTGCTACTGTATACGGATTAACCGCCGTACCGGTCACGGATATCCTGTCGAGTCAGTCGTGGGTATCCCGCCACGTCGGTGGGATATTCTAAACAAACCTTAAATAACAAAAATATCAAGTGTGCTTTACATGTAGTTATTCATCGTGATTGTGCTAATTTTTAATATATTAGGCCTTATCACCTTACTTTCTTTTCCCCACTGCTTCTCATCTGCACCCCTGGGATGCTACTGATAGATCGTATCATATAGATATTCATCTTGTAGTTCTTGCGTCCCCTTGGGACCTCTGGCTTCATTTTCTGAAGTCTACACACGCACGCTCTATTTATGTGACATGATGAGGTACTTAGTTTAGCAATTAAATCTGTACTACACATATGCGAAATTGAACAATGTACATGTTTCGATAAGGTTCCCTACCTCAAGGCAAAACCCAGTGGTCCCTTCTCGTAGTGATGACACGTACTGATCTCACGTCAATCTACATTTCATGTGAAAGGACATGCCTTAGAATGGTCATCAGTGGTCACTAGCACTCCTAGAGCGCATAGTTCACATGAGGTATATTTGTGTATATAAAAGAATTTAATTTTAGTTTTGGTACCTCGCTCGAGCGGTTGCTTAGCCTCGCTCGAGCGACCTCTCAACCTCGCTCGAGCGGTTACCAAGCCTCGCTCGAGCGGCCTCTTATCCTCGCTCGAGCGGTTAAAGCGAGGTGTCTACGGCCTAAAGTGATACTTCGCTCGAGCGAGTTTATTCCTTCTATATGGGTCTCGCTGGAGCGAGCCCAGAACGTACTATTCTCAGGTATATATTCTGTCCTCGCTCGAGCGAGACGTTTAGATCGCTCGAGCGAGGAGCGGAAACCTTCACTCCGTGATTCTTCAATAAATCTATCCTATTTCCTTAAATTTTAAATATAATTAATCGGTCATTGCCCAAAATATTGTAGGTTATCATTAAGACATACCTAAGCACTTCTCAAGCATTATCTCTTACCTAAATCGGCGGATCTCGTAATCGGCTCGATCTAACGTTCGAATCCCTGTTACTTCGAAGAGATCTTTACGTTTCTGGTCCGACCTTCTCTCCAGGTCTTCCACCGGTTTACACTCCAACAAGGCCTTAGCCTTTCTTCTCTACAAGACTCTCTTTTCTGTTCTCTATTTTCCTCCTCTCTATTTAGGTTAAAATTATGTTACGTAGGGGAGAGACTTCTCTCCACTTTCACTTATATAGTGAAAGGAAGGGGAAAAAAAAATAATATGTTACACACATATACACACCGTGTGTATATGTTGACCCAGGTTTCCTTGTGAACCACACATACACGTGCGTGGCATATGGCTTGTACGGTTCCGAAAATCTGGGGTTGTTACATTCACCCCACCTTATAAGATTTTCGTCCTCGAAAATCGATCATGACCTAAGGTAATGTGACTACATATTTTACGGCTGTGTCCTTGATTAACCCATTACTCATTTATTAGTTATTCGTATGGTCCAGTGACCCGAAAAGATCTATTTAAAGATTACAAGTGTTTGTACCAACAAAAATACAATCACCTGAAATGGCCGGAAGAGTTTAGAACCTGATAAACGATCATTATTAGAATTTAAAAGATGTTCATACCACATCACGCGTGAAAACTTTTGTCATGTTCTGGAGTCATTCTATCAGACTCATCAAATCAAAACATATATATATATATATATATATATATATAACCAATATTTAGTGCCCACTAATTATAATTTGTGACAATCATGTCACAACAGTATCAACCATTCACCATACCAACAAAATTTTTAGCTTCACAATATTTAAAAAAAAAAAAAATATATATATATATATATATATATATATATATATATATATATATAGCGACCTAGTCGTCACCCTCCTCGTACTCATCGTCGTCATCGCCTGTGTCCCATTCCTCATCACTCTCCGCATCGTCTCTCTCGCCCTCACCAACGGTCTCTCCGGCGTGGGTGGCACCCTCTGTAGTGGTCCTAGCAGCCTGGCCCGAACTAGATGTCCCAAAAATGGCATCTCTCATCGCCGCAACCCGCTGTCGGTACGTTTGCGGATATGCCTGACCCATGAGGTCAATGAGAAGCGCCTCCTGGAACCGCTGATGTAGTCGGGTCTCCGTGCACATGGAGAATCTCCCTAACATCTTGGTGTCGTGGTGTCTGATTTGGTGGAGGCACAGGAGGGAGAGTAGCCTGTTGATGGTTCTTGTGGTGCCGCCTTGCTACTGGCGATCTCTTTTCTTGTTCACACTGTTTTGAAGCCCCTTTAGGTTTCGGCTGAGGTCTTGGGCTATGTAGGGTACAACGTTATCGGTAAGCGACAACTCATTGGTGTCGATCTTGAATCCATCATTCCCATTACATGCATCGAGGAGTCGGGATATAAGACGTGCGTATGGGAGGCGGTTTATCGGCGGAGGAATAACGCCCATAACATTTCTTTTATAGGCATGCACCATGCCTTTAATGACGACCATTGGGGCGCTAAACCACCTATTGTGGAAGGCGGAGTGCAAGGCTCGTAAAAAGGTGTCACGACGCTCTTGGTTATGACCGATAGGGTGTAAATTTTTCTTGAAAATGATGTCTAAAAACCACATGTGTGGTGGTAACTGGGATCGGGTGATGGACTGATCCGATGCGGACGCGCCGCCAGTAATATCATCAATGATCGTCGGAAACCCGACGTTCCCAATAAGTGGAGGTTGTGTGTTTGGGGTCGGGGTGTAGGTGAGAGGGCAGTTCATGACAGCGGATACATCGCCGCCTCCAAAAGACAGATCCTTCTCGTCAATTGTGACGAGGATGGTGTCTTCATTTACATTGGTCTTGAGGGTCTGATAAAATAATCGGACTAATCTCGGATAGTACCGAGGTCCAAATGGTGTAAGTAAAGGTCGGAGTTGGTGGTTTGTCAGGAAATCCGATGTCCATTTCGTGGATGTCGGATCAATAAAGCACGAGGGATGAATTTCCCACTTAGGTTCTATTTCTTTCGTGCCCCACCAATCATCAAGTTGGATCGGGATGGGTGCCGGTGGTGGAGGGGGTTGTTGTTGTGGTGCCTTGTTTCGCGATGATGGCGATCGGGTCGCCATTCGCTTCCTCGGTTGGGGATTAGGGCTTGAGGAAGCCATTAAATTTATAGAGTTTAAAACAAGTAAAGGAACGTGGAGAAGGTAGATTGTACCTAGCGAAATGGTTTGGACGGTTCGATTTTTTCAAATCCGGTTTGAATCGGACGGAAAAGGCTTGGAAGTGAAAACCCTAGACCCTCGCTCGGCACCAAACTCCTCGCGTGAAGATGAAATGGGCGTTTAGCATTCTGTCCACTATATATAGTCTGTCCTCGCTCGAGCGGTCGTTAGTTATCGCTCGAGCGAGCACAGAATTGTAACTGGTATAATAATTTGGCCTCGCTCGAGCGGTCTTGGAAACCTCGCGCGAGCGACTAATACACCTCGCTCGAGCGGTCACTATTTCTCGCTTGAGCGAGCCCAAAACACGTCACGCTTGTTATTTTATGTAGCTCGCACTCGAGCGAGTGTGAAGTCTCGCTCGAGCGAGCCCATCACATGATTCGGTCATCCATAAGCTCGTATCTTATCTTCCTTCGTTCTTACGTTTGAAAACATTGTGATTCAAATCACCCCTAACACGGTGATCGGAAACGCATGAGGGGTCCGCCGTAACAAACAGTTTAGGCTAGAAAATATTGAAATTTATACTTGAAATCAAAGTATTATGTGACGTCACTATTTACAAACAATTCTAATTGACCCTCTCAAACAACTTGGGGTATTGTTCTTTGACATCAGCCTCCCGTTCCCATGTTGCTTCTTCGGTCGGATGATTCTTCCATCGAACAAGTACTAAGGGAATGATTTTGGTGCGTAGTACTTGCTCCTTTCTATCCATTACCTCTGCCGGCTCTTCTATCATGCTCATGTCTTCACACATCTCTAGTGATTGACCTTTCAAAATGTGGGAAGGGTCATTCACATATTTCCTGAGCATAGAAACGTGGAAAACGTTATGTACTCGATCGAACACCGGAGGTAAGCCGATGCGATATGCAACTTCGCCAACTCGGCCCAAAACTTCGAATGGTCCAAGATATCGTGGACTCAATTTCTCCCTCTTTCCAAATCTCATCACGCCTTTCATAGGTGATACCTTGACAAACACGTGTTCACCCACCTTGTAATCGACGCTGGTCCGCTTGATATCAGCGTAGCTTTTCTGTCTGCTTTGAGCCGACTTAAGCTTCTCCCTAATGATTCGGACGACTGTGGCATTCTCTTTCAGCAACTCGGGCCCTAAAACAAAATTTTCACCGGTTTCCTCCCAATTGATGGGCGATTTACACCGCCTTCCGTATAATGCTTCATATGGTGCCATTCCGATGCTTGTTTGGAAACTGTTATTATATGCAAATTCGATTAACGGTAAATATTGATCCCACGATTCTTGCATTTCCAACATACAAGCTCTGAGCATGTCTTCTATTACTTGATTTACCCGTTCTGTTTGTCCGTCTGATTGAGGATGGAAAGCTGAACTGAAATTTAATCGTGTCCCCATCCCTTCCTGAAACTTCTTCCAGAATTTTGATGTATATAACGGATCTCGATCGGAGACAATGCTACTTGGGATTCCGTGTAGGCGTACTATTTCCTTCATATAGAGTTCCGCTAGCTTTCCTGCTGTATACATCGTGTTGTAGGGTAGGAAGTGTGCTGACTTGGTCAGTCGGTCCATGATTACCCAGATGGCATTATATTTCTTTGCCGTACGCGGTAGTCTAATGATGAAATCCATAGATATTGAATCTCATTTCCATCTGGTATTGGTAGAGGTTGCAACAATCCTGCAGGGTGTCTATGATCAATCTTCACTTGTTGACACGTCAAACATCGTGAAACGTATTCTACTACATCTTGTTTTAAACCTCTCCACCAGTAATTCCTTTTCAGATCTTGGTACATTTTTGTCTTTTGGGTGTAGCGCGTAACTTGATTTGTGTGACTCGTCAAGGATAGTTCGCTTTAGCTCAACATTGTCCGGAATACAGAGTCGACCCTTAAACAACAAGGAACCATCCTCCTTGATTGAGAAATCTGATCTGATGCCCTCAGTTACATCTTGACATCTTGACGACTTTTCATTAACGTTGGGTCCCTCATCTGTAGCTCATGGATGTGCTCGAATATTACTGGTCTCACTGATATGTTAGCCAAAAAGGCCCCTGTGGCGCGTGGCTCAATATTTGCATCATACATCGAAAGATCTTCAAACAACTTCCATCTATGCATACCCAGAACCAAACTGGCCAAGCAATTTGGACCCTTTTGACTTAGGGCATCGGCTACTCGTTAGCCTTACGGATGATCTTGTATGAGCAGTAGTCCATGGAGAAACTCCATCCATCTGCGTTGTCTCATATTTAGTTCCTTCTGTGTGAACAAGTATCTGAGGCTTTTATGATCGGTGAAAATCTCGAAGGTCTCACACTATAAATAGTGTCGCCAAATCTTCAATGCAAATATGACTGCTGCTAGCTCTAGGTCATGTGTCGGATAGTTCTTCTGATGTTCTTTCAACTGTCTCGACCCGTAAGCTATCACTTTCTTGTGTTGGTTGAGCACGCAACCCAAACCATTGTACGAAGCATCATCAGATATCTGCGAATCCCCCGCTCAAGGAATCGCTAAAATCGAGTCAAGTGAGTCTCGTTTTGAGTTCTTGAAAACTCTTCTCGCACGCCTCATTCCATTCGAATCTCGCATCCTTCCTTGTAAGTCTTGTGAGAGGTCCGGATATTTTTAAAAACCCCTCAACAAAACGTCGATAGTAACCTGCCAGTCCAAGGAAACTACGGATATCGGTCACTGTCTTAGGCTGTTCCCAATTCACTACTACTTCGATTTTGGACGGATCCACTGTGACACCATGCTTGGAGACGACATGTCCCAAAAAGCTAACCTCTTCTAACCAAAATTCGCATTTGCTGAGTTTGGCGTAAAGTTGGTGTTCACGCAAAGTTTGTAGAGCGAGTCTTAGATGCTTCTCATGCTCCTCTTCTGACTTGGAATATATCAAAATGTCGTCGACCAACACTACGATGCAAGAATCCAGATGTGGTTTAAACACCCGGTTCATTAAGTTCATAAACGACGCCGGTGCGTTTGTCAACCCAAACGGCATCACTAAAAATTCGTAGTGTCCATACCGTGTTCTGAATGCAGTTTTCTGAATATCTTTGGCCTTAACTCTCAACTGATGGTATCCCGACCTGAGGTTGATCTTAGAGAAATACTTTGCTCCTTGCAGTTGATCGAACAAATCATCAATTCTCGGCAACGGGTATCGGTTCTTCATAGTTAGTTTGTTTAACTGTCGATTGTCAACGCATAAACGTATTGACCCATCTTTCTTCTTTACAAACAAGACAGGCGCTCCCCAAGGAGACACACTTGGTCTTACAAACCTTTTATCCATAAGTTCTTGTAACTGTTCCTTCAATTCCTTCAACTCAGTAGGAGCCATTCGATATGGTGCCTTTGAGACAGGTTTCGTTCCTGGCGCTAAGTCGATAGCGAATTCCACTTCCCTCTCTGGAGGTAACCCTGGCAATTCGTCTGGGAACACATCTTCAAACTCTCGCACCACTACGATTTCCGAAATGACATTCTTCTCTTCCTTATTAGCCTTCAAGAATGCCAAGTAACCGTCGCAGCCTTTTCTGATCATTTTCTCGGCCCTTACTGCTGAGATCAGTGGCATAGATGACGACCTGACTCCTTGAAACCGAAATGATCTTCTTGTGTTGGGTCTGAAAATGACGACCTTGTTCTTGCAGTCGACTGTTGCACTGTGTTGCGCCAACCAGTCCATGCTAAGGATCACGTCAAACCCCTGCATGTCCAGCAGTATCAATTTTGCTTCCAATTCATGTACCTCTAGGTCTCGAACTGCTACAATGACGGATTTGCAAGCTAACTCCGTGTCTATTAATTCTCCAGTCGGAATAGACACAGATAGGACGAAGTCTAACACCTCTGGAACAATCTTCATCCTCTTGGCAAATCGTGGAGTGACGAATGAGTGGGTAGACCCTGGGTCTATCAACACTCTAGCGTCATATCCAACGAAACATTCTTTCTCATACACGGTTAAAGTACCTATAGTATACATACATACATACATACATACATACATACAATAAATTACACATCCTTTCACACCCCTAGTTCACGTATAAATTTAGTGTTTAGCAAAGAAACTACACTATTTCTATTGAATGCACCTTCTCTATCTAAAGGAATGAAATTTCTTAAATTTAAAAAGATTCTCACCTTGGATGACGTCATGCACGTTCCACCTTCTGACGATTGTGATAGCTCTCCCTTGCACGACCGTTTTCCTTGCTTGAATTGGTCGTGACATCGAAGCTGAAGTTGTCTTCTCCTTGTTTGCCTCAGGACAGTCCTTAATCACGTGGCCCATCTTGCTACATTTAAAACAACCTCGCATCCCTTGTCTGCAATCAGCTGTTTTGTGGGACTTGCCACACTTGGCACAAGTATCCCTTGGTGTTGAAGATGCAGCTCGTGAGAAGCCTTGTGTTATCGCAGCTCCAGTAGAAATGGCAGGACTCTCATATCTCATCGGTCTCCCTGATGCCAGAAAGGGAAACCTTTGATATGTGCTCTGTTGTGTCGGTCTCTCATATCCTGCTTGAAACGGTTGTCTCTGATTTTGGACCACGAACCTCGGCTTTTTGTTTATTGGCTCGTAGTTCCCAGCTCTGTTCTGATCCACGCTTGTTCTTCCCTGTTGTTCCCTTTGACGGTAGCGGTTGTTGTTCTCTTCTTCCACCACTAGTGCCTTACTCATAACCTCTCCGTATGTTCTTAGCTGAAATGGAGCAACTCCTCCTCTCCTCCTCGAATATCTGGCTTCAAACCCTGTTTAAACCTCTTTGTTTTCATTGCTTCTGTAACCACGTAGTCGGAAGCGAAACGAGCAAGTCTCATGAACTCCACTCCGTACTCCCTTACTGTCATGTTTCTCTGTTGGAGTTGTAAAAACTGTACTTCTATCTGATTTCTCACCACTTCGGGGAAATACTGTTTATTGAATTCTTCCACGAATTCATTCCACGTCCATGGTACATTTGGGGTCTCCTGAGCCCTAGTTCGCGACACAGACTTCCACCAAGGTCCAGCCTCCCCATCTAACATGTACGCTGCCCAACGGATGCTCTCATCTTCCGTGCAAGTGAGTACGTTGAAAAGCTTTTCCATCTCACTTAGCCAATTTTCAGCAGCCATAGTGTCTGCTTGCCATGAAAAGTTAGGTCTCATCCTCCGAAATTCCGTAAATGCCGAAGCTGCTGGGGGTGTTGGCACTACCGGAGATGTAGGTGGCTGATGCTGATTACTAGCATTTTGGGCCGACAAGGATGCTACCATGGCAGCCGCCATGGTTTCTATAGTGTGCATCATCCTCTGACGCTCCTCTCTCTCTTCATTTCTCTCCTTGATCCTATCTTGTTCTCTCTGATCTTGACCCTTACGGTCTTGATCGTGATTTTCGGTCTGCTCTTTGTTCCCTTGACTACTACTCTCGGGAATTTCTCTTTCTCCCAACGGTACTGTGTTCGTTGGCGAGATGAACTCACCTCTACTGCGTAAGTTCCTCTCATGACCACCCCTTGGTCGACCTCTCCTTCCCGAAGACATCACGATCTGCATATGTCAGAATTTCTAGAAGAAACGGCTTTGATACCAACTGTGACAGCCAAAATTTCATCACTCCGAAATCCGTGCCATCAGCACGACCCTCGAGGTCATGCACCTTATATCTGTGGAACATCAAGTAACAAGTAAAAGCCAACAATTCAAAATACCAAAGCTTTGAACTAACTAAGTCTCCGTGTTTCATCAAAGTCTAGCAACCAACAGACAGTTCCGGTCTCATGCCATTTCATGAGCAAAGGAACTGTCCCGAACCATTGGTGACAATCATATCACCCCCGATGATTCGTCAAAAGGAAAGTATAGTATTTGATTACATTTAAAAGAAAGGACTTGACATGCCAAGCCACGAGTACTCCCTACTCACCACTTCTAAACGTAAAGAACTTCTAAAAGAATTCCTCAGGGGGAGGTTCTAACTCTACTCCGTCCGCGAAATCTGAACCTTTTGGATCAACGTCTCTCGAAGCCTGTGTTGTCGCGAGTGTTGCACCTGCGACGTATAGTCTAAGGGGTGAGTTACATCCTAGCTCAGTAGAGAAACGTAAAGAACATATAGATTAGTTTTGACATATATGCTGTGCAGTAAAAGAAAAATACAGTTTATTTACTGTTACTATCTGGAAGGACAATCGAAATAACTGAAGGGAAAGATGAATACAACTACTTACTTTGCATGGTTTTGTTCTTTCTCATCTTACTCGTTTAGTTGTGAATTCGGCCTAATAACTTAACTCTTTAACTTAAATAGTCCCCGAGCAATATAGCATCGAGCCCCGATGGAATACCCATCATCGTCGTCTAACTAGACAGTTATTCATTTTGTATTCCACAGAATCTTTAAGCCCCTTTCTCCTAGGTGGCGGGGTCTCATTAAATCTACATCCCGGATGTGCTATCAGATATCTGGATTAACCGGTGCATCGTCACGGATATCCTGCCGAGTCAGTCTTGGGTATCCCGCCACGTCGGTGGGGTATTCTAAACAAACCTTAAATAACAAAAATATCAAGTGTGCTTTACATGTAGTTATTCACCGTGATTGTGCTAATTTTTAATATATTAGGCCTTATCACCTTACTTTCTTTTCCCCACTGCTTCTCATCTGCACCCCTGGGATGCTACTGATAGATCGTATCATATAGGTATTCATCTTGTAGTTCTTGCGTCCCCTTGGGACCTCTGGCTTCATTTTCTGAAGTCTATACACGCACGCTCTATTTATGTGACATGATGAGGTACTTAGTTTAGCAATTAAATATGTACTACACATATGCAAAATTGAACAATGTACATGTTTCGATAAGGTTCCCTACCTCAAGGCAAAACCCAGTGGTCCCTTCTCGTAGTGATGACGATGACCGATCTCACGTCAATCTACATTTCATGCGAAAGGACATGCCTTAGAATGGTCATCAGTGGTCACTAGCACTCCTAGAGCGCATAGTTCACATGAGGTATATTTGTGTATATAAAAGAATTTAATTTTAGTTTTGGTACCTCGCTCGAGCGGTTGCTTAGCCTCGCTCGAGCGACCTCTCAACCTCGCTCGAGCGGTTGCCAAGCCTCGCTCGAGCGGCCTCTTATCCTCGCTCGAGCGGTTAAAGCGAGGTGTCTGCGGCCTAAAGTGATACCTCGCTCGAGCGAGCTTATTCCTTCTATATGGGTCTCGCTGGAGCGAGCCCAGAACGTACTATTCTCAGGTATATATTCTGTCCTCGCTCGAGCGAGACGTTTAGATCGCTCGAGCGAAGAGCGGAAACCTTCACTCCGTGATTCTTCAATAAATCTATCCTATTTCCTTAAATCTTAAATATAATTAATCGGCCATTGCCCAAAATATTGTAGGTTATCATTAAGACATACCTAAGCACTTCTCAAGCATTATCTCTTACCTAAATCGGCGGATCTCGTAATCGGCTCGATCTAACGTTCGAATCCCTGTTACTTCGAAGAGATCTTTACGTTTCTGGTCTGACCTTCTCTCCAGGTCTTCCACTGGTTTACACTCCAACAAGGCCTTAGCCTTTCTTCTCTACAAGACTCTCTTTTCTGTTCTCTATTTTCCTCCTCTCTATTTAGGTTAAAATTATGTTACGTAGGGGAGAAACTTCTCTCCACTTTCACTTATATAGTGAAAGGAAGGGGAAAAAAAAATAATATGTTACACACATATACACACCGTGTGTATATGTTGACCCAGGTTTCCTTGTGAACCACACATACACGTGCGTGGCATATGGCTTGTACGGTTTCGAAAATTTGGGGTTGTTACATTAATAGTCATACTTAAAAAAAAAAAAAATAAATAAAAAAACACCTTGTAAAAAAACCAGAGCGATTGACTCGTAAGAAGGCGAGCAAAGTTGTATGGCTAAGGACCTTATGTGCATCCTATTGATTGTTTGGATCTCACCCTTTGGTGAATCTTTCATTTGAGTGTTTCCTTTTTTCAAACAGTCAACTCTTTTACCACTTATTGGAACTAAAGCTCTTTCTTGGAACACTCAACTCTTTGAGCCTGTTGGCTGCCATGTAATGTCAACCCAAGGATTAGATGCAAATCAATTTGCCCAAATTCGATCAACGACGAGCTAAACTATGGGTATTTTGTCACTGTTGAATTTTTGGTTCAAAAGGAAGAAAAATTGGGATGCACCATGTTTGAGCGGTTTTATCAAGATATAACATATTTGGATTGGTTGATTTGAAGGGCAGAAAGGTTCATTTAGAGGACTTACAAAGCTCTTAGAGGATGTGGTATAACTTACAATCATGACACATGATCTAATTACTCGAAGGTAGCGTTGGAATCAAAATGGACTGGTGATCAGGCTGCAATCTGACTACATTAGCAAAGTCTTAAAGTCTGATCCATTTGGAGGTGAACCCTATTGATCCTAATCGATATATGTTTAAGGACTTGAAGCTCTCTAGGTCCTCTCCAAACAATTGGGTTCACGAGGTAGATTTAGATCTTTCTCTCATAAACTCCTGCGGTCGAGCCAACCTCAGAGATTTCCAAATCGATAAAATGTTTAAATTTATCTGCTTGCATTCCAACATTAGTTTATAGAGTTTGATTGATTGTTTTTTTTCGGAGCATCATTCATTTGAGCATCATTCATTTGAGCACAGCTGCACCTCATTTGGCATCACTACCTGACTCAGTCATGGGTGCCTTCCCTTACACTTTAAGAAGTAATCTGTATTAAGTTTCTTCCTAAAGAACGTGGGACATGGTGTGTGTGCGTGCGCACACGCGACAGTGGGAGTGTAGGAAAAATGTACCCGAGCAGTTTATAATCTCAGATAAAAGCAAGGATCAAAATTTCGGCCGAAATGACCGAAATTTCGGTCCAAATTATCGGTTTTGGTCCTCACCGAAACGAAAATTTAGACCACAATTTCGGTCATATTTTTGTATGGGATTGAAATAATCAGTCGAAATTTCGGTTTCGGTCCCCTCCGAAACCGAAATGAAACCCGAAATTTTGATCCTTGGATAAAAGTGACAGAACAGTTACTGAAGAGGAGTCTGACTGGACGATCTGGGGAAGTGGTGGCCAAAAATAACCTTCAGACAAGATAATGAAGATAGGTTAAAGCAAGGATCAAAATTTCGGGTTTCATTTCGGTTTCGGAGGGGACCAAAATCGAAAATTTAAACCGAAATTTCGGTCGAAAATTTGAATTTCAGCCAAAATTTCGGCCGATAATTTCAATCTCATACAAAAATATGACCGAAATTTTGATCCTTGGGTTTAAGTGTTGGTGTTGCTTGGGGATCCAAGTTTGTGTTTGTGGATACGAGTGTTTCAAGGCGGGAGGATTCGAGTGGGTTGCTATGGACATTTGGGAAAGAAGGCGATATAGTGGACTCACCGTCACAAACAAAAGTTTTACTATAAAGCTGAAGCTCTCTCCCTAACGCCAATTTATTTTAGGTAAACTGGTGGAAGTTGGGATTAGCAAGAGAGTTATATGGGATAGGACAGAAACTCAGACAATTATAGTTTAAATGATAGAAAATAAATTAAGTGGTTCCGCAAAGAAACTTAGGCGGCATGTGGCAACACTCCCCAAAATAGAGGACAGCTTGTGCGATGGCCTCTTGCATAGTGTTCATTACCCAAAATGATGTTTGGTAATTGTCTTTAGAGAGTATTATTTTGTGGACCAGTCATTTGGCGAGTAATAAAAATCAGATTTTTGGACATTTTTAGCCTCTGTTTGATGGGCCAAAGATAAGGTGATGCCCCAGAAACTTGATGCACTGATCTTATACACTTTTGACCATATTTTATACGATCGATATGTATTGAATCATGCCCAAATTTTTTATATGACACCTAATCGATATTAACCGAGTTGCCGTGGTACCCGATCCTTGTAATGCATGCCACGTAGTGTCAGTTAGTCTGCATGCAAAATCTCACGCCTCTTATAAGATAATGCTCCTAATTTTTTTTAGTTGAGGAAGCAAAAATCATGATAACGCCCAACAACGTGATCATCGTCAGATGGTTCTTGATCATCTCAATAGTTTCCAGTATAAACTGTAAAAAAAGTTATAGAAGTGTATACTAACGATTAAACTCACTATAGACCATATGAAAGTATCATAAAAGTGCATACTAACAATTACAAATATTAAAGTGCACAAAAATAACTACAAACATAGAAGTATATCTATCTAAGAAACAACTAAGGAAGTGAAAAACATCATCAACTCATGAGAGTTTAGTGTGTGCATCAGATGTTGCAACCACACTCAATGGGCTTCTGGATCTCGGAGACTAACGAAAATCTCTCAAAATTCTTTCTTCTCAAATATATCAATAATAAACAGGTATAAGTTGTGCAGCCTGTCAACCATTTGATCCAGTAGGTTGATATACTCTTGAATGCTAGTGCCTTGAGCATGAAGGGTGCTCAATGTAGTGCTTCTAGTCTCAACAACTTCACATATACGATTGATTTGGTTGTTGAGTCTAACAACACCCGATAATTTTTTACGTTGCGGTGTAAGTTCCTGTCCTCCTACCGGTCTTCGCCGTGAACCATAAATATGTCTGTTATCTCTCATCTCTTCTCCCTCAACCCTAGTAAAATCAATTTCATCAGCCTCTTCAATATCAACTTCTATTGGTGTTTGAGCTGCTTGGTGATCATCATGGTCATTATCGTCCTCAATGTTCATAGAAGAGGATGTTTTGACTCTCGATGTTGTGTTTAGCCCCTCATTAGGTATCGACCCTTGCGAAGGTACCCAATCCAATCCACCAGTCACATGTGTCCCACAATATATGATGTTCAATTCTTCGGCATATTCAAGTCTCTCATATTGCCAATATTTATCGTTAGGATATTTCTACAATTAATTTATCCCTATATGATTAAAATAAATTATAATACAGTTAAAAAATAATAGTGGATTGTGTAATACCTTTAGCCATTCATCCTACCATGCTTCATCAACAACAACTGTATTCTTAGTGGAATCTCATCCCAAACCTATATTCGCCCTTAGCTTATTCCATCTTAGCAATTATCTTTGGTTTTATCCCAATGATTCTTCAATTGGTGTTTGTCGTATTTCATCTCAATTCTCTTAGAAAATTCATTGATCATTATCTCATACCCTCCCTTATCAATGCAAGTTCTGGCCTTCTTCCTTTTTTGACTTGCTTAAGACATATGTTTATGAATGTTTTATGAGCATAGGGCGGCCAATGAGCTTTTGATTTAGTCTTATACTTGACTTTTCTTCCTTCCATTATACTGTCAAAAAAAATATAATCCCATAAATATGTAAGTAATATATACTAGATGATGCTACGGACCATAATAGATGATACTAATGATTAATTTCACCTACCAATTTAATATGCTATATCCCGGATATTCTACAAAGTGCACCACCAGTTTGACAATCTAGATATATGTATCTCCCGACTATCATTTAAGCACCAAAATGGTGGACCAAACTGACCATTGCAAAATGGTAATGGATCCAAGCAAGAACCACAGTAAGCACAGATTACTTCACAAAAAACACGCTCTAAAATTGGTAGTGGGCTAACTGACGATTCTCATAAAAGCCTCTAGGCATTGCAATTAATGGTAATAATGCAAGGCTAGTGTTTCATTTCGATTACTCACAAGCATGAGACATCTTGGTTTCGGTCAAAATAGAAACGAAAAAATGTATTTTATCGCCTACCTCGAAAATTCAAAATTATCGGCCAAGATCATACATTTGAGTTTTGAAATTTTTTTAATAGGGTTTAAACCCAGTTTTTGCAAAAAGAAAAAACCCCATTTTTTTTTTCTTTTCTCCTCCATTTTTTTTCCCCATTTTTTCCCTTGCTTGCTTCTTTAATCCAGAAAAATTAAAAATTGAGGGAGAAGAAGAAGAAAGGAAAAATAAAAAAACCAAAAAAAAGGAGGAGCTATTGGCTGTTGACCTAGCCCCCCGAAATCAATTTTTACTTTTATTTTTCCTTCTTTCTTCTTCTTCTTCTCCTCTGATTTTTTATTTTTTATCCTCCTAATGGTGTTTGCGTGTAAGTTTAGACGAGAGAGAGAGAGAGAGAGAGAGAGAGAGAGAGAGAGAGAGAGAGAGAGAGAGAGGGGGGGATGGGTTTGGGTTTTGTGGGTTTTAATAGAAGAGAATAAGATGATAATATGAGAAGAGGGTTTAGGTGAATCTTTTCCCTAGAAGGTAAGTTGAAGGGTAAATATAAGAAAGCAACGTGAAAGAAAGACTTTTTGTTTTAGCTATATATGATATGTGAAATGCAATCTAGACCATTTGATATAAAGTTCATGATCTATAGATCCTTGGTGGGCAAGATTGGAGCAAAACACAATATTTATCATATGATCTACTATTGTCAATCGTTGAATAAAATAATAGCCTTTGAATATATTTAATCACATGATGAAGATTATATTTCCTGCCAATCTATCAACCAAGGATCTATAGATCATGAACTTCAAATCAGACGGCTTAGATTACGTTTTCACATATCACATGCCCCTAAAATACAAAGTCTTTTTTTAACCTTGGTGCAATCAAGCGAGTGCAAGTAATGGCTCCCTAAATATAATAAGAAGAGGAGCCATTACTTGCACACGTTTTTCAAGTGATTGCACTGGATTTAAAGAATGACTTGGTCTTTTAGGGACATGCGATATGTAAAAATGCAATATGGGCCGTCTGATTTGAAGTTCAGGATCAATCGATCTCTGGTATATAAAATTGGAGCAAAAAACGATACTTATCATATGATTTATTGTAGTCAATTGTTGAATTATATAATAGCCTTTGATTCCATTTAATCAAATGATGAAAAATATATTTTGTTCTAATCTCTTGCAATCGATATCTTTAAATCATGGCCGTCAAATTAAATGGGTTAGATGGTGTTTTTACTTAGTAGAGGTCGCCAAACTTGCAAGTCTTTCTTTTAAATTCAGTGCAATCTGCTGCAATCACTTGAAAAACATGTGCAAGTAATGGCTCCCAATAAGAAGCAATCAAAGGGTTTAAAGGGGTTGCACGTATGGGCAGTTTCAGAGATTGCATAAGTGGTAATAGAGGTACCCATATGTATATAGAGGTACGCAATATTTCACACAATAGATCTTGAGATCATATCCTAACAAGCAAACGGTCAGATCTTGACGTGTCATACATCCCCAAAGTGACCCTGATCATGGGCGTATCATGAGAAGGGTTCTCGGGTCACTTTTGAGATTTATTCAATGTGAAATAAAAATATGACCGTCTGATATGTTTTGCATGAGCTCAAGATCCATTGTGTGATCGAAAATTAGCTTCATCAGTGTAAATATATATTCTAACAATGTTAAAGAATTAAAAAAAACCAATAAAATAAAGTTCGGCAAAGATCAGTAAAGTTCGGAGCATATTTTAAATTTTTTTTGAAATTTTTCGAAGTTTTGATCAAAATTTACCGAAATTTTAACCAATTTACGATTTGGATCATGAACGAAATCGCAACCGAGAATTTGATCCATGCCCACAAGCACTAGGGGATGAATACAGGGGATTATTAAATCCGAGGATAATATAATTTTACCTACTTCCTATTCTAATCTTTTTTTAGCATCATGTCTGAGGCTGATCCAAAGTTTATGATAAAAGAAACAAAAAAAGGGCAGATTTACAATTGAGCAAAATTGTGTTCTAGTTCAGATTGTCTTTTGGCTACGTGCTCGTTTCCACAGCACGTTTTAATGGGGATTGTACGCCCAATGCATTTTTTAACATGTTAACGCATTTGGACAAAATGTAAATGCTAAAATTCTGCCCCATTGACAATTTTTAGTCTAAATTTTCATTTGCCTTCCTCGCGGGAAGTTGTTCTGCAGGAGCAAGTTTGTCCAAATAGGCCCTAAGTTGTATTTTATTTTAAATCAGGGTACCAAACTGTTTTTATAAGCAGGGCGCCCATAAGTAAACCGCCCATAAAAGCTTGTGGCTAAAAGCCCTTTTTTTTTTTAATTTTTATTTTAGTGAATACTGATTGAAAAAGGAATCCTAAGACAAACAGTGAATAAACAACTTTGTAATTTTTAGCATGCTTCAAAGTTGGCAGCCTTGATAGTCAGCTAATTAAGGCCCAGCACCGAAGTCAAGTTTCATTGTCTTTTTTTTTTTTTGATTGATAAAGGTTAGATATATTAGAAAATCAGTGAGAAGCAGGGAAAATACAAGCAGCTCAACGATGACAAAGAAGCGATCAAAAATAAGTAAAATATAAAATAAAATAAAATAAAATAAAAAAACATACAAAAGCAGCCTCCCCACAACAAAGGGACCCGAAACCGACCAATCCCTCACTAACCAAACTCAAACTGACCAAGGGGGGCTATAGGACCCTTCTTATCTAAGGTGATCCAGAGACACATCGAGGCTAGCGTATCTTTCAAGATCAGGCCCACCGGACGGCGTCTCCTTTGGAAGATTCGATTATTCCTCTCTAGCCAAATGTTCCAAATAGCCGCGAAAAAACTCACTTTCCAAAAAGTCTGCTGATGTCCCTCCAGCTGGGCACTATACTAAGACAAAAAATGAGACGGGAAGTCACTAGAGGGCACCCCACACCATATCAAAAGATTTCAAAATTGTGGCCCATATTTCCGCCGCAACCTAGCATTGAAGAAACAAGTGGGAGGCCGATTCTTCCGCCTGCAGACACATCATGCACCTATTCTGCATGTCTTTTCCTCGTGCAATCAGCAGATCAACAGTTAGGATCGTTCCTCTCATCGCCATCCAATCAAAAAAGCAAACTTTGAGGGGAATCGGGGCCTTCCACAATGCCGTCCCTTTTATAGAAACAAGAGGTCTGAGGGACAACACATGGTAGAAAGAGCGGACTGAGAAAGAGCCACTAGCACTCGGCGACCAAAATCTGCAGTCATTCCGCAAACTATTTCTTTTAGCTCTATGAACCAACTCCTGAAGCAAGAGGAAAGGTTGCACCTCATCATCCCTTAAGACCCTACGGGTAAGGATAGTCCACATCATCCCTCCCCCGCATTCCTGAGAAATCTCACCCACAAAGCAAGAAGGGGTTGCAGCAATCCTATAAATACAAGGGAAGGCTTCGCGGAGAGGACTAAAAGTAGTCCACGGGTCTAGCCAAAACCTAATCCGAGAACCATTACCCCAGCTGAACTAAACCCATTTTACAAACTTCGGCTAGACCAAACAAACTCCCTTCCACCAAGCTGACGCATTTCTTGACCCAACCAACTGAATCCCCCATTGGCCACTACTCCACCCATATTTATGAGATAGGATGGTTGTTCTTTTCCTCATCCAAACCAGCTTTCCACAACCATTTGCTAATCATATCTTTGTTGACATTGCGAAGGTGGAAACTTGATCACTCGACTTGACTCGACACGTGGTTAAGTTTCATTGTCATTAGAATATGTTGAAAATTACTCTAGCTTAGACTTTAGAGCATGCAAATTATCACCAAGTGTCACATTTATTTATTATCAAAACAGGGGAGGCCACTAGAGCCCTGCTATAGGATGCAAATTTTGACGTTTCCACCCAGATTCTAGATGACTTCAAATCTTGCTGAGACTCGATATATCTAAACTGAACTGGTTCAATTCAGATTGGATTAACCTGAACTGAACTCAAGATTGAACATTGGAAGATGCTTCTAGTCGGTTTAGTTGAGTTGATATGAGTATTGCTGCTATACATATAACATATACCGCCATGAACCTGTTCATGAACATATTAAGAACTGCTATGAACCAGTTCATGAAATTGCTCTGAACTTGTTCATGAACTATACAGAAACTGCTCTGAACCAATTGTAACACAGTTTTTAAGGGATCAATGGAAGGTGAACAACGAAGCAATCTTAAGGTTGCAGGTTCAATCCCCACTTACCTATCTCTAAACCCTAAGCAGTTCAGACTTGTTCAACCAATTTATGACGGGGTGCTGGCACCTCGATTTGGGGGGCGTTGACACCTCGATATTGAGGTGTCGGAATTTCGCTAAAAGAGAAGGGTGTCGATGCCTCTATATCGAGGTGTCGGTGCTTTGCTAATTTTTTTTTACCACCAGCACCTCGATATAGAGGCATCGGCGCCCCTATATCGAAGCACCAACACCCCCTTTTGTCCTTTTTCCTTCTTTTTTTTGCACTTCAGTAGAGAAGCGCTGACACCTCGGTAACGAGGTGCTGGCACTCAGGCGTAGGGGTACCAGCACTTCGCTATCAGGAGGGGCAATGTCTCGCTATAGGGGTATCAACACCTCTCTACCGGGGTTGACGCTTAGCTACCGAGGTGCTAGCACTTCGCTACATGGCTCCCACAATTCATTGAGTAAAATATACCTGAAAAAGTAAGTCTGACACTTTCTTGGAAAAAGGGAAAGAAGAGAGAAAAGAAAGAGACTTCTAAAAAAGTAAAAAATGACAGTTGAAAGGGTATATAACTTTTAAAATATTTTAAAAGTCAAGAATGAAGTCTCTTTCTTTTCTCTTTCTTCTGTCCCTTTTCCAAGAAAGTGTCAGACTTACTTTTTCAGATATATTTTACTCAAAAAATATGGACGCCCGGTAGTGAAGCGTTGGCACCCTGATAGAGAGGCAACTGCACCCCAATAGCGTGGCGCTAGCACCCCTACGCCTTGCTATTGAGGTGTCAGTGCTTCGCTACTGAGAGATTCAAAAAATAAAAATAAAAATAAAACGGGGTGTCGGTACCTTGACTTGGGGGGCGCTAGCGCCTCAATATTGAGGTGTCGACATTTCGCTAAGAAAAAAAAGGGTGTCTGCGCCTCTATATCGAGGTGTCGGCGCTTCGCTAATTTTTTTTTTTTTAGTGTCAGCACCTCGATATAGAGGTGTCAGCGCCCCTATAATGAAGCACCGACACTCCCTTTTTTCCTTTTTTTTTGCACCTCAGTAGAGAAACACTAACACCTCGATAGCGAGGCGCCGACACTACTGTGCCGGGGTGCCAACACTTTGCTATCGGGAGGGTCAATGTCTCGTTATCGGGGGTGTCAATACCTCTCTACCGGGGTCGACACTTAGCTATCGAGGTGCTAGCGCTTTGCTACAGGGCTCCCACAATTCATTAAGTAAAATATACCTGAAAAAGTAAGTCTGACACTTTTTTAGAAAAAGGGAGAAAAGAAAGAGACTTCTAAAAACGTCAAAAATGACGGTTGAAAGGGTATATAACTTTTAAAATATTTTAAAAGTCAAGAATAAAGTCTCTTTCATTTCTCTCTCTTCTCTCCCTTTTTCTAAGAAAGTGTCGAACTTACTTTTTCAAGTATATTTTACTAAAAAAATATCCCGATAAAGAAGTGCTAGCATCTTGGTAGCGATGCGCCGGCACGCCGATAGTGAGGCGCTGACACCTTGGTAGCGAAGTGCTGGCACCTCGGTGCCAGGGTGCTGACGCCTCACTATCGAGGTGCCAATACTTCGCTACCGAGTGGTGCAAAAAAAGAAAAAAAAAAGGTGTCGAAGCCTCGATATGAGAGTGTTGGTGTATTGATATCGAGGTGTCGACGTTTAGCTAAAAAAAATAAAAATAAATAAACGGGGTGTCAATGCCTCTATATTGAGGCGCTGACACCTAGAAATAGATGCGCCAACTCCCCTATATTGAGGTGCCGACACCATTTTTTTTGTACCTCGGTAGAGAAGTGTTGGCATCTCGATAGTGAGACACCGGCACCCTGGCGCCGGGGTGTCAGCACTTCGCTATCGGGGCGCCAGCGCCTCGCTATCTGGGGTATCGGCGCTTCGCTACCGAGGTGCTAGTGTCTATCGGGCCCATATTTTTTGAGTAAAATATACTTGAAAAAGTAAGTCTCACACTTTTTTGGAAAAATGGAAAGAAGGGAAAAAATAGACTTCTAAAAAAGTCAAGAATGACGGCTGAAAAGGTATATAACTTTTAAGATATTTTAAGAGTTTAACCCTAGTTAGTAATGTGGGCCCAATGCCACCCATCACTTCACAAAAGGGTGTTACATGTCGCACCCATATCAATTGGCATAGAGGTATCTCTACGCCTAGGCGCATTCTCCAGACCCTATATATATACTAGTAAAAAGCACATGCAATGCACGTGAGCAATTTACACCCAAAGGCTATCTCTAAGAGTTCATTTGGATCCCACGAGTTCTTCACAAATTTTGTAATTATGTCCTTTTTATAAATATAAAAGGCTGGTGTTACTATCATGCCACTTTATGTTAAAGCCTCCTCATCTTTGGTCTCAATCTTCCACAAAATAGATCTTGAGATCATAGGAATCCTATCTGATGGTCTACAAATTTAAATAGCATGTGCTATGCTCATGGTCCATTAAAATGTAGTCACTTACAGTACATATAACATAGGCTAAAATTTGGGCCTTCAATTTTTTGAATTACAATTTCGTACTTAAAAGAAGAGTTCGTCTACGATGGGTGATTCAACTAACACGGGTGAAAAAGTGGTACATCCATTCGTGTGACCTGGTGATATGCACGAACTCTCATACACCGAAAAATTTATGCACATATTATATGGTTGCATGGATAGGTGGATCACTTTCCCGCCCATGATATAAACCACTCATCAAAGAGAAACTCTTTAAAAAAATGCATCCAACTCCTAGCTAGGTAGAGTGACTATGATGCAACTTCTAGCCTTTCCCAAAAAGATTATTTCTCAAAAAGATTTATTGGATTTTGAGTTTTTTTAAGAGGCGTGTCATATATTATTTCTCAAAAAGATTTATCACATAGTAAAACTTGGGGTGTGAGAAGTAATATGATGCAACTTCTCCATATAATATCATTTTAAGCTTGAGGTGGTTAAGTCTTTAGGTGAAATGTATTGTTTTGGTAACACACTTTCCAAAAATTACTTTATGACAAATGATTGTCTCTCAATCTTTAATTTGTTGATCGTTTTGGCGCTCTCGACTCAGCCGCCCTCAATATTCTCTGTCGCCGTCTCAAGCCATCCCATGTACTTTTGTTATTAATAAAATACACTTTTCTACTAAGAAAGATAAAATGAGGCTTGCAAATCGGGCGTCCTGGATTTTGACATGGAGACGATTGCTTGTAGAGATCAGGGATTTAAAGGCCGGTGTACGTTGGCATATCAGGCAGGTCGTAGGCTGATGCGTATAAGATATATCGATACGTATTGGCCGAATCAGTGGATATTTAGACACTTTTTTTATTTTTAAGATAATTAAAAATAAGATACATATCGGCCGATATAACCCGATATAGTCTGATATTTAACTTATTTAGTCTGATATTTAACGCCATACAAAATTGGGGTATATATGAATATATCATATCGTATGGGGCCTAACCAGATAAATATTGGCCGATAAAGGATATGTATCGAATATTTAAAATCATGGCAGAGATACAATAATGTAGCAGCTCATTAAGCTTCGCGCTTATGTGTATGGCCCAAGGATCAAAATTTCGGCCGAAATGGCCGAAATTTCGGTCCAAATTATCGGTTTCGGTCCTTACCGAAACGATAAGTTGGACCGAAATTTCGGTCATATTTTTGTATGGGATCAAAATTATTGGTCGAAATTTTGATTCAAAATTTCATTTTCGGTCCCCTCTGAAATCAAAATAAAACCCAAAATTTCGGTTCAAATTTCCCATGGCCCGTGTATGTGCACTGCCAAAACTACAAGTCTATTGTTGTTTTGACTTGTATTTGCCTATACGAAATGGAGTTCATAAAGTTGCATGCGGATGTGCATGGCCTATTGGTTGACTTGTAATTAAGGTTCAAAATTTGGGTTTCGGGTATGACCGAAACCAAAAAATTTGGATCGAAATTTCAGCAGAAAATTGATAATTTGGTAGAAATTTTGGCTGATAATTTGAATCTCATACAAAATATGATCGAAACTGATAATTTGGACCGAAATTTCGATCATTACGACTGAAATTTTGATCCTTGTAATTATGAGCCAAATCTTTGGGCAGTCAATCGGGCAGCCTGCCAAGGGGTTAGCCCTAGCCGGGCCCTACGGCAGGCCAACAAATACTCAACCCAAGCCCGCCCTAAAGTGAATTGGGTCGGGCCAGCTTGCGGTTTATTTCTCTCTTTTGAAATTTTTTATACAGTGGTCAAAATATCATCCGATGCCGATACGTATCGGTTTTGGACTTGGGTAATACGATACAAAGGCTATGTATCGTATGACCCTTAAAACAATGTAATTATCGTCCGATACAGGTAATTTATCGTCCGACAATCTCACCAAAACCTTAAGCCCCTTTGTAATCTTCAAATTATTGGACGATACAGGCAAATTATCGCCCGTATCATCCGTATCGTCCGATAATTTGAAATACAAGTCAAAACAACAATAATCTCAAATTTTGCTGTGGGGCCCAGCCACTTAAAGTACATAGGTTTGGAGGGTTTTTAGCCGAAAAACTCCTTTTTATCCTCCCATTTTTGTTCTTTCTCTTCACTTCTTAGCCACCGGGAGACTCATTCTTCTTCCTCTTCACTTCTTAGCTACCGGGAGACCCATTCTTCTTCCTCTTCACTTCTTAGCTATCGGGAGACCCAAAATTTCACTACCGACCACTCGGAAAGCTCGGGATCGCCGTCGAATCGCCGAAGGACGCAGAGAAGGTGAGTATTCTATCATTTTAGGTTATTTTCCCCTTATTTTCTTATAACTTAAGCGTTAAAACACTACAGAAAAATATATTATTAGCGACAATTTTTTGGAGCAAAAAACTATTGCTATTAACAAAAAACTACTAAAGACTATTAGCAGCAAGGGTATTAGCAACAGTTTTTGGCTGCCGCTAATAGTCTTGTTTTTTGTAGTAAAATTTTAAGATCTACTCTTAAATATGGTAGGTCTACCCTTAAATTTCAAGATCTAGCCTTAAATTTCAAGATATATCCTTAAAATGTCAAGATCTACCCTTAAATTTTAAAATATTATTTATAAATATTATATAAGAAAATGTTAAGATCTATCCTTAAAATGTTAAGATCTATCCTTAAATGTCAAGATATACACTTAATTATTTATAAACATTAAAATAATAAATGTTAACAAAATAATTAAAATAAAGAACTTCCCATGATTTTGCCATTTTTCTCTTATTTTTTTAATCAAATGGTGCAAATATATCTAATTATTGATGCATTTTTAAAGCATGCTCTATATTTAATTATAAGGTATGTGTCACATATGTCACATACCTCATAACACATGTGACACATCACGCATGTGTAATTGATGTGTCACATTTGTATTTGTTGTGTCACATGTCTCATAGGGTATGTAACCCATGCCAAAATTGATGTGTTATACATGTAATTGATGTGTCACATACCCATGACACATGTGACACATGTGTAATTGATGCGTCACATGTGTCATACATGCAACTGATGTGTCACATGTGACACATACCCTATGACACATGTGACACATGTGTAATTGATGTGTCGCATGTGTCATACATGTAATTGATGTGTCACATGTGATACATACCCTATGACACATTAGTTACACATGTGTCACATGTATCGCATGTGTCATGGAGTATATGACACATGTGACACAGCAGTTACATGTATGACACATCAGTTACACATGTGTCGCGATACATGTAATTGGTGTGCCACATGTGTCACACATATGACACATATCCCATGACACATCAATTACCTATGTGTCGCATGTGGCATGGGGTATGTGACACATGTAATTGATGTGTCACATGTGTCACACACCCCATGACACATCAATTACACATGTGTTACATGTGTCGCATGTGTCATGGGGTATGTGACACATGTATCACATGTGTCATGGGGTATATGACACATCAATTACACATGTCACACATACCCCATGATGCATGTCACACATCAATTTCAAATAGATATGATTTTCAAATAAATATGATTGATTTTGAAATAAATATGATTTCTAAATATTTTAAAAATTAGAATAATATGATTTTCTAATATTTTCAAAATTATAATAATATCAACTAAATACTATTTTCAAATATAATCTAAAATTTTTAAAATTTTTAAAATTTTTAGAATAATATGAAATAAATATGGTAAAATATAATCTAATATTTTAAAATAAGAATAATATCAAATAAATTTTTAAAAATTAGAATAATATCAAATAAATTTGGTAAAATATAATCTAATATTTTAAAAATAAGAATAATATCAAATAAATTTTTAAATGTAATCTATTTTTTTTAAAAATTAGAATAATATCAAATAAATTTGAGAAAATATAATCTAATATTTTAAAAATAACAATAATATGAAATAAAATTTTAATTATAATATAAAATTTTAAAAAATTAAAATAATATCAAATAAATTTTATTTTCAAGTGTAATCTAAATGTTTTAATTTAATCTAATCGTTTGCTCATTCATGCAGGTGAAATAAATAAATATGGTATGTGGACAAGATCCAACTTGACAATACGACACAACAATAGATGGTGATAGACTCCGAATAGAATGCAAGTTTTATGAAAAAAAATTACTGGGAGGAGGTATCACACAGTTGAAAGAGCATTTGGGTGATGTTAAGGGAGAGAGAAAAGAATGTCTCAATGTACCCAGAGAGATGAGAGAAGCTGTCAGAGCCAGTTTACTGGTGACAGAGGAAAAGAAAAAAGCAGAAGCCGACCAACAAAGAAAAATGTATGAGAGAATAAGAAGAAGAGATCCAGAGTTTCCTGCACCTAGACCTGAGGTGATGAGGATGGACTTGAGGATGATGAGGATGAGGATGAGCAGACAGTGAGAGTCATGAGGGAGAGTGTTATAGAAGCACTACAGCGATGAGATCAGGAAGAAGACGATTATCGGTTTCGGTCCAGGTTGAGGGGCCCATCCATGCTTGCTACTGGTGGTGGATCTAGTCATAAGCCACATGTTGATGATGATGAGGATATTCAGGAGACTACCAGATTGCGTAGGTCAACATCCGTGAGGGAGACCAGGCCGTCTACTACAGGTCCTATGGATCCGCTCATGTATCGGACAGAAAGCTCCAAATAAACTAAATTGAGTGCAATTTCACTAAAAAAATTGGGAAAGAAGCTTGGAAAATCTATTATAAAGTTTCTAATATACAACCATATTTCGAGTTAGTATGTAGAGTCGCCTTACTTCAAAAGTATGATTGATACAAGTATAGAAGTTAGTCCAGGAGTTAAAAAATCTTCTGCATACGAGGTATCTGGACCCCTACTAGATAATGAGTACAAGGAGATAGGAGCTTATGTAGACAACATCCACGAAGTATGGGATGAGAGAGGTTGCACAATTATGTGCGATGGATGGACCAGTCCCACAAGGAATAGTTTGATCAAATTTTTGGTCTATAGCAATGTCGAAATAGTATTTTTAAAATCAGTTGATACTTCTAAACATGTGAAGATGGCTGATTATCTCTTCCAACTAATGGATAAGATAGTTGAAGAGGTTGGAGAGAAGCGGGTTATATAGGTGGTAAGAGACAATGTCGTCAATTATAAAGTCGCAGGAAGACAGTTAATACTGAAGAAACGTCATTTGTACTGGACTCCGTGTCTCGCTTATTGCGTGAACTTCATTCTTGAGGATTTAGAAAAGAGAAGTAAGGTACAGACAACTATTCAGAAGGAAAGAATGATTACTTCCTACTTGTATAACAGTGATAAGTTAATCTAATAAGAGACTTCACTAAGAACGAGCTGCTTCGGCATACGATTACATGATTTGCGACACAATTTCTAGCCCTACAGAGCTTGACAAGATATAATCGTGAGCTAAAAAGCATGGTCAACTTTGAAGAATCGAGAAAATATGAGTTAGAGCTCCCACGATTAAAGAGACTTGCTTTGAATGAAGTTGGTGACCTGATCTACAGCCCTCAGTTTTTGATAGATGTTGACCACCTGATCACAGTCACTATCCCGTTGGTGCAAGTGTTGAGGTTGATAGATGGTGATAAAAAACCAACGGTGGGATATGTTTACGAGTCAATGGATAAGGCAAAATTGCCTATTAAAACTAAATATCGTACAAAATATAAATGATATTGGGCGATTATCGACAAGAGGTGGGATGCATAATTCCACCAATACTTGCATGCCGTAAGTATAACATGTAGTGATTTTTATTTATTTATTAATTTTTATATTATTCACTATTTTCATATACTGATGAGATTACTCATATTTGATGAGATAACACACTACTGATTCACTATTTTCATATACTGATGAGATAACACACTACTTGAATCCGAGCTTCCAGTCTACGCGACGCTTCGAGTTGAGTGAGGCTGATGAAGTGTACAACGGTTTGCTTAATATGATCCAATGAATGATTCCTGAGTTGGTGGACCAAGGTCAAGCCATTAGGGATGTGAGTAATCATACCTTATAACTAATAAGTTAAATATCATATGATATATTTATTAATTTGTGTGTTATTGTATTCTATTTTTATAGATTGACATATTTCGCAAGAGACATGGGTCATTTGGGACCCCGTTGGCGCAATCCCAAATCAAGCATGATAAACTCGCTGATTTTTGAATGCACTATAGAGGTGATGGTCTGATACTGAGGCGGGTTGCAATGAGGGTTTTATCGTGAACATATTCCTCGTCAACTGTGAGTGAAATTTGAGTATCTTGTCTCTCATTCACACGAAGATAAGGAATAGGCTAACTATGGAACGATTGGAAAAGTTAGTCTACTGCCACTACAACATGCGATTAAGAGTCAGGAATATGCAGATGACCAACCGTGATAAACAATTATATGAAGTCTTAGTTCTTATAATTTTTATTTGATCTAATTGATAAGACATATACTAATTCATCTATCATATCTACCTTACCAGATAGTAAATATTTTGATTCCATCTAGTTGGATTATATATTCATGAAGGATGATCCTTTGAATCAGTAGATCGAAGAGAGAGAAGAGCCAGTGTTGGATACTGAGAACACTGCATGGCTGAATAATGCTGAAAGAGTACTGGGGGAGCAGGCTTCTTAACCATCGAGGTAGAAAAGAAGATTGAATCGTCATTCAGTGGTTGGATTTAAAGATGAAATACAGTCCGATAGCGATAATGATGATGATGAGAGTGATGGTGGAGGCGATGAAACTCACATTGCCATTAGTGGTGGAGGGGATGATATTGATCTCTCTTTTTCTTATGGAGGTATTGCCGCATGGGATGATAAGCCGATAACAATGTATGACACTCCTATATTTAGAGGTAGAGGAGTTGAAGGAAGAGGAGTGTCAGAATATTATCAAATACCATCACCACCACAAGGTCCATAAGATGATATGGGTTATATGACTTTTAGCTTCGGGGGATTTAGTTTGTAAAACACCGAAGATTCAGCAATCAACAACCCATACTACCGGCCTCAACTAACCTACCTCGGGTCATATGACTTCGTTGGTCAAAATTTTGAAGGACCAACCTTTACCTATTACACTGAGCTATATTCGTTGCTAATGCCTCAGTTTCAAGGGGGCACATATGATAATGGGTATCTGTAAACACCCAAATTTGGCCCAAGGCGGATCGACACATACTTCAAGAAGGGCGTACCCCCTGAGCTTCCAAAAGCATTTTTCAAACCCTAAGGAGTCATCCCAAAACCCTTAGGAATCTTTTTTAACCCTTAGGAATCAACCTCAGCCTTTCCAGACCCATTAGAACCCTTCTCGAGCCAGTTTCGAATCCTCCTGAGTAGTGGATGGAAGGAGGAGTGCCAAAGTTTATATAAACCTTTGCTAGATCTAAGTTATATATCATTGGAAAGGGAACTTCCCCATCTTTCCAACGAGTCAAGAATCACCTCAATCAGAGTTATATATCAAACGTTATGATGATTTAAAAATCGGGCAGTTTGACAGGATGTTACCTAGCGTGGATAATACACACGCCAGGCCATTTCTTCCCATAAATGGCTTGGTGTGAATAATATAAATGCCAAGCAATTTTTTTTCCAGAAATGATTTGGCGTATATATTACACATGCCAAGTATAGGTGGGCCCCCTTTGCGGGCTCTGACTTCCAGGACACTATAGCTATGCTTGGCGTAGATAATACACACGCAAGGCTTAGCTACAGTAACCACTAGTTTTTGCTCGAATTTTACTTTTGGGGTTTGACTTGTTGACCATCCCAATGTTTAGGTTGGGTTTCATTAGGAGTTTACCCTATTTACAACCCTCTAGTCATTTGAAACCTCATCCTATTATCTGCCATTGAACCTATCCTCACACATATCCAAAACGTTAAAATCCTAGGAAACCTTAGATATTAGGATTACCTAATTGCTAACCCTAATTAGCCTTTAAGTCCACCCTACCCCTCTCTTTTCTTATAAATAGAGAGGCACCCCTCCCTTTACAAGGGCTTGAAAAAAATCCAAAAGAGAGAAAAGATTAAGAGAGACCTTTTTCCCCCTTTGGTGCCCGAATCCCATACAAATTCTAGAATTGATCTTTGCCCTTTAAACCTCATTTTCTACCATCAATCTTTGAGATTTAGCTAGAACTATCTGATAACCTTTTTCCTCTACCTCTTAGCAACTAAGTCTTAGAGATTAGAACTCGTCTCCTAATCCGTTTGTTATCGGAAGCTCACCGGCGACACTCTTGCGCGAAGGACCACATCGTTGCTACAAGGGCCCGAGAGCTCTGACTCTCTCCTCTATTCCTCTACCTTATTTGGCTTTTCCTTTATCCTAGAATTGAGTCGTTACGCTGCCCAAATTTCGGTAAGCGTGAAGGGCTCAATAGGACCGATGAGCCTTCGGGCAATAGGAAGTGCCACTCATTTTACTTCTTTTTTTAATATATATATATATATATATATATATATTATATAAACTAGCCCCACATAAACCTGGCCATAGTAGAGACCGCTTACCAGCAGGTTGATCGGGTGCCTAACACCTTCCCGATCGATAAACGAAGCTCTTACCTAAGAGCCTTTGGCATAGACCAGTGAATCAGAGTCATATTTTTGGAACTTCGGTGCTTATAATATTAATTTAGGATTCCCGGGATACCAAAAGCTTCGGGTGGCGACTATATTTTTCACACGAACGCATTGTCGCGATGGGTTTGATAAAAATCCGCGGTTGCACTGATGGCAACTCTACTGGAGATACTTTAGAGCTTCTACTTGAAGTTGGCCCTTTATTTTTGCATGTGTCTTTCTTGTTTTTACTAACTTTTGTTATTTCTCTTTCATTTTTATACTCACCCCTACGATTCTGTCATTTTTTACTTACCCCTATTTTTTCTTCTTTTACACACCTTAGCTGATTGGCGGGCCTATTTGAGCATTGCCTTTACTTTCATTTATTTTCCTTCATTTACATGCCTTACCCGATTAACGGGCTTACTTGCGCATTTAAATTTTGTCATTTACATGCCTTAGCTGATTGGCGGGCTTATTTGCGCATTTAAATTCCGTCGTTTACACGCCTTAGCCAGTTGGCGGGCCTGATTGTGCATTGTTTTAGTTTAATCATATCCCATTAGTGGACACTGACCCGTAGAGGCGGCACAGGACCATCACCCCCGATTTTTAAACATTAAGCAAACTCCCTTAAAATTAAAATTAACATTGAACCAAGAGGGAGACTTAATTGAATTTTTGTGGGGGTAGATTTTATAAGGGTTGTGAATTTTAGGCAAAGATACAAATGTCTCGATTTTTATTATGGCGGCACCCCCTAGTGGTGATGATCCCAAAAAGAACCACCCCGTCCAGTATCTGAGAAGGCACTTGCACTGGAGATATATCGGGTGGGTGATTGAGCCGATTACAAAGCTTAAAACCCTGGGGGAGTGCGTTTAGTTGTCTCGAATCAAACCTTGTATCCCTAGGATTGGAAAGGAGGGACCCATTATAACAAGAAAGCCAGTCCCCAGAAGCATCGCTTTCAGAAAACCACAAAAAAAGGATCAATTTCGAGCTTGCTGTCTTGCTGTTTATATAGCTATATACTCTATTTATACCTGGCGTGTGTAAAATACACGTCAAGCTTAATTTTCCCATATTTGCTCTGACGTGTATATTACACATGCCAAGCCAAAACTGAAAAGATTTAGCCTGGTGTGTATAATACACACGCCAAGCCTGTCCTGGATTAGGCAGCCCGAGTTTGAGGCCAATCTTCATCTCCTCGAGTTCCCCGCTTAGTGGTTTAGCACCCCGGATAAATCCCGCACTCTTCGACACCCAATACACTCCTGCCAGTCAAAAGAGGGTAACTTATTATTGACTCGCTCCGGGGGATCGGGTTGTTTGTATTGATTTCCATGCCTTCAATAGATTAAAGGGTTTTCCTTTGATGCTTCCGAAGTGCGTCGAGATCCCGTCATGGGAGATATTTAGGATACGAACACCACCCGAAACGGAAATTCTAAGGCCCCAAAATTCTTCATCTTAAGATATTCACTTGTCATTTTCAAAAAAATAAATAAATAAAAAAGAGTCATCACCAAAAAAACTGAAAAAGAAAAAAATATTGTGGTGCCGACACAACGGCATCGCCTTACCCCCTGTCGTCCCGCAGAGGGAGAAGGAGAAAACTTTACAGGCCCTATTCGAGGAATCCGTACCCAACCCGCCACCTAGCCATGTCGTGGGCAGTGGATCCGGCATACGCCGATCCCGAATCATCCCCACCACATTCCCCAACTCATTCCCATTCAGAAGAGACTTTTACCTCCATCCCACTCACCCAACCGCCATTCACCGTCACTGGACCCTTCGGGGCACCCATATTCCCATCCGCACCTGTCCAAAATTTATCCCTCTCCCAGCCCACATCCACTCAAGAATCATCCACATCCATCCAACAAACGCCCCACACACCCCAACTTCCCTCCGCATCCAATCCAAACTTTTCCTCCACAACCAATCCCAACAACCCCCATTTTCCCACATACACCCAAACAATGCCCAATTTATCCACTCCCCTCCAAATACACCCAATTTCCCCTCATTCACCCAAAATCTACCACATTTCCCTCCATCTACCCGGGTCATGCCCAATTTTTCCTCCACCCAAGCCATGCCCATTTTTTCTTCTACTCCAAGTGCACCATAATCTCCCCCTACAAATCTCCATACACCCCGCTTTCCTTCCACATCCAACATACCCGATTTTCCCCCATCCTCACAAACCATGCATAATTTCCCCACCCCTACCTAGGTCATGCCCAAGTTTTCCCAATGTACCCAATCAATGCCCAACATTCCCTCATCAACCATGCACAATTTCCCTACCTTTACCCACATCATGCCTATTTTCTCTCATACATCTCCCTCATTAGGTGAGCCATCCACTTCCAACCCCATACCCGACCCCATGTCCATGATGGAGGACATGGTGAAAGCCTATACCATTTGGAAAGCCTCCTAAAGCCATCCTCATTCACCCCAAATATCCAATTCCCAACAAACCCTTTAAAATCTCAATCTCCACACCCCATTCCCTCAAAATCCTAATCAACCTTCCATTGTCCGTACCATCCAAGGAACCCATCAACCATGGGGCCATTTGAGTGGGCCTCAAGGCCCCACACCCTATACCCAAGCCCATCAAGGCTCAATACCCAAGTCTATCAAGGCCCATTACCCCAAGCCCATCATGGCCCAATTCCCAAGCACATCAAGGCCCAATGGCCCACCCCAAGCCCATCAAGGCCTAATACCCCAATCTCATCAAGGCCCAGTACCCAAGACCATCAAGGCCCATTGCCCTATACCCCAGCTCATCAAGGCCCATTGCCCTATACCTAAACCCATCAAGGTCCAATATCCCAAGCCCATAAAGGCCCGATTATCCAAGCCCATCAAGGCCCATTGCCATATACCCAAGCCTATCAAGGCCCAACATCCCAGGTCCATCATGGCCCAAACACGGGAACTCCATTTACAAACCCTTCATCATTCCCCAATATCCCACATTTACCTATACCCAACAAGCCCCCATTCCCCCTCAGATAATACACCCCTCTCATCCAATCCCTCAATCCAACTTGAGCCCTGTTTATCCACATTCTTCACACCTAACTCAATATAAGAATCTATCCCATACCATCAACCATCCCCAATTTACCCATCTACTCACTCCCTAACTAAATCCCCATAATATTCAAAATATATAATGGCCTCTTCAGGCACCTGCCCAAAATCCACCATTCACTCATCCCGTCACCCCACCAGCCACTCATCTAACCCCAATGACCTCATCAAGCATCTGCCCAACCCATTCAAAATCAGCAGGATAACCTCACCCTTCCTCCACCGTATATTGATCAACAATACAAAGAAGATGAGGTCAGAAATAGTGGGGCCTATGCGGGGACATTCGCGAACTTTAGTCCCCCACCACCCACACATACCAATCCCCAAGCCATCCAAAATAAAGGGAGGCAGCCTCTTGAGGGAACAACCCCAGCCCCACCATCCAGAGAATCCAAGTAGCTGAAAGAAAAAATGGATAAAATTCAAGAGCAGCTAATGAAGTTGGGGGGAACCGAGATTCATGCCATGGATTTTTCATATCTGTGTTTATTCACCAAGGTGCCTTTACCAACTAAATTCAAAGTGCCATCATTTAACAAATATAACGACATCGACAACCCCAACGCACACCTCAAGTCCTACTATGGGGATATGTGTTAATATGGAGGAGATGAACGACTCCTCATCAAAGTGTTCAAAAAAAGTCTTACCGGCCCTGCGCTAAGGTGGTTCACCTCCCTTAAACCATTCATGATTAAAACATGGAAAGATCTGACCCACCTATTCCAAGAATAGTATGTGTACAACTTAGACATTGAACCACGCAAGTCAGATCTAGCCTGACTGAAGCAGAAGCCTAACGAAACATTCAGTGACTACCTTGGACGGTGGAGGGCATTGGCAGCTCAAGTCAGAAATAAAATATCCGATGATGAGCAAATTGAGATGATCTCGAAAAATACTCTGCCGGTCATCTCAAATTTTCTGGTATACCAGCAGTAATCTAGCTTTGGTGACTTGATAAGAAATTCCAACCGTTGTGAGGATGCAATTAGAGAGGGACATTTGAGCAAGAATGTGTCAAATGGGGCCAGTGGAGTCTGAAAATTTACCGAGCAGAGAAATGAGAGAAGATCAAAGGTAGAGGTACAAGCTATTATGAATACACCGCCTAACACCAGCATGGTAATTTTTCACAGCAAAGACAAATGCACCAAAGACCAATAAATCCAAATTTCAAAGGCGTAATGTCCCCTAGGGGCAAATGACCACTGAGTAGAGAGGGGCCTGATATAATCGAATATTCACTCCCCTAGGGCAATCCTTGAATGTCCTTTTGCCTTTGTTAGTCGAAAAAGGTTTGGTCACCATACTTCAACCACGACCTCCGCTGAATCCGCCTCCTAGAGGTTACGATCCCAGCAAACATTACAATTACCACCGGGAACTTGGGTGGGCACCCAACTGATTGATGCTATCCGTTAAAGCATGCGATACAAGACCTCATTGAGGCAGGAAAACTCATTCCCCCAGCACCTCCTCAAGCAAATCAACACACTAATATCGGGCAGGCACCGTTACCCCCATACCCGCAGGGAGGAATGGGTCCAAGGGCCACAATTAACATGTTGCAAGAAGAGATAGAAGAGGTCAACCCCGCAAAATATCTTGGCATAGGGGAAAACTATGATGACTCATGGCAGTGGAATTAGGAGAGTGAGATCGTCAAGGTAGTCGAACCTTTAAACTTAACTGGTTATTTTCTAAGTTCGACACCTCAAGCAGCACCACTAGATCTGAGGTCATATTTTCCCTCACCAGCTTCCGTTAATCAAGTCCAAACCAATTGGGCCCCACCAACTCTGCAATACCAAACATATTCAACATCAACCCTCGTCAATTACATGGTGCCCAATTTTACCCCGCCTTCAGAATCAGCACTTACTCCCTATAATTGGTCCAATTTTGCCACGCCATCATCAGCCCATCTACCTTCATCTCTGACACCAATCCAATATGGTTGGCCCAATTTTTTTGCACCCCCACCAGTTTACCCATCCCCAACACCAGTCAACGAGATCTGGCCCAGTTTTGCCATGCCATCAATCCAAGCATCGCCGATACCCTCACCCAGCCCATTTAAGATCCTAGGGCCGACTTACGACCCCCATCAAGTCCCGCTCAGTTATGAACAGACGGACATCAATGCAAGTAGTAGCAGAGAAGGGGCATTGGATTTCGTTACCCAATCAGGAAGAATCTCTAAACAACCTGAAGTATCGGTACTAGCCTGACCAGAAGAGAAGAATGAACCAGCCGCAGTGAACCCCTTCAAAAGAATGAGCAGAGAGAACATACTAGAAACTCAGCTACAGAGAATTCCAGCCCACATCATAGTCTGAGACCTGTTAATGACATCTCTGCTCTATTTCCAGGCTCTGATGGGAGCACTAAAAGATGCACATGTGTCCATCCAAGTAACCCCTGATGAGGTGTGCCAAATAATTGGGCAGGTTTTAGCCCCCAATGCTATCTTATTTTCAGATGATGACCTACCAAATGAAGGAAGCAACCATTCCAAACCCCTTAATATCAGGGTGGAATCAAAGGACTTAATAATCCCTTTGGTGTTGATAGATAATGGTTCGACATTGAATGTATGCCCCCTCAGAACTGCAACTAAAATAGGGATTGATCACTCCGCATTCAGGCCGGCCAGAATAAGTGTAAGAAGGTTTGATAATACTAGGAGGAAGGTGATAGGAGAAGTCGATCTTGAGATCACCATTAGGCCAATGACCTTCTCAATCCCATTGCAAGGCAGGAGAGACCCGGTCAGAGTGAAAGGTGGCCAATATGTCAGATTCGGGTTAAGTTATAAGCCCACTGAGGAAGGAGTTCAGGAAGCTAAGGAGAAGGCCTGAACCATAGCCGCTGTCAAAGCCAGGGGGATAGACCTGGAAGACGAACCCCACCTGTGACCTCACATCTGAACCACATTCGTGAGCACAGGGGTCATTAAAATTGACCAAAATAGGGTAACACAGTTGATCTTATATAAGCAGGTGGCCATCCACCAGACCAATCTCCAAATCATCCCTCAAGAAGTTGAAATAGACCTCGCCTCATTATCACTTTTTGAGGAGGAGATACCCATGCGTGTACAGCCACCCATCCTGAACCATTCCAAACTAGTGTTAACCTTTGAGGATCAAGTTCAAGATGAGCTAATGATAAACATGATGGAGGCTGACTCCTAAAAGCCATTTCAATCAGCCTCCTCTATCAGAGTAGGTAAAGGTACGACACCTCAGGTGAAGAATTGTGCGTCAATGCCCTTAACTCTGGAAGCATCAAATGGCCACAAATTTGGCACCTGCTTCTCAAAAAGAAATAACCTGTAAAAAGTGAGATTAGCCATTGGCAGACAATACCATGTGTATATAGAGACCCACCTTGCCATGGGCCCATCTCCGAAGAAAAAGAAAAATCTAAAAAAAATAAAAGAAATATAAAATAATAATAATAAATTATCTTTTAAAATTCTTGATAAAATTAAGAAAATGATGCCTTAATTGAAAAGCCCGTCGCACGTGAAATCGACCCCTTTCCTACAGAAATATAAGAAGAGGTAGGAATTACGAGTCTGGATGAGGAGATCCTTACTGAGGAGCTCACTAAAGAGCTCCTTGACCAATTTGCCGATTTCGAGCATGACCCTACCCCAATTGCTAAAGAAACAGAAGACATCAACCTGGGTACAAATGAGGTTCCTTGAATCACTAAGATCAGAATGTCGCTGTCCCCCAAGGAAAGAAAAAGCATGATTGATTTCCTTTGATCATACCAAGACATCTTCGCATGGTCATATGAGGATATGTCGGGTTTGGATACTGATTTGGTTGAGCATGAGCTGCCGCTATATCCAGATATTAAGCCGATCAAGCAGAAGTTAAGACTCCTCAAGCAAGAATGGAGGCTGAAATGAAGGATGAGGTCATCGAATAGTATGACGTAGGGTTTCTCATAGTCTCCAAGTACCCTCAATGGTTAGCCAACATCATCTCGGTACCGAAGAAAGATAGAAAGGTTCACATATGCATTAACTTCTGACATCTGAACAAGGCAAGCCCAAAGGATGACTTCCCATTACCACACATCAACATCTTGGTCGATAATACTGCTAGGCATGTGATGCTGTCGTTCATAGACGAATTTTCCAGATACAATCAAATCAAGATGGCCGAAGCAGACTGAGAGAGGACTGCATTCATTACTCCATCATGCCATTTGGGTTGAAGAATTCTAGGGTGATATACCCAAGGGCGATGATGACACACTGATCCGAGAGAAAAATTTGAGCTCAACTGGGAAGGACCTTACGTCATCCGAGAAGTACTCCCTGGATACGTGCTCTGCCTTTCCACCATAGATGCAGATCATTTTCTTGAGCCAATCAACGCTGGATACGCCTGGCAATTCTACTCCTAGGCTTAGCGGCAAGGTAAGTATTGATAATACTGATACGTGACTGGTTAAGGACCCCATATTAAGAGGCCATCATTCTGAAGCTAAGTAGTCAAAAAGTATCCCTGAACACTTATACACTTTGCTACCCCATCTTGAGCCAATGGCCTTTCTTTCAATAAACCGCTCTCAGGAAAAGAGAAAGTGTATATATCGAATTAAAAAAAGAAGAAGAAAAAGAGTTATTATCAAAAATCCAAAAAATTAGAAAACTAAAATCCCAAAATTAGGATGTCTGAAAAATGAAAAAAAAAAAAATAGAAAAGAAAAAGTGGGACATGTACAGTAAAAATTCTCAAAGGAAGAATGGCAACTGGAACCCTATCAAGGAAACCTTTAACCCCAGAATACCTTAAAAAAATTTAACCTTTCCCGTGGCCACAATATATCTCTGAAGAAAGCCCTCTTTAGGGCCTACGAGCAGTCACAGAATCCGTTGAGTCGGCATGAGCCAAGCTAAGAGACGACAAAAGAATTCCATCCAGCTGGCTATGACAGAGTCAACGTCCATGTCGTGGCCTTTGAAAGAAAAAAAGAAAGCAAAAAAAAATACAAGCTCAAAGCAAAATGGACATGGTGAAAATATGAAAGGACGCCCCAGGTAAAAACAGCGTGCTTGTGCGGACCAGGTGAAAACCCGAAAAGGCACCTGGGGTAAAAATGTATACCCATGGACGTAGTAAAAAAGAGGGAAACAACGGGCACGACGAAAACCTATCTTAGGCGTTGTGAGTAAAAATATTGTAAAAGAGAAGAAAAGAAGAAAGTTATTCAGTTACTCCCTTGGTTACAATCCCGAGCTATCTGGTCTTTAACTGGGCCACTCATGTCCGCTCAAATCGATATTTTGATCAGGCAGATCCTTCAGACTGCACTGTTGGAAGCATGACCCGAGGTAAGGATAAAAGATTGATTCGACTGAAAGGGATGGACATTCTGACCTCAATAAAAAATGCTGAACCTCACTCGGATCTGACCGTATAAATGGGTTCGACTATGCTCAAAATGGGACCCGTTATTTCGTCTCACTGTTAAGGCATAAAAAAAAAAAAGAAAAAAAATAATCAATCAAAAATCCAAAAATATATACATATATCCCCACTCCCTTTCATGTCCATGTACATATTCACCACATTGTACTTCCATCTCAAAATGAAGAAAAAGAAAAGAACAAAAAAATTAAAAAACAAGAATCCAAAATATATACATCTTGAAAGAAATAAATAAGTGTAGGTAAAAAGTTCGCTTATCCTTCTATTATTTAGGATGCATATTTGTTACTTATATAAATAAAAAAGGGACTGACGTTTTCTTGAGAAATGTGAAGGAACACTCAATCAGCCCAAAACCTCGAGGCAGGCAATCTCTCGACGATGGGCATAGCAGAGGAGGCATCTCACCATTTATGTCGGTCTATTCAAAGAAGAAAAAAATGAAAAAACAATCATTTGAAGAAAGAAGAAGGAAATCTGTGTTTCTATGCACAGCTACGCACATGCGTGCTCCAATGCGGTAAAATGTTAATATTTTATCGGCAACGCTGTTGTGCTACATTAATGTCCTAAGTCTAAGGTTTGCCTTGGATCTTTGTATCATCCTTTAAAGTAGGAGCAACGGTGTCAATATCGATCAAACGGTCAATGTTTTGATTAGGTTGATTCCATTGCTAAATCCTTGCGCCAAGTGCTCCATTTTTGAATTCACGTGAACTTAAGTGTCTTAAACTTCAGATTCCTCAGAAAAAGGTCAATTGTTGGTTAAAACCAACCTGTCAAAAAGAAAATTACCTATCGAACGACTATGTTCAAATATGCATTTCGAAGGGCTCATTTTTGGGTGCAGGCTTAAAACCTACACTTGTAAGATATCCCTGTAAAGTATATGCCTTGCGTTTGGGTATCCGTTGGATGGTCATTTATTCTCGTAAATTATACCTGGACAGGTTCTGGGTTGGGACTTTCATTCCCCTTTATTTTTATCTACCCCTGATGAGTGCATATTTTTGTATAATTGTTCAATAAATAAGATCATCATTAACGAAGACTAAGATTGAGTCCCTCCTTCGGTAGGCACCCAATTTTGGTCGGATCTATCTAGTATTATTTGAAGTTGAGTACTCTAGGTCATATTGATTCAAGACACACTATCAAAAATGGCACACACTCCCAAAAGGCGTTGCGACATCAATAGTCACTCCGCTTGGATAGTTGTTCTAAATTAACTTCGGGATCGATGGGTTCGCCCAAGGATCTCGAACCCTGCTTCACGCAAGGGCACTCCTAGCCGGTCAAATGGGGCAATCAATAGCTCGTATGATTGGACACAAGCTGTAGATTTTTGCACTTTTGCTTCGCGCCTATCTTTAAGTATGGGTCGATCACCCTCGCACTTACGGAGCTGTTTTATTCAGAATGAAACTTGAATATCAAACATCTTCAATCATCTCGAGAAGCGGACATTTTTTCCAGGATATTAGGCTTTCGCAACTCGCTCCATCTCAGTTATGGCCGATAATATCTCTAAGCGCTTGGGGACCGATAACCTTGAGGAACGGATGTTTTTCCTGACATACAGGGCTTCTGTTTACTCACCATGTTACCCACCTGATGTTTAAGGTTCGTTCTAAATACAGCAGACCTATCAGTGATGCCTTGGGCCTCTTCGAATGTCTCTTGTCATTGGCATTCTATCATTAGTGATCGGATACCAAAGAGGGGCATCTGTAGACACCCAAATTTGGCCCAAGGCCCAATCAATACATACTTCGAGAAGGGCGTGTTGGTGCGCACTTTTTCTGGGTTCCTTTCGGTCCTCAAAAATCAGTGGTCCAATTCTGTCTTGAGTGGACTCTGGCAATGTAGTGTTTTGAATGTTGAAAGTAAAGAGGGATTTCTAGGAAGGTTCCTAGTTTGTTGCGATCGCTAGTTGCAGATATTTAACGACGCTGCAACACGTCAGTGATCACGCTTTCGGGCGAGTGTGAGTTACTTCTTTACTGAATCGTTAGCCTGCCAACGTTAGCAACTCTGGCTCTTCTTGAAGTTTAGATAGTTTAGTTTTCTTATTATCGCTGTAATTCTAATCGGCTTGAATTCTCTAGTTCTACTATGAGTCTAATATTGTGAACCTGTTGCAGTGAATTGATCTACTATTCTAGTATCCTAATCCTAGTGTAAGTTTACTTGGTTTAAATATTCTAATATTATTAGAAATCCGACTAGTTAGGAATCTAATTACTTTTGAATGCCCTACTTTTATTAGAGTTCTATTGTGATTACGTGTCTTAATTCCATTGTGATTCTAAAAAGTCTCCTAATGCCATTAGAAGTCTAATTAATTTAGTATCATAATCTTATTAAAAGTATAATTAATTTGAATGTTATAGTCTTATTAGAAATCTAATTAGTTAAGTTTCCTAATCCTACTAGAAGTTTAATTGATATTAGTCTCCTAATCATACTAGAAATGCAAATATGCTAATTCTAGTGAAACTCTAATTAAAGCAAGTATACTAGTTATACTGAAATTCTAAGTAAAGCAAATATACTAATTTTACTGAAATTCTAATTAAAGCAAGTAAACTAATTTTACTTAAATTCTAATTAAAGCAAGTGTACTAATTTTACTGAAATTCTAATTAAAGTAAATGAACTAATTTTACTAGAATTTTAATTGAAGCAAGTAAACTAATTTTACTAAAATTCTAATGAAAGTAAATGAACTAATTTTACTAAAAAAAATCAAACAAAGGGGTATTGGGCCAGCTATGCTAAGGAGGATTGGCCTCGTTCCCGAGTACCCTCCGTAAGCTCCCTTGGGCAAATCGGGTGGCTGAAATTAAAGTAAATTGAATTTTGAATTATAAGATAGTATTTATTTATGTCGATAATTTTGGATTATAATTATGAATTAAATTTTGATATTAGAAATTAAGGAGTGAACTATAGATTGGGATTTTAGAAATCTCAAATTAAGAAATTAAAACTAAAATTTAAAATCTAAGGACTGAATTTGGGACCGAAATCAGAAAATCAGACCGTATGATTAAGGATTGGTTCTAAAAACTAAGAACTAGAATCAAAGATTAATAATAGGACTGGAGATTGAGATTTCAGAATGAAATTAAGGTTTAGGGCTGGGGATTGGATGGCTTGATTAAGGATTGGTCCTAGATTCTGAGAACTGGAACCAGATATTAAAAATTATAGTACAAAAAAAAGGTGCTACGGTCTAAGACTAAAAATTTAGTGCTAATAGTTAAAACTAAAAATCTAAGAACTAAAGCTAGGATCAAAAACTGAAAACTAAATTTTACCTAAGGTCGAGGCTGTAGAGAGGAATCTCGAAATCCGAAGCTTAGGTGCGAAAGGTTCGAAACTTGAATCACGAAGTTGTTGCTGTGTGTCTCTCTGTGCTTGCTTTGTTTACTCTCTGTCTGTGTGCCCTCTTTTTTTTTGGGGTCGAAGTAAAAAAGTCTTTTATAGGTTTGTTCCTAATTACGTGCACTGTTTCAGGTGTTTAATTTTTAATTACACGCCCTATTTCAGGCGTTTAACTGAATTACGCACCGGTTATCCGGCACTTATTCGCTTTGAGTCGGTCACCGACTCAATGAGCGACCGACTGACTGGCTCAGCCGAGTTCCCTAGTTCTAATCACGTTAGGACTAATTGCGTGCTCACTTTGGGTTGCACAATCTGATTAAGTGCTTCATTCAAAGCGCTTAATCATGGAATTTTTGGCGGTCAAGGATTGTGAGACTAGGTCGAGCATAGACCAATTGCGCGCCTATGATGAAGCGCTCAATCCGATCACGCACACCATGTGGAGTGCATAATTGAGTCTCGAGGTGGTCTAGAGAAAGGAAGTTTGGTCTGAAGAGGGACTGATTGCATGTTTATGAGTTGGCATGTAATCGAATTGCGCGCGTGATTTTAGGCCCATAATTTGGGGTTGTCTAGGTTCGAGTCGGGTCTGGAATGCCAAACTATTATTTCAATTGGCATTTTGGCTATATACTATTGTTTCAGTATATAGTCTCCCTACGTTGGGATCTGAGCCACAGAGCTATTGTTTCAACCTGTGTTCATCCATGTACTATTATTTCAATACATGGTTCCCACATTAGGGTTTAGGGGGTCTAAGCCATAGAGCTATTGTTTTAGCCTATCTCCAACCATATACTATTATTTCAGCATATGGTTCTCACATTAGGGTTAAGAGATCTGAGCCACAGAGCTATTATTTCAGCCTGTGTTCAGCCATATACTATTATTTCAGCGTATGGTCCCCTCCTTTGGGTAATGAGATCCTAGCCACAGTTCTATTGTTTCAGTATGTGTTTAGCCATGTACTATTATTTCAGCATATGATTTCCATATTAGGATTAAGGGGACCGAACAAATTTATATATTTCGAGTGGGGAAAAGACGATGTTCACAAATGCCCCTCTTCAGCACGCTCTTGCGAAGTAAGAACACGTCGAAGTAGACACCCCTCATTCGAGGTGTCTTCTTGTTTCTCTTGGGAAATCACAAATGTGAACTAGGGATGCTGACATGACATGCTTGGCTTTCTTATCTATCAGCGCAAGCTAAAATAGAGCATTTGGGGGCCAAGTGGTAGTTGTCGAAAGGCATATTCCATGCCGTGGATACAAGTGATCTCGTCGCATATTGTGATCCACTGTCATAGATAGTCGACTGGGGAAGTCAGTGTATCCTAATCCATGGGTGCAAGGGGCATCTCATCGCGTGGTGCGACCTGCTGCGAGCGATAGTCAAACGGAAAGGAGAATCACTATATCCTAATCTGTGGGTGCAAGGAGCATCCCGTCGCATGTCGTGACCTGCTGTAAGGTGCAGTCAAACAGAGGGATATGACGCAGTTGAAGTATCGGGGGGCATCATCCAAATGTCCATAAATAAGGTTCAGAGATCGATAATAAAATCATGTAATGTCGAAGGCTTTTGCAAGTCATGTCAGACTGGGCGCGTCATTGCTCACACCAATGCGCGTCAGGCATTTCTTTTACAATAGGCATTTGTAAGTTTTTAGATTAAATATACTCGTTCTCGATTTCTCAAGGGGAATGGCTGGTTTGGGGTAAGTGGTGAATGAGATAAATTTTGGTAGAGAAGAGGTCTCTTTGTTTATTATTATTTTGGTTTTTTCTTTTATTTTTTTTTTATTAGTTTTGGAAGTAAGGGGTTTTAAAAATTTAGGAAATTTAACTTAAGATCAATTCAGTGGTAAATCTTCAGAAATGTGACTTCCGAGACGTCGCTGAGCAGATCCACCGGTACGGGATTTATGGACCTGACCGTTTATGTGGTTGTCATGACGACACTTGGCATGCTGTATACTTTGTCTAACCTTCTCGACAAATACTGATGATTGTCTCTTATGGGAGGACTACAACGATTCGCGAGTCGAACGAGATGGGTTTTGAAAATATTTTGACTTAATCTTAGCTAACTATATATATTAGAAGAACTATCGAGTAAAAGAGAAGGGATGATACTTACCTGAAGTGGTGATGCTTACCTGTGTAGCCCTTGATGGGACTGGTTGGCTGTTATTATAATCGCGCTGGGACATTCGGGGAAATTTCTCTCTGTCTCCATTTCATGTCTGCTATAGCAAGGGTGGACGATTTCCTGTGTGATGAAATGTCTTGGGGAAGTGAGTGTCGCGATGGGACATGGTGGTCTTTGCCGTTATGGTTGCATGCTGGAATGAGTCCTGGTGGTTGCAAGTGCGATGGGATGCGAGAAAGTCTTTGCACTTCCTTCCTGTTGTAGCGGTTCATAAACGTGATGGGACATTGGGGGTCTGCTTTAGGCTGGGGGATTACAGTTTATAGGCCTGATAGGGGCATTTGGATCCTAGTGGGATTTTTTTTGTGTTTGCGATGCGATGGGACGTGGGAGGAGTCCCTCTTCTTCTGTTGGAGTCTAGCGACTGCTGTGTAGCTAGAGATTTGGGAGGTAGGCTTTCTACTTTCGTGATGGGACATTGGTTGAGCATAGTTAGCGAGGAGACTTTTAGAAGGTTTGACTATATGCAAGGTTTCTATGATGAGGATTTTGGGGAGGTGTGATTGGTGTCGGGGCTGTAAGACAAGATGAAGTTACTGTGTCACGATGGGACATGCCTGATGCAGTTATGCGATGGGATTCTTCCTCTCCGATCGGATCGTGATGGGATGAGGGAAGGTGACAGTGTCACAATAAGGCATGTATGTCTTGTCGCAATGGAACCAGGGGCGCGATCAATGTTCCCTGTAAGGCTACACGATGGGACATTTGTGACTCAATTGAGTGACAGGGTTCGATAGCTGCTACATGCGGGATGTTCAGATCGCTTGGTGAGGGATCGCGATGAGGTGTTGATCATTGATAGATGTGATTGCTATGTCTTCTTTCTTTGGCAGATCTTGGGCTATATGAGACTACGTCGTGGTTGCATCATGATGGTGTGTTCTGTCGCAATGGGACATTGTCAGAAATTATGCGATGAGATTATCCTTCTCTGGTAAAATTGTGATGTGATGATGGAAGGTGGTTCTGATTGTGAGGAGGGTGCTCTTGGCTTTTGCTGCGCCGTGGTGGTGTGTTCTCTCGCAATGGGACAAAGGGTGCAGTTAATGCTTCCTTCCTCATGTGGGGTTATGTGATGGGAGAAAGGTGAAAGGATCTCGATCGAGTTAGGGAGTGAAAGGTAAGAGAATGTATGAATTTTGGGTATTGCACGCCTGGTACCGGTCACTCAATCAAATTGTCCGCCTCTTTTAGGGTGTGCGATTGGTAGTTTGACTTGTTTGTTTTACGCATTTGGCTGTGTGCGTGTGATTGGATTACGCACTCTCTCTTAAGCGTGTAATTCAAACGTCACCAGGTCATTGTGCGGGCGACCTTTCGTATTGTGCGATGTAAGTGGGTCGTGTAATAGGGTTGCACAATTTTTTATTGTGCGCAAGACCAGAGCGTCTCACTATCTGCGCGGGCGATGGTTTGTTTATGTGCACGTGTTGGTGTGCTTGATTTGGTTTACACGCAGTTTCCTTTGCACGTGACGGATCTACGCGCACGTCCTGACGTGTGAATGAGTCTGTAATCTATATAAGCAGCAGAGTCTCATTTCTTTTGCATCTCTTGATTTAGTCTCGAGTTTTACCTTTTTGTGAATCCTTTATGCTCGGATATTTATGTTTCTATGATATTGGGTAATCTAACCATCTGATTATGATGTCGTTTCTTCTGATATTTGTGATTTCGCGTGATCATCGCCTGAGGTGATGCTCGGGGATGGCATTATTCTGAGAATGGGCGGTATTGGGAAAGAGAAGATCGATCTTCACATCGTTCCTTTTTAAGGAGCAGTGAAGGCAGCGTTGAGGAGGTGGCGGCGGAGGACGTATAGATGGCGGAAGAGGAGGTGTTACGAGTGGAGGGATGTGTTTCAAGTGGAGGGATGTTTTTCTCAACCAATCCTCCTTGAAGCCTCTGATTGGATGCTCCGAGTCTGGTCTGCTCCTCACTTTGTGTCTGCCTTGGACTCGATCTTCATTTTAGGTTGTAGGTTAGAGTTTTAGGTCTTCGTTTTAGGTTGTAAATTCAGGAGGTATGCCTCCAGTGATTCGTGTAAATAGATTTATCAGATGAATAAAATGTATCTTTTTTTTTTGTTGCTTATTGGACTTGTGTAAAGTCTTTCTTCTTCCTTTTGATTTATTTATTTTGTTAGGATTCTTGTCTAGTTGAGTTTTAATTTGGAATTTTAGACGCGTTTATTTCTCAGAATTGACTCAAAATTAATTTGTAATGTTTATCTTAGGTTTGCTCAGGATTTTACGTGGTTTTAGATTCTATTTGTTAAAGTTGTTGGGACTTTTTTTTTTTACTAGACAATTATTCTAAAGCTATTTTTGTGGTTTAGGGGAGTCAGAGTTTGTGTTTTAGGATTCCTAGGGTGAATCTTTGTTTGTTTTGCTCAAGGTAAGGGTGTAAGTTTTATGTTTGGAGTTTAGTTTATTTGTTTTAGTCTCGTGCTTGTTTTTGGGGGTGACACTTGTTGGCATTGTATGAACTTGGGGTTTAAGTCAGAGCTTCTAGATGGGTGTTAGGTGCTTCAATCCTATTCGTTCATCTATTTTGGGAGGATTTATATTTGGGAGGGGTAAGTGTTGTGTTTTGGTTGGTTGATCTAGGCTTATTATGAATTATGGTTCTTCTCTTGGGGGTATGTGTTTGGTTTAGATTTAATTAGATTGAAAGGGTTTAAAAATGTGACACTTGTCACTTTGTGGTTTAGGAGGTATAGTTTTATAAATACAAGCCAAAGGCTTTGGGTTTTATTTTGAATTTTATTTGAAGTTTAGAATTAAAAGTTTGGGGCATTTTTTTGTTTTGTTTGAGATCTAGGGTATTTTTTTGTTCATTAATGTCTCTTCTTCCTTTCTATTTTGTATCTCGGGTATTGAACCCGAAGAATTATAATTTTTAAGTGAATTGTTGGGAATGGACGGGATTGAGAATTCGAGGTGGCGCTGGGGTTGGTGCTATCAATCCAACTCGAAGTGTCACCCTATTGGGAGAAGAGATGGAGGAGTTAAAAGTGGAGGAAAGAAAACTCAAGGATAAGGCAGGGTCAGAGTTCTCATGACCGACTCCTATCTTTCCTTGGTAGGCTCTGCGGATTCCTTGGTAGTTGTTCCTCCTTGTTATGCTTTCCAAGGTGAGCTTCCGTAGGTGGGTTCCACAGGTCCTGGGTAGCTTTCTGTGCGCCACTCTTTCTTTTCTGCCGGCTCGGGGCAAGGAAAGGTTGTCATTGCCAGAATTTGTTCAGGATGTGCTCCTTCTCTAGGCTTCTCCGAGATCTCTTGTTTCCCAGATAAATCCGGATTCGGTCACTGCCTGAACGTGTTGGTTTTAAATTTCTTATTTGAAGTTGCATATTTAGAGGGTATGCCCTCGATGTGATTTGTAATTATTTTATTTATTATGAAGCGATCGTGTTTTTAATTTCATTTGTGCCTGCTTATATTTAGTGAATTTGTGGTTTGGTTTTCTTTGTGGCTTACTTTACTTATCTTGAGTGCGGTGTTTTTTTTTTTGGTTTGGTTCGATTTGTTTATTTTTTTTTGCTTGTTTTCGAGTGTGTTGGGGACTTTTTTTTTTGGTCTAGTTTAGTTTGGTCAAAGCAAGTAATTCACTTTGGGGATGTTGGGGGGCATTTTTTTTAGTCTTTGGAGTGTATGTTTTCTAAGTTTGGAGTGTTTTCAGATTTGCCTTAGCGGGGGTGTAGTTCCGGTTAGTAGTTGGCATTTGAAACCTCCTAATTTTAGCCTTTGGGCCTCCTATTTTGGTCACACATTTTTGTGTTCTACCCGGGGAATTGCGCGCTTAACACCGGGCGCACAACTAAATTGCGCGTCAGCATGAGGGCGCGCGTTTTAGGGGTTCTGAGGGTCATTGCGCGTCAATATGCTTACGCATAAACATATTACATGCGTGTTTTAGGACGCAGGATTGGAGCGGCACCTGGTCACTGCGTGGGTGACCTTTGGTATTTACACGCCATGGTACAGGTGCTTGATATAATTATGCGTCTGGTATGTGGCGCGCAACTGAGGCGTCGGGTTATTTTGAGTGGGCGACGATCTGTTTACGGGCTCAAAGGTGTGCGTATAATTCTGATTACGCACTGGGAGTATGGTGCCCAATTTTATTGAGCACGTCAGTCCAAGTGCGCGATTTGACCGCGCTCTATATATACTTCAAAATTCTTCATTCTTCCCATTTTCGTCTTTGATTCTTTGTTTCCTTGTTTCCCTGTGCTCTAATTCTTATGTTTTTACGATATCTTGCGATCTGGTTGTCTATTTTAGGCGCAGTTTCTTCCATTTTTTCCAGTTTCTTGATCTCTTTCTTCTAGGATAGAGTCTAAGGGAAGTGATCAGTTTTACTCGTCTGTATGAGAGATGGAGCGGATGCTAGCAGCAGAGATCGGTGAGCCTTCCGAGGCTCGGACCGGTTCTATTATCATGGAGGAGGATGTTAGGGCGATGGTTAGAGAGGAGGTACCAGAGGGCGACCAGGTGGTGGTCAGGGAGGAGGTACCCGGGATTGATCAGGGTGTAGCCAAGGATGAGGGCGAGAGGGTTGAGGGCGAGAGAGCTGAGGATGAGGAGCGTCTGGCTCGCACACACTTCCCGCTGGAGGATTTCTTCGCTTGAGGCTAGGTAGGTACCCGTGAGCAAGAGTTCCTTTGCTTTTCTAGACATTTAGGTTGCGAGATAGGCTTATTAGGATCTGAAAACTCTTTTAATTTATGTCGAACCTACATCGATTAGTGATTGTGTGCCCGTTCATGCATCATGACTTCATTTAATGATAGGTCACATTTATGTTTTATTGTTCTTGTTTTATCATGTTTTTTGTGCTTGTTATGAACTGTTACTATGTATTTTAATACACTTTATTTGCTTTTAGTAGATCTACCTATTTCTCATTGTAGGAATGTGTGTCAGTCTTATTATATTTTATTTTTTTTTTTTTGTTCGGTAGGAGCCTCCGCAGCTGGCTATTAGCTCAGCATGGACCAAGTCTCATACTTAATATCGTGCCTTGCCGGAGTTTTAGCGGACGCGATTAATGTCTTTCTGCTTTGGGTCGATCTTGGAGTTGGAGCCTTTTCAGGTCAACCGTGGTCTGATCGCGGTAATTCTAGAGAGGTGGAGGGAGAAGCATCAGGCGCTTCTCTTTTCGGTTGGTATGTTGCTGTCGACCACAGAGGACTGGGTCCACATCACTGGTCTTCATTTCGAGGGTGAGACGATTATAGGGTGGATGGCAGGAGATTATCTAGGGGTGTGCTAGGAGATTTTGGGTGTACCTTATAGATCTAGTGGATCGAGGCCAGGGTAGTTCTAGTCACTTAGTTTTTTGACACATTTGCCAGTGGCTTTGTCCCTCCGAGGTGTCATTCAAAGCTGAGGGCATCTTTCGAGGCGCGTTGCGTGGTGTTGGCGGATCGAGAGCCCGTGGTTGAGCCGGGGTTGGCTGCAGATAGGGTGCTTCATGCATTCTTGATGCATTTCCTGGGTGTGGTACTTTTCTCTTCTTCGACTCGAGGATGCGTCACCGGGTTGTTGTTGATGCTTCTCGGGGACTTGGATTGGGTCCCTACCTATGCTTAGGGTGCGGCCGCATTGGCGCATCTCTATGAGCAACTTTATCATCGGGGTCGAGGTGTCACGACGATCGGAGGTTTCCTTCCCTTCCTCCAGGTGATTTTTAGTAATTGGTGTCATAATGTCTTCGATTTTTTTTGGGTCATAACAACTATTCAGTATTTCTTTTTTTTTTTTTTTTTTACTTTCTTGTTTTGGGCGTATGATCACTTTGCCTTTCTTCGTCCATGGGTCCCAACGGAGATTACGTTCATATTTTCACGGATGCATGTGTGGAGGATGGCATTGGGGTGTCGTCGTTGGTCTTTGGATCTTCAGACCGCACGAGGCATCGTTGAGGATATGCATGCTAGGTAGGTAGGTGTTGTCTATATTGTTGTTACATTTTCTCAGTCTGGTGCTTTGTTTCTTGGGTTTCAACATCTATTGGGCAAGTTTGCCTATTGGCTTACAGGTGATTTGGTGGCCCTACGTAGATGGGGATGATGCCGATGTGCCAGTGATTCAATCTGGGCAGGAATTATTTGATGTAGATATATGAGTCCATTCTTTTGAGAAGGTGGAGATGATCCACCTATCTCGAGCAGTACGTCAGCTGGGGCTCTCACAGGGAGTCCCTCCGGAGATTCACCACAGGATGGCGAAGAGGATGACCGGTCCCCCTGGTCAGGACTTCACAAGCCGGATGGCACTTCAGATGGCTGATTTTAGAGCTAGGGGGACCAGGGTGATAGGGGCGCATGACGAGGCAAATGTACGAGAGTTTGCGAGATGGTTCGGGGCATTAGGCGGTGGGCACCTCTTCACACGTCCCTTCCATGGGAGTGACTCTTTTGCGGTTGCCGGGCTTGAGTTGGCGTTGGCACTGAGGGAGAGATTGGTCGCATTAGAGCAGGGCCATCTCACGACGGGTGTTCGAGGAGCATTGGATGCCCTTCATAGGGTGATGGAGCAGACAGGGGTGCGCTCCTCATCCTGATGAGGAGATGTTATGCTCCCTCTCCTCCTCGGTTGCTCAGGTTAGGGGAGCAGAGGATGAGATGAGGGTTTAGCTAGAAGAGACATGACGGCTCCTGGTGAGTTAGCTCATTGGTCTAGTTGTTTATATATTATGTTGACTCAATTTTCCAGTCGTTCTGATATAGTTGTCGTGTCTCATTTTCTTTTGGCCAGTCCGAGAGGGAGGCTGAGGTCGCCAGTCATGCGGTGATGGTCTAGTTGTTGCGTAGTCAACAGCAGGCCGGCCGGGAGGTAGAGGCCAATCTGCGGTATGAAATTGATCGATTGGTAAGGGTCTTCCGTGGTTTATTAATTATTGGTATTTTGTGGATTCTTATTAGTTCTGATGCATTTGTCGATGTTTGCAGAGGGCAGAGCTTTTAGCCGCGGGGGCTTTTGCTCAGGCATTCGATCCTTCCTCAGCTGCCTCTTCCAGTCGGGAGGATCCAACGATGGCTTAGCTTCGGGCCTAGCTAGAGCACTGGGTGAGTTTCTTCAATCTCTTGGTCCGTCCATATAATTGTAGTAGTTCATTGGGTGTTATTATTTCACTTTTCTTAATAGTGTACTGACATCATGTGGTATTTCAGCGTCAGGTCACCGAAGATTTTCAGACGAGGGAGGTGACTGCTGCTTCTCTACGTTCAGAGAGTCAGGTATGATTTGTAGTTTGGTGTAATTCAGTTCATGTTATTTCATTTTTTTTGTTTTGACATATCTTGTGTTGGTTTGTTTGTATTTTGTGCAGGCTATTTCAAACTCTGCTCCTGAGGCTCCCCCTCAAGGGTCTGCCACTACTCTTACTCATGTGTACTTTAGTTATTATGGTTATAGTTATTCATCATCGTAGTGTTATTTGATATATATATTTGTTTGTTCTTGTTATAACCACCCACGTTTGTTGTTTCTTCTGTGTCGCCTGCTGATCTAGTGACCGCTACGACGATTGAGCACCTTCTTGGAGAGAGGGTGGATCTGGTATAATTCTCTTCTTTTCAATTTTTTTCCTTACAAATGTTTGTATATATATATATATTAGTTTTCTTTGACTCGTTGTCGTAACGCAGGTTCGTCAGCTTGAGGAGGCACACCTAGAGGCTGTGCGAGCGCGTGCCACTCCTGAGGCGAGACGGATCCTTGGGGATAAGCAGAGCTGCGAGGACCTGCTTGTTGAGATGATGGTTGCACAGGGGACTCAGATTGAGGCATTGGAGGCAGCGCATCGAACGACGCGAGTAAAGATGCAGGCGACCCTAGATCGACTGTAATATCTTCTGATGAGGAGTGAGCAAGATGGTTTGTCAGCTTGCTGGATCAGAGTCGAGGGATACGGAATCCTTGGCCAGGTAGCCTCATCGTACGACACGTGATCTCATCAGGGATTATATTTGTGAGGATTCCCTCATTCAGGAGTTTCTAGCTTGGTATCCTCCTCGCTCTTGATCGAGGCAGTCCACTAGTCAAGCGAGTGAGGGGGGTTCAGTAGCGGGACCTCTTCGTCTAGAGGTTCCGGTGACTCTGGGTGCTAGGATTGTGTTTTTGGAGGATCTATTTATGGTCTTCTAGTCGATGATAATCGGGGACAAGAAGTGATCGCCATCCAAATGGCAAGATAGAGTAGGTGTGTGTGTATTTTTTGTGTTCATTGTATATACAGGGGGTATGCCCCCGGTGATGGATGTAAACATAAAATTTTGATATATATATATATATATTTAAATAAATTTTTAGTTCAGATGTACCTGTGTTGGCTCCTTTTCTTTTAGTTACCTATTGTATTTGCCTTTTTACTTTCAGCGCTGTCAGTTATCATCGAGACTTGGATGCTTCTTGAGTTAGCCTGGTGATGGTTGAAGGTTGCTTTGTATCTGCACATGTAAAGGCAAGGCCATCAATAATTTTTATTCTCCCCCTTTCTAGTTGTCAAGGGGGTGGGTGTCTCAGACCGGGGCCTGATAGTAGAAGATGGATATATGCTCTCTCTCTCTCTCTTTTTTTTTTCTCTTCTTTTTTTTTTTCTTTTTCTTTTTCTTATTTTGTTTGGAAATGAAAATAATGGAATAGATAAAGCAAATAACTAAATAATAATAAAAATAAAAATGCCCCAGTAGTAGGATCGACAGTGTAGTATCTTTAGTATCACTCTCTGGACGACGGCTTCGTCATCCCGCATCTTCTTCATGGGCAAGTCGTTGCTTCTAAGGTGATTCCCCTTCTGAAAAAAAATGCCCCAATGTCTAAGTGTAATGGAGCTTCTCTAGGGTTTTAGATGGGCACTTTGGGTCTATAAGAAACCATGGGTATTTGGTGAGTTAGTTTTGAAGAAAAATTCATCAGTACTATCATCGAACTAGGGTAGGTCGTCTTGATTATGTCAGCTATATACCGGGGTCTATCTTTGGGTAGTGGTCATCCTATCTCGTGATTATTATTAGGGAGGGTGTGGTGGATATAGTAAGTGATTGCATAAGTCGTCATTCATCGGTTTTCAATTTCATTCCTAGGAGTATCCAGCAAAGCTTCCAATTTATCATCCAAAAAAAAAAGTAGAAAAGGGGTAAGGCTCAGTGATGTGGGGAGTACTTTGTACCTAACACTTTCCAACAGGGATGAGTAACAATCTTTTTCTTAGAAGGGATATGGGGTGCCATGATTGAGCTCTTCGTCGTGTTTTGGTACCATCAAAATCTCACATTTTATGGTTGGCAGAAGTTTGTCCTCCTCCTGCCTCCTTACCACAATATCTAGTAGTTTGGGGAAATCAGGGATGCCCTCGCAGTTTGCTTATATATTTCTAGTAAACTTACCAGAGATGTCCTCACAGCGTGCTTATACTTCCTTGAGCTCATTGACTTATTCATTCGTCGTATTGCTCTCACTCGATTTTTTTTGGATATATCTATATATTTTTGAAAGCATCCTACTAGCGTAAGAATGATGAGTTTTGATTGAACCTGACATCTTGATTTTTTCTTTTGCTCTAACGTCAACTCCAATGGCGGGGGAAGGGAAATGAGAATCGGGTATTACTTTTGCCTTTGAAAGAGGTCAGGTATGTCACTAGTTCTTTGATCAGATTGCCTGAATAAGAAAGTGGGCGATAAATTGGAGGTCTTAAGGATATTCTGAGAATTGAAGGTGTTCGACCAATGAACGGGTCATGGTGACTACGGGGGTGGTAAGTATAAGTACCTAACTATGGGATGTGATGATCACAGAGCCAAGGGTAATGGCGTTCCAAGGGCTAGGGAGTTCTTTCCCGTCTTGGTTTACCAGTTTGTATGCATTCTCAGGGTATGTGGCTGCTATAACATAACGGCTTTCCTAGTTCGGTTTCAGTTTTTCTTTTGGGTGGGCATGCTTGGAAGGCATGATTTTCTTCAAAACTAGTTCTCTAATATTAAAGGGTCGTTCGAGGATTTTCTTATCATAAGCCTTGGCCACTCTCCTCTGATATACCTGAGCGTGATCAGCTGCCCTTAGACGTGTTTCATCGAGCTGCTCTAGCTGCGTGAGTAGAGTAATTCTCCTCTCGTCTAAGAATAGCTCATCATCGAGTTGAATCCGTAAGAATAGCTCATCATCGACTACCGCCATCCCGTAGGTAAGGAGGTAAGGAGTTTGGCCAGTGGCCTTACGAATAGAGGTCCTATAGGCCCAGAGTGGTTCTGGTAGTCGTTCGGGCTAGTTAACTCCATTACTTTTCTCTAATGTGTGCTTCAGAATTCGAATCAACATTTTGTTGGTAACTTCTACTTGGCCATTGCCTTGAGGGTAGAACAGTGATGAGTGGTGTAAATTGATGCTGAACTTCTTACATAACTTCTTCATCTTCTCTACAATGAACTGTGGTCCATTGTCGGTGACAAATATCCTGGGTACTCTAAACCTGGTGATGATATTCTGAATGATAAACCTCACGAGTGTTGAAGCCGTGATTCTGATGTATGACTCGACTTCTGCCCATTTAGTATAGTATTCGGTTGCCGTAAGTATGAATGCGTGCTTCTGAGTATTCTCAACTGTGTCTGTGAGGTCACGACGAGGTCATAGTATTTAATGCAATTGATGGAGCTTTGATGAGTGCGGCGTGTTCTTGGCATTGCTTGTAGAATTGGATGTAGAGGTGGCAGTCTCTTATCATCGTCGACCAAAAGTAATCTTATCGTATGATTTGATTAGCGAGTCTCTATCTACTGGCGTGGGCGCCGCAGGCGCTGGCATGTGCTTCTCGAATGATGTATTGCCCTTCGACGGTTGTGACGCATAATAGCAGTACTCCTTTGGTGAAGGCTTTTTTATATAATATTTCATTGAGTATGCAGAATCGGGCATATCAGTTCCTTATAGCCTTTCGTTCGATCTTTGTGGCATATGGAGGGACGTGTTGATGCTTCAGAAAGTTCCAGATGTCGAAATACCATGGCTGCCCGTCATCGGTTGGTGATTTTTTAAAGCTGAATTTAGCAACTACAGTTTCTGCTTTGACATGATTTTTCAGAGTGATTGTTTCATTTGGTCCTGTGCTCACGGGGAGGACTGGTAGTTCTCTCTTAACGATCCATGCTATCTCATGGGCGAGTACTGTCAGCTTTTCGATGAAGAAGGTTTTGGTACTTTGTCCGATGGGTATTTGGATGACCGAGGCTAATGTGGCAAGGGAGTCTTCAAGCTCATTTTCTAATCTAGGGATGTGCATGAAAGAGATTCTTTCAAATTTCTTTACCAAATATTGAGCGGTTTCTAGATATGCCATCAATCTCCTTTCCTTGGTCTTCCATTCTCCTATAACCTGTGAGATTACGAGCTGGAATCACCAATAGTTTTCAACTGTTTAACACCTAATTATAGTGTTGCTCGTAGTCTGGCTATGAAAGCTTCGTATTCCGTGACATTATTAGTGATGGAGAAATCTAGTTGAAAAGCCTTAGGCATGACAACTCCTTCCGGGGTTAGTAGGATATCTCGATGCCTTTCCTTTGTGATTTAGAGCACCGTCGAAATAAAAGGTCCATGATGTATTATCAGACTCTTCGTTATGAATTATGAGTAGGTCTTCATTGGGGAAATCTGCGTGTATGAACTCATTGCTCGAGAGTAGGAGATCTACGAGGTAATCGGTGATTACTTGTCCTTTAATCGACTTCTGCGTGACATAGGTGATGTCGGATTCTTGCAATAGCATATGCTAGTGAGCGATCTTTCCTTATATTGTAGGCTTTTCAAATACGTACTTTAGAACCAATTCGGGCTAGTACTAGTATCTTATGTGCTCTGAAGTAGTGCCGTAATTTGGTTGAGGCCCATACCAATGTGAGGTAGGTCTTCTCCATTGAAGTATATTTTCGTTCGTATTCGACCATCGTCCTACTAAGGTAGTAGATAGCCTTCTCTCTTGCCGTCTTTCTCATATTATCCTCGAATTACTCTCATTGCTTTGTCGTTTGCTGAGAGGTAGAGAATCAGGGGTATTCCGGGGATTGGTGGTGATAGTATTGTGGGTGAAGAAGGTACTTCTTGATGTTGTCGAAGGCTTGTTGATTATGTGAAAGGTAGCCCTTCATCGGTATAATTTATGACTGAGACATCATTGGTAAGGTGAAGATCAAGGATATTGATCATTTTCTCAAAGTCGCTAAGTATCTCATCTGATATGATCACTGGTTTGTTGTTTAGCCTGGATGCCTTGCTTCTTCGTGCGGGAGAGGGGATAGATGTCTTAGGAGAAAAGTCTCCTTGTCGGTCGCAAAATTGATTCGGGACGAAGGGCTCCCTTTCTTTTATGAGGTTTTCTAGTTTTTTTGGATTTGTATTTATAAATTTTTAGGATTTTTTACTTTTTCTATTTTTTTTATTTTAATAGTAGATATGGTACAAAGTCGGTCGCCTGAAGAGGTACCGAGAAAGTTGTTTCCTATAACTGAGGGAGCAAGAAAGCTGCTGGAGCCATTCGGGCAATTCTTCGAGAAATGTGGACTTGTTATGAATTTGATATTTATTTTTGGAGTCCTCATCTGATGGGATCATTTGAATAAGTGACGCTGGTGACAACGTTGCTAGCGTTCGGATTTCCTCTATTACATTGATCGCCTCGTCTTTGAAGAAGCTCTGGAGATTGTAATCGATCGAACTATCATCTTCTGAGTTATAATGCAATTGTTCTTCCTATCAAGGGTGACCTCCTAAGGGGTCCTTAGGGGTAGTGAACTCTCTCTCCTGAACTTCATAGTATGTTAGGGTGAACATGCATGTTTGGCAGTGAGGTTGGTAATGGTGAGAGATGCAGGGAGACTCCCAAGGGCATTCCCATCCTTCTAAGTCGGAGTTAAGGCTGGTATCAAACTCGTCTTCTTGATCTTTTAGTGCCTGAAGTCCTTGGTTGGCCTACTCTGCTAGCTCGAGTGCAGGGAGATCTATCCAGTAGTCTTCGTCATCGCTCGAAGGGGGTTGCCACTCTTTCTTGAGAGATTTCTAGAATATTTGGAGTTGTAGCACATTTTGAAATGGAGGAGTGTCTAGTTTGAATTCTTCCTCGAACTCCATAAGAGTGATGTGATCATTCTACATGGTGGTGGTTTGCCGAATTTCTCGCAAGAGAGCCCTTTTGCACTGTATCAAGATAGATGCACACAAGTTACAATACGATGTTTCTAGATAAGGGCACCGACGAGGGCACTGCCAGTGATGGAGTATAGGTCGATAATTGAATTCATCGTCAGAATTTGGATTGGTGTTTAGGGAGAGATTAACTTCTTCAAGCAATTTTAGATGTTCTGCCCTTAGGAGGTCTTCTAGTTCTATGTTAGTGAGGTTTCTCCAATAGTCTTCTTCTTCGCTTAACATCGAGAGCCAGTCATCCTCAGTTGATTCCTGCTGCTCTTCATCTTCTAGGGTCGCGATATGGAAGTCCTCATCATCGGTCAAATCCCAGTCTTTAATGTGCGACATAAGTTTGGGAGGCTCTTCTTTCACGGATTCCTCAGTATCGAATAATGGCCTGACTCCCTCAAGTGGTTTGTCGATATCGTCATTTAGATTCGTTAAATCATTGAATACTTTAGCCATTCGTTCGATCTCCACCTATTGGGATTTAGTGAAAGACACTTCCTTCTACCTTGGTATATTTTCTTTCTCAGTGGTCCTGTAGACGAAGTGGTCATATAAAGACCATTTCGGTGAGGTGGGGAAAAAGTCGGCTTGTGGGCCGTCTGACTAGTAACCTAACCCTATATGTTTGCGTATTTTCCTTGGGACAAGAGGCCCTACACGACTTTTCCTATTTTTATCGAGTCTGGTGTGGGGGATATACCCGAGTTGATACATAAGGTCCCAACCTTTTATCGCGGTTGGATTAATGTCGTAGAGTTTGGCGAGGTTTGGGCCAACCTCTTGTCTCATTAATTTTTGTTGACGCATTAGGGGAAAACTAGGAGGGGTAGGGGGACGGACTTCTGCAACAGTTGCCTCAACGGGGATTCAGGTCTTCTGAATATGACCGGTGTTCAACATGGAATCATGGGATGTTGGAATACTCATCACGTAATTGGTGTCCATCTCCTGGAGGTGTGCATCAGCGTATATATAGATAATCAAGTCCTCGTACGAGAATTTGATGCATTGGTGGTACATGTAGGCAACGACTTTCATTAACTCTAACCATTTTCTTTCTAAGATAAGATTATAAGTACTGAAGGAATCATAAACATGGAAAGTGGCGTCTTTTGTTACAGGTCCGAGGCAAACCTGGAGTTTGATAGTTCCTTTGACGAAATGACGCGAGCTGTCATAAGCTATAAGAGATAGTGCTGAGGACCTGACATCCTGTTTTGTGTACTCGAACATCTTTAACATTGTGATAGGATAGATAGTGAGTCCTGCTCCTATAACGACCAACGCATGGGGTATGGAGAATCCTCTAATTATGACCGTAAGGTATATGGGAGCTGAACTTCCCCGGAGTGACTCTTTAGGCATGTCTGCATTCGTGAAAGTGAGTGCCAGAGGTTGCGCCATGACCAAGGTGATTTGATGTAGCTCATCCAATGTTGTGTCCTCGTGCACTTGTGTGTCTTCAAGTGTCTTTATCAGCAGTCAGTGATGGTCAGGTGATTTCTTAATGAGTTTTAGTATTGATATATAGGCTGAGATCTTTTGGAGATACCGTAGGAGGTCATATTCTTATCCTGGCTTGAGTATAATTTCTTTGCCTGTCCGATGAGCCTTGTGGATGGATGGTTGGAGTGGTTGAGGTACGGGGATTGGTGGAGGGATAATGTGAGGTGGGGGAGGCAAGTTAACTTCTTTTCCTCTCACGTTCCCCTCTGGTGGTTGTGTGTTCATGGAGTCCTTATTTCGAGGAAAAGGCGGAGGTGGATAATTGGTTCCTGACTTAAGGATCGGGCAAGTCGGTTGCTGATCGAACTCGGTGTTACTCGACGTTGATGTATCTGTGAAGTGAGTGAAACTTGAGGATGGAACGCTTACTTGCACTTTGCCGCTCTAAGGTGGGAGCTACTGTGTGTAATTTTCTTCCTCTAGGAAAGCAGAGACCAGTGTCTCGCACATGTCAGGATGTTATTTTTGTTCAATCTCTTCTATATTTAACAAACACTCATTCCTTGTCTCGTCTTCTTGGCTTGGGGTCTTTTGGGTGACACTGTCTACCCATGTGACGATTTGGGATGCGGTCTGAAGAACATGATCTTCATAATCGAGTTCTAAATCGGACGACAATGGTGTTGGTTCAAAATTTGGAGGGGTTGAAGGTTCGGGTGGGCAACTATGGAGGAATGGTCTTCAAGCCCTAAAGGAGTGGACTCGTATTTGAGTGAATTTTAGATAAGGAGGTGGGCTCGGCGGGGCGATTCGGGTGATCAAGGCCAAGGGGTGCGGGAGTGGAGGAGCTCCTGCAGGGGTGGTAAAAGTGTTGGAAGGTTGGATGCTAGTGATTAAGGTGGACGGCTGGAAAGAGGATTGACCGGGGAGATCCATGGTGGTGACCTAGGCTGGTGTTCCTTGATTGTGGTTGGGCATGGGGTTATTAATGATTCCTAAGTCCTGTTGGGGTTAACTATTGTTAGGGTTAGGATTCCTGAGCGCTTCCCAATTAATTTGGTTATGGCCATTCATATCTAGATTACATTTTGGTGGATCCAACAGTCTTTCAGATTGTGTCCCTCGTACCGATGAAATGCACAGTATTTTCTACAATCTAGATTTATCGGCCATGGTTGGGGTCTCTCCTATGGGAATCGGAGGAGGTTCTGAGCGTTAAGGAGACGAAAGATATTGAGAATTATGTCAAGTAAAGGGGGATAGTATTCCCGTCTCGACTGGTAGGGGCCTTTAGTTTGGTTGAAGTTTTGTGGTGGCGGTACATTATTGTAGCTCTGCGCGTGGGCCGGTCGATTCTGTCTGGTATTCTGATTCTGGTAAGTGTTGGGGTATTGGTTTTTATTCTGGTATTGGCCTTGATTCTGATTCTGGCCTTGATTCTGATTCGTACATCTTGGTTAATTCGTGCCTTGATTTTGGTTTGCGTATCGTTGCTCATTTTGATTCTACCCAAAATTTCTCGACTGGAAGTTTCCATTCCCAGATTTCTATCCTTGATTGACAATGGTGTTGACCTTCTCGATTCCTGAGGCTTTCTTGCTGTTTTTTGACTTTGATTCACTGGAAGAGTCCGCTCTCGACGTGACTATGGATAGGGCAAGGTCTCCGCCTTTGATGTGTCGTGATAGTCGAGATGCCCGGGAGTGGAGTGCGGTGAAGTCAGGATAGTCGCTTATGACGAGCACGCTCTTTAATGGTTCTCTAGTGTTATCGATGATCATATCAATTGAATCTTTCTCTTTCATCGAAGTGTCGGTCCTAGCAGCGAGTTTCCTCCATCTGGCGACGAAGTCAGCGAACTCTTCATCGGGTCCTTATTTTGCTATCATTAGATCATTGAGACTGACTATTTCTTGGATTAAGTGCTTGTATTGGTCCAGGAATTGTCTGACTAAATCGTCGAATGTATCTATCTTATACAGTGGGAGTCTTGCAAACCAATCTAGAGCTTCTCCTTCTAATGAACACTAGAAATAGTGGATGAGAAGTCCTTGATTATTGCGTATGGATCAGCAATCATTGCAAAAGACGGCCAAGTGATGGTTTGGATTTCCCATGTCGTTGTTCTTGGTAAATTTTGGCAGTTTGAATCCCGTCAGTAAGTTAAATTCCATTGCTCGATAGAACTTGTCGAACTCAAATGAGTGACCAGGGCGTTCCCTCTTGGCCATGTATTCATTGAGCATCTTGGGGAGATCCTTGATCTTGACGGTGCTGTCTTTTGGGGCAACCTGTGAGCAAACCTTGTCTAGAGAATCATTGCTGAAGAATGTGTGAGCAGGTTGTCTCAATGGTGAGGCGCGGGCTGACACTATACTAGGGGTAGGTGGCGGTCTCTCCTGCCGTTCTTGTTCTTCTAAATCTTGTCATGCCCTAACGGTCTCATATGCAGCAGCCAGTCCTCGAAGTAATTCTTTGGTGTCATCATCTCCTCTTTGTATTCTCTGAATACTGAGTTCTATAATTTATTGAGCAGCGAGGTTTTATCCGGTGTTACTATCCCTCCCGTTGTAGTTATTACCGGCGTGCGGGGTAGAAAAGGGATTTTCTTGATCGCCAGCCATGTTAATCTCAAGTTGTCGTAGGCTGGAATTGTAAGGTGATTCTTCCTCGTATACAGGGTTGTCATAATATCCCCACAGTGCCGAGTCTCCTAAACTCACTCTTCGTATACCAGACATCTCGAGTCTTTGGCGAAGACTCATATTGACGGGAATTCGAAATCATGCAATGGAAAGAAAAAGAAGGAAAATAAAAACTAACTATCTAAACAAGGAAGAGTTTGGCAAAAGTGTCCCACCGTGATCGCCAGTTTGTTGGTGCGCGCTTTTTCTAGGTTCCTTTCTGTCCCCGGGAATCACTGGCCCAATTCTGTCATGAGCGGACTCTAGCAATGCGGTGTTTTGAATGTTGAAAGTAAAGGGAGATTTCTAGGAAGGTTTCTAGTTTGTTACGCTTGCCAGCTACAGATATTTAACGACGCTGCAACATGTCAGTGATCACACTTTGGAGCGGGTGTGAGTTACTTCTTTACTGAATCGTCGACCTGCTAATGTCAGCAGCACTGGCTCTTCTTGAAGTTTAGATAGTTTAGTTTTCTTATTATCGCCGTAATTCTAGTCGGCGTGAATTCCCTAGTTCTACTATGAGTCGAACAATGTGAACCTGTTGTGGTGAATTAATCTACTATTCTAGTATCCTAATCCTAGTGTAAGTTTACTTGGTTTAAATATTCTAATATTATTAGAAATCCAACTAGTTAGGAATCTAATTACTTTTGAATGCCCTATTTTTATTAGAGTTCTATTGTGATTAGGTATCTTAATTCCATTGTGATTCTAAAAAGTCTCCTAATGCCATTAGAAGTCTAATTAATTTAGTATCCTAATCTTATTAAGAGTCTAATTAATTTGAATGTTTTAGTCTTATTAGAAATGTAATTAGTTAAGTTCTCTAATCCTACTAGAAGTCTAGTTAGTTAAGTTCCCTAATCCCTAATCCAATTAGAAGTCTAAGTTCCCTAATCCTAGTAGAAGTCTACTAGAAATGCAAATATGCTAATTTTAGTGAAACTCTAATTAAAGCAAGTATACTAGTTATACTGAAATTCTAAGTAAAGCAAATATATTAATTTTACTGAAATTCTAATTAAAGTAAGTAAACTAATTTTACTGAAATTCTAATTAAAGCAAGTGTACTAATTTTACTGAAATTCTAATTAAAGTAAATGAACTAATTTTACTAGAATTTTAATTGAAGCAAGTAAACTAATTGTACTAAAATTCTAATGAAAGTAAATGAACTAATTTTACTAAAAAAAAATCGAACAAAGGGGTTTTGGGCCAACTATGCTAAGGAGGATTGGCCTCGTTCCCGAGTACCCTTTGTAAGCTCCCTTAGGCAAATCGGGTGGCTAAAATTAAAGTAAATTGAATTTTGAATTATAAGATAGTATTTTTTTGTGTCGATAGTTTTGGATTATAATTATGAATTAAATTTTGAAATTAAAAATTCAGAACTGAACTATAGATTGGGATTTTAGAAATCTCAAATTGAGAAATTAAAACTAAAATTTAAAATCTAAGGACTGAATTTGGGACCGAAATCAGAAAATCAGACCGTATGGTTTAGGACTGGTTCTAAAAACTAAGAACTGGAATCAAAGATTAATAATAGAACTGAAGATTGAGATTTCAGAATTAAATTAAGGTTTAGGGCTGAGGATTAGACGGTATGATTAAGGATTGGTCCTAGATTCTGAGAACTGGAACCAGATATTAAAAATTACAGTATAAAAAAAAGGTGCTACGGTCTAAGACTGAAAATTTAGTGCTAATAGTTAAAACTAAAAATTTAAGAACTAAAGCTAGGATCAAAAACTAAAATCTAAATTTTACCTAAGGCCGAGGCTGCAGAGAGGAATCTTGAAATCCGAAGCTTGGGTGCGAAGGGTTCAAAACTCGAATCAAGAAGTCGTTGCTGTGTTTCTCTCTGTGCTCGCTCTGTTTACTCTTTGTCTGTGTGCCCTCTTTTTTTTCGGGGTCAAAGTAAAAAAGTCTTTTATAGGTTTTTTCCTAATTACGTGCACTGTTTCAGGTGTTTAATTTTCAATTACATGCCCTGTTTTAGGCATTTAACTGAATTGCGCGTCGGTTATCCGGTGATTATTCACTTTGAGTCGGTCACCGACTCAATGAGCGACCGACTGACTGGCTCAGCCGAGTTCCCTAGTTCTAATCACGTTAGGACTAATTGCGCACTCACTTTGGGTTGCACAATCTGATTAAGTGCTTCATTCAAAGCGCTTAATCATGGAATTTTTGGCAGTCAAGGATTGTGAAACTAGGTCGAGCGTAGACCAATTGCGTGCTTGTGATGAAGCGCTCAATTCGATCACGTGCACCATGTGGAATGCGTAATTGAGTCTCGAGGTAGTCTAGAGAAAGAAAGTTTGGTCTGAAGAGGGACTGATTGCATGTTTATGGGTTGGCATATAATCGAATTGCACGCGTGATTTTAGGCGCGTAATTTGGGGTTGTCTAGGTTCGAGTTGGGTCTGAAATGCCAGACTATTATTTCAGTTGGCATTTTGACTATATACTATTGTTTCAGTATATAGTCTCCCTATGTTGGGATCTGAGCCACAGAGTTATTGTTTTAGCCTGTGTTCAGCCATGTACTATTATTTCAGTACATGGTTCCCACATTAGGGTTTAAGGGGTCTAAGCCACAGAGCTATTGTTTCAGCCTGTCTCCAGCCATATACTATTATTTCAGCATATGGTTCCCACATTAGGGTTAAGGGATCTGAGCCACAGAGCTATTATTTCAGCCTGTGTTCAGCCATATACCATTGTTTCAGTGTATGGTCTCCTCCTCTGGGTAATGAGATCTGAGCCACAGTGTTATTGTTTCAGCCTGTGTTCAGCCATATACTATTATTTTAGCATATGGTTCCCATATTAGGATTAAGGGGTCAAAGGTTGATCAAACAAATTTATATATTCAGAGAAGGCAAAATGGGGGTGTCTACAGGGCGCACCCCTTGAGCTTCTGAAAGAATTTCCCAAACCCTTAGGAGTCATCCCAAAACCCTTAGGAATCAACCTCAGCCTTCCCAGACCCATTAGAACCCTTCTCGGGCCAGTTTTGAACCCTCCTGAGTAGTGAATGGAAGGAGGACTACCAAAGTTTACAAAGACCTTTATTGGAGCTGAGTTATATACCATTGTAAAGGGGACTTCTCCAACTTTCCAACGAGTCAAGAATAACCTCAGTCGAAGTTATATATCAAACGTTATGCCGATTTGAAAATTGGGCAGTTTGACGGTATGTTGCCTACCGTGGATAATACACACACTAGGCCATTTTTTCCCAAAAATGGCTTGGCGTGGATAATACACACGCCAAGCTATTTTTTCTCAGAAATGGCTTGGTGTGTATATTACACATGCCAAGTATAGGTGGGCCCCCTTTGCGGGCTCTTAATTCCAGGACATTATAGCTATGCTTGGCATGGATAATGCACACGCTAGGCTTAGCTACGGTAATCTCTAGTTTTTGCTCTAATTTCACTTTTGGGGTTTGACTTGTTGACCATCCCAATGTTTATGTTGGGTTTCATTAGGATTGTTGCACCCCTGTTTATCCTATTTGAAACCCTCTAGTCATTTGAAACCTCACCCTATCATCTATCATTGATTCTATCCTCACACATATCCATAACCTTAAAATCCTAAGAAACCTTAGATGTTAGGATTACTAATTGCTAACCCTAATTAGCCTTTAAGTCCACCCTTCCCCTCTCTTTTCCTATAAATAGAGAGGCACCCCTCCCTTTACAAGGGCTTGAAAAAAATCCAAAAGAGAGAAGATTAAGAGACCTTTTTCCCCCTTTGGTGCCCCAATCTCATACAAATTCCAGAATTGATCTTTGCCCTTTAAACCAAATTGTCCACATCAATATTTGAGATTTAGCTAGAACTACCCCATAGCCTTCTTTCTCTACCTCTTAGCTATTAAGCCTTAGAGATTATAACCCGTCTCCTAACCCATTTGCTATCGGATGCTCATCGGCGACGCTCTCGCCCGAAGGACCACATTGGAGCTACAAGGGTCTGAGAGCTCCGGCTCTCTCCTCTATTTCTCTACCTGCTTTGGCTTTTCTTTTATCCTAGAATTGAGTCATTATGTTGCCCAAATTTCGACAAGCAGGAAGGGTTCAATAGGATCGGTGTTCCTTTGGGCAAGGGGTAGTGCCGCTCATTTTGCTTCTTATATATATATATATATAATTATATATAGGGAGCCGGTTAGGTCCTCAAATGGAGGACGGTGACCGTCCTCCAAGATCTATGTGGAGCTCCACGTGGCACCCAATACACTTTTTGGGTGCCACGTGGAGCACAAGTGGACAGTTTAGATCAATATTAAAAAAAAAAAATTCACGTGGAGCACAAGCTGTCCACTTGTTCCACGTGGAGCACAAGTGGACAGCTTAAACCCACAAGTCAAAGTTTGACGATTTTCATTGGTCCACATTTCACGGTTCAAAATATACACATTGGAGATGAGTTTTTAATTATTTTTTTTTAAAGATGATCTAAGCAATGCACCCAAGGTCCACGTGGAAGGTTGGAGGACGGTGTATATATATATAAAAACCAACCCCACATAGACTCGACCATAATAGAGACCGCTTACGAGCGGGTTGATCAGGTGCCTAACACCTTCCCGATTGATAACCGAAGCCCTTACCTAAGAGCCTTTGGCATAGACTAGTGAATCAGAGTCATATTTTCGGCACTTCGATGCTTATAATATTGATTTAGGTTTCTCAGGGCACCAAAAGCTCTAGGTGCTGACTTTATATTTTTCACATGAGCGCATCATCGCGACGGGTTTGATAAAAATCCGCGGTTACACAGTATCAATATGGCCAATATTATAGGAAAAGCTCGTGCATTGATGATGATGATCACGAGGGCCAAGAACTACCATGAAATTCAATGTGGCTTGAAAGTAAGTTTTTAATGTACAATATATCTTTTAATTTTGATCATGAGTCATGTACAATGTAATTTAGGTTATGCATTAATAAAATTATGAAATATGCATCAAAAAAGCCTTAAATAAATTTTAAAAAAAGTTGAAATAAATAAAAAATTATTTAATTTATTTTTCCTGATTTTTTTAGTATTTTTCAGGATTTAAAAATATATATATAAAAAATTCAATGTATCAAACCGATACATTCAATGTATCGGACAATACCCGATACATATCGTCCTAGAGGTCAGGACAATACATATCATTTTTCTGGTATTTTGAACCATATTTTTATACATTTTTATTTTACTTTGAAACTCTTTTTTATATAAGTCATGATGGCATTTTAGTAACCCTATTATATATATATATATATATATATATATATATATATGGAGAGAGAGAGGGCCGAGATATGCACCCGAGTGTAGAGAAGTCTTTGCGCCTATTCGACAGGTAACGCATTTTTGACTAATTTTATCAAATGTGACATTCCAACTTTTATCTCATTTAACTCCCCTTTAACCATAGTTACCATTGACATAATTAGAAAGGGAAAGTGGTGCAAACGCCAGGGGATACGTTCCAGACATCTGGGCTTGATATGGCCATCATTATATTTGAAAAGACTATTATTACCCCAATTTAAATAATTTTTTTGTCCGTTTCGCCTACGGAGCGCTTATGCTTTTGTATAGAAGCGCAATCGTTTCCCTTATGGGGCGTTAGTGCCTCTTTCATAAAGCGATTGCACTCCATCAAGGAATGGACAACGCGTACAAAATTAGACCTGGCACCTTTTATTTGTCACCTAGTACATTATTGTGCGAAGTAACATCTGACATTATATTATTTATTACCATTTTCATAATATTAAATGAGAAGCAGAGCATGACATCGTTTGCAATGGCTGTCATTACCATTCGAAATGACTTTTTGAGGCACCCATTTGGGGAGACCATTTATTGCCCGAATGTTTAACATTAATAGTGCTTATGTAAGTAGAGCTAGCGCTCCTTACAAGAAGTGCAATCACTTTCTTGATGGCGCACTGGCGTGATTATCATGAAGCGTTAGCACTCCGTCAATGAATGGAAGGCGTCTTTTATATGACACGTAGCGCCTTTAAGTTGGCACGTAGCACCATTTTGTGTGAAACGACGTCTAGTAACAAGGTGAGTGTCCTTTTATTTTCATTCTGCTTCAAATATGCCGCCAAATAGAGGCACCACCCCTTCCTTGGAAGAAGCATTAGTGCCTCTGCGCCTCCTTAAAGGGGCACAAATGCCTCAGCTCATAATGGTATGTAAAGGTCCGTGCTTTTTTACGAGGCGCTTGCGCCTCGACGAGGAAGCGACATCACTCCTATTTTTACTATCTTCTTCTCTAACTTCTCTTTTTTCTAATTCACAGATTTTTAATATGGTTATCAAGACTCCAACCACTAAGTGCACCATTGGGAAGTGTCGGGAGATCTATGACGAGGCATCTGAACAGAGGAAAAATTTGCTTTTACAGTTTCTCTTTGGGGCATTCTTTTTTGCACCAAAGGATGTGAAAAGCGTCAATGGCTTCTTGGACGCAATCATCAAGTTCTAGACCGAGAAAAATATTTGGAATTTTGGGAAGGCCTCTATCAGATTTCGGCCCCTTGATTTTGGCTTAATAACTAGTCTTCGAATGACTCCCCCCCCCCTCGTTACCCTCCCTCTAAGCCCCTTCCCAAAGACCAGACCATGAGAGATAAGTTTTTCAGGGGCCTTAACCCTGTAAAGAGGAGACACATCCTTACTGCCATTAGCATCGTCGAGCTAGGTACTGACGAGGACTTTCTGAAACGTTGTCTGTTATTCATCCTCACCACCATCCTCTTCCCAAACACAAAATAAACTCTTAATGAGCCCTACCTCGATTTCGTTGATAATCTCCCCAATTTCAACCAATATCCATGGGATGATGCCGCGTACAAACACCTTCTGCAGTGTGTGGATAAAGCAAACATGAATCGGGGAATAGTTGAGAGGTAAAAGGCTATGTAGAATTACAATATTAACGGATGTACTATTGCCCTCCAGGTAATGTCGTCTCCCATAATTTTGTGTTTTATTTCCTATGAAGGCCGCTCATAAAAAAATCCATCAATATGTCGTTCCTCATATCTGAGTATACGAGATCAACCCGAAGAGCGCCCTAGCGAAGACTTCAGGCCCCATCCGCTTCTCAAGGGTGCTGAAATGAGAAGCGAATGAGAGTACAAGGAAGTTCTATATCAAGGACTTTGAGTACAAGGTAAATTCTTTACAAGGCGATGTCGCTTCCAACTAGAGGCACACACAGTCTCTTTAAATGGAAGTGATGACGCTTCTATTTTGAGGTGCAACCGCTTCTTAAAAGATGCAATCACGCCTCTAATCTGAGGCGTAATCGCTTCCTAACGAAGCGATGTTGTTTTCCTTAATTCTTTATAACTCGAAAATAATATAGAAAATCTATCTTCTTGTAGGTCTTCCGGGAACTAGAGTGCACTCTCTTTGAGCAGAGCCAGTCTCTGATAGCAAAATTACGGCAACCAGGTCGTAGATTTGCAAAAGGGGTTGAAGGACCAACGGTTCCTCCCATTATTTTACAGAGGAAGAGGTCAGACATTGATGTTATTTACCTAGAGGAAGAGGAATAAGAAGAAGAAGAAGAAGATGAAGACGAGGAAGAAGAGGCTCCCGAAGCCAGTAAATCCGTGAGACTGTGGTCTATTGGAAAATGGATGCATAATGCCAATTCAAGAACTACAAGCTATGAGAGATTAATCAAAGAGTGGAGCAAAGGCTTTGACGACCTCAGTTTAAAGGTTCTCTAGTTGGAACAGGAGAACCAGAAACTGAGGATCAGAACACCAATATCTTAAAGGAGCAGGGTTATATTGTGAGGCAGTTGATCATCTTCCAGAAGGATCAGGCGTCTCTAAAGGAGTACTTCAAAAAATTAATTGAGGTATGCATCCAAGATACGCTGAGGAAGCGCTGACGCTTATTCTCTGAAGCACAGACGCTTCGATTATGAAGCATCAACACTTTGACTAAGAAGCGTCAATGCTTTGAATATAGAGCATTTGCACTTAGCTGAGGAGGCACCTACACTTCGACTACCAAGAGTTCGCGCTTCACTGATGATGCGTCGATGCTTCGACTATGAAGCGCCTATGCTTCATTTCTGAAGCACGATGGCTTCTACATGAGAGCGTTGGCGCTTCTAGATTCAGGAATTCTTGACTAAAAAGTAATTAGTTTTGGTCTTTTTCTCAAATTGCAAGCCCGTAGTGTGGCAGGAAGTCTACTGGGGCTCGCTAGGGAACATCAGACAGTTGTCCCCCAATGAAAAAGGCCTGCCTCAGCCTTAACCTCTGATGCTGTGCATTGTCCACCTCAGGCCTCTAAACCCCAGCCCCAACCCCACCCCAACACTAGCCTCATCCTCCTATTGCCTCCAAACCCCACCTTCCGACTCTCTCCAAACCCTAACCTCCTACTCCCTCCAAACCCGAGCCCCAGCCTAAACCCCAACCCCCTCCTTCTATTGCCTCCGAACCCCACCCCCTACTCCCTCCAAACCCCAACCTCCTCCTCCCTCCAAACCCAAATCCCAGCCCCAACCTCCTACCAAATCCAAAGTCCAACCACCTACAAAGGCACGAAGCCGATGCAACATTTCCTTGTCAATAAGAATCAAGCCTTGTCTGTGATGGACTATGAAGAGATATTTATTCTGATTCACGTCAATCAGCCACCCCACTGAGTAGTTATCGTGGCCACCCCCTCTACCCATAATATTCTTTTCTTGGACCTGTGCCCGGATAAGCTTTTGAACACCAAATTTGACGAGGAGATAAGGATCTTAGTAAGATCAAAGAACGTTAAAAGAAGCGCTAGAAGGGCTAGTGCCTCTTAATCGAAGCGTCCATGCTTCTTATCAGTAGCGTCGATGCTTTGACCTCGGGGAGGCAACGCTCCCAACACTTTTGTATCGTTGGATCAATGCCCCGTTCTATTTTCTAAATGTATGTGTAACTTCCTTTAATTATTTTGTTTGCAGACGCAGTATTTGTCATCCCTGTTATATATGCAGGTGTAATCGATGAAATTTATGTGGAATTTCCTTGGGCTTCTCAGGGTGTAAGCAACGTGCCACGCCAAGGACATGGTTTTGACTGTGTGGTTTTCGTGATGAAGTACATTAATTATTTTAGAAAGAACCTCCAACTCACATTTACGTAGGCTGACATTCCTCGTTTTAGGGCAGAGATGAGGCTAGCCATCGCTATGCACCTGGAAGAGAATTGGGATTCCAGTGACGATGTTGAATCGTTGATTTAAATTTTTTATTATAAATAAATGTACTTTAACATTTGTTGTTGTACAGAGCATGTACTTTAAAATTTATTGTTATACCTCCTTACACAAGATTGATAAAATGTAAACTGAAAATTGTTCAATTTATACACAGGAATTATTCATAGGATGTGTTGTTACCCCTCATAATTTATCATTGTAGACTTTTAAAATTTATGTTTGAAAGATTTGTAAACCTTATTTCGAATAGCCAACGCTTCTTATTGGTATCGCTAACGCCTCTCTGTTAAAGCATTGATGCTTCTACCAAGACGCACCGATGTTCCTTATTGGACTCGCTGGCGCTTCGATCCCCATTGGTCACGCTGATCCTCGAATCGCAAACAATTCTTATTATCCTTCATTCTATAGTACATGAAAACCAATAGCCTTTAATGACGGAATATAAACATCTGCTGCTGCAATAATGTTAGAAAAGACTATTTCATTGTAACTCCCAACCGTTAGTCCTATGGGGAATTGTAATTTATACATAGGATTTATTCACATGATTTTTTTATAACTCCTTCCAATTCATTTTTAATAAAGCACCTCTTCTAACAAGAAGTGATAGCGCCCTAAAAATGAAGCGCTAACACTTCTAACAAGAAGCAACAACGCCCCGAAATGAAGTTGCATCACTTCTTATTAGAACTCGTGATAACTTCGTGGAATACAATTAGCCGATGCAATAAATTTGAAGTGCAAAGAGTTAGGAACTCCCAACTGTCACTCCTTTGTGGCAGCAGTGCACAATAATGACTACAACAATCTATTTAATACATTATATTTAATGAGGTTGCCTGATAAATTGCTATTTAAGGAGCATCATGGTGCTCAGTTTGTTTCATCTTGTATATCACCTTAGATTAGCATTTCATCTGCCTCAGTCCATAACGAAATGCATCGCAATAGTTTAAGGGCGAGCCACCGGCTCGTGCGTCAGTATTTCATCTGTTCCTACGATGATTTGGTTATCGATATTCCCAACGACAACAAGCTAATTGTCATCCCCGACCATAACGAGCCCCCTCCCCCAACCGAAGTTATCATGATTCCAAAGGATGAAAACCTTACCATACTACTGGTGGTGGAAGCCCCACCACCGCAATAGCCCCTTCTTCTCCCGGATCTAAAGCTAGTGCTTCTTCTCCCGGCTCCAGAGCCGATGCTTCTTCTTCCGCCTCACTTCTTCCTCTTTCACCCCAGCCACAACCACCACCGCCACCACCGACAATCCTGTAAGACATTGCATTTTCCGGCAATGGCTCCTCCTGCAACCGACCAATGCCATCATCACCAAATCCACTTCCACTTCTGCCTCCACCACCGCTAGCATCACCAATGTAAAAAAAGAAAATGTAAACAAATAATTTTGAAGTTCTAATGAAATAGTTTTGCTTGATAAATGAAATTGCTTTGCTTGATAAATGAAGTCATTTTGCTTGATAAATAGTCCTAACAAATGCTTCCTCGCTTTATTAAAATGAACATGTATCAATCATATTCAATCAACATGAGAGGCTCCATGGAGAATTTACAAAGTCAATGGATCTGTGATGAAGATCTCACACTTCAAATACGATGCGCCGTCGCTTTAAGAAAAAGTGTTGTCGCTTCAAGAACGAAGCCTCCACACTTCAAACTTAGGGTCTGAATCAAATATAATTGTAGACCTGTATGAAAAAAGGAATCAGTCGTTCAAATTAAAAATGAACGGGTATAATAAAAAAATTAACACATAAAAGAACTACCATAGTCAATCCAAAGGAATCAAAATACAACTCTAATCTAATAGGCACACAGGACATTCAAGAAGCATCAGCACATCGAGAACGAGGCATCGACACTTCCATAACGAAGCACCCACGCTTCAAACACGATACCTCGCCACTTCTTGTATGAAGCATAGTCGCTTGAGTATTATGGTTTGAATAAAATATAATTGTGACAGATGCGCATGAGAAAATATAATTAACCCTTCAAATTGAGAATGAACGCGTAAAAAAATAAATTTAATACATGAACGAATTACCATAGTCAATCCACATGATTCAAAATATAGCTTTGGTCTGATAGGCGCACAGGCTATGTAAAGCGTCAGCACGTCGAAAAAGAAGCACCAACGCTTTAAGAAAAGCACCAAGACATTGGAAGAAGCACCCACGCTTCAAGTACGAAGCGCCCTGCTTCATATGCGAAGCGCCTACACTTCCAACAGGAATCAATTGCACTACTCATAAAATTGATTCAGTGTGACTCTGTGATACCGCACTTTTCATTGTCCCCTATTTTTTTTGGCTCTATCCAACACTAGCAGCCATCATCATGGCTCTCTTTACTGGGCAAGTTGTGATTTTATGACTCAACTCACCACAATCCTTACACTTTCTTCTCTTCTTTTTTAATTGTTTACAACGAACCTCCATTCCAGACTTCATTCTATCATTATTGTTTCGCCTACCGTTGGTAACATATTGTATTAGATCTTGCACTGTAATGTTGGAATGCTCTTGCAATGAAACTCCTGGGTTAACGTGGGAGGAGCCGCTAGGAGAGGCTATAATGCTAGTCTGTCTTTCATCATCCTCTTCCCTTTTAATGGCCTCTATGCCTTCTAATAGTTTCATCATCCCTTCCAACGTGTAATCCACCAAGCAATTCGATTATATTTCTAATTGAATTGACTTCAGTCTGGCTTCTCTCACCTTCCATATTTTTATCATAAATATAGAATTGGAATCCTCTTTCTCACCGACCCTCAAATATATAGTACTGTATCTAGCGTCTTTCGTCCATCAAGGTAGAATATACTTAGATGGAATTTGGTCTACCTTTTCCTTGAAGGAAACATGAAAGATATGAGAATACAACAAGCCCTCGATTTTGAAGTGCTTGTAGTCACAAGTGACCGTGACATCCCCACATTCGAAATGAACTTTGAATATTCGACCGTTATCCTCTGTGCCATCCCCACCACTTCTACGCACTTCGTATACAATAAACTCCCTGACTTTCTCTTCGACTACCTTTTGAGACTTAAAAGAGGCAAACTTTCGAAACTCAGTGTGAAATCTATCAAACATGGTTCTCCTATACACGGTAGTGACATGCTTCTCAATAGAATTTCTGAACAAGAGCTCTGATGTCGTAAACATTGATATGAGATCCTCCCTATTTTCTTTATCACGACAAGATCGTATTGCTTAACAAATTCTGTCAAACTCATCTTGGCATTGGCATAGCTATCAAAGAAAGAATTTATACTTTTACTGCATTGCATAGTGGTCATACCGGCCAAAAATATATCGCTAAAGTAGCATGGAATCTCAATGATCAAAATTTCAGTTTTTGTTTTGGTTTCGGAGGGGACCCAAAACCAAAATTTTGGACCAAAATTTCAGCTGATAATTTCAATCCCATACATTTGATGACTGAAATTTTGATCCTTGTGGAATCCATTTCCTTCTAAGAGCGTACATTTGTTTGAACCACGTATTGTCTTGCAATTGAAACTCATCGACGAGTTCTGCCCATCACTTTTCAAAATCATCAACCATTTGACTGAACTTGCATTGATTATTCTTTCTACCAAAATTCTCAAACCTTAGCTTTAGCTAACAGTGATGGCTCAATTCATTTCTCCCTATGTGCCATATACAAAGGCGATGTGTGGTTCCCGGGAGGACTTCGGAGATAGCCTTGCCCATCTCATTGCATTGATCGGTGATGATTGCTTTAGGTTGCTTATCACCCATCCACTTCACTCACATGTTAAACAACTAAATGAATGTCTCTTTCATCTCATCCGTGAGCAACACACATCCAAAAGGCGTCGTCTGCTAATGATAGTTAATCCCGTAAATGGGGGGGGGGGCGAATGATAATAACACTTTATTTGTTTTGTAAGTGGTGCGAATACCACCACTTCACCGAACTATTGATACGCAATCCGTGACTTATGATCAACCCAAAATATTCTTCGCATACGATATTCTTCATCTAATTAGACTTCAAAGAAGAAAATCATCTTCTTTATTCTGCCTATCAATGAAGGTTTTGATCACGGTCATGTACATTGGATGGATGTTACTCTCATTTCTTATCTTCTTTAGGTAATCCCTAGTTTATTGAAAGTTTATCATCATGCTAGCCTGTCCATCCAAACTCGACAAAATAGTAAAAATCTTTGAAGGAGGAATTATGCCATTAAATGCTCCTATCAATGATTTACTTATCTCGCTCATCTTATTATGTGATCATAGTTCCTTCACCTTCGTAGTATTATGCAACTGATGATTATGCAGCTCTCTAAATTATATCATCTCCCACAACTTTTGCTCGTCGATCCTAATATTCAACCTTGCCTCACATCCACATTTGTTATCTCTTGAACACTTTATATCAATGTGTAATTTGCTCTTGTATGGCTGCTTGAACCATTCGAACGAATATTCATAGTTTCTCTTTATAATCTCTCCCTTTGCAGATTTGTAAGTGTTACTTTTCCTAAAATTAAAAGCAACTTTTTTTACGTATAAATTATAGAAGTTATATGTCTTATCTTTAGTTTAGAATTTCAAGCTGATATGTGACTTCCATTCCTCGTGAGTATTCTCAGACCCTTCACAATAATTCAATATTTCGATATCCTAATCACAACCAAGTGAATCTCCTTCGAAAGAAACAATGTCAGGAGTGAGGTTTAAATCAATGCCACCTAAATTGAATTCTCTAATCGAGTCCATTACAGCCCCTATATTAGATGAAAAATCAATCAACAATGGGTAAATAGGGCAGCCATGGTGTCGACAATTTGAGGCGCTAGCGCTTTATTAAAGAAGCGGTGATGCTTCATTAAAGAAGCGATGATGCTTCTAACCCGTGGTGTCGTCGCTTTTATCACTTCATAGAAGCGATGGCGCGGGTATGTTGAGTCCCAACTATTCACAGGAGAAGTGTCCGCGTCTATGTTGATTATAATCTATATATTTTTGAATGCTTATAATTTTATGATCTTTACCTTATAAATAAGTAAGAAATCCATAAACTATGAGCAAATAAGGCAACCGCTTCACATAAGAAGCAATGGTGTAGACCATCCGAGGTGTCATCGCTTCACATAAGAAGCAACAACGCTTTTATTATGAATCGTCATCACGTCTATCACTTTGCATAGGAAGCGATTCCTGGCTATGCTGAGCCCCAACTCTTCATTGAAGAACTATTTGCGTCAATTATAACATATATATTTTGAATGCTTACAATTTTATGATATATAACCTGTAAATAATACACTGAAACGAGTTGTGAAGGGCCAAGCTTACCTCAATGTCACTTTTCTGCGCTTCTATCGACTCAGAGCTCTAGAGAGAGAGAGAGAGAGAGAGAGAGAGTTGTCTTAGGGATCTCTCTTTTCCAAATAGAATCTTGCAGCAAAGCGAGTGAGAGAGAGAGAGAGAGAACTAGAGAATACTAGAGAGAGAGAACCTGAAGAGAGAGAGAGAGAGAAAGACAAAGAAGGAACTTATAGCCTCTTAGCTTTTTTGAATTCTTTTATTGTCATATCATGACGAGACATGCCTCGAGTCTGTGCTACCTACATCCGTTAGGTGTAGTTGCTTGTGCTACCTACTCTACGTACCACTGTCAGTGGCAAATCCCGTTGTGGCTAACCCGACTTAGTGCAAATGCACTTCCCATGAGTTCGCTTTGCATTGGGAGGGCGTAGAGAAATTTTTATGCCCGGGCATATTATCCCCTTTGCCATATATATATGGCAAAGCGAAAAATGCGTTTGGGTGTAGAGATATCTCTACGCCTTTTGATATGGGTGAGACACGTAACACCTTTTTTGTGAAGTGATGGGTGACATGAGGTCCACTTTATTAACTAGGGTTAAACTTTTAAAATATTTTAAAAGTTATATTCCTTTTCATCCTCCATTCTTAACTATTTTAAAAATCTCTTTCTTTTCTCTCTTCTCTCCCTTTTTCTAAGAAAGTGTCAAACTTACTTTTTCAAGTATATTTAACTCAGAAAATGTGGGCGCCCGATAGCGAAGTGCTAGCACCTTGGTAGCGGCCTTGACACCAGAAGGCGGCGACACCCGGCGCCGGGATGCCGATGCTTGAAGTATGCCGATGCCTCATTTTAGGGGTGCCAACGCCTCTATATTGAGGTGTCGCGCTTCACTAAAAGAAAAAAAGGGTGTCGATGCCTCTATATTGAAGTGTCAGCGCTTCTATAACGAGGTGTCGATACCTCGATATAGAGGCGCTGACACCCCTTTTTTTATAGTGAAGTGTCGACACCCCTTTTTTTTATAGCAAAATGTTGACACCTCGATATAGAGGCATCGACGCCCGTAAAATGAGGCGCCGGCACCCCGACGTGCCAACACTTTACTACCGAGGTGCTAGCGCCTCGCTATCGAGATGCCAATGCCTCGATATCGAGGTATCGACACTTCTCTACAGGGGTGTCGGCGCTTCAATACTTAAGTGTTAAAACTTCGCTACAGAATGCCCACATTTTTTGAGTAAAATATACCTTAAAAAGTAAGTCTGACACTTTCTTGACAAAAAAGGAGAGAAAAAAAAGAAACTTTTAAAAAGTTAAGAATGACGGATAGAAGGGTATATAAATTTTAAAATATTTTAAAAGTTTAACCCTAGTTAATAAAGTGGGCCCCATGCCACCCATCACTTCACAGAAAGGTGCTATGTGTCGCGCCCATATCAATAGGCGCAGAGATATCTATACGCTTGGGCACATATCCTTGACCCTACATATATATATGGCATAGGGGAAAATGTGTCTGAGCTTCTCTGCGCCTTTTGATATGGGTGCGACCCGTAGCGCCTTTTTTGTGAACTGATGGGTGGCACGGGCCCACTTTATTAACTAGAGTTAAACTTTTAAAATATTTTAAAAGTTATATTCCCTTTCAGTCATCATTCTTGACTTTTTTAGATGTATTTTTCTTATCTCTCTTCTCTCCCTTTTTCCTAGAAAGTTTTAGAGTTATTTTTTCAAGTATAGTTTACTCAGAAAATGTGGGCGCCCAAAAGTGACACACTAGTACCTCGATAGCGAAGCGCTGACACCCTGGTAGAGTGGTGTCAACACCCCGATGGTAGCTCTATAACTATTCCTTGTCTTAACCTATTGCAAGCGCACAACGGTATTGTAGTACAAGTATAGGATCAATGCCACAGGGAAGACTACTATTCTAAAAACTTCTATCTGCCTTTAAAGAATAAAAAATGGTGGTTTTTGTTCAAACTACGATGCAAAAAATAACTTTATTCAACTAATTTGAAAACCATTACACTAGATCACAAGTCTCTCAGATCTTTGGCGTCAATTAACATTTGAAATTCTCTCGATATCCGAAATGCTGAAAATAAAATTGCAGAAAATTAAATCTAATCCCCAGCCTTCCAGATTCTAGTTGTCAATTAAAATTTGTCACTCTTCGGATATTTACATGTTGGAAAATAAAATACTGGAAAGTAAATTAAAGAAAAGTAAGTTACAGAAAAGTCAATACTACACTACGATGATCGTCCAGAAGTTCTCCCTTAGTTGTCAGTTAAGATTGAAAATCTGTGGATGTAATACAAACAGAAATTAAAACTATTTTACTTTACAGAAAATAAAAGATTGAAAATAAATCTACTCTAGGTTTGATCTTTCGTCCTCCCAATCTTAATTGTCAGCTATGATCGAGATTTCTAGGATGCTTATTCATGGACACAGACTCTCTTATTTATAGGTTCGAAAACGGTATGTTACAATAATTTAGGACCCTAAATAAAGTAAATTATCTAAAATAAACTTTCCTAAAACTACTCTTCCAAATGCATATCCTTCTTGCTTCGGCTACTAGAGGCGTGTAGGATTTCTCTTTCCTGATCTTTAGCAGCAGTGGTTCTCGCCAATTTCCTTGCTCCATAGAATGCATAGATTCTTCTTTTAGATTTTACAATTTTTGCATGGTTGTTCACTTCTCACGTGACTCTTCAATAGAATATATGAACTTTATGATACAAAATTGAAAGTACAATTTTATATTTCTCTTTGTTTCTTCTCGATCGCTCGTACTTTACCTTGTTCTCTCTCAGTCTTCTCTTCAATGAAATCGTAATGTTACGACTTCTTTCTTTCTCTAGTTTTAACTCTCGATTTTTCACTTCTTCACTTCGATTGGGTCACAAGCTTCACGATTTCTCTTTGTCAGCTCAAGAACTGGTGTTTCAGCTATGATTTGAATCTTCTTCTTTTAAGATCTTCTATCTACTGCTTTAAGAGTTCATTTTCACAAAAAATTCACTTTGTTCTTCCTCTGCATGCTGTTCTAAATATTCATCAACAACACATCATTAGTAACAAACTATGGACTATCAGCACTTAATTGAGGGTATAAATGTGACTGCCCAGATTTTAATAACCGAAACCCGTGTCGTCGGATCACTCGTTAGGGTGATCCCTTGCTTACAAAACACTTGGTACATCCACGCATAGCAGAAAATAAAGCTGAGCTCTCAAATATGCAGATAAAATCATAATAGTCAACAAAAGAAAGTTCAAGTTCTATATTCAAAACATATCAAAATAACGGTTTTAAATTCCATGCCAAAATACATGGACAAAAGAATCGAAACGAACCACTGGTGATGAGAAACTATCACCAAATAGTGGTTCACAAATAATATCCAAAAATATATATTACATTGTCAAATTTTCTAACTCAAAAAGGTTGGACGTACCAAGCCCAAAACACAGAACAAGCACAACCACTTTGAATATCTACTTAGGAAAGAACTCCTTTGGTAGGGGTTCAATTTCCTCCTCTAGTTCGTACTCTGGATCGCTCTCCTGATCCAATTCCTTCTCTAAGTCCTCACCTGTGACGTATAGTCGAAGGGTAAACTAACATCTAAGCTCAATAGGGGAAAACATTACTAGCATTTAAATCTCATATCTCATAGCGTGAAGTTTCATAACTATTTTTCATGTGCACATTTCATATTTTTTACATTTAAATTCCATATGTGGAAATTTAATCACACACACACTTAGATCACATGCTTTGTTTTGAAAACATTGGACATAACTTAAAACAGTAACTTAAATTATCACCTCAAGAAAATATAGCATTGGGAGCCACATATTATACCGATGGAAATCCCGACCATCATCGTTTAATGAACCATTTCACGAAAATGCTCAAGCCCATGCGTTATGAGGGATACTTGTGCCGAATGAAGCATTACCGTGGGCGGGTAAGAGAATGAAAGAATATCCTGTCGTACTGGAGCATAATGAACGAATATCCCACCGTACCGAAGAACAATTTGGGATTCGTTATACTGAACCTTAAATCATAGTGTAAAATTTAACTTATAGTTTTCACACCATGTAATGTGATTACATTATACTATTTTTGAAAAACTATTATTCATACCCGATTTTGGACTTCACACGAACACATTCTTCACATCACATTTATTCTTTTCAAAACTTGTTTGAAAGCTTAGAATATCACATGCTTATTTTCACAAAACTTATCATGACTTATCACATCACAAACTCATTGTGGCTTATCACATCACATTACTCAACTTATACAGAGCACATTCAAATCAAATGGTCATAAGTTTCCCCTACCTCAAGTCACACTTAGCCTAATCCACACATAAACCTTGTGAGGACTCCCACAAATGCTCAACACTTTAACCTACATCTAAAACCATCCAAAGGGTCTTTAAAAGTGTCAAAAAATGTCTTTTGAAGAAATTCTCCGAAAGTTTGGCAAGAAAACGAGCCAAATTTGCCTGACTCTGTATCTCGCGTGAGCGAGCTATAGGGTTGGGCGCACGAGCCTAAAAGTACTAACAGACCTCGGGCGAGCGATTGAAATTTAGCTTAATGAAGCTAAATTTCTTTAGTTGCCTCGAGCACGCGAGACCCTCGCACGAGCGAGAAACACAACTCGCGCGAGCGAGTTCATAGACTACTCATACTCTCGCGCGAGCAAGTATTAGAGGCTCACTAGAGTCTCTTTTACTCAGTTGAGCGAGGCACACTTACGCCTTTCTGAAGGCACCTCGTGCGAGCAAGCTTTGAAGCTCAGGTGCGTGAATTTCAGAATTTCTTTGGGTTTGAGATTTCAAAAACCCATTTCTCTCACAACCTTTCACGCACACATTTCACACGCATTTTTAGGGAATCAAAACTACTAACTCACACACTTAATTTATTTTCTTTTAATTTTTAATTTAGCGTAACCCATGCTAGAACTAAGCAAGGATCGAGCCGCCACGAATTTGACGAAGTGGGTTTCAAATGGAATAAAAAAGAACACATATTCTCACAATAAGGAGATTGATAGTTCACACATCCCCACCGATAACCCGACGAAGTTTCATAAAGGCCCGAAGCTTCGGATCACACGGATTTGAAACAAAATCCCTCTTCTTCTTCACACCATTTTTCTCTCTCTAAACAAACAAAGGCAAGAACAAATGCAAAAGAGGGGTTGGTGTACGTGTCACCCTTCACTTATCCAATAGTGGATTGTTTCCTTGTGAAGCAAAAACACGCATTTGTGTGTTTCACTTATCCAGTTGTTCTTTCAATGTTAAACACATACACACTAAGTGTGTATATGTACAAACCCACATACCCAATCTAACACGTACCCACCCATGGATCCTCATACATGCATACCGATCCAATCAAACATTGAAATCGTACAGTGTTCCGCATCTGTACTCGATCAAATTTACTTACACATTTTCCTAAAATTTGGGGATATTACATTCTCCCCACCGTATAAAATTTTCGTCCTCAAAAATTGTCCAAAGTCACGGAATACATCCCACACACTTAAACAGAATCACTCTCACGCTTTAGGTAACTTTACAATAACGTTACAATACCAGAATCCGAACTGTTCTTCACTGGCATGAGCACACACACAGACACATTATCTAACTAGACTCATACATAGGTCAACATAACAACGCAGGGATATTGTGGAACTTACATACACAATTGTAGACACCCAAATTTAGCCCAAGGCCCGACCGAAACACATTTCAAGAGAGGTGCGTCTCCGAGCTTTTGATGGCATGTATGGAAATCTTAGGAACCCTTTCAAGACCTTAGGAGCCATCTCAAACTCTTAGGAATCACCCTAGATCCCTTAAGAACCTTCTCGAACCCTTAGAAACCAATCTGACCCTTAGAACCCATCCCGAACCTAAACCTAACTTTTTTGAGCAATGGATGAAGAGGGGTGCACTGAGACTAGCTGATGCCTTCTACTATGATCAAATCTCATACCATTAAAAAGTAGAAGTCTTCAGCTTTCCAACAGGCTAAGAATCACCCCAATCGGAGTTGTACATAAGAAGACATCACATCCTGAACCTGAAGGGCAAAATGATAATTTCATCTGACCCCCCTTAGGGATTTGGCGCAACTAATAGTTGCACCAGCAATAGGTGAATTTGGCGCAATAAATAGTTGCGCCAGCTATAGGTGGGTCCCCCCACAGGCAGCCAACTTCCCAGGCATTATTCAAGCACTGTTTTACTGTGCATATGCTTGGCGCAACTAATAGTTGCGCCAGGCATATGAATAGTAACTATGTATTTTTGCCTCAAAAATTAAGATTAGAGTTTGACTTGTTGACCATCTTGACTTTTTGAGTGTATTTTACTAGTTCTGTTGCACCCATTTACTATCTATGTGCAACCCCTTAAGTGGTTTAAAGCCTCACCCTATCATCCACCATTGGAGCAACTTCTCACATTTTTCAAGGCTCCAAAAATCTTAGGAAACCTTAGATGGCCCATTACCTAATTGCTAATCCCAATTAGCCTCTAAGCACCCTCCTAACTTCTCTTTTTCTTATAAATAGAGAGGCACCCCCCCTTGCAAATGGCTTGAAAAAATTTGCAATTAAGATATTAAGGAATCCCTTCTCTCTCTCTCTCCTCTAGTGCACCATTCCCATACAAATTCCAGAATTCAAAAAACTCCTTTAGACCTTAGCATTTCACTAAAAAGCTCTAGGTTAGGTGTGTGTTATCCCTTAGCCTTCCCTCTTTACCTCTTAGCTATCAAGCCTTAGGAGTTAGAACCCCATTCCATACTATACAAGCCTTCAAAAGCTCACCGAAGCAAGCCAACGCAAGGCTCCACAGCCTTGCAACAAGGGCTCGAGAGCTCCGACTCTCCCCTCTATCAACGTAAGGCTCCACACCGAAGCAAGCTTCCATCAAAAGTGTGTTTGGAGATCCATCCCGAACCGAGTTGCTGCTATCAAAGATATTGGGGAACCATTTTATTCTGGCTCAAGTATTAGTTGCGCCAATGCAAAAATTCTCATAAATGAACTGGCATAACTATTAGTTGCACCAGCTTTAAATTTGGACTTTTTGTTCTGGCGCCACTAATAGTTGCGCCACGCTGGTTCTGAACAGCAACGGTTAGGATCTGTGGCCTATTTCACCCCCCGGACTCCCCAATTAGTGTGTTTAGTGCCTCTATTTAGATCCCGCAATTTTTGACACCCAATACGTCCTCGTCGATCAAAAGAAGGTGACTTCTTTTTTATTCATTTCGGAGGATCAGGTTGTTTACATTGGTTTTCGTGCCTTCAATAGAACGAGGAGTTTTCCTTTGATTCTTTCGAAGCGCTTCGGAACCTTTGTCACCGAACCTATTTAGGATACGAGAGCCACCCGAGAAGGGAATTCAAAAATGCCCCAAAATCCTTATTTGTTTTCACTTACAAAAATCTAAAAAAAATTAATTAAAATAAAAAAATTAAAAATAGAGTCTTGATTGGTGCCGACACAACGACATCAACGTACCCTCCGTCATCCCGTAGAGGAAGAAGGAGGAAGCTTTACGGGCCCCATCCGAGGCACCCGTACCCAACCTGATACCGAGACATGTCGTGGGCCGTGGACCCAGCTTACGCCGATCCCGACTCATCCTTGCCACATTCTCTAACCCATTCCCACACCGAAGATGCCTTTAATTCTATCCCCCTCACCCATTCAACCCTCACCATAACCAGCCCGTTCGGTGCCCCTATTTTCCCTTCCTCCACTTCCCAAAATATCCAAAATCCCAATTTCCTGTCATTTTCCCAAGCTATGCCTTCATCCATGGCCATCTCCAACCCATCTCGCCTCCCTTCCACACCCATTCAAAACTCACCCCCTACCTTAACTCACATACCCTATTTTTCATCCACCCAACCCGATCCATCCACATCCATCCACACCACATCCAATCCCCCACACGTCCCTCCATTTAGCCAAGCTATGCCCATCTTTCCCGAAGCTATGGCCAATTTTTCTCTCTTATTTCCCACCTCCATGCCCCCTATATCCCCCCCACCTCATTCCTCCAATCCACCCCATATCCCACCTCTTACCCGGGCCATGCCCAATTTTACCGGGCCCAGGCCCAGGCCCAATTTTTCCTCTTCCCACACCCTATCCAGACCCCTCCCACCATCAAATAGCCCATCTCCATCCGATCCTCCTTGTATGATCATGATGGAGGAGATGTCCCACACCTACAATAGGTGGAAGGCCTCCCAACACATCTCCTCTCATCCACACCACACATCCATGGATCCATCTCATACTTTATCAAGCCTCCATGCCCCACTCCCTCATAACCCCCATCAACCCCTCATCATCCATACCATTCAAGCCCCCACTACCCTCATGTCCCAAGGCCTAATGGCCCAAGCCCCCACTACCCACCTATCTCAAAGCCCAATGGTCCAAACCCCCATTCCCTACATGTCCCAAGGCCCCATGGCCCAAAACCCCATAACCCACACCTATCAAGGGCCCATGGCCTAGACCCACCAAGGGCCCATGGCCCAAACCCATCAAGGCCCAATGGGCTAGACCCATCAAGGGCCTATGGTCCAGACCCATCAAGGCCCAATGAGTCAGACCCACAAAGGGCCATGGCCCAGACCCATCAAGGGCCGATGGCATTGATCCATCAAGGCCCAATGGGCCAAACCCATCAAGGCCCATGCCCCATACCCATCAAGGCCCAATGGGTCAGACCCATTAAGAGCCCATGGCCCAGTCCCATCAAGGCCCAATTAGCCAGACCCACCAAGGGCCCGTGGCCCAAACCCATCAATGGCCCATGGCCCAAACCTATTATGACCAAGGCTTTGTGGCCCAACCCACCCAAGGCTTGATGGCCCAAACCCAAGCCCAGCAAAACCTTGGAGCCTCACACCCATACCCTTTACAATTCTTCCAGAATTTCACCCATTCACAACCCTCATACCCAGCTCAAACCCATGCCTTACATCAACCACAATTTACTTATATCCCCACATCCCAAAGTCAGCTTCCAACCTTCCCCCATGCTCAATGGCCTCATTAGGCCCCACTCCAAAATCCCATCATCCAACAAACTTTCCCTCATCCCCAATGGACCCACCCAACACTCACTCATGCCATTCCCATCCAGTCTATGCAGCACCAGTAAGAGAATCCCGCCCTCACTGCATACACTACCGACCAATAGTATGAAGAGGATGAGACTATAAACAGTGGAGCCTATGCTGGGGCATTGACCAGCCTTAATTCTCCTCCTATCATTTCCCACCCCCTGGTAGCTCAAAGTGAAGTCCAACCAACTGCCGAGAAAGTGGTCCCCATATCCAAGGAGTCAGAGCAACTGAAAGAATAGTTGGACAAAGTACAGAAGCAGTTGATGAAAATGGGTGGTGCTGAAATCCACGTCACGGACTTCACAGATTTATGTTTGTTCGCTGAGGTCCCCTTGCCTCCCAAATTTAAAATGCCAGCTTTTGACAAGTACAACGGCACCGACAATCCTATTGCACACCTCAAGTCCTACTATGGGGACATGTGTCAGTATGGAGGGAATGAAAGACTATTGATAAAGGTTTTTCAAAAAAGTTTGACTTGTCCGGCCTTGAGATGGTTCACATCTTTAGAACCATCTATGATGAAAATATGGAAGGACTTAACGCACTTATTCTAGGAACAATATGTCTATTATATTAACATCAAACCGCATAAGTCTAACCTGGCCCGATTAAAGCAGAACCCAAATGAGACCTTCAGCGATTATCAAGGGCATTGGGGAGCACTGACATCTTAGGTCAGAAACAAGATACCTGACGATGAGCAGATCGAAATGATTTCCAAGAATACTCAACCAGTGATCTCAGACTTTTTAGTGTAGCAACAGCAGTCCAGTTTTGCTGATCTGGTGAGGAACGCCCATCGCTGTGAAGATGCCATCAGGGAGGGGCGCCTGAACAAAAATATACCAAGTGGAGCCAATGGGGTTAGAAGGTTTTCTAAACAAAGGAATGATAAGAGAACCGGGGCCGATGTCCAAAACATTGCCAATACCAGACCCAATAATAACATAACCCCGTTCCAATTTCAAGCAGCACAGCCAATGCCAATCAGAAGTGAGCAGATGCAGAGGGTAGGGAATAGGCAAGGAATGCAAATGACTCCAGAACAGAGGAGAGCCTGCTATGACCGAGTGTTTACACCCCTGGGGTAATCACTAAGTGTACTTTTACCTTTATTAATAGAAAAGGGATTAGTCACTATTCGTCAATCGCAACCTCCTCCTTACCCAATCCCAAAGAATTACGATCCTAATACCCATTGTAATTTTCATCAGGGTTCGGGTCACTCAACTAATTACTGCATCCCATTGAAGCACGCGATCCAAGATTTGATCAATGTCAAAAAAATCATTCCACTGACGCCTTCTCAAGTAAATCAGCATGCAAACATCCATCAAGTGCCGTTGCCCCCACTTCCTACCAGAGGAGCAGGTCCTAGACCCCCATCGGGATTATAGAGGGATATGGGGAGGAGTTCGAGTTTGACCCATCAGACTACATCAGTGATCGAGACAACTATGTGGCACATCAGACTACATCAGTGATCGAGACAACTATATGGCACCATTGCCAAGGAACTATGAAGAAAGGAATATTGGGGTGATTGAACCCTTGAATTTATCAAACTACTTTCCTAGCCTAACACCACAAGCCAAACCCTTAGATCTTAGGATTTATTTTTCATCACCCACTCCTGTAAATTATGTGCATATAAATACATACCAACCATTCACCACTACCCTCGTCAATTACTCGATAGCCCATCATACCTCCAATCCCCCGCCAGCACCTATCAGCTACCAATGGCCTAATCTTACACCTTTTCCCCCAGTGCCACCACCCTCAAGCTTCACCACTCCCATTTGGCCCAATTTTACCACCCAACCAGCTATCACCGAGGTAAATCAAGTATTTTCCACACCTCCTGAGCCTGCAATGCATGTACCTCCGACACCAACGGTTATACCATTTCAGATCTCGGGACCAACCTATGATCCTCATTAGGCCCCGCTGAGTTATGAACAAACAAATATTAATGATGGCAGCCACAGAGAAGGAGCAGTGGACTTTATGACCCGATTCAGGAAGATCTCGAAGTAACCGGAAGCACCGGTAGTAGCACAAGCCCAACCCGAGGGAAAGAAAGATAGCGCAGTGAATCCTTTCGAGAAAATGAGTCGAGAACATATCTTGGAGACTCAACTGAGAAGAACGCCTGCCCATATTATTGCCACGAAAGAAGAAGTACGGAACGCCTGCCCATATTGGTAATTTCCATACTACCAATCTAAGATCAAGGAGATGTATGATTAACATCCCATGAGTGTATGATTAACACTCACACCTCGGATGGTAATTGGAACTTGCTTGTGGGGTAAAGTCTACACTACCGATCTAAGATCATGGAGATGTATGATTAACATCTCATGAGTGTATGATTAACACTCACACCTCAGATAGTGGTAGAACTTAACCTAGTGAAGGCAGTAATTAGATCAGAATCACCATTGCAGATATGAAATCATAGGGCATGATTAACTCCTAGATCTTAAATTGCAATCAGATTATATCCATATCAATAATAACATCAGAGTCATTAAAACAATCTCACATCTCAACCTGTAGATTTATATTATTATGAATGAACACCTCAGATGGGGTTTATTAGATTCCCATCCCCAATGAAACTAGCCACACATGACAGAAATAAATGATAAAATAAAGACAGGAATTAAAAATGATATTAAAATATCATAAAGAGCTTCAACAAAATCCATAAAAGCTTTAATCTAACCCGGTACAATCCTTCTTCAAATACAGAAATTAAACTAATCTAGGACCTAAAACTAAGAAATGAAAAGAACAATGCTAAGAAAAATAAAAGGCTCCCCAAAGGGAGAGACCCTTGACCCTAACTCTAATTTCCCTTAAATAGGGTCTAATTTTGAAACCCTGCTTTTCCCCCAAATTTTGAGCTTTAAAAATATAAAGATTCAGTCCAAACTCGATTGATCGAGTCTGTCGCTCGATCCATCGAGTTTCCTAGATTTTTGAGAAACTCGGCCTAACTCTTTAACAGACACAACCTCAGTATTTTGGTCATAACTATTTACTCTGAAGTTGGATTGAGGCGATTCTTACAGTGTTGGAAAGAAAACAACGAGCTCTACAACTTTGATGTTTTAACAATTTCGTGAATCCAATGTTTTGAAGGTTAAAATGAAGCCTCAAGTTGGGATAAGTTTTGGATGATCCAAGGTTGCACGAATTTGACATTATCTTCTAAACTCTTGGATTATTTTATGCTCAACACATCTCCAGACTTGTAAATCACTAAAATTATATAAAATATATTAAATGACTTTCATCGAGTGGCTAAATATAGGTTTTAGGGTATAAAATATGATCATATTTCACACCTCATCATACGCAACTGGGCATCTTTGCTCCAAACCCTGGAAGCGGGAAGTGGCCTAATATTTGGCACCCGTTTCTAAAAAAAAAAATAACCTATAAAAAGTGAGATAAGCCCTTGGCAGGCAATACCTTGTATATATACAGACCCGTACTGCCTAGGGTCCGTCTCCGAAGAAAATAAAAATTCTAAAGACATTAAAAAAATACAAAGTTCAAAAATATTGTCATTTAAAATTCTAAATAAAATCTCACAAAAAGATGCCTTAATTGAAATACCTGTCCCACATAAATAGACCCATTTCCTGTAGAAATACAAGAGGTGGGAGTTACGAGTCTGGACGAGGATATCCCTTTAGAGGAGCTCCCCAACAAGCTCCTTACCGGTTTGTCAAATTTGAGCATGGCCCTACCCCCATTAGCGAAGAAACCGAGGACGTTAATCTAGGGACTGAGGAGATTCCCTGAATTGTCAAAATCAAAACTTCGCTGTCTCCCGAAGAAAGAAAAAGCATGATCAACTTCCTTCGGTCATACCAAGACATTTTTTCCTGGTCATACGAGGATATGCCTGGTCTGGACACTGATTTGGTCGAGCATGAGTTGCCTCTCTGCTCTGATATGAAGTCGATTAAGCAGAAGCTGAGACGTCTCCGACCCAAGTGGATGTTGAAAGTCAAAAATGAGGTCATCAAGCAGTATGATGCGGGGTTTCTCATGGTATCCAAGTACTCGCAGTGGATAGCTAATATTATGCCTGTACAGAAGAAGGATGAAAAGTTTGCATGTGCATTAATTTTAGAAATTTGAACAAGGCGAGCCCGAAGGATGACTTCCCATTGCCGCACATCGACATCTTGGTCGATAATACTGCTAAGCACGAGATGCTTTCTTTTATGGACGGATTCTTTGAATACAATTAGATTAAGATGGTAGAGGCAGATCGAGAGAAGATTGCATTCATCACTCCTTGGGAAACCTTTTACTACAGAGTCATGCCATTTAGGCTGAAGAATGCTGATGCAACATACCAGAGAGCTATGACTGCACTGTTTCACGACATGATGCACCGAGAAATTGAAGTGTATGTCGATGATATAATAGCCAAGTCATCGGAGCAAAGCAATCACTTGGTAAACCTTCATAAGTTGTTCGAGAGGATGAGAAAGTACAGATTATGTCTGAATCCACATAAGTGCACATTTGGTGCTATGTCCAGAAAACTATTGAGATTCATCGTCAGCAGGAGAGGGATCGAGGTCGACCCAATCAAAGTCAAAGCTATCACAGAAATGCCGCCACCATCTACTAAAAAAGAAGTTAGAGGGTTCTTGGGCAGAATACAATATATCAGTCAGTTCATTGCACAACTAACTCCAATCTGTATGCCAATCTTCAAGCTACTAAGGAAGAATTTGCCCGTTGAATAGAACGACGACTGTCAGGCAGCGTTCGATAAAATCAAAGGCTACCTCCTTAAACCACTTGTGTTAGTACTACCCGAGCTGGAGAGACCACTCTTGATGTATCTCTCCACGACAGAAGTCTGGATGGGATGTATCTTAGGGCAACATGACGAGATAGGAAGAAGAGAGCAGGCCATCTACTATCTAAGCAAGAAATTTACTGAATATGAGACGTGTTATTCTCATCTGGAGAAAGTATGTCTGGCTCTTGTATGGGCTACTCAGAGGCTCCGCCATTACTTGCTATCCCAAGCCGTTCTACTTTTGGCCTGAATGGACCCGTTGAAATACCTGTTCGAGAAGCTGACTCTCACTGGACGAACTGCACAATAGTAGCTTTTATTGTCTGAGTTTGACATCACGTACGTCACTCAGAAGTCGATCAAGGGGCAAGTACTCGCCGATCATGTTGTCGATAATCCTTTGCCAGATTATGAGCCTTTGAGAACTGAGTTCCCCAATGAGGACATCCTGTTCATGATGGAAGACGATACAGAAGAAGCAGAGGAATGTTGGGTAATGCACTTTGACGAGGCAGTAAATGTCGAGGGTCAGGGAGTTGGCGCCATTCTGATTTCGTTGAAAGGATCCCATGTACCAGTCTCCATCAAGCTCAACTTCCCTAACACTAATAACATGGCAGAGAATGAAGCTTGTGCCGCTGGTTTGTAGCCGGCTCTTGATCTAAATATAACTCACCTCTAAGTATTTGGCGATTCGCAGTTGATCACATGCCAAACGAATGGACATTGGAAAATAAAAGATGAAAAATTGATCCCCTACCATGAGCACCTCGAGGATCTGATAGCTTGTTTCGAAGACGTGACATTCTCATATGTCCCCCATATAAGGAATCGCTTTGCCGACACACTAGAAACGTTGGCATCAATGAAAGAAATCCCGTTTGGTGCTGAGATGAAGTCAATCATGATCGAGCAAAGGAATGAGCCAGCCTTCTGCCTCCAGATTGAGGAACCTACAAAGCCTAATGATGAGCCACCTTGGTTCTCAGATATTAAGAATTTCCTCGAGATGCTAACTTTCCCTGAGGGTACGTCCAAGATGGATCGACGAACCATCCAACGCTTAGCGGCAGGCTACGTCATTTGTGGAGAATGCCTTTACAAGCAATCCTATAATAACATCTTGCTTAGGTGCCTTACAGAAAGTGAAGTGATTAACATCATGAAAGAGATCCACGAGGGAGTATGCGGTGCCCACGTCAGCGGTCACATGCTCGCTAAGAAAATTCTACGGTAGGGATACTTTTGAACCACTATAGAATTAGATTGCTGAAAACATGTTTAGAAATGTTACAAGTGTCAGGAACACTCCAGTCTGATACATGGTCTGGCCATCGATCTTCATTGCATGACCACTCCTTGACCGTTTTCTACCTGGGGCCTTGACGTTGTCGGAATGATTAATCAGAAAGCGTCAAACGGACATCGGTTCATCCTCGTCGCCATTGAATACTTCACCAAGTGGATAGAAGCGGTATCATATGCCAACATCACGGCCAGCCACATCAAGAAGTTTCTCAAAAGTAATATTATGTGCCAATTCACGGACAACAACACAAACTTTGCAAATAAGTGCATCTAAGCCTTTTGCAAGCAATACAAAATCAAGCACCATCGCTCGTTCCCTTATCGGCCTCAAACTAATGGAGCCGTGGAAGCTGCGAACAAGACAGCCATCCGCATCCTCGAGAAAATGGTCATCACTTATCGCGATTGAAGCGAAATGCTACCATTTGCTTTGTGGGCCTTTAGAACGCCGATCCGTACCACTACAGGGGTAACACCATTCTTCCTTGTGTATGGAACCGAGGCCTTCCTACCGATAAAGATTGAAGTACCCTGGCTTTGAATCCTCATGGAAGGCTTACCCAAAGCAGAAAGAGACAGATCCCACTTCGAATAGTTAAACTTGTTAGACGAGAAGAGACTCCTAGCCTTGTGTCATACTCAAGTTTACCAGGGGCGAATTACACGCGCTTACAATAAATGTGTTTGCGGTCGAGATCTAAAGATAGGAGACACTTTTTGAAGAAGATCTTTCCATCCCTCCATGCCGATCTGAGAGGGAAGTTCAATCCGAACTGGGAGGGACCTTACATCGTCGGAGAAGTACTACAGGATACGCCATCCACCTTGCAACCATGGACTGAAATCATCTTTCTGAGCCCATCAATGTTGGATACGTCCGACGGTTCTACTCTTAGTCTATTGCGATAAGGTAAGTATTGGTGAAACAGATGCGTGACTGCTTAAGAATCACTCAAAAGAGGCCATCATTCCAAGCACTGTAGCCAAAAAAGCATCCCTAAAAATGATAATATCCTTTTCTATCCCATTTGAGCTTGGGCGTTTCTTTCAAATAAACCCCTTTCCCAACAAAAATGTGTACATACACAAAAAAAGAAGTAAAGTTACCATCAAAATCTAAAAAAATCAGAAGAGTAAAACCTCAAAGAGAGATTGCCTAAACTAAGAAAAAGAAAAAGAAAAAATAGAATCGTGGGGTGTGTACAGTAAAATCTCCCAAGGAAGAAGAGTGTTGAGAAAAACTGAAGCCATATCAAGAAAACCCTATTTAGCCCAACATACCTTCAAATTCTAACCTGACCCATGGCTAAGCTACACCCTGAAGGAAGCCCCCTTTTTAGGTTCACAAGTAGTCATAGTATCTGTTAAGTCAACACGAGCCAAGTTGTGAGACAACACCGGAACCCCATTTGGCCGGCTATGACGGAATCGACGTCTATGCCGTGGCTTTTGATAGAAGAAATAAAAAATAAATAATAAAATAAAAATACAAGCTCAAAGAGAGATGGACGTGGTGAAAACCCGAAAGGGCACTACGCGTAAAAATGAGTTTGTACTGACCAAGTGAAAACTCGAATGGGCGCTTGGGGTAAGAGAGCTAAACCCATGGACGAGGTGAAAACCCGAAAGGGCACCGCGGGTAAAAAGAGGGTAAAAAATAGGCACGACGAACCCACCTTGGGCGTTGTGAGTAAAAGAGTTTTATAAGAAAAAGATTAAAAAGACGGGTTTGAATTGATAGATAACATTGATGTTGGAGGAACCCTCTTGGTTACTCTCCCTGATCCCCTTTTTCGACTAGGCCGCTCATGTTAACTCGAATCGGGCCCCGACCAGGATTGTCTTAATGAAACTACTTTGTCAAACGTATGACTCAAGGTAAGGAGAAAGGTTTGAATCAATCCAAACAGATTGATGTTCCAGTCTTGGTAAAGCGACAGAAACTCACCCGGTGATTGAGGCATCAAACCAAACAAAAAGAGAATAAAGAGCAAGGTGAAAAGCCCTCTTTATAAAAGGGACCCATTAATTAAAAATAAAAAAATAAAAAAGAGAAGTCTTTGTAAATAGAATAGATCTTCCTTTTCCATTTATGATTGCAACACTTACATCACATCCCAAAAAATAGCCGGTGTGATGCCTAGCTTTCTTTCTTTCTTTCTTTTTACAAAAGCAGAAAAAAACAAAAACATAAAATATGTATACCAAAAAGTGTGTATTTGTAAAGGAGTTTCTTACGCCCCTTTTTTGTGTATCTGATCTATGCAAAATGTTATATGTGCAAGAAGGAATCAACGGCCTAGCTTGCGCTTCAAGGCACTAATCTCAGCGCGAAAACCATCCTCCCAAAAATTTCTCTCGGTCAACCAACGACCATGCAAACTCTTGTACCTCTTCCGAGAGGCATCAGCGGCTCCAAGGGCAACACTCAAAGACCCTTTCAAACGAAAGACCTTGCTCTCTGCTATCTCTGCTCTAACTTTCTCTTGGACTAAAAGATCGTGCAGGCCCTCTTCTCATCAATCAACAGCTCAATGTGGGCTCGGAGCGTAGTCTCTTTCTTCAGCCAGGGGCCTCCCACATCAACACTCTCCGACTAATCCAGATGATCAGCAGCAGGCTGCTCAGCCAGTAGCCAAGCCTCATACTCAGGGGATGACCGAACCGAATCTTCGTACTCCATATCACACATCAGCATTGACTGACACGTCTCCCAAAGAGCAGCAATCCGATCTACGTCCCCAGAGGACCCCCTAGAAAAGATCAAGTCACATAGAGGGGGCTTTGTCTCACAAGGCACCTGCTGAGAACAGCTGAACTGACGTAACACCCGGAATGGGAAATAGAAGGTGCTGCTAGTCAATTCTAGGGGGGTGATGCACTCATGGTCTCTAGAACGAACTATGGGAAAGGTCCGGCCCAACCAAGGAAGCCTCTATGTCAGCACGGCGTCGGTCAACCAAAGCTTCAGAGCTGATGAGTCGCCCTACGGAAGCAAGTGACACCTACTCGAAAATCATCGAGCGGCCTCACCTCGGGCAATGTAAAAGCATGGCACAAGTCCCAACACAGTAAGATGCTCGCTCAATCAGACTTGAAGCAGCAATGGACATCCCCTAAGGCTCTCCACCTTACCCAGAGCAAACGCATCAAGGCACCGGTATAATTCAGTAAGGTCCAAGTGCATCACCGATCGGCCCTCTACCAACTCAATCAAGACATCATAAAGAGCCAGAGAGAAGCTCACTCCCCCAATAAAGAAAAGGAGTTCTGAAATAAGACTAAGAGCAAAGGCTTTCACATTAAAGATATTCCTAACCAGCAATTTTCGAAGACCTTCGTCACCGAAAAGTTCTTTGAAGAATTTGATCGAACACCTTGTGGGCCCCCCAACGAAACTTTTCTCGTATTCGAATTTCTTTAAACCGAGGGTAAGGTGAACGGATTTAGAGTAGCCCTACTTCGGCATGACTCTTGCGAGCCCTCTGTAAAGCTTCAAACCAGATAAGTTGGATAGCTCCTCAAGGGTGGGAGTTAGCTCCCGCTTCCCAAAACGAAACACATGAGCACTTGTGTCCCAAAGAGAGGTTGCCGCATGAAGTAGGTCCCGCCATAGAGGAACCTCAAGAAAGAGGGGAAGAGATGATAGTCTGAGCCGCTCAAGTTCGATGAGCTCACTCTCATTCAAGCTCCCATGCCAACTTTTGGAAAAATTGGGCCCCAAGCCCAAAGAAGGGGGCAAATTGGTCCCAAGTCCTCCATGTAAGGGAGGATTGGAAAGCGGGTCCATAGACATACAAAGATCTTTCAAGAATATAAAATTTAATGTATATTGATGGACCCACCCTTGGGAAAGCGAGGAGAAAAAAAATCAATCAAAAAGGCCAAGTCAAAAAGAAAAGAGAGAATTTGGGCTGTCTCGGGCATATAAGGCCCCACAGCTCCCCAAGCTAAAGCTGGCGCAACTATTAGTTGTGCTAGTGAAAATTATCCTCAATTTAAGCCTGGCGCAACTAATAGTTGCGCCAACACAAAACTGCCCCCCTTATGCCTTTTTGAGTTGATTTGGGGATTTTTGTCGGCCTCTAATGGTCCCCTTGGCCCTTAACTTGATTCACTTGATTTATTCTACGAAGGCATTCAAACATGAAAAGATTAAAAGGGCACCCAACTCTAAAAAAGTTTGACCTTTTTATGCAGGAGAAACCCGCACCTAGGCAGGTGACCTCAAGGGTTACTTTCATGAGCAATCACCAAGATCATCCTGCAAACAGTCAGATATATGAGCATATCTCCCAAGATCACCAAAGATCATCTGCTTAGAAATATTTACCGCTATTCCTTTGATTGCAAATAGCGGTAAATATTTCTAAGCAGAAAAATCATCAAATGCCATAATCATCCATCACAATCTGTTTAAAACATCCCAAAATTATCCCAAAAATGTGCTAAAGTGTTTGAATTGTGCAAAATGTAGAAACTAGGGCCTAATCTTTGTTAGCGCCCTTTGACTTCTTCCGCCGACGTGAGGAGCCCTAGTAAGTTCGCATATCTCCCACCCGGGATCATGCCTGGGAAATCCTGCTAAGCAAAGATCGCGACTCCTTGGCGCGTGCACGCTGCAAGTCATAGTTAAAGTCAAAGATCAGGATCAATTGAGGAATAAAGGATAGAAGAACCAATGAGAAAAGCGGAGCAGCAAGATACTCACCACCTCCACGTCTCGGAGCTCTGCGATGTTACGATAATACTCTGCATGCTCTGTATCCGAGTCGAAGTTCTACATTCAGAGGGATAGGATGTCAGTTATCGGGGCAATTACAAGACTAGTAATAAATGCATGCATTGATCAAAGGAGCCAAGACAAGGGAAGAATGATCGTAGGAAGGCTTACCCTTGGAACCACCTCAGGAGGAGGAACTAGGGCCGCTTCAGCTGAGATACACGCCTACTTATCCACATCGGCGCACAGGCCCGAGAGAAAGCTATCATCTAGGCATCAGAAGGTCCCATAGACCACAAGCGAATCACCACCAAGGGCACCAACATGAGAGGTACCTGACGGACCAACTCTGGAAGAACCCTCACCCGAGGGACTCGCATCGAAAGGGCCAGCACCTAAAGGACCTGCCCCTGAAGTATCGGCGGTACCCACCGCCGCTCCACCTCCATCATCCGAGTCATCCCCTTGAGCAAACTGTGAACAAAATAGAAATCTGCTCAGAAGGAATAAAGGCTGAATTAAAACAAAGGGGGGGGGACTAATCTAAAAAAGAAAAGGAGAATTACCTTACCCTGTGGGCCGCCGAATGCAAGGAAGTTGGCGCTAGGGATGAAGCGCGGCAAGATGAACCGATACGACAGGCACTCATACCATATATGATAATCTCCGAGCACGAGGAGGGCATTGGTAGGGAACCCATTATGAAGGAAGGCCACAGTGAGATCCCCAATGCTACCAACAGGATCCAAAACATCTGCGGTATGGCATGATGGCCCTGATACTGGTGCACCACCCGCTCCCCCTAGGTAGTAGGCCCTGGCCCACGCCCCATAAAAGAAAACAACGCGGAGGTTGTTGAATAGTCGTGATGGGCCTACGACTGCCCGGTCTCAGAAAATGGACATGAGGTACAGGTCGTGGAGGATCTGCCCAAGTCAAGAGGTGGCCAATCAATCAGACATACAACATAATAAATCAGGGAGAATTTTCAAATTGGAATAAATGAGTTGAAAAGGGCTTTACCTGCTCAGGGACCATCAGGTCGAGTTGGGACCTCAAGCCCATCTCTAGGTACTTCATGCCCACGTCGCGACGCCGGACTTGATTCCAGTTGCTGAGAAGAGGGTAGGTGTATGCATCCAAGTGGAGAAGCAGGCACCCAGGATGAAAGTGGTGGTACCCCCATACCTAAGAAGCGTAGTGCACAAAAGAATAAGTCAGTAGCATAAAAGGCCATTCAAATAAAACTAACAAAAGCAAAAGAGTTAGGGATTACTTCCAATGCCGCCTAAAAGCCAACAACAGATTTGGCCTCCTCGATGGATGCTCGGGCCACACCATACATCAACCACGCATACCCGGCCCCACCCCAATCGTACCTATGGACGTCGAGACAATTGTCCATAATACTCAGCAACGCCAGGCTGACTCGACCGCCACTCGCATTGGTAAAGAGGGCCTTACCCAGTAGGAGCAGGAGAGTGATGCAGGCCAGGATGATCGCCCGCTCAGGCGTAATGTAAAGCACCCTATCTGGCTGGCCCAAATCCACCAACTCATCAACCACGAACAGGCTAGATAGCCACCCCATCTTAACCTCGGTGCCATGCATCTGCTCACGAGGGAGAAACGCCCCTATCAATCGAATGATGTCCTCTTTACTGGGCACCGTGAAACTAGCTATCGGTATGCCCCCCACCCTGATGCTAGTAATCATCACCCAATCTACGAGCGTCAGCGCCATCTCAGCATAAGGCATGTGGAAGGTCATGGTCTCAGGGTGAAACCGCTCTATCAGTTCCTTCAGGTACGTGAAATCGGCCCTCATAGGAGGACAAGATAGGAATTCCCCAAAGCCCACCTGCCCCAGCAAGAATTTCACCACAAGGGGAACATAGCGGTAGAAATCATGGAAATCCAACCACCCCCCGCGGAATACAATAGGGGGCAGGTCTTGCGTCAAAAAGGAAATGCATCAAAAAGAAAGGAAAAATTGAACCTACCTTTTACCTTACCCGCTATGCCGAAATTTGAGATGTGAATGAACTGTTGGTGGAGGAGGCCAACTCGGGCAGCCTCACCCTGCATCTCGAGCCAGGGACCTGCCTTATAATCCACCATAAAAATTACTCCCCCCGCGGACCATAGACTACCTCGGGCCCCTCCTCATGGCCCTCCTCAGGCACATATTCTTCGTCGTCGGACATTATGGGGCAACAGGAAACAATCACATCAGAGCTGATCAATGATAAAGAACTTTTTTTTTTTTATGCTACACGCCAAGGGAAGGTAAATATGCTCACCCACTTTTTGTTCATTGTCAGAAAATGAAGATACACATAAAAAGAAAATCTCTTTTAGATTGAAAATACAAAAAAATCCCTTCCCTTTTATTTCCAAAAAGTAAATGAAAAATAAAACAAACTTCCCTTTTTCCATGTTTAAAAATAAAGCGAGTTAAAACGAAAAAATCATCATCATTTCTTTATGCTTTTAAAAAATCAAAAACCAAAGAAAAGTCTTTCTTTTATGATTAGAAGAGCAAAAAACAAAAAATCCTTGCTTTATGTTCCCAAAAACAAACAAAAAAAGGGGAGAGGTCTCATCTTTTTAGGTCCTTTTGTTATATTTAGAAAAACAAAAAAGAATTGCTTCCTTATGCTCCTAAAATCAAAAAACCAAAAATATAAGAGTCTTTCTTTTATAAAACCAAAAACTACAAAAAAACCGTAGTTTATGCCCATAAAATAAAAAAAAACCAACAAAAAAATAATAAATAATAGTAAATCAATGCCTTAGTTAGTTTTCAAAACAACAAAAAATATATAAAATCCCTTGTTTTCTTAATTTTAAGAGAAGTCAAAAATCATTTTCCTTAAATAAATTTCAAAAAAAAGAAACCAAAAATCCTTTTTTTCATTTTTTCCTAATTTAGTGTTAAAAAAATATATGTAATAAAAGAGAAAAATTCCATTACTTTATATGCAAAATAAACACAAAAAAAACAAACAAAAAACAACAACAAAAATAAAAATCATTCTATATACACAAATAAAAACAAGAAAATATATATATTAGGCACCAATAAATCCAAAAAATAACAAAAATAGGACATTGTTCACAAGAAATCTTCCACACATCATCAGTAAATGTACATATCATAAAAATAAACCATTACTCATTAAAGAATGCAAGATCATGATCATATTTGCAAGAAAAATCAAGAAAATTGAGTTTTAAATGGTTACCTTGTGAAGAAGAAAGGGTCTTTGATCTAGCGTGATTCGGACGATCAAACGGCATGAGCGAATGCCGGTAATGGGGTACGCGTAGAGGCAATGTAAAGGAATCCTAGGGAAGATCCGGTTTTCGATTTAGAGAGGGGGAAGAGAGCAATTTCAAAAAAAATATGCTGGCTGCCCGAACTCGGGCCGTTTAAATTTGAAACCCAAGCATACCTGGCACAACTATTAGTTGCACCAGGCCATTTTGAGCCTCCTTTTGGCTTGGCGCAACTAATAATTGCACTAACCACTTGCTGGTCTAGTCTTTGGGCCTGGCTCGGGTCAGATACATAACTCGGTCCCCCCCTCTCATTGTTTTGTTTCCCTCGGCAGATGCACGCGCCCCCAAATTGAGTGTCGATCCTCATTTGACTTACCCGAGAAACCGTGCTAAGAATAAAATGGACCGAGAGCAATAGGCGTCCCGATCCTACATAGAAAAACGTGAAAAAGTTTAAAAAATGATGAAAAAATTCCCACATAAAAAGCCAAAAATAATTCACATAAAATAATAGAATAATTCACGTAAAATAATGGAATAACTCATATAAAATAATAGGAATAATTCACACAAAATGATAGTTTTGAAATTTCCAAAAAATCACATAAAGTAACAACTTGAAAAACCAAAATTCACGTAAAATAATAGGTAATTCACATAAAATAATAGTTCTAAAAAAACCAAAAAAATTCCATTAAATGATAGCTTTAAAAGACTAAAAAATCACATAAAATAAAAAACTTGAAAATCTAAAAATCAGCAAAAAAGATAAAGAAAATCCCAAAAAAAATTTGCATAAAATAATAGAAGTAATAAAGTAATAAAATCACATAAAATGATAACTTAAAATAAAAAAATCACATAAAATGATAACTAAAAAATCTAAAAATCACATAAAATGATAAACAAAGAATGTCAAAAATTTCCCACATAAAATAATAAAGATATATGTTTTGAGAAGACAACACACCCTCCCAAAAAATGTTGTGACATCGTTTCGCTCCGTTCGAGTAGTCGTGTTAAATAAACTTCGGGATCAATGGGTTCACCCAAAGACCTCGAACTCTGCTTCAAGCAGGGACACCCGTGACCAATTAAATGAGGCGGTCTATGCCTCATGTGATTGGATGCACACGCGTGTACCTATACAGTAAAATGTCAATATTTTATCTGCAATGCAACTATGTCATATCAATGTCCTAAGTCTACAGGTTCACCTTGGATTTTTTTATCCTACTTCGAAGTAGGAGCAACGGTGTCAATCCCGGTCAAATAGTCAATATTTCAGTTGAGTTGACTCCACCGTTAAAACTTTGTGATGAGCACTCAGTTGGCAGATTCATATGAAAGTGAGTGTTTAACTTGAGATTCATCACAAGATATTTCGGAGGTATGGACTCTCGGTCTATGCAATTTGGGCGTGCGCCCTACGGGATTTGAGGTCCGGGTTAACTCTGTTATGAAAAAGATCAATTGTTGGTTGAAACCAACCTGTTGAAAATGAAACTACATGACAACCAAACTATGTGTAAACATGCATGCAGAAGGGTTCATTTCCCTTTATTTTCGCAGGCTTAAAACCTGTATTGGCACGGTATCCCTATAAAGTATACGCCTTGTATTTGAGTATCCATAGGATGGTCGTTTATTCTCGTAAATTATACTCGGACGGGATCTAGGTCAAGACTTCCATCACCTTTTTTGCTTATCACCCCTAATGGGTGCATGTTTATGCATAGTTAATTGATTTGTAAGATTATTATCAGCAGAGGCCAGGATTGGATGTCCCCTTCGGGGGCACTCGATTTTGACCAGATCTATTCTATGTCATTTGAGGTTAGATACTCTGGGTCATGATGATCCGGGGCACATTAGAAAAATGGCACGTACTCCTAAAAAGTGTTGTGACATTTATTCGCTTCCCTCGGGTAATTATGCTAAATAAGTTTTGGGATCAATGGATTCGCCCAAAGACCTTGAACCCTGCTTCAAGCAGGAGCACCCATGACCAGTCAGATGAGGCGGTCAATGCCTCACCTGATTAGACACAAACTATAAAGCCTTGCGTACATGCGTTACACCTATCTTTGAATGTGAGAAGATCACCCTCCTTACTTACGAAGTTGTTGTATTTAGAATGAATCTTGAACATCAAAATCCTCCAAAACATCTCGAGAAGCGACCATTTTTCTTTGCTATTGGGCTTTCATAACTAATTTTCTATCTTGGTTATGCCCAGTAATATCGCTAAGCATTTGGGAACCGATTACCTTGAGAAACGACTATTTTTTTTGAAATACAGGGCTTTCGTTTTCTCACCATGATACTCATATGATGTTTGAAGTTCGTTCCGAATATAGTGGGCCCGTCAGTAATGCCTTGGGCCTTTTTGGATGTCCCTTATCTTTGGCATTCGATCATTAGTAATCGGATACCAAAGAGGGGCATCTGTAGACACCCAAATTTGGCCCAAGGCTCGACCAAAATACATTTCAAGAGAGGCGCATCTCTGAGCTTTTGATGGTATATATGGAACCCTTAGAAACCCTTTCATGACCTTAGGAGCCATCCTAAACTCTTAGAAATCACCCTAGATCCCTTAAGAACCTTCCTGAACCCTTAGAAACCAATCCCGACCCTTAGAACCCATCCCGAACTTAAACCTAACTTTCCCGAGTAATGGATAAAGAGGGATACACTGAGATTAGCTGTGACCTTCTACTATGATCGAATCTTATACTATTAAAAAGTAGAAGTCCTCAGCTTTCTAACAGGCCAAGAATCACTCCAATCGGAGCTGTACACAAGAAGATATCACATCCAAAACTCGAGGGGCAAAATGATAATTTCATCTGACCCCCCTTAGGGATTTGGTGCAACTAATAGTTATGCGAGCTATAGGTGAATTTGGCGTAACTAATAGTTGCGCTAGCTATAGGTGGGTCCCCCCGCCAGTAGCCAACTTCCCAAGCGCTATTCAACCACTGTTTTATTGTGCATATGCTTTGCGTAACTAATAGTTGTGTCAGGCATATGAACAGTAACTATGTATTTTTGCCTTGAAAATTGAGATTGGGATTTGACTTGTTGACCATCTTGACCTTTGAGGTGTGTTTTACTAATTCTATTGTATCCATTTACTATCTATGTGCAACCCCTTAAGTGGTTTAAAGCCTCACCCTATCATCCACCATTGGAGCAACTTCTCACATTTTTCAAGGCTCCAAAAATCTTAGGAAATCTTAGATGGCCCATTACCTAATTGCTAATCCCAATTAGCCTCCAAGCACCCTCCTAACCTCTCTTTTTCCTATAAATAGAGAGGCACCCCCCCTTGCAAATGGCTTGAAAAAATTTGCAATTAAGACATTAAGGAATCCCTTCTCTCTCTCTCCTCTAGTGCACCATTCCCATAAAAATTTCAGAATTCAAAAAACTCCTTTAGGCCTTAGCATTTCACTAAAAAGCTCTAGGTTAGGTATGTGTTACCCCTTAGTCTTTCCTCTCTACCTCTTAGCTATCAAGCCTTAGGAGTTAGAACCCCATTCCATACCATACAAGCCTTCAAAAGCTCACCGATGCAAGCCAACGCAAGGCTCCACAGCTGTGCAATAAGGGCCCGAGAGCTCCGGCTCTCCCCTCTATTCCTCTACCTTCTCGGTTATTCCTCCATCCTCCCATTTGTGTCGTTACGCCGTCGAATTTTTGATAGGAACGAAGCGGCACAAATAGAATTTTAAGACCCATTTAGGCAAGAGGAAGCCTTTTTCATTTCTTTTATATTATTTTTATTTTGGCCTAAGTAGAGACCTCATTAAGCGGATTGATTGAGTGCCTAACACTTTCCCAATCGATAACCGAAGCCCCTACCCAAGAGCCTTTGGTGTGGACCAGATTCAGAGTCATATTTGCGACACTTTTGTACTTATAAAAATGATCTAGATTTCTCGGGACACCAAAAGCTCCGGGTGGCGACTCTATAATATCATTAGTGGGCACATCGTCGCGACAAGATCGTCAAAAATTTCACGGTTGCACAACAATGACACATATATGTATAGAGCATATACTCAAATCTCTGAAATAGAAAGAAAAACAAATGGATTGCATATCCAACTCGCTAACTGGTTTGCATCAAAGGACTACATAATCATGTACGCACACAAAATTTCCATTTCCACACATCCCAAAGAAGTACTAGTACAAAACAAATCAAAACATTTACCATAACACTTCCAAGTCCTCTCAACCATAAAACCAGTTTAACTTATGTGAAGCACAAATCCAAATCACATCCACCATATATTTATTCATACCACAATGCTCATCTACTAGTGAAACTAGTCGTTAGTAAATTAAGTGTACTACACCAACTACATGAAGATCCGAGTCCACATTTAGTCATAGTAAATAAATGAAAAAAAACTATAAATCCAAGCACATTAAATTACAAAGAACACCATTTACGACTAATAAACATTCACAACAAAACGAATCCATTCATATCAAAATTTAAACCACTCTAACCAAGTACCATCCTGTACATCAAAATATAATCCACAAAATACTTCAAAATTGGGATCCATGCCCAAAATATTCAAAATTTACACATTGCAAATCAAAATGAAACTTAAAAAAAGATATATCTCCTTAGCCTCGTGGCTAATCTTCAGCATTGCCGCCCATATCAGACTCCTCGCCTGAACCATCCTCATCAAAACCCGAACTGTCATCGGTGCTAGGAACCGCGCTGGAGCTGGAAGCACCAAAAGTCACAGTCCGCAGTATCGAGAGGCGCTGAGTGTACGTATGCGGGTACACATGATGGATGAAGTCAGTGACAATGGCCTCTTGAAACCTCTGCTGCCGGCTCATGTCTCAGTTTAGTTGGATTAGTTCCCGGAGCATCTCATCTTGTCTATCCATCCTCCTTACAAACTCCGAGGTTTGGTCCTCCCGGGTCTATGGGTCAGCCTATGATTGGGTTGGAGGTGGCATATTGGGTTGAGCTGGTTGATCTGGCACTGCTTTGGGTTGAGGGGGTTGTGGCTGATTGGCTTGTTGTTGCGCCTGTTGCACAATTTCTCTCTCTCTCTCTTTTTCTCTTGACACTTCCGATCAGACTATTATAACTTAGATTCCAATCATGCACTCGGTAAGTTTTGTAGTTGTCAGTAGCGAGGGGTTCATGCTCAGAAATGTCATAACGATCAGCATCGGACGAAGGTTGATATTGGGCTATCATTCTTGAAATTAATCTTGCATAGGACAACTAAGGTATGACTGTTGGAATGGCTCCCGGTTTAGCACGCTCATGGGCATGCTTAATCCCTTCGCGTACTAAAACAGGGGCATTGAACCATCTGCCCTCAAAAGCTGCAAATAGAGCCTGAAGAAAGTGATCCCTCCGTTCCTGCTCATAGCCCACAGGGTATAAAATATTTTTTCTCATTATTACATCCAATGGCCACATTCGTTCTAGCAACAAGGTCCGTGTAACCAACTTCCTGATTCTAGTTTGACCATTGGTCATTTCGGTCTTAATGTAATGAAAACTAACAATTTCTTGGATAGGGGATGCCACACCCCCTTCATCCGCTTCATATACCCAAGAGCAATTCATTGCTCTTCCAATGTCCGTGTGGTCAAAAGTAAGGGTTTTATCGTCAAGAGTGATGACCAACTTATTTCCCATGGGATCAAGTTCCAATGTTTGATAAAATAATTTTACGAGACGCGGGTAATAGCTATCATAGAATGGGCGGAGAAATGATAGCATCCCGATTGATGTCAAATTTTCCTTGGTCCACAAGGTTTCTGGTTGATCTTTAAACAAATCCTTGTGAATAGCCCATTCTATTTCAAATGTTTTCGCCTCCCAAAACTCAGTGGGTTGAACCTGGGACCTAGGTGGAAGAACCACCTTCTCACGCTTAGAATTAGACAGCCTCACCTCCAATTTCTTCCTAGGTTTAGGGTTAGGGGACCTTGAAGCCATTCTTGGGTTTCTAGATGATAAGAAAACGAAATATAGTCCCAAAATAGGTTAAAGATTACCTTGCTTGCGATGAAAAGACAATTGGATGGGTGAGAATCTGTAAAACCATCGCAATGAAAGGCTCCCCAAGAAGAAGGAAAACCATCAAAATTTCCCCCTTTTTGTTTTCGTGTGAAATGTCCATGGAAAGGGTGAAAACCCTTATATAGTCTGATCCTCGCGCGCGTGACTTAAGACAGCTCGGGCGCACGAGCATCAGTCATCCGCAAGAATTCGATTTCCTCTTAATTTCTTTTCGATTCTGAGTCCCTCGCGCAAGGGAGCACTTAAGCTCGGGCACGCGAGTTTCAGTTCACCTAAGGAATATTAAAATTCCTCTCATTTTGCCTTCCTAAGTACCTCACGCGAACGAGTTCTAGAGCTCGGGTGCGCAAGTACACAGACATAATGTTTTGAAGTAGTTTTGCTTCCACTATTCATTTCTCTCACTTTTATTCATTATTTCTCCCATGTTTAGGACACCTCCTCACATCTAATACTCTACACAATGCACAAACACTTCATCAGCTGCATGCATTACCTGATTTATGATAGCTTTTATTCATTGCAACCTCACTATACATTTGACAAGAATAACAAAGGTAGAAACAAAAGTCTTAAATTTCTTAAAAATTCCTTGACAATGGTCATGTAAATAATGTTTGATAAGCATCACGCACATCCGACTCATGTTCCCAAGTGGCTTCTTCTAGTGAATGATTCCACCATCTGATAAGTACCAACGGAATCTTTTTTGTGTGTAGTACTTGTTCCTTCTGATCAAGAATTTATACTGATTCTTCCTTAACCGTCAGGTCCTCTTGAATTTCGATCAGTTGGTAATCAAATACGTGAGTTAGATCTTTCACATATCGTCTCAACATCGATACATGAAACACGTCATGCATGCTTGAGAGTTGCGGTGGTAGCGCAACCCAACATCTCCAACACATCCCAAAACCTCAAAAGATCCGACGTAACATGAACTCAGCTTGTCTATATATATATATATATATATATATATATATATATATATACTTATATACATACTCTAGCACAACAAAACATTAAGTTTACCTGAAACTCAATGCTTGGCCTTTTAAGGTCCGCATAGCTCTTCTATCGGCTTTGTGCGACCCTTAATCTTTCTCTAATCACATGTACCGCTTCAGTGGTACTCTCAAGAATCTCTGGCCCCAACATAAATTTTTCTCCTGTCTCCTCCCAATTGATTGGAGACTTACACCGTCGCCCATATAGAGCCTCATACGATGCCATACCTATACTTGTTTGATAGCTATTGTTGTATGAGAACTTGATTAATGGTAAATGTTGATCTCACGATCCCTGAAAATCAAGCATATAAGCTCGTAGTATATCTTCTATGATTTGATTTACTCGTTCAGCCTGACCATCTGTCTGTGGATGAAATACTGAACTGAAATCCAGTCTAGTACCCATCCCTTCTTGAAATTTCTGCCAAATTTGAGAAGTATACAACGGATCTCGATCGGAGACTATGCTCAATGGAATACCGTGTAATTGAACGATCTCCCTCATATATATATCTGCCAGTCTACTTGCAGTATACATTGTATTATAAGGTAATAAATGGGATGATTTATTTAATCTATCAATGATCACCCAAATAGCATTATACTTCTTCACTGTCCGTGGTAATCCTAAGATAAAGTCCATAGAAATAGATTCTCACTTCCACTCTGGATCGACAATGGTTGTAATAACCCAGATGGATGCATGTGATCCACCTTCACTTGTTGACATACTAAGCACTTTGAGACATACTCAGCTACGTCTTTCTTCAAACCTCTCCACCAAAAGCCTTTCTTCAAATCCTGATACATTTTAGTACCACCTGGGTGGATAACATACCTTGACTTATGAGCCTCATCCAAAATAATTTGTCACAGGTCAGCATCAGTTCATATACATAACCACCCTCCGTACAACAGCGATCCATCAGCCTTGATGGAGAAATCTGGGCTACTGCCATCAATCACACCCTGCCTGATCTTTACTAACTCTGTGTCTTTCATCTGCAGCTCATAGATTTGATCGAAAATCACTGATCCGATTGTAACATTTGCTAGGAAAGCTTTTGAAGTTTTCATCTCGACCCTCGTATCATACAACGATATATCTCCTAACAGCTTCCATCTGCGAAGTCCTAAAATAAGATTCGACAACTGAGCCGAAGCCTTCCGCCTCAAAGCATCTGCAACCACATTCACCTTGCCTGGATGATATTGTATGGAGAAATCGTAGTCTTTAAGAAATTCCATCCACATTCTCTATCTCATATTCAGGTCTTTCTGTGTAAACAGATATTTGAAACTTTTGTGGTGCGTAAAAATTTCAAAAGTTTCTTCATATAAGTAATGTCTCCATATCTTTAGTACAAAAATCACCACTGCTAACTCAAGGTCATGTGTCGGATAGTTCTTTTCGTGATCCTTAAGTTGTCTTGACCCGTAGGCGATAACTTTCAAATTTTAATTTAGCATGCAACCTAAGCCATTATGTGATTCCTCACTATACACAGCAAAGCCTCCACTCCCTAATGGAATGGCCAACACTAGTGCTGACGTCAATCTCTTTTTGAGTTCTTGAAAACTCTTTTCGCATTCTTCATTCCACTCAAACTCAACCTCTTTTCTCATAGGTCTCGTGAGTGGCCCTAAAATCTTTAAGAACCCTTCCATAAACCTCCTATAATACCCAATCAGACCGAGGAAACTGTGAATCTCCATCACAGTCTTTGGTTGTTTCCATTTTACTACTATCTCGATCTTTGCTGGATCCACTGTAACACCTGCTTCCGATATCACATGTCCCAAAAAGCTCACTTCTTTCAGCTAAAACTCAAACTTGCTGAGTTATTGGTGCTCACGCAACATCTACAGAGCGATCTTCATATGCTGCTCATGCTCTTCTCGAAACTTTGAGTAGATGAGTATGTCATCAATAAACAAAACCACACATGTATCTAAATGTGATTTGAACACTATGTTCATAAGATCCATGAATGAAGGTGGTGCATTGGTTAAGCCAAAAGGCATCACAAGAAATTCATAATGCCCATATCTAATTTTGAATGCCATTTTTTAAAACATCCTCAGCTTTCACCTTCAACTGATGATAACCAGATCTTAAGTCTATTTTGGAAAAGAACTTTGCCCTTTGTAATTGATCAAAAAGGTCATCAATTCTAGGCAAGGGATATCAGTTCTTAATAGTCAGTTTGTTCGATTGGCGATAGTCGATGTACAATCTCATTGACCCGTCCTTCTTCTTGACAAATAAGATAGGTGCTCCCCAAGGAGACACACTTGGTCTTATAAAACCTTTATCTAAAAGTTCTTACAATTGGTCCTTCAACTCTTTAAACTCAACTGAAGCCATTCTATACGACGCTTTAGACACTGGCTCGGTACCTGGGGCTAAGTCTATGGCAAACTCAACCTCCTGATCAAGTGGTAATCCCGATAACTCTTCAGGGAAAACATATTGAAACTCACAAACCACCAAAATTTCTGCAATCACGTTCTTCTCCTCCCTTTGCTCTTGTAAAACTGCTAAATATCCACTACAATCATTTCTCATCATTCATTTTGCACGTATTGCGAAGATAAACGGTATGAAGGTTGATCGCATGCTGAGAAATTTGAATGATCTATTCCCACTCGAGCGAAACGTAATTATCTTTCTCTAGCAATCAACATTTGCGTCATGCTTGGATAACCAATCCATACCAAGGATTACGTTGAATCCTTGCATATCCAACAGGTTCAAGTCAGCCATTAATTCATGATCTTCATACTCCCTAATGGCTACTATAACTGATCGACACTCTATGTCAGTTTTAACCGAATTCCCAGTTGGGACTGACACATCCAAAATAAAGTCTAAGGGCTCAGGAACGATCTTCACCCTTACTGCAAATTGAGGAACAAATGAGTAGACCCTGGGTCTATCAACACTCTGGCTTCATAGCAATAGTAATCATCCTTGCTATACATTTGTAAAGTACCTACATTATATACATACTAACAATTAAATATGTATACAGAAAATATAGCATTCAACTTATGAACATAAAAGACTATTTTCTTATCTATGCACCTTCTCTATCTAAAATTTTAAATAAGAATATAATAACATTAACTAGGCAATTATACCTTGGATTATGTCATTGTTGGTTTGGGCATCCTTAGTTGTCACTGCATAAGCACGGCCTTGCATTGTAGGTTTTATAAACCGCGTCGATTGTGTAGGCCTTTATGTTACAGTCGCCACTCCCCCTTCATTCCTTAACTCTGGGCAATCTCTGATGATATGGCCCATTTTTCCACACTTAAAACATGCCCCTGTACCTCTTCTACAATCAGTGGTCCTATGCGATTTACCACAACGCACACAAGTTTCTTGCGAAGTCGAAGATGCTGCTCTTGAAATTCCCTGGGAAACTGACCCTCTAGTGGTAGTAGTAGGGCCAAAAGGGAAAAATGATTTAGCTAGGGTAGGTTGGAATGGCCTCACATAATTAGCCTGAGTAAACTGTTTCTGAACCAGTGTCATGAACCTTGGCTTTTTATTTGCTGTTTCATAGTTTCCAAACCTTCCCTGGCTTGATTTTCCCTTGCTCTTTTGGTCTCTTCTTTTGTACATCTCATCAATGTCTTCCTCTGCAACTAGAGTCTTACTCATCAATTCTCCATATGTCTCCAACTGAAACATTGATACTCGATCACAGATGTTTGGCCTCAATCAGTGTTGAAACGTCTTTGCTTTCATCCGATCTAAGGCTACATGTTCCAATGCAAACCTCAACAATCTTGTAAACTCCACTTTTTACTCTCGTACGGTCATCTTTCCCTGTTCAAGGTTTATAAACTTTACTTCCATCTGATCCCTCACATGTTGTGAAAAATATTCTTTGTTGAATTACTCAAGGAACTCTCCCCATGTCCATAACATATATGGTGTCAGAGGAAGAATTGTCAGAAATTGTCAGAAATTTCTAAAGCTGAAGCTTTGATACCAACTGTGACAGCCCGAATTTTGATAACCGAAACCCATGCTATCAGATCACCCGTTAGGGCGATCCCTTGCTTACAAAACACTTGGTACATCCACGCATAGCAGAAAACAAAGCTGAGATCTCTAATATGCAAATAGAGTCATCATAGTTAGCAAATGAAAGTTCCAGTTCTATATTCAAAATAGATCAAACTAACGGTTCTAAATTTCATGCCATAATACATGGACAAAAGAATTGAAACGAACCACTGGTGATGAACAACCATCACCAAACAGTGGTTCACAAAACAATATGCAAAAATATATATTACATTGTCAAATTTTCTAACTCAAAAAGGTTGGACGTACCAAATCCAAAATACAGAACAAGCACAACCACTCTGAATATCTACTTAGGAAAGAGCACCTCTGGTAGGGGCTCAATTTCCTCCTCTGGTTCGTACTCTGGATTGCTCTCCTTATCCAATTCCTTCTCTAAGTCCTCACATGACGTATAGTCGAAGGGTGAGCTAACATATAAGCTCAATAGGGGAAAACATTACTAGCATTTAAATCTCATATCTCATAGCATGAAGTTTCATAACTGATTTTCATGTGCACATTTCACATTTTTCACATTTAAATTCCATATGTGGAAATTTAATCACACACACACTTAGATCACATGCTTTGTTTTGAAAACATTGGACATAACTTAAAAACAGTAACTTAAATTACCACCCCAAGAAAATATAGCATTGGGAGCCACATATTATACAGATGGGAATCCCGACCATCATCGTTCAATGAATCATTTCATGAAAATGCCCAAGCTCATGCGTTATGAGGGATACTTGTGCCGAATGAAGCATTACCATGGGCGGGTAAGAGAGTGAACAAATATCCGGCCGTACCGGAGCACAATGAACAGATATTCCACTATACCGGAGAACAATTTGAGATTCGTTATACTGAACCTTAAAGTATAGTGCAAAATTTAACTTATAGTTTTCACACCATCTAATGTGATTACATTATACTATTTTTGGAAAACTATTATTCATACCCGATTTTGGAATTCACACAAACACATTCTTCACATCACATATCTCATATTACATCACATTTATTCTTTTCAAAACTTGTTTGAAAGCATAGAATATCACATGCTTATTTTTACAAAACTTATCATGGCTTATCACATCACAAACTTATCATGGCTTATCACATCACATTACTCAACTTATACAGAGCACATTCAAATCAAATGGTCGTAAGTTTTCCCTACCTCAAGTCACACTTAGCCTAATCCACACATAAACCTCGTGAGGACTCGCATGAATGCTTAACACCTTAACCTACATCCAAAACCATCCAAAGGGTCTTTAAAAGTGTCAAAAAAAGTCTGTTGAAGAAATTCTCCCAGACTTTGTATCTCGCGCGTGCGAGATACAGGGTCGGGCGCACAAGCTCAAAAGCACTCACAGGCCTTGGGCGAGTGATTGAAATTCACCTTACTGAAGCTAAATTTCTCCAGCTGCCTCGGGCACGCGAGACCCTCGCGCAAGCGAGTTCATAGACTACTCATACTCTCGCGCGAGCGAGTATCAGAGGCTCACTGGAGTTTCTTTTACTCGGTCGAGTGAGGCACAATTACGCCTTTCTGAAGGCACCTCGCACGAGTGAGCTTTGAAGCTCAGGCGCGCAAGTTTCAGAATTTCTTTGGGTTTGAGATTTCAAAAACCCATATCTCTCACGACCTTTCATGCACACTTTTCACACATATTTTTAGGGAATCAAAACTACTAAATCACACACTTAATTTATTTTCTCTTACCTTTTAATTTAGCGTAATCCACGCTCAATCTAAGCAAGGATCGAGCCACCACGAATTTGACGGAGTGGATTTCAAAGAATCAAAAAGAATTTGTAGATCCTTTCCTCCGCAGATTCTCACAATAAAGAGATCAATGGTTCACACATCTTCGTCGATAACCCAACGAAGTTTCTTAAAGGCCTGAAGCTTCGGATCACACGGATTTGGAACAAAATCCCTCTTCTTCTTCACAACCTTTTTCTCTCTAAACAAACAAAGGCAAGAACAAATGCAAAAGAGGGTTTGTGTATGTGTCACCCTTCACTTATCCAATAGTGGATTGTTTCCTTGTGAAGCACAAACACACATTTGTGTGTTTCACTTACCACTTGTTCTTTCAATGTTAAACACATACACACTAAGTGTGTATATGTACAAACCCACATACCCAATCTAACACGTACCCACTCATGGGTCCTCACACATGCATACCGATCCAATCAAACACTGAAATGGTGTGGTGTTTCGCACCTGTACTCAATCAAATTTACTTACACGTTTTCCTAAAATTTGGGGATATTACAATAAAATTGGTAAAATATCTGATTCATCACACCCCCAAACTTAAATTTTGCTAGTCTCTAGCAAACAAAGGAAAAATATTTGCCCTAACTAAATATTAAATGCCACTTTCATTGGGAGCACGATTGCATTTATCAGATGCAATAAGCCTTTAAACCCCTAGGTGATCCCTAGTGGAGGAGCTGTGTCTCCTGAATATTTCCAGTGAAGGTACTTACCAACTTCAAATATTTTTGGATTTTTTTTAAAAAAAATTTCAAAATTTTCAAAACTACTTTTAAAACTCTAAACTATTAGTAATACTCACATGGTTGCTATTAAAAACACGATTCCATCCATCCATTACTTCCCATCCTAGCAGTTATCCTTGATCAGATGCTCAACAGTTTCAATTCATATAAAGTGTGGAGTGTGTGTGTACCAATGATAGAATTCATTCATTATCAACTTTTCTAAACTGCAGAGTTAGAAAACATTTTCATCCAATTCCTCACTGTGGCATACACTCTCAAAGGATATCGAAATTGTTGGGTCTCTCACAATGATATATATATATATATATATATATATATATATATATATATATATATATATATCTCATTGGAAAGATAATCTATTCTACTCTTATGCTCTCAGATTTTCATAGTGCTTATCAAAGACATCTCTACTAGGCTCTTACCTTGAAAATCTTTAATTGAAGAGGTCTTTGTTTGGCTTGTAATGGGGCTTTGGGTTAAAAGGTTTCGAAGAAAGGTAAAACGATTCAAAGTTCTGAGAATTTAGTACAACTCCCACCTGTTCTTCTTCAGCTTTTTTCTTTTTCTTCTTCAGGAAGGATCTAAAAAGTTGGATCACTTCTTCCTATTTTATATATTTTTAATAAATCCCTCTCTCTTTTTCAATCACTCTCTCGATTTCTTTCATTTTCACAGTTTGGAAACCTTGTTGCTTCTCTTGTCATTTTTTTATTTTCTCCCATATTTTTCACATTCATATTTTATTTCTTTATCAGATGTAGCCATTTTTGGTATTTCCCTTTTTCTGTTTTGCATACTCCTTCCACTCTACTATTTTTCCTTTGTTCTAAATTCTCAGAAGTACAAGGGTAAAAGACCGAAAGTTTTAGAAAGTACATATGATTAGGGTTTATAAAATTTGGTACAAAGAAATTTGGTTTCAGGCTTCTAATATGGGTTCAAGAGGTAAATTGTTAGGGATTTTGTCTTTGTGGCTCAAACGTATCCAAAAAAATAGCCTCTTTTCATTTCCAAACTTACTAGTAGTGATGCCATATTGTTTCAATGCCTATAATAAACAGTTCTAGAAAAACAGATAACACAATCGTAGAATTGGATTCAAATAGCAGAAATGAGATTTCGATTACAACAGTCAAGAAGTTCAAAGAAAGTTGGAATATATATCGACAAAGCAGTCTCTCTCAAAGAAAGGATAAGTTTCAAAAGCTCACTGAGTAAAATATTTCTAAAACTATGATCTAAATTTTGCAATTCAAAGCAATACATAGTTTCAAAGTTTCAGTTATGATACAAGTGTACAAATGGACTAAACATGAATATTAACTACTTCCTATCATAGATTTCGAACTTCTTTTAAGATGAGATGGTAATGTGTTTGGAATCAGGTTTCATCTAATATTTACTCACATGTGATGGTTAACTAAAAATAAAAAATTTAAAACAAACCTAAATACATAATTAAAATATTAATCTAAACCTAGAAAAAGCACCGACAGCAACATAAAAAAAATAATTTATTTTATATATATATTATTATATATATATAAATGTAGTAATATACACAAGAGTGTGCCCTCAAACTTAAATTGGACAATGTCCTCATTGTAAAAAAAAATAGGGGATATAAAAAATGAGCATGATGCCAAATGTACTAGGCACAAAATAGGCGCAAATAAAAATCAAATCCCTCCCCCAAACTTGGAAGAGACGACATCTGGCAGTATCTAAAAGGAAACAACATCAAGAATAAAAGAAAATTAGAGAAAAAAAAATAAAAATAAAAATTTCTATTTATATTCAAAATAAAATATGTACATAGATGGTGTGCAAGAAAAGAAAAGAAAACCTAGGAAAAATTTAGACACCGGAAGCAACAACCCCTGAGATTTAAAGATTTGCGGAGTAGCACAATCTCGAGGGCGGGGATCTTAAAAACCATCCCGTCAAAAAGATCGCCACCTCCCGACTCTGGGATATCCTCAACTTGCCACCTTCGGAAGAGGAACTGCAATTCGGGAGGGAAGGAGTGGTTTAGGAAGATAGGGGGGCGGGGGGGGGAGGGGGGGCGGTGGGGAGGTGAAGATGGCGAAGGTGTAGGTGGTTGGAGGTGATGTGGACGACGATTTCCTCTTCTTGATTTTCTTCTTCTTTACCTCTTTGGCCAACACCAGTTGGACTTCCTTGTATTCGTCCCACAGGAACTGTAGAGGATCCCGCATTTTTTCGACCGCGGGTCCTCCCAGGTCAGAAGCTTGATTGGCAGGTTGGTGGGTTTGTTGTCTAGCATGGCTGTGATGGATTATCATGGAATTTAAAGAACATGCACGACGGAATATGAAACGACGTACTTAATTCAAATGTATCTTTAAATAGAAATGCCATAATGATATTCAATGAGAATGGTTGGCAATAATTGAAACATCGGCTAGGTTAAGGCGAGGCGGTTGTACTATTTATTGTGACGGACGACCCCCGTCGTAAGCTCACAATGGTCAACAGAGCTTCTTCTGTGAAAATTTATCTACCGTCCAATCTCCGGATCATATTTAAAAAGATTTAAAATTTTAAAACGAGGGTGATGCCTACACCAGAAATATTATTATTATTATTATTATTATTATTATTATTATTAGAATAACATGTAGAGATAAGACAAATCTGGGCCTCTAGCTTCCTTTGTCAAAAGAAGTTTCGAAACTCCGATCTGCTACTCCGGCTCAAACCTGCAAAAGAATAAGAAGCAAGAATTAAAAGAAAAGAACAATCGAAAGACAAATATTAATTTTCAGAAAAACTGCTTCCTAGGCAGCGACACCAAAAACTTGGTAGCTCTATAACTATTCCTTGTCATAATCAATTGCGAGCACACAACGGTATTGTAGCACTAGTATAGGATTGATCCCATAGGGAAGACTACTATTCAAAAACTTCTATCAACCTTTAAAGAATAAAAAATTGTGGTTTTGTTTAAAACTATGGTGCAGAAAATAAATATATTCTACTAATTTGAAAACTATTACACAGATCTTAGGCGTTAATTAAAATCTAAAAGTCTCTCGATATCCTAAGTGCTGAAAATAAAATTACAAAAAATTAAATTTAATCCCCAACCTTCCAGGTTCTAGTTGTCAATTAAAATTTGTCAGCCTTCAAATATTTACATGCTGAAAAATAAAATGCTGAAAAGTAAATACTACACTACGATGATCTTCCAGAAATTCTACCTTAGTTGTCAATTAAGATTTAAAATCGTTGGATGTAATATAAACAAAAATTAAAACTATTCTACTTTGCATAAAATAAAAGACTGAAAATAAATCGACTAAGGTTTGATCTTTCGTCCTCCCAATCTTAGTTGTCAGTTATGATCGAGATTTCTAGGATGCTTATTCATGGACGTAAACTCTCTCATTTATAGATTCACAAGAGCCTGCTATAATAATTTAGGACTCTAAAGAAAGTAAATTACCTAAAACAAATTTTCCTAAAACCACTCTTCCTAATGCATATCCTTCTTGCTTCGGCCACTAGAGGCGTGTAGGATTTCTCCTTCCTGATCTTCAGTAGCAGTGATTCTCGCCAATTTCCTTGCTCTGTAGAATGCATAGATTCTTCTTTTAGATTTTACAATTCTTTGCATGGCTGTGCACTTCTCACGTGACTCTTCAGCAGAATGTTTGAACTTTATGATACAAAATTGAAAGTACAATTTTATATTTCTCTCTGTTTCTTCATACGATTTCTTCTCGATCACTTGTACTTTACCTTGTTCTCTCCTAGTCTTCTCCTCAGCAGAATCATAATGTTACGATTTCTTTCTTTCTTTAGTATTGGCTCTCGATTTTGCACTTCTTCACTTTGACTAGCTCATAAGCTTCACGATTTCTCTTTATCAGCTCGAGAATTGGTATTCCAGCTATGATTTGACTCTTCTTTTACGATCTTCTAGCTATTGGTTTAAGATTTCATTTTGGCAATGATTTTCACTTTGTTCTTTTTTTGCATGTTGATCTAAATATTCACCAACAACACATCATTAGTAGCAAACTATGGACTATCAGCACTTAATTGAAGGTATAAAAGTGGTAAAATATGTGACTGGTCACCCGATAGTGAGGCACTGGCACCCGGCGTCGGGGTGTCAACGCCTCATTTTAGGGGTGTCAGCGCCTCTATATCAAGGTGTCGGCGCTTTGCTAAAAAAAACTAAAAGGGCACTAACGCCTCTGTAGACACCCAAATTTGGCCCAAGGCCCGATCGAAATAGACTTCGAGAGAGGCGCACCCCCGAGCTTCCGATAGCATCTCCCATACCCTTAGGAACCTTCCCAAACCCTTAGAAACTTGCCTAAACCCTTAGGAATTACCCCCGACCTCTCCGGATCCATAGTTAACCCTCTCAGGCAATGGTTAGAGAGAGATGTACCAGGGCTAGAAGGAACCTCTACTAAGACTGAATCTTATACCATTGAAAATTAGAGGTTCCCAGCTTTCCAACAGGCCAAGAATCACCTCAATCCGAGTTGTACTTCAAAAGTCACGACAATCCGAAAAAGACTCAAAAACTGCACTTGGTTGAACCTCTCGAGGAGATGGGCATACCTGGCGTGTGTAATACACACGCTAGGCCATTCCTGGAGAAATATTGCCTGGCATATATATTATACACACCAGGCCATTTTTTCTCAGAAATGGCTTGGCGTGTATTTTATACACGCCAAACATAGATGGGACCCCCAGCGGGCATTGGACTTCTCTGGCACTGTAGCTATGCTTGGCGTTGATAATATACACGCCAGGCTTAGCTACAATAAATCTTAGATTTTGCCTAACTTTTACTTTTGGGGTTTGACTTGTTGACCATCCCAATATTTATGGTGGGTTTCATTAGGACTGTTGCACCCCCACTTACTCTATTTGTAACCCTCTAGTCATTTGAAACCTCACCCTATCATCTACCATTGAAATATATTTCCGGCATTTCCAAGCTCTCAAAATCCTAGGAAACCTTATATTAGAATATTACCTAATTATTAATCCTAATTAGCTCTTAAGTACCCTCCTAACCTCCCTTTTTCCTATAAATAGAGAGGCACCCCTTCTTTTATAAAGGCTTGAAAAAATTTCAAAAGAGAGAAAATATTAAGAGAGACCTTTTCCCCCCTTTGGTGCACCAATCCCATACAAATTTCAGAACTTCAAAGCTTCCTTTAAACCCCATCTTCCTTCAAAAACCTCTTAGTTTAGGTGAGAGCTACCCCTTAGCCCTCTTCTCCTATCAATTAGCTATCAAACCTTAGAGGTTCCCCCCCATTCCATCTACTCTAGCTATCGGAAGCTGTCCAAGTGCACCTACGCGAAGGTCCACAGTTGTGCTACAAGGGCCCGAAAGCTTCGGCTCTCCCCTCTACTCCTCTACCTTCTTAACTTTTTCCTTGTCCTTAAATTTGTGTCGTTATGCCACCAAAATCTCGATAATTACGGAGGGCATAAATAGGGCCAAAGTGCCTTTGGGCAAGAGGAAGCGCTCTTTTTTATTTTATTTTTCCTTTTATTTTGGCTATAAGTAAAGACCGCATCTGAGCAGATTAATTAGGCCCCTAACACCTTCCCGATCGATAACCGAAGCCCCTACCTAAGAGCCTTTGGCGTGAATTGGTAAATCAGAGTCATATTTGGCACTTTAATGCATTTAATATTGATTTGAGGTTCCCCGGGACACCAAAAGCTCTGGGTGGCGGCTCTAGTTTTTTTATTAAACGAGCGCATCATCGCGATGGACTTGCGAGAGCCCACGGTTGCACAAAAGGCGACTCTGCTGGGGAGAGTTAGTAGAGCTTTCCCTTAAAATTTGGCCTTTTTCTTTATCTTTACTAACATTTGGTTGTTTTCTCTTAGTTTCACTCACCCCTATGATTCCATCAATTTTTCTTACCCCTACGATTTGGTCTATTTTTATTTACCCCTACTTTTCCGTCGTTTACGTGCCTTAGCCGATTGGCGGGCCTACTTGAGCATTGTCTTTACGATTCATTTATTTTTCTGTCATTTATATGCCTTAGCCAATTGGCGGGCTTACTTGCGTATTTACACGCTCTAGCCATTTGGCAGGCGTACATGAGCTTTTACTTTTTGCAATCATATCTCATCAGTGGACGCCGACCCGTAGAGACAGCACAGGACCATCACCCCCTGTTTTTGAACATTAAGCAAACTCCCTTAAAAATTAAAGTTAAAATTGAACCAAGAGGGGGGGACTTAATTGAATTTTTTCGGGGGTAGATTTTATAAGGGTTGGAAATTTTAGGCAAAGATACAAACGTCTCGGTTCTTAGTATGGCGGCAGCCCCTAGTGGTGATGATCCAGAAAAGTACCTCCCCATCCAGTATCTGAGAAGGCGCTTGTGCCGGAGGTATATAGGGTGGGTGACTGATCCAGTTACGACGCTTAAAACCCTTGGGGGAGTGCGTTAGTTGTCCCAAATCAACCTTGTATCTCTAGGTTCGGTGAGGAGGGACCCGTTACAATAAGAAAATCAGTCCCCAGAAGCATTGCTTCCAAAAAGTCGAAAAAAGAGACCAATTTCGGGCTTACTGTTTGCTGTCAAAATATAAATATAAATCTCATTTTTGTCTGGCGCGTGTAAAATACACACCAAGTCATTTTTGCTCTGGCGTGTATAATACACACGCCAAGCCAAACTCTCTAGACATTGGCCTGCGCATTTAATACACACGCCAAGCCCGTGCTAGGCTAGGTAGCCCGAATCTGAGGCCTATTAATCACCTTCCCGAGTCCCCCTCTTAGTAGTTTAGCACTTTGATAGGTCTCACACTCTTCGACACCCAATATGCCATCGCTGATCAAAAGACGTTACCTTCTTATTGACTCGCTTCGGAGGATAGGGTTGTTTGCATGGATTCCCGTGCCTTCACATAGATCAAAGGATTTTCCTTTTGATTCTTCCAAAGCACATTGAAAGCCTGCTACGAGAGATATTTAGGGTGCGAACGCCTCCCAAAATGGAAATTCCAAAGGCCCCGAAGTTTTTTATCATAAATATTCTCTTATTTTAAAATAAAATAAAAAGACCTAAAAATATATAGCTTGTGGCGCCGGCATAACGACATCACCTTACCCTCCGTCATCCCGTAGGGAAAGAAGGAGAAAATTCTACGGACCCCACCCGAGGCATCGGTACCCAACCCATCACCAAGCCATGACGTGGGCTGTAGATCCGGCGTACGCCGATCCCGATTCATCTCTGCCACGCTCCCCAACCCCTTCTCATTCGGAGGAAATGTTCACCTCCATTCCACTCACCCAACCATCATTCACCGTCACCGGACCCTTTGGTGCAACCATATTCCCATCCGCATCCATTCAAAGCTCATCCCTTTCCCCACCCACATTCGTTCAAGATCCATCCACATCCACTTCAAATCCCCCCAATTTTTCCCCCACCTTTATCCAGGATCCACCTTATGTGTCACCCTATTCTTTCCCCACCTCAAACCAAAATTTACCCGAATTTTCTTCCACATCCAATATACCCCCTCATCTCCATCCGATCTAAACAGACCACATTTTGCCACATCCACTCTTCCAAACCCCCCCATCTCTCATCCATACCTTCCCAAAATCCAAACCAATCCTCCACCTTTACCCCACATTTTCCCCAACCCCCTAAGCAATGACCAATCATCCCTCATCCTCACAAACCACACACAATATCCCTTCATATATCCAGGTCATGCTTAATGTTACCGGGGCCATGCCCGATTTTTACCATACACCCACCCAATCCATACCCTATATTCCCCTTCCATTAGGTACACCCCTTGCACCCACCCCCTCACCCAATCCAATGGCCATGATGGAGGAAATGGTCAGGGCCTACACTAGCTAGAAGACTTCTCAAAGCAGCCTCCCTTATCCACCCCTCACAAACTGACCTCATACTCTCCCAAATCTCCATGCCCCTTTTCTCCAAAACTCTCATCAACTCCCCATTATCCATACCACGCAAGACCCTCACCAACCATTGGGTCATTGGAGCAGGCCTCAGGCCCCAATGGGCCAGACCCACAAAGGCCCAATAGGCCAACCCATCAAAGCTTAATGGGTCATACCCATCAAGGCCCAATGGGCCATACCCATCAAGGCCCAATGGACTAGACCCACCAAAGCCTAATAGGCTAGACCCATCAAGGCCCAATGGGCCAAACCCACCAAGGCCCAATGGGCCAAACCTACCCAGGCCCCATGGGCGAGACCCACCCAGGCCTTATGGCCCAAGCCCATCCAAGCTCCTTACCCAAGCCCAGCGAGGCCTAAACCTTAGAACCTCATACCCACACCCTCCACAATTCCCTCAAAATTCCATTCACCCGTCATACCCAACCCAATACTGGAACCTATCTCACACCGTTCATCAACCCCAACTCATCCATCCTCCTACATCTCAAACTCATGATCCCCATGAATTCCCCTAGGCACAATGGCCTCATCAAGCCCTAATCCAAAACCCAACCTCCACTCACCCCATCATTCCACCGAATTTTCCCCATGTACAGTGGTCCCATCCTGCACCCCTTCAGACTACCCAACACCAACAGGAAAATCTCACCCTTTCCCCGTTCTATGAAGACCTGCAGTATGAGGAAGATGAGAAAAGAAATGTGGGGCTTATATGGGGGCACACACAAGTATCAATCCTCCGCCACCCGTAATCACCAACCCACCCGCAGTACAAAGTGAGTGGAGATCAATAGTCGAAAGAACGACACCACCATCCAAAGAATCTGAGCAATTGAAGGAATAGTTGGACAAGATCCAAAAACAATTAATGAAGATGGATGGAACTGAGATCTATGCCATAGGTTTTCCGATCTGTGCCTATTTTCTGAAGTCCCATGACACCCAAAATTCAAAGTGCTAATCTTCGACAAATATAATGGCACGAGTAACCCCATTGAACATCTCAAGTCCTACTATGGGGACATGTGTCAGTAAGGAGGGGATGAGCGTTTTCTTATAAAGGTCTTCCAAAAGAGCCTTACGGGGCCCAGCCTTAAGGTGGTTCACCTCGCTGGAACTTTCCATGATCAAAACTTGGAAGGATCTGACCCACTTATTTCAAGAGCAATATGTCTACAATATAGACATTAAACCTAGAAAATCAGACCTGGCCTGACTAAAGCAGAAGCTCGACCAAGTATTCAGAGATTATCTTGGGCAGTGGAGGATACTGGCATCTCAGGTCAGGAATAGAATACCCGATGATGAACAAATTGAGATGATCTCAAGAAACACTCTTCCGATCATCTCAAATTTTTTGGTACACCAGTAGCAGTCCAGCTTTGCTGACCTGGTGAGGAATGCTAACTGCTGCGATGATGCAATAAGAGAGGGGCAGTTGAACAAAATGGCAAACAGTGGGGTCCAGAGGTTCGTCGATCAGAGAAATGAAAGAAGAACTGGGGCAGAGGTGCAAACAGTTGGCAATATGTGATCCAATACTAGCACAACCCCATTCCAATTTAGGACAACCCAGCCAATCCCAACCAGAAGTGAGCCGACGCAGAGAATTGGAAATGGCCAAGGGGCACAGATGACCCCAAAGCAGAGAAAATCCCATTTTGATCGAGTCTTCACACCGTTGGGGCAATCCCTGAACATTTTGCAGCCTTTGTTAATTGAAAAGGGTTTAGTTATAGCACTCCAGCCACGACCCCCGCCGAATCCAATTCCGAGGAACTATGATCCCAACACCCATTGCAACTTCCACCAAGGATCAGGCCACCCGACTGATCATTATTTCCCCTTGAAACATGTGATACAGAACTTAATAGAGGCTAGTAAGATCATCCCTCTGACACTTCCCCAAGCTAACCAGCATGCAAACATACACCAAGTGCCACTATCACCACACCCACCAGGAGGGGCAGGTCCAAGACCAACTATCAACGTGGTAGAAGAGGATGACGAGGAGTTTGACCCGTCGAAATATATTTGCGCCTAGGAAGATTTTGTAGCACCACGGCAAAGAAACTGGGAGGACAGAAGCATCGGGGTGATTGAACCTTTGAATTTGACTGATTACTTTCCTAACCCCGCACCACAAGCAGAACCCTTAGATCTTAGGATATATTTTCCATCACCAACTCCCATCAATTACGTCCAAATCAATTCATATCAGCCATATACAACCACCCCCACCAAATACCAAATGGCCGATTGTGTCCCCCATCCCCCTCCATCACCGATCAACTATCAATGGCCCACCTCGTCACATCATCTCTGATACAGTCATCCACAATCCTCACCAACCCCATTTGGCCCACTTTCTCCACCCTTCCATCTGTTATAAAAGTTAACCAGGTGATCCCCGCCCATCCCAATCCATCAGCACAGACACCTTCTTTCACCCCATTTCAGATTACGGGACTAACTTACGATCCCCATCCGGTCTCACTTCGTTATGATCAAACAAATGTCAATGCCGATAGCAGCAAGGTGGGGGCAGTGGATTTTGTCACCAGGTCAGGAAAAATCTCCAAATAGTTAGACGCACTAGTACCAGCACCAACCCGACCAGAAGGGAAGAAAGATACTACTGCGGCAAACCCATTTGAGAAGATGAGCCGAGAACACATACTTAAAACCCAACTAAGGAGAATGCCAGCCCATATCATCATCTGAGATCAGTTAATGACATCCTCGCTTCACTTCTAAGCCCTGATGGGGGTATTAAAGAATGCGCATGTGTCTCTCCAAGTAAGCCCACATAAAGTCGGACAGATAATCAGGCAGGTGATGGCTCTCAATGCTATCTCTTTTTCGAATGTTGATTTACCTGAGGAGGGAAATAATCACTCTAAATCCCTCAATATCACTGTTAAAACTGAAAATCTGATAATCTCATTGGTATTAATCGACAATGGGTCTGCTTTAAATGTGTGTCCTCTGAGAACATCTACCAAAATAGGGGTAGATCCTTGTATGTTAAGACCGACAAAAACCAGTGCTAGAGGATTTGATAACACAATAAGAGAAATAATCGAGAAAGTCGATCTTGAGCTCGTGATCGGGCCAATGACCTTTTCCATACCTTTCCAAGTAATGGATATCAAGTCTTCCTTCAACCTGATGTTGGGGCGCCCTTAGTTACATGAGGTCGGGGCAATACCTTTAATATTGCATCAGAAATTTAAATTCGTGGCTGGACAGAAAATCATCACCGCCACAGGTGAAGGGCATGACGAAAGAGAAAAAGTCATCCACAATATTGAGAACCCCAAAATGTTAGATGTGTCGCACACAATCGAAGATACAGACCTCCATAACTTTGAATACAAGATATCGGTAGTAGTCCCGGAGCCCCTGAAAAGTATCATCCTGAAGACCGGAGGTGGAATGGTTGCGGTTGTGGCCATGCTCCATAAATGGGGCTATCAGAAAGGTAAGGGGCTGGGACCCCAATTACAAGGCAGAAAAGGCCCAGTCAGGGCCTATGGCGGACAGCAAGTCAGATTCGGGCTAGGTTACAAACCCACTAAATAAGAAGTTCAAGAGGCCAAGGAAAAAGCCCGAATAATAGCCGCTGCTAGAGCCAAGGGAATAAACCTAGAAGAGGAACCCCGCCCTAAACCTCACATCTGGAATACCTTCGTGAGCGCAGGGATTGTAAAGATTGATCAGAATGGGGCAACACAATTAACCTCCCACAAACCAATAGCCCCTATCCACCCCACCAATCCTCAAATTATTCCCCCCAACCAGGAAATAGACCTAGCCGCTTTGTCCCTTTTTGAGGAAGAGTCTTTCATACCTTCACAATTTCCCCCTATGGTAAACCACCACAGGACCTTGCTGACATTTAAGGATAGGATCCCAGACGAACCCAAAATCAGTATGATGGAGGTTGACTCCGAAGAATCACATCAATTAGCCTCCTCCATCAAACCAGGTAAAGCTGCAACACCGCAGGTAAGGAATAGGGCGTCAATGCTCCTAACTCTGGAGGCATCGGGTGGCCTAAAATTCGGTACCCGCTTCCCAAAAAATAACAACCTGTAAAAAGTGAGGTTAGCCCTTGGCAGGCAATATCATGTGTATATAGAGACCCGCCTTGCCAAGGGCCCACTTCCGAACAAAAATAAAAATCTAAAAAAATAAAAGAAATATAAAATAACCAAAAAAAATTATCTTTTAAAATTTCCGATAAAATCAAGAAAAAATATGTCTTAATTGAAAAATTCGTCTCACGTGAAATCGACCCCTTTCCTATAGAAATACAAGAAAAGGTAGGAGTCACGATTCTAGACGAGAAAATCTCTGCTAAGGAGCTTCCCAATGATCTCCTTGTTTCGAAGAATTTATCCAAAAATATCCAAAATAGTCTAAACTGATCCCACGACTTCTAAACATGCCCGATCGCATGCGACCTAAGCATAGCGTTTTGTGTTCATTCCTTTTCTTTAAAAGTTGTCTGATGTCAGTTGTGAGCACGAGTTCCAAAGTCCCACGAACGACATCGCCAGGCACTCCACAGTCACGCGGCCTCACTCGAGCGACTATGTTCTTCCTTATTTCACATTAATCAGACATACTCAGTCGCGCGAGCAACTCACATGGCACACCCTTAGTCGCGCGAGCAACTATTTTCTCTTGGCTTTCAGGCTATTTTGAAGCCTATCTCATGAGAGCTACTCAAGGTCGCTCGCGCGATACTCAATGTCGCGCGAGCGAATTTCAGGATTTTGGGATTTTCTCTCAAAATTGAATTTTCTTTCTTATCCCCTTTTTACCTAACCCTTATTGACATTAAATGTAACAAGTTTAAGGCATTAACTGCCTTCATTTATCACCATTATTTCACAATTAATGCACTTAAAACCACAAGATCTTACCTCATTAGTTCGCAGTTCCTTGTGTGATCTTTTGATCCAAATCTCGAGATCCATGGCGCCCTTCCCCCTTACGTCGGAAGGCTTGAAGACCCGACCTCTTGCAATCGTATCATGACACACACAAAGGTTTTATCCTTCCCGGTGTGCACAATTAACTCCTTAAAACCCTTGTCAATCACACTAGGTTACCCTTCCCAAGAGGGTTTCTCACTTAGCTTTCACACACGATTCTCACCTCGACTAATCGACGCTTCCAATGCGCTCTCACAATTTGTGGTCTTTCGTGGGAGATCGATTGTGAACTTGCGTCTTTGGCAGTAATGGTTCACACACTATTCACTTTATACCCTTGGTTTGCTTCCTTGTGAAGCATACACACACCGATGTGTGTTTATCAACTGGCTTGGTTCATTTTTAAACCCAACACACATAGTCAGGTGTTAGCCTCTTATTCAACAAAGTCAATGAGCCTAAGGTACGTTTGAAAGATCTGTTCAGAATTCTCTTTTATGAGTGCAAACACAAAAAAAATTATAGAGGGTTGGGTTTGGTTGTATCCCGGGAACGTGTTTACTATTCACATATTTTGTTATTTCGGTTCTAACCGGAAGGAGGCAAATAACTTTTAGCGATAGTGTTTATCTTAACGTGTCTCTAAGTTCTACCCTTGATTCCATCTCCTTTAATTTTTGCTTTCATTCTTCCAATAATTTTTCTAACAATTCTAAACGTTAGTCTATGGCATGGAAGCATCTATGACTTCAATCAAAGTGATGAATCAAGATTTCATGTGATTTGAACGATTTGGTGCAACGAACTTTACCCGTTAGCAACAGAAGATTTTGTTCTTCCTCACACTCTTAATCTTGCAAATACTTTAGACAAGGATCTTATTGACTTGTTGTCTACGAAATCAGACTACACTCCAAAGGTCATTACTGTGCGAAAGAAACGTAAATATGATAATTACATATGCAAGGGTCATATACTGAATGCGCTCACTGATTCTATCCACGACATCTACGTTAGCGTGCCCACTGCAAAAAAAATCTGGTATGCACTTGATGAAAAATACAGAGTAGAAAAATATGGAAATCATACTTTCTTTATTGACAATTTATTTAATTTTAAGAAGAAAAATAATAAGCCTATTCCTGTGCAAGTGTATGGCTTGCAACTTATCATTAAGCATCTTAGTTCTTTTGGGATTAAACTTCCTGAAGAATTTCAAGATTGTGCTATAATTTATAAATTAATGTCTTCTTGGAGTGATTATAAAAAGAAGATGAATCATCTTTGTCTATGACTCAACTTTTATGTCATCTACGATTTGAGAAAGAATATTGGAAGGTGCATTTTCCAACTAGAATATGCAAGGATAATTGGTAGTCTAATGTATGTAATGCATTGTACTCGTCCAGATATTGCCCATGTTGTGGGTAAACTTAGTAGATATACTACTAACACTGGTTAAGAACATTGGGATGTCATACATCGAGTACTCAAATATCTTAAAGGGACTATAAATTATGTCTTGCATTATTTTGACTATCATGCTGTTCTAGAATGATATAGTGATGTTAGTTGGAATACAGATAGTGAAGAATCACTACAAAAAGTAAGACTATTACCAACACAAAAATTGCCACTATTAACAAAAAAATTGTCGCTACTACTACTGTCGCTATTGAAACAAGCTTTTTTTATTAATAGCGGCAATTTTTTGTACCGCTAATAGTCTTATTTTTTGTAGTGAATCAAAGTCTACGACCAATTGGATTTTCACTATGGCAAGTAGAACCATTTCTTGGAAATCTAAAAAACAAACTTGCATAACTCATGCCACTATGAAAACCAAGTTTATTGTACTTACTGCAGCATGTAAAGAAGAAGAATGACTTAAAAATCTATTGATAGACGTACCTATAGGGGATAAATTTGTCACTGTAATTACCATATACTGTGCTAATAAAGCGACTCTTAAACGAGCGAATCATATAACGTATAATAGTAAAAATAGGCATAAGTTTGAGACATAAATATTTCAAAAGTCTACTCAAGGGTAGAGTAGTGCCGTTATATTCTGTAAAGTCGAAAGAGAATTTGACCGATCCTTTTATGAAGGGCCTTGTAAGAGAATACTTACATAAGACATCTAATGGCATGGGGATGAGGTCGATAAAATAAAAGTCACCTTCAATGGGAACCCAACCTAAGTTTTGTGAACCATCAGTTAGGTTCAATGGGAAAAATAAATTGAACGAGGGACTATGTTGACACTAGAACAAACTATATGTTCAAAATAGCTCATTCTCATATGTCTACTAAATTAGTGTTATTCCTGTGAGAGAGGATGAGATTGACTCTCTTAATGAATCTATAGCTTTATTTAACTTAGAGTTGTATATAGGAGCTACTCTTGATAGATTCATCTATTTGAGCGTGGAAGACGGGCCGCTTTCTATGGAGCGATAGACTTTCCTAGAGCACTCAAGAAACTAGGATAAAATACATGGCCATAAATGTGCTAGCTTTTTAAGAACACTAAGTTTTATAAATTATAATGTGTGTAGTATATCCAGTTTGTTGGATAAGGTCCTTAGCTCAAGACTATAAGTAACTAAGCAGCTTAATAAACTTTTATATACTTACACTAAGTGAAAGTTCAAATTTTTTAGATACTTTCATTTATGCATTGTAATTTTCATATGTCCAAATATTTTATTTTTAAAAAAATTTTAAATAGTGGGGGATTGTTGTATATTTTAAAGAATTTTAAATAATTTTCTTTCTTGATTTATTTCAAGATACATTTTTTTTGTGATAAAAATAAGGTATATAATTTTAGTGATAAAGTAATGTAACTTTATCTTAGATACACTTATTTCGTATTACGGTAAATTCTAGTATGTAAATCTTAAACCTCTAGAAGATCGTGTAAGTAATTTTATTTTTTTTAAATTCTCTACGAAAAGATGCCTTAACAGTCAGTTTTGTGAAAAAGGTTTTAACGATTAATTTTTCTTATGAAAAGACGCTTTATCGTTTATCTTTATCTGAAATGTTGTATCAGTATCTATTTAAAGAGATTTATTTTTTATCTTTTACAGACAAGAAAAAGACAAGATAAAAATTCTTTTATCTCTATATTATTATTTTTGAGAATATTACGTAATGTTCAAAATTATCTTTTGTCAGTGTAAACATAAAAGAAATTATAAAAGGTTAAGCTTGGTTATGTCCCAGAAACGTATTTGTTATTCTCCTCTTTTACTGTCGCGATTCTAATCGAAATAAGACAAATAACGTTTAGAAAAAACGTTTATCTTAACATGTTTCTAAGTTCTATTATTGATTCTATCTCTTTCAATTGTTGTTTTCATCCTTCTAATAATATTTTCTAACATGTAAGGCCATCACAAAACACGTTTAAAAACTTCCTAATACGTTCGGAGGGCCAAAAATGATTCGGTGGGTTACTAACGTTTCAAACGTGCCCATAGTATCATTCATCTTATGAAATATCTGCATCTGCTGATGTCCTACTCTCTCAAGTATTTGCCTTCGATTAATAAGTTTTGGTAACAATCACGCGCCACATGGTTCTTTAGTAAGTAAGCTCTTGTGACCCCTTAGTAAGCAAATTTCTAATGCCTATTATATATATATATATATATATATATATATATATATATATATATGAAAATAATTTGATTTTGATCATATACCCACTAAATATCTAGAAAACTCCCGTCTAAAACCACTACATTTGATGTTCGGGTCACTTTTAGAGATGTCTATCACGCGAAATCAACATGTGACCCGTCTGATTATCCATTCGAGACAGAAAAAATGATCTGGATCATCAGTCAATAATTTTCAGTTGAATGCTCTTATATAGTTATATTGAATAAGCTGACGCCAACAAGGGTTGTTGGCACTGGAGACAATGGCCAAGCGTCAGGAGAGTTCCTAAGTTCGAATCCCAACAACTTCCTACTTACTTTATATAAGTGATGTACGGGAACACGACATCGCGACTTCGTTGCTTGATTAAAGATGCCCGAGATTGCAATATAGTCAACCTTTCAGTTGAGTTAAATAGGCACAACACCTCTTACAATTATATATCAGTCACTATCGCTTGGTCTTGATCTCTTCAAATCAGATGGCTAATATTTGCTTAAAAACAAAGCATGATGCCACGTGGACCTTGATTTCTCGGTCAACAGAATTCCCAGCGAAAGTGGCACTGAAGTCGTCCATGGGTTAAGTGAAGACCGCACGCAATACGTTCCTTTGGCTTATACCTCCCAATAGTCCAATACGTCTGCGTCTCATGATGAGCTGCCAGTGAGAGGACGCTGGGAATACAAACAACGCGTGACGGACACGTGGCCCTTCACGTTTACCTCAATCCATGTCAGCCGCTTTAGGTTTAGCTTCTACTTTAGTCTGAGATCGGACGGTGTTAGATGCACTAACAAATATAGAATCGTAGGTTATAAATATCGGTACCCAAGATAATTTCTTAAAGACAATTTTGTAAGCAGACAATTTTGTAAGCAGCTCATAGACTCAATGTAATTGCCTGTGCACACAGAGTGGGTGCAGCCAGTAATATCATACCACATAAGCTGTCTATAAATTTGTCTATCAAAATTTGTCTTTTCTTTTTTATTATAATTTTAAAGAAAAGGCTAATAAATTCTTGTGTTTGGTCCGAGAGCTCATAGAAGAAGCACGTTTATAATCACCCCCCTTTAAAAGTAAATATCTAACAAAAACTTATACTTAAACCTTAGTTACCTAAATGCCTGTCAACCATAAATATTTACCTTGATATTTAAATTTTAAATGCAGTTTTTATTATTTTTAGATTAAATATATTTTTTTTAACATATTTTATTATTTTTTCAAAAGTTTTTCTAATTTTTTAAATTTTTACTGAATTTTTAATTTTATTTATTTCTTTTTTGTGAAAAAAATATTTTTTTACTTCTTTTAATGTAATTTTTACTAACCTATTGACCCAATCAAGTATCCTATTTTCTAGAATCTTTCTCGGTTAATGACAATTTGGGTATTAAGGTGAATATTTAAATTTGGAGGCATTTAAATAACTAAATTTCAAGTATAACGGTCTATTTGATATTTAGCAACGGGGAGGATTTAGAAAACCAAAGGGAGATTTTAAAAAATTTCGAAGATATGTGATGGGCCAAAAACAGGTGGTCAAGATCCAATCCTAATCAACAAAGTCATTGGTTCTTTAAAGGATTAGATTGATCGGGTGTTTGAAGTAATCATCACTGTGGCAACTGGCAAAGATCCAATCGTAATCAACGAACTTATTTCTTTTTAAAAGGGCTATTAGATTGATGGGGCGTTTGATGTAAGCGCTTTTCAGTCACTAATAATGCCACTAGTTGTACATTTGGGGTCTTGAAAGTCAGCTCGTCGTGTAAAGATTGCCTTTAAAGTCCGTGGAAAATTAAGTGAGGAGTTATAAACTTAGAATTAGGAATGCTGCTGTAGTTGCTTTGGGATGGGTATTATGTAAGCTCATACCCTTGTTGTCTAATACATGCATCATTATTTAAATATTTTTAGCATGAAAGAATGAGATAAAAATAAGAAAATTTACATGATCGATCCTGTCAGATTTACCTTTTACGTCAGAGACTATATTTTCACCTTTACCCAAATCAATCTGTTGCGTGCCGAGCAGTCTCCTGCCTTTAAGAAATACTGAAATTACCCCCAAAGTAATAAATAGTCGTCCTTTATTCAACTCATTACTGTTTATCTTTTTTACTTTTTACTTTTTCGTTCGAAGTCGGTATCGATTCGTAGTTGCTAGCGCTCCGTTTTTGAATCTTCAAGCTACCAAATCTATAAGTTAGAAATTAAAGTACCTTTCATTACTGTAGAATTTTTTATTCTTATTTCGACGGTCTACGTTTTGAATTAATTTTCTTTTTTATACTAAAATAACGGAGCGATAACGATTTCCTATACAATCGTCATCGATTATTAAGGTAATCGATACCGATTGTTAACGCGATCGATAACGATTGTTCATACAATCGATAACGATTGTGTAAGAAATCGTTATCGATCGCGTTAACAATCGGTATCGATTGCCTTAACAATCGATGATGATTGTTAACTAGTCTGATTATAAACAATCTCTTTTAGTATCTGAGTTACGTCTTTCAATTTTATTACAGTTTATTTATAGAAGCCGTGAATATGGTTGTACAGCGGGCTGTTGCCAAATGTTTGCCTATTGGCATTTCGAAAGTCTATGAGGAGGCAAGCCCGTAGTCGAAGGAGTTACTCAGAGTATCAGTTTTCGCTGAAATATTCCAAATGCCAAAGGGTGTTAGCTTTGTTGGAGATATCGTCCATGCCATATCGAATTTTTGGATTGAGAAGAACCACTTTCGAATCGGGAAGAGAGATGTCTATCTTCGAAAGATAGACATTGCCTCAATACTAGGCCTTGCGGTGGTTGAATCCCAACAATATACCCCTTCCGTTAAACCACTTGAAAAGGAAACCATTCGATACCAATATTTTCGTAGATTGTCGACCGGAAAAATTATTCGGTCTCATATAGAAAATGGATTGAGGCTAGCGAAAAGTGATGATGACTTCGTAAAGTTGACTCTTCTATTTGTTCTGTGTATATTTCTTTTTCTCGAGTCCTACCATCAACTGTCGGAAGACCATGTTGAACTCGTTGATGTTGTCGAGAACTTCAAACAAACACCGTGGGGTCTCTACGTGTTCAATGACTTGTTTGAGTATATAGAGAAGTGCATGAAAAATAGAAAGACTGCTGACAACGATAAAGTCCTTAAGCTGTATAATGTTTATGGCTGTATGTGTATACTTCCATGGTGGGTCTATGAGATGCTGTCTGACATCTCACCTCAAAAAATGCCCATGATGAACCCTTTCTCACGATTGTTGAAGTGGGCGAAGAAACCGCAAACGAGGACGAAAGGCTACACTCTTACGAAGATGTTGGACAGCAAGGTATGATGTTGATTTAAATACTTCAAATTTGTGAAGGTAAAGACTTTAAAGAGTAAATTGGAAGATTTCGACTCTTTAACCAGTCGATATCGACTTCCTACGCAGTCATCATCGACTTTCGAAGCAATCGCTATCGATTGCGTACGTAGTCGTTATCGACTACCTACGAAGTCGATATCGACTTCCTACGCAGTCGTTAACAATTGCGTACGTAGTCGTTATCGACTTACTACATAATTAACATCGACTTATTAGGAAAACATTATCGACTTCCTACACAATCGTTATCGACTGTAAATGAAATCGATATCGACTCATTAAGCAGTCGATATATTACAGTAATAGTTCAGTTTTTTACATTCGACTTTCTATAATATTGCTATTTTATTTTACAACCAGTCCTTTGTTATAACAGATTTACGCTCCTCTCGAATCTGTTTCCTTAGAGTTGGAAATACCCCTCGTAAGGGATTATTAGCGGGGTTGAAAGGCTGTTGGGGAGAAGATAAAGGGGAAGAGAAAAGAGAGTGTTCAAGAGGTCAAGAAAACTGTGGAATTTGATTTCCGGCCCAAGAAAAAAAAAATTACATTCTGATCAAATAAGTTGACGAGGAAGAGTTTAAGGACGAAACAACGTCGAACGAAGACTCGTCGTCAGAAGAGGTCCCCGTCCAATTAGACTGGCCGAGAAGGGATGCCACAAAGACGAGCGGCAGTACACCAACCTCCTCTAATGAAGTGTTGTTGAGGAGGATTTGATGTGAATTTTAATTGTAATATTTTACTCGTAAGTGCACGAATCGGATTGTATATAGTGGGTGCGGAGTACGAGATCGTTCCCACGAGGACTAATTTTGAAAGATCTAAAAGGACAAGCAATTCCAGAAATCTACTGAGATCCAACAGTATTCTACCAGTCTTATGATTTAGGTGGTTTGATGAGATGATAATTACTGACTACAAACTAAAATTTGATTGATAATTCAAAAATAAAGATAAAGATGAAGATACTAAATCCTCCCATCTTTGGTCTGTTCTTCCCATAATACAAATCTAAGGATTAAGCTATGAGATATGTCATTGAAAACAAACATCTTTTATGGAAGATAAATGGTCAACACCCCAATAGGCTCCACGTTGCATCCCTGCAATCAGGACTTAGATGATTTTCATATATAGATTTGAGATCAAGGGCATGGCTCGGCACACTTGATCTCAGGTTCAAATAAAAATCATCCCCAAAGTGGGTGAAAATTCTAACAAGAATACCACCATAGATCTGAAATCAAGGGCATGGCTCAGCACACTCGATTTCAGATTAGGGAGTAATTAAGATAAAATTACCATTACAGATCCAAGATCCAGGGCATGGCTCGGCACACTTGATCCCGAATCATAATTGTAATTAGATCCACACGATGAAAGCAAAAAGACCATAACAATAATAGGATAAAATTACCGTCACAGATCTAAGATCCCGGGCATGGCTCGGCACACGCGATCCCAGAAGTGGCGAGAATTTCATCCGTTCATGATAGCACAACGACCATAAAATAAGATCTCATATTTTAATCATAAATTTATATTATTAAAAGTACATCCCTCGGATGGGAATCATTAGATCCCCATCCCTATGAATTTAGCTGCACATATTGTAATTAAATGACATAAATAAATAAGAAAGGAAAAATAACATTAATTTAATAAATTAAAAATACCTCAAACTTCAACAGAAATTACTTTGATCCAAAAGTATGATGATCTTCAGAAACGAAATTAATGCAAGAATAAACTTGAACAAAAATAATAAACTGAAGGAATGAGTACTGAAAATTAAAGGAATAAAGCTCTCAAAAAGGAATAAATAAAAACTCTCTAAAACTAATCCTATTTCCCTAAGAAATTAAATTCTCCTTTTCGAAGTGTTTGAGTCGCTTTAAATAGAACCCACGTCGCATAAGTCTCCCCAGCCGCAAATTCAGGGTTGATTAATCGACCCAATAGGGTCGATGCATCGACCCTGCAAAAAGGGCTAAAAGTCAGCTTTAAAGTAGTTAATTCTGTGTCAGACTCTCCTTCTCCTCGATTAATCGACCAAAAGGGTAGATGCATCGACCCCCAGAAATCCGTGAATTTTAGCACACTTTTTGTATCAAACACTACTTCGATATTTCAGCCATAACATTCTGTCCCAAACTCGAATTGAGGTGATTCTTAAGCTGTTGGAAAGCGGACGAAAAGATCTACAACTTTTGTGTTTTGACAATTTCATAATTCGGGTGTCTTGAAGGTTCAAATTTAGCCGCAAGTCGCACCAAGTTCTCGATGACCCAAAGTTACAGTGTTTTGACATTATTTTCAGAATTCTTGGGCTGTTTTCCACACTTGGCTTGTATTTACCTGAAACACTTCAAATCTAATAATTCTCATCAGATAGCCTTCATCGGACAGCTAAATATAGATATTTAGGGGTAAAATATCATCATATTTTAGTACTCATCAGGATTGATGGTATGAAGTTGGAGAACTTGAAACTCAACCAGAAAGTGAGCCATTTGGAAGAGTTAGTGAAGCGGTTGGTGGAAGAGAATAAGTTCCTTCGGACATAAAGCACCTCCTTTGATGACTGGATCACTTCAAGGGATGTAGAGTTGTAAACGGTTAGTCACTTCAACGAGGTGATCTGAAAGGAGCAGGAAAAAATTATTGAACTCCTTCAAAGGTAACACCTAAGGTATGGGTTATAATATAGTCAGCTATGAATTATTTCGATATTTTATTGAGTCGATAACGACCGTGCATACAATCGATAACGATTGTATCCACAATCGATAACGATTTCATCCACAATTGATAACGAGTAGATTTGGAGTCGATTCTGATTGTGTGTAGAGTCGATATCGATTTTTTGTAGAGTCAATATCGATTGGTTTTAGAGTCGATATAGATTATTTTTAGAGGTCATATCAATTGTGTTTAGGGTTTTATATCTGGTTAGTTATCTATTTGATTTCTTTCGATATTCAAGATCGTGTTATTTCAAAGTTATTATCGAATGTGCCTCTCACTGTCAATATAGGACTAGAACATATGGGTCCAGCAAACAAGGGGACCATCAGATATGGGACCACCTCCTCCCACGCAAAACACGCAAGAGGAGGTAGCAGCAGCTGATAACCAATCCTAGGCTCATGCCAATAAGGGTGGTCCGGCTGGTGATGAGCAACCCGAGAAACCATTCGACGCTCGCTTTAGGCCTAGGAGTAAATCAAAAACTGTTGTCTCGAAGCCTAGGACTGGAAGAAAGCAATTAATAAAAAAAATTGCAATAGAGACGATGCCCTCTTCTACGGTTGAACTGACAGCTGAGCAGAGATACATGAATGTCATATGGACAGCTCCCGTTGAGGATGACCGAGTAAGTTACTTATTTTTGTAATTTGTCCGTTTTTCTGATGATAGTTAGTAGTTAATTTCGTTTTGAATTTAAACTTTAGCCGTTATTTTATATGCAACACCTATGTAAGCATCATGGGTGATTATACACTCCGAATGCATACTTTCAAATGTTTTGAAGGCGAGGGACACTTAGACAATATTGTAAGTAATCTTTTACAGTCGATAACGACTGTCTAAACAATCGCTAATGATTTCCTTAACAGTCGATGACAACTGTATTAACAATCGGTAACGATCGTCTTAACAGTCGATACTGACTGTGTATAGAATCGATAATGATTCTCTGTATAGTCGATTACTCAAATTTTATTTTATTTTCTTTCATATATTGGGAGCCTACCTAAGACTTCTGGAAGTCATTGATGACACTGCTCATCTTGAGGTAAAGGATAAATTCTTCCTTATGAGCCCCACCGATTTGGCCTATATGGTCATGGACTATAGAGATTTCAAAATTTTTATTGAATCTGAAAAACTCAATGACGAAGCGTTGGGCATGCAAATCGAACGGTGGTCTGCCCTTAAGGAAGAGACGAACTAAGACAAGAAGGTACTCTAAAACTTCTTCAATCGGTTGGGGGATCTCTGGGCTCACCAATGTACCACAGTACATTACGATCGTTGCCAACAGTTTTTATAATTTTTAAATTATATCCTCTAACATTATATTATTCATTTCAGATATTTGTCCCAATCTATAGCCATGACCCATTACATTGGGCGCTTGCAATCGTTAAGGTTGTCGAACGATTGATAATGATCGTTGACCCTATCTTGGATAGGCCCTCTAAGGAGAAGTATCCCGTCCAATTGAAGGTCCTGGTAAGAATCTATAAATTTTCACTATTTGCTTATCTTAGCTACTTATCTTAGCTGCTTATCTTATCTGACATTGCACTTTTCAAAACAGACCCATATTGACAGTTAATATCGATTATACAAATAGTTGATAATGACTGCTTAAGTCTTTAACGACTTAAGATACAGTCGATGTCAATTGTATAAGTCGTTAATGACTGATTACACAATCGTTAACGACTGCTTATACAATCGATATCAACTGTATCAGCAGTCGTTAACGACTATACTAAAAGTCGATTTCTACTGCTTATAAAGTCGATATCGACCGTATTAACAATCAGTATCGACTGTCTGTTCTGAGAAAATACTGAAAGTTTTACTAAAAAATTTTATTGTTTGCTTATCTTATCTGACATTGCACTTTTCAAAACAGACTCATTAGCTTCCCGCACTTTTACATTTACACGGAGACTCCACTGCATTGAGCGCTGAAAAGTATCCTTGGTTAAGTTCTGATTGCCAGACCAAATATGTACCCCGACAGAGCAATGGGTGGGACAGTGGGGTGTTTATGTTGAAGTATATAGAGTACTTCATGATAGGAAAGAAATTTGACTTCATCGAAGGCAATATAAGTCAGATCAGGACAGAAATTGGCTAGGCCCTTGCCAAATTCACTACCGCTGGAGAAGCCGAGCAAGATACCGATGTAGAACCTACTATTGATGCACCACCCTAGTTTTTTTCATAAGATATAATTGTATTTAGTTATAAGTCGAACATTCATGAAAATTTGTAAATGAAAATTTTAATTTTTGTACAGAAATATGAGTATTGCAACATTCGACTGCTTGTGAAAATTTATAATCTCACGTAGGTACAACTATATCCGCCGACCGTATTGACAGTCAATATCGACTGTACAGAGAGTTGATAATGACTGCTTATACAGTCGTTAACGACTGCTGATATAGTCGATATCGATTGTATAAGCAGTCGTTAACGATTGATTATTCAATCGTTAACGACTGCTTATACAATCTATATCGACTATATCAGCAGTCGTTAACGACTATATAAGCAGTCATTAACAATTCCTTATAAAGTCGATATCGATCGTATTAACAGTCGATATCGACTGTCTATTCTGAGAAAAAAACTGAGAAAATGCTAAAAGTTCGATGTACTGAAAGTTCTACTAAAATGTCCTTTACATTTTTAATGAAAATTCATTGTATATATTATATCCAAATTTATAACTAATGGACTGTGGGGGTTTGTGTTGAAGTATGTACAATCTAGCCAGCTTCTTGTACTATTTCTGGATGGCGATCTATCTCCAACCCCTGTGCGTGAAAAAAATCTCATTTGTTAATAGATAGAAAAATGCAACTTACAAAACTCCTAAATTGAAAATACAAGTTAGCAAACTCATAGATACGAAACTTTTAATGGAACGCTACGACGATTTACTATGTAAAGGAGGTACGTACTGTATCACCCCATCGGTCTACTGCGGTGCAACTCATGCGATTGTAACCATACTCACTGCACCTACCACACTGTAGGGCCCTAACCTCACTCTTAGACTGTATCCTTCTCCTCGGACGGCTGACTTGCTTTCGACAATTATAGGATGGTCTAACTTTCATATTTTTAGGCAGTTGCTCAGCTTGAAATTCCTATTAACTTTTATCGAGAGTGGAAAGCCATTGTTCGTCGTATGTTTGTCTAAAATAAGCAGTAAAAAACCACTTCTCACAGAAGTTATAGTAATCGTAACTTCTCCAATTGATGGCCGCCACGACATGCGAGCAAGACAAGCAATGAATGTGCCAATGACGGCAAGTACACATCTTGTGTTCCAAGTTGACGTGATAAATGAAAATTTCAAAATTGACTTAGAATTGATCGCGCTCTTTCTACCAGCCCATTACAGCACCTTCTTCATGTGCTCGTCTGCTTTCGAGTAGAGGAGGATGGTCCATTGCTCAGATATCTGTCGGTGCTTTTAAAAATGATCGGCGACTTTCTCTCTAGTAGTTCTGATTAAATCGATAATTGGTCTCTCTCGAGCTATCTTTAGTATGCTGTTCAAGCTTTTAGCATTATTCATAGTCAGAGAATGGTACTGTCTTCCTTTCATATATGCGGGTGCTCAATGCTTCGGGTCTATTTTCAAAATATACTTTACACCCCAAGGATCAGCAGGATCTTTCTTTATTTTGTTAATAAAATAATCAAATCTCTCTACTGAATATGCACATGTGATGCTCCGCTATAATCCCTTCACATTATTCCTAGGATACTTGTGTGTCAAATTTTGTGTCATATGTCGCATGCAGTAGTTGTGGTAGGTGTTAGGAAAGACATGTTTCACCGCCTTTATTAAATCCTTCAACCTATCTATGATAAAAATAAAATCTTCGATAAACTCACCAATCATGAACACACCTACCTGTTCAAGAAACCATATCCACGTATCCTCTTCTTCTAACTCGATGGCGACAAATGCTAACTATAATATATGGCCATTACCGTCTTGCACCGAGGCGATAAGTAGGATCCCTTCGAAATGTCCCCATAGGTGTGTGCCATCTACAAGTAATATGCGACGAAGTATATTGTAGTAGCTTCCGATGCACGAGTCAAAACTCTAAACAAATCTTTGAAACTTACCGCCAAGCGTAAGTTGAAAGGATGTTTGTACATTAGGATCTATCCTCTCCCATCTCTTTCACGTAGGTCGATAGATTTACAAATTATCCTTTCCAACTGCCTCTAATATTATTAAGGGCAAGTTCTTTCCCCCTCTAAGCCTTAGCATATGAGATTTCCACATTATAAGTTTTTTCAATATCAAACATTATCGACGCCGGTGTATTGTCGAATCTTTCCATAAGTTTCTCCCGTACATAGTTGGCTACGAAGGAGATTGTTGCATTACAGTGATCGTGCGGTTCGATCTTAGTGGCCCCGCATGTGTAAGTACTATTGAATATTTTAATTTTGAAAGAGTCCAGTCCAGTCAATTTAGACGCATGTATTCACCATGAATAATCCGGTTCGTAGCATCCAACTGTCACTCGATAATTAGCGGTTTTCAAAAGCCGAATTTAAAAGTTTTTCTCCACCGCGTGCTCTTTCAATGCTATTTGAAATGTTTTTTTATCTCTGAAGATCTCTCCAACTTCAAACGTCTAATTCCGGCATTCGATTTTCACCTCTTGATCGGAAGACTCGTCCGATGTCTCTGACACTTCGTAAGCTCCATCTACTAATGGATTATCATTGTCTCTCATAAAATTTTTCGGATCTTCTTTTATAAACTCATCCGGTTTGTCATCATAATCTTCGATGTTCTCTTTACTAGCAGTGTTTTGAGGTGATTGACTAGATCTTTCTTCACTGAAGGGATTCTGATGTGGTTGACTAGGCCTTTCACGGAACGGGTCATGACATGGTTGACTAGGCCCTTCCCCGAACGGGTTCTGACATGGTTGACTAGGCCCTTCACCGAAGGGGTGCTCATGTGTATGGACATGAGATAGAGCTCCTTCGGCAATCTCCATTGATAGAATAGTAGAATATAATTCGTAAGTCAGTCAAGTTGTGAATCCACCGGGGAAGACATAACGAAAATCGCCTTCATCTCTCACTCTTAGAGGTGCGCAGTCTAACTCTTGACTACAATATTGTGACCCATGCATATTTTGTAGTGGGTCATCAAATGATTCAACTGGAGTATCGTTTAAATCAATAGTTACTTTCATGGTCGATATGCTTGCCGCAAAATCGCCGTCAGCGTCTAACCGAACAGTATTATATGTAGGTCCTTCCTCCTCAAACGTACATGGCTGGAAGGAATGGTTACTCACAAAATCAGTCCCACAAAGGGGTACTTGTTCAGCTTCGACTGGGAAGGAGGACGGTTCTTTAATGATGAATACTCTTATAATGTCCAACCCGGATTTATAAAAAGAAAATAGAGTGGTCAAATCATCCGAATCCAAAGCGTCGGCAAACACATGGGTATTCACTATCTTCATAGAGAACTTTATAAAAATTATTTCATCTGGTATCGCAAAACTGATAGGAAAAATTCGCCTTATGAATCATTCATAAGAAATATTCGTCGAAATTGTAATAATCCTCTGACGGCTACCTTCATACAAACAATCATTGTTTACAATATGGCCATCAAAGTGATAGAGAAGAGGAATTTCTACACAAGCCATCGCCTATTTAAGAAGGAGAAGGAAGGGGTTAACCATCATTGTTTACAATATGGCCATCAAAGTGACAGAGAAGAGGAATTTCTATACAATCCATCGCCTGTTTAAAAAGGAGAAGGAAGGGGTCATAAGACAGATGACAAAAATGAGGAATGACAAATTATTAGCAAAACAACTGATACACAATCATTATCGATTGTATAAATAATCGATATTGATTGTATAAACAATCGATATCGACTGTTTATAATCGGTAACGATTGTTTATACAATCGATAACTATTATGTATCAATCGATAACGATTCTGTATAAAGTCTTTATCGACTGTTTCGATATATTTATCCAATAAAAATAATTTTTTAAAATAAAATTATATTTCTTATACTTCACCATTGTATTTCTAAGAAACTTTCGATGGAGTTTACATTGGATCTGAACATACATCCCGTCGGAATGACAAACTGCAGGATCTTCAACTCCCAGTGATACAATGTAGGAGCTGCTTCTCCCAAGCCTCTGTTTTCTTTTTCCAAGTAGCAGATCTGAGGCAGAAGACGTCGTCACCTTCACCACCTCTAACTTCTTACTAACTCTAACAAATTAAAATGAGGAAGAAGGGGATGCATTGGTGGGTTAAAGAAAGTGAGAAAAGGAGGTAATTTGAACTTTTTATTCTCTTTAGAGTCGACTCGGCTTCGAGTTGGTCGGTTTGGATAAAACTGAAAATATAGGGTCTCTGACGTAAAAAGTGCATTTGACAAGGTCGATCAGTTAAATTTCCTATAAAAATATTCTTTATCTTCCAATTTTAGGAAGTCAACTGCCATTTAAAATTAATAACAACCAAGAAGAAAAATATTGATTTTTTTTTTTAAAGGAGAAAAATATTGATATTTGAACAAAAAGATAGATAGCATTTTATTCAAATCTTATATATAAAAAAAGATGAGATATGAGCAGCAACTTTTTGCATATGAGATTTATATCGTGGCACATAGGCTAATTGAAAGACAATGTATGTTTGGGACTTGTTCATGTGAAACACCATCGAAGCTATCTGATTTAAAGACCATAATATAATAATCCTTGATATCGAAGATTGACACAAAACACTATCTCTATCATCTTATTCAACACATTCAGAGGCTATAATCTGATTTAGTGGTTGATTGAAATAACGATCACTGTGGCGAATGGAAAAGATCCAATCCTAATCAACGAACTTATTTCTTTTTAAAAGGGTTACTAGATTGATGGGGCGTTTGATGTAAGCGTTTTTCAGTCACTAATAATGCCACTGGTTGTACATTTTGGGGCTTAAAAGTCGTGAAAGTCAGTTCGTCGGGTAACGATTGCCTTTAGAGTTCGTGGAAAATTAAGTGAGGAGTTAGAAAATTAGACTTACGAATGCTGCTGTAGTCGCTTTTTGGGATGGGTATTATGTAAACTTATACCCTTGTTGTCTAATAGATGCATCATTAAAAAATTGAGATAAAAAATATTCTTTATCTTCTAATTTTAGGAAGTCAACTGCGATTTAAAATTAATAGCGATCAGGAAGAAAAATATTGATATATTTTTTTTAAAGGAGAAAAATATTGATATTTGAACAATAAGATAGATAGCGTTTTATTCAAATCTTTTATATAAAAAGAGATGAGATATCGTTTCAGGGAGATTTATATCGTGGCACATGGGTTAATTGAAAGACACGGTATGTTTGGGACTTGTGCCATGTGGATTTGAAGACCATGATGTAATATTTCTTGATACCGAAGATTGACACAAAACACTATCTCTATCATCGTATTCAACACATTCAGAGCCTATAATCTGATTTAGTGGTTGATTGCATTAAATCAGATGATGGACTTTAGGTTTTGTCTCAATCTTTGGTATCAAAGTTCTTTGCGGCATTGCCTTAAAATGAAAGGGCTTAAATGGTGCTCCCAGGCACAAGTCAAAAAAATAACTAGTCTTTCTTTTTAACCAACGTGCCATGATACAAATCTCATGGGTTAGTTGTAGGTTCAATTGTTTTATCCAAACTTATTATATCAATACATATTTAGAGCATTACACAATAAAAACAAACGTAAACACATCCCAAAATGTGACCCGGCATCATCTAAGATCCAAGGACATTTTCCTCCAAGGTCCTAGGTTTCAAGGCCGACATCTTAATCATTATCCAATGGTGTAGCTGTATTGAGACACTTCCACTACCAAAAGTAAGATTATTAGCGACAGTCAAAATTGTTGCTATTAATTATAAATCTGTCGCTAATACCCTCGTCGCAAATAGTCTTAATAGACTTTAATAGGTTTTTGGTTTATAGTGACAGCTTTTAGCAACCACTAATAGTCTTATTTTTTGTAGTGTCCCTTATGCGTGATATACTTTTTTGTTGTTGACATTTTATTGTTGTCTGGATAATGGGCAATGTACAAGATACAACATGATCTCATATGGGTACCTTTGTTTGTGCCCATGCATTCTCTGAAAGCCTCACATTTAAAATCCCTTAAAAAACATTGATTGCTTTGGATAAAGTGATGGAGATTGTGTTTCATCCCGAGCTTCCACACAATAGATCTTGAGATCATAGCACATCTAACAGATAGTGAGTTTTTTATTCAATGTGTTAGAAATCCCTAAAAAATGGTCTTTGAATCATACGACACACATCATGCTTAAACATGAATTTAGGGTCATTTTTTGGGGATTTGAGAGACATGAAATAAAAAACAGACTGTCTTATAGGAGCTTCATGATCTCAAGATCTATTGCGTCAAATTTCGGGGTGAAATACGATCTCCATCATCTAATCCGAAACAATCAATTGGTCTTAATGGGTCCAAGACAACGCGTGGGAGCAAACAAAGGTACCCTTCTAAAATATCTTTCACACATCTTGGTTAGGGTATTTTTAAGCACACCCTGGGAGACTGCTTTCTCACCCCAATGACGAAGAAAAAAACATAAAAGTAAAGTGGGGTATGAGTTTTACAAGAGTTCTCTTTTTGTGGGATTTTTCAACACTAGGGTGAGAAAGCAGACTGATGGGATGTGAATAACGGTAACGGGTAACCTCTTGGTTATAAAAATTTGTATACCGGTCTACCTTGAAACGTATGGGGAATGAAATACACGGTAATGGAAAAAAATGAGATTTTGAAGCATATCTAAGTATTTCGTTTTAACTTTTAGGGTCTGTTTGGCAATTTTTCGAAAAACATCGGAAAAGATTTTGTAAATCTAATGGATTCTAGCTCTTTGGGAATTTATAGGAATTCATTATTTTTCGGTGTTTGGATTGTGTAATTGACACATAGAAAATGACAATTATCGATAGTATATCTCACACACCCAATAAATTTAATTTTCTATTATGAAGGAAATTTCGTGAGAGAAAGTAAAATTAGGAAAGAAAAAAAGTGACTTTAAGAGAGAGAGAGAGAGAGAAATTTGAGGAGAGAATAATTTAAGAGAGAAATTAAAAGAAATATGTAGAGAGAGAAAATTTAGGAGAGAGAGACTCGAAGAGAGAGACATCTAAAAAGAAGAATGATAATAGAGAGCTAAGAGATAGAGAGAGAGAGAGATTTAATTTTTATTTATTTATTATTATTTTCTTTTTAATTTTTTTTTTAAATTTTAAATTTTTTTAAATTTAATTTAATTATTATTATTTTTTTACTTTACTTTTAAAATAAATAAATAAATATTAAATAAAAAGTAAAAAATAAAAATAATAAAAAATAAAATCACACACACACACAGACACTCTCTCTCTCTCTCTCTTTCTTTCGATAAAATAAATAAAAATAAAAAAATAAAAAAATAAAAAAATTAAAATAAATAATAAAAATTTTAAAAAATTATTTTATTTATATTATTTGACTATTTTATATTTAAAAAAAAAATTAATTTTAATTTTATATTTTAATTTTAATTTATTAATTATTAATTATTTATTTTATTAAATTATTTTATTTTATTTTTATTTTTGTATTTTTATTTTAAGTTTTTTAAAATTTTATATTTATATTTATATTTTATATTTTAATTTATTTTATTAAAAAAAATTTATTTTATTTTATATTTTAATTTAATTTTAATTTTAATTTATTTTTTATTTTTTATTTTTTTAATAATTTTTTATTTAATTTTTTATTTTTGTATTATTATTATTATTTTTTATGTTAATTTATTTTTTATTTTTTATTTATTTTATTAAAAAATTTATTTTTTATTTTATTTTTATTTTTAATTTTTTTAATTTTAATTTTAATTTTTTAATTTTTAATTATTGTATTTTTATTTTATTTATTTTTAAATCTTATTTTATTTATTTTTTATTTTTTTATTTTTAATATTTTAAAAATTTTTAAAATTAAATTAAATTTTTTTTTTTTTTGTATTTTTATTTATATTTATTATATTTATTTATTTTTTATTAATTATTTATTTTATTAAAAAAATATTTTTAATTTTTGTATTATTTTATTATTTTTAATTTTTAAAAATTTTAATTTTAATTTTTAAATTTGTTAATATTTATTTTATTATTTTATTATTTATTTTTAATTATTTATATTTTATTTTTAAAAATTTTATTATTATTATTTTATTTAAGTCTTATTTTATTTTTTTATTCTTGTCTTTTTTTATTTATCTTTATTTTTTTTACTTTTTAAAAAAATTTTAAATTTTTATTATTTTATTTTAATTTTTGTAATTTTTTCAATAGTTTATTTTGTTTCAATTTATTCATTAAAAAAGAGAGTGAGAGATAGATGAGAGAAAAAGAGAGAAATCGAGAATGACAAAAGTTTTTCGATGAAATCCTCCTATTTTAAAGGGATTTGTCAGTTTCCAATGGAAAAGAAAAATTTAAAATTTCCTATGATTTTCAGTGACACAACTTTATTGCCAAACATAGGAAACTATTACATTTCCTTTCATTTTCCATGATTTTTTTATCTTTCCCCCTATCCAAATAGGCTCTTAATAGAAAAAAATATGTTAGATGAGAACTAAACCCTACCAAAAAGAAAAAAACAAGAAGAAAATATCAGATTAAGTAACCAACTTGTTTTAGCTTGTTTGGGAGCAACATCATTCAATAATACCTTTTTAATAAGAATTGATCCATCCGTCAAAACCAATTTTTTTTTACTTAAGAGATCATAGCACTTGTTGAATTAAATATATATTTTTTCATACATCTAGTCTCGATTTCACTCTCATATGAAATTAATAAATCTGATTTTTAAGTGTTTTTTTAGTATTATTTTAGATTAATATGAAGAAAAGACTCAGTTTACCTAGTTTTTGCCAACCTTCTTAGTTTTTTATGGATCGACTCTAGGCTCTCCTCGCCAAAGCTCATAAATACTTTTTCAATTCCGTCAAAAGTTGACTCTCACATTTTTGTTAGTTTAGCTAACTGCGAAGTCACCATTTTTGTCTTTTTAGGCAGAATTGAGAATCTTATGTCGCCGGTGGGCACACCCTGGGATTAACATCCCTCGATATAAGATAACGTTTTTTAAAGTTGCCGCCAGCAGATTTTGAGGGCTATGAAATCTGTTGCGGAGTCAGCTTTTGACAGGCGTTATGCGCCAATGGGTTATCGAAAATCTAACAATTTTAAGATGTTGGTGATGCACTCAATCAATCGATTTCAAATTTCCAATAATAACAAAGAACAAATTTAAAGTGATACATCATAACACCGTGATCTGGAGAAAATCACCATTTTTTAACAGGTGGTGGACTCCACCCTCGCCCGATCACCGTCCAATTATAATCAAATGGTACGCAAACAATTCTTTTCAATTAAGTACGAAAAAATACCTTTTAATGGGATGTGTAAAAAGAAGAGATACGAAATAATACCCAAATAAGCTCAGGCAAATGTATATTTTCTCCTCCGTACTTTACAAATATTGCTAATACAGTAGACAATGATCTCCATTTAGCCCACCAACAGAGAAAGAAATGAGCGCACCATGATGGTGCTCACCACCACATATCTTAGCTCAAATAAATATACATAATTGGAAAAAAATACATCGAGATCACAAATGTCATTGTTCCAGAAATCCGGTCATCCGGAGCACGGAGTTCCGTACTTTGCTTAAATCCCTCCCCTTGAGAGTTCTCCCGTTGCCTGTGCAAACGGAAAAAGACATCTCTCCAGCAACTCTCCTGCCCAAGAGCACATGCGGGGGTACCATCTCCCCAACATCGCCATCGTCTGATTCTGCGTAGACGAAATCAACGGTGCACGAGGGCCTGATCCCCGTTGCAGGGATCCCGACGGGGCCAGACTTTTTACCGGAACTGCGTCGGGTGGTAGAACGAGAATTGGAGATTGCAGTGGTGATCGGACTGTGGGGATCGTCTCTAAGATGTTCGGCCCAGATCACGTCGGACTCTTGGAATTCTTCGGCCATATCCAAAGTTAAAACAAAAACAAAAACCAAAGTATATAATATGTGTGGATTTCGTTAATGTTTTTATGTTGTTTGAAGTGTCAAAAACATAAAAAATCAAGTGTGGGATGGATTGCGGTTGCTTATTTATATAGAGGAGTCGGGAGGGGGGGGGGAGGGGGGCTGAGAGTCGTTTCGTCTCCACCGCACTTGCTTCTTTGTAAGTCAGATTGCGTCACCAAAAAGGCGTTGAGTGCGGCCTTCGCTTTCTGGCGGCGCGGCTCTAACTTAAACTCCCTCCTTTTAGAAGTACCCCCAGCTGGCTTCAGCCATTCGGGTTCGCTTTTGTCGTCTTCTTGTTACAACATATCTCATATCCATATGTGACTAAGATTAGTTTAGAACCACTTGCTCACTAAAATTAGTGAGCGGCTCCCTAATTATGTACCAGTGGCACACTGCCGTCAGGTTCACCTTATTTGGATAATTGGATTGCATTCAGCTTTAAAGTTACATTTAAAAAATTACTATTAATTATTTCTAATACTATGAGTTTAAGAGGGCATAAGTGCTAAAGATGAACAACTTAAAAATTCTCATCATAGATTCTTTTCTTATTTTTTTGGCAGTTCGAAGCCCTTAAACTTATGCTAGTTTTTCATCCGATCCACAATTCTAAGACCATATCTATGATACCTCCGTGTATCATGCGATAGCCAAAAAATGGTTCAATGTATAAAGTCCATGATCCACTCATCAACCTTTTTTCTGTACTAGCCTGTACATAGTTGGTAGGGAAATTTACCTGACCGGCCCTGTCAGATACGCCTTTTACGTCAGAAGCCCTATAGTTTCACTTTTACCCAGACAAACCAGCTCCAAGCCTAGCCGACCCTAAGGAGAGTAAAAGGTCCAAATTACCCCCTTCTAAGACCTTCTTTAACAAACAAAGCATCGTCTTCTTCCTCATTTTAACCTGCAAAAAAGTTAGAGGTGTAAAACCCTAGACGGAGTGTCCTTACTTAGTCTGATCTGCTCCGATCTGCTATTTCGAAGAAGAAAACAGAGGCTTGGAGAAGAAGAAGGCCCTGAACTTTGTCCTTGCGACTAGAGGTATCCTACTTAACCCCATTTTCAGTTTATTAGTGTTATGTAGTGATGCAGTATCTCTTAGAAGAAGAAGGCGCATTTTAGTCATCGGCTCCATATACATCCGATATCGATATCACATACAATCGATATCGATTGTATAGAGTCGACACGACTCTATTTGAAATCGATATCGATTATCTATACAATCGATGACGATTGTATATCGAGTCGATTAGAGGTATATCGACTAGAGGTATCCTACTTAACCTCATTTTCAGTTTATTAGTGTTATGTAGTGATGCAGTATCTCTTAGAAGAAGGCCCTGCATTTCGTCATCGGCTCCATATACATCCGATATCGATATCACATACAATCGATATCGATTGTGTATAGAGTCGATTACGACTCTATTTGAAATCGATATCGATTATATATACAATCGATGACGATTGTATGTGATATCGATATCGATTGTTTATACAATCGATATCGATTTCAAATAGAGTCGACGCCGATTGTATATACAATCGATATCGATTGTATAGACAATCGATATCGATTTCAAATAGAGTCGATATCGATTGTATTTGCAATCGACTAAGAGTTATAGTCGTCTTTTCTCTTTTATTTCATCAGTCTTATGACCCTTCCTTCTCATTCTTAAACAGACGATGACGGACGTGAGGATTCCTCTTCTTTGTCACTATGATGGCCTTCTTGTAAACGATGATGGCTTGTATGAAGGTGGCCGGCGGAGGCTTATTAACATTTCAATTGAAATTTCTTATGAACAATTCATGCAATTCAGCTTTTATGGCGGATGAAACAGTTTCAACAAAGTTTCATATGAAGATAGTGAATACGCCTGTAGTTGTCGACATTTTGGACTCTGATGATTTGGCTACATTATTTAGTTTTTATAAATCCGGAGTGGACGTTATAAAGTATTCATCATTATGAACCGTCATCCTTCGATTGAAGTGAACAAGTAAATCTCGGGGTGATTTTGTGTCTCATTCATTTGACCATGTAAGTTTGAGGATGAAATTGTATACATTCCGTTAGGCGATAGGACGGTTATATTGTAGTAACGATGGCAGAGGGAAAGCAACATTTGATTTAAACGATGCTCCGATTGAATCGTATGATGACCCAGTAAAATACATGCATGGGTCACAACAATGTAGTCAATGGTTAGACTATACTTCAGAGAGGGTGGTGGATACCAACGATTTACCATATCTTCCCCGGTGGATGGACAACTTGGTTTACCCAAAACTTTTGTTCTACCATGCCATCGATGGAAATTACCGGAGTAACTCAACCCCATGTCCATACATATGAGCACCCCTTCGGTGAAGGGCCTAGCCACGCCATTATCCATTCTGTGAAGGATCCGGTCAATCACATCAGAACCCCTTCGGTGAAGGATCTAGTCAACCACCCGAGAACACCGCCATGAATGAAGATACCTTAGAAGAAGAATATGAAGGCGAACCAGATGGGTTTATCAAAGAGGACCCGAAAATTTTTGTGAGAGATATTGACAATCCCCTAGTAGACGGAGATTACGAAATGTTAGAGACATCGGCATTCCTCCGATGAAGAGGTGGAAACGAATATCGAATTGGACGCTTAAAATTGGAGAGATCTTCCGAGACAAACAAACATTTCAAAGAGCATTGAAAGAACACGCGTTGAGAAAACTTTCAAATTCGCCTTTGAGGACCGCTAGTTATCGAGTGACGGTAGGATGCTACGAACCCGATTGTTCGTGGCGAATACATGCTTCTAAATTGGTCGGGCTCGATTCTTTCCAAATCAAGACATTCAATAGTACATGCGAGCCGCTAAGATCGGACCGCATCGGTCACCGTAATGCAACAATCTCCTTCAGAGTTAATTATGTACGGATAAACTTATGGAAGGATTCAACTACACACCGCGCCGATAATGTTTGATATTGCAAAAGCTTATAATGTGCAAATCTCATATGCAAAAGCTTGGAGGGGAAAAGAGCTTGCCCTTAATGATATTAGAGGAAGTTGGGAAGGACAATTTGTTGATCTATCGGCCTACGTGAAGGAGATGAAGAGGGTAGATCCTAATGTACAAACATCCTTTCAACTTACTCTTGACGGTAAGTTTCAAAGATTTTTTTGGAGTTTTGGCCCATGCATCGGAAGCTACCGCAATACACTTCGTCGCATATTGCTTGTAGTGGCACACACCTACGAGGACGTTTCGAAGGGATCCTCCTTATCGCCTCTGCGCAAGACGGTAATGGTCATATATTACCGTTAGCATTTGCCGTGGTCGAGTTAGAAGAAGAGGATACGTGGATGTGGTTTCTTGAACGGGTAGGTGCGTTCGTGATCGGTGGGTTTAACGAGGATCTCGTAATTATCACGGACAGGTCGAAGGGTTTAATAAATGCGGTGAAACGTATCTTCCCTAACGCATATCACAACTACTGCATGCGGCATATGACACAAAATTTGCGACAAGTATCCCGAACAATGTGAAGGGTCTATGGTGATAGCCACGTATATTCGAAAGAGAAATTTGATTATTTTATCAACGAAATGAAGAAAGATCCTGCTGATTCTCAGGCCGTAGAATATATTTTGAAAATAGATCCAAAGCATTGGGCACGCGCATATATGGAAGGAAGGCAGTACGAGTCCCTGACTACGAATATTGCCGAAAGTTTAAACAGCGTGCTAAAGATAGCTCGAGAGAGACCAATTATTGACTTAATCAGAACTACTAGAGAGAAAGTCGCCGATCATTTTCAAAAACGCAGAGAGATATCTGATAAATGGACCACCCTTCTCCGGCGCGATGCTCACATGAAGAAAGTGTTGCAATGGGCGGTGAGAAAGAGAGCTCAACCATACGGGCGCGATCAATTCCAAGTCAATTCGGAAATTACATTCATCACGTCCGACTTGGAATACAAGACTCAGAGTTGCCGCTGCCATACATTCATGGCTTGCCTTGCTCCCATGCCGTATGCCATCAATCAAGAAGTTACGACTACCATAAATTTTGTGAGAACCGGTTTTCACCGCTTGCTTTAGACAAACATATGACGCAATGGGTTCCCACCTCGATAAAAGTCAATGGGAGTTCCAAGCAGAGCAACTCCCTGAAAATATGAAAGTGAGACCACCCTATTATTGCCGAAAGCAAGCCGGCCGTCCGAGGAAGAGAAGGATAAGGTCTAAGGGTGAGGTTAGGGCACTACAGTGTAGCAGGTGCAACGAATATGGTCACAACCGCAGGAGCTGCAAGGCAGTGGGACCGATGGGCTAACAGTGTATATTTTTAATAATGATAGATTGAATGTAAATGAGAAATTCAGAATCCATGTTTTTTTACACTCTATTATAGTCGTTACTGATGTATCATAGAGTCGTCATCGATTGTATAACTAATCGATATCGATTCTATATAGAGTCGCCATCGACTATGTATAACGTCGATATCGATTCATTTAAGAATCGGCATCGATTATGAATATCGTCAATGAGGATGACATATATAGTCGATATCGATTATTTATACAATCGACGACGATTACATACAGAGTCGAAAGCGATTACATACAGAGTCGTCACCGATTATTTATATAGTCGATGACGACTATATATGTAGTCGCTAATGGATGCTATTCTACTTTTTAACTACAAGTACATAAAAATAGTGCCATTATATTCAAAATAATTCAATTTTCAATTACAAAAATATTCGAATGCAACCACACTATTACAAAAATATTCAAATACAACCACACTACTGCTGCTCCCCCTCCTTTTTGTCTTCCTTCGCCAGTACTCCGCCATCGCCTGTGTATGTAGCCAGTGTATGGCCAATTTCTGCCCTGATCCTCTCTATATCTGATTGCGCGAAGTCAAATTTCTTCCCCATCATAAAATATTCGACATACTTCACAACAAACACTCCGCAATCACAGGAGTTGGTCTGTCGGGGGACGGCTTTGATCCGGCAGTCAGTAGATGCCCAAGGATAGTTCTTCTTTATTAGCGCAGAGGAGTCACCGTACGAATATAAGATCACGGAGAGGTATTGTGTCTGTTTCGAAATAATAGAGAGGAGTGTCAGATATGTTAAGCTAACAATGATAAAAGATATGCTAAGCAAAATATCTTACCAGCGCCTGCAATTGGGCCACATATCTTTCCTTAGAGGGCCTATTAAATATAGGGTCGACGATCATTATCGATCGTTCGACTACCTTTACGATCGCAAGCGCCCAGTGTAGTGGTTGTTCAGAATGTATTGGCATAAATATCTACAAAAAAGTAATATAATCTCAAAGGGTAGGATAGAAAAAATTAAAAAGAATAATTATAAAGAGGATAAAAGCATACTATGTTGCATTCGTGAGCCCACAGATCCCGAAGCTCATTGTAGAAGAAAGTTTCCATCAGCCTCTTCCCCCCGGTCTCTCTTTGTTTATAGGCAGCCCACCTGTGAACTTGAACCTCGATCGACTGGTCGTACAATTTTTCAGCAAGCAAAAACTTGTTGAAATCTCTCAGTTCATAGCCCATGTACGTCAGTGTCGCAGGGTCCATTAGGAAGTTTTTGACAATTTTCTCAGATGAATTTTATCATCAATAACTTCCAAATGTCTCATGTAGCGCCTCATAACACAAACCAATGCGATTAGATTAAAATATGCAGTAAGAGTTAAATACATAATCGTTGGCGACTCTGTACATCATTGATATCGATTCATTTTAGAGTCGGTAACGATTATTTAAGTCGACGAAATAGTTATCGACTCTCTAATGAATCGATATCGATGATTTCTGAGTCGCTAACGATTTCATACGCCACCGCTAGCGACTCTACAGGCCTTCGATCCCGATTCCATAAGCCACCGATAACGATTACAAAAGCCATCGATAACGATTATATAAGCCATCGATAACGATTTTGCCTACGATATTAAACTTACAAAGTTATCCCGGGTTTCCGCCGACATCTCGAAGGATTGCACCACCACTTTGTAGCCGATGCTAACATTCTCTGCATAAAAATGACCAACTTAACTAATCTTCACGATAAATATATAATAATAAAGTTAAGTATTAGGTAATTCTACTTACTCGTCCTCCTTCATGTGCTTGTTCCATATGTCTAGCATATATTTTTCCTCATTGTTAGCTCAAGCAGAGCATCTTCATCGATGAGACCTGTGACCCGGTAATGATTGCCACCGATCCAGCTCGATTGGTCCTTCGGCCTTCGCGGTGGGCTTCTTTTCAACCGCTACCCTTCGCTGGGCCTTAGGTTTGATGGAAATTATTTTGCTGGCTTTCGCTTGCCTAGGTCTTAAGCGAAGCTCAGCTTGTTGGTGAGGCAATTGGGAAGAGGTTTCCTCTTCACCAGCAGGACCCTTATCAGATTGGGTCTCAGGCTGCTCGTCAATGCCTTTCACCTCATCAACGGAGGAGGAGGAGGAACGCGCAGGAGCTAATGGTTCCTTATTGAAGGTCGTGTCGCACACCTTCGATATCGCCTCCATAGCCACATCCTGTACATCGAAATAATGGTGTAAAATAAGAATTAATTTTTGGTCCACATTTTAAAATGTCCAAATCGATTTTAAATATAATCGCTATCGATTATATATATATAGTCGCTATCGATTATATATATAGTCGCTATCGATTATATATATAGTCACGATCGATCATATATATAGTCGCTATCGATTATATATATAGTCGCTATCTATTTTATATATGGTCGTTATCGATTATATAGATAACGAAAATTGAATATTAAAACTAGATTTCAACATATACCTTAGGTCTCGCCTCCAATAAATTTTCAAGGAGATCTTTTATTTCACCGCCCTTCTGACTAAAGAGTTGTAGTGATTTAACTTCTGCCACTCCGCATCCCTTGAATTCAGCCTCTCATTGAAGGAGTTGCAGAGTTTCTCTAAAGAAGCGCAACGTTTAGCCAGGGCCTTATTCTCTCCCTCCAAATCGCTCACTCTTTGGGTGAGCTTCAAGTTATCCAGCGTCAAATGATCGACCCTCCTCAACAAAGAATCATTGGAGGTGGACGCTTCAGCCGGGCTATCTTTCACTGCCAGGCTCTCCTTGGCGGCCCCCCTAGTTCTTGGCCGACCCTCTCCCACTAGCACGGGGCCCTTTTTCGAGAGGGGTTCTTCTTCAGACGTCGATGCGTCATCCCATTCTTCCTCTCCCTCTCCAAGATTATCGACCGGAATGTAATTTCTTTTCTTCTTCCGAATCTCTTCCATGACTTTTCTTGATCGGTTCTTTCCTCTTCCCCCCAACCTCCTTTTGAACCCGTAGATATTCTCTTACCACGGGTATCTCTAATTCAAAGCCCTGAGGCATGAGGGGAGCGCGAACCTTTTGAAAGAAAATGAAACAACAGAATAAAATGATCGTTATATATATAATAAATCACTCGATTGTGTAAAGAATCGCTATTGATTCCTTACCTTAACAAATCACTATCGATTAGATAATGAATCGTTAACGATTACTTATTAAGTCGTTATCGACTCTGTAAGTAATCGCTATCGATCCGTAAATGAATTGGTAGCGATTCTTTAATGAATCGGTATCGATTCTAGAATGAATCGAGAAGTTGCTTTTTTTTTAATAGATAGACCTCATACCTTGCCTAACATCCGCATGAGTGTAACCTTTGATCCCGGATCATACCGTCCGACCATTTCAAAGACTGTGGAAAGGGTCCTTGAGGCCTAGCTGGGATGGCGATATATCGGGCAGGATCTCATAAGCCCACCATTGAAGTACACATATGCATCCATATGTGTTGTACGTCTTCAGGGCTTTATCCATCTCGGTTTTTCTATTCGCCGCGCCCTTTATTATATACTCCATCAAGTCCTGGTAGACGAGCAGACCCCACGGAGTTCGGTTGAAGGCCTCCATATCATCGATGAGGTCGATGTGGTCTTCAGAAATTTGATGGTGGGAACCGGGGAAGAGAAATATGCACAACACAAACAGAAGGGACAACTTTAAGAAGTCCTCATCACTTTCCACTCTATAAATTGCAGCATCTATATGAGACCGGAGAATTTTTCCGGGAGGCGTTCCACGAAAGTATTTGTTTCTAATGGTTTGTTCTACCGATGGTTTACCGGATGGGGTATCCTTTTCTGGGCCAACTACGGCAAGGCCCAGTATCAATGCAATGTCTATCTTCCGAAGATAGACATCAGTCTTCCCAATTCGGAAATGGTTTTTATCAACCCAAAATGTCAGCACCGAATCCACGACATCAGAAAGAAATCCCACACCCTTCGGGATTTGAAATATTCCACCAAAAACTGAATCTCTCAGTAACTTCTTCCGATCTGGAGTAGCACTTTCGTAGAGATTCGAAACGACACTGGGAGAACACTTGGCAACAGCTCGGTGTACAACCATCTTGACAGTCTTTTGAAATGAGCGTAATAAAATGAAAGGACTCAACACCATACTAACAAGGATAGTTAAAAATGTTGATGAAATGTATATATAAACCCCGTATCGATTACATCTAGAGTCGGTATCGATTATATAGGTAATCGCTAACGACTCTAGATGTAATCGCGATAGAGTCTATATATAATCGATACCGACTCTAGATGTAATCGATATCGAGTCTATATGTAATCGATATAGACTCAAAAGATTTCATGAAGTCGCCATTGAATCAAAATGTTTCATTTACTTGCAAAATTTTCAATTACATTCATAATAGTTCAATTAAAATTAAAAGTAAAAGGAAAATCTTGCAAGTCTACATATAATCGATAACGATTACATATGTAAGCGCTAACGACTCTATATGTAATCGATATCGTTTACCGATGAAATCGCCAACGACTCAATATATATTCGCAATGACCTCAAAATGTTTATTTATATAGAAATTACTTGATTTACTGACTCTTAAGTTTCTTTTTCTTTCTTTTGTTCTATTTCTTGTCTTCCTTCTTCTTTACCTACATCGATTATCTCTATAATCGATATCGTTCCTATATGTAATCGCTACCGACTCTCAACGTAATCGATCTCGATTACTTATGAAATCGCTATCAATTAAATATAAATCTACATTGATCTCAAAATGTTTAATTTACCTGTCAGGTAAATTTCCCTTATTTACATAGAAAATATTTAATTTACGGACTCAAAAGAATTCATGAAGTCGCCATTGCATCAAAAAGTTGTTTCATTTACTTCAAAATATTTGAATTACATTCAAATTTTTTCATTTATAATTAAAAAAAAAAAGAAAAGTTAGGAAGAAGGATGAAGAGCAGGTGGTGGATGGGGTGGAGAGCCGGGTGGTTCCGGCTTCAGTTTCTTTTTCTTTTTCTTTTCTTCCTTCTTCTTTTTCTTTTCTTCCTTCCTCTTCTTCTTCTTTTCCTCCTTCGCCAAAATCTCCATTACTTCATCGATTTCGTCCCCACTGAACTGCAGAGGATCTGGTTCTGGTGGTGGTGGTGGGTCCTCCCATACAGGATAGAACTTTATTGGGTTATAGAAGGTTTTTTCTTCGTCGTCAGACATTGGGAAAAATATGGGCTGCTAGGGATGATAGGTGGTTTGCTAAGGTCGAACTAAACCTGTATTTAAAGCTCCTAGATTGTGGAATACGAATCGTTGTATTAAATTTTCTCATTCTTCCAACCTAACTTGCCATAATGGTTTTACAAAAGGGTAGTTGGCAATAAATTGAACGTCGGCTGAGATAAATATAAAACCTCGTATGATTTATTATGGCATCGAGGGTAATAACTATAGGGAAATTATTTCAAATGATGGGTATTAATTATATTCATAGAGAGTCGATATCGATTTGTTTTTAATTCGTCTTCCACAGTTTATATAGTCGATTACGACTTCATATATTGTCTTTATCGACTCTAAAGGTATCGAGAGCGTTTATATGTAATCGGTAACGATTACATATATAATCGATATCGACTACATATGTAGTCGTAATCGATTACATATGTAATCGTTACCGATTACATATGGGAAAACCTAAAAAAAATATGTCAAAATATGCAACAAAGAGAGGAGAAATAAAAAATCTATAGCGATGGAAGCTAATTTTAATTCTAACTTACAGATTTGGTAGCTTGAAGGTTATAGTTTTGAACGCGATCGTCCACGAAGCGTCAACGACTCTCCACCGACTTCGAACGAAAAAGTAAATTCAAAACAGTAAATGATTTGAAACGACGGCGGCTATTTATTACTGTGGGGGTAGTTTGGGTATTTCCTACAGGCGTGCCTCAGCTCGGCGCGCAGCTGGTTTGTCTGGGTAAAAGTGAAACTATAGGGCTTCTGACGTAAAAGGCGTATCTGACAGGGCCGGTCAGGTAAATTTCCCTAGTTGGTATTAGGTACCCCATCGGTGCACTAACGGTAGCAGTGACTGCAGTCAATCTTATTCTGCCAAATTGGTCAAACCTTAGAAGGTGTACGACTACTTCTTGGGTCTTGAGGTTATGAGGATACTATTAGATGGTCAAAATTTTATTTCATGTGATACGCATTCTAAAAAGTGATTTGAAAATCAGGTGGCACACATCACACACAAAAGGGGGATTCTTTGGGATGGTTCCATGTGAAGTAAAAAATCGAACCTTTGATGGTAATCATTGTTCCAAGATCTATTGTGTGAAATATTGGGATAAAAAACAATCTCCCCATTTAGTAGACGATTTAGTTATTTTGAACATAAGTGCCCTCAATAATTGGGTAGGTAAATGTTTAATACTTTATCAATTTGGTGAATGTAGTACACGATTGCTATTTATAGATTCGGGCACAGGCTGTGCACCTAATATTACTTCTTTGTATTATTCGTTCTTTGGTGATTGTCAAGGATTGCGATGGAAATACTATCCAAATAACCGTTTTAATAATATGAGTGTTAAAATATGGCCGATACCGAGACGATACAGTCTGATTTCGACACATAATGTTTCTGGCAAGGCAAGTATATATGAGCTAATATGGGCTTGCAATCTCTAATAAAAGCTTTCACCTGAATTTTCTCATTCATGCCCGAGACAAGAAACCATCTCAATAATAAGGGTGGTTGGGTCCCTTTACAACCCTCAAGGGCTCAAAATGATCTCCCAATACTTTAGATGGCGGGGAAGATCCTACAAGCGTAATGATCGGGTCCAACCAGTTGAACTGCAAAAGAGGAGAATCTTGACTATCTGTCTTGGCAAATAGTCAAGATTCTTTTTTATCGCTGAAAATATGATTAAACATGAAATTAAGTTCAACCAATTAGACCTGAACGTTACCCTAATAATGGTTTGGATTAATGAGGATTTCACATCCTCTGTAATTGATGGGAGGATCACGTGGTGACATGTAAGGCTCTAATAAACAATATTTAAAGAACTAAATGAATATAAAGTCCAACAAGTATTATCATTATATTGATAATTAACGAGGTTTCAATTTCTAAAAGCCTTCTTAAAAAGCAATATTCCATAAATGACTTGTGTTAAGGTCCAATCGATTGAACTATATCCAAACGTTGGAGCAATTTGCAAAGAATAATTGTACAGGTTTTAACATTTATGATGGTTTCAGAGCTGGTATATATATATATTTCGAAAATTAGATCTGGTATATTGTAGCCAGCCGATATGGTCCATTCCGGGCATGATTTCATATTACTATGCGAAGAGTCTCAGGGTATTCTTTAAGAATTTCAAGGAGCTCTACAATTACAAGGGCTCTTATCATGAGCATTCATAGTGATTCATGAGTTCCAAAATCCTCTTCCTCAGTGGGTTTCGTGGGTTTTGCAGCAGCCTGAGTTTGTTCGTCAAATTCATTGATCATGCATGCAGGTGAACTCTGCAGGTGAACTCCTCAGTTGTTCCATGTTGTCTTCCTACTCTCTGAGTTCACAGACGCCGTCGTTCAAATGTTCACTTTCAGGCGGTTCATCACATGTGACTATGGTGGTTGCATCCCTGATGTATATGTTGAGATGGTTCATCTGATCCGCTCAATTTCCTAAAAGATGTTGTTGGGATTTGAGATCCCTAATCGCGCAGAAGCAATGGGTGGATCACAATCGATTCTATACACTTTGAGAAAAGCCGAGATAATTTAATGCTCGTTGATCCGAGCTGTTAACTATCAGAGAAGACGGCGTTATCTACACGCCACGTAGATCCGACGGTGATTGATGGTACCGTAGAAGGATAATCACAACTCTAGGATTTAGGCTAAGAGAAGGAGGGAGAACTTGTGAGAAAAAAGATTTTCACATCCGTAAATTACAATCTCTAAAGCCATATATTAATAGGTAACCGTAATATGACTTTTATACGGTGTATATCACGCACACCCTAGGGATTGTACAAGTGACATTTTAGCCACTCAAACCAACATCTCCCACTCAACCCCATAGGGAGTAGTGTCATGATTAACAAGTTCTCTAGAGCCCAAAAATAGATTTGTGATAGTCCTTACAGAACAAAGGACTTGTAGAGTGGGACTAGCTGAGATCGCATATCTCTCACACTGGTGTGCGTACACTAAGTTACCATCTTTCTAGTGTGCCATCACCCAAGCTTTCCTATGCTTGCCCTAGTCCGCATGAACACACTGGAATATATGACTTTCGATCTAAAATCGCAATCCCATATTATACGCACTTATTTAACTTATCAAAAGAATTTTAAAACAGTTTCTTCGAATCCATTTTGAAAAATAAAATATTTAATAAATACATACATTTAAAAAAAAAAATTGTCGCTTAAATCTTTTGTAATTTATGATATCAGCAGATAAATCTTACAAGTGCGTATCATTGACCCTAAGAGCCTGGTGTTGATATCAAGAAACTTTCCCACGCAACTATGTAGTTTATATTTCGACTAAGCCGCTTTCCTAGTAGTACATGTACCTGATCATATTAGTCATAATCATCGTCATTATACACTAAAGTAGCGACACCCAATCTAATCCTCATATACATAAAAGTGAGTAGCTAAGAGCACGAGAGTAACTTACGAGACTGGTAGCTCACAATATGCACTGATCAGATTGGATCAGGCAACAGTAGGTAAGGAAGACCAGGAACACTCAATGCTCCAAACATGTGGTCATTCATCCATGCCGTAAAGCAGAAAAATTGAACTCAATCAATGCTCGTCAGTTCTACAGTACGTGGGCTAACTGACATCATCAGCAACACTAGCCCGATTCTCACTCAGGCCATGACATCATTACTAGATCATATTTGTGAATGCGTCATTCGACTCTAGGTCTCATCCGCAAACGCAACTCACACCTATGTGCAATGGTGTTTAACAGTTGCTACTCCCGTATGGAATCGTTTGGAGGTGGTTATCACTTACTTGTGTAACCTATCGCTTTTTGCTACTCCAGACTTGCGATTAGCCCGTGCAAGTGGGCAAGTGATTTATCGATGAAAGACCATTTTTCCCAAATAGAGGTGATCGTACCTACTCGCGTAATTATATAATGATCAACATAAAAATATATATAAATACTGATAGAGATAATAAATTATCCACATTGCACATAAACAACTAAAATATAATGTAAAAATAAAACACAGTCATAAAATGATGCCCGTGTCCAATAAATAACAACCATGTATAAATGAAAAATATGAAATAGTAATGAAATCATAACTCTCACTGACACTTGTATAATTTTGAGTCTACTTACTCAAAGTCTACATAAACCCATATGCCTAACATGTATCTCATAAACATCTCTCGTAATGGGTTTTGTCATAAGATCTACTAACATTTCTCTGGAAGGAATTTAATGAAGTATGATTTGCTTATCCCTGACAAGATTTTTGATGTAATGATACTTGACTTCAAAGTGCTTCTATTTCTTGTAAAATTTGGGATCTTTTGCTAAGTCGATGATAGATTTATTATCCATTATGAGAGAAAGTAGGTCTTGGGCATGAGGAATAGCACCTAAGCCTTTACAAAATCTTAGGATCCAAACTCCTTCTTGAACCACAGCATAAGCAGCAATATATTCGACTTCCATGGTGGACAGCGCGTTACACGCCTGTTTATTGCTACACCATGAAATAACTCCACCTTCTATTAAAAATATGAAGCTAGAGATAGATTTTTTCTCATCAAGATCATCTCCATAAGCAGCATCAGAGTATGCGTGCACTCCCAAATCAGTACCTCCATAGCATAACATCAAATCCTTAGTGCCTCTAAGATATCGAAAGATCCGTTTGACAACATGCCAATATAATTGGCCTGAATTACTCTGGTAACGACTGACCAATTTAACCGCATAAACAATATCAGGACGTGTGCACCGCATGACATACATGAGACTATCAACAGTGCTAGCATAAGGGACAACAGACAGCCAATTTCTCATCATCTGTTTTGGGATACATATCCTTCTTCAACTTCGCATATTTATCCATTAGAATCTCTGCTGGTTTGGAATTACTCATACAAAAACGCTTAATGATTCTTTCTATGTAAGAAATCTGAGAAAAACCTAAGAACCTTTTAGAATGATTCCTAGCAATTTTAATGCTCAAAATAAAATTGGCCTCACCTAAGTCTTTTATCTCAAAGTTAGAGAATGATCATTCTTTGATAGAAGCAAGTAAACACTTATCATTATCAGCTAAGAGGATGTCATCGACATATAATGATAAAATGATGAAATGTCTGCTAGACCATTTAATATACACATAGTTGTCTTCCTCACTCATAAGAAAGCCAAACGAGATTACGGTCGTATGAAAATGCATGTTTTTTCTAGAGGACTGCTTCAACCTATATAGAGACTTTAAATGTCTATACACTTTGAAGGTCTTACCCTTCTCAATAAAACCAATGAGTTGTTACATAAAAATCTCTTTCTCTAGATCACAATTTAGGAAAGTGATCTTAACATCTATCTGATGGAGTTCTAAGTCCATGCACGCGACCAAAGATAAGATCATTCAAATTGAGGAAAATCGAGACACATGGGAGAATGTTTCATCATAGTCAATTCCTTTAATCTGTGTGAATCCTTTGGCGACTAAACGAGCCTTAAATTTATCTATGGACCATCTGCACTCCTCTTAATTTTAAAGACCCATTTATTACAATGGCTTTACGATCAGGAGGTAAATCAACAAGCTCCCACACAAGGTTCTTTCTCATAGATTCGATTTATTCATTCATTGCAGTTACCCAATCGTCATAATTAGGAGAAGTTATGACATGCTGATAAATTTCAGGTTCATTATCATCCATGGCTACACACGAGAATAATTCCCCTTTAATCTCAAAATTTTTTCGAGGAATTCTATCACGTACACTCCTTCGAGCCTCAGGATCACCTTGAAAAATGCTCCCACTATTTACGGGATCAACAGGGGTATTCTCATTAATTTCAGATGAGCTCTCACTATCCTGAGTTACATCCAACAATTCATATAGCTCACTATCGATCCTGGGACGCTTCCTGCTAGGATATTTATCCTCTATAAAGGTAACATCATGAGATTCGACCTCAATCAAACCTCCACGCTCTTCATGGACAAGGATATAACCCTTTGAATTATCTGGATAGTGTACAAAAAGATACTTGACTGTTTGACTATCCAATTTACTTCGATTGGGCGTAGAAATCAGTACATGACCTAGAGATCCCCAAGGGCATATATTATCCAGAGAAGGTGGTCTTCCTGTCCAAAGTTCATACGGAGATTTTGAAACCGACTTAGAAGGGACTCTATTCAAGACATAAACGACCGTTAGCAGCGTGTCATCCCAAATGCTCACAGAGAGATTAGCATGTGCCATCATTGATCTGATCATGCCAAGAATAGTTCTATTCCTTCTCTCAGCCACTCCATTCTGTTGTGGTGTATAGGTCATGGTGAACTGCCTAAGGATGCCAACACTTTCACAAAATAATTTAAAATTTTCAGAAGTGTATTCACCACCTCTATTTGATCTAAGCACTTTGATTCTACGGTCCAATTAATTTTCAACTTCAGTTTTATATCTTTCAAAACACACAAGTACATCAGATTTATGTGATATAAGAAATGCATGCCCATAACGAGAAAAATCATCAATGATAGTTATAAAATATTAGCATCCATTTATGGAGCGTACATTGAAAGGTCCACATATATCTGAATGCATAATTTGAAGAAGACCTTGAGATCTGGTTGCCTTAGGAAAGGGTCTTCTAGAGGCCTTACCAGTTATGCAGTACTCGCAAGTGGGCAAATCAATTTTAGTTAAAGAACTTAAAAGACATTCTTTGGCCAATTTAGCCATTCGATCTCTACCTATGTGACCTAATCTAGCATATCATTTAAGAGATTTAAAAGTGATAAAGGCATCAGATAAGGCAACAACAGATAGTAAAGATGAAGAATTAATAGTAGACGAATCAACAATGTCTAAAGCAAAGAGGTCCCCAACTAAATTACCCCAACCAAATAAAATATTATTTTTATGAAAAGACACTCTAGAATGACAAAATCTAACATCAAAACTATTTTTAACTAAATAAGAAATAGATATTAAGTTTCTTCTCATCCCTGGAGCATATAAAGTGTCTTAAAGAACCAATATTTATCTAATATGCATTTGAAGGTGGTATGCACCAACTTCGAGGACATCTTTGGACGAGTTATTTTCCATATAGACTTTGTAGCTACCAACAATACCGGGATGAAAGTCAGAAAATCCTATGCAATTTCTCGCGATGTGCTTGGTTGCTTCGAAGTCTTCAATCCATTGAAAAGATGAAGTATCAACTATAAAAACTTCAAACCAAACAAAGGAATAAATGGGAGGACAAGGGATAGATACAACCTTTGCAACATCTTTTCTCATCTTGCACTCTCTGGCATAATGGCCAGCCTCACCGCAGACGAAATACTTGATCTGATCACGAGACTTTTTCTTGTGGTAAGGACGATTCATAGGTTTTGCTTTAGTTTATGGAGGTGGACCACCTTTCTTCTTATCCTTTCGAGGTTTCTTATTCTTTCGGAATTTACGAGTGGGAGCTTTGCATTTTCGATCCTCAGTATAATGGATAAGAAGAGCTTTTGGTAGAATTATATTCATTTCTATCTCGTACTCCAGGTTAAATCTCTGAAGGTTTTGATAGACTCATTGTGATTGAGAATTTTCTTAATAAGATCCCAAGAGGAGGGTGAGGAGCCTAATATGGTATTTATTTTTGGGTTTTCACTCAAGTTACTCCCCGCACTCCTAAGGCCTGCTATCATATGATTCATCTTATGAATGTGGTCTTTAATCGTACACCCCTGAGGCATAAGATATGCTTGAAACTCTATTTCCATATCATGAATCCTGACATCAGATTTTTTAACATACGCCTCGTAAAGAGCATCCTATAACTCCTTCGCGATAAGATAAGACTCATAGGTAGGAAGGAGTTCTTTGTGAAGACTCAGAAGGATTAGGTTCTGGGCTGTGCGATTATGTTTCAGTCATTTTTGGTATTTCTCATATGCAGTTTTCATAGTTACAATGGGTCCTCATTGGGCTCGTCCATGATTTCTTCTATGACATATTAGATATCCTTCTCATCCAAGAGGATTCTCATCAGACGAAACCAATCATCGTAATTATTGCAATCTAACTTTTCAGTCTTAATCATGTTAGCAAATAGGGATTTGGCAGCCATTTTTATCACTATTTCAAGAAAAAAAAGTGTTAATTATTAGACAATAATATTACATTTTATTTGCAATCTTCATCAGTATTCTCCAAAATGTCAAAGGGATTTCTCGATGTTGAGATGACTTTAGCAGTTATTATATCGGTCTGAAAGTATCACATACCTGATTGGGCATTTAAAAAATAATCAAGATTAATCACATAACTATTGAGTATCTTACCATTAATAGTCTCAATGACAAAAATGACCTACTCATCTAAGTATGTATCCAAATATATGATGGGTGAATTACGTAAGATAATCTCAACTGGATCATCGAAGATTATCAAGGTAAACGAGTCAATCATTCAACCAATTATATCTCACAGAAATAATAAGATAAAATATTCATGAACACAAAGTTGCGTTATCTAGTAATCTTGAAATGACTTGAGCTCATGAATAGTTCCCATGTAGATCTATAGTTTAAGCCCTAAAACTATTTTTCTGCAACTAGAACCATTTATTACAACTCGAGTCATCATATGAATAAAACACTTTGTGAAACTAATGAAACTACTCCTTCACATCAATTGGCACGTATCTCATAAGAGCTCCATTTCGTCTTTTGATTGTTTGCGCCATAGGTACATCTCCATAAGGGTGTAAGTTCGTATTCATGTGTTCACTAATTTATAAAATAGAGAAGTTAAAAAATACATGGACTCAATCTAATACAATTTGATCAATTAATAAAACATCCTACGATGCATGCATACTAAATAACACAACAATGTGCATAACCCACAACCAATCAACTGTAAATGATCACTATCCATATCTCATAATAGAATAAATAAAATTAAAATTTTTTTTAATCATCAGGGTTGGCAATAATTAAATATCATAATTAAATATTATGAATGATATTCATATATTTTTGAGTGGATTAAACCGTCAAAAAATAAATCCGACTGGTGCAATAAGTAGATCTCATCGAGTAAATAAAAATCGACTACTTATGAGCCTAAATCCGATTAGTAATGAGGAAGTTATTGCCAAAACAAAGAGACAGTCAAACTATTACAATTTTGAAAATTGTGTTGGTGTGCACGTTTGACCGATCAGATTGAATTGTTCGAATCAATAAAATATGTGATCTTTTGTCAGAAGGTAGTTCAGCAAGAGAAGATACTATCTAATGGCTCATAATTTACAAAAGAAAAAAAGAACAATGTTAAAAGTAAACTTCAAAATAACCCAAAAAAGGTTGTAAATGTTCAATATATATACTTTTATATTGAAACATATTGCAACATCTTGTTTTTAGCATAGTTGGTTTAGAGTAGTCTCATACTACATCTTGGAGAAGAGGTTGGGGGCTCGAATCCCCCCACCTCTAAAAATATTTTAAATTTATACCTTTGTATTAGGCAAATTAATGGACATGATTTGGATTCGGACCAGACAGCTACCTGAATGGACCCAACCCAAAACATTCTAGACCCAATCAAGAACCCGGTCTAGTATTGAGCCGGACCCATCTATGCCCGACATGGACCCAGACCTGACAGGTCCATTATCCAAAAATCATGTGCACTAGGAAACCCTAGAACACAAGAAAGAAGAAACGGGGAAGGGGAAAGCCTACCAAAGAATGTATAATTGTGTGGTCCGACATCCGCCGACCGATCAACTCCTATTGAAATAGCCAGGTATCGATTTTTAAAAATAAAATTTTTTCCTTCATCACCCTTTTCATCTTTTTATACTGGCAACGGGTATAAGATTAAACAAAAAATAAATCGCCGAAATCTAATCATAAAATAAGATAAAAAAATATATATACTTACAAAAGTGGAGAAATCGATATGATTGCTCTAATACTACTATTGGATTTGAGATCCCTAATCGCGCGGAAGCAATGGGTGGATCGCAATCGATTCTACACACTTTGAGAAAAGCCGAGATAATTTAATGCTCGTTGATCTGAGCTGTCAACTACCAGAGAAGACGGTGTTATCTACACGTCACGTGGATCCGGCGGTGATTGATGGCATCGTAGAAGGATAATAACAATTCTAGGGTTTAGGCTTAGAGAAGAAGGGAGAACTTGTGAGAAAGAAGATTTTCACATCCGTAAGTTATAATCTCTAAAGTCATATATTAATAAGTAACCCAAATATGACTGTTATACGGTGTATATCACACACACCCTAGGGGTTGTACAAGTGGCATCTCAACCACTCAAACCAACAGATGTGACCCATGCAGTCTCCTTCCCTTCTGGACGGAGGAGGTTCCAGGCAGCTTTGTTGAGGGTAAACCATGGGTGGCGTTTCACCATCAAAAGTAGTGATATAGCCATCATGTATTATCAAAGCAAAATGGCCCCCTATATTAGATATGAGCCGATGTGGCCCGATCCGATATTCAACTTTTTTTACCAAATATTTGATCCTATATTGAATAGGGATAATATTGTATCAGATTGGGACTAAATTGAGTCATATCGCATGATATTTATCAGATACACCCGATATTTAAAGCCATGGTCAAATGCTAAGTATAGGGCTGTCAACGGGCCGGGCTTGGTTGGGTTCGGCTCGAGTTTTTCTATAGGCCCATTTTTTTAAAAGATATAATGGGAGCCCGAACCCGGCCCGATAGCTAATCTGGCGGGCCGGCCTCAGCCCAGTTTTTAAATGTTGTAGCCCGAACTTGGCCCGGTTACACTTTACAGCCCGAACCCGTTTCTTATCCGGGCTTAGCCCGATCCAGCCCGTTTACCCATTCGTGTCGGGCCTGGACTGAAACCTAGCCCGTTGATAGCCCTTTCTAAGTACATGGAAAAGAAGCGTATTTATGTGGATTTTGCATATATATATATATATATATATATATATATATATATATATATATATATATATATATATATATATATATATATATGAACGATTTCTGGGAAAAATCCCTTGATACCATGAATTATCTCTTACAGATCCTTTTAGTTAAAAATACCACAAGAGGCTCCATTTTCTTCACACGTGTAGTTTTGGATGAAAATACCCTTCAACTCTTTTCCCTCCTCTTTCCTTCTCTCCCCCTCCTTATCCTTCTTCCTGGAACGCTCATAGCCAAGACCCCTCCTCCCTCCCTCCCTTTGCAATCGATCCTCCTATTAGGTGGCCAATGTAAGTCTCTCTCACTCTCTCTCTCTTTTCTCTCTTCACACACTAGGTAAAAACTACTCTTCGAGGTAAAACTAGGGTTTGAAGTTTAGAAAGATGAGTCTTAGGGATTAGGGTGGGTTTAAATTTTTTTTGGCAATGAGAAATAAAAAGACATTGCAGGTTGCACCTTGATTTCACCCCCTTTGGAGCTAGAAAATGCAGTTTCTATGCTACATTACAGTTCTTACACCTCAAACTACACTTTGAGGATCCAAAAGTGCAATCTATGGTAGAATACGATACGATGTTTATTCTAATTGCACTTTGAGTGTACTAAAGTACAAAATGAAGTATTAAAATGTAATAGGATTACTCGCAATGCAGTTGGAGATCACCTAGTGCAGTTTGCGCTCATAGCAATACTAGGGTAATGCAAACTGCATCAGGGTCATTCAAACTGAATGTTAAGCATTCCACAATGCATTGTGAGTTAAAAAATTAGACTATAGAGACCCAAAATATAATTGGAGATCACATGATGTAGTCTGAATTAAAATAATTGCACTTTGAGATCACAAGTGCAGTATGAGTTAAAATAATTGCACTTTGAAGTCTGAAACTAACATTTGAGAACACAAAGTGCATTGTGGATTAAAAGAACTCAACTAGGTATACCCATATTGAACTTGGAGATCACATATCACATTATGATTATCTACTCTATTGAAAAAATAAGATTTCAGTATTAAACGAGATTAAAGATTCCTCACCCTCAATCCATCAGTCATTATTTAAGAGTGTTCTCCCTTTCATTTATAGTTTGTTTCAATAAGTTGAGTCTTAATTTCTTATTTCATGAAGATTATAGATGTTGATGTTTCAATATTAAGAACATATTTGGGGTTATCCTTGTTGTTAATGATTTCTTATACAGGACACTTTGGCACATGTTTACTAATAATACATAGGGGTTGCGGATTGCTTTGGCATTAGTAGTTTGGGGTAGTTGTGGGTCTTTACTTGTTATTTATACCTTCTGAAGCATGGCACTTATGAATTTTTTGCATAAGTTTACAAACAGTAGATACTGGTCGTGTGTTGGTTTAAGAACAATACATACTTATTGTTGGTACGTTTGAAATTATTCATAAGGTCTAAATATTATTATAACATATAATTTTAATTAGATTTACGTATATTTTTTGTAGTTGAAGCACCTTCTAAGTGTCTACCCATTGTGAATTTATTTTTTCCACTTCCAAACTGCATTTTCAAATAGAAAACTAGCACTAGGTTTACTCGAATTGCACTCGAGTATCTTAAACTTCACTTCAAAATATAGAAACTGCATTTATCCAATTGATAAATGGAGGTCAAACAATGCAATGTGGGTTAAAAGTACTGTAGTTTGGAGACCCAGTCTGACATTTAAGAGCATATAGTGAAATGTTGGTCAAAACTAACTGCACTAGGTGGCCATTAATTAAAACTAATGAACTGTGAAATGATCTAGATACTGCATGCTAGTGCAGTTGGATTCATACTGTATTATGGAGATCACCCACTATAGTATAAGATTGAAATGAGATTGAATGTGCAGTGTGAGATTGAACAAAGTAAATAAAAAATATTCATTCATTGGGAATATATGGTTGAAGAGTTATACTGGTCAATTTATGATATTAATCTATTTCCCTTATTTTTAGGTCTTCATAAACCAAGGACTTGACCAATGGTAATGTAGTTTGATATTATTTGATTTTTTTTCCAATCATTATATATCTCTTCCATATATGTAAACCTAACCTTTTGCTTTTGCTTTTTTCTTTTGATAGGCTCATTCGCGTGCTAGATGTACTACAAAATCAAACGCCTTTCGGCTTGAGAAATCTTTGAGATATGTGCGCTGAGATTATTTGTAATTCTTTCTTTGGTCAATTTGTAGGTGTCCGTGGATTCAAAATCATAAATTCTATATTTACATGTATATTAAAAGAGATATAGTTTTCCAAACTTAGTAATAATCAGTCAAATTACCCACCAAATCGATCCCATGGACATTGCATTGACTATGGGATTGAGAGTTGTTGGGGACACTACCATATAGTTTCACCTACAAGCCATAGAGCCCACATCTCTTATTGGAAGATTTTTTTTCTGGGCATGCGAACTCGATTATCGTCGATGACATAGATGCTGTTTTTGAACAAGAACTTGGGATAGACGACTATGTGAAATTGAAACCCTGCCTCGTTCTTATAGTTTTTTTGCTATCAAATACATCTGATTCATTAGATAAGAAATATAGTCATCTCCTAGACGACTTGGATAAATTTAATAAGTATCCTTGGGGGCTCGTCGTCTAAAGCACACTCCTCGTAGAGATGCAAAATGTTGCTAAGTTCAAGTTGGATGACTTCTACAATATGTATTGATGTGTCATAGCGGTGCAAGTGAACCTCATATCTTTTAATGTTTGACTTTTATATACGTCAAAAAGTTATTTGTAGGTTCTTATGGTCAAATTGAAAGTTCAAATAATTTTTTTAACTTTGGTAGTTGTAGGCATACGAGCTTCTAAACTTTACTGCCCCGTCTGTAAGAGATGGACCACAGTTTTCACGGTTCAAGCAATGAAACCACTATGACGTTCCTCCATACATGTGAGAAATGGTGGTAAAGTTTTATGAATGCAAATTGGTATTAAGACTTACTTCGATTCTTAATTTCAGGAATGCAAACTTGTGTTGTAGCATAATTCATTTCATATTTCATTTTGTTTGTGTTAGGCATCCTTCCAACTCACCCCTACCAGGAGGAGTTAGGAATTGAAATTGTTCGTGAAGCTTGGGCTAACAAGCATCTCATGGTAATTTACTTTTCTTTTGATATCTTGAGATGATACTCATAAGAAGGTTTCTTATTTTCCTCGCCAGACGACCACCCCAGTTCCTCCTCTTTCATCGGCCTCTACAGAATGTAAGTAACTGTTAAATTGATGTTTTGCATGTTGTGTGAGCTATAAGTTAAAATATATTATGCGTCATGCCATTGTAGGTGAAAGTTAGAGCTTCAAAAAGATTGAGAGAAAGGGAAGAGGAGAAAAATTAGGGGGGAGGGGGAGGAGGAAGGGAAGCAAGAGAGAAGAGCTGCATGACTCGCGCAAAGAAAAGAAAGACGAAAGAGAATGAAAGTTCAATTCTCGCAAAGAATGCTCCGCTTAAGGAGATGCTCAAATCTCATGATGAAATGTTACGAAAAAATGAAGTGGAAATGAGAGAGTTGCGTGACAGACTCACTATAGTGGAGCAAGCTATGAGTGTCAAATCGGTTAGCATGCACCTTTTGTATTTCATTTCATTCGACAAATCCTTTTAATAAAGTTTGCACTTTCCTAACATTGACAAGTTTCTGTCATTCAGGACCTTCACATGGGTTGCAGTCCTGAGCATATCCTATTGACACACTCTAGCCCCAACACTGCCATCCCAACAGATAAAAACCCTGAAACCCAACCCATGATTGGTCTAAAGGTAATAGTATTTTCACATGAATTTTTTGCTACTTGGAATAGTGGATGTATTTTGTGTTCGACATAATGATATTTTGTTTCATTTAATTTTACGAAGCTGAACCTGCTGAAGCAGAGCATGTTGGATTTGAGTGCTCATAGTGCGGTAACACATATTCATATAGTTGATTCCTTTATACAATGTCACCAATTATGTTACACCTTTTATCTTATACATTTTATTTCAACAATGTTCAGTCACTATCACATCTACAATCACACCTCATGTACTCACAAAAGAGCACAAAGTTATTGTCATTACCAATTCGAGTGAGCAACCAGCAAGGAAGGTTAGATGTAAAGTTCTTTTATGGCCTATTCTAGTATGATTTATTCTTTATGAATCAATCTCATAAAGAAGATAATAATAAATAATATTTTTACATCAATTTCAAGCCGAAGGGGAAGTTTTAAAGGAAATTGAGAAATGGATTATGCCACCGTCAAAATATTTGCGGCCCCCTTTTGTTAGTGTTGACGGTAGAGGGAGGATCGTGGAGGAGCCTACATCTACTTCCGCTCCTGTTACGGGTCCCCCCACCCCCTTGCGGGTTTTGACAAATGAGGAGGAGGCCTTTCTATCAAACTTGATTAATGTATTAGATCCTCCTACGTAAGTAACATTCTCTCCTTAAGAAAGTCATGTCCACCCTTAAGAAAGTCATATATAACATAAGCGCCCACTCATTGTAGGAAAGGATGCATATGTATTGGGGGACATAGAGTTCAATACGCGGACTTACAGCGTACGAGTGGAAAAAATTGGTTGAACAGTGATGTAAGTCTCCCCTTTTGTAATGTACTCTTTCATGTTAATAGCATCTATTAAAATTTATATGTGTATGTGAACTAATAAATAATATTGACTGATGTAGGTTCTCAACCCACTTATGATATACATGAAGAATCAGGAGTGTGAATATCCTTAATTGTAATGTCAGACGTAGAAGTCGTATTTGCACAAGCCTTGGTGCAGTTTGAGCTCGATGAATTGAACACTAAGTGCACCTACAATATCAGAAAATAACACTACGATTGTGACTGATGCACTGTCAGACTACCTGGTGTAGGTGGTATGACTATTGAAACTGCTACAATGCATTTCGGTGTTCCTAGTGCAGTTTACGTTTTGATAAACCGCACTTTGAGAGATCCTGACAGCACTACGTGTACCTCAGGGCTTTACTTGTGGTTGTTTAACATGGGGATAATAGAGAGAGATAGTTAGCACTGAATTTTACATGAACCATGTCGATATTATAATAGTGTAAGATGCATGTATGCCTGGTTAAAGAATAAGCTCTTTTTAGGATGCATGTGCACCTCTAGATGTGCTAAGCGAGGTGATCTGAAATAAAATGACTTTAGAGCTACTCAAAACCAAAATATATTGTGAAAGTCTAAGATTGTATAAAGAGTGCACTTTCAGGTTAGGAAACTACACTACGATCGCCCAAGTTGCACACAGTACACTTTCAGATTATGAAATTTCCCTTTCATCATATATTTTACTCTAATTTATTCGTAGGTATCCTTAATTGTAATATCGGACATAGAAGTGGTGTTTGCACAATCTGTGGTGCAGTTTGAGCTTGATGAATTGAACGTTAAGGGCACCTGCAATATCAAAAAATAATATTATGATGGTGACTGATGCACTTGATCAGTCACTTAATTTACTATTTTATCACCCTTAACTTAGTAATGCTAGACCTCAGTTTGCTACTATTGAGATGCTAATGTACTAGTATTAAGAACAGACAGCAGAAAAGTATCAAAATATTAACCTTTTCCAAAATGAACTAAAAAAGTAGTAAGAATCACGATCGTAAGAAAATACGACCAATCACATTTTAAGAACCAGACGTTAGAGGAATCATAATCTCAAAGGAGAGCAACTAAAGAAGAAAAGAAGGAATTGTAAATTACGATCATATACAAAAGACACTCAAGACTGGTTTAGCACATAATGAAGCTTACGATCATTCGAAAAGAAAGAATCATGCCAGATGAAGAAATGCAATCGTATTTACGATTGTGTAAATTAAAGCTTGTTGGTGTTGCTGATCATTTGAAGCCATCCACAGAATTAGAAGATCTCTTAAATTAGAAGTCTATTATCTTATGAATCTGAGAAGATTGGCGAAGAAAATCAGAGGATCTCTACTGCTGAAATCAAGGAGAAGAGTCATGCACACATCTCCTATCTAAAGCAAGGAAGATTAGGATTAGAAGTTTTATTATTTTAGGAATCTTTAGTTTAATTTTATTAGAACTCGAATAATGTAAACCAACCCCTTATGATCTATAAATAAGAGGGCCTGGTACCTAGAATTATTTATCGAAGGAATTCTCAGCATCAATTGACAACTGAGGTTGAGTTTCCTGATGATCAACTTAGTGTAGTTTAGTTTAGAGTAGTTTAGATATTCAAGGTTTCTTGAGAGCAACTGATGACTGTGATCAGGAGCTGAAAGATTAAAATAGAGCATCTGTAGTTTCTCAGAAGCAATTGACGCTTGTGACTGAGAGATGAAAGATCTTTTTAATTTCTTTCTAGTTTAGATTTATTGCTTTCTTTTACTACTTTGTAAACATATAAAAGTTCTTGATTGTAATTGATGACTAAGATTGAGAATTTATAGATTAGTGTAATGGTTTTTATTTTCCATCTTCAGTTTTGTATTTGATAGATGACCAAATTTCTAGGAGATTGTAGATTAGTATAAATCTATATTAAAAGTTTTCTAGTTTTTAATTGACGCCCAAACTCTGGAAGGCTTAGATATAGTATAACGATATTTTAAATTTTGTAAACATCCGAGAATTGAAGGAGACTGATTGACGACCAGGATCTGAAAGTAGGAGGATTTAGATTTATTTTTCTGCACCGTAGCTTAATTAAAACAACCATTCTTTATCCTTTAAAGGCAAATAAAAGCATTCAAATTTTTGACCTTCCTTGTGAGAACGACCTTATTCTAGTGGTACAATTTTTGTTGTGCGCTTGCAATAGGTTAAGACTGAGTACACTTTTAAGAGCTTACCAAGTTTTTTGCATCGCTTCCGGGGAAGTGGATAAAATTTGAAAGCTAATATATGTCTTTCAAACCTCTTTTCTTTTATATTTTTATTTTCTTTGATGGTTTCTTTGCCTTTTGCAGGTTTTATTCGGAGCAACGGATCGAAGGTTTCAACACTTCTTCTGACAATAGAACCTAGAGGGACAGATTTTCTTTTCTCTCCTTGCTTTCTAAAATAAAAATCAAATAAAACTAAAAATACAAAAGATATTGATATCCTTCCAGTATATATATCGCATTTGATCTTAAAATTTTAAATCTATTATGCGTGCGATTTACATATTGGGTAGATATTGTGTTGCCGCAGAAAAGCATTTGTTGTCCATCATAAATTCTCGACGGCATCATTACCTATAATAATTGTACGACATTTCATATTCAACCCAACTGACGTACAGGTTATTGCCAACCAACTCTCTTTAATAGTCATTATGGCAAGTCGGTTCGAAGGGTCAAGTAAATTAATTATGTCGTTTCATATCCCGCCATCCAAGCGCTTTAAATATCAAGCTAACTCCTTTTCAGCGCATTCATATTCTTTCGACCCTACCACTCCATCCCTACCCATAGCCATGGCAGATGACAAACCCACCAACCTTCCAATCAAGTTCTTTCCAATCTGGGAGGACCCGCCACCACCAAAAGAACCAGATCCTCTGCAACTCCTGTGGGATGAGTACGAGGAAGTGCAATGAATACTAGCCAAAGAGGAGAAGAAAAAGAATAAAAAGAAAAAGAAAATATAGAAGACGAAACCGTCCGATTCCCCCGCCCCCGTACACCTCATCCCCCATCATCCCCCCCTCTTCATCAACCCATCCACCACCTGCTCAGCCCCCTCCTCCTGCATTTTCTTAACCCTCCTATTCCCCTTCCTGACTTGTAGTTTCTCTTTCAAGAGCAGCAAGTTGAGGACATCCCGGAGCCGAGAGGGCGGGTAATCTTTTTGGCGAGAAAGTTTTGAAGACCTCGGCGCCGCTCTTTATCGAATATCATTTTCGCCTCGAACGGTCGCTGCCGGTGTCGTAGATAGTCAGTCTGTGTCTAGATTTTTCTAGGTTTCATCTTTTATGTAATTAGTTTTCTTTTCCATGTGATCTGTAAATATTTCGTTCTATATATAAAATTTCTTTTGTTTATTTTCTTAGTTTTATTATTTCTAATCTTTCTTTATGATACCATTTCTATGTGATCACGCTGGATGTAATTTCTCTTAAGTTTGGGGGAGATTTTTGAATGCTTTTGCAGATCCTATGCCCCAACACGCAGTACATTCAGTAAAAAAAATTTAGTATCCCCTATTTTGTGAATAATGAAGACATTGTCCTATTTAAATTTGGGGGTACACACTTTGTGTGATTTTGTTAATTTTGCTTATTGCAGATTGAAAAAAAATAAAAAATTTTAAGATTTATTCTTAGATTTTTAGGGTTATTAGTTTTTACTCTTTCTGTTAACCATCACATGTGAGTTACGATTAGAAAAAAATTACGATTCCAAAAGCTTAACCATCATCTTAGCTGAAGTTCAACCATAAAAAATAGAAGATTTATATTCAGTCCATTTGTACACTGTATCAAAATTGAATGCTTGAAACTATACTTTACTTTAAAGTGCAATATTTAGATTATAGTTTCAAAATGGTATAACCAGTGAGATTTGAACTTGTTTCCTTTCTTTTTGAGAGAGATTGCTGTCTATTCGAATTCTAAATTTTCTTGAACTTCTTTAGTATGTTCTAATGAAATCTCATATTGCTGATAAATTGAATCAATTATTCTATGATTATGTCAAATGTTTTTCTAGAACTGTATAGTATATGCATCAAAACAATATGGCATACTTGCTAGTAAATCGTGAAAATGATTTAAGGCTATCTTTTGATTCCTTTGAGCCAAAATGCTAAAATCCCAAAAAAATGATCTACCTCTTGAACAACCCATATTAGAGCCTAACCAAATTTCTTTGTACCAAATGTACTACCCAAAGCTTTCGGTCTTTAACCCTTATAATTTTAAGAATTTAGAACAAATGGAGAATAGGAGAGTGGAAGAAGTATGCAAGAACAGAAAAAAGAAATGCTGAAAAAGAGTACAACTGAGAAAGAAAGAAAATTCTTAAAAGAATATGGGAAGAAAAAGGATAGAAAAAGAGAATCGAACTTACGATTCCGTAAAAGAGAAGCAAAAAGCTTCCAAAAAGAAAACAAAAATATACTCAAGAGGAAGTCTGAAAAAGAAACTGAAAGAAAAAGGGATTTATTTAAGAAGAATGTATATGGGAAGAAGTTATCTAGCTTTTCAGATACTTACTTGAAAAAAAAAAAAAAGAAGAAGAATAGGTGAGAGATAAGCTGAATTCTCAAAATTTTTGAATCCTTTCTACCTTTCTTTGGAACCTTTTTAACTCAAAGCCCCATTACAAGCCGGATAAAGTCCTTTCTGATTCATGAATTACAACAACATGAGCCTAGTAGAGATGAGTATAAAAAATATTATGAAAAAAATAGGATGCATATGAAATAGAATTGATTATCTGATCCATGAGATTTATCTTTTTATCATTTATCCTTTGAATTATTCATCATATATATCATATTGAGAGAACTCAAAAATTTTGATATCGTTATGAGAGTATGCCAACAGTGAGAATTTGGATGAAAATGTCTTCTAAGTCTGCAGTTTAGAAAAACCTATAATGGAAGGATTCTTCATTGATATTATAATGTCCAAAAATTTGGACCTTTGAACAGTATGTCTCGATGTGCGTGCCCGACTGGTCATACACCGGATAAGATAAAATATTAAAAATATTAATGTGAGTTAAGTTAATATTAGTTTATGGATGAGGATGAAACGATTAAAATGTGTATGAAACTTTGATGAGGAAGCGTACACTGAGGCTCGGTGTATGTGTTTAACACTCAAGTTAGAGCTTTTAAGTATAAAAGACACATGTTAAGAGAATTCAACTCTCTTGCCTTTAGTTGTTGAGAGAGAGAGTAAATGAGAAGAGAGAGAAAGGTGTGTGCCTTGAATGCGATCGTGTGCATGCAAAATCAGAGTCCTATGTATGATTAAAGGATTTTGGATTGACGAGAAATCCGAGTTCCAACTTATGTAAACCTAGCTTGAGCTGAGCATGTGGATCAGCGAAATTGACCGATTAAAAGGTAAGAATTATGATTAAGTTATGTTTTGTATGTGTTAGGAACCTAGTTAGTATGTGTGTGTGGAAATTTGAAAAATAGGAAAATTATTTTAAGGAAAATGAGTTAAAGAAGTTAAAGCCTATGATGTGCTGAGTCTGATAAAATTGATCGATCGAAATAAGTGACCGTTCGATCGGTTTTGTGAAAGAAAGGTAGAATGGCGGTTTCTGAGGAAACCTGATCTATCGAAATTAATTTTGATCGATCAATTTGTAAAAACCAATCGAGCAGTTGGGAACCGATCGATCAGATTATGGCACCTGAGTAAGGTTTTGGAGTCGATCGAGTGATTTGGGGAAACCGATCGATCGATTGGGAATCGATCAATCGGTTTAGACAGATTCAGGATTTTGTTTCGATTTGCACCTGAGTAAGGTTTGGTTTCTTAAAAATCGTTCAATCATTGTGAAACTTATCAAGTGATTTGGGGAAAGCGATCGATCGATTGGGAATCAATCGATCGGTTTAGACAGATTCAGGATTTTGTTTCGATTTACTTTGTAGACTTTGGGGAGACTTTGTATCTTCCTATTTTACGTCACTTCTGACATAGGGACTTTGAATTTGTATATGTTAGGTATGAGAATGATTATGAACTAAGAAAGCTAGCTCAGAATAGGAAAGATTTATTTGAACTTCATGGGAGGTAGGGAAAACTCCTTATTATGTATACTTGATTACAACTAGCATGCGAGTAATGATACAATAAGAGGGTGCATGTTTTATGACTTCGTCTGTATGATAACATGATTTTCAATCATAGATTTTAACATGTGAACTTCGTATGTATGTGCACCAAGAGGAAAAGATACATGTGTGTGTGTGTACAAGGTGATTACGAGAATATGACACCAAAAGAAGGAAATTATGTGTGTGACATAAAAAAGGACGTGAATAAGCATGTGTGTGAAACCTTGGAAAACTTTGAATTATTATAATTACCACAAACTAATAGTGAATAACTATATATAGATTTAGCACTTTGATTTAAGGTTTATGTGTGAATACCCAACCGACGTGATGGGATATTTGTGACCGACACGATGGGATATCTGTGATGGTACGGCGGGATATCTGTCCAAATTGTGCTCCGATATGGCGAAATATTCGTTCTTTGATTACCATTTTCCAATAATACTTCATTCGGCAAGTCACCTCTATAGAGGGGGCTTATGTATTTATGTAAATTATTCATTGAACGACGATGGTGGATATTCCATCGGTATAATATGCGGCTTCCGATGCTATATATGCTCAAAAGAATACTTAAGTGATTGATTTAAATTTTGTGAAGCAAGAACAAGCTTTTGAAATTATGTTAAGTGTGGTTTTGAAACATGCAACAGTTATTCATTTTGTCCACTTAAATGCTTTTAAATTATGATTCTTATTTCAAAAAATATGCTTTGGATTATGTCATAAAAGATATGTGAGAGCAAGAAAGATATGCATGCTTTTACTTTTCCCTATTGAGCTTAGATGTAGCTCATCCCTCGACACGTCACAGGTACATGTGAGAATATTGGCACTGACGACTAGGATAAGGAGAACTCTGAGTACGTGCCTTTGGAGGAGTCTGAGCCCCCTCCCGAGGAGTTCTTCTAGAAGACTGTGCCACGCTAGTTTGATTTTGAGATTTTATTTGTAAGGCTTGGTACGTCCAGCCAGTTTAGTTTTGTAAGAATATTTGTATATGTCTCACAACATATTGTTTTATGAATCATGTGTTGGTGACGATTGTTTGTTACTAATGGTTCGGTTCGGTTCTTTTGGCCATGTGAGTTGCATGGGATTTGAACCGTCTTTTGTGTTCTTTTAAGTTGTCTTTTATATAGAAATGGAGATTTATTTCATATGATGACTCTATTTGCTTATTTAGGTATACGCTTTGTTCCGCTTTGTGTGTGGATGTACCAAGTATTCCATTCATGTAAGGGGATCGACCTTAATGATTGATCTGACGGTGCGGGTTTTTGGGTGCGAAAATCCAGACTATCACAATTGGTATCAAAGCCTTTTGCTTTAGAGATTTCTAACAAGCCTTATATGTTTTAATATTTAAGATGTGTCAGAATATAGGGTCCTTCTGCTAGTGAATCTTTTGGTTTCATGTTGCAGAACGCCATGTCTGCTAGAGGAAGGGGTCGACCGAGAGGCGATCACGGTAGAAACTTAAGGAGTGGGGATGAAATTCTCACAAGTTCAAATGGAGTCTCAATGGGAAATAGAGTTGTTCCGGAGACAAGTAATCCAGAAAATAGAGATAAAAAAATAAATGAAGATAGAGAAGAAAGACAAAGGATGATGCAGACCATAGAAACCATGGAAAATACTATGGCATAGCAGGTGGTGTTGTTGGTAGCTAATAATGTTAATAACCATCAACAAACACCTCCTACACCATATCATTTAGAATTTGTTGAGTTCAGAAAGTTGAGACCTCCTAGTTTTTATGGTCAAACAGATCCATTGGAGGTAGAAAAATGGATGAATTAGACTGACAAGCTCTTATAGAGGTTGTCATGTACTGAGGCAGAAAAGGTGAGTTGGGCTTCTTGTCAACTAGAGCGTGATGCCCTTGGTGGAAGTTAGTATTATTGAGAAGAGAACAGGAGAACCCAGATTGGGAATGGACCTGGGAAGAATTTGTTGAGGTGCTTAATAAGGAGTACTTCCCAAAGCAGATAAGAAATCAAATGGTAGCAAGGTTTATGACCTTGGAGCAGGGGGTGATGACCATAAGAGAGTATGGTACAAAATTCATAAGGCTATCACTATTTACCTCAGATTACGTGGCCACGGAACTCATGAAGGCCAACAAATTTTAAAATGGTTTGAGGCCAATTCTACATAATAGGATTACGGTATTTGAATTGGAAACTTATATAGATGTGATGGGAAAAATACTGGTTGCTGAAAAAGCAATAGATGAGATGTACAAAAGAAGAGACCGGCGGAACAAGGGAAGGACAGGTCAAGGAGTGTTAGGCAACTACGAGTTGGTGAGCAAAAAGTCACAATTCGTAGCACCTATTCAGAGGTAGTTTACACAAACACGTTATTCTAGACCACCTAAGATTAGATACTCTAGACCACCTATGTCTACACCTGTGGTGAGACCGATCCGTTATGAGAGCTCTATGATCATTACAGGAGTGTCAGTTACATAGGGTTTCTCTAGAGCAGCATCATCCACCCCAGCGGAGACATGCGCCAGGTGTGGTAAATCTCGTAAGACTTCAGATTATAGGTGGGGTATAGGCGGATGCTTCAAATGTGGAAAGATGGGCATTTGATTAGAGATTGCCCAAAGATGCAAAAAGAGGGGACGACATCAGCTCCTATGCCTAGGCCGTTGCAGACAAAGAGACCTACGGTGCAAGGACGAGCGTATGCCGTAACAGCCCAGGATGCCCAGAATAGTAATAACATCATTCAAGGTGAAAATTTTCTTTAATATAATTAATCTGTTGATTGAATTTTAGATAGAGAAGCTGTATCAATAGTAGGAAGTAGTCTTAAATCAAATTCTGTACATACATAACTTTTGAGTGCATAAGTAATTGTTGAAGTATGTGTATGATCTAAGTACTTTACAAATATACGGTAAGGGTGGTTTTCTTTGCTATGAAGCAAGAGTGTTGATAGACCTAGGTCTACCCACTCATTTATCATGCCTCAGTTTGCGAAGAAAGTGAAGGTCATTCTCGAAGCCTTGGACTTTATTTTGGTAGTGTCAGTACCAACGGGAGATTCGATCAGTACTGATATGGTGTGTCGGTCAGTTGTGGTCGCCATCAGGGATTATGATGTTCATGAATTAGTGGTAGATCTAATCCTGTTGAACTTGCAAGGTTTCGACATAATCCTTGACATGGACTGGTTGTCCATGCATCATGCAAGTGTTGATTGCCGGAACAAGATGGTTTCCTTTATGCCGAATATGAGAAGATCATTCAGATTTCTAGAAATGCGGTCGACTTTTGTATTGCTTATCTCCGCAGTCAGAGCTGAGCGTTTGATAAAGAAGGGATACAGTGGTTATTTAGCGTTTCTAAAGGAGGAGAAGGAAGAGAAGAACGTTATAACCGAGATTTCGGTATCATGCGATTTCGAAGACGTTTTTCTAGACGAGTTGCCAGGATTACCACTGGATAGAGAAGTAGAGTTCGCCATTAAGTTAGCACCAGGAATGGAGCCAATATCTAAAACACCATATCGAATGGCCCCAATTGAGTTGAAGGATCAGTTGCAAGAACTCTTAGATAAAGGATTCATAAGACCTAGTGTGTCTCCTTAGGGAGCACCGATCTTGTTTGTGAAAAAGGACGGGTCGATGAGATTATGCATTGACTACCATCAGCTGAACAAGGTAACTATCAAGAACCGATATCCTTTGCCTGGGATTGATGATCTGTTTGATCAGTTACAAGGCGCATGATTCTTTTCTAAGATCGACCTGAGATCTGGATACTATCAGTTAACAGTCAAGACAGAGGCCATACAGAAGACAACTTTCAGAACAAGATATGGACACTACGAGTTCTTGGTGATGCCATTTTGATTGACATATGCACAGACGTCATTGATGGATCTGATGAATCAGGTGTTTAAACCATACCTTGATACTTGTGTAGTAGTGTTCAAGATGACATTCTCATCTACTCTAAATCTAAGGAAGAGCATGATGAACACTTGAGGATTTCTCTACAGATGTTGCGTGAACACCAGTTATATATAAAGCTCAGTAAGTATGAGTTTTGGTTGGAGAAGGTTAATTTCTTAGGACATGTTGTCTCAAAGGACGGTGCTACTATGGATCCAGCTAAGATTGAGGCAGTAGTGGAATGAGAACAACCAAAGACTGTGACTGAGATTCGCAGTTTCCTTAGTCTAGCTGAATATTATAGATGATTCGTAGAAGGATTTTCAAAGATATTTGGATCACTCACTAAACTTACCAGAAAGAATGTGAGATTTGAATGGACTGAAGAGTGTGAGGAGGTTTCAAGAACTCAAGAATAGACTAACTTCAGCCCCAGTATTGGCTATTCCTTCAGGCAGTGGAGGATTTGCTGCATTCAGTGACACTTCACGCAGTGGTTTAGGTTGTGTGCTCAACCAGAACAAGAAGGTGATTGCTTATGGGTCAAGATAGCTTAAAGACCATGAGAAAAATTACCCAACACATGGCTTAGAACTAGCAGCAGTGATTTTTGTACTGAAGATATGGAGACACTACCTATATGGAGAGACTATTGAGATATTCATGGATCACAAAAGTGTCAGATACTTGTTTATACAAAAGGAACTCAATATGAGGTAACACAGATGGATGGAATTTCTCAAGGACTACGATTTCTCCATTCAGTATCATCCAGGCAAGGCGAATGTAGTAGTAGATGATTTGAGTTAGAAGAGTTTGGCTCTATTTTCTAATCTTGTTATGGGGATTCGTAGATGGAAATTGCTAAAGGATCTCTCTTTGTACGACACAAAGATCGAAGAACAAGCTTCGAGGGCCTTATTGGCTAAAATTACAATTCGACCGACGATCTTTGAGCACATTCAAGAGTTACAGATGAAAGATTCAGAGTTACTAAAGATCAGACAGGGTGTGATTGATGACACTCAACCAGATTTCTCCATCAAGGAGGATGGATCACTTTTGTTCAGAGGACTTCTATGTATACCAATTGATGCCGACCTTCAGCAAACTATTTTAGACAAAGCCCACAAGTCTAAATATGCTATACACCCAGGTAGTTCCAAGATGTATCATGATATGAGGAAGAACTACTGGTGGAGAGGTTTGAAACAAGATGTTACTGAGTACGTGTCAAAGTGTTTAGTATGTCAGCAGGTGCAAGTAGATCACAGACATCCGACAGATTTATTGCATCCTTTACCTATACCAGAGTAGAAATGAGAGTCGTTCATAGTGGGATTACCTCGAACAGCGAAGCGATATAATGCTATTTGGATAGTCATTGACCAATTAACCAAGTTAGCTCACTTCTTGCCATACAACACCATGTATACGGCAGGAAGGCTAGCAAAGATATACATAAAAGAGATAGTCCGATTACATGGTATTTTAGCTAGTATTGTTTCGAATTGTGACCCGTTATATACTTCAAAGTTTTGGTAAAAGTTTCAAGAGGAAATGGGTACACGGTTAGACTTCAGTTCCGCATTTCACCCATAAAAGGATGGACAAGCAAAACGGGTGAATCAGAATATAGAAGATATGCTCAGAGCATGTATGCTTGATTTTTAGGGATCATGAGATCAACACCTACCATTGATCGAGTTTGCATACAATGACAAAATTTAGACGAGTATCGGTATAGCACCGTATGAGGCATTATATGGATGATGATGTAGATCGCCGATCAATTGGGAAGAGACCGGAGAAAAGTTTGTATTGGGTCTAAAAATACTTGAGAGCAATGCCACTATCCTTCGTGTGATTAGAGAAAGAATCAAGTCAGCTCAGAGCAGGCAGAAGAGTTATGCCGATATTCAAAGAATGAGTGTTGATTTTCATGTTGGAGATCACGCGTTCGTTAGGATTTCACCCATGAAGGGTGTCATGAGATTTGGAAAGTGGGAAAAGTTAATCCCACGCTACCTTGGACCTTTTGAAGTTTTAGGTAGAGTGGGTGAAGTTGCTTACAGAATTGGGTTACCTCGACTATTCGATAGGGTATATAATATCTTTCATGTGTCTATGCTTAGAAAGTATATAAAGGATCCGACTCATGTTTTGAGCGATCAACCAATCGAGATGTGTGAGGATATGACCATGATAGAAGAACCAATTCAAATATTTGATCTGAAGGAGCAAACTTTACATACAAAGAGTATTCCGTTAGTACTTGTCAAGTGGAGAAATCACCCAATTGAGGAGGCCACTTGGGAGCGCGAGGAGGAGGTTAAGGAACAATACCCTCAGCTGTTCAGTGAGAGTTGAGACAAGTTGTAATTTCATAAATTTCTTTAATGATAATAAAAATGGAATTTTTCTATGAAGTTGTAGCTTGATGAACAATATTAAGATCGATTATGTAAGAATTTGATGATCTGTAATAAAAATTGGAATGAAAAATATAAAGTTTATTGTTTTATGCCAAACCGATCGATCAAAACCTAAAATCGATCGATCGATTCGACAAAAAGAGAGACACAGACTATCTATGAAAACCGATCAATCGAAAGTGAAAACCGTTTGATCGAAATAAGTGACTATTCGATCGAAATATGAAAACCGACTGATCGATTTGAAACCGATCAATCAAATTTGTCGACCAGTGCATTTATGAGTGGAAACCGATCGATCGATTTTAAAACTGACCGACCAATTTCAATATTATATATATGGGACATGTAATTTTTGTTTCACAAAAATTAGAAGCTATTTTGTTTTCTCTTGGAGGTTTTCTTGAACTTTGCTTGGGAGACTTCCATGCTTCGAAGAGGCATTTTGGAGCTCGATTCCACATGCGATTGAGATCCAAATCACTTCAAAAAGGTAAACCCTACCCTTTTAGAGATTTAAATTTGTAATTTCTCTACTCTACCCTAGTTTCTCTTAGTTTTTGGGAAAACCCTAGTTCCTTTGGATTGTTGTGGTTGTAATGGCACCCAAAACTTGACAAACATCGAAGAAACCCTCATCACGACCGGGTTCTTCGCAATCACAACCACCACAACAGTCAATACCACAGCCACCACCCCAATGGCATGAGCAACCCAATGAATGGTGGGCTGAGAAAGATTTTGAACTCGAATGAATTTTTGATAAGAAGTTGTTTGCAAAGCGTGATGAGACACATTAGGCTTTTAGGTATATTACTAGGGCTGGTTTGGAGGGTGTACTCCAACCTTTCAATGAGTAATATTACCCTCGTCTATTGAGGTTGTTCTATCAAAATATGTACGTGAGTAATAAATCGAGAACTCTTTGTACCAAAATAGATAATGGAAGTTACGAGTTTACCTATGCCGATGTTTCCTACGCCATGGAGTGCTATGAGAAGTTTGGTAGCAAAATTGAATTGACGGAGCCTTTCCCAGCGCCTGTGGACTATAAAATTGTGGCTGACTAAATGACCCAGGACAGGCTCGAGTCTGGTTCAACAGTCAAGAGAGTAGATTTACCGCACGAGCTGTGGATGCTCGATACAATTTTCAAGTATAATTTGTACCCGTTGCGGCATAAGACCGAGAGAGTAGGAGAGATCTAGCAGGCCTTATTTTCTGCATAATGGTCGATGGTTTTGTGCGCCAAAAGTCATTTTTGAAGGTATGAAATATTCTAGGAAAAAGATGTTAGAGGGGGCGGCAAAACCCGTTGACGACATGCCTTATGCCCATCTTATTTCCATTATGATTGAGGACTATGCCGGTGATAGCACGTATACTCTTTCGAAGAATGAACCGAGATTGGCCGACAACGTGAAGCCCTATATTCTAAAAGAATAGAACAAAACCTATAACCGATTGATAAAGAGACCAACGGAAGAAGTACAAGAGCCACCTAAACCGCAAGACCAAGAACAACCAGATCATGACGCACCACTTCAGGATGAGCCGGCTGCTACAGTTCCACTCCAACAACATGCTCAGACCCGTGCACCACCACCACACCCAAGTGCCCCTACGCCTACCATTGTCGATGTTTACGCGCTGTTGATTGAGAACACACATCAAATGGCCGAGAATAATCATCAGATGGGCCACCGGCTGGACTATTATGATGCCTTGCATGCCGAGGCTATGCGCTTCATGTACCCTACTGATTATCTAAAGCGCAAGGCGACGGCGCGAGCTTGGATTTCGGAGGCGTCGAGTTTTGGTGCGAGTGGGCACGAAGAGGACGAGGATCAGCTGGGTGATGCCGTGGCTTGAGCGGAGGTTTATGGGGTATTAAGTTTTTGATTTTTTTTGGGTGTTCAGAGTATCCCTTTTTGAGAATTTTGTAATTAACACAGGAGCAATTGGATGTAGGTCCTTTAAACTATTGTGGCATGGCTGCCACTTCTTGAAATCTTTAAACTGTTGTGGGATGGTTGCCACCTGATGGTGTATATAACTTTTTGGTTGTGATTGAATGGTCAACTTTATTTTTGCAAAATATTAGAAATTGCACATGATTGTCTTTACATGATATGCTAGTTGTGAATGCGCTTGCGTGCAGGTACGATGGTCGGGTTAAATTGACCCACAAGGTTTAAACATGTAATGGTGCATACCATCATGCTCTCTGTGATGTGTTTTGTTGTTAATTAGGAGATGGTCTAGCCTTGGCTAACACCTTTAAATAAGTTATGACTTGGTGAGTCCTCGTTAAAGGATTGGGTTCTGTAAAAGGGGGAAACCATTTGGTTATTAGGTGTCTTGTGTTTATGAGTACTTGACTCCATAGGGAGTGACAAATCAGGGGACCTTAGTCAATTTTCGAGGACGAAAATTTTTAAGGAGGGGAGAATATAATGTCCCAAAAATTTAGACCTTTGAATAGTACGTTTCGATGTGCATGCCCAACTGGTCACACACCAGATAAGATAAAATATTAAAAATATTAATGTGAGTTAAGTTAACATTAGTTTGTTGATGAGGAAGAAAATATTAAAGTGTGTATGAACCTTTGATGAGAAAGCATACACCGAGGCACGGTATATTTGTTTAACACTCAAGTTAGAGCTTTTAAGTATAAAAGACAAATGTTAAGAGAATTTAATTCTCTTGCCTTTGGTTGTTGAGAGAGAGAGTAAATGAGAAGAGAGAGAATTGAATGCGATCGTGTGCGTGCAAAATCGGAGTCCTATGCGCGATTAAAGGATTTTAGATTGACGAGAAATCCAAGGTCCAGCTTATGCAATCCTAGCTTGAGCTGAGCACGTGGATCCGAGAAATTGACTAACTGAAAGGTAAGAATTATGATTAATCTGTGTTTTGTATATGTGTTAGGAAACTAGTTAGTATGTGTGTGTGAAAATTCGAAAAATAAGAAAATTATTTTAAGGAAGATGAGTTAAAGAAGTTAAAGCCCATGAATGTGCTGAGTCTGACAAAATCGACCGATCAAAATAAGTGACTGTTCGATCAATTTTGTCAAAGAAAGGAAGAATCGGGGTTTCTAAAGAAATCGATCGATCGAAATTAATTTCGATCGATCAATTTGTACAAATCGATCGAGTGGTTGGGAACCGATTGAGCGGTTGGGAACCGATCGATCAGATTGTGGCACCTAAGTAAAGTTTAGTTTCTTTATAAATCGTTCAATTGTTTTGAAACCGATCGAGAAATTTGGGGAAACCGATCGATCGATTTAGGCAGATTCAGGATTTTATTTTGATTTGCTTTGTGGAATTTAGGAAGACTTTGTATCTTCCTATTTTACGTCACTTCTGACGTAGGGAATTTGAATTTGTATGTGTTAGGTATGAGAATAATTCTGAACTAAGAAAGCTAGCTCAGAATAGTAAAGATTCGTTTGGACTTCGTGTAAGGTAGGAAAAACTCTTTAACATATATACTTGATTACAACTAGCATGTAAGTAATGATATGATAAGAGGGTGCGTGTTTTATGACTTCATATGTGTGATAACATGATTTTCAATCATAGCTTTTAACATGTGAACTTCATAGTATGTACACTAAGAGGAAAAGATACGTGTGTGTGTGCAAGGTGATTACGAGAATATGACATAAAAAGAAGGAAATTATGTGTGTGACATAAAAAAAGACATGAATAAGCATGTGTGTGAAACCTTGGAAAACTTCGAGTTATTATAATTACCACAAACTCACGGTGAATAATTATATGTAGATTTAGCACTTGGATTTAAGGTTTATGTGTGAATACCCAACTGACACGGTTGGATATCCGTGACCGGTACGACGGGATATCCGTACAAATTGTACTCCAATACGATGGGATATCCGTTCTTTGATTGCTATTCTGCGGTAATACTTCGGTCGGCAAGTCACCACCATCGAGGGGGCTTGTGTATTTGTGTAAATTATTCATTGAACGACGATGGTTGGTATTCCATCAGTATAATATGCGGCTTCTGATATATCCTCAGAAGAATGCTTAAGTGATTGATTTAAGTTTTGTGAAACAAGAATAAGCTTTTGAAATTATGTTAAGTGTGGTTTTGAAACATGCAACAGCTATTCATTTTGTCCACTTAAATGCTTTTAAATTGTGATTCTCATTTTGAAAAATATGTTTTCAATTATGTCATGAAAGAAATTTGAGAGTAAGAAAGATATGCATGCTTTTACTTTTCCCTATTGATCTTAGATGTAGCTCATCCCTTGACTATACGTCACAGGTACATGTGAGAATATTGCCACTAAGGACCAAGAAAAGAAGGACTCTGAGTACGTGCCGAGGAGTCTAAGCCCCCTCCTAAGGAGTTCTTCTAGCAGACTGTGCTGCACTAGTTTGATTTTGAGATTTTATTTGTAAGGCTTGGTACATCCAGCCAGTTTAGTTTTGTAAGAATATCTCTATATGTCTCATAGTATATTATTTTTCGAACCATGTGTTGGTGACGATTGTTTGTCACTAAAGGTTCAGTTCGATTCTTTTGGCCATATGAGTTGCATGGGATTAGAATCGTCTTTTATTTTCTTTTGAGTTGTCTTTATATAGAAATAGAGATTTATTTCGTATGATAACTCTATTTACTTATTTAGGAATACGTTTTGTTCCGCTTTGTGTGTGGATGTACCAAGTATTCCTGTAGACACCCAAAATTGGCCCAAGGCTTGATCGAAACATACTTCGAGAGAGGCGCACCCTTGAGCTTCTGATACCACCCCCAATATCCTCGGTGCTTTCCTAAACCCTTTGGAACCTTCCCAAACCTTTAGAAATTACCCCCGACCTCTCCGAACCTGTAGTTAACCCTCCCGGGCAATGGTTAGAGAGAGATATGCTGGGGGTGGAAGGGACCTCTACTAAGACTGAATATTATCCTGTTGAAAAGTAGAGGTTCTTAGCTTTCCAACAAGCCAATAATCACCTCAATCCGAGTTGTACGTCAAAAGTTACAACGGTCAGAGCAGTGCCCAGGAACTGCACTTGGTTAGGGCATACATGGCACATGTTTTACATGCGCCAAGACATTTTTTTCCAAAAATGGTTTGGTGCATCTAATACACACACCAAGTATAGGTGGGACCCACCTCGGGCTCTTAACTTTTGGACACTGTAGCTATGCTTGGCGTGTGTAATACACACGCCAGGCTTAGCTACAGTAACCATGGATTTTTGCTCGAAATCTACTTTTAGGATTTGACTTGTTGACCATCTCAATGTTTAGGATGCGTTTCATTAGGACTGTTGCACCCCTAATTACCCTATTTACAACCCTTTAATCATTTGAAACCTCACCCTATCATCCACCATTGAAGCCCATTGCCCACATTTCCAAGCTCTCAAAATCCTAGAAAACCTTAGATTAGGAGATTACCTAATTACTAACCCTAATTAGCACTTAAGCACCCTCCTAACTCCCCTTCTTCCTATAAATAGAGAGGCACCCCTCCCTTTACAAAGGCTTGAAAATTTTCCAAGAGAGAAGCTTTTCCTCCCTTTGGTGCACTCATTCCATACCAATTCCAGAATTCAAAATCCCCCCCTTAGACCCCATCTTCCACCAAAAAACTTTGAGTTAGGAGAGAGCCACCCCCTAGCATTCTTCCTCTACCCCTTAGCTATCAAGCCTTAGAGGTTAGAACCCATTCTCCAACCATTCAAGCTATCGAAAGCTCGTCAAGTGCACCTACGTGAAGGTCCACACGCGTGCTGATGAGTAGTAAAATATGATGATATTTCACCTCTAAAGACCTACATTTAGTCATCCGATGAAAGCTATCTAATGGAATTTGTGAAGTTTTATAAGTTTCAGGTAAAATTGGTTATTAGATGCACTAGGGAGCATAAAAGAATGCAAAGTCAACAAACACCGGAACAGTGAAGCAAAAGACATGCTGGACCCGAACCATATGGTTATGTCGCTAAATCGACCCCCAAAGGTCGATACATCGATATAACAAAAATAAGATTCAAATTCAAATTCAAATTTGAATATGTCGATTTATCGACCACTTAAGTCAATCAATCGACCAAGTTCAAATTTCAAAACTCCGAGAGATATTTAAGGAAAAGAATCTGGAGGATCCTCGAGGGGTTGCATTTTGCTTTTGCTTTTGAGTTTTCTAGGGCATTCAGTCCCGGTTGTTCGAGTTCTTGTTATTCATTTTCCTAGGAGTAAGATTTAGATTAGTTTTCATTTTTGTACTTTCGAAGAAGGATTGTACCAGATTGGGATTAAAGTTTTTTATGAATTTTGTTAAAGCTCTATACGGTATTTTAATGTTTATGTCAATTTATTTTTTAATTATGTTGTTCAATTCCATCATGTGTGGCTAGTTCCATTAAGGATGGGGGTCTAATGAATCCCATCCGAGGTATTTATTCGTAATAATATAAGTATGTGATGAAGATGTTAGATCATTTTGTGGACTCTGATGTTACTATTTGTATGAATATCATCTCCTCGCCATCTGAGATATGAGAGCTAATCATGTCCTGTGATTTCAGATTTGCAATGGTGATTTTATTCTAATCTCTGTTATCTTAGGTAAATTTTACTACTATCTAAGGTGTGAGTGTTAATCATACACTCATAGGATGTTAATCATATATCTCCTTGATCTCAAATTTGTAATGTGGAATTTACTCAGAGATTTGATTCCGAGTGCTTTCTGAGGTGTGAGTGTTAATCGTACACTCATGGGATGTTAATCATATATCTCCTTGATCTCAGATCTGTACTTTAGAACTCACGGGTGTTTCGATCCCATGCATGTGCATAGACATCTTTTGTGAATCTCATATCTTAATCACAGATTTATATTACATGAATGATAAACCTACGATGGGAGGATTTAGTATCCTAGTCCTTATCTTTTATTATTTATTTAAATTCCCAGTTTTCGTTAGTACTTATCTCATCCATCAAAACTCTCAGATTCCTAAATTAGTAAATACTGTGATAGATCTGTGATTATTCTTTTGGTTAGTTGCTATTTCTATTTATAATTTTCTGACTAATCCTCAAGGGAACGATCTCGTACTCTGCACCTACTATCTACAAACCAATTCATGCACTTGTGAGTAAAACAAGATTAAAATCACAACACGTGCTACAAGGGCCCGAGAGCTTTGGCTCTCCCCTCTATTCCCCTACCTTCTTAGCTTTTGCTCTACCTTTGAATTTGTGTCATTACGCTATCGAAGGGGGGCACAAATAGGGTCAAGGTGCCTTAGGGGAAGAGCAAGTGCTCTTTTTCTTTCTTATTTTTCCAGTTTATTTTGTCCACAAGTAGAGATTGCTTTTAAGCGAGTTGGTCGAGTGCCTAACACCTTCCCGATCGATAACCAAAGCCCCTCCCCAAGAGTCTTTAGCATAGACCAGTGAATCAGAATAACATTTTTAGCACTTCGGTGCTTATAAAATTGATTTAGGTTTCCTCGGAACCTAAAGCTCTGGGTGGAGAGTCTATATTTTTTCACGAGTGCGCATCGTCGCGATGGGATCGTAAAAAATCCCACGATTGCACAGATGGCGACTCTACGGGGGGGTAGCTAGTAGAGCTTCCCCTTGAAATATGGCCTCTTTCTTTGTTTTTACTAATATTTAGCTGTTTTCTTTGTTTTTATTATTTTACTCGCCCATACGATTCAGTCTCGCTTTTACTTACCCCTACTTTTATGTCATTTACGTGCCTTAGCCGATTGGCGGGCCTACTTGAGCATCGTCTTTATATTTCCTTTACTTTTCCATCATTTACATGCCTTAGCCGATTGGCGGGCTTACTTACGCTTTTTACACACCTTAGCCATTTGGCTGGTCTATGTGAGCATTTACTTTATGCGATCATCTGCTAGCAGTGAACGCCGGCCCGTAGAGGCGGCACGGGACCATAACTACCGTTTTTAGACTCTAAGAAACGTCCCTAAAATCTGAAATTAAAATTGAACCAAGAGGGGGACATAATTGAATTTTTACGGGGGCAGATTTTCATGGGTTGGGAATTCTAGGCAAAGATATAAACGTCCCAGTTTTCGGTATGGCGGCAGCCCCTAGTGGTGATGATTTGGAAAAGAACCACCCTACCTAGTATTTGAGAAGGCGCTTACGCTGGAGGTATATCGGGTGGGTAACCTATCCAGTTACGAAGCCTAAAACCCTTGGGGGAGAGCGTTAGTAGTCCTAAATCGGCCTTGTATCCCTAGGTTCAGTGAGGAGAGACCATTGCAACTAAGAAATTATGCCCCGGAAGCATCGCTTTTCGAAAAACAAAAAAAATAGACTGAATTCGTGCTTGCTGGTTTGCTGTCAAGATTATTTGACCCCACAGTTTGTGCTTGGCGCTCATAAAACACGCACCAAGCCACTTTCTTCCAGGTTTGCATTGGCACATATATTACACACACTAAGCTTAAAAAACTCAGGTTTGCTTTGGCGCATGTTAAACACGCGCCAAGCCACTTTCTTCCAGCTTTGCATTGGCGCATATATTACACGAGCTAAGCTTAAAAAACCCAGGTTTGCTTTGCCGCATGTAATACACGCGCCAAGCTTTGATTGACCATATTTGGCCTGGTGCATGTAATACACATGCCAAACTCAAATTGAGCAATGCATCGCGAAATCTGAGGCCTTTTTCACATCCCGAGTTCGCCGCTTAGTGGTTTAGCACCTCTGATTAGGTCCCACACTATCCAACACCCAATTCGCCCCCGCCGATCAAAAGAGGGTAACTTCTTATAGACTCGCTCCGGGGGATCGAGTTGTTTGCGTTGATTCCCGTGCCTTCAATAGATCAAAGGGTTCCTCTTTGATTCTTCCGAAGCGTGTCGAGGTCACGCCACGGGATTTATTTAGGGTATAAATACCACCCGAAACGGAAATTCAAGGGCCCCGAAATCCTTCATTATAAAAATCCACTTACAAAAATTTTCAAAAAAATATAAACCAAAAAAATAAAAAAAAAAGAAAAATCATTGTGGTGCCGGCACAACGACATCGCCTTACCCTCCATCATCTCGTAGGGGAGGAAGGAGAAAGCTTTACGGGCCTCATCCGAGGCACCCGTACCCCACCCGCCACTAAGTCATGTCGTGGGCAGTGGATCCGGCATACGTCGATCCCGATTCATCCCCACCGCATTCTCCCACTCATTCCCACACGGAAGAAGTGTTCACATCCACCACCCCCTGACCCAACCCCTATTTACCGTCCCCTGGCCCTTCGGTGCACCCATTTTCCCATCCATCACCGCTCAAAACATCCAAAGTCTGACACCCTAATCCCCTTCATTTTCTCCAACCATGCCCATTTCCCCTTCCATGACCATTCCAAATCCCTCCCATCCTCCATTCACATCCACCCAAAACCCAACCCGATTCCCTACCTTTACCACCATACCCCATTTTCTATCTTCCTAACATCTACCCGATCCACTTGCATTTACCCACACCACACCCAATTTTTCCCATATCCCCCACCTACCCAGGTCATGCTAATTTTTACCGGGGCTATGCCCAATTTTCCCACCACATCCATCTCATTCACACCCCACCATCCCTTAGATATACTACCTCCATCAAATCCCTCTCCAATGGCTATGATGGATGAGATGGTTCGGGCCTATACAAGCTAGAAGGCCTCTCAAAACATCCCCCCTCATCCTCACCACATATCTTCTAACCCATCATACACACTCACAAATCTCCATGCTTCTTTACCTCAAACCCACCAGGACCCAATGGCCCAAACCCCCATTATCCATACCATTCAAGGCCAGACCCACCAAGACCCAACGGGCAAGACCCACCAAGGCCCAATGGGCCAGACCCATCAGGGCCCAATGGGCCAGACCCATCATGGCCCAAATGGCCCAGATCCATCAAGGCCCAAACCTGGGACCCTCATACCCATACCCTCCACAATTCCCTCAATACCTCCCTCACACCCAGCCAAAGGTGAGAACCAAGCACCTATCCCTCATCAACCCCAATTCACCCATCCCCATGCACCACAAAGAATTCTCAAAGCATTCCCTCAAACACAGTGGCCCCATCAGGGCTTAACCCAAAATCTAAATTCCACTCATCCTATCACTCCACAGAACCTCCCTCACATCCAATGGTCCTACCAGGCACCTATCCAGCCCAGTCAGCACCAACATGAAAATCTCACCCTCACTACATCGTATGCAGACCACAATACGAGGAAGATGAGATCTGGAATAATGGGGCTTACATAGGGGCATTTTCCAGCATCAATCCTCCACCCATAATCACCACCCCCTGGCACAAAGCGAATCAAGACCCATCATTGAAAAAATAACCCCGCCATCTAAAGAGTCTGAGCAGCTGAAAGAACAACTGGACAAGATCCAGAAGCAATTAATGAAGATGGGTGGAATGGAGATCCACGCCACAAACTTTTTAGATCTATGCCTTTTCTCTGAAGTCCCCTTGCCCCCAAAATTTAAAATGTCAGTCTTTGATAAATATATTGGCACAGGCAATCCCATCGCACATCTTAAGTCCTATTGTAGGGACATGTGCCAGTATAGAGGGGATGAATGTCTGCTTATAAAAGTCTTTCAGAAAAGTCTGACGGGCCCAGCTTTGAGATGGTTCACGTCTTTGGAACCATTCATGATAAAAATGTGGAAGGATCTGACTCATTTATTTCAAGAATAGTATGTCTATAATATAGACATTGAACCTCTTAAGTCAGATCTAGCCCGATTAAAGCAGAATCCTAACAAGATCTTTAGCGATTACCTTGGGTGTTGGAGAGCGCTGGCAGCTCAGGTAAGAAATAGAATACCTGACAATGAGCAGATATAGATGAATTAAAAAAATATCATGCCAGTTATCTCAGACTTCTTGGTCTATCAACAACAATCCAGCTTTACTGATTTGGTAAGGAATGCCAATCGTTGTGAGGACGCAATCAGAGAAGGGCATTTAAGCAAGAATGTATCTAGTGGGGCCAGCGGGGTCAGGAGGTTCTTTGAGCAAAGAAATGATAGAAGAATAGGGGCAGACGTACAAAATATTGTGAACACATTACCCAACACTAATATAGCCCCGTTCCAATTCAAAGCCGCACAACCAACTCCAGTTAGAAGCGAGTCGATACAGAAAACCGGAAATGGGCAAGGGGCACAGATGACTTTGAAGCAGAGAAGGGGCCATTTTGACCTAGTCTTCACACCTTTAGGGTAATCATTGAATATATTATTGCCCTTATTAATAGAAAAAGGGTTGGTCACAACACTCCAACCACGGCCTTCACCAAATCTCATCCAAAGGAACTATGACTCCAACGCCCACTGTAACTTCCACCAGGGACCGGGCCACCTAACTAAGCGTTGTTTTCCTTTGAAACATGCAATACAAGACTTGATAGAGGTCCGTAAAACCATCCTTCCCACACTTCCCCAAGCCAACCAACATGCTAACATTCACCAGGTACCTCTACCCCCACACCCACCAGGAGGGGCAGGTCAAGGACCCACTATCGGCATGGTGGCAGAGGATGATGAAGATATTGACCCGTCAGATTACATCAGCGACCGAGGAAATTTTGTAGCACCACTGTAGAGAGATTGAGGAGATAGAAGTATTGGGGTTATTGAACCCTTGAATCTGGCTGATTGCTTTCCAAGCCCCACACCGCAAAAGGAACCCTTATATCTTAGGGCATACTTCCCAGCACCAGCTCTCGTTAACTACATCCAAATCAACTCCTATCAACCATACGCGACATCCTCCACCAATTACCCAATGGCTGATTATGTCCCTCATCCACCTCCGACGCCCATCAGTTATCAATGGCCCACCCCCTTCACATCACCCCCAATTCGGTCATCCACAATCCTCGCCAACCCCATTTGGCCCACCTTCTCCACCCTTCCAGAAGTTAACCAGGTATTACCCACCCATTCTAATCCCTCAGCACCAATATCCCCAGTACCCACTTTCTCTCCATTCGAGATCCCGGGACCAACTTACAATCCTCATTAGGTCCCGCTCAGTTATGAACAAACAAACATCAATGGCGACAGCAGCTGGAAAGGGGCACTTGATTTTGTCACCAGGTCAGGGAAGATCTCCAAGCCACCAAACACATCGGTACCAATGCCGGCCCAACCTGAGGGAAAGAAGGATACCACTACAGTAAACCCATTTGAGAAGATGAGCCGTGAGCACATACTTGAAACCCAGCTCAGGAGAATGCCGACCCATATCACAGTTTGGGATCTGTTAATGACGTCCTTGCTTCATTTTCAAGCTCTGATAGGGGCATTAAAAATTGCACACGTTTCACTCCAAGTAAGCCCAGGTCGGGCAGATAATCGGGCAGGTGATGGCTCCCAATGCCATCACTTTTTCGGATGCAGATTTACCAAAGGAGGGAAATAATCATTCTAAATCCCTTAATATCACTGTAGAAGCTGAAAACATGGTAATTCCACTGGTATTAATTGAAAATGGATCCGCTTAAAATATGTGCCCTCTAAGAACAGCTACTAAGATAGGAGTAGATCCTTATATGCTGAAACCGACAAAAACCAGTGTCAGGGGGTTTGATAACACTAGAAGAGAAATAATCGGAGAAGTCGATCTTGAGCTAGTAATCAGGCCAATGACCTTCTCCATACCTTTCCAAGTGATGGACACCAAATCCTCTTTCAGTCTGTTGTTAAGACGCCCTTGGTTACATGAAGTAGGGGTAATACCGTCCACACTACATCAGAAGCTTAAATTTATGTCTGGGCAGAAGATCATCACCATCATAGGTGAAGGGTATGAGGAAAAAGAAAAAGCTACCCACAGTATTGAAAACTCCAAAGTACTGGATGTGCCACACATGACCGAGGATACAAATCTCCACAAATTTGAATATGAGGTATTGGCAGTAGTCCCAAAACCCCCAAAAAGCACTACTCTGAAAATAAGAGGCGGAATGGTAGCAGTTGTGTCCATGTTTCAGATATGGGGTTATCAGAAAAGAAAGGGATTAGGACTCCGATTACAAGACAGGAAAGAGCCAGTCAAAGCCAAAGGCGGGCAGCGAGTTAGATTTGGGTTAGGATATAAACCCACAGAAGAAGAAGTACGAGAGGCTAAGGAGAAAGCCTGAACTGTTGCTACAGCAAGAGCCTGGGGAATCAATTTGGGAGAAGAATCTCGTCCTAGGCCTCACATTCGGAACACCTTTGTAAGTGTCAGAATTGTGAAGATTGATCAGAATGGGGCAACACAATTAACCCCACCCAAACCTATATCTCCTGTCCACCCCACTAATCCCAAATTCTTCCTCCTCATCTAGAAATAGACATAGCCGCCCTGTCCCTGTTTGAGGAAGAGTTTGTCATACCTACACATTCCCCCCTTGTAGTAAACCACCACAGGACCTTACTGACGTTTGAGGACAAAATCTCAGATGAATCCATGGTCAACATGATGAAGGCTGACTCCAAAGAATCATATCAGCCACCCCTCTCCATCGAAACAGATAAAGGAGTAGCACCATAGGTATGAAATTGGGCGTCTATGCCCTAAACTCTGGAAGCGGTGAGTGACCTAAAATTTGGCACCCATTTCCCAAAAAAAAAAAAACTTATAAAAAGTGAGATGAGCCCTTGGTAGGCAATACCGTGTATATATAAGGACTCACTTTGCCAAGAGCCCATTTCTGAAGAAAAAAAAAATCTAAAAAACATAGAAAAAATATAAAATCTAAAAATATTATCTTTTAAAATTTCAAATAAAGTCAAAGAAAATGATGCCTTAATTGAAATCCCCATCCCACGTGAAATCGACCCCTTTCCTGTAGAAATAAAAGAAGAGGTAGGAGTCACGAGTCTGGACGAGGAAATCCCTACTGAGTAGCACCTCAATGAACTCCTTGAGCGGTTTGTCGACTTTGAGCATGGTCCTACCCCTTTCATTGAAGAAACGAAAGACGTCAATCTAGGGACCAAGGAGGTTCCTAGAATCACTAAGATCGGAGCATCGCTATCTCTCGAGGAAAGAAAAAGCATGATCAATTTCCTTCGATCATATTAAGACGTCTTTACATGGTCATACGAGGACATGCCTGGTTTGGACATCGATTTAGTCGAGCATGAGTTGCCACTCTACTTTGATATTAGGCCGGCCAAGCAGAAATTAAGGCGACTCCGACCCGAGTAGATTCTGAAAGTAAAAGATGAGGTCATTAAGCAATATGATGCAGGATTTCTCATGGTCTCTAAATACCCACAATGGTTAGCTAATATTGTTCCAGTACCAAAGAAGGATGGGAAGGTCCGCATGTGCATTGATTTCTGAAACCTGAACAAGGTGAGCCCGAAGGACGACTTTCCATTACCGCACATCGACATATTGGTCGATAAAATTGCTAAGCATGGGATGCTCTCCTTCATGGACGGATTCTCCGGATACAATCAAATCAGGATGGCGGAGGCAAATCGAGAGAAGAAAGTATTTATCACCCCCTGGGGAACTTTCTACTACTGAGTCATGCCATTCGGGTTAAAAAATACTAGGGTAATATATCAGAGAGTAATGACAGCACTATTTCATGACATGATGCCCTGAGAAATTGAGGTGCACGTCGACGACATGATCGCCAAGTCACAAGAGTGAAGTGGCCATCTGATAAACCTCCAAAAGTTGTTTGAGAGGCTGAAAAAATATAGGTTATGTCTGAATCCTCAGAAATGCACATTCAGCACCATGTCAAGAAACTTGCTAGGATTCATCATCAGCAGGAGAGGTATCGAGGTTGACCCAAACAAAGTAAAGGCCATCACGGAAATGCCACCACCGTCTACCGAAAAAGAGGTAAGAGGTTTCTTGGGCAGAATACAGTACATCAGTTGGTTCATTGCACAGCTCACTCCTATCTGCACACCAATCTTCAAGTTGCTAAGGAAAGATTCTCTCATTGAATGGAATGACGACTGTCAAGTGGCATTCAATAAAATCAAGGGTTACCTTCTCAACCCTCCAGTATTAGTACCACCCGAGCCAGGGAGACCACTCTTAATATATCTCTCCCACGATGAAAGTTTTGATAGGATGTGTCCTAGGGCAGCATGACGAGGCAGAAAGAAGAGAGCAGGCCATCTACTACCTGAGTAAGAAGTTCATCGACTACCAGATGCGTTTTTCTCATCTAGAGAAAGCATGCTTGGCTCTTGTGTGGGCCACATAGAGGCTCCGCCACTACTTGCTATTTCAAGCCGTTCTACTCCTAGCATACATGGATCCATTAAAGTACCTGTTTGAAAAGTCAGCCCTCATTGGGCGGACTATGCATTGGCAGCTCCTACTGTCCGAATTTAATATCACCTACATCACTCAAAAGTCAATCAAGGGGTAGGCGCTCGCTAATCATCTTGCCGATAATACCTTACCCGATTATGAACCTCTAAGGACCGAATTCCCAGACAAGGACATCTTGTTCATGACAGAGGATGATACAGTAGAGACGGAGGAGTCCTGGGTGATGCATTTCGACGGAGCGATAAATGCCGAAGGTCAAGGAGTTGGGGCTATCCTAATCTTGCCAAAGGGGTCCCACGTACTAGTTTTCATCAAATTCAACTTCCCCTATACTAACAACATGGCTGAATATGAGGCATGTGTGGCTAGCTTACAGGTAGCTCTAGACCTGAACGTAACTCACCTCAGGGTGTTTGGCAACTCACAGTTGATCATATGTCAGACAAACTAAGATTGAAAGATAAAGGATGAGAATTTGATCCCATACCATGAACACCTCGAAGATCTGATAGCATGCTTCGATGATGTAACTTTCTCCTATGTCCCACGAGAAAGAAATCGGTTCGTCGATGCCTTGGCAACATTGGCATCAATGGTGGAAATTCCCTACGGTGTTGTGATGAAGCCGATCATGATTAAACAGAGGAACGACCCGACCTTTTGCCTCCAGATTGACGAATCCCTAAGGTTAGATGATGAGCCACTGTGGTTCTCAGATATTAAGAATTTCCTTGAAACTCAGGCATTTCCTGAGGGTACGTCCAAGACGGACAGACGGACCATTCAACGTTTAGCAGCAAACTACGTCATCTGCGATGAGTGTCTCTACAAGCGGTCATATAACAATATCCTACTCCGATGCCTAACTGAAAGCGAGGCAGCGAACATCATGAAAGAGATTCATGAGGGAGTATGTGGGGCCCACATCAATGGGCACATGCTTGCCAAAATGATCCTACGGCAAGGGTACTTCTGAACTACCATGAAAACTAACTGTTGCAAGCACATTCAGAAGTGTTACAAATGCCAAGAACACTCCAGTCTGATCCACGCTCCGACTATAGATCTACACACCATGACCACTCCATGGCCATTTGCCACTTGGGGCCTCGATGTCGTCGGGAAAGTCAATCTGAAAGTATCAAATGGACATCAATTCATCCTAGTTTCCATTGAATACTTCACCAAATGGATAGAGACAGAATCCTACACGAACATCATGGCCCAAGATATTGAGAAATTCATCAAAAGCAATATTGTTTGCTAATTTGGCGTACCCAAGGATATTATCACGGATAATGGCACGAACTTCACAAACAAGCGCATCAAGGCCTTCTGTGAGCAGTACAAGATCAAACATAATCGCTCATCACCATATCGGCCATAAACTAATGGAGCCGTGGAAGCTGCTAACAAAATGATCGTCCGCATCCTTGAGAAGATGGTAGTCACCTATCAAGATTGGAGCAAAATATTATCATTTACTTAATGGGCTTACAGAACATTGATCTGCACCGCTACAGGGGCAACACCATTCTCCCTTGTATATGGAACTGAGGCTATCCTGCCGGTAGAGGTTGAAGTACCCTCGCTCCGTATACTCCTTGAGTCAGGCCTACCCAAAGCAGAAAGAGAGAGGTCCCGCTTTGAACAACTGAACTTGATGGATGAGAAAAGGTTCCTAGCCTTGTGTCATACCCAAGTGTACCAAGGGCGAATCGCACGAGCTTACAACAAACATGTTTGCGGTTTAGATCTGAAGGTAGGAGACACTGTACTCAAGAAAATCTTTCCATCCCTCCACGCCGATCAGAGAGGAAAATTCAAGCCTAACAGAGAAGGACCTTACGTCATCCGAGAGGTGCTCTTGGAATACGCTATCCACCTCGTCACCATGGATGGAGATCACTTTCCTGAGCCCATCAACACTGGATACGTCCGACGATTCTATTCCTAAGTCTCCGTGACAAGGTAAGTATTGATAAAAATAGATACATAACTGCTTAAGAATTCTTTAAAAACAGGCCATCATTTCAAAGCCCAGTAGCCAAAAAGCATCCCTGAATACTCATACCCCTTGCTACACCAGTTGAGCCGTTAGCCTTTCTTTCATCAACCCTTCCCCCCAAAAAAATGGTGTATATACCAAAAAAAAAAATGAAAAATAGTTACCATTAAAATTCTAAAAAAAAATCAAAAAAGCAAAATCCTAAAAGAGAAAAACCAAAAAAGAACAATAAAATAGAAAAGGAAAAGTGGGGCATATACAGTCAAAACCCCCAAGGAAGAAGTGTATTATGGAAATCGGAACCCAATCAAGAAAACCTTTGTGAAAACCCAGAATACCTTTAAAATTCCTAAGCTATCCGATGGCCATGATACATTCTAAGAAAAAGCCCTCTTTAAGGCCTACAAGCAGTCATAGTATCCATTGAGTCAGTGCAAGCCAAGCTGAGAGACAACAAAAGAATTCTATCTAGCCGGCTATGATGGAATCGACGTCCATGTCGTGGCCTTTGATAAGATAAAAAAAAAAAAAAGATAATAGAAAATAAGATAAAAATATATAAGCTCAAAGCAAAGAGGACGTGGTAAAAACTAGAAAGGGCGCCATGGGTAAAAATAGCGAGCTTGTGCGGACTAGGTGAAAACCTGAAAAGGCGCCTGGGATAAAAATGCAAACCCATAGACGTAGTAAAAACTTGAGAGCGTGTTACGGGTAAAAAGAGGAAAACAATGAGTACGACAGAAACTCACCTTGGGTGTTGTTAGTAAGAAAGTTGAAAAGGAGAAATGAAAAAGAAAATAAATAAGATCCCCTCGGTTCCCCTCTCGCATTACCCGATTCTCGACGGGGCCACTCATGTTAGCTTAAATCCGGGTCTCGACCAAGAATATTTTCGTAACTGCACCGTCAAACATATGACCCAGGGTAAGGAGAAAAAGGTTGATTCGATCCAAAGGAATAAATGTTCTGGCCCTAGTAAAAATTGCTGAATTTCACTCAGGACCAACCATGAGAGGGGGTTCGACCATGCTCCAAAGGGGACTCGTCATCTCCCCGATAATTAAGGCATCAAGCAAAAAAAACAAAAAAACCCAAAAAAAAGGGTAAGGAGACCATTTTTTATCAAAGATAGCAAATTTACCTTCCCCATTTTTACACCCACACTGTGTGCACCACCACAAGTCAAGGAGCCCCTTTTTGCAAAGGATAATAGACTTTCCTTTCTGTGCCCATACTATGCATTTTCCATCTCAAAAGAGGTCCATCAATCAAAGAAATGAGAAATAACACTATTTTGTAAGATAATAGATTTCTCTTTCTCATGTACAAACCTATATACAGCTGACACCACATCCCAAAAAATAATATGTGAGATATCTAGCTTCTTTCTTTCTTTCGTTCTTTCTCTTTACAAAAAGTGTAAAAACAACAAAAATATAAAGAAAATATGTATACCAAAAAGATGTATCTAATTAGGGGTTTCTTATGCCCCTTTCTATGGTTTTGAACTATGCAAAAAGGTATGTGCAGGATGGAATCAACGACCCAACTCGCGCTTCAAGGCACCAATCTCTGCACGTACAGCATCCTCCCGTACATCCCGCTCCGTCATCCAATGGCTATGTAGACTCCTATACCACTTCCGGGAAGCATCAGTAGCACCAAGAGTGTCTCTCAATGACCCTTCTAGATGAAGGACCTCACACTCAACTACATTGGCTATGACTTCTGTCGCCTCTACTCTAACCGACTGTTTCTCTAAATTCTCATGCAGGATTCGCTTCTCATCCATTAGTAGCTTAATATGGCTCCAAAGCATCGACTTCTTCCTCGGCCAGGGCCCTCCTACATCACTACTCTCTGCCTGATCCAAGTGACCAACAGCAGACTTCTCATATAGTAGCCAAGCCTTGTACTCTGGAGAGGACAAAATCGAATTTCCCTGCTCTAAATTGCACATGAGCATCGACTGACGTGTCACCCAGAGAGCAGCTATCCTATCCATGTCCCCAGAGGACCCCCGAGAAAAGATTAAATCACATAGAGGAGGTTTCGCCGCACGAGGCACCTACTGAGAATAACCAAACTGGTGCAGCACCCGAAATGGGAAGTAATAAGTGTTGCCAGTCAAACCAATTAGAGTGATGCCCTCGTAATCTCTGGAGCGGACCACCGGGAAGGTTCGATCTAACCAAGGAAGCCTCCACACCAATTCGGCTTCGGCCAGCCAAAGCTTCAAACCCTACATGTCTCCCAGTGGAAGCATATGGCATCTGCCTAAAAAGCAACAGGTCACCTCACCACGGGCAATATAAAAATGAGGCACAGGTCCCAAAATGGCAAGTGTTCCCCTAGCCAACCTAAAACAGAAGTGGGCATCCCCTAAGGCACACCACCTTGCCCAAGGTAAAACTGTCAAGGGAACGATAAATCTCCGCCAGGATCAGATGCATCACAGAGCGGCCTCCCTCCAATTAGATCAAGACATCGCAGAGTGCAAGTGAGAAACTTTCTCCCCCAGTGAAGAAAAGAACCTCAGAGATGAGACCAAGAGCAAAAGCCTTCATGTTATAAACATTTCTAACTGGCAATTTTCACAGGCTCTCATCACCAAAAAGTTCTCTTAGGAATTTCATCAAACACTTGGTGGGCCCTCTAATGAGACTCTTTTCATAATCAAATTTCTTCAAACCCAAAGTCCTCTGGACAGCTTTGGCGTAGCCCGGCTTCGGCATCACTCTAACAAGACCTCTGTGCAGCTTCAAACCCAACAGGCTAGAGAGTTCTTCAAGTGTGAGAGATAACTCATGGTTCCCAAACCAAAAGACATGGGTATCCACTTCCCAAAAGGAGGCCGCTGCATGAAGAAGGTCCATAGTGGAGGAATGCCAAGAAAAGATGAGAGGCGAGCCAACCCAAGCTCATTCAATCCCACGGGCTCGCTCTCATTCAAACTCTCTACCCACTTCTTTAGGAAACTGGGCCCCACGCCCAATGAGGAAAGTATAGCAGTCTCGGGCCCCCCATGAGAGGCGGGGTTGGAAAGTGGATCCATTGACATACAAAGATGTTCTCAAGGATATAAATTCAATGTAGGACGATAGACCCACCCTTGAGAAAGCAAGGAGAAAAGCAGCAGCAAAAAGTACCAAACCTAAGTTAAGAGAGAAGGAAAAGAGTCCATTCTCGGGTTTAAAAGGCCCCACTTTCCTCAAGAAGCACTTGGCGCATGTATTACACACGCCAGAGTTTTTTTTCCCAGGTTTGGCCAGGCGCATGTATTACATGCGCTAGAGCATTTTTTCCCAGGATATGCCTAGCGTGTGTAATACACATGCCACACCACTAATGCCCCCACAAGAAAGATAAGGTTTGGGAGGAGGGGCTTAATCTTGCTGGCCCCCTAGCCAGCCAACCTGCATTTCCGGCCCTTTGCTTAAAAAAAAGAAAGAAAAAGAGCATGCTGGACCACATATAGGGATACAAATTTCGGTCACATTTAACTTATATACATTTCTCCATGTAGGAAAGGCTCGCACAGATGAGAAAATGGTGACCAAGTGTTAACCGAGGGTATGGCCCCAAGGCTTTTTCTTGTTATCAATTGAATCTGCCCTACAAAAGAGAGCCAATATACCACAACAGAGATGGAGCAGACAACAATGAGGGAAAGTAATAAACATTCATCCAAAGGAGTAAAACTAAAAAAATAATAATATAGCATCACATGGTCCCTTACATATTTCCAAAATAAATAAAAAAATTGTATATGTCCCAAAAGTCTCAAAATTCAAAAATCCAAAAGCAGAGCCTAATCCTTATTGGCACCCTTGGACTTCTTGTGCCTGCACAAAGAGCTTTGATATGTCCTGACATCTCCCACTCAGGCCCACGCCTGAGAAAGTCGGTTAAGCAGGGAGCGCAAATCCTTTTCACGAGCACGCTGCAAGTCATATCCAAAGCCATCAGACAAGAACGGCTGAAAGATAAAAATAGCAAGGCAATGGTCGGAACTAGTCAGTATGACACCCACCACTTCCACATCCAGAAGACCGGCAATATTGTGACAATACTCTGCCTGATTCACAGCCGACTCATAGTCCTACACAAAAAGGAAGGAGACATCAGCTACAGGACCCATGGGTGCCGACACATGCATTTTCCTAAGAAATAAGCATGTTGAAAGAAAAAATTTGCTTACCCCAGGAACCAATTCAGGAGGGGGGATCTGGATCGCTTTAGCATATGCGCGGGCACACTCCTCTACGGCCATACATAAACTCGAAAGAAAGGCATCGTCAAGGCGTCTAAAAGTCCCACGGACCTTAGCAGCCGAACTAGCAGAGGGGCATGAGGGACCAGCTCTCGTGGCCTCAATATTACCCGCCGCTGCCTCATCATCATCATCAGAGTCACGTCCTGGTCGAACTGTGAAAAGGAGCAGAGTTTCAGTTAGTAGAAGCAAAAACTGAATCAGAACCACTGAAAATTTACCTAAGGAAAAGGAGAACCACCTGAGATCGCGGACCACCAAAGGCTAAGAAATTAGCACCAGGTATGAAACGCGAAAGAATGGACCGGTAGGGCAAGGACTCATACCATAACTGGTACCCCACGGGCATAAGGAGATCATTGACGGGGATCCCATGATGAAGAAACGAAGCAGAGAGCTCCTCAACAATACCCTGAGGAGCCATAACATCCGCAAGAGGAGCCTGCAACAAGGCAAAGTAGTCTCGGTACTGATGTACCACTCTCTCTCCCTAGTAATACGCCCTGGCCCAGGCCCCATAAAAGAAGATGATGCGACGGTCGACAAAAAAGGGAGACAGACCTATAGCTGCTTGATCCCAAAAAAGAGAACCAATGTAGGGATCATAGATAACCTGCCCAGACAAAAAGGCGTCTTATAAGTCAAATAGCATAACTAAAGAAATTTCTGAGAAAAGGAGGGAGAAATAGCTGCACCTGCTCTGGGATCAGCAGATCGAATTGGGACCGCAGGCCCATCTCTAAATGCTTCTTACCAACATCCGTGCGGCAGTGCGTGTTCCAGTTGCTCATGAGCGGATAGGTGGGTATATCAGAGTGAAGGAGGGGGCGGCTAGGTTGGAAGTGCAGATATCCCCAAACCTAAAAAGAGTGGTATACATAAAAGATATGTCAGAGGTAGGGAATGACTAGTCAATAAACAAAGGAAAGAAAAGGAGTCAGGGGTTACCTCTACGATAGGCTAAAATCCGACAACAAACTTTGCATTCCCGACTGAGACCCGAGCTAGGCTAGACATTAGTATGGCGTATCCGGCCCCGCCCAGCCATATCGGTGCACATAGTCCTAATTTACCATAAGACTAAGCAAAGACAATGAGACCCGCCCACCACTGGCATTCGAAAAAAGAGTCTTGCCCAGCAGGAAAAGGAGCGAGATGCGAGCCAACATCACCATACGCTCGGGCTCAATGAAGATGTCCGCATCAGGCCGGCCCAAATCCACCAATTCATTATCATCAAATAGATCAGACATCCATGAAATTTTAACCTCAGAGCCATGCAGATTTGTGGAGGTGGGATAATCCCCGATTAGTTGAACCACCTCATCCCGACCGGGCACGCGAAGGTTAGCCATCGGTATACCCCCCCATCTGAATCCTCGTAATCATCGACCAATTGACAGGGGTAAGAGCCATCTTCGTCATGGGCATGTGAAATATCATAGTCTCAGGATGAAAGTGCTCAATCAAGGCCCTCAGATAGGCCACGTCGGCCCACATGGCAGGGCACAAGAGGAAATTCCCGAAACTTACCTGGGTAAGAAGGAGCTTCACTACTGGAGGGAGGTTGAGATAGAAGCGATGGAGGTCCAACTAGCCTCCTCGGAAGGTGATGGAAGGCAAGTCCTGCATCCAAATAAAGAGGTATCAGATCCTGAAGATATTGCAAGCTTGTAGAAAGAACAACAATAAAGCTTTTTACCTTGTCGGTGATCTCAAAATTCGAGATATGAGCATATTGCTGATATCTCAAAAGGAAGCCGCCGCATGAAGAAGTTCCCTTAGTGGAGTAATGCCAAGAAAAGATGAGAGGCGGGCCAACTCACACTCATTCAAACCGACGAGCTCGCTCTCATTCAAACTATTTAACCACTTCTTTAGGAAACTCGGCCCCACGCCCAATGAGGGAAGTATAGTGGTCCCGGGCCCCCCATGAGAGGCGGGGTTGGAAAGTGGGTCCATTGGCATACAAAGATGTTCCCAAGGATACAAATTCAATGTAGGACGATGGACCCACCCTTGAGAAAGCAAGGATAAATGTAGCAGCAAAAAGTACCAAGCCTAAGTTAAGAGAGAAGGAAAAGAGTCCATTCTTGGGCTTAAAAGGCCCCACTTTCCTAAGGAAGCACTTGGCGCATGTATTACACACATTAGAGCTTTTTTTCCCAGGTTTGGCATGGCGCATGTATTACACGCGCCAGAGCATATTTCCCAGGATATGCTTGGTATGTGTAATGCACATGCCACACCACTAATGCCCCCACAAGAAAGATAAGGTTTGGGGGGGGGGGGGGGTTATTCTTGTTGGCCCCCTAGCTAGCCCACCTGCATTTCCGGCCCTTTGCTTAAAAAAAAAGAAAGAAAAAAGAGCGTGCTAGACCACATATAGGGATACAAATTTTGGTCACATTTAACTTATATACATTTCTCCATGCAGGAAAGGCCCACACAGAAGAGAAAATGGTGGCCAAGTGTTAACCGAGGGTATGGCCCCAAGGCTTTTTCTTGTTATCAATTGAATCCGCCTTGCAAAAGAGAGCCGATATACCATAACAGAGATGGAGTAGACAACAATGAGGGAAAGCAATAAACATTCATCCAAAGGAGTAAAACCCAAAAATATAATAATATAGCATCACATGGTCCCTTACATATTTCCAAAATAAAAAAATATAGATATGTCCCAAAAGTCTCAAAATTCAAAAATCCAAAAGTAGAGCCTAATCCTTATTGGCACCCTTGAACTTCTTACGCTTGCACGAAGAGCTCTGATATGTCCTAACATCTCCCACTCGGGCCCATGCCTGAGAAAGTTGGCTAAGCAGGGAGCGCGACTCCTTTTCACGAGCATGCTGCAAGTCATATCCGAAGCCATCAGTCAAGATCGGTTGAAAGATAAAATTAGCAAGGCAATGATTAGAACCAGTCAGTATGATACTCACCACTTCCCCATCCTGATGATTGGCAATATTGCGGCAATACTCTGCCTGGTTCACAACCGACTCATAGTCCTACACAAAAAGGAAAGAGACATTAGCTACAGGAGCCACAGGTGCCAACACATGCATTTTCCTAACAAACAAGCATGCAGAAAGTAAAAACTTGCTTACCCAGGAACCAATTCAGGAGGGGGGATCTAGATGGCTTCAACAGATATGCGGGCACGCTCCTCTTTGGCTGTTCATAAACCCGAAAGAAAGGCATCGTCAAGGCATCCGAAAGTCCCCTGGACCTTAGTAATCGAACTACCAAAGGGGCCTGAGGGACCAGCTCCTGTCGCCTCAGCAGTACCCGCTGCTGCCTCATCATCATCATCAGAGTCACCTCCCTAGTCGAACTATGAAAAGGAGCAGAGTTTCAGTCAGTAGAAGCAAAAACTGAATCAGAACCACTAAAAATTTGCCTAAGGAAAAGGAGAACCACCTGAGATCGCGGACCGCCAAAGGCTAAGAAATTAGCACCAGGTATGAAACACGGAAGAATGGACTAGTAGGGCAAGGACTCATACCATAACTGGTACCCCGCGGGCATGAGGAGATCATTGACGGGGACCCCATAATGAAGAAATGAAGCAGAGAGCTCCTCAATAGTACCCTCAGGAGCCATAACATCTGTAGGAGGAGCCTGCGGCATGACAAAGTGGTCTCGGTATTGATGTACCACTCTCTCTCTGTATACGCCTGGGCTCAGAAAAAGAGGATGATGACGGTGACGAAAAGGGAGGCGGACCTGACTCGATCGATCCCAAAAAGGAGAACCAATGTAGGGATCATAGATAACCTGCCCAGACAGAAAAGCGTCATATCAGTCAAATAGCATAACAATAGAAAATTCTGAGAAACAGAGGGAGAAATAGTCGCACCTGCTCCAGGATCAGCAGATCGAACCCATCTCTAAATGCTTCATACCAACGTCCTTGCGGCGATGTGTGTTCCATTTTCTCATGAGCGGATAGGTGGGTACATCAGAGTGAAGGAGGGGGCGGCCAGGCTGGAAGTGCAGATATCTCCAAACCTAAAAAGAGTGGTATACATAAAATATGTGTCAGAGGCAGGGAATGACTAGCCAATAAACCAAGGAAAGAAAAGGAGCCAGGGGTTACCTCTACGGTAGGCCAAAAGCCGACAACAGACTTTGCATTCCCGATTGGGACCCGAGCTAGGCTAGACATTAGTATGACGTATCCGGCCCCGCCCTAGTCATATCAGTGCACATCGTCCCGATTTACCAAAAGACTAAGCAAAGATGATGTGATTTTAATTGTGATGGTTTACTCGCAAGCGCACGAATCAATTGTAGATAGTGGGTGTGGAGTACGAGATCGTTCCCACGAGGATCAATGTAGAAAATCTAAAAAGATAAAACAGTAATTCAAGAAATCTACCAAGATTTAACAGTACCCTATCAATATTTTGATTTAGGCAGTTTTGTGAGATAATGATTATTGACTATAAAATAAAGTTTAATTGATAATTCAAAAATAAAGGTAAAGATGAAGATCCTAAATCTTCTCATCTTTAGTTTGTTCTTCCCGTAATACAGATCTAAGGATTAAACTATGAGATATACCATTGAAGAAAAACATCTTTTATGAAAGATAAATGGTCAAAATCCGGATAGGTTTCACATTGCATCCCTACAATTAGAACTTAATTTCAGATATGATTTCCATATATAGATCTGGGATCAAGGGCATAACTCGACACACTTGATCTCAGATTACAAATAAAAATCATCCCCAAAGTGGGTAAAAAATTCCAACAAGAATACCACCATAGATCTGAGATCAAGGGCATGACTCGGCACACTCGATTCCAGATTGGGGAGTAATTAAAATAAAATTACCATTACAGATCCAAGATCCAGGGCATGGCTCGGCACACTCGATCCCGGATCATAATCGTAAGTAGATCCTCACGATAAAAATAAAAAGATCATATAACAATGATTGGGGTAAAATTACCGTCACAGATATGAGATCCAAGGCATGGCCCGGCACACTCGATCCCAGTTAGTGGCAGGGATTTCATCCGTTCGTGATAGCATAACAACCATAAAACAAAATCTCAAAGTTTAATCCTAGATCTATACTATTAGAAGTACATCCTTCGGATGGAAATCATTAGATCCCTATCCCTAAGAAATTAGCCACACATGCTGTAATTAAATGACATAAATAAATAAGGAATGAAAAATAACATCAATTTAATTAATTACAAATACCTCAACCTTCAATAGAAATTATTTGAACCAAGCTTAATCCACAAGTATGATGATCTTTAGAAACGAAATTAATAATGCTCTCTACTAATCTTTTAATTTAAAATAGGAATCAACTGAACAAAAATAATAAATTGAAGAAAGGAATGTTGAAAAGATTAAAGGAACAAAGCTCTTAAAAAGAATAAAAAATCTCTATCTCTACATCTAGCTATCTAAAAATTAATCTCCTTCTCGAGTTGTTGGTTTGACTTTAAATACTCTCCAAGTTGCGCAACTTTCCTGGCTCAAAAAGTCAGGGTCGATTGATCGACTGGAGGAAGTCGATCGATCGACTCCCTATAAATCTGCATTAGAAGTCCTTTTCATCTCAAATTCCATCATTTCGGTCGATCGATCGACTGAAAGGTCGATCAATCGACCTTCCCAGATTTTTGTGAACTTCAACCCAACTCTCCATCAGATACTGCTTTGGTATTTTGGCTATAACATTTTATTCCGAACTCGGATTGAGGCGATTCTTACGGCGTTGGAAAGAAGACCAAAAGCTCTACAACTTTTATGTTTTAACCATTTCGTGAATCTGACGTCTTGAATGTCTAAATTGAGCTTCAAGTCGTACTAAGTTCTCAATGACCCAAGGTTGCAGTGTTTGACATTATTTTCGAAATTCTTGGATAGTTTTATGCATTTGGATTGTATTCACCTGAAACACTTCAAATCTAGTAATTCTCATAAGATAGATTTCATCGGACGACTAAATGTAAGTATTTAGGGGTGAAATATCATCATATTTCACTACTCATCAAAAGACAATGAGACCTGCCCACCACTGGCGTTCAAAAAAAGAGTCTTGTCCAACAGGAATAGGAGCGAGATGCGGGCCAACATCACTGCATGCTCGGGCTCAATGAAGATGTCCGCATCAGGCTGGCCTAAATCCACCAATTCATTCTCAGCAAATAGATCAAACATTCATGACATTTTAACCTCAGAGCCATGCAGATTTGTGGAGGTGGGATAATCCCCTATTAGTTGAACCACCTCATCTTGACCGGGCACGCGAAGGTTAGCCACCGGTATACCCCCCATCCGAATCCTCGTAATCATCGACCAATCCAATCGACAGGGGTAAGAGCCATCTCCGCCATGGCCATGTGAAATTTCGTAGTCTCGGGATGAAAGCGCTCAATCAAGGCCCTTAGATAGGCCGCGTCGGCCCACATGGCAGGGCATGAGAGGAAATCCCCGAAAACAGCCTGGGTAAGAAGGAACTTCACGACTAGAGGGAGGTAGAGATAGAAGCACTGGAGGTTCAACCAGCCTCCTCAGAAGGTGATGGAAGGCAAGCCCTGCATCCAAATAAAGAGGTATCAGATTTTGAAGATATTGCAAGCTTCTACAAAGAACAATAACAAAGCTTTTTACCTTGTCAGTGATCCCAAAATTCGAGATATGAGCATATTGCTGATGAAGGAGACCAGTACGGGCGGTCTCACTATGCATTTCGAACCAGGTACCGGAAGAGCGTTGCACTACAAAAATTTGCTCCCCTCGGGAAACATAAACCACTTCCTGCCCCTCCTCTTATCCATGCTCTTCGTCGCTCGACATTCTGAGACGGACACAAGCAATGATATAAAGATATGTCAGTAACGAGACATAAGTAGGTAAGTATGCCCCTTTCATTTTTCCATCAATCTTAGACCATCATCATTGCAAAAGAAATCATTATACATCAAAAAAGAGAGAGGGGGTGGGCCCAACCCCCCCTCCCTCCCACATTTCAAAAAGAAAAAGTAGAAATATATATATATATATATATATATATATATATATATATATATATATATATATATATATATATAACAATGATAGAAAACAAAAAATATATAAATGTGTGCACATTTGTGTATCCAAAAAATCCAAAAAAAGAAACCAAAAAAAATATATAAATATGTGCACATTTGTGTAACCAAAAAATCCAAAAAAGAAACCAAAAAATATATATAAATATGTGCACATTTGTGTAACCAAAAAATCCAAAAAAAGAAAAAAATATATATATAAATGTGTGCACATTTGTGTAACCAAAAATTCTAAAAAAAAAAAGAAAACAAAAATATATATAGGTGTGTGCATTTATGCAACAAAAAAAATCCAAAAAGAAAGCAAAAACTATACATATATGTGTGCATTTATGCAACCAAAAAATTCAAAAAAAAAAAAGAAAAAAATACATATGTGTGTGCATTTATGCAACCAAAAAAATCGAAAAAAGAAGAAGAAGAAGAAGAAAAAAAAAAAAAACATGTATAAACATACACAAAAGAGAGTCCTTCTTTTCCAAACAAACAAAAATAATAAAAAAATAATATTAAAGGCTTACACAATAAAAATGCAAAAGAAAAACAAACAAATCATCTTGCATTACACACAAAAAAGAAGAGAGTCGTCTAGATCCGTAGAAAAAAGAGGGGGAGAGGCCCCTAATCACATTAACAAGTGAAGAAAAAGAGTAGGGCATCACTAAAAAATCATATTTTTTCTCAAAATCGGGGCCAATGCACATGGAATAGATCAAGGAAGAGATGAATAACCATACTTGCAAGAGGAATCACTCATTCATCATTCAAAAGAATTAAAAATCTTAACCACATTGCAAATTATTCAAGAAAAATCAAAAGAAAATGAGGTTAAACATCGGTTACCTTCAAGAAAAATTAGTCCTTGATCCGGCGTAGAGCATGTGTTTGATCGGCACGAGCAAACTCCGGCAATAAAACACGGTTCAAGCAATCCAAGGGAACCCTAGAGGGAGGTTCCGTTTTGGTTTGGTGAGAGGGGGAGAGAAGGATTTTGAAAATAACCCTCTTTGGCACGAGCTCAGCCGTTTTAAAAGGCCCCTCAGTTTTGGATTGGCGTGTGTAATACACTCGCCAAACATTATTTGGCACCATTTTGGCCTAGCGCGTGTATTACACACGCCAGGCTATTTTCAGACGGCTGGCGTATATAATACACATGCTTATTCCTCGCCTTTTCGGCTGGCGTGTTTGCACACTGAGCCTAATCTTCCTCGAACTCGAGGAGGTACACACACCCCCAAATGACACGTCAACTTCCATTTGACCTGCCTGGGAGGTTGTGTTAAAATAAATGATTCCATATCAATGAGCTTGCTCAAAATCCTGAACATACATAAAATCACAAAAAAATCACACAAAATAATACAAAAATCCGCATAAAATAATAAAAAAATTTCACATAAAATTATAAAAAAATCCACATAAAACCCCACATAAAATAACAAAAAACTCTACATAAAAATAAAGGAAAAGTAGCATATACTCCCAAAAAGCGTTGCGACATCAATTCGCTCCACTCGGGTTGTCATGCTAAATCAATTTCGAGACCGATGGGTTCGCCCAAAGACCTTGAACCCGCTTCATTCAGGGGCACTCGTGGCCAGTCAAATGGGACAATCAATGCCTCACATGATTGGACACAAACTGTGGACCTTCGCGTATCTACTTCGCACCAATCTTTAAGCATGAGCCGATCACCCTCTCACTTACGGGGCTATTTTATTTAAAATGAAACTTGAACATCGAACATCTTCAACCATCTCGAGAAGCAGACATTTTTCTCAGCATATTAGGCTTTCACAACTCGTTCCACCTCGGCTATGCCCAGTAATGTCGCTAAGCGCTTGGGGACCGATAACCTTGAGAAACAGATATTTTTTTCTGACATACAGGGCTTTCATTTACTCACCATGTTACCCGCCTGATGTTTGAGGTTCGTTTTTGAATACGACGGACCCTTCAGTGATGCCTTGAGCCTCTTCGAATGTCTCTTGTATTTAGCATTCAATCATTAGTGATCGGATACCAAAGAGGGGCATCTATAGACACCCAAAATTATCCTAAGGCCCGATCGAAACATGCTTCGAGAGAGGCACACCCCTGAGCTTCCTATACCACCCCCCATACCCTTAGGTGCTTTCCTAAACCCTTAAGAACCTTCCCAAACCTTTAGAAATTACCCCCAACCTCTCTGAACCCATAGTTAACCCTCCCGGGCAATGGTCAGAGAGAGATGTGCCAGGACTGTAAGGGACCTCTAATAAGACTGAATCTTATCCCATTGAAAAGTAGAGGTTCCCAGCTTTCCAACAAGCTAAGAATCACCTCAATCCGATTTGTACGTCAAAAGTTATGGCGATCCGAGTAGTGCCCAGGAACTACACTTGGTTAGGGCATACATGGCGCATGTATTATATGCACCAAGCTATTTTTTTCAAAAATGGCTTAGAGCATCTAATACACATGCCAAGTATAGGTGGGACCCACCTCGGGCTCTGAACTTCTGGACACTGTAGCTATGCTTGGCGTGTGTAATACACACGTCAGGCTTAGCTATAGTAATCATGGGTTTTTGCTCGAAATCCACTTTTAGGGTTTGACTTGTTGACCATCTCAATGTTTAGGATGGATTTCATTAGGACTATTGCACCCCTGGTTACCCTATTTGTACCCCTTTAGTCACTTGAAACCTCACCCTATCATCTACCATTGAAGCCCATTGCCCACATTTCTAAGCTCTCAAAATCTTAGAAAATCTTAGATTAGGAGATTACCTAATTGCTAACCCTAATTAGCACTTAAACACCCTCATAACCTCCCTTCTTCCTATAAATAGAGAGGCACCCCTCCCTTTACAAAGGCTTGAAAAATTTCCAAGAGAGAAAAAGATTAAGAGAGATGCTTTTCCACCCTTTGGTGCACTCATTCCATACCAATTCTATAATTCAAAAGCCCCCCCTTAGACCCCATCTTCCACAAAAAAACCTTGAGTTAGGAGAGAACTACCCCCTAGCCTTCTTCCTCTACCCCTTAGCTATCAAGCCTTAGAGGTTAGAACTCATTCTCTAACCATTCAAGCTATCGGAAGCTCGTCAAGTGCACCTACGCGAAGGCCCACACACGTGCTACAAGGGCCCGAGAGCTCCGACTCTCCCCTCTATTCCTCTACCTTCTTAGCTTTTGCTCTACCCTTGAATTTGTGCCGTTACGCCGTCGAAATCTTGATAGTGGCGGAAGGGCACAAATAGGGTCAAGATGCCTTAGGACAAGAGCAAGTACTCTTTTTCTTTCTTATTTTTCTAGTTTATTTTGGCCACAAGTAGAGACCGCTTTTAAACGGTTTGGTCAAGTGCCTAATACCTTTTAGATCAATAACCAAAGCCCCTACCCAAAAGCCTTTGGCATAGACCAGTGAATCAAAGTCACATTTTGGCACTTCGGTTCTTATAAAATCTATTTAGGCTCTCCAAGACACCAAAGCTCCGGGTAGCGACTCTATATTTTTTCATGAGTGTACATTGTCGCGACGGGATCGTAAAAAATCCCACGATTGTACAGTTTCGTTCGTATAAGGGGATTGGCCTTAATGATCGATCTAACGGCGCGACGGGTGCAGAAATCCGGGTTGTCACAGATATGCACACACTCCACACTTAATATGAATTGAAATTGTTAAGTTTCTAATCAACAATAACTACTAGGATGGGAAGTCCTGGCAGACGAAATCTTATTTTTTAAAATTAGAACACTCATGTGATGTTTGACTGATTAGTGTACCAACAGTAGGTTATAATTTTAAAATTTTGTTAATTCTTTTTTATTTATTTTTTAAAATATAAAAATATTTTAAAGTTTGTAGGTAACTTCACTGAAAACCTTCAGGAGACTATAACTCCTCCACTAGGGATCACTTAGGGGTTTAAAGGCTTGCTGCATCTGCTAAATGCAATCGTGCTCCCTACCATAGTGGCATTTAAATTTTAGAATAGTTTATCTTTCCTTGTTTGCTAGGGACTAGCAAAGCGTAAGTTTGGGGGTGTGATCATTCACATAATTTATCATTTTATGTCTCTTAATTTAGTGATGCTAGACCCCAGTTTGCTACTAATGAAATGCTAATATGCAGATATTTAGAACAGACAGCAAAAAAGTACCAAAATATTAATCTTTACCAAAATAAACTAAAAGAGCAATAAGAATCATGATCACAGGAAAATATGACCAATCGTATTTTAAGAACTAGACGTGAGAGGAATCGTAATCTCAAAGGAGCGAAACTGAAGAAGAAAAGAAGGAATCATAAATTGCGATCCTATACAAAAGACGCTCAAGACTGGTTTAGCACGTAATGAAGCTTATGATCATTTGAAAAGTAAGAATCATGTTAAATGAAGAAATGCAATTGTGTTTAAGATTGTGTAAATTAAAGCTTGTTGTTGCTGCTAATCACGTGAAGTCATGCACAAAATTAGAAGATCTCTTAAATTAGAAGTCTACTATCTTATGAATTGGAGAAGATTGACAAAGAAAATCAAAAGATCTCTACTGCTGAAATCAAGGAGAAGAGTCCAGCGCGCATCTGCTATCTAAAGCAAGGAAGATTAGGATTAGAATTTTTGTTATTTTAAGAATCTTTAGTTTACTTTTATTAGAACTAGAATAATGTAAATCGGCCCCTTATGATCTATAAATAAGAGGGCCTGGTACCTAGAATTCTTTATCGAAGGAATTCTCCGCATCAATTGATGATTGAGGTTGAGTTTCCTGAAGATCAACTTAGCGTAGTTTAGTTTAGAGTAGTTTAAATATCTAAGGTTTCTCGAGAGCAATTAACGACTATGATCGAGAGATGGAAGATTAGAGTAGAGCATCCATAGTTTCTCAAGAGCAATTGACGTCGGTGACTGAGAGATGAAAGATCTTTTTAATTGATTTCTAGTTTAGATTCATTGATTTCTGTTACTACTTTGTAAACATCTAAAAGTTCTTGATTTTAATTGACGGTTAAAATTGAGAATTTGCAGATTAGTGTAACAGTTTTTATTTTCCATCTTTAGCTTTCTAGTATTTGATTGACGACCAAATTTCTAGGAGATTGTAGATTAGTATAAATCTATATTGAAAGTTTTCTAGTTTTTGATTGACGCCCAAACTCTGGAAGGCTTAGATATAGTGTAACGGTATTTTTAATTTTGTAACCATCCGAGAACTAAAGGAGACTAATTGATGACCAAGATCTAGAAGTAGGAGGATTTAGATTTATTTTTCTGCACCGTAGTTTAATTATAACAATCATTCTTTATTCTTTAAAGGCAAATAAAAGCATTCAAATTTTTGACCTTCCTTGTGGGAATGACCTTATACTAGTGTTACAATTTTCGTTGTGTGCTTACAATAGGTTAAGACTGAGTACACTTTTAAGAGCTTACCAGCATTGTCAGACTACCTGGTGTAGGTGGTTTGACTATCGAAACTGCTACAGTGCATTCCGATGATCCTAGTGCAGTTTACATTTCATAAACCGCACTTTGACAAATCCTGACTGCACTACGTGTACCTCAGGGCATCACTTATGGTTGTTTAACACGAGCATAATAGAGAGAGATAGTTAGCACTGAATTTTACACAAACCACGTCAATATTATAAGTGTAGGATGCATGTGTGTCTGGTTATAGAATAAGCTCTTTGTGGGATGTTTGTATGCCTCTAGATGCATTATCCGAGGTGACCCGAAATAAAATGATTTTATAGCTACTCAAAACCAAAATATATTTTCAAAGTCTAAGATTGTACAGAGAGTGCACTTTCAGATTTGGAAACTGCACTACGATCGCCCAAGTTGCACAGAGTGCATTTTCAAATTATGAAACTGCCCTTTCAACATATATTTTACTCCAATTTATTTGTAGGTATCCTTAACTGTAATGCTAGACATAGAAGCGGTGTTTACAAAAGTCGTGGTGTAGTTTGGGCTCGATGAATTGAACACTAACTGTACCTACAATATCAGAAAACAACACTACGATGGTGACTGACGCACTATAAGACTACCTAGTGTAGGTGGCATGACTATCGAAACTGGTACAATGCATTCCAATGATCCTAGTTTAATTTACGTTTCATAAACCGCACTTTGAGAGATCCTGATTGCACTATGTGTACCTCAGGGCTTTACTTGTGGTTGTTTAACACGAGCATAATAGAGAGAGATAGTTAGCACTGAATTTTACATGAACTACGTCGATATTATAACAGTGTAGGTGGTTATAGAATAAGCTCTTTATAGGATGCATGCGCGCCTCTAGATGCGACGCGAAGTGACCTGAAATAAAATGATTATAGAGCTACTCAAAACCAAAATATATTGTCAAAGTATAAGATTGTATGAAGAGTGTACTTTCAGATTAAGAGATTGCACTACGTTCGCCTAAGATTATGCAACTGCACTACGATCTCCCAGTTTGTAGAGAAAGTGCACTTTCTCTACAAATTCGCCTACAATATACTGCAGAAAATGTGTGGTCTCTCCGACGAGGATTAGGTGGTATTTTTGGAACTATTCATAAGGTTAGAATGTAACTAAAACAAATGTGTTCATGTACTGTACTAGTTCGTAGTGCCTGTCAGAGAATAAAATGATTTTAGAGCTACTCAAAACCAAGCCATATTTTCAACGTATACTATTGTACAGAGAGTGCACTTTCAGATTATAAAAGTGCACTACGATTGCCCATTTTGATCGAAAAGTGCACTTTCTCCAACGCACTTGTGAAGTACTTCAGAAAATGTGTCACCTCTTCGTGAGCGGTTGATATGTAGAATTTGTATGCAATCTAGACAAAATATATGTTTAATGTCGTATAATAGATTAATAATTGTACATAAGATATAACACCATACATCGAAACCTATGCGTGAATCTACCAATTACAATGTTTACAAATTTCATAATATTTTTTTACAACCCTCCACAGCTTTGTATTATGAGAGAAACATGATTTCTTGTCTATATACAATCATATCACAAAAAAATTAGAACTGATTTATCCATTTAGCAGTATAGCTAACACGACCTCTCATGAGACATGCTTTAATGTGATGCTGCAAGTCCTGCACACCAAAAAAGAATGCAAGAGTTATGATACTTAAACATAGGCAAATCACTTTTGAACGTGAATTACAATGCACATTATCAAACTCTAAAATATGGATAATGGGGTTTAACTACTTTTTACTCTAGTGGTCATCGTGTGATTACACGCTCCCTTATTAGTAGACATTCAAAAGTGATTTACTTGAAATCATAAATCTCGCGGTTACATTATCATAATAACGTTCCAGCAACAAAGGATTAACAAACGGTAGTACATGACGAAAGAAATCAAATAGACCAATCAACTATCCATTACTTAATCTCTGCACCACAACCTGAGAAATTAATCTGTTGGTACTCTATTTTTTAGTAGCTTCAAGACGAAACGTCGTCCCCACCATCTATCAAATCATCCTCCCTAAATAGAGAGGGTGACAACAAACTTACCACTAGTTTGATCCAGGGATCCTCAGCAGGTCGTGTAATCCGATTAGGCATTAACCTAGCTAATGAGATGGGAGGTACGCGCAAGCGTGCAACCCTCAACAAATGCCACCTATCCTCACCCCCAAAAAGGTCACTTAGGGTTGAAATAGGAGTCCATAGGCGACACATATGAACGATTTTGCCGACTCTGTGAGATGGTAGTGGGTTCGGTGATAAATTTAAAGGTATGCCTGAAGGGGGAATATTCGTTGCCCTCTACCTGATCTGTTTGGTGTTGGGGTATCATTCGGTTGGACAAAGGTAGAACGATAGAAAGTACTTTTATTTGACGAATCGATGTAGGGACGAGTGACCACGCGAGGTGACCCAGAATAATTCGGTGTGGGGGGGGGGAGAGGATGGGATGGAGTACTCATCGGACATCGTTTCGAATTGTACTAAATGCAACAACTCTGTCTATGTGCTCTTATAGGATACTATCATAAGAGTAAAATACTGTGACAGCCCAGATTTCGGCACCCCGAAACCCGTGCCATCAGCACGATCATCTTGACCGTCCCCCTTAGCTAAGCACGGAACATTGGCATATCAAGCATAAAATGAAACAATAAAGGAGCTGCAGAATTTAAATCTATAGTAAGTAATTCTCTAAAAGACAGTTCTACCCTCATGCCTCTGCATGAATGGAGAAACGATCCGAACCATCGATGATAGCAATCATCACGGATGGTTCGTCCCAAAAGAATAATCCTAACTCAATATATACATGATTTAAACAAAATAAGGCTTGACATACCAAGCCGTACTAATCTCTCTCAAAAGCCCTCAAAGTGGCACAACGGAGTCCTCTAGAAGAAGTCCTCAGGAGGTGGCTCCAACTCTTCGCCGGCCACAAGGTCCGACTCACCGGGGTCAGCTTCTCCTGAAGCCTCGGCAGCTGCTAGTAGTGGACCTGCGACGTATAGTCTATAGGGTGAGCTACATCCTAGCTCAATAGGGAACAAAACACAGTTGAACATATAACTTATTACTCACATATATTTCATGATATACCATGCATGATGTGTCTATGCAGTTATTGATGAAAACAGTTAAAAAGCATTTCATTTTACTATTAATTACTTATGTTTTCATTTATTCATGAATGATGCTGAAAAGGCCTAAAGCAAAACTTAAACTTTCAACTTAAGTAGTCCCCGAGCAATATAGCATCGAGCCCCGATGAGATACCCTTCATCATCATCTATATAGACACTTTTAACGTATTCCCTGGAAATACCATATAGTACCCAAGCCCCTTTCCCCTGGGGATTGGTGGCGGGGTTTCACTTGTCTCAAATCAACACCCCTGGGGTGTACTTACTATGTGCGGATAAGCCTCCGCACTGGCTTACGGTTTCACCGCCGTATCGGTCATGGATATCCTGCCGTGTCAGTCGTGGATATCCCGCCACGTCGGTGGGGTACCCTATCAAACCTCAAATAACAAAAATATCGGTGCCTTACATATAGTTATTCACCGTGTAAATGTGCTATCTTATATCAGTTAGGCCCTATCAATCATGATTCAATCTTGGATACATCCCTGGGATGTATCCATTTACTTGCATCACACCTGATGCTCTTATCTCTTTACTTCTTCATCCCCTGGGGATGGCTCATTATACTTACTCTTATGGGTGTTACTCACATACACTTTTCACAATTCTTAAGCAATAAATATTTGAATTTGAATTCTATATCACTACATACATGCTCTTGTAAAATAAAGTACATGTTCAAGGTGTTCCCTACCTCAAGTCTTTGTTTGCTCAACGCATCAAGGTCCCACGTGGCTCCTTGTGCATTGGTTCACACGTACCACCTATGGTACCACATAACAGGTGAAACACATCACTAAGGATGCAATAAAGAAGGTCCAAGACCCTCCAAGAATCTTAAAGTCAAACTCAAAAGTTAACATAATTTATCTCAGTCGATTAATCGAACTCCAAAATTGATTAATCGAATCTGATTCGATTAATCGATTAATCGAAAGTCAATATCGATTAATCGATTCTCAAATCGATTAATCAAGATTTTCATTCGATTAATCGAATCCTAATTCGATTAATCGAAATTCTCTGATTGACCAAGTCGATTCTCAATTGGTAATCGAGTTCTAAAATCGATTAATCGATCCCAAATCGATTAATCTAAAACTGAAATCGATTAATCAAATCCCATTTCGATTAGTCGATTTTCCAAGTCTTTCCTCCGGCCCACAGGGTCCACGGAGGTTCCGATCGATTAATCGATACCCAAATCGATTAATCGAAATCCAAAGTCGATTAATCGAACTCCAATTCGATTAATCGAAATCGGGGTCCACTGACTTTTCAACTTCTTGGCCAATTTCGATTAATCGAAACCCAATTTCGATTAATCGAAATTGTCAGATTCAGCCCCCCTCTTGGCTGTTCTTCTCACTCTTTTTCCACACTTTTTCCTCTATTTTTCTAAACCATTTTCCTATGATTTAAACCATTTTCAACTACAATCTATGCATTTTATTCACAAAAATTTACCTTGAATCAATCTCAAATTGATTTCAAATCAAGTGGTTGGAAGGCTAGGGTTCCAGCTTTGCTTCTAGCGGATCCCTCGCGTCGAATCCGACGTTTATTGCTCGAATCCCCCTTCCACAACTAGCATTTACTCCTTGCATCAACTATGCTCTCCTTCTCTCTCTCTCTCTTCTTTACTTCTCTCTCAACCACCAAAGCTATTGGTTTTAGGGTTATTAAACCCTTTTATCCCCCCCTAGCCTGTGTGTTGAGCACATGCACCTCAATAGGTGTATGTGACTTCAGATTCACAACACACACCACATGGTTTCACAAACCATCTCCTCTCATTCACTCATCACACTCTACGCTAACTATCGAACTCCAAATTGGTCAAACTGGTGACCGATCGGGCACGGATCCCGAGGTCATAGTTTAGCGTGATTTTTTGGGCTATTACATCCTCCCCACCTTAGGATTTTTCATCCTCGAAAATAACCCAAGGCTCATCGGTCTGGGTCTCTCCCCCCCCACACTCTCAGGTGAGGCGGTCCAGTTGACTCAGACGTATTGAATTAGTTACATATACCAGCATAGAATTTAAATTTGATGAATTTGAACAATGTACACAAAAAATTTTGGATTTCTTTTAATATCAAAAAAATTTTACAAGGCGCCACATGAGTTGGCGTACAAAATATACATCTATACAATCATGACTCATACAAAAGAAAGATAAAACTCATGCAGTCCCCTCGCCAGTGGGTTCAGTGCCGAGCAGCCTCCATCTGAGGTGACGGTGGCGCCGGCGCGGGTCTCATTGAGCTGGTCAGGTGGTGGTGGAATGGTGGAAGCGTCTCGGGCCAGGCGGAGGCGGATGTGGAAGGAACCGTGGGATGGAAGACGGGTCCTCAGGTGTGAAAGAGGAGGAAGTCCATCCTCCGGTTCATGCGTTCATTGTTGGCCTCCATACGGGCCAACACCTCCTCTATGGTCGGCCCAGATGATGCGGCGCGCCGGTGGTAGGACGAGGTTGGTGTCGCGGGCGTGGAGTGGGCAGGTGGCGTCGGTGAGGCTGCGGTATGAGAGGGAGCCCTCTCCACGGATGGCTCAGTGGGGACAGGGTGTGCCCCACCCACGGGTGGGTCCTGCTGTGGTGGTGGCGGTGCTACTGCTGCTGCTGCTGCTGGGGCTACCGGAGCCGGTAGGGTCCGCTTTAGTAGGTTATAGCTACGGGCCCATGAAGACCTAGAGAATGTCTTCACGCAGTCCGTAGCCCTCATCTCGTGAGGAGAGACGGTGTAGGAGGGATCGTCGGAGTAGCACTCCAACATGCTCGATATAAGGCGAGCGTAAGGCATCTTCTCCTTGGGCCTTAGGTTGCCCTTCATCAGCTTGCCCTTTATATACCTCATCCCCTCAAGGATGAGCATGGTGGTGTCAAACCACCGGCCACAGAAGGCCGAGTAAAGTGCCTGCTGCACTTTCTCCACGCGCTCGGTGTCGTGGCGCATAGGGTACAAATTACACTTGACCACCGAGTCAAGCATCCACATGTAGTGGGGAAGGTCAACCCTCTTTATGGAGGATCCCGACCCCTTCTTGCCATTGGTCATGCGAGTCATGACCTCCTCGAAGCGAGGTTCCTCCTCAAAGGGTGGGAATAGGGTAGTCTCGGGGGTGAAATCGAGGTAGCACTCGAGCACCTCGTGTATGTGGCGACGAGTGATCGTGTAGTCGCGACCCTCAATAGTGGTCTTGATCACATCGTCGGTCGGGCCGTCCACAAGCCCTTGATAGAATAATCTCACCAATCTAGGGTAGTAAGAACCCCGGATTGGTTTGAGAAGGTTGCCGAGACCGGCGTTATTAAGATAGTTTCGAGCCCATTGGGTCTCGCCCGGCACATCGGGATTGGTGAATAGGGTAGGGTCGATAATGTATTCGACCTCGAAGGTCTTGGCTGCCCACCATTCATTTGGTTGTACCACATTGGTGGGTGGTGGTGGCATGGGCGTGGACTCGCGGGAAGACTCGCGCATAGATGTGCTCGTCGAACCGGAGGTGGTCTCAGATGTCGACGGTGAAGGAGTACTCACCGGCGATGGGGTAGGTGGTGGTGGTGCGGCGTTCTTACGCCTAACCGGCAACTTAGAGGTTGCCTTCTTCGAAGACAACCGGGTTTTGGGCGGCATGGTGGTGAGATAAGCTTAACTAGGGTTTCTCTAACTCAAATTGAAGGGAAAAACACAAATTTAGGGTTTACCGTGGGTTTGAAGGCGATACAACTCGAATACAAGCCGAAAAACCAACGGAGATGCAACCCTAGGGCGTCGGATGGTTGGGGAACAAGAAGAAGGTCAAACGTCCAAAATTTCCAAGAGTTGAAATGATTCGAATGGGGAATGAAATCCCCAAATTTTTATATATAGGCCCCGGCTCGATTAATCGAAATTCAGAATCGATTAATCGAGATTCAAAACTAGGTTAAGCCACGCAAAATTGATTAATCGATTTCCCAAATCGATCAATCGAAAGTCAAAATCGATTAATCGAAATGATTTCGATTAATCGAAATCGTGTCCGTTTAAAAATTTAAGTTTTAGAGCTCACTAGCGCGAGCCAGTCGATTAATCGAAATCCATTTCGATTAATCGAAATTTCAAAATCGATTAATCGAATTTCACTTCGATTAATCGAAATCGTGCAGTAACTTCCAAAATTCCAGAATTCCTTAAGTTATTCGATTAATCGAAATCCATTTCGATTAATCGAAATTTCAAAATCGATTAATCGAAATTTCAAAATCGATTAATCGAAATTTACTTCGATTAATCGAAATCGTCTATCTGACTTCAATTTCTTCCAAGTCCCTTTAGTAAATCGATTAATCGAGATCCAGTTCGATTAATCGAAATCCAAAATCGATTAATCGACACTGCTTCGATTAATCGAAATTTCATTAATTTACTCCCAATTTTTCTAACATTCCCAGTTTGTTCGATTAGTCGAACTTGCAGTTCGATTAATCGAATTCCCAATTCGATTAATCGAATTTCCAAAATCGATCAATCGATCCCAAATCGATTAATCGAAATTATAACTCGATCAATCAAAATTTCATTTTATGTATATTCTAACTCTTATTCAAATTTCCAGTCACTGGCACCTGCCAGTCGACTAATCGAACAAAATCGATTAATCAAAATTCCAAATCGATTAATTGATTTGAAATTCGATTAATCAGTTTTGCCCAATTTCCTTAGACTTTCAAGTTCTTTGGTTCTTTGATTATTTTTGACAATTTATGACATCAAGTGGTTCGTAGATCCATAAAAACACATTCACTTGGTCATGTACATACAAAAATCTGTTCCCTTAGTCATCCTTTTGAGCAAAATTTCCATCGAATTACAAGTCTCGTGGAGATTTCCACAAACACGTTTGTGGTTTACATTGAATTCTCACGTCGTTGGAAACAAGGCTGGATATTGTTCTTTCACATCGGCCTCTCGTTCCCAAGTAGCCTCTTCTTTTGGATGATTGTTCCACCGAACAAGCACTAAGGGAATCACTTTAGTGCGCAGTACTTGTTCCTTTCGATCCAAGATTTCCACTGGTTCCTCTATCATGCTCATGTCCTCACACATCTCTATAGGTTGCTTTCCTAATACATGAGACGGATCATTCACGTACTTCCTAAGCATCGATATGTGGAACACGTTATGTACTCGATCAAACAGCGGTGGTAAACCAACGCGATATGCAACTTCACCTACGCGTCCCAAAATTTCGAATGGTCCAACATAACGTGGACTTAACTTCCCTCTCTTGCCAAATCTCATTACACCTTTCATAGGTGACACTTTCACAAACACGTGCTCGCCCACTTTATAGTCGACACTAGTCCGCTTCATATCGGCGTAACTTTTCTGTCTACTCTGTGCTGACTTCAGCCTTTCTCTGATAATTCGAACAACAGTAGCGTTATCTTCAAGTAGTTTTGGTCCTAACACAAATTTCTCACCTGTTTCCTCCCAATTGAGGGGTGATTTGCATCGTCGTCCATACAGAGCTTCATACGGTGCCATGCCAATGCTCGTTTGGAAACTGTTGTTGTATGCGAACTCGAGCATCGGTAGATACTCATCCCAGTATCCTTGCATATCAAGCATGCATGCTCTGAGCATGTCTTCTATTACTTGGTTCACTCGCTCTGTCTGCCCATCAGTTTGAGGATGGAAAGCTGAACTAAAGTCTAGTCGTGTTCCCATTCCTTCTTGAAATTTCTTCCAAAACTTGGACGTATATAGTGGGTCACGATCTGAAACTATGCTGCTTGGAATCCCATGTAATCTTACAATCTCCTTCATGTATAAGTCTGCCAGTCTTCCTGCTGTATATGTAGTATTGTACGGCAAAAAGTGCGCTGATTTGGTCAATCGGTCTACGACGACCCAAATGGCATTGTGTCTCTTGGCAGTACGGGGTAATCCAACAATGAAGTCCATTGAGATCGATTCCCACTTCCATTCTGGGATTGGTAAAGGTTGCAATAGTCCAGCAGGATGTCTATGATCAACCTTCACTTGCTGACAAGTCAAATAATACCGTGACCGTGCTGCCACGTCTTCCTTGATCCTCTCCACCAAAGAGTTCTTTTCAAATCTTGGTACATTTTGGTGCTACCAGGGTGGATAGCATAATTTGACTTATGGGCTTCATCAAGAATCGTTCGTCTTAGATCGGCATTGTCCGGAATGCATAGACGGCCCTTAAACAATAAAGAACCATCTTCTTTAACCGAGAAGTCCGACCTGATGCCTTCACTCACGTCTTGATGAATCTTTGTCAATGCCGGATCTTTCATCTGTAGATCGTGGATATGTTCAAATATCACTGGCTTTACTGATATGTTAGCCAAAAAGGATCCGGTGGCTTTTGACTCAATGTTCGTATCGTAGAATGCCAGGTCTTCCAATAATTTCCATCGGTGCATACCCAAAATCAAACAAGCTAACTGAGTTGAACCTCTTCGACTCAATGCGTCGGCTACTACATTCGCCTTGCCTGGATGGTATTGTATGGAGCAATCGTAATCCTTGAGGAATTCCATCCACCTGCGCTGTCTCATGTTGAGCTCTTTCTGTGTAAAGAGATTTCGGAGGCTCTTATGATCGGTAAAAATTTCAAAAGTCTCACCATACAAGTAATGTCTCCAAATCTTCAGCGCAAAAATGACTGCTGCTAGTTCCAAGTCATGAGTCGGGTAATTTTTCTCGTGTTCTTTCAGCTGTCTTGATCCGTAAGCTATCACCTTCTTGTGTTGGTTGAGCACACAACCAAGGCCATTGTATGACGCGTCATTTGTACACGCGTATCCTCCATCTTTGCTGAAGGAATCGCTAGCTTGGAGCCAAGTGAGTCTCGTTTTGAGTTCTTGAAAACTCTTCTCGCCTCACTCCACTCAAACCTTGAATCTTTTCGTGTCGACTTTGTGAGACGTCCGATATCTTTGAAAACCCCTCGTGAAAGCGTCGATAATAGCTGCTAAGCCGAAAACTTGGACATCGGTCACTGTCTTTGGTTGCTCCCATTTAACCACTGCTTCTATCTTCGCTGGATCTACAGTGACACCATGTTTTGAGACAACATGTCCCAAAAAGCTAACCTCTTCCAACCAAAACTCACACTTGCTGAGTTTGGCGTACAATTGGTGTTCACGTAGCATCTGTAGAGCAATCCTCAAATGTTCTTCGTGTTCCGTCTTGGATTTGGAGTATATCAGTATATCATCAACAAACACTACGACGCAGGAGTCCAAGTGTGGTTTAAACACTCGGTTCATCAGATCCATAAACGACGCCGGAGCATTCGTCAATCCAAACGGCATCACAAGGAATTCATAGTGTCCATACCGTGTCCGGAAAGCTGTCTTCTGAATGTCCTCAGCCTTAACTCGCAACTGATGATACCCAGATCTCAGGTCGATCTTGGAAAAATACCTCGCTCCTTGCAGTTGGTCGAATAGATCGTCAATTCTAGGCAAAGGGTAGCGATTCTTCACAGTGAGTTTGTTCAATTGTCGATAGTCAATGCATAGTCGCATTGACCCATCTTTCTTCTTGACAAACAAGACCGGTGCTCCCCATGGAGACACGCTCGGTCTAACAAACCCCTTGTCCATAAGCTCTTGTAGTTGTTCCTTCAACTCCTTTAACTCAGCAGGAGCCATTCTATAAGGCGCTTTCGAAATAGGCTCCGTTCCTGGTGCTAAGTCAATGGCGAATTCCACTTCTCTCTCTGGAGGTAGTCCAGGCAATTCCTCTGGAAACACGTCGTGAAGTCTGCGCTGCTATCTCAGAAATGATATTCTTTTCTTCCTTGTCCTCCTTTAAGAAAGCCAAGTATCCACTGCAACCCTTTCTGATCATTTTCTCGGCCTTTACTGCTGAGATCAGTGGCACAGATGACGACCTCACTCCTTGAAACCGAAATGATCGTCTTGTGTTGGGTCTGAAAATGACTACCTTGTCCTTGCAATCGACGGTTGCACAATGCTGCGCCAACCAGTCCATGCCAAGGATCACATCAAACCCCTGCATGTCTAACAGTATCAACTTTGCTTCCAATTCATGCACCTCTAAGTCTCGAACTGCTACGATGATGGATTTGCAAGCTAACTCCGTGTCTACTAACTCTCTCCAAATGAATAGACACGAGATGGGGACGAAATCTAACGCCTGGAACAATCTTCATCTTCTTGGCGAAGCATTGGAGTGAATGAGTGGGTAGACCCTGGGTCTATCAACACTCTAGCGTCATATCCAACAAAGCATCCTTTTTCATATATAGTTAAAGTACCTATAGTATACATACATACAATAATTTACACATCAAAATACACCCTTAATTCACATACAGCTTTTTATATTGAGAAAAGAATCTATACCATTTCTAATGCATGCTCCTTTTCTATCTAAAATTTTAATGAAATGAAAATTTTCTTTAATTTTAACGAGTCTCACCTTGGATGACGTCATGCACGTTCCCTGCTTCCTGAGCAGTGACTGCATAGGCTCTCCCCTGAACGATCGGCTTCCTTGCTTGAATGGGTCGTGGTGCTGCAACTAAAACCGTCTTTCTTTTATCCGTCTCGGGGCAATCCTTGATCAAGTGGCCCACCTTGCCACATCGGAAACAACCCCTAGTTCCCGATCTACAATCCACCGTCCTACGAGGCCACACACTTTGCAAGTCTCCAGGAGTGCGAAGAAAGCGATCTGAGAACCACTGTGATAGTGGCGCGATGAACATGGCGGGGCTCTCTCATGGCGAAAAAGGTCTCCCGGCCAAGTAATGGAAACCTCTGTTGGTGTTGTTGTTGCGCCGGCCTTCCGAATCCCCCTTGGAACTGTGGTCTCTGATTTTGGCCCACGAACCTCGGCTTTTTGTTCACCGATTCATAGTGCCCCGATCTTCCTTGTTCATTTCCTCCTCTCTGCTGCTCTCTCTGTCGATATCTATTTGTATTCTCCTCTTCAACCACGATTTTACTCATGACCTCTTCATAGGTCCTTAATTGAAATGGACTACGCCTCCCTAAGCTCGAGCTTCAAACCTTCTTTGAAACCTCTTGGACTTCATCACTTGATGGCGGCGTAATCCGAGCAAAGCGGGCAAGTCGTGAAACTCTACCCCATATTCTCTCACTGTCATTCTCCTTGCACTAATTGTAAAATTGTATCTCAAGTGGTTCCTCACCACTTAGGAAAATATTGTTTGTTGAACTCCTCAACAAACTCCTCCCAAGTCCAAGGCAACTCAAGGTCTCCTTGGCAGTCATATCACGATTTCCACCAAGGCCCGGCCTCCCCATCCAACATATAAGCCCATCTCACACTCTCATCTTCCGTGCATGTCGACGCTAAAGACTTTCTCCATCTCCATAAGCCGTTCTCGGCCATTATGTCCGCCTTGAGGAAAATGAAGGAGGTCTCATCCTCTTAAACTCTGTAAAGATGAGGGCACAGGCGTGTGAGTCCCTGAGTGGTGTGGGTGGTGCTTTGTTCTCTTACGCGCAGCGCAAAGGATGCGGCTTGTTGTGCCATGGCAGCTGCCATAGTCTCTATAGTGTGCATCATCCTTTGTCGCTCCTCTCTATCTTCTTGTCTTTCTCTCACTCTCTCTTGTTCTCTTAGATCTTGATCCTGCCGATCTTGATCCTCTTCATCATGTTGTCTACTACTACTTTACAGCCTCGGTACCTCTAAAGGCACTCTATTAGTAGGAGAGATGTAATCATCTCCACTCGTGAACTCCTCTCTTTGGCCTCCCCTTGGTCGGCCTCTTCCTCTAGATGACATTTGCGGCTGCATTTGAAACTAAAGTTTCGTTAGCAGAAGCCCCTATGTTTTGACCAAAAAGGACGATTGTCAGAATTGCTAAAAGAAAATAGCTTTGATACCAACTGTGACAACCCGAATTTCGGCACCCCGAAACCCGTGCCATCAGCAAGATCATCTTGACCGTGCCCCTTAGCTAAGCACGGAACATTGGCATATCAAGCATAAAATGAAATAATAAAGGAGCTACGGAATTTAAATCTATATTAAGTAATTCTCCAAAAGACAGTTCTACCCTCATGCCTCTGCATGAATGGAGAAACGATCCGAACCATCGATGATAGCAATCATCACGGATGGTTCGTCCCAAAAGAATAATCCTAACTCAATATATACATGATTTAAATAAAACAAGGCTTGACATACCAAGCCGTACTAATCTCTCTCAAAAGCCCTCAAAGTGGCACAACGGAGTCCTCTAGAAGAAGTCCTCAGGAGGTGGCTCCAACTCTTCGCCGGCCGCAAGGTCCGACTCACCGGGGTCAGTTTCTCCTGAAGCTTCGGCAGCTGCTAGTAGTGGACATGCGACGTATAGTCTATAGGGTGAGCTACATCCTAGCTCAATAGGGAACAAAACATAGTTGAACATATAAATTATTACTCACATATATTCCATGATATGCCATGCATGATGTGTCTATGCAGTTATTGATGAAACAGTTAAAAAGCATTTCATTTTACTGTTAATTACTTATGTTTTCATTTATTCATGAATGATGCTGAAAAGGCCTAAAGCAAAACTTAAACTTTCAACTTAAGTAGTCCCCGAGCAATATAGCATCGAGCCCCGATGAGATACCCTTCATCGTCATCTATATAGACACTTTTAACGTATTCCCTGGGAATACCATATAGTACCCAAGCCCCTTTCCCCTGGGGATTGGTGGCGGGGTTTCACTTGTCACAAATCAACACCCCTGGGGTGTGCTTACTGTGTACGGATAAGCCCCCGCACTGGCCTACGGTTTCGCCGCCGTATCGGTCACGGATATCCTGCCGTGTCAGTCGTGGATATCCCGCCACGTCGGTGGGGTACCCTATCAAACCTCAAATAACAAAAATATCGGTGCCTTACATATAGTTATTCACCGTGTAAATGTGCTATCTTATATCAGTTAGGCCCTATCAATCATGATTCAATCTTGGATACATCCCTGGGATGTATTCATTTACTTGCATCACACCTGATGCTCTTATCTCTTTACTTCTTCATCCCCTGGGGATGGCTCATTATACTTACTCTTATGGGTGTTACTCACATACACTTTTCACAATTCTTAAGCAATAAATATTTGAATTTGAATTCTATATCACTACATACATGCTCTTGTAAAATAAAGTACATGTTCAAGGTGTTCCCTACCTCAAGTCTTTGTTTGCTCAACGCATCAAGGTCCCACGTGGCTCCTTGTGCATTGGTTCACACGTACCACCTATGGTACCACATAACAGGTGAAACACATCACTAAGGATGCAATAAAGAAGGTCCAAGACCCTCCAAGAATCTTAAAGTCAAACTCAAAAGTTAACATAATTTATCTCAGTCGATTAATCGAACTCCAAAATTGATTAATCGAATCTGATTCGATTAATCGATTAATCGAAAGTCAATATCGATTAATCGATTCTCAAATCGATTAATCAAGATTTTCATTCGATAAATCGAATCCTAATTCGATTAATCGAAATTCTCTGTTCAGCCAAGTCGATTCTCAATTCGAGTAATCGAGTTCCTAAAATCGATTAATCGATCCCAAATCGATTAATCGAAAATTGAAATCGATTAATCGAAATCCCATTTCGATTAGTCGATTTTCCCAAGTCTTTTCCTCCCACAGTCCGGAGGTTCGATCGATTAATCGATACCCAAATCGATTAATCGAAATCCAAATCGATTAATCGAACTCCAATTGATTAATCGAAATAAAATCCTTGACTTTTCAACTTCTTGGCCAATTTCGATTAATGAAACCCAATTTGATTAATCGAAATTGTCGATTCAACCCTCTTTTTCTTCTCACTCTTTTTCCACACTTTTTCCTCTATTTTTCTAAACCATTTTCCTATGATTTAAACCATTTTCAACTACAATCTATGCATTTTATTCACAAAAATTTACCTTGAATCAATCTCAAATTGATTTCAAATCAAGTGGTTGGAAGGCTAGGGTTCCAGCTTTGCTTCTAGCGGATCCCTCGCGTCGAATCCGACGTTTATTGCTCGAATCCCCCTTCCACAACTAGCATTTACTCCTTGCATCAACTATGCTCTCATTCTCTCTCTCTCTTCTTTACTTCTCTCTCAACCACCAAAGCTATTGGTTTTAGGGTTATTAAACCCTTTTATCCCCCCCTAGCTTGTGTGTTGAGCACATGCACCTCAATAGGTGTATGTGACTTCAGATTCACAACACACACCACATGGTTTCACAAACCATCTCCTCTCATTCACTCATCACACTCTACGCTAACTATCGAACTCCTAATTGGTCAAACCTGTGACCGATCGGGCACGGATCTCGAGGTCATAGTTTAGCGTGATTTTTCGGGCTATTACAAATACTGTTCTCGTCTACTCTTATGAGTTTTCTTATCTCTGTTCTCATAACAAAGTGTTCTCTTATCAAGGATGGTTTACATCCATTAACTATGAATTGACACTGTACTAGACTATACCTATGAGTTGACAGTACTTATAAGCTGACACAGAATATAAGATAGTAAAAATTTCATTTTCACGGAAAGAGAAGTACATAACCGAACAATGCATTGCATAAGGTTTCTACTACCTTAGTTTCAGTGGTCTATTATAACAGGATATGTTTTAAACCGATTTGCCTGCCTACACATCCAATTATTGGTTAGATTCATGGGTAAGCTTGAAATTAATTCAGGCTCATCTGCCATGGACATCTCTGTTGGTCCAAACTGATATATGAAGTCGTCACGAAAGATGAACTCTAGGGCAAGGATCAAAATTTCGGCCGAAATGACCGAAATTTTAGTCCAAATTATCAGTTTTGGTCCCCACCGAAATGAAATTTTGGACCGAAATTTCGGTCATTTTGTATGGGGATCAAAATTTCGGCCAAATTATCAGATTTCGGCCAAATTTTTGATTTTCGGTTGAAATTTTGATCCTTGCTCTAGAGGGTCGTGAATCCGCTTTGTGTAATGCCAAATATTTTCGATTGCCATTATTTCGAACATATCACTATAAAAAATAAGACTATTAGTGGCAGTTTTTTGCAGTAAAAAACTGCTGCTATTAACAAAAAAAACTATTAAGACTATTAGCGGCAAGGATATTAGCGACAATTTTTTTGTTAATAGCGGCAGTTTATGGCTGCCGCTAATAGTCTTATTTTTTGTAGTGTATTGTGACCAATTCGAACCTCTTGCACCGCTATTATGGTGGCATAAGGTGGTGGAAACCATAGATCATCTCCTTCATATTGGAGGGCACGTGATTCGCGTGCATTGAATGCACTTTCGATGAGATACATAGCATAAAAGTTATTGTCCAAGGGGTATGTTGATTCTTTTAGATGACAGTACTTACGACCTCTTTGAAGCATGAGATGCCCGACCTCCACCATTGCTGCTAAGGGGATGGGATTCGACATGGTGTGGTAAGTCAGATGATCGTAAATCAAGATCACGGGCATACTTATACTTACCTTGTACTAACACAACCAGGCTATGTGACTCGGTTTAGCATGAGCTATAACTAAGTGCATTTATGAGTATTGTACCTAGTTTCAGCTATGTATGTGTTGTCAATTCTTAGACGGTAGTACCAGTCTTTAGCTGGTTCTCGTCTATGTACTTGTTGTCCACTCACCATGAATTATTGATTGTGTTCATGACTGCACTCATACAGCCACGGGTGTTCAAAGAGAGTCTGTTACAAGCCATACCATGTTTTAGCCATGTGCAGGGTATCAGATCAACACCAAAGTATGTGTTGTCAACTCACGGAAAGATAACTCCTCAGCTATGTATGTGTTGTCAACTCATAGAGGCTATCATTACTCTAGTTGGGGATGTGATTTGGCGTATTGTGGTGATCAGTTGGATGATCGTAAATCAAGGTCATGGGCATACTTATACTTAACTTGTACTAACACAACCAAGTTATGTGAGTTAGTCTGACATGAACTATATCTAAGTGCAGTTATGAATATTGTACCTAGTTTCAGCTATATATGTGTTGTCAACTCATAGAGGGTAGCACCAGTCTTTAGCTGGTTCACGTCTATATGCGTGTTATCAACTCATAGAGGGTAGCACTAGTCTTTAGCTGGTTCACGTCTATATACATGTTATCCACTCACCATCAATTCTCAATTGTGTTATATTTGACTGTACTCATATAGTCACAAGTGTCTAGAGAGAGTCTGTTACAAGCCTTACCATGTTTTAGCCATGTGCGGGGTATCGGATCCACAACGAAGTATGTGTTGTCAACTCACTAAAAGATAACTCCTCAGCTATGTATATATTGTCAACTCATAGAGGCTACCATTACTCTAGTTGGGGATGGGATTTAGTGTGTTGTGGTGAGTTGGATGATCGTAAATCAAGGTCACATGCATACTTATACTTACCTTGAACTAACACAACTAGGTTATGTGAGGCAGTCTAGCATGAGTTATATTTAAGTGCAGTTATGAGTATTATACCTAGTTTCAGCTATGTATGTGTTGTCAATTCATAGAGACTAACACCAGTCTGTAGCTGGTTCATGTCTATATACGTATTGTCCACTCACCATCAATTCTCGATTGTGTTATATTTGACTGTACTCACACAATCACAAGTGTCCAAAGAGAGTCTGTTACAAGCCATAGCTTTCTTTTAACCATGTGTGGTGTATCGGATCCACAACAAAGTGTGTGTTGCCAACCCAATCAAGGATGGTTTCTCAGCTACGAATGTGGTGTCAACTCATAGAGGCTAGCAACAATTTGTAAGTGGTTCACATCTATATAATAAACACACATACAACACTTCTTCATCACCTCTCAACCTCTAAGGTCTTTTGTTCAATGCTCGCTATACACATTCATGGCAACCCTACCATAAGGAATTCCAACATAAGTACTTCTTGAAGTAGCTCGATTCATTCTAAATTGGGTTCGCAAATTTTACATCATGGATCAGAAGGCCTTCCCATTCAGCGATAATTTCTATGTCATGTACATCATCGAGGACATCTTCAAACTTCATGAGCCTTATTTATCCCTTTTTGAGTGAGATGATATATAGTTTATTCCACCTTATAATACTCGAGCAAATAAACTAGCGACGCCTAGAGGTGACTAAGCTATTGGCAGTAAATGATCTTTCGATATATTCTCAGTGGATTATGGTTTGCGTTTCATAATGAACTCTTGTTTATGTTTGGCCCGTCAATATGGTCCTTCGACCAACCAGATGTAATTTCCCTATGGTCTTGTATTCGTGCAAATACAAACATACATCCTGAGAATCGATATAAGATATTTTGCATTGATGTCACCCAATGGCTCGACTTATTAGCAGACATATAATTCTACTATTTTCTATCTACATTGTATTAGGTCTCGAACCTCCCTATCTTTTATTATTTCCTAGATGAGTAAATTTTAATTACCTTATTATGCATATCTAATTTAGAATTCAATTTGCATGCTATCAAGTGAATTTAAGGGTTACCTCAGTTTGATGCCTGTGAAATTGATTTAGATTGCATGTTGTCATATGAATGTAAGGGTTACCTTTGTTTAATACCTATGAAAATTGAGCGTTATTGGTACGGAGCTTAAGTTGGCCGCCTCAATAGCTTTAAGATAACTCCGTGAGACCTCAAAGCCCATGTGGCACTGTCGCATCTGGCTTTTGAACCTCTGAAAAAATAAATAATCGAAAACAACAAATCGTTATAGTTTATTTGAGATAAAGAATGAGAGAAAAAATAAATGTCAGATAGTGGAAGCAAGTAAGAGTACGTGAAAAAACCTCTAAAGTGACTTCGGAGGCACTGTGTATGTGTGTGAAAAAAATGTTACCTTTACGGGGTCTTTTACAACTCTTTCGATTGTGACCAACCTCCCTACAATTGGTGCATCGTCGACATGCGACCACCTCACCTACACTCTTTCTTCTTAATTTTTTAGGTCATCCCGTTGGTATCCTGGAAACTAGTGGCTTAACTATTCTTTTCTCTTTAGGTTCTACCCAATTATCACTACTCAAAGTGGCATGAATAAGAGACTCATAAGTCTTGCGGTACTCATCCACTGTGAATCAATCTTGGAAGTATAAATAAGTATTTGTGTAACGGTTGTTTATGATTGCCAACGCATGCTTACACGGGACACCCAAAATATAACATTGGCGATAAGAGCACGTGCGTTTTCCCAAATGCACAATATTTCTAGTATCTCCAATAATTGAAAATTTATCGAAATCAGAGGAGAATGTAGTCTACGTGAACGACGGTCTATCATTTTCTTTAAAAAACTCTTCGACCTTTTACGTCATAATTGTGGTCCACTTTTTTACCTCGTTCCTTTTGTTGTAAAAATATTTCATTACTTTCTTATGCGTTCTTTCTATCAAGCCAATGATCAATAGCTCCTTAACATCTTTGAGTAAATTATTGAGATATTCAGACCATGATGTGGTCGTATGTTCATATCTCCCAATAGGAAAATGTGCTCTATCCCAATGATGTTTTCCAATCCGGACAATGTAGTCATATGCTTCTTCAGATATCTTCTGAATTTTACTTATTTCCTTTTCAAATTCAATTTCTGTATACGTGTAGCATGTTTGCTTTACGTGCTCTATTACAAGTTCATTCTTATATATACTACTCAAAAATTTCTCAATATGATATAAATAACACTCATGCGAAGCGTACCGAAAGACTTTTGACACTACTTGATCGAGACCTTTTGGCCGATCACTTTAGATTATTACGCGTGAATCATATCCTATGATCTCTGCCAACCCATGTAAAAAATATTTTCAAGAACTAATATTCTCTGATTCCACTACAATAAAACACAATGGAAATATACTCTTATTCCCATCAATGTCAGTAGCTATGAGGAGTGAAGAACTATACCTTCCGAATAAATGTGTATCATCGAGCGAAATAAGTGGCTGCAACTACTTCCTAAATGAATCAATGCATGACTCAAATGGCCAAAAGATTCTTAAGAATGCATTGTTTTCCTTAGTCTGTGTGATGCAAGGCATTGAAGATCCACACGTTTCAGTTCCGTTATATATGATAAGAGCAATTTATAAGACCCCTTCTAACTACCTCTAATCTCATTGAGGGCGATCTCTTTTGCATGCCAAGCCCTTCGATATTTTGTATTGGATTGGAAGCATATTCTCACGTTACACATTATTTGCGTAGACATGTAGTTGCTATTTTCTTTCAATTGGTCATTGAAAATTGATGTCATCCAAATATTTGTAGCTTGACGATGGCTTTACTGTCTATCTTGTGGCAACCCACAAGTATGCACTGGAGTAAATCTTTTAATTTTAAAATAATCTGAGTGTCTCATCTTCAACGAACGTAAATGCCAATAGCATCCATCTTCACGACATTGGGTAGCAACAATCATCGGGTTAGTTTTGGTCGATTTAATTTTGAAGTTCCCATACATTACAAATTCTCGCAAAACATTATGGAATGCTATCTTCTAGTAAATATTTGGTTTAAATTGAGAACACCGACTGGGCCAGGAACACTGCCCACTTGTTGCACCTCATCAAACCACATATGCGTCTTCAAAAATAGGAAGTATAAGGTTTGTGTCACAAATGTGAGGTTGTATAATATCAACCACTTGATCATTGAGCTTTGACTCGCTAACAAGAGGTTTATCACTACTTTCTCTTTCCTTTATACACATATTTTTGCCATGTTCACCCCCCCTATGCTCAATAATAGTCTTTGCATCGACGGTTCCTATACTGACATCTCTACTACCTCCTTTGGAGAGTGCAGTAGCTTTCTCATTTCAAACTATAGTGATATTATATGCAATGCCCTCTAACACACCACGCACAGATGGACTTATATTTTCGTTCAGTGGATTAATGGGGAGATTTGTTAATATCGCGCCAACTTCATTTTCACTCTCTGAAACACATGTCACACCAACATACCTGTTGACAGACGGCTAATCAATAATCAACTTAATAAATCTAATTTACGAGACAATCTCAATACCATTATTATAGTAAATTTAATTAACCTTTCATGCGTGGATGAAGCTGCAGTAGGCTGAGTAATTACTGTTGTGATGAATGAGGATGAAAAAGTATGCTCCTCGTTTCTACATCAATGTAAATAAATTAACTTAATCCAACAAAGATATAAATATTTGTCTACATTATGAATATATCGAACTAATCAAGATTGGTCATAAGTATATTACACACCTTTTAATATAAAGACTATTTAAGTGGGTGACAGGAGTTTGATATACAATAGTTGATGCACTTATAACTGTGTTACGTTGAGTCTCAAACTCCTCTGATAAGCGTTTAACGGGAATGGACTTGGTGCGAGTTAAGCCGTCAGAAAAATTAGTTGAAGGATATATATGGCAATCACTCTCTTGTTCAAAAGGAGCTTTCCGTACGTAAATACATATATTATACCCAACAAATTGTGGATAATGCGTCATCTCACGTACGTCATTATTGTCATCAATGTCTATCACATACTTTTCTCCTACTTGTGGTATTACATAGCTAAACCTTAGCTTTGTATCTTTGATCCACAATTTAGTCACCTCATGTATTTTGACAATGAAATCCTCCAACTTATCTCTCTGTCCTCAACCAATACTTTCATTTTCCGCCCTCATACACCAATTTTGTAAAGTCAGAATCTTCTAATCGTTCATCATAAAAGCATAAAAGGTAAATTTTCTCTTCGGACGTACCCATCGTCTACTTCTACTAATAATGACTGTGACCAAAATAAAATTAAGTTAGATTAATCACTAGAGAGCCTAACTGTCTTTAAAACAAACAACACACTAAGAGTCATTGAATGATGAGTTTCTCTTCGGACGTAGCCATTATCATTGCCTTTCTCTTTGATCTCCCTAGTTGAGTTTTTTAACCCACAACACACTATGTGTTCTCAAAGGTAAGTTTGGGTCTCCAAAGTGCAGTTGTTTTAACTCATATAACACTGAGTTGTTTTAACTCATACAACACTAAGTGATTTTGTAGTGCAATTATCTTAACTCAAACTGCACTTTGGAACACTCCATGTGCAATTATAATAAACCTTACATAGCATGCTACTACAAATTGCATTGTAGTTTTAGGTGCAAGATGTGCACTGTAATACAAAGACTACACTTTAGAGCTCCAAAGGGGGCCAAATCAAATCTTTTACTCCAATTTTTTTTAAATCCACATATTCCTTAAGGCTGATCTTTTCTACTATCTTCCTAAACCCAAAATGTTTGGAGGCCGGATGTTAGGGATGATACCTTGCCCGATCAACGAATAGAGAGAGAGAGAGATGACCACCTAATATGAGAATCGATTGCACAGGTGAGAGGGCGAAGAGCTTTATAGGAAGACGGAGAAGGGATGGGAGAGAAGGAAAGAAACAGAGGGAACAGAGTTGGAAAGAGGCTTTAAACCTCTTTTATATGAAAATGTATTTTCATCCAAAACTAGACGTGTGAAGAAAAGGGTCCCTCTTGCGGCATTTTTAATTAAGGGGGTCTCTAAGACATAATTCAAGGTATTCCAAAAAGTCAGTCATATATATATATATATATATATATATATATATATATATATATATATATATATATATATATATATATATATATGGCAAAGGGGAAATTGCGCCCGGGCGTAGAGATATCTCTACGCCAATTGATATGGGCGCGAGACGTAGCGCCTTTTTTGTTAAGTGATGGGTGGTATGGGGTCACTTTACTAACTTGGGTTGTTAAACTTTTAAAATATTTTAAAAGTTATATTCCTTTCTAGCGGTCATTCTTGACTATTTTAGAAGTCTTTTTAAAGTCTCTTTCTTTTCTCTCTCTTCTCTCTTTTTCTAAGAAAGTGTCAGATTTACTTTTTTAGGTATATTTTACTCAAAAAATATGAGCACCCAGTAGCAAAGCGCTAGCACCCTCAGCAGTGAAGCGTCGACACCTCGATAGCGAGGCACTGACACCCCGACGCCGAGGTGTTAGCTTCGGGGTGTCGACACCTTTAACTCGAGGTGTCGACGCTTCACTAAAGAAAAAAAAATATGGGGCTTCGGCGCCTCTTTTCAGGGGCACTGACGCCTCTATATCAAGGTGTCGGCACTTCGATATATATATATAGAGAGAGAAGAGCTGAGACTCCGACGCTTTGATAAAGAAATAAATAAATAAATAAAAATTAGCGAAGCGCTTATACCTCGATATAGAGGCGCCGACACCCCTAAAATGAGGCGTCAACACCCTGGCGCCGGGGTCCCAGCACCTCGCTATCAGGGTGTCGAAGCCACATTTTCAGGGTGCCGACGCTTCACTGCCGAGGTGCTAAAACTTCGTTACCGGGCAGCCACATTTTTTGAGTAAAATATACCTAAAAAAATAAGTCAAACACTTTCTTAGAAAAATAGAGAGAAGAAAGATAAAAAAAAAAGAGACTTTAAAAAAGTTAAGAATAACGGTTGGAAGGACATTTAACTTTCAAAATGTTTTTAAAATGTAACTCTAGTTAGTAAAGTAGGCCCTATGCTATATATGATGCTCGGGGATATGCGTCCGGGCGGGCGCGACACGTAGTGTCCTTTTGTGAAGTGATGGGTGGCATGGGATCCACTTTACTAACTACGGTTACACTTTTAAAAGTTAAATAACCTTTCAGCCGTCATTCTTTACTTTTTTAAAGTCTCTTTCTTTTTTCTATTTTTCCAAAAAAGTGTCAAACTTATTTTTTCATGCATATTTTACGTAAAAAAAGTAGCGTCCGATAGCGAAGCGCCAACACCCCGAAACGAAGAGCTGATACCCCTAAAACGAAGCGTTGGCGCCTTTAGGAGTCGGCGCTTCGTTTAGGGGTGCCGACGCTTTGAAAAAGATAAAATAAAAATTAATGAAGCGCTGACACCCCTAAAAGAAAAAAAAAAAAAAAATCCAAAGCACTGACTTCGTTTTAGGGTGGCTGGCACTTCCATAAAAATAAAAAAATAAAATAAATAAATAAATAAATAAATAAAAATAGAAGTGTTGGCGCTTCATTTTAAGGGCGTCAGCGCTTCGATTTAAAAAAAAAATAATAAAAGAAGCGTTGGTGCCCCTAAAATGAGGCGCCGATGTTTTTCTGTAGAGGTGTTAGCGTTTCGCTATCGGGCGACAGACGCTTATATTTTTTGAGTAAAATATATCAGAAAAAGTAAATATGACACTTTCTTAAAAAAAGATAAGAGAGAAAAAAGAAAAAGAGTTTACAAAAATTTATAAAAAAGTCAAGAATAATGACTAAAAAAGAATATAACTTTTAAAATATTTTCAAAGTTTTAACTCTAATTAGTAAAGTGGATTCTCATGCCACCCATCACTTCACAAAAGAGGTGCCGGAGCACATTCTCTCATTTTCATATATATATATATATATATAATTTATTTATTTTTATTTTTGAATATTTTTTTTCATGAATCATGGATTTTGCAGATATTAGATACGTCCTATGGCTATTTGGGTGGCAGAGGCTAAGACAGCCCATGTGATGGATAAGGATGTGATGAATGATAACGACTGTGGCCTCCAAAGCATGAAATCGTAGAAAAATTGGTGGTTCTCATAATGCAAAATAAATATTATTAAAATTAAAGTCCTTTTCGAGTAAAATATTTTTGACTAAGGAATATTTATTATGGATCTATTACTTGCAAACATTTTTCTAGTGGTTGCACCGAATTTAAAGAAAGACTCGATATTCTATGAACATTTTATATGTTAAAATGTAATATGGGCTGTCCAATTTAAAGCTCATGATCAATAGATTTTTGGTACATAAAAGTGGAGCAAAATTCGATACTTGTCATATGATCTATTGTAGTCAATTGTTGAATTATATAATAACTTTTGAATCTATTTAATTAAACGATGAAAATTATATTTTATTATAATTTTTTATAATTGATATTTTTAAATTATGAGCTTTAAATCAAATGAGTTGGATGATGTTTTCAAATAATAGAGGTAGCCAAGTTAATGTTTTTAAAATTTTGGTAAAATCCAATGCAATCATTTAAAAAGCCTATGCAAGTAATGGCTCCCTATTTATTATTATTTTAATAGCGTTCGGAATATGGGAATTAACATCCCATGCTTCCCAAGTTGAGATCTCTGCCGTCACGCCGTCACACCGTCACTTATCTGCAGCACTAAGATGTGATAATTGATATGAGAATATGTACAAAGATGTGCTCCGTTACAACAATGACGCTTGTGTTCCATTACAACAATTTATGCAAGATCTAAAAGCATGCACGGCTTATTGCTTATGGAAAGGCCAATGATAGAGCACAAATTAGTAGAACCCAATAAACACATGGGTACCTCTATTTGCGCCTACCCAATTACTCACTGAAAGCTCATTGAGTGCATTGAATTGGATGATGGAAAATTGTTTTCATCCCAATCTTTCTCACGATTGATCTTGAGATTATGGACATATCATCAATTGGTCAGTTTCTTATTCTAAGATCATGAATGTATCATCAAACAGTCAATTTTTTATTTCATGGGGGCACAAATCTCAAAAAGTGACCCTAAAATCAAGTGGCACGCATCATGCTCAAATGTGATTTTAGGATAAGATTTTGGTATGTGTCATGTGGAATTAAAAATAGACCATTTGATAGTATGTCTATAATCTTAAGATCAATTGTCGGGGAGAATGGGATAAAAATCGAACTCCATCCTCTAATTCAATGAAGTCAACAAGTTTTCAATATAGGCGTCCTCAATAATTGGTAAGGCACGAATAGAGCTACCCTAAGCTTACATAGAATGGGAGCAACTACTTGCACACGAGATTTGTGCTGATTTGAAGGCCTGCATATTAGATTTTTTATGTCAAACGTTGGAACGAAACGCGATCTTCAATGATTGCTTGAGTTGATTTGCTAATATTTTAGCAACACAAATCTCTAAATTATCCCTTTCAAATCAGAGTGTTTAGATGGTGTTCCCCATTGCAGAGGTCTCATAAAACCCAAGTCTTTCTTTCAAATTATGTTCAATAATGGTGCAAATTTCGTGTGCAAGTTGCTGCTCTCATATAGAATGCATTCCAACTTCTTTCAGCATCGGGTTTTTTATAGAACAATGCTACCTCACAGTTATTGCATATTTTTAACGGCAACCTAGTATTTAAAGTATTTAAAATAACAAATTCGCCCCATAAAAGAAAATTTCAAATAATTATCCCTTTTTTTGAGTAGAAAAGAAGAATATTTCAGCCATTGCAATTTGGCAGATGACCACATCGCATGCAAGGGAAGCATTGTTTAGTTTATAATCCGGTTGGGCTACTATGACGAGGGATCCGGATCCAGTTTAAAATGCAGTAATTTCTACCCTTTTGTAGAAGTACAAGTTCTAATCTTCACCCCTGCTCTCGTCCTTTGTACGGGTTCCCTCCGAATGTGCCGTACGAAAAATGGATCGTCAAGTTTTCAGAGGCATTTCATATGAGCTGTCTATGTCATATGACAACCTTAAAAAAAAAAAAAAAATAAATAAAAAAAAGCAGAAATTTTCCATCTTTCCAAACTATCCTTTACAAAATTCAAATTATTATACCCTTAAAAGTCTTACCTTTTAAGACTTTATCTTGTTTTAAACAAAAGCTATGTTTTCTGTTCGTTCGTCTCAAACTCTTTTATTGTGTTTCTCTCACCAAACCTAATCATAGTCGCCGTGGCATCTTGTCTCCAACCAATCACTTGAAGTACCAAACTTGACCAGCGTTTACATGAGGTAGAGTTATGATCATCTGTAGGCCATCATCAGCGATAGTCAGTGATCATCTGCGCCAATAAAATGATATTGAAGAAGATGAAGCTCTGCTTCACGAAAATGACCCTTGCCTTCGGCGTTAAGAATATGCTGTAAATCGATTCCATTATGAGAAATTTCCGTGATTGAAAGGACAATACCATAATCTCACAGTCACCTTCGCTACACTGATTAGTGCTGTTTCAGCATAAAAACTAAAAAGGTCATTCTTTCAGGGTTAAAGTTGGTGCATTGTGGGTTGTTGTAACTTGCCCTGACTGAGAATCACACATTTTTTTTAAGAGTCTCCAGACTAGAATATCGGGTTTTCACTTATCACAGTCACAGCCCAAGCCTTTTGCCATTGCACCATGCAATGATCCCGCATCATCAATTAATGACCTTTTAGACATTGCCGATTATTTTCTTTGATAAGAAATTGTGACGACAAAAAATCTCAGAACCTCTCATTGGAAGACCTTGGGTGTCACCTGCGTGAATCTTTCAGGAGCATATCTAACAATCACATTTTTATCACTCTATCTCTTTATTAATGAATGATTGCTCTTATTGTATTGTTTGTAATCTTCTTTTTTCATTAATAAAAGGGTTGAGAGCGAGTGAGGACTCTCCAACCCTAATTAATTAAAAAAAAAAAAAAAAAAAGAGAAAAAGAAAAAAGAAAGGGTCCGTAAGCCTATACCAAATTTTTTTGGACACTACAACACGAGTTCCCATATGTGCACAGCTTGGATTCCGTGTGCTGATGCACAGATCGTGCTCCATAGTCAAACTTATGGCATATACACTCTTATTGGGCGATACACAGTCATATGCATGCAGGATTATATTTCCAGTCGTATCATCCAGACACGATTACCTTATTGTATCGTGTCGGCATCAGGCACGGACAACATGTTGTTAGAGATTTTAGATCTGGACCAGAATCGTCTGAACAACATATCAAATATAATAATTTAATTAGTAAGATAAATCTTACTTACCTGATCAGATGGTCGCGAAGACGTGCTTGATCGGCAGATCCTCGGTACAAGATCACGACCTTTAGAACAAACCACCTCTTTTTCTTTCTATCTCTATTGATGGGAATAACATTGAGAGTGAATAAAGAGGGGACGTTGTTCTCCTTAAATAGACCTTGATTAGTCTCCTAGCCCATCAAGGAGACTAAATCTAGAGGATGTGTCACAATATAAGAGGGATTACCACAACCCTATAAATTAGGAATTCCACCAGATTGCGTGGTGATTCCTATTGTACCACGTTTAGAAGTCTTACCAATTTAAGTTTTAATAAATAAGTAAAGAGGCTAGTGTGTGGGTCATAAATACCCAACAATCTCCCACTTGATCCACACACTGGCAAAATATTGTTTTAATAAATTCATGAATTGGTCCTTTTGAAAAGCGGATGGCCATCCTTAGAATTTTATAAAAACATTGACTTTCAAGGAACTTGGTACAATACATCATCCCCTCAAGTTTAAGAAACAACTATACTGATGGATCATGAATGCCTATAATGTACCATGCTTTACAATTGACAATAAGGCAGTTCCATGGTCACAAAAATTATTGCTGTTTAATGAACCCAAGAGTATTACTTGTGGTTTTGTGACACCAGTATATGCAAACTTTAATGCAATCACTTGTGTGTATACCTGCATTCGTCCTGCTTCATACCCTAAGGTATGTTATCCTGATATCTTACGAAATACGCCACGTGAAAACCATCACCCAACTATCAGGATAAAGGCTATACAACCGTGTTGCCTAATCACGATAGCCCAAGCTTCCTTATTTGAGCACTTATGCTCCCAGGCCAACATTGCATATGCTGATAATGATAATCATGATAAATATTGAGTAGAATGAAAAACATGCATCAAATGATAATCAAAGATATAAAGAGTGTCGACAATAAAAAAGAATGGAGTAAAGTTTGTGGAAGAAACTCCTACTCAATTAATGTACTCGAGTGTTTCTAACACTCCCATCCGGATCACGTGCACTAAAAATCTTTTGGTTGAAGCCCCTTTGTGAGATAACTCTCACTCAAAATGAGACTATAAAAAACTCTAATATCCTAATCTGATCACCTTAAGGAATATTATGATCATTAGTGAATTTGATGTTGTCTTTTATTCCTGGCTCCCACTGATTGTCTCAATTGCCAGAAGGTTGATATAACTAGTCTCAACGGTTGTAATTAAAATAAATTATTTACTAGAGAACTATATCAAACACTAATAGAATCCAAAGTAATAGCTAAACTATCATCTAAAGGAGTAAAAAATTATAAACAACTCTAATTTAAAAAAAAAAAAAAAAAAAAATTGTCTAAAAGACTGAATAAAAGTCCAGAATTTCTCCTCATTGCTAAAGAATAGCTTTTCATTCAGTCTGTGGCTCCTCGTGCTGCTTCTGCTGATTAGCTTCTCCTTGTTGCTTCTTCTTCATAACATTTTTCCATAAATAACAATCCTTCTTGAAGTGACCTTTCTTTTTCTGAAATAGCGATCATCGTTTATCATTCACAACAATTTTCTTTTTGAAGTCCTTCTTGTTCCCTTTATTTGTGAAGTGATTCTTTCTTTGATCATTTTTCTTAAAATTTCTCTTATAAGCAGAATTGTGGGTAAAATGAGCAGATTCAACCTTGTTGCCCCGCAACCGTTGTTCTTCTGTTACACACATTGAGATAAGCTGGTTCAAGTCCCATATTTCTTTTTGGGCATTGTAATTTACTTTAAAGGTATCAAACTGACTCAGAAGGAATGCAACAGCTAAATGTACTATAGCTGTTTCTTCAATGGGAATACCTTGCTCCTTGAGCTTCATTGCTAACAAAGACATCTTAAGAATGAACTCCCTCACACAACCATTACCATTATAGCGCATGTTCACAAACTCGACAAGATAACCATATTACAGAGATTTAGTAGACCCAACAAACTGATCCTCGATGATTTTCAACAACTCGCGTGCAGTGTCAGTGGTCTTAATACCACAACGGATGACCTCACTCATAGAAGCGCGGATAATCATGATGGACATACGATTTGCCTTCTCCCACTTGGCATACAGAGCTTTTTCAAACTCTGAAGAGTTATCGGTAGGAGTCGCTGGTTTATTTTCCGATAGAACAAAATCATAATCTAGATAACCAAGGGTCAAATCCAGACCCATTCGCCAAGTGGAATAATTAGTACTAGTGAGCTTTTCAATGCTCGCCATCTGTTGCTGCAACAGTGATCCGTCCATAGCTATAATGACATAGATCATTGTCAGCACACGTTCATTTAGAACTTTACATAATTTGAGTTCGTACTTGGGGTCAAGGTCGAATCAATCAGAGTGTATTAACCATGTGCAAAACCATCCACTCTGAGGGACAGACATGACTCATTGTCTCAGCATCACCTTAGGGCAGAAGCTTTGACCTATTGTATGTCTCCCTAGTTCGTGTCCGTAGACACGCATAGACCTAGTCATTTGTGTTTTGGTTTGATCCAAGCTAGTCATCAGCTTAGGCCAGAAGCGTCGCTCTTCTCTCACCTAGACATGCATAACTATTCTATCCATTCCCCTTTTGTAAGTTTTCTAAGTCAGCTTTGGCCAGAAGTAGTAGCTCACGAAGGTGAATGCTCTGGCAATCTTAATGAGACGAGTGTCTCAAAATTCAAGGATAACGTAACCTCCATAGGCCGGTCACCTTTGGGCAGACTACACACCTACTTTGTACGCGTTTCACGACGATTGCTTTACCGGTATTCCTAAACCCCTTTATAGGAATAACCTATCTCAAGGCATTCTATCATGTCATTGGTTCAAGGTTTCATACCCTAAATACGTTCATTATTAAGTTTTAGGGAAAGTAGAGTTATAAAGGGAAGGTGCACATGTATTAACTATGAACAATGACATGATAGTGTATGAGTGTCCATACAAAATGTTCAAAAACAGTTCAAATATGTATTTGAAATAAAATATATTTATTAACCTTTGACTGGAACTTTTATATCAAGAACGGTGTTAAACATTCCCATAGACTAGTCCAACGTGTAGATCTCGTCGAGTAGATTAAAATTGATAGGTCATATGCAGAAAACGGAGTTGTAAAACTCTAGATATCGCATTTTAAAGTTTGAACCCGAATAGCGTTCAGTCAGGTTGCATAGACGAGATCTGAGTTCAAAAAGTTTATTTGCAACAGGCGGAAGCAGTTCAATAGTATAGTTGCAAACAAAATTTTGGGCCTAACCTTGTGAGCCTAGACATGTGGGTTGGGCTGCGAGGCATATGGAATCGAGCTGAGCGGGTCCATGGAGCCCTGGTCGAACAATATTTACGGTCAATGGCCGAAATGGGTCGAGTATTGGGCCTATCCATGAGCCTAACATAGACTAGATGGGCCGGTGCATGGGTCACATGGATCGGTGGCGTGGGCCGAGTCGAGAATAGGTGTACAGCCAAAGTGGCCCTTGCTATGGGTGAACGCATAGGTTAGGAGTAATAATGGGCGGTATCAAGTGGGTCATACGGGTCATGTTTGGGTTCCCGGGTGAATTGGGCCTTATGGGAGAATCGGGTGGACAATGGGCCTTATGGAGCAGGTCGGGTCATAATGGGTACCCGGGTCGAGGGTAGAACGGACCCGACCGACCCTATTAACCCTAAAAGCCAATGCGCATCGTCTTCAAAGAGAAGGCAAATTTTTTTTTAAAGCTTGCTCAGAACCAGTCCTGAGGACTTACTTGGATCGATCCATCGAGAGACATTGCGACGGTCCGGTGATCGGCCGTCTTACCCCGGACAGGACATCGACCGTCCGATCGATGACCGCCAAGGTTTTTTTGAAAGCGTAGCGACCTTTAATGGTCATGTTGTGTACCGACATCGCCTTCTTAGCCGATCGGTCTGCAAATCGATCTGCAAACACCGTGACCGTGCTGGTCGATGATTGTGGACGATCGAGTTCAAAGAATTTTTTTTTTTTTTTTTTTTTTTTTTTTTTTTAAACTTAAGCAGGCAGCCATGTTTTGTGTATATATATATATACCAACCAACCCGGTCGAATTGAACCGATCCATATCTTAAAAAAAATTTATTTTAGATCTGTGTGATCAAGCGGCACACATAAATATTTTTTTTTTTTTTGAAATCTATGTGATCAGACGAAATCAGGCCATCCAAGCTCTGATACCAATTGTTAGAGATTTTAGATCTGGACCAGAATCGTCTGAACAACATATCAAATATAATAATTTAATTAGTAAGATAAATCTTACTTACCTGATCAGATGGTCGCGAAGACGTGCTTGATCGGCAGATCCTCGGTACAAGATCACGACCTTTAGAACAAACCACCTCTCTTTCTTTCTATCTCTATTGATGGGAATAACATTGAGAGTGAATAAAGAGGGGACGTTGTTCTCCTTAAATAGACCTTGATCAGTCTCCTAGCTCATCAAGGAGACTAAATCTAGAGGATGTATCACAATATAAGAGGGATTACAACAACCCTATAAATTAGGAATTCCACCAGATTGCATGGTGATTCCTATTGTACCATGTTTAGAAGTCTTTAAGTTTTAATAAATAAGTAAAGAGGCTAGTGTGTGGGTCACAAATACCCAACACATGTTACCTATATCGCAATTAAAACAAAATGTTAGCCGAGCCAGAATAATATAGCCGGCTAAGCTGAGTAGTAAAGTTAAGTGGCCTCTAATGATTAATGATTGGGGCGTGACCTTGAAGTCTCGTCCGGCTCGGCGCATCCGTGGGCTTCTGCTCCGGTTAAGTGGGTTCAATTCCCGAGGCCACCTATGCTTATCTCCAAAATGTCACAATTATTCAAAACGCCCACCAATGGCACCCTTCCACGTGCTGACAGGTTCGTACGCTAACACAGAGTCCGCATTATTCAACTAAGGTGCTACGTTGTTTTCGTTTAGTGAAATCAGCAATTATTATTAATGTACGGTATTTGCAATCCAAATTCGATCTTCTCCACCAATGGTTGCAATACTAATACTGTTGACTTAAACTTGAATCAGACGTTGAAATCGTTTTTTCTCTCAATATTTCAGACAAAAGATCTTGAAATTACGGACCCCCCATCAAAAGGTTAGATGTTAATTTCATAAGGAACACACATAAACTATGACTTAAGAACCCTTTCACATGTTAGACTAGGATTAGAATCGCTTTTGACATGTGTATCACTTGGAGCCAATATTTGACGGTTTGATAAATTTTACATGATATCATAACCTATTTTGTAAGATATTAGGGTGAAAAATGAATTTTTGTAATCAAACTCAATGCAGTCAATTGTGCTAACGATAGATGGATCGATGAAACTAGAAAGACCGAATCGTCAACTCCAAATACCCGTACTCATATTATTATGTATCCCGGCCCCCCTAAAAGCCGTATTAAATTATTAATTCTCAGCTTTCAAGCAATTGGAAGAAAAGCATACGATCATCCAATGGGCGAGTCTTACGTTTCTATAACAGTTTTCTCTATTGGACGTGCACTTGTCTTTTTAGAGTTAGGGACATCTCTTGTCTCTAAGGCCTTATATTTATATATTTATTTTTTGGTTTTGGAACTCACTGAAAATGACTTTGATATTTCATGTGAGATGGATTATTGAATTGTTTCTTTATTTTGAAAATTTTAATTTAATTTTGAAGCGATGAGGCAGTCACAGTCTCCCGAAAGGAATGATTGCTCTCTGATTGTATCGGGCAATGGAAATCGTACGGTTATCGAGGTGTTGGAACAAACAAATATTCAAGATTATTAATTTTTATAAATATCAAGTGTTTAGAGGGATGTATAGCTGGCACTTGTTTTTACAGTATCAAAGCATCAACTTGGTAGCTTACATATTAAACTCAAATCGCTTAAAGTTCACCGGCATTGGATAATTTGAGTCATCTTAAGTCCTAACTATACACTCTAATATGGATAGTTGTACATACATTTTTTAACGGCCAATATTAAAGCTTGTAGGCGTGATTTTTGGGGTTCAACCTGCCAATGATGACATCGAAACAATCTATCATTGCCCTAGGGATAAACAAATTGGTGAAAACTAAATATCTGAGTCGGCTTAGAAAATGGTTGAGTCTACTCAGCTTGAGATAGTTGATTCGCCCGAGTCAAAAAAGAATATCACACCATAGCAGTAGAGATATTTGGCTACAGTGCTCTGATATCAGTGAAAGTCAGCTTCACACAGAATTTGTTGGCTAAAAGCCCTAGCTAAAATTCATTAGCATGTTAGCGTGGAGACACGTCCAATCTGTTCTCATGACCAACTATCCAAACCAAGGATCATAATCTTGGATTTCGGTTAAATTTCAGCCGAAATCTTCCCACCAATACAAAAATATCTGAAATATTGAGATTTCGTTTCAGTTTCGGTCCCGACCAAATCTAAATTTTGGGTTGAAATTTCGGTCATTTCGGCCAAAATTTTAATCCTTGATCCAAACCAACTTGATGGGCTGCCTCTTGAATGAGCCAGAGGTCAAACATCACCATGAGATGATCCAAGCCATAAGTTCCATTGACCTTTGGGCGGACCAGGTGATTCTCTAAACGAAAGATAGTGATTAAAGAATTAATATTGATAGGTTGATTGCTTTTAAGTTCCAACCACTAGAGTATAGCTATTGGTGAGTCATAAATGACAATTTGTAAGTTTTCTAACAAGAGTTGGTATTAGGTGCCTCACCAGAGCAACAATTCACTTTTGTTTGTCACTTTTGGTACACATGGCATGTGGTGAAAAAAAATCTAGTGTCAAGATTTATATATATATATTAGTAGTTGATTTAAAAAAGTGTCGACTATTTTGAATCACACAATAAAGATGATTTTTGTTCCAGTCATCTGCATGGTAAAACTTTAAATAATTGTATTCACGTCATATGCAACAGATTATAAAACTATGTGTCCCGTCTCAAACTGTAACCAATGTATCATAGTTGGCGGTCGGGTCAGACACCTAATACCAACTCTTTTAACCATTCTTCACTTCACCGGACACCTAAGACTAACTTTTTTAATCATGAGAGCCATTACTTGCACATGTTTTTCAAGTGATTGTCCCGAATTTAAAGAAAGACTTAATATTTTAAGGACAAGTGATACGTAAAAATGTAATATGGGCCATCTGATTTAAAGTTCATGATCAATAGATTTTTGGTACATAAAATTAGAGTAAAACACGATATTTTTCATATGATCTATTGTAGTCGACTGTTGAATTATATAATAGCCTTTGACTCCATTTAATCAAATGATGAAAATTATATTTTTTCTAATCTTTTGCAATTAATATCATTAAATCATGGCCTTCAAATCAAATAGCTTTGATGGTGTCTTTACATAATAGAGGTCGCCAAACTTGCAAGTCTTTCTTTTAAATTCGATATAATCACTTGAAAAGCATGTGCAAGTAATGGCTCCCTTTAACCATTCTTCATTGAAAAAATATATATATAATTTACAGAATAATTAAAAGAGTTAGTATGAGGTGCCCGACCCGAGTGGCAAATGATACGATTTATTATATATATATATATATATATATATATATATATATATATATATATGAGACAAGGTCTACATCCACGTGGTAATGCCTTCTAATTGTTTATGATCTATGAAGATAAATTGCCGCACCCTAGGGGCTCGTTCGGCAGTTTAAAATCAGCGGGATTCTTACTTTGAACTCATAAAGTAGCCAGTTTCTGAGGCTCTCAGAACCATTCAAACGTTCGAGAGATCAAGTGGGCCCCACCAATTTTTGGTCACTCTACAAGAGAAAGCGATATCTCACTTTCGAATGAAATTGCTCGGGAAAGATAAGATTCTTCGCATCATATTTTGGAGAAAAATTTCTCACCATGGGTTGTGCTATTGTATGGAACTACACACTGATATTAAAGTGTATAGACTGATATTAAGAAGTATAGGCTCTAATATATTTAATAAAAATAAAAATATAGTGCCTAAAGAGACTTGAACATAGAATCTAGGTGTCATTGAACAATCACTTAGCCACTATAACACTATACTAAATTATGAAAAAAATAAAAATTAATATAGTATAATGGCTCCTAACCAACGTTTAAAATGGTGTTTAAATGATCTACTAGCACTAAATTATAATTTGTTAACTCACACGATTGAAGTGTCGTTTCCTAATATTCCATGTAACATTGATTTATGATCAATCTAAATGGTTCAGGGGGCAATCCATCAGTGAAAAATGTTATAGCCAAAGAATCATATCCATAAGTGGATGTGAACCCTTTGAAAAGTGAGTTTGAATACCAGACATTAAAGCTACACAATGGTTTATATTAGAGTGCACGGATCGAATAGTTAAAACCTCTCAAAATATTTAATTTTTGGGCCCACTGCCTTTCGAGTTATGATCTATCACTTTGGCGGTGTGGATTACCCACACATTGAGCCCAACAACAACATAGGATCATTTAAACTTCATTTTGGTGCTTAAATGTCGGTCAAGAGAGTCGTGCCCATTATATATATATACCATTTTCAAGAGTTTAATAGCTAGAATTTTCCTGTCACTCCTTAAGAGCTTTTTAACAAGCGACATGCTTCCTTGTGTAATGAGTTGGACTCCGATTGAGAGCCTCCCTTACAACATATTCACAACGATAGTTGGGACGATTACACTGATTCTTCCAAATAGAGGGTGACTGTCTCATACTCTTTCGAAGATAAGGATGGTGACGACGCTAACTCATAGTCATCTTCGGTGTTATATGCCGTTTTTCCTAAGTTCTTTTTTACTTTGTATTTTTGTATTTTGGATTTTCGATTAAGTCAATTTTAAATGTATTGGGCTAATGAACCTCATAATTTGCCATTAACGATATCGGCCCGAATACTTTCATGAGTTTATAATTTTTATTTGATATATATATATATATATATATATAGAGAGAGAGAGAGAGAGAGAGAGAGAGAGAAAGAGAACATTTTTTGGTGTTATAAGTATGTCTTGAGAAATTACATTTTTGGTGTTATAAGTATGTTTCCAAACCACTTGCTTTTATCTTGGATGTGAAAATTCCTACGGAAAGCTCAGTGAGCACGGATACAGGGTGTAAGTTAGTCATCATGATGGTTGATGATCACGTGACAGTGACCGACACGATTACGTTGAACATGGAAGGGTTCGACGTGATTCTTGGGATGGATTGGTTGGTGGCATATCACGCGAGCGTGGATTGTCTATGGAAGATCGTGACTTTCCGACCGCCAAAGAGGAAATCCTTTCGATTATGTGGAGTGAAATCAAAGGTTGCCCCACTTGTTTCTGCTATTCGGGCTGAGCGCATGATGAGGAACGGTTGCAGTGGCTACCTTGCTTACAAGATCATAAAGAAGAGAGGTTGGATATTGCTCTTATCATGGTTGCTTATGAGTTTCCCGATGTCTTTCCTGAAGATCTACCTGGACTGCCACCAGACCGAGAGATTGAGTTCGCGATCGACTTAGCTCCGGGTACAGAACCATTGTCCAAGGCTCCATATCGGATGGCGCTCACGGAGTTGAAAGAGCTCAAGGAACAACTACAGGAGCTGTTAGATAAAGGCTTCATTCGCCCGAGTGTTTCTCCTTGGGGAGCGTTGGTATTTTTTGTGAAGAAGAAAGACGGATCGATGCGTCTGTGCATCGATTATCGCCAGCTCAACAAGATGACGATTAAGAATCGTTATCCACTTTCGCGGATAGATGACTTATTTGATCAATTGCAAGGTGCAAAGTTCTTCTCAAAGATTGATCTGAGGTCAGGCTATCACCAGCTCAAGATCAAGGCGGAAGATATATCCAAGACTGTGTTTCATACGCGATATGGCCACTATGAGTTCTTAGTGATCCCATTTGGGTTGAAGAATGCACCTGCATCGTTTATGGATATGATGAATCGCGTGTTCAAGCCACATCTAGACAAATTAGTGGTAGTTTTCGTAAATGACATCCTCATCTATTCGAAAATCAGAGAGGAGCATGTGCAGCATCTACGAGTGGCTCTTCAAACACTGAGGGATCATTAGCTGTATGCCAAACTCAGCAAGTGTGAGTTTTGGCTTGATCAAGTCAGTTCCTTGGGCCACGTCGTCTCAGAGTTAGGTATATCCGTTGATCCTACAAAGATTGACTCCGTGGTGAATTGGGAACAACCGATGATAGTTACAAAAGTCCATAGTTTCCTTGGTCTGGCAGGGTACTATCAGAGATTTGTCGAGGGTTTCTCAAAAATATCTGGTCCGCTTACATAGCTTACTAAGAAGAATGCGAAGTTTGATTGGACAGAGCAGTGTGAGCAGAGCTTTCAGGAGCTGAAGTGGAGATTGACTATAGCACCGGTACTTGCTATACCTTCAGGCAGTGGAGGCTTCATAGTGTACAGTGATACTTCTTATGGCGGATTAGGCAGTGTGCTTAATCAACACAAGCGGGTCATTGCATATGGTTCTAGGCAGTTGAAGGACCATGAGAGAAATTATCCGATGCATGATCTCGAGTTAGCAACAGTTATCTTTGCCCTAAAGATATGGAGACATTACCTCTACGGTGAGATATTCGATATTTTCACCGATCACAAGAATCTTAAGTACCTATTCACTCAGAAGGGCTTGAATATGCGGCAACGACGATGGATGGAGTTCTTGAAGGACTATGATTGCTTGATCCAGTACCATCCGAGAAAGGCAAATGTCATTGCTGATGCTCTCAGTAGAAGGTCTTTAGCACAGTTATCACATCTTGTCAGTCGGATACAAAGATGGAAGCTATTAGAAGATATGGCTTTGGGCAGCTCACGATTTAATGTGAAAGGCTTGGGAGCATTGATGGCTACACTTGTACTGCGCCCTACGCTCTTCGAGAATATCAGGAAGCTTCAGATGACAGACGATGAGTTGATGGCGATTAGGCGAGATGTGCTTAATGGAAGCAAGAAGGATTTCTCCATTCGGGCAGATGGGATCTTGTTGTTTCGAGACCGAGTATGTGTACTAACGAGTACCGGCTTCGAGACACCATTTTGGAAGAGGCTCACAAATCGATGTATGCCATACATCCTGATAGCACCAAGATGTATCAGGATTTGATGAAGAGCTTCTGGTGGCAAGGGTTGAAACGCGACATTGCTAAGTACGTATCGCGATGCTTGGTTTGTTAGCAGGTTAAGGTTGATCATCAGAATCTAGCAGGATTATTGCAACCTTTACCTGCACCCGAGTGGAAATAGGAAGCCATTTCGATGGACTTTATTCAGGGTTTACCGAAAACAATGAGGAAGCACAATGTCATCTGGGTCATTGTCGATCGGTTAACCAAGTCAGCTCATTTCCTACCATACAATACTACGTATATAGCCAGTAGACTTGCAGAGTTATACCTCAAGGAGCTCGTTCGACTGCACGGTATACCGGCTAGTATTGTGTCTGACAGGGATCCGCTGTTTACTTTGTAATTTTGGCAGTGGTTTTAAGAAGGAATGGGTTCTCGTCTCGACTTCAGCCCAACATTTCACCCATAGACCGATGGTCAGACTGAGCGAGCGAATCAGATCATAGAGGACATACTGCGAGCTTGCATGTTGGATTTCCATGGGTCATGGGACCAACACTTATCTCTGATCGAGTTCGCTTACAACAATAGCTTCCAAGCTAGCATCGGTATGGCACCGTTCGAGGCTTTGTATGGGTGGCGGTGCAGGTCTCCGCTGAACTGGGAAGAAGTGGGTGAGAACCTCATTATTGGGCATGAGATTGTAGAGCGTACGATCGAGACAGTTCGGTTGGTTCGCGAGAGACTACGTGTAGCTCAGAATCGTCAGAAGAGCTATGCCGATCTTAAGCGGCGACATGTGGATTTTCAGGTAAGCTTACGTGCATTTCTTCACTTAATACGTCCTTACGTGATAACTTTGTCACTAATGCATACCTTTCAAGTCGGCGACAATCTGTTTGTTCGAATCTCGCCTACGAAAGGCGCTACATGATTCGACAAACGAGGGAAGCTGAGTCCTCGATACGTTGGGCCTTTTGAGATATTAGGCCGAGTCGGAGAGGTTGCATACTGAGTGGCGCTACCACCGCAATTGTTCAACATGCACAACATCTTCCATGTGTCCATGCTGAACAAATACATACACGACCCTACTCACGTGCTTGATTACCAACCCATCGAGCTTCAGGATGGTTTGACGGTGATCAAGGACCCTGTTCAGATTTTGGATCGCTAGGAACAGGTCCTACGCACTAAGAGGATCCCTTTGGTCCTCGTACGATGGCGAAATCATACACCAGAGGAAGCCACTTGGGAGCGAGAAGCTGAGCTCCGAGAGCAATTTCCAAGTCTATTTGATTGACTTTTTGGGAGATTGTATATTGGATGTCTGCGACATTGGGAATTTATTGTACTTGTCTTTTATATATACAAATTTGGAATTGCAATATAATTTTTTGTGTCTATATAATTTCAGTGTGACAATTATATGTTGTTTTCCTACGTCATAGAGGTATATAAATTTCGAAAATTATTTTTTCATGTGGGTGGTTACTCTCACCTATGAACCTGTGAATTAATCGGACCAATTTTTAATTGCTTTGTTTAATTTCACAAGCTAAATTATGCTTTTATACTTGCGTCATAGCCGGGTTCACTGTTTAGCATGAAAAGACTCGAGGGGAGACAATTTAGACCAAAGGCAATGGACCAAAATGTCAAAATTTTGAATTTTTGAAGGAAAACAGAGTTCGCAAAAATAGAGGGTCGAAATTTCAAATGGAGGGTCGATTTTGGATGAATAGTAGTTAGGCAGTTTGGGCCATAAATGTAGCCTGACAAACTTTTGAGAATTCGAGGGTCAAATTCAAATTCGAGGGTCGAATTCAAATTCGAGGGTCAAATTCAAATTCGAGGGTCGAATTCAAATTCGACCATCGAATTTTGAATTCGAGTGTCGAATTTATCGGGTTAAGAGGGGGTGCTGTTTTGGGGTTTTGCCATTTCGGGCTTTTGAAACAGAGGGTCTGCGCTTAGGGTTTTGAGGGTTTTAGGATTTCGGTGGCTTCTCTTTCAATTTTTGGCTGGATTTCAAGAGGGTTTCCACTTAGATTGAAAAGGGGACTCGGATTGCTTGCATAGGAGACCAAATTGGGGATTCTAAAGAGGTAATTTTTTTTTTCCCTCTTGTATTTTTTGTTTTTGGTCGACTTTCTTGTGCATTTCGGTTTCTTCTGTGTTTTTGTTTAATGGGACCTAGGAAATCAACCACCACACGGGTTCCAACCTCCAAGAGACCAGCTTCTAAGGCTGGGTCCTCAAGCCAACCCTCACAGCCGGTTCAGCCACCCCCACAGCCGATTCAGACACCCCTACCCCCACAAAGCCGTGAACATTCTAGTGCGTTTTGGGGTGCTAAAAGTTTTGCTGATGAGTGGAGCTTCGATCTCGAGCTCTTCGATCAGCAGCAAACTACCCAATCGGCTTCTGGTTACCTTGAAAAAGCCCAATTGACCTCTCTATTGCAGCCTTTAGACTCAAATTTCTATCCTCGCCTGGTACGCTTATTCTATCAGCGTATGAGACAGGAAGACGACAAGAAAATCTACACCACCCTTGACGGTCGGGACTACGCTTTTGACCTTGATGACATTTCCATGGCAATGCGCTGCCCGAACAAATACTCACCGAATATGGGTATGGCTCCTACCCACCCTAAATCTGTCCTGGTTCATGAGGTCATTGCACAAATGACCCAAGGTAAACATGGGTCTGGCAAGGCAATTACACGCTCTCAAATGCCCGAGACAATGTGGATGTTGGACATCATTTTTTAAGGCCACCCTTTACCCTTTTGGCCATAAATCGGAGCGCCGAGGCCCCATTCAACAGATTTTGTTTGCGACATTTAAAGAATGTTGGTTCAATGCCCCGACAATTGTTTTTAAGGGGATTCTTAAGGCTCGTGAAAAAATGGGCAAGAAAGTGAAGAAACCGGCGAAGGGCATTCCATATGCTCGCTTGATTTCTGTTATGATAGAGAATTATAGAGCGGGACCAGCTTATGAGATTCCCCCTACGGAACTATGGTCCACGGCCTGTCTCAAACCTTATAACTTAGTCAATTGGGGTTCGACCTATAATTGATTAATCAAGGCTCCCATAGGTGCGGTGGTTCCTGACGAGGATGAAGAGGAGGATGCAGCGCCCACAGTAGCAGAGCCTGCCGCTCCTGCACCCGATCAGGCCCCACAGGCTGATGTCCTCACCTTGTCCGATTTTACTTGCCAGATGACTTTTTTGAGCCAGCAGATTCAGGAGCTCACTCAGCATACCAGCTCCATGAGTCGGGAGTTGGAGGTTCATGGTGGGGCTTTGACATACTTGATGCAGCACGCATTTCCAGCTGATTATGCGACTTACATGGCTGAGAACTGGGCGTCAGGAACCACCGCAGGTGCGGTGGTTCTGGCGAGATGAAAGGAGGATACGCCCATGCAGAGCACTGCCGCTCCTGCACCCCGATCAGAGCCTGGTGATGTCCTCACCTTGTCCGATTTACTTGCGGATGACTTTTGAGCAGATTCGAGGAGCTCACTCGGCGCCACCGGCTCCATGAGTCGGGAGTTGGAGGTTCATGGTGGGGCTTTGACATACTTGATGCAGCACACATTTCCAGCCGATTTTGCGACTTACATGGTTGAGATCTGGGCGTCGGTTCACCACCCTTCTAGGTCGGGCGCGGGTCCCAGTGTCCCTCTGGATCTGGTCTAGCAGCAATGACAGACGATGGTTGATGGTGGAGATGATGACCGAGCTTTGTTGGTCGGTATAAGGAGAGGATTAGATCAGCCAGTGTGCTGTTATGATTCTTTTTGTCGTTTCTTATGGATTGTATATATTTTATGGATTATCTAGAACCTGGTGGTTCTCCTTTTGCTACTTTTTATAACTTTTAGTTTGATATCTGTTGATGGTTGGATCTGTTCTTTTGTATATGTTTTTTTGCGGTTTATAGATGCATGGTATTGGCTGTATAGTTCCTTGCCTATATGATGAGATCTTTTGTCTCTGTTGTGGGTTCATACATTTATGCATATGGCTGTTTCGCTTATGAGTTGTTTATGCTTATTGCCTTCCATTTTATTTTTGTATTCGTCTTCGTGCCTGGTTTTGTGCTTCGCTCTTTTTGACTTTTTGACACTTTGTGTGCCTTGGCAATTTGACTTGATCGCGTTCTCACTCGTTCTTCATGAGTCACGGTGAGGTTGTTTCCCGGCACGTGACACTCAGGGTGTAGGCATCCATGTACGGATGCAATCCACTATGGCCCTTCGGGTCCACATGCAATACATCCGGGTTACTACGAGTCCCATCCCTTGACTTGCATGCCCTGTGAGGCCATCCACTGTGACCCATGTCTTTTTGCTTGTTTTGGTTTTGTGGGTTATGTTGCATTCCGATTTTCTCCTCCGGGTGGGTTTTCTTTCTCACCCTGTTGGTGTGTCTTTTCAATTTTCGAGGATGAAAATTCCTAAGGAAGGGAGAATATAATATCCCAGATATTTGAGACTTGATTTCGGTTACCTCGGTAAGCATGCTCGGAGAATTTACTAAACGAGTTCGAGTTATTCGGGTAGCTTAAGGTATGATGAGAGATGTGGTCAAAGGATTATTATTTCGGACTTGTGGAAGTTTTGTTTTTGGTAACATACACATTAAGTCTAGTATATGCGCTTAACGCTGGATATAGTTTCAAGTTAAGTCGATAGAATTATATTCAGAAAAATCTAGATATTTTGGGTTGCAAATTATTATTATAAGAGGGAGGAGTGGAGGAGATGTTGCATCTTCCTCCCTCACGTGTGAATTTTGACCCTTTGCAACCCTTTGCCTCATTTCTTGATCTTAGATCCCTTGTGTTTTGGAATCCCTCTCCCCATCTCAACCATTGAATAACCTCGTATTGGAATTCTGATATGTTTAAGCTATTAAGAGTGAAGGATAGGGGAGAGAGGATAATTTGGTGGACGTTATGGTCTCTTGCTCTTGAAGCAATGTTTGGGTTGGACTAATTTTTGGGGGCCAATTGTTTTGTGGTTGTTCCGGTGCTTGAATTTGGTGCAATGGGAACCAAAGGATCTAACTTCAAGTGGTAGGCTTATAAACCCCTTTGAGTTAATTTTTCTGCCTTACTTAGAGTAGAAGAATGGTGTGTATAGCATAGATATCAAGTTTTGTTTTTGGAAGGGTAAAATTGCATGGAAGGAATAAAATTCGAAAACCACAAACATGGAGAAATTCAAGGGTCGAAATTGGGCTTTTATAGCCTGATGCAATTTTGGGAATTCGAAGGTTGAATTTTATTTCGACCATCGAATTTGAATTCAAGGGTCGAATTTTGCCCCGTTTCTGGCCTTTGAATTTTTTTCGTAATTTTTTGTTGGATAGCTTTCGGGTTTGACTTTTTGGACCTCTATCAACACTGGTAGTGCTAATCCTTGTAGGGTTGATGGTAGAGAGTTCATTGTGAGGACTTCCTTGTGTGTTTTGGCTCGCTTTGAGTCGAGGTAGGGGAACCCTAAACTTGATTTGCATTCTATTATAAAAATAGGTTGTTTTGTATAAAGCATGAATTTCGAAATCTTGTTTGACACGACATGAATAAGAACTTTGAAATGTGACACAAATAAGAACTTTGAAACTTTGATATGAACAAGAACTCAGAAATTTGAACTTCCGAACTTTGAACTTCAAATCAGAACTCCGAAAATTCGAAAATGTATTATATATACAAACTTTGATATATTTAGCATTTGCATTTTATTTGAGGCACATCCGAACGAAACCCTAGGTTCCACCAACCGTGTTGATGGTATTTCAGCCGTGTGTAAGTTTTCCTCAGTACGTAGGGGCTTGTTTCACTTTCGAAAAAGGGTTCATGAATGACGATGGTCAGTAGGGTTTCCCATCGGTGATATTTCCGCTCTCATGCTAGTATGTAATTTGAGAGAATATTTTTAAATTATAAATTTAAGACAAGAAGCATGCCTAATTCAGAAATTTGAAAACATCAAACTCATTGAATCAACTTTTGGCTTTCTATTTAGAATTGGAAATGTAGTTGCAAAGCATCTTTTGAAAACCATATTTGATCTGATTTTGTCTTTGAAAAATCTTTACTTGTGATAAAATAAAATTGGAAAAGTTTTCTCTATTGAGCTTCGATTTTAGCTCACCTCGACTACACGTCACAGGTGCTGAGACTGACTTGGGATCTGAAGATCTGGATTTGGAGGACTCCGACTATATTCCTGAGGAGGAATTGGAGACCCCAACAGAGGAATTCTTTCCTTGATCTGGATTACACTTTTGGTACTTTTGGTTTAGAATTATTTGAATATTGGGCCCTAGGCCATTGTTTTATCTTTCTGGATATCACTTGAGGAACCATCATTAGGAACCACTATTTTAGGTGTTGGATTGGCCATCACCGGTGGTTCTTCCTTGTTCCTCAGGGTGATATATTGTTTTGAATGAGCTTTTGTTCTTGCTTATTTTTTTTTGTTTTGCTTCTGTTCTGTCCTATGCTTATGCTGTCGGCTTCTGTTTATTACGGCTTATTGAGAAATCAGTAAGTTGATGAACTGGCCTTTCCTATACCCTTAAGGATTGGAAAAGTCGGGTTGTCACAAGTAATCTCCTAATTCTACTAGGACTCTAATTAATCTAAATATGCTAATTCTACTGAAAGGCTAATTACTATAATCTCCTAATTCAATTAGGAGTTTTATTAACTTAAATATCCTAATTTTATTGGATATATAATTAGTCTCCTAATCCTATTAGGAACCTAACTAATCTAAGTATCCTAGTTCTACTAGAAATCTAATTAATTAAAAAAAGGGGATTGTGGCCCGTTATGCTCAGGAGGATCGGCCCTGTTCCCGAGTACCCTCCGTAAGCTCCCTTTGGCAAATCGGGTGACTAAGGATTATTTTGTAAATATTTAACAACTGAATTTGGACTGAAAATTAAGAATTAAAAGATCAGAACTAAAATTAAGGGAACTAAAACCGAACTTATGAACTAGAACCAAAATTAAGAACTAGAACTAGAACTAGAAACTAGAAAGAGAACTAAAATTTAGAACTAGAACTAGAAACTAGAAAGAGAACTAGAATTTAGAACTAGAACTAGAAATGAGAACTAGAATTAAGAACTATAATTAAAATTTTGAACTAGAAACTAGAAATTAAAAAGCTAGAGACTAGAACCTAAAAGATTACCTAAAGTTATGCGCTGGAGGAAGAGTCTCGAAATCCTAAGCTTGGAGGCGAGAAACTCAAGACTTGGATATAACAATTGGTGTATTTTGGTCGTGACAGGGAGGTCTATTTATAGGTATACAGGTAATTACACGCCCTGTGGGAGGTGCATAATTAGCCGGTCAAATCCAATTACGCGCCCTGTCTGGTGTGCTTAATTGGATTACGCGCCCATTCCCGGGTGCTTAATCACTTTGAGTCGATGAGCGACTCAGTGAGTGACTGGCTGATTGGTTCAGTCAGGTGTCTTAGTTCCAGTCGCTCTGTGCTGGGCACTTAATAGGGGAGTTTAGGCGGTCTAGGAAATTAGAGTCCAGGTCAAAATGGGACCAATTATGCGCCAGTGATCGGGTGTGCAATCGGATTGCGCGTACTGATCGGTGCTGAAATATGACTATAATTCACACTTTAAATCCTACATTTAGCTGTTCAATGAAAGCATCTGATGGTTGTTGTGAGGTTTTGATGTTTACAGGTGTTTCTGACAGTTAGATCGTTCAAGTGCATAAAAGAAGGAAATTACAGGCTAAAAAAGAGATATGGACAAAAAGGTCCAAAGAAGCATTGAGAGCCATAAAGAGAATCAACCCCATCAAGAAAGGGAAGAATTTGCATTGAAGAGTCAATCGATTGAGGCATTATGGTCAATCGATTGACAGATGGAGAAAAACTCAACCCTAGAAAGTCAATCGATTGAGACATGAAATTCAATCGATTGAGACATGAAGGCAGAAGTGCCCTAAGGGGATTCGAACTCAAAGTCAATCGATTGAGACATGAAACTCAATCGATTGAGGCAATTAGGGTTAGTTTCAATCGGATATTATAAATAAGAGGCCTACGGCTTTGTAAAGGAGAGAGTTATTTTTTTAGAGAGATTATTTTGAATAGAGAGTCTTTATTTTTGAGAAAAATTTGTGTAATAATTAGAGATTTTTGTAAGAGAGTTTTCTGAGAGTAATAAAAAAATTGTGTTTGAGATTTTCCTAGAGCATATTTTTCTTTTACACCTTCTTTGCTCTTTATTTTGGGAATGGTTTTGAATGAAATTGAAGATCTTGCACGAAGGATGAGAGGCTAAAGGCTGTAGGTCAAGGAGGATGCGATCCCCAGATAAGTACCTATATTTTATGTTTAATGCCATAGTTTGATAATTTCATCATCAAATCGTTTTTCTCAAAGTATAGTGATCATGTTTTTAGTGTTTTGATCTAAAATACCATGAGATACGCTATGCTTTTCACATGATTCATACCGCGATTAAATTTGAGTCATTGTTTTTAGATAGGGTATGCCGGGTTAATGATCACGCTTAATTACTAGTCATGTTTCTCTTAGAATGATGGTGTGTTGATGTTAATAAAATTGTGGGTTTAAAAATAGAAAAGGGTATAAATCTGGGGTAGCAAATTCCTTGATCTTGTTTTTAAATTTTGTTCTTAGATTTCTCATTACCTAATTTTTAGATTAATTTATTTTCTTTCTTGCAATCAGAAAAGTGTTAACTCTTGGTAAAAATTAAATCTGCCCCTTGGTACTTCCTCGGGGATATTTTCTAAATCTCTAGGAAGAATTGAATAAAATTTCAGATTTCCCTGTGGGTTCGACACCCTTGTTCTTGCCTTACTAGAACAGATCTTGTACACTTGCAAGGGTTTATTTAAAATTGATCAAGTTTTTGGCGCCGTTGCCGGGGAAATCGGCAAAATTTTGGTTAATTCCGATTAGAGATTTTTGTTTTTATAGCAGTCAATCGATTGAGAATAACCCCTCAATCGATTGACTCTATTTTGTGTGTGTGTTTGCTTGTTATTCAATCGATTGAGCCTCTCTCTCAATCGATTGACTGTGTGTGTTTTTTTTTAGCAATAATTGTGTCTCAATCTATTGACACAACTCTGTCAATAGATTGAAAGCTGAAAATTAAAAAAAATATATATATATATATATAAAAAAAAAAAACAAATTTCTTTCCTTAATTCTTCTCTCTTAGATTAGATTTTGCAATCTTCTTTTAGGAAGTTTTTTATTTTTAGGAAGTTTATATTTTTAGGAAACTTATATTTTTATTTTAAAAGTTTTCTTTTAGGAAAGGTTTTCTAGGTTTTTAATTTCTAATTTCTAATTTTCGAATTTAGATTTTATTTATTTATTTATTTATTTATTATTTATTTATTTATTTATTTATTTATTTTTCTGAATTTTAATTAAAAATAAAATAAAATAATAATAATAATAAAAAAAATATATAAAAAAATAAAAATAAAAACTGAGTGGTCTTCTTTCCTTTTCCTTCTTACTTTGCTCTCTGTTCATAGCAGCATTCAATCGATTGAAGCTACTTTCTCAATCGATTGATACTGAGCCACTTTCTGTGTGCTCTCTACTCTTTTCTCAATCGATTGACATTCCTATGTCAATCAATTGACAGAATTCTTGTGTATTTTTAATCTTTGAACCTCAATCGATTGGGATAAGTCTCTCAATCGATTGACTGACAAAGTCTTTTTCTGATATTCTGTGTGCTTTCTGACTCTTGAAACCTCAATCGATTGAGAGTATCCCCTCAATCGATTGACTGACAAGTCATTTGTGTGAAATTTTATGTGCTTCTGTCTATCTATTGAGACCACTGTCTCAATCGATTGAGTCTGTTTAAGGACTTATTTTGGGTTCTTCAAACCTTTGATTGTGGGTGTGGTGTATGAGCTTTACTCGTTCTCATCACCCACATTTGCTACCATTTAATCCGGAGATCGAACGATCTTTGCGAGACAATCGTAGAATCCAACGAGTGATTCATCCCTCGATACCATGGCTGATCAAGAGCAAGAAATGAATGAAAACAACAATCAGAATGGCAACAATGTGAATAATGGAAATAATGGGAACAATAATTACTATGGGAGACCTAGAACACTTGAATACTATAATGATCCTGGTTTTTACGAGGATCAGGAGTGTATCATGCATGCTCCCATTCCAGGGAATCATTATGAATTCAAATCGGCGATGATTCAAATGCTACCAATATTCCATGGTTTGGCAAACGAAAATCCGCACGTTCATCTGAACGAGTTCACCGGGGTATGCAAAATGTTCAGAGTCCACAATGTTACTGATGAGATAGCAAAGCTCCGACTCTTTCCGTTCTCTTTAAGAGACAAGGCAAAAACGTGGTTCTATTCTTTAGAACCGCAATCTATTCAGAGTTGGGTCGAGCTACATCGTCAGTTTCTCAAAAAGTATTTTCCTATGACTAAAGCCATAGAGATGCGTCAAAAGATCCTTTTCTTTTCCCAACAACCTACAGAGACATTCCATGAATGTTGGGAACGTTTTAAGGAGTTGATCAGAAGTTGCCTTAACCATCAAGTTCCAAGGTGGCAACAAGTCCAAAGTTTCTACAATGGACTGATTCCTGAAGAAAGACGCATGGTTGATGCATCTTGCGGTGGATCTTGTGCCACGAAAGAGGCCGATGAGTTGTGGGCATTGTTTGAGAAATTGTATCAAACCTCGATACAAAGTGAGACAGGCGAACCACTTTGGACTTAGCACCTAAATCTCATGTGTTGACCAAAGAGGCGGATTGTATGAGGTCAACAATAATAACTCGATCTATCAACCAAGGTTGATATCTTTGTCAAACAGATGAACATGTTGTTAGCGCAACCAAGCAAGCTAAAGTTCTGTCACCCCCTTGTATGCTCAATTTGTGAACACTCGGGTCATATGGCTAATGAGTGCCCAACTACCTTGACATTCCTTCTGATGAATCTACTCTTCGAGGCGGATAAATGTCACTCAATCTTATCGGTGACAAGGTAGAAACGTGTACTCAAATACCTACAACCCAGTGGAAAAATCACCCCAACTTAGGATGGGGTGGATCAAATAAACCGTCAGTCAACCACAATACCGAGCCAATCCTATGAATGGACAACAAGTTTTCCACAAAATTTTCAAAATTTCCGTCCCAGCAAATTTTCAGAAATTCTAATTTTCACGAATTCTAACTTTCGAGAATGCTCCATATTCTCATCAAATTCGATTTAGGAAAAATCGAATTTCAATCAGAATCCTAATCAATCTTATACAAGCACTTCAAAGGATTCTGATCTGGAAGAAAAGGTAATGCGCATTATGCAATCTTTTCAACAGATGATAATCGACCAAGTCAGTCAATTGGCAAATCAAGCTGAGACGAGAGGAGGGTAAGCTTCCACCAACCCATCAACAATCTCATGACCAAGCATCATCCGATGAAGGACCATTAAATAGTCAACAGCTTGAAAGTCATATCAGGTTGCGAAGTGGACGGAAGTTCATAATCAAGTGGAATTGCTCGTGGAAGCACAGGAAGAAAGTGAAGGCATAAAGAGCGAAGGCAGAAAGAGAAAGAGTCAGCGAGAAGAGCGGAGAAAGAGAGAAGAAAAGAGAAAGAGCTAGAAAAAAGAAAAGAGAAGGAGGAAGAGAAAAGAAGAGAGAAAGGAAAAGAAAAGGTGATAGAGGATGAGTCTCCCTCAACTGTCCAACAAGGACAAGACGAAGATTCAGAAGGGGAACCCACACCTTATGTCCCAAAGGCACCATTTCCTCAATGCCTAACTCCTCCATCAAGAATGGGAAAGGGACCAACAAAAATGGAAGATATTTTCGAAACATTTAAGCAAGTAAAGATAAACCTTCCATTGCTTGAAACGATCAAGCAAGTGCCTGAGTATGCAAAGTTTTTCAAAGATTTATGCACTCGGAAGAGAAAGGCATGTAATCATGTTTCGAGGAAAGTGTTCTTGACTAATCAAGTCAGTTCTATATTGCAATTGAACACCCCACAAAAACTAAAAGACCCTGGAGTTCCTACTGTTCCATGTGTCATTGGTGGGCAACCAGTTGGGAAAGCGTTATTGGATTTGGGAGCCAGTGTTAATTTAATCCCATATTCATTGTACGAGAAACTCGGACTGGGTGAATTGAGACCCACAACGGTCACACTGCAACTGGCAGATAGATCAGAAAGACGACCGAGGGGTGTTATTGAGGATGTCTTGGTTGGAATAGATAAGTTTGTCTTTCCAGTGGATTTTGTTGTTTTGGACATGGACACACCTGTTAAGTCGCTTAATCAAGTCCCCATCATCCTTGGACGTCCGTTTCTCGCTACGGCCAACGCGTGCATTAATTGTCGAACGGGAGTCATGGACATTTCTTTTGGAAACATGAAGGTTCGATTGAATATCTTCCATGCGATGAACCATTTCCCAAACGAGGATGAGGTCGAATGTTTTTACATCGATCAGATAGATGAAGTGGTGGATGAGGCATTACCTTCAATGCTTACCAAAGAGGAATTTGAAAATGCTTTGTTGGCCATCTATGAAGAGAAAGGATCGGAAGAGAAGCAGTCCGACGAGATAGAGTCTAGCTCATCATGCCAGGATGACCACTTAGATGCGAGTGTGCCTGAGATAGAATCATTACCTGTTGAGGTGAAGGACGTGCTGCCTCCATCACTTGAGCAACCACCACTTGTGGAATTGAAACAATTGCCAGAGTCCCTCAAGTATGCTTTTCTGGGACCTCATGAAACACTTCCAGTAATAATATCATCCACGTTGTCGGCAGAACAAGAAAAAGAGTTGTTGAAGGTGCTGCAAAAGCACAAGGAAGCTATCGGTTGGACTCTCACTGATCTCAAAGGGATTGACCCATCGGTATGTATGCATAAAATACATTTGGAAGATGAGAGTAAACCTTCAAGGGAACCACAGAGGCGACTTAATCCAAACATGCAAGACGTCGTTCTAAAAGAAGTCATTAAACTCCTTGATGCTGGAATCATCTATCCGATTTCTGATAGTGTATGGGTTAGTCGGTCCAAATTGTTCAAAAAAGTTGGAATCAACGTGAAGGAAGCTCGAAGGAGTTTTGGTCCGCACTCGCGAATCTACTGGATCCAGTGGCAGCATTGACTTTCGGAAATTAAACACCGCCACGAGAAAGGATCATTTTCCCCTTCGGGTCATTGATCAAAGCCATGAGAAGTTAGGGCAAGAGTTTCTTGTTTTTCTTGATGGGTATTCGGGATACAATCAGGTGCCTGTTTACCCAGCTGATCAAGAAAAGACAACGTTCACATGCCCTTATGGTACGTTTGCATACCGCAGGATGCCATTCGGCCTATGTAATGCCCCGACCACATTTCAACGGTGTATGTTGGCCATATTTTCAGATATGATCGACAAATTCATTGAAGTATTCATGGACGACTTCTCGATTTTTGGGAGAACCTTTGATTCTTGTTTGAATCATCTTTCACAAGTGCTGCAACGTTGTGTTGACTCCAAACTTGTTCTTAGCTGGGAGAAGAGCCATTTTATGGTTAAACAAGGGATTGTTCTGGGGCACATTGTCTCACAGAAAGGAATCGAGGTGGATAGAGCAAAAGTTGATCTAATTGCTAACTTGCCACCACCCAACAGTGTTCGACAAATTCGATCATTTTTGGGTCATGCAGGATTTTATAGAAGGTTCATTATGATTTGAAGGTGGCTAAACCATTGTGCACCTTGCTTGGCAAAGATGTTCCTTTTGAATTTACTGAGGACTGCATGCAAGCATTTTTGAAATTGCGAGAGCTCTTATCCAATGCACCAATCATCCAGCCACCGGATTATTCTCTCCCATTCGAACTCATGTGTGATGCATCTGATTACACAATTGGAGCATCTAGGACGGAGGGGTGAATAAATTACCTCACGTAATTTATTATGCTAGCAAGTCATTAATTGATGCCCAACTCAATTACACCACCACCGAGAAAGAATTATTAGGCATGGTGTATGCTCCGGACAAGTTTCGCTTCCTATTTGCTTGGATAAAAAATAGTGGTCTTTTCAGATCATTCCGCACTGAAATATCTTCTAGCAGAAAAGGATACTAAACCGAGATTAATCCGTTGGATCCTTCTGCTCCAAGAGTTCAATTTCGAGATTAAGGATAAGAAGGGGGTTGAGAACGTGGTGATCATTTGTCGAGAATTCTACGAAGAATCGCAATACACGAGACCATCCGTGACACGCTTCAGGATGAACATTTGCTAGCAATTGATGTAGCTTATGCAAAGGTTCCATGGTTTGCGAACATTGTGAATTATCCGTTATCGCGTAATCCCCGAGTGGGGTAAGAATGATAAGAATCTCTTTTCTCCCAAATAAAATACTATTTTGGGATGAACCATGTCTGCTCAAATTCGCCAGATCGGATCATCGAGATGTGTACCAAGAGGAGCAAATGAGTCCTATACTTGTGTCATCTTGTCAGCTGTGGCGGCCATTTTGAGGACGAAGACCCAGAAAATCCTTCAAAGCGGATTCTATCGGCCCTCCATCTTCGTGACGCCGCTCAATTTTGCAAGGAATGCCGCGATGTCAACTTGGCAATATTTCAAAACGGAATATGATGCCCCTTAATCCAATTGCGGTTGTTGAAATTTTTGATGTTTGGGGATTGACTTTATGGGTCCCTTTCCCCATCCTTTGGGTTTTCATATATTCTAGTGGTTGATTATGTCTCAAAATGGATAGAAGTGTGGCAACCCGATCGAATGATCATAAGGTTGTGGTCAAATTCCTCGAGACAATGTGTTTACCCGATTCGGATTCCAAGAGCAATCATCCGATGGCGCTTCGCATTTTGTAATAGCCATTTTGCCACCTTAATGAAGAAGTACAAATTCACTCACAAAGTTGCTACTGCATACCATCCATGACTAGCGGTCAAGTAGAAGTGTCTAATCGGGAAATTGCTTAATTCTAGAAAACGGTCCGACGGATAGAAAAGATTGGTCAAACCGGCTCTCGGAGGCTCTGTGGGCATATCGGACCGCATTCAAGACTCATTGGAATGTCTCCGTTTAATTGTTTACGCAAAAGCTTGCCATCTTCTGTCGAATTGGAGCATAAAGCATTCGGGGCGATAAAAGATTTAATTACGACATGCAAGCAACCGGTCGATCGCCGATTGCAATTGAATGAATTGGAGGAATTACGCTTCTGGCGTATGAGAATTCAAAATGTACAAGGAAAGGTATAAAAGTCGCATGATGCATCCATTTCTAAAAGAATTTCACATTGGCCAAAAAGTTTGGTTATTCAATTCCGTGAAGCTCCACGGAAAATTAAAATCTTGGGAAGGCCCATTTCGGTAGTGTCCATTAGTGCGCATGGTGCCATTGAAATTGAGCCTTGTTGACAATCGCATTTGTAAAGTTAATGGGCAAAGACTCAAACCAATCGCTTTGAGCCAATCACCCGATGATTGATTGAGGCGATGCCTCCGTGATCCCGGGATGATCCTTTGAAAGGTCGAAATTGTCGACATGTAAACTCGGCGCTTCTGAGGCACCCGTTGTTGTAAAAAAAAAAAAAAAGAGTCCATCAATCGATTGACCGTGATTCCTCAATCGATTGAAGGTGACACTCAATTGACTGAGATTCCTCAATCGATTGCAGGGTCTGTGTCAATCGATTGAGCTTCATCATCATTTTTTTTAGTCTTTTGTCTCAATCGATTGAGAATTTGGCCTCAATCGATTGACATCTTAAGAGTTTGTGCATGTGTGTTGGGATTTGGACCGCACAACTCTTGTCATGGCAGCTGCCTTCTTGGGTTGGTTTTCCGTGGCCCTTTAATGCCCTTCCGTTTCCAAGGACACCAACCGGCGCTATCAATCCTCAATCGATTGACACCTTAGTGTCAATCGATTGACATTCAATAGTGGAGTAATGGCACGAGCCCCTTCTCCCAAGCAGTGCCACGTTGCCGCTCCCACCTCGCGACGTGGGAAGTCCATGCATCCTCAATCGATTGAGCAGTAAGCCTCAATCGATTGAGGCCCACACTATATATATGGTCCTCCCCACCCGTGGAGTCCTCATTCGAATTCCAGCCTAATTTTCAAGCCGAGATCTTTTGCTCATCCTTGTTTCGATCAAATGGCTGCCCTTATCCGACCACCGCGCCCAGCCAATGATCCACCGCGCATCCCTAATGAGCATTATATCGATCGCCAATTCCAAACGGAGAATTTTTTCGACTTGGTAAAGTACCGGAACATCGCGGAATGCGCACGGTCGATCGAATTCATCGAGGCCCTCCGTTTGGAAATGCTGCTCACCCCACCACCCATCAATGTAGCCCCGCGCATCATTCGGCTATTCTATCAAAAGATGGTGTGGGTGCCCGAGACCCTCCTTGCCGTTCATCACCATTGAGATCGATAATGGCAATATAACCTCCATGCCGCTGATCTCGCCCGTGCTTTTAATTTCTACGAGGCTCGTCCTGTCAACCACCACCTTCCTCCGGCTATCGAGCGTAGCCAAGATGATATGATCAACAATATGTGTGGTGGTCGTCGTGGGACCGGTCAGGCCACAAAGCGCGCTGTGTTGCCCATGGATATCCTCTTTTGGGACATCGTTATGGCCAATAATCTTCTGCCACATGGTACAAAGACCGAGAGGACTTTGGGTCGGGTGAAGGCGCTCTACGCGGCACACACCAATACTTGGTTTGATGCGCCTTGGTTGATGCTCGCGGAGATGTACCGCTGCCATAGTGATATCGCCAGCCGCATACCAAGCGTCGCGATTCTCCTCCACTTCCCACACTATGTGATGCACCTTCTGGAGCACCTTGGCTGCCCCATCTATGACGATGAGGAGATGGGTGACATGCAATTCTATCAATATGGTGTGAATGTGTGGGTCAAGAGCATCAAGGCGATCATCCGCGTGCAATCGGCCCCGGTTGAGGATGCTCCTCCTCCTCCCCGTCCAAACCCCGCACAGCGCCAACGTGGCGGTGTTAGGCGACCTCGTCCCGAAGAGGTCCCCGATTTTGATGCCGAGGCGGCTGTTGCTCGCCTCGAGGTGCGGATGGACAGGCTGAATGCACGGCTCGGTGGTGTGGATAGGCGGTCCCGGTTTCAAACCGCTCTCCTTATGCGGATGGCTCGCGAGTCATTCCCGGGTTGTGCCAACCATTTCATCGACGGCGCGCGAGCGGCAATGAACGAGGAGCGGGAACCGGAAGATGAAGATGAAGATGATGATGATGATGTCTGATTGTCTTGTTTAGTTTTGAAGTTTTTTTTTTTTTTTTTTTTGTTTTTTTCTTATTATTTTTTTTGTTTGGTGTTTATGGTATTTTTGTTGATGTATCGGATCGGTGGCTGCAAGCTTCAATGATAATGTTTACTTTGTTTTGGGCATATTTGTGCTTGGTTTCTGGCTCTCAGTCAATCGATTGAGATCTCTCTCTCAATCGATTGAGCTACCTCATGCCCTCCTATATTTTCCTCCGTCAATCGATTGAAACTTCTGTCTCAATCGATTGAATGATGCACCTAAATTTGGACATTCCTGGTTTTGGTCTCTATTTTTAGTATGGTTTATCAATCGATTGACATTTAGGTGCCAATCGATTGACACTTACTTGGTCAGCCAGTCAACCCCTGCTGGAATAGGGGAGTTTCTCCAAATATTTGATGTGGAGCTCGGATTTACCATCTGTGCCCTCTCTTGTCAATCGATTGACACAAACATGTCAATCGATTGACTGTTACTTCTTTCTAAATATTTCTCCATGCACCGACTTCCGAATTTTTTTCTTTAAAGTGTCCCTCTTTTAGGAAATTCTTAGCTATTTAGGGCACTTGCCGGGTCCTCCTTTGAGTCCAAATTTGCAGTTTCCGTCCCCGCCTTGTCGCCATGTCTTCCATCCGTCCTCGTACACGAGCCGCAGTCCAAAAGTTAATGGAGCCCGCACGCAAACGTGCCCGATACACCGCTCCACCACCCATCGATTGGTCCACCCATGCCATCCTCCACCTTGATGACGAATCTGTTTCATCACCCGTCCTCACCACCCCTACCCCACCCTTATCACCACCTCGGGCCCCAATCCCACACCCTAGGTTGGAATTTCTGAAGAAATGTGGCGCTACGCTTTTCCAAAGCCACGGGGCGGAATCTCTACCATGGCGGACTAGAGGATTTGTTTTCGGTTTTTAGGATCTCAGTTTACATGTCTTTAGGGTAGGGGTGTTCTTATGTTTTCGTTGTTTCCGTTCGGTTTGTTTTCGTTTTGGATTCGTTTGTTTCGTGTTGCATCACGTTAGATTTTGCTTTACTTTGCAATAATTTTCTTTTTAATAACAATTTAGTTTCGTATTTGTATTTTCTCTCTTTACCTTGCTCGGTTGTTTTGTCCTTTGATTGCATAGAACAGGTTTGGGGGAGGCCTTCTTCCCTTTCTCCACATCATCACAAATGAGGACATTGGCCAGTTCAGGTTTGGGGGGGTAATTGGTTGTTTTCTAAAAAAAAAAAAAAAAAAAAAAAAAAAAAAAAACAAATAACCTTTTAGCTAATTCTCAGTTTTTTGAATGTTTATCAGTCAATCGATTGATCCTACTGTCTCAATCGATCAACTGATAAACATTAAAGGATATAATAATTTATGGCTCAGTCAATCGATTGAGTCCAATCTGTCAATCGATTGAGAATTTGGTCTCAATCGATTAACTGATGATTGGCAAATGCTGTAATTTAATTGATTATTCATATTTGTCAGCATGAAGATTCTTCCTGAATTTCTTTAATCAATGCTATCATACCATGGTTATTTTATGAGTGCCCATAAGGTGTAGATATTGAACATTAATGATCATGAATCATGCTTAAAAATAATTGTTTTCATCACTCGCTCTCAATCTCAAAATCGAAGGATTAAGTGTGTAACATGGAATCCTAAAGATCACAAAGAAAGACTAAAACCTTGAAAGTTTTTGAAACACTTGTCCTCGTTCTTAATGAGTGCTGAAATAAATTCGGAGTATCCTTGAAATCCTTGTTCCAATTGTTAAAACCCATTGATTTGTGATTTTATGTGTGTTATAACATTACACTAGAAATCATTGTGTACTAACTTAAGGCAAATGGGCATATTTTACCATCATGAAAGGAAATGATCTAAGGCCATCATTGGTTCGTCTGTGCTTAAAATGCCCCACCTCATAAATTTATCCTTCTAGTACACCTTTGAGCTTATTGGAAATTTACCTTTATACATTCTTTGATAAGCTGCAATAACCTTTAACCCCTTAGCTTCGAAAATTCAGCTTGACCTTCTTGATTTACGAGAAATTAGGAACAAGGGATGAAAATGAGTGAAACGAGAGTAAGTGGGGATTATATGTGTTGTAGTGTGTACTGAAAAAAAAAAAAAAAAAAAAAAAAAAGAGAAAAGGGAGAAAAGGAAATTGTAAAAACAATGAAAAATATATTGAGAAGAATGGTGAGAGACTAGAAAAAGAATAAAAATACAAAATCAGTAGTTGTTTCTTTTCCAATTTCTCAGAAATTTTTGAATCCACCCTTCCTTTCTTCTCTTAACCTTAACCCGAGCCCCATTACAACCTTAGAAAAGACCTTTTTGATCCAATCATGAGTGATGAAATGCCTTGTGGAGAGTAAGTACATAATTGTCTATGGTGCTTGTAAAAGCATGCTTAAAATACAGATATCTTTCTTAATGAGATTTCCCTTATAATTCTTTGATACACCGTCTTTCTTTAAACTTGTGAGATTTTCTCCTAATGGTGTTACAATTCCATCTCATTCATCGGGAGTGATTTCATTCTGAGTGTATACCCATGGTGAGGATTGGAGTCTAGACATGTGATCTAAAAGTTCCAGTTTAAGCTTGTCCTTTGACATAAGAACTTTGGGCAGTGATGATCTCATGACATTGAGGCATGAAATATGAATATTAGAAGAATCAATGTGGCATAAATGGAATAAACATGGTTAGATGTATTCTAAAAAGATTTTTCAGGGGCATCTAATTGCTAAAGGACATGATTAATCAATCCTAATAGCCTTGAAGTTTGTAGGTACCTTCACTGAAAACCTTCAGGAGACACAACTCCTCCACTAGGGGTCACCTAGGGGTTTAAAGGCTTGTTGCACATGCTAAGTGCAATCGTGTTCCCTACGAAAGTGGCATTTAAATTTTAGGATGTTAGTTTATTTTTATATTTATTATTCTCTTTGCTCGAGGACTAGCAAAGTGTAGGTTTGGGGGTGTGATCGGTGCTGAAATATGACTATAATTCACACTTTAAATCCTACATTTAGCTGTTCAATGAAAGCATCTGATGGTTGTTGTGAGGTTTTGATGTTTACAGGTGTTTCTGACAGTTAGATCGTTCAAGTGCATAAAAGAAGGAAATTACAGGCTAAAAAAAGAGATATGGACAAAAAGGTCCAAAGAAGCATTGAGAGCCATAAAGAGAATCAACCCCCATCAAGAAAGGGAAGAATTTGCATTGAAGAGTCAATCGATTGAGGCATTATGGTCAATCGATTGACAGATGGAGAAAAACTCAACCCTAGAAAGTCAATCGATTGAGACATGAAATTCAATCGATTGAGACATGAAGGCAGAAGTGCCCTAAGGGGATTCGAACTCAAAGTCAATCGATTGAGACATGAAACTCAATCGATTGAGGCAATTAGGGTTAGTTTCAATCGGATATTATAAATAAGAGGCCTACGGCTTTGTAAAGGAGAGAGTTATTTTTTTAGAGAGATTATTTTGAATAGAGAGTCTTTATTTTTGAGAAAAATTTGTGTAATAATTAGAGATTTTTGTAAGAGAGTTTTCTGAGAGTAATAAAAAAATTGTGTTTGAGATTTTCCTAGAGCATATTTTTCTTTTACACCTTCTTTGCTCTTTATTTTGGGAATGGTTTTGAATGAAATTGAAGATCTTGCACGAAGGATGAGAGGCTAAAGGCTGTAGGTCAAGGAGGATGCGATCCCCAGATAAGTACCTATATTTTATGTTTAATGCTATAGTTTGATAATTTCATCATCAAATCATTTTTCTCAAAGTATAGTGATCATGTTTTTAGTGTTTTGATCTAAAATACCATGAGATACGCTATGCTTTTCACATGATTCATACCGCGATTAGGCTGAGTCATTGTTTTTAGATAGGGTATGCCGGGTTAATGATCACGCTTAATTACTAGTCATGTTTCTCTTAGAATGATGGTGTGTTGATGTTAATAAAATTGTGGGTTTAAAAATAGAAAAGGGTATAAATCTGGGGTAGCAAATTCCTTGATCTTGTTTTTAAATTTTGTTCTTAGATTTCTCATTACCTAATTTTTAGATTAATTTATTTTCTTTCTTGCAATCAGAAAAGTGTTAACTCTTGGTAAAAATTAAATCTGCCCCTTGGTACTTCCTCGGGGATATTTTCTAAATCTCTAGGAAGAATTGAATAAAATTTCAGATTTCCCTGTGGGTTCGACACCCTTGTTCTTGCCTTACTAGAACAGATCTTGTACACTTGCAAGGGTTTATTTAAAATTGATCACGTACTATATAGGGTGCGTAATCTACTCCTAAGGCTGTCCGTAGGAAGGATAAGCTTGGTCCAAAGGGGACCAATTGCGCGCCAGTTATGGGGCATGCAATTGAATTGCACACCTCTGTGAGGGCGCAGAATTCAGAAGCCTCCCCAAACTATGTCGGGTATGAACTACAAAGCTATATTTCAGACTGTGCTTCGACCATATACTATTGTTTCAATATACGGTCCCCGTATTAGGGTTTTAAAGCTTTCAGAGAAGGTAAATCCTTTCTGAAAATCATGGGCAGGGTCGAAGGTTGACCGAACAGATTCGTATACTCTGAGAGGGAAAAATTGGGGTGTCTACACTTTAGTTTTGAAAATCTTTTTGAAAAAGCTGAAAATATTTAAAGTTTATAGGTAACTTCACTGAAAACCTTCAGGAGACGATAACTCCTTCACTAAGGGTTTAAAGGCTTGTTGCATCTACTAAATGCAATCATGCTCCCTACAAAAGTGACATTTAAATTTATAGTTTTAAATTAGTTTACTTTTCCTTGTTTGCTAGGGACTAGCAAAGCGTAAGGTTGGGGGTGTGATCAATCACATAATTTACTATTTTATCACCCTTAACTTAGTGATGCTAGACCCTAGTTTGCTACTAACGAGATAATGATGTGCAGATATTTAGAACAGATAGCAGAATAGAGCCAAAGTGATAATATTCACCAAAATGAACTCAAAATGCAGTAAGATTCACGACCATACACATACGATTCAATTGCAGTAAGAAACAGTCTGAAAGCTGAAGGAAGAGAGAGTTTACGACCTTTCGTAAATCACAAACGAAACAAAAGAAAGAAAAGAATAAATCATCTTTACGATTCTTTAGAAAACGCTTAAAGATTGGGGGACATAAAGCGGAGATACGATCATGCGTCAGAACGAAAGGAGTAATTGTACTGAAAGAGATGCAATCATAATTACGATTGTTTAAAATTAAATCTCGCGCTACTGTTGTTGATCACGCGAAGATATGCACCGCCATGCATAGAATTAGAAGATCTCATAAATTAGAAGTTTGGCAATCCACGGATCTAAAAAGATTGGTGAAAGAATCCTAAGGATCTTTGCTACTGTAAAATAGGAACAAGCCCTGCGCGCATCTACCATCCAGAGCAAGGAAAATTAGGATTAGAAGTTTGAGTAATATTAGGAATCTTTCTTTTATTAGAATTTGAATTATGTAAACCGACCTCTTATGATCTATAAATAAGAGGGCTCGACTTAGGAGAAAAACGTATCCAAGGAATTCTCATCATCAATTAAAATTTGAGGTTGAAATTATGGAAGATCACCTTAAAGCAGTTTTTATCAAGTAAAATTGTCCACGAATTTATGAAAGTCTTGCCTAACAATCAAGACCGAAGAGTCCGAAAGATCAACCCTTTAGATGGTTATACTTTGCTTTCTAGTTTAGATTTACTACTTTTATTTATTGCTTTGTAAACATCTAAGAATTCTTGATTTTAATTAACGACTAAAGTTTTGAATTTGCAGATTAGTGTAACAGTTTTTATTTTTCATCTTCTGTTTTCTTGAGTTTGATTGATGCCCAAATTTCTGGAAGATTGTTGATTAGTATAAATCTGTGTTAAGGAACTCTAGAGTTTGATTGATGTCAAATTCTTGAGGACTGAGATACAGTGTAACGGTATCTTACTTTTGTAGGCATTCGAGAACTGAAAGATTGTGATTGATGACCATAATCTGGAAGTAGGAGGATTTAGATTTACTTTTCTCGCAATTTATTAAACAACCGTTCTTTTATTCATATTTCTCAACCTTTAAAAGAAAAATAAAAGTTTTCACAAGAAGAAGAAAAAAATTAAGTTTGACCCTCCCTGTGGGAACAATCATATACTAGTGCTACAATTTCCGTTGTGCGCTTGCAGTAGGTTAATGGGAAGTAGAATTAAAGCCATATCAAGTTTTTGGCGTCGTTGCCGGGGAGGTGATAATAATTCTTTTTTCTTTCTTTCTGTAAACTAATATTTGTCTTACTCTTTTTATTTTCTTTATATTTTTACTTTCTTTAATCACTTCTTAATCTTTTACAGGTTTATTCAGAGCAGCTAATCAAAGGTTTCAACATTTTTCTGACAATAGAAGCTAGTGGCTCAGATTTGTTTTCTCTCCTTGTTTTCTAAAATAAAAATTAGATAAAATTAAAACGAAAGTTTTACCCTCCCTACGCTTGAGGTTGCTACGACTATTGTTGCTGACCTCTCAAAGGAATATCTGTGGCAGGGTCTCGCTTTGGACAATCTCGAACAAAGTGCCCTGACTTCTTGCATCAAAAACACACACTCGTATATAGCAAGCCCTCACCCGACTTGTGCCTCTTGCCACACTTAGCACATATCTCATAACGAAACGTAAGGGCGCTTGGGAAAGGTACTTGTAGGAGTTGTTGTCTTCTGATACTGAGTTGAGGCATGTATGGGGTATGCCATAGATATAACACCTCTCTGAACAGGTTGGACTGTAGTCGTCCCTGGGTGGGTGTAACCTGACGACAATGCAAATCTCTAGTAATCGGAGACGGGAGTGGCTCTCTGAAGTGGGCAAGTCTGAGGGTACAATATGAAACACTGTCATCTCTGTACTGGTGCAGGTCAAGAAGGAGGTGCTCTCAGAATAAGGGACGAAGAGCCTTGTCGAGTTAGGTTACCCTTCAGTGCTGCTTGGTGAGCTACATGTTGAGCGTACAATTCTTCATTTTCTTGCTCCTGAATAGGAGCTCGTTCTACAAGCTCTCCATAGGTTGAAATTTTTATCACAATGATTTTTCTCCTGATAACGGGGTTCAGCCCTTTTTGAAAGTGGTAAGATTTCTCGACTTCATTAGCTACCAACATAGCGGCGAATTGGGAGAGTCGATCGAACTTTACCTCATACTCAGTCACGGACATGGTACTTTGCTGCAAAGCTAAGAACTAGCTCTTTTTCTGAGTCTTCATGGTATCGGTGAAGTACTTGCTATAAATACTTCTCTGAACTGCTGCCAAGTCCAGTGTTCTTCTTCTTGTCTGTTTACCAACCTTTTAGCAGACGTCGACCAACTTTGTGCATCTCCTTTCAGTACTTTCTCATCTTCTGTAGGAGTAGAGACTTTGAAAATCTTCTCTATCTGTCTGATCTAATAATTGGCGGTAGCAGGATCCAACTGTCCGAGGAAGTGTGAAGGTCGGGCCCCGGAGAAGGTCACATATCCGTTATGATTATTGTTCTCAACCCGAGGTGGTGGTGAAGGTATAATCGGACTGCGATTGGCAGGATTGTTTAGTTACTAGGCAATCAGGTCCTGTTAAGTTCTGGCTTGTTATTCCAATTGCTGATTGAACCCTTGAATCAGCCTGGCAGTCTCTTGCTGATGGGTCTTGTTCAATTGAGCCACATGCTGCTGTTGTGCGTCCGTCAACTTGCGTAACATACGTGCTATCTCACTTTCATCTCCCTGGGAGGAAGATCCCTCACCATTCCTTTACGATGCTATCGTAATCTTGTTTTAAAATAGAGACATGGAATTCCTAAAAACTTAGATCCCATAAGTTCAATAGAAAGTAAAGCCTGAGCTCTGATACCACTTTGTGAAGACCCAGGCCCACATGCCACAATATTGTTCGGCTCTGGGCTTAGATCCCCGCCTCAATTTTGTTTTTGGCATGAGCTTAAGTCCCCACCCAAAACGCTTTATGACATGTAGTATCCACAATCACATATAACCCCTGGGTCAGGACTTTTCCTTATCCGATGTTTGACTATAACAATCCCCCCACCTTATAGAAGAATCTTCCTCGGCTCTGATACCACTCTGTCACGACCAGAGATTCTAACCCATCTCGAGGGCCTAGAATTCTGAGTTATGACCCGTACGCATCCCAGATACGCTAAGCGGACATATACATAATCAAATTTCTAGCATAATAATAGTTCCATGAAATCTGTGAAAGCCTATAAATAAAGGTGGAAAATAAAGCAGTCATAAATAACTGAATGAAAGCAATAAATCCAAGAAATCCACAAATAACACGATAATGAAAGTCGGAGACAAATCTGATACAAGAAAAGTAGAGTAAAAAATACTAATGTCAAACTAACTCAGTACCGAGTCTAAAATGTCAATAGCCGACACTCGGGTAAAGGTCAGCACCGAAGTCCTCCTAGTACACAACAGCGTCACTCTCCTAAGGCTCTTGGTACTCAGCGTCTACATGGTCAACAAATTCGGCGTCAGCAAGATCTGGATAATCGATGCCTACTCCACTAATGTAATCACCTGCAGCTATTGGATTTTAACGGAATGAGTTTACACAGTCACGTAAAATCAGTGGATACACCACCAATCTATCCTATACTACTCAAGTGCATTGTGGGTGCATCATGTGAGTGATAAACATAACATCTCAATGAAATCTGAAAGAAGAAAAAGACAATCATGTGCATATCGTAGACCTCATATCATAATCATAAATGCAGGACCATGATTTAGACACTCATATCCTAACGCTCCTCACCATTACTCGTAACATACCATATCTTATTATTATTCTTGTATATACGTTTATACATCGCATGAGCGTAACTAACATACTCATAAAATCCTAAAAGACCTGTGTCAGAGTCGTTGCTTGAACTACCATGTGAGGGTCACTATAGTATCATACCATCATATCATAATGCCCTCCCTATCCTACTCATATATACACCCCATCCAGTCACAAGGGCAGTCAGCGACTCATAATTCATACAATCTCCCAGAGACCCTTCTTTACTGCAGACATTGTTGCCCTTATGATGGCTATGCAAGGAACGACACATACAGAGACTTAAGTTCTTAATCTTTTGTTGGCCTACACAGCGGTGCCTTATTATCATACTCGTAACATATCTTACTGACTCATCATATCATATATCTATGACCTGAATCCACAGCGGACCATGGTGTGGTAAGCTTTACAAACCATGTTTTCCAAAGGACTGGTTCTTTAGTAACATGGATGTACTTCATGTGGTAGCCCATACTGCCATAGAGGTGTTACATCCGTACATGGATGCCTACATTCCGAGTTTCACATGACCGTGAAAGGAATCCCACCACGACTATGGCCTAAAGGTCCAACCTCATACCTTAACTCATATTTTATCCTATTATATTAGAACTCGGGGCGATAGGGTCACCGTATATGCCACCGTATATAAGGTTATCCTGAATTCGCACTCACCCTACTCGTCATGATGTCCCATATGATCATGAGTTATAAGGCATGTCAATAAGATGTATTCCTCTCTTCGATACCATCTTAGCAAATCATCACACCCAAACATAAGCATAATCTCATACACTCGCGTACCTATGACCTAACATGTCCATAACTCATATATCATGATTATAGTGGAAACACAGAAATATCATGCGTACAAAAGATTTACATCCAGGCTTTATTATGTTTATACTTATATATTTACACCTCATCTCAATACAATATAGAATAGGGTGGTTAAAGTGTGATTTCGATACCGTGAAGGTCGGAGTTCGATTTTCACATGGCATCAAATTACCAACACTTCACATTATCGAAGTGAAGATAAAAGTGATATATATATATATATATATAGTATTATTATTAAATACTCAAATAATAAAATTTTATTATTTTAAAGGTTAAGTGAACCATGATCATCGATCAAAAAGTAAATTAAAGTTTTGGTCATGAGTAAAATGAAATAAAAAGGTAAATGTAGTCGTCTATTTGGACGAGAATTGATTGATCGATAATGGAATCAATCGGTCGAGAATATATTATGTGAATTATTTAATTCGGGCCAGAGTCGATCGATCGATCATGGAATCGATCGATCAAACTTTTTAAGCAATTTAATAAACCATAATTCGGTTCTGTTTAGAATTGATCGATAGAACATAAATGTCGATCGATTGAATAAAATATTCCATAATATAAGACCAACGAATTCAGAACAGGAATGATGTCGTGCCTGTATATTAAAAGTAATTTATATGGTTAAAATATGATAATACTAGAGTACTGTGGCTTATATAAGAGTATTATATAATAAAAGTTATATAATACATTTTTAAATATAAGATAGAAGAGTTCTAAACCCATGCTTTAATATAATATTATATAATATTGTAGACACCCAAATTTGACCCAAGGCTCGATCGGAACACCTTTCGAGAGAGGTGCAATTATGAGCTTTTGATGACATGTATGGAACCTTTAGGCCTCCCCTAAAACCCTTAGGAACCTTTCCAAACCCTTAGGAATCACCCTAGATACATTAAGAACCTGACCTGAACCTTTAGAAATCAATCCCCACCTTTAGAACCCGTTTTGAACCTAAACCTAACCTTAACAAGCAAATGGTTGAGGAGGGGTACACTGGAACTAGCTACGGCCCTTTACTATAATTAAATCTCATACCATTGAAAAATGGAGGTCGTCAGCTTTCCAATGGTTCAAGAATCGTCCCAATCGAAAGTATACATCAAAAGATACAGTGAACCAAGCCCGAAGGGCATAAGAGTAAAATCAAGTGGCCCCCTAGGGATCTGGCACAACTAATAGTTGCGCCAGTGATAATTTTGCCTGGCGTAACTATTAGTTGTGCCAGGCCACTTCTCCCAGGAGTTAAGCCTGGCGCAACTAATAGTTGTGCCAGTATTACTTATGGACCCCACCCTCGTGAACCAACTTTCAGGCACTGTTTAAAACTGTTTTACTGTATATTTGTCTGGCGCAACTATTAGTTGCGCCAGGCATATGAATAGTAACCTTTGGATTTTTCTCTAAAAATCATTATTGGGGTTTGACTTGTTGACCACCTTGACCTTTGGGGTGTGTTTTACTAGTTCTGTTGCACCCATTCCCTACCTATTTGCAACCCTTCAAGTGGCTTAAGGCCTCACCCCATCATCCACCATTGGAGGATCCTTCCACACATCTCAAGGCTCCAAAAACCCTAGAAATCCTTAGATGTGAGATTACCTAATTGCTAAACCCATTTATCTATTAAGTAGCCTCCTAACCCACCATTTTCCTATAAATAGAGCCCCCCACCCCTTGGTTTAAGGGTTGAGAAATTTGCTTAAGAGAGAAAGAGCTTAAAGTGAGAAGTTCTTCCTCCCTTTTGTGCACTATTTTTACCCAAATTCTAGAATCTCCCGACCTCATTTCAAGCTTGTTCTTACATCCAAAACCCTTAGCCTAGGTGTGTGTGATCCCCTAGCCTCGCTTCCCTACCTCTTAGCTTCAAGCCTTAGAGGTTAGAACTCCTATTTCCACCATACAAGCCTTCAAGAGCTCATCAAAAGTAAGCCAACGCAAGGCTCTCCTATGGTGCTACAAGGGCCCGAGGGCTCCGGCTCTCCCCTTTCTTCTCCTATCTCTTTCTAGCTCCCTCCATCCTCCCATTTGTGCCGTTACGCTGTTGACTTTTTGGTAGGGACGGAAGGGCACAAATAGGATTTTAAGCCCTTTTGGACAAGAGGAAGCTATTTTTTTTTCTCTTACTTCATTTTATTTTTGGCCATTAGTAGAGACCGCTTTAAGCGGGTTGATCGGGTGCCTAACACCTTCTCGATCAATAACCGATGCCCCTACCAAAGAGCCTTTGGTGTGGACCGCAATCAATCATATTTTTAGCACTTCAGTGCTCATAAAAATGAACTAGGTTTTCCGGGACACCGAAAGCTCCGGGTGGCGACTCTATATATATATATATATATATATATTTTTTTTGCTAGCGAGCGCATCGTCGTGACGGGATCTTCACGAATCCCATAGTTGCACAGATGGCGACTCTGCTGGGGAATAGCTTGTAGAGCTTCTCCTTAAAATTTGGCCAATTTATTAATTTTTTTTACTAACTATTTTGCTATTTTTTTATTATTTATTTTATTTTATTTTATTTTTACTCACCCCTACTTTTTCATCATTTACATGCCTTAGCCGATCGACGGGCTTACTTGTGCATTGTCTTTATTTTTTTCTTATATTTTCGTCATTCTTGGTGCCTTAGCTGATTGGCGGGCCTACTTGAGCATCGTCTTTTAATTTTTTTAATTTTCCATCATTTAAAGTACCTTAGCCGATTGGTGGGCCTACTTGTGCAAACATATTCCGACAGTGGACACCGGCCCGTAGTGGCGGCACAGGGTCATCACCCCTGGTCTTTGAACTAAAGAAAACTTCCAAAAAAAAGAAGAAAAGCTTGAAAAAAAATAAAATTGAACCAAGTTAGGGAGCTTAATCAATTTTTTTTTATAGGGTAGATTTTCAAAGGGTTGGGTTTAGACACACATACAACCACCCGGGTCTTAGTATGGCGGCAGCCCTTAGTGGTGATGATCCAGAAAAGTCTCAGCCCACCTAGTATCTGAGAAGGCGCTTGCGCCGGAGGTATATCGGGTGGGTTCCCATTCCGAAGCTTAAAACCCTTGGGGAGCGTGCTAGCGAGTTATACCGGACTCAAATCCTTTAGGTGCAGTGAGGAGAGAATCGATCATAAAAAAATAGCTCAGTTCCCGGAAGCCTAGCTTCCACAAAAAAAAAAAAGAAGAGACTCATTTTGGGCTGTTGTCTCTGCTATTATACATTCTGGAGCAAGAATTTTTGCCTGACGCATGTATTAGTTGCGCCAGTGCAAAAAACTGGAATTTATAACTGGCGCAACTAATAGTTACACCAGCTTTAAAATCTAAAGTTTTACCTTGGCGCAACTAATAGTTGCGCTAGTGTAAAAAAGGTGTCCTGCAAACTGGGCGCATGTATTAGTTGTGCCAGGTCTATTTAACACCATACCAGCCTGAATCTGTGGCCTTCTTCACCTCCCGAGTCTCCCGATCAGTGTGCTTAGTGCCTTATTTAGGCCCCGCCGTCTTCGACACCCAATATGCCCCCGCCGGTCAAGAGAGGGCAACTTCTGTTTGGTCCAGTCCGAGGGATCGAATTGTTTGCCTCGATTTTTGTGCCTTCAATAGATCGAAAGTTTTCCTTCGATTCTTTCGAAGTGCGTCAGAATCGTCGCCACGGGTCCTGAATTAAGGTACGAGGGCCACCCAAAAAGGGAATTCCGAGGCCTCGAAACCGTTATTTTTTAAAAAAAATCAAGAACCCTAAAAAAAAATATATAGTTTGTGGTGCCGACACAACGGCATCATCTTGCCCTTCGCCGTCCCGTAGGGGAAGGAGGAGGATTTTTGGGCCTTATCCAAGGAACCCTTACCCAACCCGCTCCCGAAGAATGTCGTGGGTAGTGGACCCGACTTACGTCTATCCCGACTCATCCCCGCCACATTCTCCAACCCACTCCCATTCGAGAGAAGTCTTTTCCACCATCCCCCTCACCCAGCCCCCCTTTATCGTTACCGGCTCGTTTGGCGCCCCCATTTTCCTAATCGATACCCCCAAAATATCCAAAGTCCAACCCCCCATTCTCCATATTTTGCCCAAACCATACCCATGTCAAACCCAACCCATTTCTCATCCACATCCATATAAAATCCAAACCCTTTCTCCCCATCCACATTCATACCCCATTTCCCATCTTCTCCCTATAGACCCAATCCACCCACATTCACATACACCACCTCCGCCCTATCCAACCCTCCACAAATTCCCCCATCTATCCGGGTCATGCCCATTTTTACCGGGGCCATGCCCGATTTTTTCCAAACATTCACACCCCACCAACCACCATCCCCAAGCATCCCTAATCCCTCCCCATCCTTTACCCCACCTCAACTCTCCAATCCACCCCATTTCCCACCTCTTACCATGGCCATGCCCGATCATATCGGGGCCATGCCCAATTTCCCCTCCATCCTATCTCCATCACCCACATCCAATCCTCCTTTCATGACCATGATGGAGGAGATGTTCTAAGCCTACTCCATGTGGAAGGCTTCTCCACACCCCACATCCCTGAACCCATTTCACACCCTAGCCAATCTCCATGCCTCACTCCTCAATGACCCCTATCAACCCCCCATAATCCACACCATTCAAACCCCCATTACCCACATGCCCCAAGGGCAAATGGCCCAATCTCTAACCTCCCACATACCCCAAGGCCCATTGGCCCAAACCCCCTTTTCCCACATATCCAAGGGCCCCATGACCCAATACCCCACCACCCAAACCTACCTAGGGCCCATGGCCCAGACCTATCAAGGCCCCTTAGGCTAAACCTACCCAGGGCCCATGGCCCAAACCTACTAAGGGCCCATGCCCCAGACCAACCAAGGGCCCATGGACCCATACCCACCAAGGCCCATTGCGCCATACCCATCAAGGGCCCATGGCCTAGACCCATCAAGGGCCCATGACCCAAACCCACCAAGGGTCCATGACCCAAACCCACCAAGGGTCCATAGCCCATACCCACCAAGGCCCATTGGGCCAAACCCATCAAGGGCCTATGGCCCAGACCCACCAAGGCCCATTAGCCCAAACCCACCAAAGCCCACTGACCCAAACCTACCCAGGGCCCATGGCCCAAACCTACTAAGGGCCCCTGACCCAAACCCATTAGTGGCCTATAGCCCAAAATGACCAAGGCTTCATGGCCCAAACCCAAACCCCACACTCACACCTTCCATAATACCCCAACATTTCACCCAACCTTCATAGCCGGGTCAAGCCCATGCCATACCCCAAACCCCCATGGGCCCACACCCCAAGGCCATCTCCAAACCTCCCCCCATACCCAATGGCCCCATCAGGCCCCACCTCTAAACCAAAATCCCATCACCCAACAAACCTTTCCTCACCCCCAATGGGCTCACCCCACCACTACTCATGTCATTCCCATCCAACCCGTGCAACAACATCCAGAGAATCCCACCCTCACTGTACATTATACTGACCAGCAATATGAGGAGGACGAGATTAGGAATAGCAGGGCCTATGCTAGGGCATTGACCACCCTTAACCCTCCTCCTATAAATGCCCACCCCTTGGTAGCCTAAAGTGAAGTCCAACTGATGGCCGAGAAAGCGGCCCCTACATCGAAAGAGTCAGAATAGCTGAAAGAATAGTTGGAAAAAATATAGAAGCGGCTGATGAAAATGGGAGGTGCTGAAATCCATGCCACGAACTTCATAGGTTTGTGCTTGTTCGCTGAGGTCCCCCTGCCCCCAAATTTAAAATACCAGCCTTTGATAAATATAATGGCACAGACAATCCTATTGCGCACCTGAAGTCCTACTCTGGGGACATGTGATAATACGGAGGGAACGAAAGACTACTAATAAAAGTATTTCAGAAGAGTCTAACCGGGTTGGCTTTGAGATGGTTCACATCTTTAGAACCATCCATGATAAAAATGTGGAGGGACCTGATGCACCTCTTTCAAGAACAATATGTCTACAATATAGACATTGAGCCACGTATGTCAGACTTGGCCCGCTTAAAACAGAACCAGAACGAGACCTTCAGTGACTACTTGGGACGCTGGAGAACACTAGCAGCTCAGGTTAGAAATAGAATACCTGATGATGAGCAGATTGAGATGATCTCAAAGAATACCCTGCCAGTGATCTCGGACTTCTTGGTGTACCAGCAGCAGTCCAGCTTTGCTGATCTGGATAATCGATGTGAGGATGCCATCAGGGAGGGCCGTCTGAACAAGAACACACAGAGTGGACCCAATGGGGTTAGGAGGTTTTCGGAGCAAAGGAACGATAAGTGAACAGGGGGTGATGTCCAGAACATAGCCAATTCCAGGCCCAATAACAATACTACCCTGTTTCAATTTCAGGCAGCCCCACTAGCACCAGTCAGGCCTGAGCAGATGCAGAGAATAGGGAATGGGCAAGAAATGTAAATGACTCCGGAACAAAGGAGAGCTCACTACGACCAAAGTTTTATGCCTCTGGGGCAATTATTGAGTGTACTTCTACCTTTGTTAGTGGAAAAGGGATTAGTCACTATCCGTCAACCGCAACCTCCTCCTCACCCAATCCCAAAGAATTATGACCCGCATACCCACTACAATTTTCATTAGGGTCCGGGTCACCCAACTGGTCATTGCTTCCCATTGAAGCACGCAATCCAAGATTTGATCAACGCCGAGAAAATCATTCCCTCTACACCTTCTCAGCATGCTAATATTCACCAAGTGCCACTACCCCCACATCCTATCGGAGGAGCAGGTCCCAGACTCACCGTCGAAATGATAGAAGATGAGGAGTTTGAATTTGACCCATCCAATTATATCAGTGATCGAGAGAGTTATGTAGCACCATTGTCAAAAAATATTGAAGAGAAGAATATTGGGGCAATTGAACCCCTAAATTTATCAGAATATTTCCCCAACCCGACCTCGCAAATTGAACCCTTGGATCTCAGGGCATACTTTTCATCCACCACACCCGTCAATTATGTACATATCAATGCATACCAACCATACACCACCACCCCCAATCCCACACCCGCACCCGTCAGTTATCAATGGCCTGAGCCCATCCCATCACCCCAAGTTCTGCCTGCGAACTCCACCACCCCGGTCAATTACCTAACGGCCCATCAGACCCCCCATCTCCCACCAGCGCCCACCAGCTATCAATGGCCTACTTTTACCTCCTTCCCCCTAATGCCACCACCCTCAAGCTTCACCACCCCTATCTGACCCAATTTTTTCACCCAACTCACTACCACCGAAATAAATTAGGTGTTGCCCATACCTCCTGAGTCGACAGTGCAAGTGCCTCAAGTACCGGCAACCATACCTTTCTAGCTCTCGGGACTAACCTATGACCCTCATCAGGTCCCGCTAAGCTACGAGCAAACATATATCAATGCCGGTAGTAGCAGTAGAGAAGGGGCACATAATTTTATCACACGGTCTGGGAGAATATCGAAACAGCAAGAAGCACCAGCAGCAGCATAAGCCCAAATAGAGGAGAAGAAGGATAGCGCTGTGAACCCCTTCAAAAAAATGAGTCGGGAACACATACTAGAGACTCAACTGAGAAGAATGCCTGCCCATATAACCGTCTGGGATCTGTTGATGACGTCCCCACTCCATTTTCAGGCATTAGTGGGGGCGTTAAAAAATGCGCATGTGTCACTCAAAGTTAGCCCAGATGAAGTCGGGCAGATAATTGGGCAAGTGATGGCTCTGAATGCCATTTCATTCTCTGATGCTGATTTACCTGAAGAAGGGTGTAGCCACTCCAAGTCATTGAATATAACCGTTGAGTCTGGAAATATGGTCATTCCCCTGGTTTTAATTGATAACGGGTCCGCATTAAACCTATGTCCGTTAAGAACCGCCATCAAGATCGGGGTCGATCCATGCATGCTGAGGCCCACCAGAACCAGCGTAAGAGGGTTTGACAATACCAAGAGAGAAATAATGGGAGAAGTTGATCTTGAGCTGTTGATAGGGCCAATGACCTTTTCCATCTTGTTTCAAGTAATGGGCATCAAATCTTCGTTTAATCTATTACTGGGGTGCCCATGGTTGCACGAGGTTGGAGCAATCCCCTCAACACTATACCAGAAACTCAAGTTTGTATCTCGACACAAGATCATCACGATCATTGGCGAGGGGCACAGGGAGAAAGAAAAGGTCGCCAATAGCGTCGAAAAACCTAATGTGTTAGATGTGCCGCACACCGATGAGGATGTCGACCTCCACATTTTTGAATATGAGGTATCCGCGATACTCCCAGAGCCCATTGAGGGCATCATGCCTAAAACGGGAGGCGGTATGGTAGCAGCGGTGGCTATGCTCCAAAAATGGGGCTATCAGAAAGGCCGAGAGGTCGGGCCTAGACTGCAAGGAAGAAGAGAGCTAGTGGTGGCTAAGGGACAGAAAGTAAGATTTGGGCTAGGTTACAAATCCACGGAGGAAGAGGTCCGAGAAGCTAAAGAGAAAGTCAGGGTTGCTGCAGCTGCAAGAGCTCAAGGAATCAACATAGAAGAGAAACCTCGCCCTAGACCGCATATCAGGGAATCCTTTGTCAGTGCTGGGGTCGTAAAGATCGATCGAAATGGGGTAACTCATTTGACCCGACACAAACCCACAACCCTTGTCTATCCCACCAATCCCAACATCTCCCTTCCCAACCTCGAAATGGATCTGGCTGCCCTATCCCTATTTGAGGAGCAACATTTCATACCTGAACAAACTCCTCCTGTGGTAAACCACCACAGGACTTTGCTGACATTTGAGGATGAAATCTCAGACGAACTGGGGGTCAATATGATAGAGGCTGACTCTAATAAGCCATATCAGTCAGCACCCTCCATCCCAATAGGTAAAGGAGCGGCCCCTCAGGTACGTAACTGGGCATCTTTGCCCCAAACCTTGGAAGTAGGGAGTGGCCTAAAGTTTGGCACCTGTTTCCTAAAAAAAAATAACATATAAAAAGTAAGATAAGCCCTTGGCAGGCAATCCTTATATATATAGTAACCCACCTTGCCAAGGGTCCATCTCCGAAGAAAACAAAAATCTCAAAAACATGAAAAAAATATAAAATCTCAAAAACATTGAAAAAATCCAAAGTCCAAAAATATCGTCATTTTAAATTCTAGAAAAAGTCTCACACAATGATGCCTTAACCGAAATACCCGTCCCACATAAAATCGACCCCTTTCCTGTAGAAATATAAGAAGAGGTAGGAATTACGAGTCTGGACGAGGACAATCCTTTGGAGGAGCTTTCCAATGAGCTCCTTGACCGGTTTGCTGACTTTGAGCATGGCCCTATCCCCGTTGTCGAAGGGACAGAGGATATCAATCTAGGGACTGAGGAGATCCCCAGAATAACCAAGATAGGAACGCCACTGTCACCCCAAGAAAGAAAAGGCATGATTGACTTCCTTCGGTCATACCAAGATATTTTTGCCTAGTCGTACAAGGACATGCCTGGTCTGGATACCGATTTGGTCAAGCATGAGTTGCCCCTCTACCCTGATATGCAGCCGGTTAAACAGAAGCTGAGACGTCTCCGACCCGAATGGATGTTGAAAGTCAAGGACGAGGTCACCAAGCAGTATGATGCAGGGTTTCTCATGGTATCCAAATACCCGCAGTGGCTAGCCAATATCATGCTTGTACCGAAGAAGGATGGAAATGTCTGCATGTGCATCAATTTCCGCAATTTGAACAGAGCGAGCCCAAAAGATGATTTTCCATTGCCACACATCGACATCTTGGTCGATAACACTGCTAAGCACGGGATGCTTTCATTTATGGATGGATTCTTAAAATACAATCAGATAGAGATGGCAGAGGCCAATCAGGAGAAGACTGCATTCATTACTCCTTGGGGAACCTTTTGTTATTGAGTCAAACCGTTTGGCCTAAAGAATGTCAGTGCAACGTATCAGAGAGCTATGACTACACTATTTCATGACATGATGCACCGAGAGATTAAGGTGTATGGTGACGATATGATAGCCAAGTCACCGGAGCGAAGCAACCATCTGGTAAACCTTCAGAAGCTGTTTGAGAGACTGAGGAAGTATAGGTTATGTCTGAACCCACAGAAGTGCGCATTTGGTGCTATGTTCGGAAAACTATTTGGGTTCATCGTCAGTAGGAGAGGGATCAAGGTCAGCCCAGTTAAAGTTAAAGCTATCACAGAAATGCTGCCACCATCTACCGAGAAAGAACTCCAATCTGCATGCCGTTCTTCAAGCTACTGAGGAAGAACTCGCCCGTTTAATGGAACAACAATTGTAAGATAGCATTCGATAAAATCAAAGGCTACCTCCCTAATCCACCTGTTTTGGTACCACCTGAGCCAGGGAGACCACTCTTGATGTATCTCTCCACGACAAAAGTCTCGATGGGATGTATTTTAGGGCAGCATGATGAAATGGGAAGAAGAGAGCAGGCCATCTACTATCTGAGCAAGAAATCACTGATTATGAGACGCGCTATTCTCATCTGGAGAAAGCATGCCTGGCTCTTGTATGGGCTACTCAGAGGCTCCGCCATTACTTGTTATCCCAATCCATTCTACTGTTGGCCCGACTGGACCCATTGAAATACCTGTTTGAGAATCCCGCTCTCATTGGGTGAACTGTACGCTGGCAGCTTTTATTATCTAAGTTCGACATCACGTACGCCACTTAGAAGGCGATTAAGGGGCGGGCACTCACCGATCATCTTACCGACAATCCTTTTCCAGATTATGAACCTTTGAGAACTGAGTTTCCAGATGAAGATATCTTGTTCATGATGGAAGATGATACTGAGGAAGCAGAAGAATCATGGGTAATGCACTTCGACGGGGCAGCAAATGCCGAGGGCCAAGGAGTTGGCGCCATTCTGATTTCATCAAAGGGATCCCATGTACCCATCTCTATCAAGCTCAACTTCACTAATAACATGGCTGAGTATGAAGCTTGTGCCACTGGTCTGCAGGCGGCTCTCGATCTGAATATAACTCATCTTTGAGTGTTTGGCGATTCGCAGTTAGTCATATGCCAGACGAACGGTGACTGAAAGACGAAAGACGATAAACTAATCCCTTATCATGAGCACCTCGAGGATCTGATAGCTTACTTCCAAGATGTGATATTCTCATATGTCCCCCGGATAAGGAACCATTTTGTCGATGCACTAGGAACTTTGGCATCAATGATAGAAATCTCGTATGGTGCTGAGATGAAGTCGGTCATGATCGAGCAGAGAAGTAAGCCGGCCTTCTGCCTCTAGATTGAGGAACCTATAAAGTCTGATGATGAGCCACCTTGGTTCTTAGATATCAATAATTTCCTCGAGACCCTAACCTTCCCTGAGGGAACGTCAAAGACAGATCGAAGGACCATTCAGCGTTTAGCAACAGGTTACGTCATTTGCGGGGAATGCCTTTACAAGCAATCTTACAATAACATCTTACTCAGGTGCCTTACAGAAAGTGAAGCAGTCAATATTATGAAGGAGATCCATGAGGGGGTATGCGGAGTCCATGATAGTGGTCACATGCTTGCTAAGAAAATTCTACGGTAGGGATACTTTTGGACCACTATGGAATCAGATTGCTGCAAACATGTTCAGAAATGCTACAAGTGTTAGCAACACTCCAGCCTGATACACGCTCCTACCATCGATCTACACTGCATGACCACTCCTTGGCCATTCGTTACCTGGGGCCTTGACGCCATCTAAATGATTAATCCGAAAGCATCGAACGGGCATCGGTTCATCCTCGTTGCCATTGAATACTTTACCAAGTGGGTGGAAGCGGCATCATATGCCAACATCACGGCCAGTCACGTCGAGAAGTTTTTTAAGAGTAATATTGTGTGCCGATTTGGAGTATCCAAAGATATCATCACGAATAACGGCACAAACTTCATGAATAAGCACATCCGAGCCTTTTGCAAGCAATATAAAATCAAGCACCATCACTCGTCCCCTTATCGGCCTCAAGCTAATGGAGCCGTAGAAGCTGCTAACAAGACGGTCGTCCGCATCCAAGAAGATGGTCGTTACTTATCGATATTGGAGTGAAATGTTACCGTTTGCTTTATGGGCCTACAGAATGTCGATCCGTAACGCTATAGGGGCAACACCGTTCTCCCTTGTGTATGGAACCGAGGCCATCCTACCAGTTGAGGTTGAAGTACCATCGCTCTGAATTATCATGGAATCAGGCTTACCCAAAGCTAGAGAGAGAGATCTCGCTTCGAAAAATTGAATCTATTGGATGAGAAGAAACTCCTAGCCTAGTGTCACACTCAGGTGTACCAGGAGCGAATCACACGCGCTTACAATAAATGTGTCCGTGGTCGAGATCTAAAGGTAGGAGATACTGTACTGAAGAAGATCTTCCCATCCCTCCACGCTGATCCGAGAGGAAAGTTCAAGCCAAACTGGGAAGGACCTTACATCATTCGAGAAGTACTGCCGGGATACGCCATCCGCCTCGCCACCATAGACGGAGATCATCTTCCTGAGCCCATCAATGCTAGATACGTCCGACGGTTTTACTCTTAATCTATCGCAATAAGGTAAGTATTGGTAAGACAGATACGTGACTGCTTAAGAATCACCCAGAAGAGGCCATTATTCCAAACACAGTAGCCAAAAAATATCCCTAAAAATGATGATATCCTTTGCTACCCCATTTGAGCCTGGGCCTTTCTTTCGAATAAACCCCTTTCCCAAAAAAGGTGTGTGTGCATACAAAAAAAGAGAGAGAGAAAAAGAAAAAACGAGATGAAGTAAAGTTACCATCGAAATCTAAAAAAATAAAAAAGCAAAACCTCAAAAGAGATTACCTGAAATAGAGCAAAAAGAAAAAAATGTAGAAGAATCACAGGGCATATATAGTAAAACCCCCAAGGAAGAAAGTATGTTGATAAAACTGATCCGCATCAAGGAAACCCTTTTAGCCCAGCATACCTTCAAATCCTAACCTAACTAATGGCAAAGCTATACCCTGAAGAAAGCCCTCTTTTAGGTTTACAAGCAGTCATAATATCTGTTAAGTCAATATAAGCCGAGTTGTGAGACGACACCAGAACCCCATCCAGCCGGCTATGATGGAATCGACATCTATGTCATGGCTGTTGAAAAGAAATGAAAATGAAAAAAAAAAAGAAAAAATAAAAATACAAGCTCAAAGCAAGATGGACGTGGTGAAAACCCGAAAGGGCGCTACGGGTAAAAACAACGAGTTTGTGCGGATCAGGTGAAAACCCAAAAGGGCGCTTGGGGTAAGAGAGCTAAACCCATGGACGTGGTGAAAACTCGAAAGGGCGCTATAGGAAAAAAAGGAGATAAATAAAAAAAAGAAAAGAGAAAAAATTGAAAAAGAAGGTTTGGACTTAGTAAGAAGATTGATGTTTGAGGAACCCTTTTATTACTCTTCCTTTTCCTAGGCCACTCATGTTAGTTCGAATCGAGTCCCGACCAGATTTGTTTTCATGAAATTGCTTTGTCAAGCATATGACTCAAGGTAAGGAGAAAGGTTTAACTCAATCCTAAGGGGATGAAAGTTCGGGCCTTGGTAGGACTGCCGAAACTCTTTCAGAATCAACCAATAAAAAGGGGGGGTTCGACCATGCTCAAAAGAGGACCCAGGGGTTTCACAAGGTGATTAAGGCGTCGCACAAAAAAAAAAAAAAAAAAAAAAATATATATATATATATATATATATATATATATATATATATGCATAAAACAAAAAGACCAAAAAGTCTATGTAGATGTATATAATAAACTACCTTTCATTTACAAAATGCACCGCTTATACCACATCCCAAAAAATAGCCGGTATCATGACTAGCATGTTTTACTTTTTACAAATAAACGAAAAACAACAAAAACATAAAGAAAATATGTATTCCAAAAATGTGTGTATCTGTAAAGGGGTTTTTATGCCCCCTTTTTTGTGTATCTGATCTGTGCAAAACGTTCTGTGTGCAGAAAGGAGTTAGCAGCCTAGCTTGCGCTTCAATGCGCTAATCTCAACATGAAGGTCATCTTCCCAGACATTCCGCTCAGTCAGTCAGCGACCCTGAAGGCTCTTATACCTCTTCCGAGAAGATTCGGCGGCCCCAAAAGCGACACTCAGTGATCCCTTCAAATGGAGGACCTCGCTCACTGTTGTTTCTGATCTAACCTTTTCATGTGCCAAAAGTTCTTGTAGGACCCTCTTCTCGTCTACTAGTAGCTCGATATGGGCTCGGAGTGCCGTCTCCTTCTTTAGCCAGGGGCCTCCAGTATCAACAATCTCTGTCAAATTTGGACCATCGGCAACAGGCCGCTCAGTCAATAGCCAGGCCTCGTACTCAGGAGAAGTTATAACCAAATCTCCTTGCTCAATATCACACATCAGCATCGACTAATGCATTTCCCAAAGAGCAGCAATCTGATCTATGTCTCCAGAGGACCCCCTAGAAAAGATCATATCACAGAGGGGGAGTTTGGCCTCGCAAGGCACCTGCTGAGGGCAGCCGAACTGATGTAACACTCGGAATGGGAAGTAAAAGGTGCTGCTAGTCAATCCTAGGAGGGTGATGCCCTCATGGTCTCTAGAGCGAACTATTGGGAAGGTCCGGTCCAACCAAGGAAGCCTCCATGGCAGCTCGACATTGGTCAACCAAAGTTTTAGAGCTGACACATCGCCCTATGGAAGCAAATGACACATACCCAGAAAGCACTGAGCCACCTCACCTCGAGCAATATAAAAGTGGGGCACAGGCCCCAAGATAGCGAGGTGCTCACCCAACCAGAACTGAAGCAGCAAGGGGCACCCCAGAAGGCCCTCCACCTTGCCCAAAGCAAATGAATCAAGGCCTCGATACAGCTCAGCGAGATCCAAATGCATCATGGATCAGCCAGCCTCCAGCTTCGTCAAAACATTGCAAAATGCCAATGAGAAGCTCTCCCCCCAGTAAAGAAGAGGATTTCAGAAATAAGATCGAGTGCTAGAGCTGTCACATTGAAAATATTCCTAACCGGCAATTTTCGGAGACTTTCATCACCGAAAAGTTCTTTGAGGAATTTTAGCGAACACCTTGTAGGCCCCCTGAGGAGACTTTTCTCATACTCAAGTTTCTTCAAACCGAGAGTAAGGTGAAAGGATTTGGACTAGCCCGACTGAGGCATGGATCTTGCAAGGCCTCTGTGAAGCTTCAGGCAGGTAGGTTGGATAGCTCCTCAAGGGTTGGGGTTAGCTCCCACTTCCCAAAACGGAATACATGGGAATTCACATCCCAAAATGAAGTGGCAGCGAAAAAGAATTCTCATCGTGGAGGAACCTCTAGAAAGAAAGGAAGGTGAGATAGCCCATGGCGCTCCAAGTCGGCGAGCTCACTCTCATTCAAGCTCCCAAACCAGGCTATTAGAAATTTGGGCCCCAAGCCTAAGGAAGGGGGTAAATTGGCTCCAGGCCCTCCACGTAAGGGAGGGTTAGAAAGCGCGTCCATGAACGTACAAAGATCTTTTGAGAGGATAAAAATCGATGTTTGGTTATGAACCTGCCTTGGAAAAGCAGGAGCAAAAAGAATCAGTAAAAGAGGCCAAGTCAAACTGAAAAGGGATAAGTTTTGGGCTGCCTCGGGTATATAAGGACCCACAGCTCCCCAGGTTAAGCCTGGCGCAACTATTAGTTGCACCAGTGCATTTTGTCCCCATTTTTTCTTGGCGCAACTAATAGTTGTGCCAGTACAAATTCCCTGGGATTTAGCCTGGTGCAACTATTAGTTGCGCCAGACTAAAGATCCCCCCTCCCCAACCAGCTCAGGACCTAACTGGGGGGACTTTCACCCTTTTTGTTTTCTATATCTACGCTTCCGATCACTAACGGTTTGGGAATTACTTTGTTTATGCGCAGGATTGATCTTACATTAAGGCATGTGACCCAAAAAGTCGCTTTCTGATAGCAATTGGCAGACACGTCCGGCTGAAAAATAGACACGGGGCAAGGAAACCATGGCATAAAATGAAGCACTAAAAATATTTTTCAAAAAAAATATATCATCCAAAGTGACACATCATCCACCCCAAGAAAAACTATCTAAACAAACAAATCCAAATCAAATTCCCAAGAGTATTGAGTTTTCAAAGCTAAAAGTAAAAGCCTAGTCCTTGCTTGCGTCCTCGATTTCTTGCGACGACGAGAGGAGCTCTGAAAGGTTCGAATGTCCCCCACCCTAGACCATGCCTGCGAGATCCTACTGAGCAAAGAACGTGACTCCTTAGCACGAGCACGCTGCAAGGCACAGCCAAAGTCAAGAGTCAGGATCAGTTAAAGGACAAATGATAATGAAATGAATGGGAGGAATAGAGCAGCAAGGTACTAACCGTCTCCACCTCCCTAAGCTCTGCAAGATGACGATGGTACTCCGCATATTCCATGGCCGAGTTGAAATCCTACGTTCAGAGTGACATAACATTAATTATCAGGGCACTCTTAAAAGCATATGCAAAAGGAAATCGAAATGGAGAGAGATTAGGCCATCATAAGACTTACCCCTGGAAGCACCTCAGGAGGAGGAACACAGGCCGCCTCAGCAGAAAGCCGCGCCTGTCGATCTACATCAGCGCAGAGGCCTGAAAGGAAGCTATCATCCAGGCACCGGAAGGTCCCATAAACCACGGGCAGATCACCACCAGGGATACCGGCATGAGAGGTACCCAACGGACCAGCACCCGAAGAGCCCTTGCCCGAGGGACCCACACCAGAAGGGCCAGCACCGGAGGGATCTTCCCCTGACATATCAGCTGCACCCATCCCGCCTTCACCATCTGAATCATCCCTGGGAGAAAACTGTGAACAAAATAAAGATTCGCTTAGAAGGAATGAAGGACCGAACTAAAGCATAAAGGGAACTAATCGAAGCTCAGAAGAATTACCTGGCCGAGAGGACCACTGAACGCAAGGAAATTGGCGCTAGGTACAAAGTGCAGCAAGATAAACCGGTATGGCAGGCACTCGTACCAAAGATGATAGTCCCTAGGCACATGGAGAGCATGAATGAGAAGCCCATTGTTGAAGAAGGCCACGGTAAGCTCCTTGATACTGCCAACAGGATACCAAACATCCGCCGGAGGATCCACAGGTATGGCATAATGATGGAACTGGTGTATGACTCGCTCCCCCAGATAATAGAATTTGGCCCATGCTCCATAGAAGAAAACGATGCGGCGATTGTTAAATGGGCGGGAAGCGCCTACAGCTGCTCGGTCCTAGAAGGGGGATGCAAGGTATGGGTCAGGAAGGATCTGCCCAAGTAAAAAAAAAGAGAATCCAAGCAGTTAGCACATCAGTAAAAGGAGATTCCCAATCTAAAAACAAACAAAGCTGAAAGAGAGTTTTACCTGCTCAGGAACCATCAAGCCGAGTTGGGAACTCAGACCCGTCTCCAAGTCCTTTAAACCTACATCGCGGCATCGGGCCTGATTCCAGTTGCTGAGGAGGGGATAGGTGAGCACCTCCGAGAAAAGAAGCGGGCGCCCAGGGTGAAAGTGATGATATCCCTATACCTAAAAAGGGGGGGGGGCATTGCACAGGAGCAGGTCAGTAGCGTATATGGATCATTCAAAAAAAAGAAGAATGGCAAAGACAAAGGAATAAGGAATTACCTCCAGGGCGGCCCAGAATCCAACAACAGACTTTGAATCACCGGTCGCGACCCGAGACAAATTGTACATCAGCCATGCATACCCTGCTCCTCCCCAGTCATACTTGTGGACGTCACCCTAGTTGTCCATCACACTTAGCAAGGCTAGGCTGACTCAGCCACCGCTCGTGTTGGAGAAAAGGGTCTTACCAAGTAGGACCAAGAGAGTGATGCGGGCTAGGACGATTGCCCGCTCAGGAGCGATGTAGAGCACCCTGTCTGGCTGACCCAGATCCACTAACTCATCAGGAGTGTAAAGCGAGGTCAGCCAAGACATCTTGACCTCGGTGCCATGTGTCTGCCCGCGAGGAGGATAGGCCACAATCAATCGAATGATGTCCTCTCGACTCGACACCTATCCTGATGCCGATAATCATGGCCCAATCGACCGGCTTCAAACTCATCTCTGCATATGGCATGTGAAAGGTCATTGTCTCAGGGCGAAACCTTTCAATCAGGGCTTTCAGATAGGCAGCGTCGGCCCTCATGGCAGGGCAAGATAGAAATTCTCCGAAGCCCACCTGTGCCAGCAAGACCTTCACCATGGGAGGGACATAAAGGTAGAACTCATGGAAGTCGAGCCATCCGCCATGGAATACAATGTTGGGCAGGTCCTGCACCCAAGAAAATGCGCATCAAACCACAAAGGCAAAGCAAAATCTGGATAATAGAAATAAATTGAACCTCTCTTTTACCTTGTCCGCTATCCCAAAATTGGAAATGTGGGTATGCTGTTGGTGAAAGAGGCCAACTCGGGCAGCCTCGCCTTGCATCTCAAGCCATGGGCCCGCCCTCCGCTCTACCCAAATGAATTGTTCCCCCCGCGGGCCGTATACAATCTCGGGGCCCTCCTCGTGGCCCTCCTCAGGAATATGCTCACCCTCACCCGACATTTTGGGGCAACAAAAAGCAATCACGTCAGAGCTGATCATTGATGAAGAGCCATGATATTCTATGCTACAAACAGGAGGTAAGTATGCTCACCCTTCCCCTTTCTTTTCACATATTTTTATAAATAAGAGATACACATGCCTAAACGAAAAAAAGAGAGATCCCTTTTAGGTTGAAAATGCAAACAAAATCTTTCCTTCAGAAAATGACAAAAATAAATAAAATTTCCCCTTCCTGTATTCGAAAATAAAGTTAGTTAAAATCATTTATGTTTCAAAAGAAATAATAAAAAAGGGCCCTTCTCTCTTACAAAAGCAAAAAAAAACCCTTTACTTTGCTTACAAAAATCGTAAAAACAAAAAAAAATCCTTGCTTTATTAAAAACAAAAACAAGAAAAACCCTTTACTTTCCTTACAAAAAATCATCATAAAAAAATCCTTTGCTTTATTCTAATAAAAAAAAGAAAAAGAGAGAGCTGTCTTGTTTTAGGTATTTTTTTAAAACAAAAAAAAACAGAGAAAAAATCCTTATGTTTTAAAAAAAAAAAAACAAAAAAATAAATAAACAAAAACGAAACAAAAAAGCCTTTTTCCTTAGTCGGTTTTCAAAAATATATGCAAAAAATCATCATCATTTTCCTTAACTTTCAAAAAATAGAAAGAAAAAATCATTTCTTTTTCTAATATGACAAAAATCTTTTTCCTAAATCAATATTCACAAAAATAATAACCCAAAATTCATTGCTTTATATGCAAAATAAAAAAAAAGAAAAAAAAAAAACACATACAAAAAGCAACGGAAAAAATCATTCCGTATACACAAATAAAAACAATAAAAATATATATATTAAGCACCAATAAATCCATAAAATAATAAAATAGGGCATTGCTCATAAAGAATCATCCACACTTCATCAAATAAACATACACACCATATAAATAAACTATCACTCATCAAAGAATATAAGATCATGATCATATCTACAAGAAAAAGCAAGAAAAATCAAAGAAAATGAGTTTTAATGGTTACCTTTAGAGAGAAAAGGGGTCTTTGATCTAGCATGTGCCGATGATTGATCCACACAAGCAAAGTGATGGCGAGGCGGCATGCGCAGAGGCAATGTAAAGGAACCCTTTGAGGAGTTGGTTTTCGGTTTCAAAGATAAAGGAGGGAGGAGAAAGATTCGAAATAAAGCCCCCAGCCCGAACTCGGGCTATTTAAATTCCCCTAGCCAAGCCTGGCGCAACTATTAGTTGCGGTAGGAAAAATTGTGCCCACCTCTTACTTGGCGCAACTATTAGTTGCGCCAGGCTATTTTAAGGCCCCTAGTGGCCTGGCGCAACTATTAGTTACGCCAACCACTTTGGCCAGGTCTTGGGCCTGGTACGAGTCAGATGAGAAGACCGGTCCCCCCACTCTTTTTTTGTTCTATCGCCCCGACAGATGCATGCGTTCCCAAGGCGGCATTTCGATCATCCTTCGACTTGTCAAAAGAACCGTGCTAGAATAAAAGAGGACCGAGATTAGTGAGCACCCCGATCTTACACAGGAAAAAAGAAAAAAATCCAAAAAATCCCCACATAGAAGCAGGAAGTATTCACAAGAAAAATCCACATAAAATAGTAGTTTCAAATTTCCAAAAAAAAATCACATAAAATAATAAACTCCTAAAAAATCACATAAAATAACAATTGAAAATTTTAAAAAAATTACACAATGATAGAAAAATAAAAAACAGATTTGTATTCCCCACAGAGATGCACACTTGTATGTTTTTCAATGCGGTAAAATGTCAATATTTTATTAGCAATGTAGTTGTGCCATATTAAAGTCCTGAGTCTAGGGTTCACCTCAGATCTTTGGATCCTGCTTTAAGGTAGGAGCAACGGTATCAGTCTCGATCAAACAGTCAATATTTTGATCGAGTCGACTCCACTGCTAAATCTTTGCGATAAGCGCTCTGTTTTGTATTCATGTGAACTTAAGTGTCTTAAGCTTCAGATTCTCCGTTGGAAAAGGTCAATCGTTGGTTGAGACCAACCTATTGAGAATGAGATTACGTGTCATTTAAACTATGTGCAACCATGCATTCAGAAGGTATCATCTCCCTTTCTATTTTTCTGCAGGCTTAAAACCTGTATGGGCAGCGGAATCCCTGTAAAGTGTACGCCATGCGTCTGGGTATCCGTATGATGGTCGTTTATCCTCGTAAATTGTACCTGGGCGGGTCTGGGTCAGGACTTCCATTGCCTTTGTTGTTGCTTATTGCCCCTGATGGGTGCATGATTATGCATAGTTAATTAATGTTGATGATCATTGTCAACAGAGACCAGGATTGGATGTCCCTTCATGGGGATACCCTAATATTTGGTTGGATCTATTCAAGGTAATAAAAGCTGGAAGCTCTAGGTCATGTCCATCTAAAGCATGCTTTCAAAAATGGCACGCACTCCCAAAAAGTGTCGTGACATCTATTCACTTCGCTTGGGCAGTCATGCTAAATAAACTTTGGGATCAATGGGTTCGCCCAAAGACCTCAAACCCTGCTTTCAGCAGGGGCACCTGCGAACGGTCAGATGGGGCCATCAAATGACTCGTAGGATTGGATGCAAACTATGGAACCTTCCGTATGTTTACTGCGCGCCTATCTTTGAATATGGGTCGATCACCCCTCTTACTCACGAAGCTGTTGCATTTAGAATAAATTTTAAACATCAAATACCTTCAAAATCATCCTGAGAAGTAAATATCTTTCCCAATTACAGGGAGTTTGCAACTCATTCCACCTCGGTTATGCCCAGTAATGTCACTAAGCGCTTGGAAACCGATTACCTCGAGAAACGAATGTTTAGCCTGGCATCCAAGGCCTTCGTTTTCTCACCGCATTACTCGTTTGATGTTTGAAGTTCATTCTGAATGCAGCGGACCTATCAGTAATGCCTTCGACCTCTTCGAATGTCTTTTTTTCTTTGGCATTCGATCATTAGTGATCGGATACCAAAGAGGGGCATCTGTAGACACCCAAATTTAGCCCAAGGCTCGATCGGAACACCTTTCGAGGGAGGTGCAATTCTGAGCTTTTGATGACATGTATGAAACCTTTAGGCCCCTCCTAGAACCCTTAGAAACCTTTCCAAACCCTTAGGAATAACCCTAGATCCATTAGGAACCTGACCCGAACCATTAGAAATCAATCCCAACCTTTAGAACCAGTTCTGAACCTAAACCTAACCTTATCAAGTGAATGGTTGAGGAGGGGTACACCGAAACCAACTATAGACCTCTATGTGATCGAATCTCATACCATTGAAAAGTAGAGGTCGTCAGCTTTTCAACGGTCTAAGAATTGCTCCAATCGGAGGTATACATCAAAAGATAGGCGAACCGAGCCCGGAGGGCATAAGAGTAAAATCAAGTTGCCCCCTAGGGATCTGGCGCAACTATAATTTTTCCTGGCGCAACTATTAGTTATGCCAGGCCACTTCTCTCAGGATTTAACCTTGGCGCAAGTGGGAGATTGGGAATCGTTATTTGACACTAAGGAGCTTACAAAAGAGAAAGAAAGAACCTCTAGAACTCAAGCCGCAAGTGAGAGATTGGGAATCCACTGACGGTGAAGATTTTCACATAGCTACCTTACAAGATAGTGATGAGCACTTACGCTCAACATGGGAAGAAGATGACACCTCACAAGAGGATTTTAACTCGCATAACATCCGCCTTGGCTTCGGCCTTGGGGGATGGGAATGCCCGTGGGACTCACCTTGTATCGCTTACCCATACCAACCCCGTTGTAGGACATCTACCAATATATTAGAACGTTTTACTAGCTGGGTCTGACATTCTGCAATAGTAGAATCAAATGATTCTGACCCCGTAGCGATAAAAAATAAGTAATGACCTACCAACTCAGCTACTAGCACAAGAAAATTCCAACAGTCATTTGGTTGACCCAGGGGGAAACACCCACATCACCCTCATTGAGTTTGAAGAGGAACTTGAACTGGACACTCCTCCATCCCCAGACACACCACGACTCTAAATATTTTGAAAATCTCACGAGGAAGAATGACAACCCCCTCCGAGTGATGATGAGGACTACTGGATAGACCTCCCTACACTCGAGCTAGTAGAGCAGGCTAACCTAGGACTTTAAGAATTGTCAGATCAAGAAGGCGAGTTTAATACCAGCCTCGTCTCTCAAACCCAGAAGGATGGGAATGCCCATGGGGATCTCCCAGCATTTCTCACCATTACCAGCCTCGCTACCGAGCCTGCATGCTTATCCTAACATACTATGAAGTTCAAGGGAAAGAGCTCACTACTCCTGAGGATCCTTTAGGAGATCACCCTCAATAGGAACAGCAACTGTAATATAACTCAGAGGATGATAGTTCGACTGATTACGATCTCCATAGCTTCTTCCAAGATGAGGCAATCAATGTGATAGAGGAAATCCGAACGTTAGTATTGTTGTCACCCGCGTCACTTATTCAAAAGGTCTCATTAGATGAGGACTTCAAAAAAAATGCTAAATTTAGAACAAGTCCATATTTCTTGAAGAATCACCCGAACGGCTCCAGCAGCCGTCTCGCTCCCCCAATTAGAGGAAGCAACTCTCTTGGTGCCTCTTGAGACAACCGACCTTGTACCATATTATTGGTGCGCACTTTTTTTGGATTCCTCTCGGTTCCCGTTGAATCAGTGGCTCTAATTCTGTCCAAGTGGAGTTTAGTGATGCGGTGTTTGGAATGGTGGAGGTAAAGATAAAAAAATTGAGGGTTTTCTAGGAAGATTCCTAGTTTATTGCGATCGCCAGCTTTAGATATTTAACGACGCTGTAACACATCAATGATCACGCTTTAGAGCGGGTGTGGGTTACTTTACTGAATTGTCCGCCTGCAAACGTTAGCAGCAATGTCTCTTCTTATAATTTAGAAAGTTTATTTTTTCTTTTATTTCCCATTATTATTGTAGTTCTAATTAGTTTAGACTTCCCAATTCTGTTTTGAGTTTAGTTGTGTGGGAATTTATTGTAGTTGATTTAATTTAGTATTCTAATTCTATCAGGAGTAATTATTTCAGTTTCCTAATCTTATTAGAGTTCCAATTAATTTAGTGTCCTAATACTACTAAAAGTCTAATTGATATCGGTCTCCTAATTGTACTAGGAATGCAAGTATGTTAATTCTTAATGAAACTCTAATTAAGTCAGGCATGCTAATTATACTGGAATTCTAAGTAAAGCAAGTATGTTAATTGTATTAAAATTCTAATTAAATCAAATATACTAATTATATTGAAATTCTAATCAAATCAAGTATACTAATTGTATTGAAATTCTAATTAAAATGAATATAATAATCGACTGAAATTCTAACTAGAGCAATTATAACAGTCCTACCAGAATTCTAATTGAAAGAGGGAACTAATTCTACTAAAACTCTAATTAAAATAAAAAGACTAGAATTAAGATTAGAGCGGAAATTAATTATCCTAAGATTATAATTAAAGCAATGAATTATCTATGCTAAAATCCAATTAAACTAAGGGAATTTATTTTTTTCTAGAATTATGATCAAAGCAATGAATTCTAAAGATTTAATAAAAATAAAGCATGTAAATTAACTGTACTAAAATTCTAGGAAGAAATTATGGAAGTGATTTTCTAATCCTAATTAAAGTAACTAAATAATTATAAAAAAAAGGGTTTGGGGCCCGCTATGCTATGGAGGATCGGCCTCATTCCCGAGTACCCTTCGTAAGCTCCCTTGGGTAAATCGGGTAGCTGAGATTAGAGATAAATTGGATTTTGTATTATAATATTAATTTTTAGATTTTCATAGTCCATTTCGGGGTAATAATTATGAATTAAATTGAGAAACTAGAATTATAGAAAACTAAATTATGTTTAGGGCTTTTTTTAAAGTATTAAACTAAGGAATTAAGATTAAAATTTAAAATTCTACGACTGAATTTGGGTTCGAAATCAAAAAATCAGACCGTATGATTAAGGATTAGTTCTAGAACCTAAGGATTAGAACCAGAGATTAATGATAGGATTGGAAATTAAGATTTTAGAATGGAATTGAGTCAAGGGTTGGTGAATTAGACCGCCAGATGAAGGACTGGTTCTAGAAATGGAGAACTAGAACCAGATATTGAAGATTACAGTCTAAAAAGGGTGCTACAGTCTAAAACTGCAAACTAATAATAATTAAAAACTAAGGGAAATCCTAAGTCTAAAACTAAGATTTTTACCTAGGACCAGGGCTGCGGAGAGAAACCTCGAAGATTCTATGCTTGAATTTCGAAATCATGGCTAGGTTGCTCTATGTGTTCGTTCTCGGAGTTCTCTGGTTTCGAAATCCCAAACAAAAATCTGCTATTTCTCGAAAATTGCCAGCCTCGCTGGGCGAATTAAAGAAAAAATATTTTATAGATTTTTCTCCAATTAAATGCCATGTTTCAGGCGTTTAATCGAATTGCACGCAGATCTCCCAAGGTTAATCGCTTGAGCCGCCACCACCAAGGAGCGATCGGTCGACTTGCTCAATGAAGTTTTCTAGTTCTAACAATGTTAGGACTAATTGCGGGCCTGATATGGAGTGCGCAATCCAATTAAGCGTCTCTTCTAAAGCGCATATTCGAGGAAGCTTGGGGGTCAAGGACTGTAAGACTAGGTCGGGCGTAGGCCAATTGAGCACTGGTGGTGGGGCGCTCAATCCGATCGTGCATTTCATATGAAGCGCATGATCGAGTCTCGAGGTGGTCTGGGAAAGGAAGTCTGGTCTGAAAGGGAGACTGATTGCGTATTTGTGGTTTGGCATGCAATTGAATTATGCGCGTGGTTTTAGGTGCTTAATTCGGGGCTGCCTGGGTCCGGATCGGGTCTGAAATACCAGACTATTATTTCAACCTGCATTTTGACTATATACTATTATTTCAGTATATAGTCTCCCTATGTTAGGATCTGAGCCACAGAGCTATTGTTTCAGCCTGTGTCCAACCATGTACTATTGTTTCAGTGTATGGTCCCCTCATTAGAGTTATGGGGCCTGAGCCACAAAACTATTGTTTCAACTTGTGTTCAGTCATATACTATTGTTTCAGCATATGGTCCCAATATGAGGGAAAAGGGTCTGAAATGCAAGACTATTGTTTCAGCCTGCATTCTGACTATATACTATTGTTTCAGTATATAGTCTCCCTACGTCAGGATCTAAGCCACAGAGCTATTGTTTCAGCCTGTATTCAATCATGTACTATTGTTTCAGTGCATTGTTCCCACGTTAGGTTCATGGGGCCCGAGCCACAGAACTATTGTTTCAGTCTGTGTCCAACCATATACTATTGTTTTAGCATATGGTCCCCCAATAGGGTTATGAGGTCAAAAGTTGATCGAACAAATTTATATATTTCGAGAGGGCAAAATGGGGGTGTCTACACATATCTACTATCGAAAATAAAAAAAATAGAAAAAGAAGAAAATCCTAAAAATTCAAATATATAAAATCCAAAAAAATCAGAAAACCTCAGAAAAGAAAGGGAACCTGTCATCTTGAGTCAATCTTGCGGCCAACAAGGAGATTTGTCTCCTAAGACTTCTATCCTATCTCTCGCATGAGGACGAAAAGCATCCAAGCTAAATAACAAGCTAGTGATCATATTAGACGAGATACTTTGTGACTTTGAGAAAAGGATCAATAGTCTTGACCTTCACCTTACCAAAGATCTCTCAGTCATAAATTGTGTCGATGAAGGGCTACCTTTCACAAAACCAAATCCCCAGTTTAGCAACTTTGCGGTATATGAGCTTATCGAGGATGAAGAAGAAACACTAGTCCCTGAGGAGGCGCAGGACTTCCAATGGGTCATCAAGTATTTCGACAAATAAACCCAAGCTGTCACTTAACCTACAGAAAAAATCAACTTTGGCACTGAAGAGAAACCCAAGAAACTACTAATTAGCGCAACGCTCAACTCCAAGGAACGCCAACAAATCGTACAGGTCCTACAAGAACACCTCGAGTCTTTTGCATGGTCCTATGAAGATATGCCTGGTCTAGACTCAAGTTTAATAGAGCATCGTCTCATCTTGGAACCCGATGCAAAACCTGTTAAGTAGAAACTCTGTAGGATGCACCCACAAACTGCCCTTCAAGTTAAAGAGGAAGTTGACAAGTTACACAGCCAAATTCATTCGAGTCATCCTTTACCCCAAGTGGGCTCCTAACATAGTACCTGTCCCTAAGAAATACGGCAGAGTACGGGTCTGCATTGACTTCTGAAACCTCAACCAGGCATGCCCAAAAGATGACTTCCCACTTCCACACATTGACACTCAGGTCGACAGCACCGCTGGACATGAGATGCTATCCTTTATGGACGGTTTCTCTGGGTATAACCAGATCAAATTAGCGGAGTTCGACTAAGAGAAGACCTCTTTCATCACAACATGGGGAACATACTGCTACGTCTTCATGCCTTTTGGGCTCAAGAACGCAGGAGCCATGTATCAACGCACCACGATGGCTATTTTTCAGGATATGATGCATAAATGTGTAGAAGTCTGTGTTGATGACATATTAGTGAAGTCCTAAACACGGGCAGGACATATTGAAGCACTTCACCTGGAGCTGCAAAGAGCTAAAAAATATAAGTTAAAAATGAACTCAAAGAAATGTGTCTTCAGAGTTACTTAGAAAATTACTTAGTTTTATAGTCAGCAAGCGAGGGATCGAAGTCGACCCTGCAAAGTCCGAGTTATCCTTGAGATGCCACCTCCCCGCAATATCAAAGAATTATGAGGCCTAATAGGAAGATTGCAATTCATCAAGAGATTTATCTTCCGGCATTTAGATAGATGCAATCCTTTCTACAGACTACTTAAAGGAGGAGCTGAGTACAAATGGGATGACCAGTGCTAGCAAGCCTTCGATAATATCAAAAAGTACATCCTTAACCCACCAATACTATCGTCACCAGTTCCCAAAAAACCCCTAATCCTATATCTCTCAGTGAACGATAAAGCAATGAGAGTAATTCTAGGACAATATGAGGAAGATGGCAAGAGAGAGAAGGCTATCTACTACCTTAGTAGGACGATGGTCAAGTACGAATGGAAATACACTCTAATGGAGAAGACCTGCCTCACATTGGTGTGGGCCTCAACCAAATTATGTCACTACTTCGAAGCACATAAGATACTAGTACTAGCCCGAATGGACCCTCTGAAGTACGTATTCGAGAAGCCCACCACGTCAGGAAAGATCGCCCGCTGCCATATGCTATTGCAAGAATTCGATATCACATGCGTCATGCAGAAGTCGATCAAAGGGCAAGCAATCACCGATTACCTCACAGATCTCTCACTCTCAAGTGATGAACCTATACATGTTGATTTCCCTGATGAAGACCCACTCATGATTCATAATGAAGAGCCCTGATGAAGACCTACTCATGATTCATAATGAAGAGCTTGATGGTGCGCTAAATCACAAAGGAAAAGGCATCGGGATAGTCCTCCTAAGCCTGGAAGGAGTTGTTATACCTAAGGCTTTTCGATTAGATTTTCTTGTCACTAATAATGTCACAGAATACGAAGCTTTCATAGCTGGACTACGATCAGCACTATAATTAGGCGTTAAATAATTAAAAATCATTGGTGATTCCAAGCTAGTAATCTCACAAGTTATAGGAAAATCAAAAACTAAGGAAAGGAGACTAATGGCATACCTAAAAAATGCTCAATATTTGGTAAAGAAATTTAAAAGGATCTCTTTCACGCACATTCCTAGATTAGAAAACGAGCTCGCAGACTCCCTTGCCATGTTAGCCTCGGTCATCCAGATACCCATCAGATAAAATATCAAAACCTTCTTCATCAAAAAGCTGATAGTATCCGCCCACGAGGTAGCATGAGCCGTTAAGAGAGAATTACCAATCCTCCCTGCAAGTATAGGACCAAAAGAAGCAACTACTCTAGAAAAGCACGTCAAGTCAGAAACCGAAGTCGCTATGTTCAAATTTCAAAAATCACCAACCGACGATGGATAGCAATGGTATTTTGACATCTGGAACTTCCTGAAGTATCAACACGTCCTTCCATACATCACAAAGATCGAATGAAAGACTATAAGAAACCGATGAGCCTAATTTTACATACTCGGCAAAATATTATATAAAGAAGCCTTCACCAGAGGAGTACTACTACGATGCATTTCAACCACCGAAGGACAATACATCATACAAGAAACACATGCCAATGCCTACGCTGCCCACGCCGGTAAATAGAGACTCGTCGATCAAATTACACGACAAGGCTACTTCTGGTCGACAATGATAAGAGATTATCACCTCTATGTCCAATTCTGCAAGCAATGCCAAGAACACGCTGCACTTATCAGAGCTCCATCAGTTGCATTGAACACTATGACCTCGCCGTAGCAGTTTTTGATGTGGGCCTTCGATGTCATCGGACCTTTCACGGACACAATTGGGAACACTCACAAGCATGTATTTATACTTACGATAACCGAATACTACACCAAATGGGCAGAAGCTGAATCTTATGTCAGAATCACCGCTTTAACAGTTTTTATCGTAGAGAAGACGAAGAAATTATGCAAGACATTCAACATTGATCTACGCCACTCATCACCGTTCTACCCTCAAGGAAATTGATAAGTAGAAGCTACGAACAAAACACTAATTCAAATTTTAAAACGCACAGTAGAAACAAGCAATGGAGCCGACTGGCCTGAGCAACTACCAGAAGTACTTTGGGCCTATAGGACCTCTATTCGTACGACCACTGTCCAAACTCCCTACCTCCTTACCTACGAGATGGAGGCAGTCCTTCCATATGAGATACAAGTATCATCCTTACGGATTCAACTCGATGATGAGTTATCCTTAGACGAGAGGAGAATTGCCCTACTCACGCAGCTAAAGTAACTCGATGAAATATGTTTAAGGGCAGCCGATCATGCTTAGGTATATCAGAGGAGAATGGCCAGGGCTTACGATAAGAAAGTCCTTGAATGAACTTTTAATATTGGAGAATTAGTGTTGAAAAAAATTATGCCTTCCAAGCACGCCCATCCAAAAGGAAAATTGAAACCGAACTGGGAAGGCCCTTATGTTATAACAGTCGCATACCCTAGGAATGCATACAAACTGGCGAACCAAGATGGGGAAGAACTCTTTAGCCCTTGGAACGCCATGTACCTTAGAAAATACTACCCTTAGCCCTGTGATCATCACATCCCGTGGTTAAATACTTATACTTACCACCCCTGTAGTTGTCACGACCCGCTTATTGGTCGTACGTCATTAATTCTCAGAATATCCTTAAGACCTCTAATTTATCGCCCACTTTCTCATTCGGGCAATTTGACCAAAAGGACTAGTGACATACCTAACCTCTTTCAAAAGCTTAAGTAATACTCGATTCTCATTTCCCTTCCCCCGCCATTGGAGGAGACATTAGAGTAAAACAAATGAAGATGCTAGGTTCAATTAAAACTTATTATTCTTGCGCTAGCAGGATGCTTTCAAAAATACATATATAAAAAATATCGAGTGAGAGCATAACGACGAATGTGCAAGTTAATGAGCTCAGGGAAGCATAAGCAGGTCATGAGGACATCTCTGGTAACTTTACTAGAAATGTATAAGCAAGCTGCGATGGCATCCCTGATGTCTCCATACTACTAGATATCGTCGTAAGGCGGCGGGAGGAGGATAAACTCCTACTAACCATAGAATGTGAGATCTTGATGGTACCAAAACATGACGAACAGCTCGATTATGGCACCCCATATCCCTCTGAGGAAAAGATTATTACTCACCCCTTTTGGAAAGCATTAGATACAAACTATTCCCCACATCACTAGGCCTTACCCCCCTCTTCTACTTTTTTCGGACGATAAATCAAAAACCTTACAGGATACTCCTAGAAATGAAACCGAAAACTGGTGAATGATGACTAATGCAATCACTTACTATACCTACCATATCTCTCCCTAATAACTATGGGATAGGATGATCACCACCCTAAGATAGACCCCCGACATACAACTAACCTAATCAAAGAGATCTCCCCCCAGTTCGATGACAGTACTAATAAACTCATCTTCAAAACTCAATCAAATACCCATGACTGCTCATAGACCCAAAGTGCTCATCTAAAGCCTGGAAAAGCTCCATTGCATATGCACACTGGGACATTCTTTTGGATCAGAAGGAGAATCACCTTAGAATCGCCGACTCGTCCACAAAGAAGATGCGAAATAATGAAATCACCATCCGGAGAACGCTACCGAAGATACTATACTGACGATCCTACCACGCTCCTACACTGGGGCATTTTTATTTTTATTTTTATTGCTCTAGTTATTTGCTTTCCTTGTTACATTATTTTTTCAAAAAAAAAAACAAAAAAGGAAGAAGAAAAAAAGAAAAAAGAGAGCACATATCCACTTTTACTACTAGGCCCCGGTCTGAGACACTCACCCCCCTTGACAACTAGCAAGGGGGAGAACAAAAATTACTGATAGCGTTACCTTTACCTGTGCAGGTACAAAGCAACCTTCAACCATCACCAGGCCCGCTCAAGAAGCATCTAAGTCCCAATGACGATCGACGGCGCTAAAAAAACTAAAAAAGTAAAAGACAAATGCAAGAGGTAATCAAAAGAAATGGAGCCAATCAGGTACATCTAAACCAAAAATCTCCATATATATATTAAAATTTTCTCCCTTTTTACACTTGTCACTGGGGGCATCCCCCCTGTATGTACAACACACATACACAATGAAAACAGACACACACACACACACACCCCTACTCCCTACATTGCCGCTGGGATGGATGAGCACTGCTGTCCCCAGTATCATCAGATCGGAGGTTTGTAGACTGGTCCTCTGAAAACACAATCCCAACACTCGGAGTCCTCGGAACCTCTAGACGACGCGGCCCCACTACAGAGTCCCCCTCACTCATCTTACTAACAAACCGCCTAGATCAAGAATGAGGGGGATACCTTGTAAGAATCTCACGAATGACAGAATCCTCACGAGCATCACCCCTGACACGATCACGTGACGTGTGACGAGACTGCCCAGCCGAGGAACCCATAGCCCTCGACTCTGATCCATCAAGCTAACTAGCTAACCTATGCACCCCCCACATCCTCGTTAGACGATACTGCAATTGATCTAGGGACACCTGCATCTCTGCCCGCATCGTCTGACGCGCCACCTCCAATGCCTCAACCTGAGTCTTCTGTATAACCATCATCTCGATGAACAGGTCATCGTGACTCTGCGTCTCCCCAAGGATCCGTCTTGCCTAGGGAGTGGTGCGCGCTCGCACCGCCTCTAGATGCACATCCTCAAGCTGACGAACCTACGTAACCACACCAAGTCAAAGAAAACCAATATATATATATATATATATATATGAACATAAAAAAAAGAAAATTTGAAAAAGAAATACTCATACCAGATCCAGCCTCTCCTCCAGAAGTCACTCAACGGTCGTAGCAGTCGCTGGATCAGTAGGAGGCACAGAGGGAACAACAAACATAAGCGGCTGCAACGAGAATAAACAAATACATCAGACAACACTATAATGAAAAATAAACTATGAACACAATAACTAAAATATACTTGAGAAGGAATAGGAGCGGACCCCTGAGGGGGAGCCTCAAGAGCAGAGTCCGGAGCAGCCTACACAACGCCAAACAAGCCAACACAAAATATGTCAGAACAAATAAGAAAAAATAACCTCAGCTGAAGTACACCAAACTAGAAACTATACCTGACTCTCGAGACGTAGAGAGGCAGCAGCCGCCTCCCTCGTCTGAAGATCCTCGGCAACCTGACAGTAAAATAGCAAGTAATGTTAGTAAACTATTAAGAAAAGTGAAATAATAACACCCGACAAACTAATGCAATTATACAAACGAGTTAAAAGATTGAATGGAACTTACCCAGTGCTCTAGCTCGACCCGAAGTTGAGCCGTCACTGGATCCTCCCGATTGGAGGAAGCAACTAAAGATGGATCAAATGTCGAAACGAGACCTGCAGCAATGAGCTCGGATCCCTAAGAATAATAATAAACACATCAGTTGGCAACCTCACAACACTAACGATTAACAAAACCAAATTCATATAGACACTTACCAATAGATCAATCTCAGATCGCAAACTGGCTTCCACCTCTCGACCGGCCTGCTGTTGACTGCATAGCAACCCAATCATTACCACGTGACTGGCGACCTCAGCCTCCCTCTCGGAATACCCAAAATAAATGAAGACACTGCAACTATGTCAGAATGACTGGAAGACCAAGTTCACAGAATACTTAAACAATTAAACCAATAAGTTAACTCATCAGAAGCCGTCGAGTCTCTGCTAGCCGAACCCCCAACTCATCCTCTACTCCCCTAGCCCGAGCGACCGAGAGGGCTAAGGAGTGCAGCATCTCCTCATTCGGACGAGGAGCACACCCCATATGCTCCATCACCCTATGGAGGGCATCTAACGCCCCCCGCACACTCACGGTGAGATAGCCCTGCTCCAACATGGCCAGTCTCTCCCTCAATGCAGATGCTGACTCCAGCCCGCTGTTGGCGATTTCTAAGTTTGTGCTTGCTTTATTGGTTGGTGGTAAAAGTAATTTAAAAATCAAAGAAAGAGTAAAACAGGGGATGGAATCAGCACAACTAAGAAATCCTAGACCTGCAAGATATAGGGTCCATTGTGGCAAGTTTTGATAAGTAAGAGTTTGTCCCACAGGGAAAGGTGATCTACAGCTCCAAAGGAGCCGTCACTAGTAGTCCCTCCAGATCTGGCAGTCCTAAAAAGGAGGGGAGTTTAAGGTCACTTATTCTAGGTATTCTAAGGTAACCTATTGTCTACACTACAGAAAGGGGTGAGAGGATGGATGGAGTGTGGGAAATAAATATAAAAGGGTGAGAAGTAAGTTATTGAGTTTAGATCAGAGGAGCTTTGTAACTCAGATTCAGATCTGATGTTATAGAAATCCTGTCCAATGGCTACGTTATCACCACTGAGGAGAAGGGATCCAACCCATCTCTCTGCCATGATTCAATCCCTTAAGGTTATAGCCTGTCCACTCAAATGGTCACATACTATCCCATAGGGGAACCACAATCCAGGGATGGGTCAAAACAAAATAAGTTAATCATTGTAGGCACTATTTCATCCAGGCTACCAGCTCAAGAATCCATAGGGAACCTCAACCTCTAAAGCTCTATGTGTGGGGCTAAGGCTGTATAGGACCATGATAGCCCAGACACATAGAACCAACAAGAGATTGAGTACAACCTTCGATCTAGCTGTCCATTACTTGAGTGAGGCTACAATGGTCCAGTCACAAGCCTACAATCTCTATAACCAGATCAGATCCAACATCTGATGGCAGATCTATACAAATATAGGGGAGTCTGCCTCCGTACAATCTCCCACCAGGCTTCTATAAGCTCAGGTGTAAAGAAGAAAGATCCATCTTGGATCGGTGGATTAGAATCACCCTAAGGCTATAACCTGTCCACTCAAATGATCACAGACTATCCCAGAGGCTATCCTCCTCACGGAGCCCAAGACAAAACAAGAATATCGCTGCCACCACCATGGTCACCAGGCTACCAGCTCAAGCTCCCATTGGGATTTTAGATCTAGTGAGTTCTGTGGTGGGGCTAAGGCTGTATAGGACCATGATAGGCCAAACACACAGGTCGCTTGGATCTGAATGGCCCTTAGAATCAGTCCTCCATTGCTTTGAAACACAGCCAAAGCAATGGCGGATCACAAGGCAGCAGCCTTGCACAGAGCATCTCACATTCAAACACAAATCCTACAGAGTACAATCCTATTACAAAACTTCCATTGATCTAGTTCAAAAACCATACAAAGACATAGCCAACAAGTGCTGGACTATAGAGAGAAGGAAAAAAAAGAAAAAGAAAACTACTTACAGCTATAAAAAGAAAAGCAAAACGATCTCAGATCAAGTCTCCAAGAAATGAGATGCGTTCCCAGCTATTCCAGGATGTAGCTCTCTCCAATGGTCCAAGCCCCCCATGGGGATTTATAACAGTGGTGTGGCGGCACATTAGGGTTAGGAAACCCTAATTTTAACAATGCCACATGGCCGAATAGTGATCCTTCGATGCCTTGAGGCGCGTGCACAGAGATTTGAGCGTGGGAGTGCATGCCCTAATCGCTGGAAATTCCCAGAAGGTCCTCTACTGAAGAGATGGAAGTTGAGGTTCAGAGCTTCGCTAGGTAGCCATTATTTCTCAGACTTGTCGCGTGGTAGCTTTTGCTCTTCGCTAGGATAATTTAATATTGAAACTTCAATCGTCGCGAGGTTGGCTTGGTTTGCTCTTCAGGCAGTCACGAGGTTGAGTAGACATCAAAGCCTCAGATGTCGCGGGGTTGGAGTTCAAGCAGTCGCGAGGTAGCTGCGCAATCACTGGGTTGATCTTCGCGAGGACAGATTTGAATAGCGCGAGAACTTCGCGAGCACTTCTCTTCACTGGACTTCGCGAGTTACCTTGCAAGGCTTTAATGAGTTCTGAACTGTGCGAGGTTCCATGTCTTAATTGATCTTTGCAAGGATGGCTTTACCTTCGCAAGGATGCTTTCTTCTTGAATGGCGCGAGAACTGCGCGAGGAGTTCTCTTCTGATAATTGTATCCCGCGACGACTGCGCGATAGTTGTGTGAGGAGTCTTCTGAAGCTCTCTCTTCTCAGCCGTTCTGAGCGAACTGTGCGAGGTTGAGAGAGGTCTACTTTGAACTGCACGAGACTGCACGATGTGTTCTACTCTTGAGCTTCGCGAGAGCTGCGTGAGTTTGTGCTTTTGAAGCTCTTCAGTCAGTCATCTGCGCAAGAAGTTGTTGTAGAGTCTTGGGATGCTCAGTTGGACTGCGCGAGGCATATTTCTCCTGAATCCTCTAAAGCTTGGGTCAGCTGCGCGAGGCTCATTTCAGATCTGGATTCAGAGTTCATCCTTCTGAGGGACTTCTGGTGCTAAAACCTTCTCCTTAGCAGGATTCCTGGCCTTATTTCACTGCTGGTTATTACCTACATAAAACACTTTACAAGAACTTATTAGGTGGCTATGGGTCTAATCAAAGGTTAAGTTAAGGGGTGAAAAGTGGTACTTTTCAGGTCTTAACACTCGCCAATCGCGAAAGAACCACTCCCATGGAAGGGATATGTGAAGAGGCGCCCACCGCCCAATGCACTAAACCATCTCCTATACTCTCGGACATCTGCCTCGTCACGCGCCCCTGTCACCCTGGTCCTCCCAGCTCTAAAATCTGCCTTTTGAAGCGCCATCCGCTTCTCAAAGTTTGGGCCGGGGGGGCCGATCATCCTCTTCTCCACCTTATGGCGAATCTCCGGAGGGACTCCCTGAGCGAGCTCGAGCTGCCGCACCGCCCGAGATAGGTGGATCCTCTCCACCTTCTCAAAATAATGGACCCATATGTCCACGTCGAAGAAGGGCTAGCTAGACTGAATCACTGACACACCCGCATCCTCCTCGGCCGCATATGACCTCCAAATCACCTACAACCAAACAAGCAAGCCAACCCATCAATGAATTCTTAAAGCCTAAAAACTCAAAACAAAACAAAACGAATGCATAGTAGTATATACCTGCCCTGCATGCATGTCCTCAAAGAGGCCCCGCATGGTCTGAAGATCGAAAGACCAACGACAACCTCGCAGCGCTACCCTTCACACATGCATCTGCGAAAACATCAACACCACCTCCACCGAAACCCCCGAACAAAGAAAAGAAAATTGATCATACGCCCATAACTAAAAAGAAAAAAAAAACAAAAGAAATATTGAATAGCTATTACGACCAAAAAAGAACAGAGACACCATGACCCCAATTAACTAAAACTCACCTGAAGGAAGGGAAGGAAACCTCCGATCATCGTGACGCCCCATCCCCGACGATAAAGCTGCTCATAGAGATGCACCAATGTGGCCGCACCCATGTGTAAGTAGGGATCCAATCCAAGTCCCTGAGAACCATTAAAAACAACTTGATGATGCATCCCTGAGTCGAACAAGAAAAGAGTACTGCACTAAGGAAGTGCATCAAGAATGCTCGAAGCACTCTATCCGCAGCCAACCTCAGCTCAACCACGGGCTCCCGACCCGCTACCACCACGCAACGCGCCTCATAAGATGCCCTCGCCTCTGAATGATGCCTCGGAGGGACGAAGTGACTCGCAAACATATCAAAGAACCAATTGACTCAAACTACACCTGGCCTCGATCCACTCGACCTATACAGTACACCCAAAATCTCCTCGCACACCACCAAATACTCTCTTGCCATTCGCCCCGTGATCGGCTCACCCTCAACACAAAGACCGATAATACAGACCCAGTCCTCTGGAGTCGACAACATCATACCAACTGGAAAGAGAAGCGCCTGATGTTCCTCCCTCCACCACTCCAGAATCGCCGCAATCAGGCCACGATTGACTTGAAAGGGCCCCAGCTCTAGGATCAGCCATAAATCGAAAGTGTGACAGCCCGGATTTTGGCACCCCGAAACCCGTGCCATCAGCACGATCATCTTGACCGTGCCCCTTAGCTATGCACGGAACATTGGTATATCAAGCATCAAATAGAATAATAAACGAAATTGCAGAATTTAAATCTATATTAAAGCAGTTCTCCAAAAGACAGTTCTACCCTCATGCCTCTGCATGAATGGAGAACCGATCCGAACCATCGACGATAGCAATCATCACGGATGGTTCGTCCCAAAAGGATAATCCCAACTCAATATATACATGGTTAAACAAAACAAGGCTTGACATACCAAGCCGTACAAATCTCTCTCAAAAAGCCCTCAAAGTGGCACAACGGAGTCCTCTAGAAGAAATCCTCAGGAGGTGGCTCCAACTCTTCGCCGGCCGCAAGGTCCGACTCACCGGGGTCAGCGTCTCCTGAAGCCTCGGCAGCTGCTAGTAGTGGACCTGCGTCGTATAGTCTATAGGGTGAACTACATCCTAGCTCAATAGGGAACAAAACACAGTTGAACATATAAATTATTACTCACATATATTCCATGATATGCCATGCATGATGTGTCTATGCAGTTATTGATGAAAACAGTTAAAAGTATTACATTTTTACTGGTAGTTTACTTGTGTCTTTTGTTTACTCATGAATGATGCTGAAAAGGCTTAAAGCAAAACTTAAACTTTCAACTTAAGTAATCCCCGAGCAATATAGCATCGAGCCCCGATGAGATACCCTTCATCGTCATCTATATAGACACTTTTAACGTATTCCCTGGGAATACAATATAGTACCCAAGCCCCTTTCCCCTGGGGATTGGTGGCGGGGTTTCACTTGTCTCAAATCAACACCCCTGGGGTGTGCTTACTATGTACGGATAAGCCTCCGCACTGGCCTACGGTTTCGCCGCCGTATCGGTCACGGATATCCTGCTGTGTCAGTTGTGGATATCCCGTCACGTCGGTGGGGTACCCTATCAAACCTCAAATAACAAAAATATCGGTGCCTTACATATAGTTATTCACCGTGTAAGTGTGCTATCTTATATCAGTTAGGCCCTATCAAACATGATTCAATCTTGGATACATCCCTGGGATGTATCCATTCACTTGCATCACACCTGATGCTCTTATCTCTTGACTTCTTCATCCCCTGGGGATGGCTCATTATAATTACTCTTATGGATGTCACACACACACTTTTCACAATTGTTAGGCAATAAAACATTTTGAATTTGAATTCTATATCACTACATACATGCTCTTGTAAAATAAAGTACATGTTCAAGGTGTTCTCTACCTCAAGTCTTTGTTTGATCAATGCATCAAGGTCCCACGTGGCTCCTTGTGCACTAGCTCACTCGTACCACCTATGGTACCACATAACATGTGAAACACATCACTAAAGATGCAATAAAGGAGGTTCAAGACCTTCCAAGAATCTTAAAGTCAAACTCAAAAGTTAACATAAATGAGCTCAGTCGATTAATCGAACTCCAAAATCAATTAATCGAACTCCAAAATCGATTAATCGAAACTGATTCGATTAATCGATTTCCAAAATCGATTAATCAAAAGTCAATATCGATTAATCGATTCTCAAATCGATTAATCGAGATTTTCATTCGATTAATCGAATCCTAATTCGATTAATCGAAATTCTCTATCGAAATTCTCTATTTAGCCAAGTCGATTCTCAATTCGAGTAATCGAGTTCCTAAAATCGATTAATCGAAATCCCATTTCGATTAGTCAATTTTCCCCAAGTCATTTCCTCCAGCCCCTGGGGTCCACTGGAGGCTCCCAGTCGATTAATCGATACCCAAATCGATTAATTGAAATCCAAGGTCGATTAATCGAACTCCAATTCGATTAATCGAAATCGGGGTCCACTGACTTTTCAACTTCTTGGCCAATTTCGATTAATCGAAACCCAATTTCGATTAATCGAAATTGTCAGATTCAGCCTCCTTTGAGCTGTTCTTCTCAATCTTTTTCCACACTTTTTCCTCTACTTTTCTAAACCATTTACCTATGATTTACACCATTTTCAACTACAATCTAACCTCTACAATCTATGCATTTCATTCACAAAAGTTTACCTTGAATCAATCTCAAATTGATTTCAAATCAAGTGGTTGGAAGGCTAGGGTTCCAGCTTTGCTTCTAGCGGATCTCTCGCGTCGAATCCGACGTTTATTGCTCGAATCTCCCTTCCTCAACTAGCATTTACTCCTTGTATTAATCACCCTCTTTACTCCTCTCTCTCTCTTCTTTACTTCTCTCTCAACAACCAAACTATTGATTTTAGGGTTATTAAACCCTTTTATCTCCCCCCCTAGCTTGTGTGTTGAGCACATGCGCCTCAATAGGTGTATGTGACTTTAGATTTTCAACATACACCACATAGCTACTCAAACCATCACTTCACATTCACTCATCACACTCTACGCTAACTATCGAACTCCTAATTGGTCAAACCTATGACCGATCGGGCACGGATCCCGAGGTCATAGTTTAGCATGATTTTTCAGGCTATTACAGAAAGACACTAACCATGCCCGCTAAAACTCCAGCAAGGCACGGAACCAAGTATGGGGCTCGGTCCACGCCGAGCTGATAGCCAGCTGCAGGGGCTCCTATTAAACGGAACACAAGTAGAAAAGTAAGACTAACACACACCTATGAAGAGTAAACCTAAAGCTAAAAGTGAATAGTAAATTAAAACACATAATGACAATTCATAACAAAGACACAAAACATGATAAGAACAACAAAACAGAAACATGGCATATCTCTCGATACGGTCATGATGCATGAGTGAGCACACAATCAATAATCAATGCAGGTTCGACATAAATTAAAAAGGATTTTCAGATCCTAATAAGTCTATGTCATAACCTAAATGCTTAGAAAATCAAATGAATTCTTGCTCACGAGTACCTACCCGGCCTCAAGCAAAGAAATCCTCCAGCAGAAAGTGTCTGCGATCTCGACACTCCTCACCCTGGTGCTCCTCAGCTCTCTCCTCCTCGACCCTCTCACCCTCCTCCTCATCTACGCCCTATTCAATCTCGGGTATCTCCTCCCTGACCACCACATAGTCAAACTCCGGTACCTCCTCTCTAGCCACCTCCCCGATATCCACCTCCCCGACAACGACATCAGTCTGAGCCTCAAAGGTCTCACCTATCTCCCCCATCATCATCCTCTCCAACTCAAAGATAGTATGATCGTGTCTACCAATACCCTCACCCTCCATCCTAGAAGAAAGAGCTTGAAAAACTAAAGAGAATGAAAGAAATAGCACCTGAAATGAATGGCCGGATCGTGAGATATCACAAAAACTAGAGCGTAAGGAAACAAAGAAACTAGAGAATCGAAGACAAAAACGGATAGCATTAAAAAATTAAAAGTTTTTGAACTATATTTAGAATATACCCAAATCGCGAGCGTAAACTCAAGTGCTCAACCCACTCACGCACCACAGTTCCCACGCTTAATTCAGATCAAACGACCAGTCTTGAACGCTTAAACTAATCATCGTCCGCTCAAACTAACCTGACCACTTGGTTGTGCGCAGCCTACAAAGCATGTAATCACCTCAAGCACCAAAACTGGCGCATGCGAATGCCAACAGTCACCCCCACAGTGACCGGCCACCACCCTAATCTTGCGCCCCATGCCGTGCTTTTAACTCGGTTAGATGATCGAACACTAGTGCTTAATGACCTTTCGACCCTCTGAAACGCGCGCTCCCATTCCGGCGCGTAATTTTTTTATGCACCCGGAGTGAAGCGCGAAATTCCCTAGAAACACAAAAAAAAAAATATGCCCCAGAACAGCAAGTTCACAGGCCTAAATTAGGAGACTTTCGACACTAATTACTGACCTAAATTCTGTCCTGGTTAAGACAAATCCAAAAACACTCCTGACTTAAAAAACATACACCCCAAACTAAACTAAAAAAAATGCCCCCCAACATCATTTATACACTTCAACTAAGACCGAACTAAACTAAAAAAATGATGAAAAAAAAGGCCCCCCATCACTTACACACTTGATCTTAGACTAAACTAAACTAAACTAAAAATGCTCCCAACATACCCCAAATTCAAAATAAAATAAACGCAATCGAACCAAACTCGAAGAAATATTAAATAAGAAAAACATCACACCCAAAACAAGTTAAATAAGCTACAAAATAAACCAAACAAACTTTACTACATAACCACCAAAGGAATTTAAAAATGTAATTACTTCATAAATAAATAAATAATTACAAAACACGCCGTGAGCATACCCTCTGAATATACAAATTAAAAGAAGAAACTTAAAATCTGCACGTTCAGGCAATTCTCGAATCCGGATTTATTCGGGAAATCACTTCGAGTTGGAGTGATGGCACCAACCCTAGCACCACCTCGAATTTCCAATTCCGTCCATTCCCAATAATCCTTAGTAATCACAACTCTTCGGGTTAAATACCCGGGATACAAAACAAAAAGAAAGAAAAGACATCAACAAAGAATGCCAAAAAATCACAAAAAAAATGCCCCAAAACTTCTAAAATCTTAAGCTTGAAATAAAATTTTAAAAAAATAAATAAAGCCTTTGGCTCACACTTATAAGCTATACCTCCTAAACCATAGAGTGATAGGTGTCACACCTTTAAACCCTTCCAATCTAATTAAATCCAAACCAAACACATACCCCCTTTGAAAAACCACAATCCATGACTAGCCTAGACGAGCCAATAATCATGCAACACTTACCCCTAAAAGAAAAAACACAAACTCAAAGCAAAGTAAATAAAACCAATAGGATTGAAACACTTAACACCCATCTAGGAACTTTAAATTAAACCCTAAATTCACACACTTCTAACAAGTGTCATCTCAAATCAAATAAAAGACTAAAACAAAATACCTTAAAACTTTAAACAAAGAATAACTCTCTAAGGTGAGACCCTGACTTATTTGTACCACGAAATAAAAGAATGCTGCCAACAAACCCAACAAAACTAAGTAAACCCTCTAAACAAAACTCAATAAAGCGAATTAATCTCGAGATAAACCCTTAATAAATCTGGAATGAATCCCGAAACTCTAAGCTAAGTCAAGTCCTAAATAAGTCAAACAAATCAGATAGACTAATCCATTAATAAGTTTAAACAAATAAATAAACACAATAAACAAAAAAAAACACCTTTATTTATAACCAAAATTCTTTGTAAGTATCACCGGAGGCATACCTCTTAAAATTACAACCCAAAACGAAGATCTAGAACCTAATTTACAACCCAAAACGAAAACTGGAAACCCGAAATCAACACAAAGAAAGGAGCAGAACGCCCAATCGGAGGCTTCAGGAAGGATTGGTTGGGTAATACCTCCCTCCACTTGTAGCACCTTTCTCTTCTGCCATCTTCACCTCCTCCGCCGCCGCCTCCCAAAAGCTACCTCTACTGCTCCCTAAAAGGGATCAATGTGAAGACTAGCGCTCTCATTCGTAATACCGCCCATTCTCAGAATAAAACTACCCCTGAGCATCATCTCAGGACGAAGATTACACGAAATCATGAACATAGGAAGAAATGGCATCTCAATCGGACGGTTAGACCACTCGATATCGCTAAAACATTAATTTTAGAATACAAAATATCCAGAAAAAGTAAAACTCGAGACTAAACCAGAGAATGAGAAACAAATGAAGGCTCCCTTGCTTTTATAGAGTACGGACTTAATCACGCGCCCATACACGTGCGCTTAATCCAGTCACGTGCCACACACACTGCGCTCAATCCAAAACACGCGCTCCGACTCGAACGCACAACTGAACCATCGCCTGCACCGCCCTCGCGACATTCTGATCACCCGCTCACTATAGGCCGTGCAATCCCATCAAACAAATGCCTCACGTTGCGTAATACGAAAGGTCACCCATGCAGTGACCTGGTGACGCCTCGATCACGCGTAAGTGTTTGAACACATAATTCAATCACCCGCACACTCACACACGCGCAAACAACCCTTCAAACCTACGATCGCACACTCAGAAATAGGCACACAATCATATTGAGCGACCTAAAATAGGCATGCAATATCTGACTTTGAACATAATCTACACCACATCTTTTCCCCCTTCTTGATTAAAATTCCCTTATCCCATCGCATGGCCTCACACGTTGTTCAGAAAGAATGACACAGCCGCTTACCCTTCTCCCATCATGATCCTGCTAGAGATGAAGAACCCCATTACATAACCCCGTCACACATGTCCCATCGCGATAAATCAATCATGCCACCACACATCCTCTCGTGAGAAGATAAAGATGAAGCCAATCACGGCGCAACCACAACATGATCTTACATAACCCAAGATCTGCCAAAGAAAGAAATAAGACACACCTATCGCACAAATATCCTACCAGCATCCCATTGCAAACAATAACCCATAACATCCAAACACAATCTCAACACACATTCATCAATATGTCCCCTCGCGATGCAACTACGACTCGTTCTCACCACGAGCATGCCCCATCGCAACACAACAATCTCATTTGGTCCTACAACCCCAACACCAATGACACCTCCTCAAAACCCCGTCATGAAACCGCACATGGAGTCAAACTTTCTGAAAGTCCCATCGCTAACTATGCTCAGCCAATATCCCGTCGCAAATATCACTACCTGAAAAGCTCAAACAACACCTGCCATGCCATATGATGAAAAGGAAGAAAGCTCGATCGTGTCCCATCGCTAAAGCAAAGAGCCCTCTTCCTGAATTTCTCGCTACATAACGACCACCAGACACCACCACTACAGTAGAAATGCATAAAGATTCAGAACTCCTCCCATGTCCCCTCACATCTGACCAATGCCAAGTTCCAACATGAATATCCTGTCAGAATCCCCACGTCCCACCAAGACTCGTCCAGCACGCAACCAAAGAAAGGAAGAATCCCCAAAGTCCCATCGCGATGTCACGGAGACAGCCAGCTGGTCTCACCACCAGCTATACAAAAATCCTGACAACCCATCAGTCCCATCGTAGACTACATAAGCTATGCACAACAAAGGTAAGTATCACCCCCAAGTAAGTACTACTCCCCTCTTTTACTCGATATTCCTTGTAAAATATAGTTAGCTATGATTAAGTCAAAATATTTTTTAAAATCCATCTCTCTCGACTCGCGAATCACTGTAGTCCTCTCATAAGAGACAATCATCAGTATTCACCAAGAAGGTTAGACAGAGTATCCGACATGCCAAGTGTCGTCTTGACAACCACACAAATGATCGAGTCCATAAATCTTTTTTCGGTGGATCTGCTTAGCGACATCTCGGAAGCCACGTTTTCTGCCGTTTCACCATCGAATTGATCTTAAGTTAAATTCCCAAACTTAAAAAAAAAAAAAAAAAATATCTCTTACTTCTCAAACCAAAAATCTTTTACTCTAAAACCAAAAATTCTTTTACTTCCAAAAAATAAAATAAAACAATAAAACCAAAAAAAAGAAAAAGAAACCAAATAATAATAAACAAAGAGACTTTACTTACCAAAATTTACTTCACTTACTAGCCCAAACTGACCATTCCCTTGGAAAACTGAACAATGAGTATAAGAACTTACAAATGCCTATTGAAAAGAGAACGCCTGACGAGCATTGATATGAGCAATGACGCGCCCAGTTCGACATGACTTGCAAAAGCCTTCTACATTATATTGCATTTTATTATTAGTCCTTGGACCTTATGGACATTTGTATGATGCCCCCCCGGTACCTCGACTGCATCATACCCCTCTATTGACTGCCCCTTGCAGCAAGTCGCGATATGCGACGGGATGTCGTACTCACAGATTAGGATATGGTGATTCTCCTTTCCGTTTAACTATCACTCGCAGCAGGTCACGCCACGCCACGCGACAGGATGTCCCTTGCACCAGCTAAATAGGATACGCTAACTTCCCCTGTCGACTTTCTATGACAGCGGGTCGTAATACGCGATGGGATCGCCCTTGGGCATCCACGGCATGGAACACGCCTTTCGACAGCTACCACTGGGCCCCCGAATTCTCTATTTTAGCTTGCATTGATAGATAAGAAAGCCAAGCATATCAAGTCAGCATCCCCAGTTCACATTTGTGATGTCCTAAGAGAAATGAGAAGACACCTCGAATGAGGGGTGTCTACTTCTTCGACGCGTTCTTACTTCGCAAGAGCGCACCGAAGAGGGGCATCTGTAAACATCCCCATTTTGCCCTCTCAAAATATACAAATATGTTCGGTCAACCTCCTTTAACCTCTCAACCCCAATGTGCGACCATATACTGAAATAATAGTATATGGCTGAACACGGGCTGAAACAATAGCTCTGTGACTCAGATCCTAACATAGGGAGACTATATACTGAAACAATAGTATATAGTCAGAATGCAGACTAAAATAATAGTCTTGCATTTCAGACCCCTTTACCCTAATGTGGGACCATATACTGAAATAATAGTATATAGCTGAACGCAGGTTGAAATAATAGCTCTGTGGCTCAGGCCCCATGACCCTAATATGAGAACCATGTACTGAAACAATAGTACATGGCTAGAGACAGGCTGAAATCATAGCTCTGTGGCTTAGGTCCCAAAGTAGGGAGACTATATACTGAAATAATAGTATATAGTCAAAATACAGACTGAAACAATAGTCTGACATTTCAAACCCCCTAACCCTAACGTAGGGACCATACACTGAAACAATAGTACATGGCTGAACACAGGCAAAGATAATAGTTTTGTGGCACAGATCCCAACGTAGGGAGACTATATACTGAAATAATAGTATATAGTCAAAATGCAGGCTGAAACAATAGTCAGGCATTTCAAAACCGACCTGGTCCCAGACAACCCCGAATTATGCACCTAAAACCACGCCCGTAATTCGATCACACACCAAACCACACACATGCAACTAGTCTCCCTTTCAGACAAGACTTCCTTTCCCAGGCCACCTTGAGACTCGATTACACACCTCACATGAGACGCGTGATCAGATTGAGCACCCCACCACCGGCACACAATTAACCTATGCCCGATCTAGTCTTATAGTCCTTGACCCCCAAGCTTCCTAGATCAAGCGCTTCTAAAGATACGCTTAATCGGATTGTGCACCCTATAATAAGTGCGAAATTTTTCCTAACATTGTTAGAACTAGGAAACTCACTGAGCAAGTCAATCGGTCACTCACTGAGTCGGTGATCGATCGAAAGCAATTAAGCACCAAGAGACCGGCCCGTAATCCAGCTAACACCTGAAATAGGGCGTTTAATTGGAGAAAATTCTATAAAAGATTTTTTTCTAATTCACCCCAGAGGCTGGGGACACAACATGAGAGAGAATGATTTTTTTTGGGATTTAGAAACCCGAGAACTCCGAGAATGAACACATAGAGGAACCTAGTCATGATTTCGAGATTCAAGCTTCGAATTTTTGAGATTCCTCTCCGCAGCCCCGGTCTTAGGTCAAAATCTTAGTTTTAGATTTAGGATTTTCTCTTAGTTTTAATTATTAATATTGAATCTTCAGTTTTAGACCGTAACCCTTTTTTTTAGACCATAATTTTAATACCTGGTTCTAGTTCTTAGGTTCTAGAACCAGTCCTTAATCTGACGACCTAATTCACTGACTATAGACTTGAATTCCGTTCTAAAGTCTTAATTTCCAGTTATATCATTAATATCTGGTTCTAGTTCTTAGTTTCTAAAATTAGTCCTTAATCATACGGTCTGATTTTCTGCTTTCGGACCCGAATTCAGTCCTTAAATTCTTAAATTCTAGTTTTAATTCCTTAGTTTAATATTTTTGAAACCCTAAATATTAATTTAGCTTTCTATAATCCTAGTTTCATAATTTAATCCATCATAATAATCCCGAAAACGACTCTAAAAATCTAAAAATACTATTTTATAATCCAAAATCTAATTTACTTTCATCTCAGTCACCCGATTTGCCCAAGAGAGCTTACGGAGGGTACTCGAGAATGAGGCCAAGCCTCCTTAGCATAGCGGGCCCTTAACCCCTTTTTCTTAAATTTTTAGTAGGATTAATTCATTGCTTTAATTAGAATTTTAGTAAAATTAATTCATTGCTTCAGTTAGAAATTTAGTATAATATAATTTATTGCTTTAATCAAAATTAGTAAAAGGTAGTTCCTTTATCTCAATTAAATCTTAGTATAGTTAATTCATTACGTTAAATCTGATTTTTTTAGTAAAATTAATTCCTCGACCCAATTACAAAATTTTAATAAAATTAGTTCCTTTATTTTAATTAGATTTTTAGTATAGTTAATTCATTGCTTTAATTAGAATTTTAATAAAATTATATTATTTGTTTTAATTAGATTTTAATAAAATTAATTCGTTTGTTCTAATTAGAGTTATAGTAAAATTAGCTCTCTATTTCAATTAGAACTGCAGTAGAATTATTATAATTGCTTTACTTAGAATTCTAGTACAATCAGTATGCTTGATTTAATTAGAGTTTTATCAGAATTGATATATCTGCATTCCTAGTACAAGGAGACTAATATTAATTAGACTTCTAGTAGTATTAGAACACTAAAATTAATTAAACTCCTAATTGGATTAGAATATTAGACTAGATCACTACAAGAAATTCATATAACTAGACTCACAATAGAGTTAGGAAATTTAAACTAATTAGAATTATACCAACAATCACAGGGAAAGAAAATGAAAACTAAACTATCTAAATTATAAGAAGAGCCATAGTTGCTGACGTTCGCAGGCGAATGATTCAGTAAAGAAGTAACCCTAAAGTGTGATCACTGGCGTGTTACAGCGTCGTTAAATATCTACAACTAGCGATCACAACAAACTAGGAACATTCCTAGAAAACTCACCTCTTTTATTTTATTTCTAACCTTTCAAACACCGCATCGCTAGAGTTCACTTGGACAGAATTGGGCCAATGATTTAACTGGGACCGAGAGGAACACAAAAAAAGTGCGCACCAACAGGGTTCAAGTTTAATGATGGGCTCGGTTTTGAAGATGGGTTCATGTTCAACGATAGGTTTGGATTTATTGATAGTTTGAGGTTTGATGATTGGTTTGTGTTCGATGGTAGGTTCAAGTTTCATGGCAGGTTCAGATCCGATGATAGGTTTAGGTTCGGTAAAAAGTTTAGGTTTGATGATAGGTTTAGGTTTGGTGACAAGTTTAGGTTTAGTGACAAGTTTAGGTTTGATGGTAGATTTAGCTTTGAAGATAGGTTTTGGTTTGATGATAAGTTTAGGTTTAATGACTTGTCTAGGTTTGATGGTAGGCCTGGCTTTGAGGTTCAATTTTGTATTTGGTGAAATGGTAAGTTCGATAATGGGTCCTTGTTTTGGCGGTTAGGGGATGATAATTTTGGTGGCGAGTTTTGTAGGGGTTTATTCATGAGTTGGTTCCGAAATTGGCCCAACGAGCGATTCTAGAGTGGGTGGTTTGGAGGTATGTTTAGCGATAGAGCCGAATTCGGGGTTTCGTTTTGAAGTTGGTGAGGTGACAAGTTCAGTACTGATTTTAGGTTTTGAAATGGGTTTTGGTTCGAGAGCTGGTTCCAAGGTTGGTGGGGTGAAGTGTTTGTTATTGAGTTCAAGTTTTAAAACAGGTGTAGGAATTGATTTAGGGACTAGTTTTGAGATTGGTGGGGCAATGTGTTTGACAATGTGTTCGGGTTTGGGGGTTAGCTTCGAAATTGGTTCGGTTAGGGGTTTTGATTGGATTACGAGTTCATGTTCCAAGTTTAGTTTTGTGATTGGCTTAAGTATGAATGGCGTCGTATAATACCGATTGATTGGTTCAAAAATTACTTCTAGAATCGGCACGTGAGCCTGTTCGGGAGTAGTTTGTGTCATTGGTTTGGGCGTCTATTCAGGAGGTGTAGGGGTTGATTCGTTTGTTTGTAGGAAAATGATTTCTCGTTCGGGCGGTGAACCTTCTCCAACGGTTGATGAATGTCGAGAAGTCTTCGTCGTCCGCTTGTCTTGTGTGTATCAAGTCAGCGAGACTGACCTCTTCGTGAGTCAGGTGTTGGTGATGGTCTAGGAATCTGTTGGCTAAGTCTTCGAAGGTCTCGATTTTGGCTAGAGGCAAAGTAGCAGACCAATCAAGGGCTTCTCCTTCTAAAGATCGTTGGAAGTAATGGATCAGGAGCCCATGATTGGTGTGGATTGGTCGACAGTCGTTACAGAATAGGGCCAAGTGGTGGTTTGGGTTTCCTATGCCATTGTATTTGTTAAATTTTGGAGTTTTAAAGCCAGCAGGTATAGTGAAGTTGATGTCTCGACAAAATTTATCGAATCCAAAGGACTGTTTGGAGCATTCCCTCTAAGCCATGCAGTCATCTAGGAGTCAAGGGAGGTCGTCTATGTTTATGATGGTGTCTTTCCTAGGTGTCTCGGGGGAGGGTTGTCCTTGGTAGTTGTAGGAGGTGTGAGAGGTATGCGTGTTATGTGTCGGCGTCCTTTCTTCTCTCCTGCTTCTCTGGGTAACTTGGTGTTCGCCAACTAGCTTTTGATCCATAGCAACTTCGTATATCTCAGCTAGGGCTTATCGTAGGTCATCAACTTCTTCTCCTCCCTTCATTAGCTTTTGGGTCGTGAGGTCCATAATCTAGCTGGCAGTGTATCTTGGCTCGCTGTCACTCGCCCTGCTACTATTGCTATGACTTGTGTTTTGAGGAGTGAAGGAGTATTTTTGGCTCTCACCAACCGTTATTACCCGAGCACGACGTTGAGCTGTCCACGGAGACGGCCTAACGTTATACTCGGGGTCTCAATGGGAGCCTTATGCGGATGGGTCACTGTAATTAATGTTTAATTTTCTAATGCCTGACATTTAAAAAAAAAAAAATTTATTTTTACTTTTTTTTTGTTTGTAAAACTGAGTATGCAGGTGAGTGTGTGTAAAAAGTGAAGGAAATAAAAAACTAAATTAAATAAAGCAAGGAAAATAGAAAACTAAATTAATTAAACCAGGGCAACCATAACGCAAAAGAGTCCCATCACGATCACCAGTCTGTTGGTACGTGCTTTTTCTGGGTTCCTTTCGGTCCTTGAAAAGAGTAGCCCAATTCGGTCTAAGTGGACTATGGCTAAGGGTGATGGAGTAATAAACTAAGAAATATTAAATTGCTGAAAGGAAAAGGCAAATTTTAAATAAAGAATACTTGGGTTGATATGATCGTCAGCTGTAAATATTTATCGATGCTACAACACGTCACTGATCACGCTTTTAGAAGAGCAGGGGCTTACTAGTTGAACTCCTTTACTAAATCGTCGGTCGGCCAATATCAGCAGCTATGGGTTGCCTTGGGGTTTAGCTTGTTTGGTTTCCTAATCCTACTGGGAATCTAATTAATCTAGTCTCCTGATCCTACTGGGAGTCTAATTCACCTAGTCTCCTAATCCTACTGGGAGTCTAATTAACCTAGTCTCCTAATCCTACTAGGAATCTAATTAATCTAGTCTCCTAATCCTACTAGGAATCTAATTAAAAAAGAGTTGTGACCCGTTATGCTAAGGAGGATGACCCCGTTCCTGGGTACCCTCCATAAGCTCCCTTGGGCAAATCGGGTGGCTGGGTTTAAAAATCAGGAGGTTAAGGAACCTAATTGGTTTTAGGCCAAGTATTTCCTCCTTTAATACTACTTCGAGAATCGAGACTAATGACCTGGTGCCGCTAGCTTGACTACCTAGGGCTCCCGGGGAAGAGTCTGTAATTCTAAAAGTTTAGAAGGCAACTCGACCCCTTTTTGGAAGTCTCAGAGAGAACCTCCAATTTTCTCAAAGGGAGAAGTCTCGGAGAGAGAAAAATAGTAAATTGGTTTTTTTATGGCTAAGAGAATTTCAAAGAGACTGAGTTTGAATTGATGATTAAAAGCTTAGAAATTTGAGGATTTGATATTTTAGAGATTAAGGATTAGGAACTAAGGACTGATATCTAGAACTTACGAATTAAGAACTAGAACTAAGAACTAGAATCAGAAATAAGAACTAGAATAAAAATTAGGGACTAGGACGAAAATTAAGAACTAGAATTATAATTAAGAATTAGAACCTAGAAGCTAAGAACTAGAACCTAAAAGTTAATAACTAGAAAGTAGAAATTAAAAGCTAGAGACTAGAACCTAAAAGATTACCTGAAGTCGGGCGCCGAAGAAAGAATCTCGAAATCCCTAAGCTTGGAACAAAGGAACTCGAAAACTTGATTGTTGGATGTGTTTTTGGTGTGGGGTAGGGGTCTATTTATACGTATTCGGGTAATTACATGTCCTGTAGGAGGTGCGCAATTAGCCGATCAAATTCAATTACGCACCCTATCTGGTGCGCTTAATTGAATTACATGCCCTATACCAAATGCTTAATCACTCTGAGTTAGTGACCGACTCAGTGAGTGATCAGCTGACTGACTCAGCCAGGTAACCTAGTTCCAGCCTAATTAGAACTAATTGCGTGTTGGTTTGGGCTTGCAATCAGGTCTCAAGGCGGTCTCTAGAAGAGTAGGGACTTGTCCAAGTTGGACAGATCACATGCCTGTAATGGGGCGTGCAATCTAATTACACGCGCTTACCAGGGCGCGTAATCAAATCCTAAGAGACCCACAAAAAGAATGGGCCTAGTCCAAATTGGACTAATTGTGCGTCATTAATGGTGCGTGCAATCGAATTGTGAATGCTGTACAGGGGGGTTGAGTAGGGTCCGAACCATAGAGCTATTGTTTCGGCCTTTGCTTTGACCACATACTATTGTTTCAGCATATGGTCCCTTGTTTATGGTTTTAAAGCTTTCGGAAAGAGTGAGCCCCTTTTCGGAAGTCATGGGCAAGGCCAAAGGTTGACCGAACAAGTTTATATACTCCGAGAGGGAAAAATTGGGGTGTCTACAAAATTGTAACCTGACTTTCTAAAATATAATATAATAAGTCCCTTCACTCATTCGTTTACCCAATCAAAAGTTGATCCTCTGAGCATAATTAAATCGATCAATCGAACATAGTCATTGATCAATCGAGTATATAGTTCAACAGAGAGTTTAAATAATTTAACAGAGAACTTCTAACGCGGTTTCGAATTAATCGATCAATCGAAAGCGTAAATCAATCGATCAACTATAGAGATTTCATAACATAATAGGGTTTCAAAATAAACCCAAAATACAACAAAAAATAATCAAAATAATTATTAAAATAAGGATTAACCAATATTTCAATCCTAAAAGCAATTTTATAAGAAAACAAATCTAAGATTCATTTAATAGCCTGTCGATACACGATTGAACGTATCCAACTCGACGGGATCTGAGAAGTATGAGACAGATTGATGGGTACCCACCTCTTGAAGCATGATTGACAGATCTACAGTGACTAAGGTGATAGAGATCAACGTCCACACAATGGGTCATTCATGATTACACCGTCTTCTTCCTCCTTGATCTTGACGGCAGAAAACAACTCACGGTGTTCTTTGTGGAAGAACACACCAAAGGTTTTTGGAAAAGAGAATAGGTAGTTCTTAGAAAAGGGTGGGTGGAGTGGTGACGGCTAGGGTTTTTAAGAAGAACAAGAGAGCAGAAACGGTTAGGGTTTTTTGTTAAAGAAGAAATGTGTAAAGAGTTGTGCGTATCTTAATCTTAAATAGAGTTCTCAACTAGGTTAGGTTTCAATGTGGAGCACTAACACCGTGCACGATGCAAAACACATCTAATACCACAAAATTAATTTTAGGAAAATTTGGGTCGTTACAATTCCAAAGAGTGGAAATGTGGAGATGGTCCCATATCCATTTCTTAAGACTCGTAGCATCACATTGATCCCAACTATTCCCAGATGAATGCCCATTCCACAATAGTAAAATTTGGATGCAAAGATTTGAATGTTGATTTAACGGAGAAGCTTATTTGATTACCGTTGTTCCAAGCTCTGAGAGCATCGCCATCCTAGTCTAATTTGACATTGTCCATGATAGCAGATAATAAGGAATACTCAAATATTTCAACATCGATAAGCCTTTGTATGAAACTTATATGCCATTGGGTGGAATCATCCAAGCTGAAGGTATCATGCAGTTCGATTTTGGGATCAACAATGATACTAAATAAGTTAGGAAACTTGGAACGCCGCTGAGAATCTCCTTCTAACCATCTATTAGACCGTAAGTGAATATTGTCCCCCTTAATGCAAATAAAAATGATATTGTTTAAGAATTCTTCTCTCACCGATAAAACACTTCACCACCAGGAAGAGACTCTATATTTGTTGTCATTAATTTTCCAATCCTTTCGGCACATATGGTATTTGTTGATGACAATATCTTTCTAACATTGATCCGGTTTGTCCCCCAGACGCCACCATCACTTCATTAGAAGAGCTTTATTCATATCCTCAATCTAGCGGATACCAAGGCCTTCAGTGCATTTGGGTTTTGAAACCCTAGCCCAACTTATTAGATGATTTTTTTTTTCTCCAAGGTCATCCCAAAGGAAATTCCTTTCTAGTCTCTCTATTTCATTACAAACTTTGATCGGGCACTTGTAATGGGAGAGAAAATATGTAGGAATAGCACCAAGAACAAATTAAATCAAAGTATTCCTCCTTTGAAGAGAAACTTGCTTTTCCAGCCACTTAATCTATTTTTCACCTTAAAGATGTTCGGGTCCCATTCGGAGCATCAAAGTTTACCGGTACCAATAGGAATACACAAGTATTTAAAAGGGAGTTTGGCCTTAGTAAAGTTCACATCAGCAACCCAAGAGCTTAAAGTGGTTTCATCAACATTTAAACCATAAATGTTAGATTTATCAAAATTCACACATTAACTGAAGACATCCTCATAGACCTTAAGAAGATTGCAAACCTGAGTTATCTAACTGAGATCTCCATTGCACATGATAAGAGAGTCATCCGCATATTGGAGAAGATTTACTCTAGAATCGCTCATCGGATTAGAGAACCCCATAATCAAACCTTCAAGAACGACTTGTTGGAATAGGAGAGAAAGTCCTTCGCTCACAATATCAAAGAGGTATGGAGGCAGAGGACATCCTTGTCTAAGGCCTTTAGAAGTTCAAAAAATCTACACGCTTTCCCATTTATAATGATGGAAAAGTGGGCACTGATAAGACATCTGTGGATCCAAGACTACCATTTCTCTCCGAAGACCATTTGTTTCATCATCCAAAGGAGATAGTCCCAGCTAACCATGTCGTAAGCTTTTTCTATGTCCACTTTGATCAGAACACCTTTCTGTTTGGAAATGTGCTTGGAGTAGACACACTCTTGAGTGATAACAAGGTCAAGGCTCTGTTTCCCTTCAATGAAGGCTCCTTGTGTCTTTGATATGACAGAGCCGATCACCTTTTTAATTATGTTGGCCAGAATTTTAGCAATGATTTTATAGAGAGTGGTCACTAAAGAGATGGGTATAAACCTCTTCATTTTCGCAACTCCTCTCTCCTTCGGAATAAGAGTAATAAAAGTAGCATTTATGGATTTAGGGACAAATCCATCCTCCCAAAATTTGTTAACCATGGCAATGACAACGGCTTTCATAATATGCCAAAATTAGTGGTAAAAACCGAATATGAAACCATCTAGTCCAGGAGCACGACCGGCCTTGCAACCCTTAATAACACTATGGATTTCTTATGAAAATGACACTTCAAGATGGTTGGCTTCAGTGGGATTGAGTTTTTTCGGTTGGACATTAAGGAATTTGAGCCTGTTGTTGTTAGTTTCTTTGAACAAAATTGAATTGAACTCAATAGCGATCTGAGTAATGTCTTCATTTTTAGAGAAGAGGACACCATCTTTGCTGATTGAAGAGATAGTATTTATTCTTCTTCTGTTATTGGCGTGAACATGGAAAAAGTTGGTGTTACAATCAACTTCTTTGAGCCACTGTACACAAGCTTTTTATCTCGATTCCTTCTCTTGGGTGAAGGTAATATTTTCAAACTCTGCTTTAAAATAACCCCTCTTTAGAATCTCATCAGCAGTTAAGGCTCTCGTTTCTTCCATTTTGTCGATTGCTTCAATATTAGCAAGGGGGTTAGACTCGTTTGCCTTACAATTGGGGATTCTGATTTTGTTCCAATCAGAGATGACTGTTTTTAGCTTTTGGAGAATGGCTGATGTGGAGTTGTTGGAGATAGAAGCTTCAGACCACCATTTGGGTAAATGATTGAGGAAATGAGTATTTTCTAGCCAATGATTCATGAAACGAAATGGTGTGGGACCCTAGACAATGCCTTTTAAATTTAACAGTATGGGAGTGTGGTCGGTGGTGACACGGGTGATGGCTTTGCAATCTAATGTGGGGTAATGAAAATCAAATTTGACATTAATTAGAAATCGGTTTGACCAGAAAAGCGTCGGAAGGCTTCTTCCATTAGTGCAAGTAAAGTGATCCCCCGCCATTGGGACATTTGATGAGTTTCACAGCGTTGATGTAATCTGAAAAGTTTCTCGTAGACGAAGACGATTTATGATTGTTGGATCTCTCGCAAGGATAGGCTATAGCATTGAAATCGCCACAAACTAACCATAGGCCATTGTTAGGACTTTCCACTGGTATAAATCCTCCCATAAATCAATGTCCACACTGATCGATCTCCAAAATGGTATAAATTATACCCAAATCTCGGCCTTGTTAGCTCTCACTTAAATACTAATGAATGCTTTTAGTTCATGTTGTGTTGCACCAGGTTCAAAGGTCGGATTTATGTAAAAATAGTTAAAAGAGCAAAGTTAGAGGAAACCCAAAGCATTGGCAAGAGAATCCAAGAGGAACCAGGCCAGAAATAAAGTGAGATTGATTTTTATCATCGAGAGGAGACAAATTCACCAATGATGAAGGTCTTATGATCGATGCGTGGTTAAAAGCTTCAGGCTAGGATCTCTTGTAAATTTCAGATAAGTATATAATGATATTTTGCTTCTTTTTATATTTTGAATTCCATTTATGGCACGATTGCATATTTGAGGTTCCGAGAGTCATCAAGAATACGCGACTGTAAAGGTTTAATTATGTTCAGTTTAATCTCAATGGCCTTGTAGGGATTGGGGTTAGATTAGAAAGGATATTCACTGATGGACTAGGCCTTGAAGGGTAATTTTAGTTGGTTACGTTCAATGATTACTTGATGTTTAGATTCATTTAATTCATATACGAAGCGACAGAGCTTGTAGCCTGGAGTGGGAGTACCGGAAATTCAAAATTGGAAAAAGTAGGATTTATTATATTCGAGTCTGAGATCCAAGAGAGATTCCAGACTGCCTTCTCATCTCTTATTTCAAAACTATTTTAGGTTTTCTTTTTATTTTTATTTTATTTAGGAAAATTAATTATATATATATATTTACTATAAGATAGGAGTTAAATAAGATACATGGCAGATCTTTGTGGTTCGACACCCTTGTACTTGCCCTAGTACATTTGAACTTGTGCACTTGCAAGGTTATAATTTAAGACGATCAAGTTTTTGGCACCGTTGTCTGGGACTTCGGCTTTATCTTATTGGATTTCTATTTTATACTGTATATTAGTATAATTGTATCATATACTAATCCTAGATTATTTTGCTTTTGTTCTATAGGCTTGGGAGATCAAAGGCTTCAACTTACCGAAGGTTAATCACAAGATGCTACGAGACGCTAAGGTACATGTTTTCGATTTCAAGTATTTATGTTTAGTATTTTATTTTTATTTTTCTTTTCTATTTATGCCAAGGTTGAGGTCTCAATTTCCTTCTCTTGAGCGACTAGACCTTGAGCTTGAGAGAATGTAACGACGTATTCACGCTAGCTCTCGTTCTTTTCAAAACGTCGTGAGTTTTGAATGTTCTAGCCGCCATGCTGTAGACACCCAAATTTGGCCCAAGGCCCAATCGAAACATACTTCGAGAAACGTGCACCCTTGAGCTTCCAATAGCACATCCCATACCCTTAGAAACTTTTTTTCAAACCCTTAGAACTCAACCTCAACCTTTAGGAGCCTATGCCCGACCACCCTTGGGAGCTAACCCTAACCTATAGAACCCCTCCTGAACCCGCTTCACACCCTCCCGGGCAGTGGTTGGAAAAGGGAGTACCAAAGTTTATCGGGGCCTCTGCTGGGACTGGATCATACACCATTGGAAAGTATAGGTTCCCAACTTTCCAACAAGCCAAGAACCATCCTGATCCGAGTCATACACTGAAAGTTATGGCAATTTGAATTTGGGGCAGAGCTGGGGGCATTTTGCCTATCGTGCATAATATACACACTAGGCCATTTCTGAAAGAATTTTTCCTAGCATGTATAATATACACGCTATGCCATTTTCTAGAAAAAATTGGCCTAGCGTGTATAATATACACACTAAGCCAAATGGGCCCCACGGCAGGCTCTGAACTTCTCACAGGCACTGTACATATGCCTAGTGTATATAATATACACACTAGGCTTAGCTACAATAACTGTGAAATTTTGCTTGAATTTCACTTTTGGGGTTTGACTTGTTGACCATCCCCATGCTTAGGGTGAGTTTCTTTAAGACTGTTGTACCCCCATTTACCCTACTTGCAACTCCCTAGTCATATGAAACCTCACCTTATCATCTACTATTAAACCCATCCTTACACCTATCCATGACATTGAAAAACCCAAAAACCTTAGATTTAGGATTACCTAATTGCTAATCCCATTAGCCCTTAAGTATCCCCCTAATCTACTCCTTTTCTATAAATAGAAAGGCACCCCCTTACTAAGGGCTTGAAAAAAATTTCAAAAAAGAGAAAGATTAGAGATTTCCTTCTCCCCTTTGGATCAACATACCCATATAAATTTCAGAACTCAAAACCCTTCCTTAGACCCCATCTTCCATCAAAAATCTCTTAGCCTAGGTGAGCACTACCCCCTAGCCTTCTTCTCCTACCCCTTAGCTATCAAATCTTAAAGGTTAGAACCCATCTTCCAACCACTCAAGCCATCGGAAGCTCATCAGGTGCACCTACACAAAGGTCCACAGTCGTGCTATAAGGCCTGAGAGCTCCGACTCTCTCCTCTACTCCTCTACCTTTTTTGCTTTTCCTATATCCATGGATTCAAGCCATTCTACCACCGAATTTTCGGTGTTTTCAGAGAGCTTGATAGGATTATAGTGCCTTCAGGAAAGAGGAAGTGTTGTTTTATTTATTTTATTTTGGCCATAAGTAGAGACCACTTCCTAGTAGGTTGATCGGGTGCCTAACACCTTCCCGATAGATAATCGAAGCTCCTATCCATGAGCCTTTGGCGTTAGACCGGTGAATCAGAATCATATTTTTACACTTTGGTGCTCTTAATATTGATTTAGGTTTTTCGAGACACCAAAAGCTCCAGGTGGGGACTCTAAGTTTGTAGTAAAGAGCGCATCGTCGCTACGGACTCGAGAGAGCAAATGGTTGCACCGATGGAGACTCTGCTGGGGACCTACTAGTAGAGCTTCCCCTTGAAGTTTGGCCTTTATTGTTACTTTTATTTTATTTTCACTAGCATTTGTTTGTTGTTTTTTTCTTTCATACTCACCCTTATAATTTCGTCAATTTTTCTCAGCCCTACGATTCCGTCTATTTTTACTTACCCCTACCTACTTTTCCATCATTTACGTGCCTTAGCCGATTGGTGGGCCTACTTGAGCATTGTCTTTATTTTCATTTATTTTCGATCATTTACATGACTTAGCTGATTGGCGAGCTTACTTGTACATTTACATGCCTTAGCCGTTTGACAAGCCTACTTGAATTTTTTACTTTATTGCAATTATATACCATCAGTGGACGTCGGCCTATAGAGGCGGCAGGGGATCATCACAACTCGTTTTTGAACCTAAGCAAACTCCCCTTTTAAAAAGTGAATTTAAAATTGAATCTTAAAAGTGAATTAAGGGACTTAATTCAGTTTGCGTTTGGGTAGATTTTTAAAGGGTGGGAATTTAGGCAGCGATATAAACGTCCCAGTTCTTAGTACGGCGGTAGCCCCTAGTGGTGATGATCCGAAAAAGTACCACCCCATCCAGTATCTGAGAAGGCCCTTGCGCTGGAGGTATATAGGGTAGGTGACCGATCTAGTTACGAAGCTTAAAACCCTTGGGGGAGAGAGTTAGTTGTCCTGAATCAACCTTGTATCCTGAGGTTCGAAGAGGAGGGACCCCCTGCAACAAAGAAAATCAATCTCCGGAAGCACCGCTTCCCGAAAAACAAAAAAACCAGACCAATTTCGAGCCTGCTGTCAAATTTTTTTATATAAACTGTTTTTGCCTAGCGTGTGTAAGATACACGCTAAGCCAAAATTCCTCAGAATTTGCCTAGCGTGTATACTATACACGCTAAGCCAAATATCTTCAGATTTTGCCTAGCGTGTATAATATACATGCTAAGCCAAAATCTCCAGATTTTTTGCCTAGTGTATGTATTACATACGCTAAGCTTATTCTTGCTGGGTAGCCCGAATCTGAGGCCTTTTTCTCACATTTCTGAGTCCCCTGCTTAGTGGTTTAGGGCCTTCGATAAATTCCCACATGTCCCGACACCCAATACGCCCTCATCGGTCGAAAGATGTCACCCTCTTATTGACTTTTGAGAGGGATCGGGTTGTCATGTGGATTCCCGTGCCTTCACATAGAACGATGGTTCTCCTTTGTTTCTTTGAAGTGTATCGGGATCCCGTCTGGAAATTATTTGGGTGTGAACACTGCTCGAAACGGGTATCCAAGGCCCCATAATCCATCATAGAAAGGTTCATTTTTTCTAAAAAATCAAAATCAAGAAAAAAATCAAATAATTAAAAATAAAAAAGACTTGTGGTGCTGGCACAACGGCATCGCCTTACCCTCCTGTAGACACCCCAATTTTACCCTCTCGAAGTATACAAACCTGTTCGGTCGACCCTTGACCTTGCCTATGAATTTTAGAAAGGGACCAATCCTCTCTAAAAGTTCTAAAACCCTGAAAACCCCATAATTCGATAATTATGCACCATAATAATAGTATATAGCTAAGCCCTAGGCCCTGTTGACCGAAGGTCAAAGGTCGAGTCAGAACCCTAGCAATATATTCCCCATTTGAAAGCCCAAAAGTGAACTTTTTTTATCGGACTTTGATATTTTAACAATACTTTGATATGGTAGAATTTATAGTCTGTAAAGTTTCACAAAAAGGTTTGCCATTTGAAGTTAGAAAATTAACCAAATTACAAAAAATTGGATTTTGTTCTTGAACTGAAAAGTTGACTTTTTATTCATTGAGATTTTTTATCCGAGACTATTTTTATTGAATTCAAATGGGGGGTATTTCGTTATTTATATGTAATATCTTAAGTAAATCCTTTCCATTTACTTAAATGATATTACATGTAAATATGTATACCTATATGTCCTTACCTGCCTGCTAGTCTATCTATCCTAATATCCCAACACCTAGACCAACCCAACCCAGAAGGTTTTCCAATTCTGCACCCTCCCCCATGCCCGTAATTGAATTACACGCTCTACCAGCTACTCGCAATTGGTCCGTATAGGACTAGGACTTAACCTTCTAGAAACCGCCTGAAGGTTCGATTGTGCGCTCTACGCAACACGCACAATCCATTTACGCATGGTGTCCAGCGCGCGCAATTAGTAACTCCTAGACCGCCAAAATTCTCCTATTAAGAACACTTGACATGGTGCTTAATTGGATTGAGCACACCAAACAGGGTGAGCAATTAGTCCCAATTAGATTGGAATTAGGACACCCGGCTGAGCCAGTCAGCCGGTCACTCACTGAGTCAGTCACCGACTCAAAGTGATTAAGCGCTTGGAACAGGGCGCGCAATTCAATTAAGCACGCCAAATAGGGCGCGTAATTGGATCTGACTGGTTAATTAAGCGCACCTCACAAGGCGCGCAATTGGCAAAATACCTATAAATAGGACCCACCACCTCGTCCCAATAACACACACAACGACTCCGAGATTCGAGTTTCGAGCTCCTCGCTTTCAAGCTTAGGATTTCGAGATTCCCCTCTGCAGCCCGGGCCTTAGGTATAATTTTCCTTCTAGTTCTTAATTTTTGGTTCTAGACCTTAATTCTTAGATTTAGATTTTCGGTTTCAACTATTAGTATTAATTCTTAGTCTTCGGCCTAGTACCCTTTTTTAATCTGTAGTTTTAATATTTGGTTCCAGTTCTCAGAATCTAGAATCAGTCCTTAATCCAATTGTTTAATTCACAATTTTAAATCTTATATTTACCCCGAAATCTCGATCTTCGGTCCTATCATTAATCTCTGGCTCTAGTTCTTAGTTTCTAGAACCAGTCCTTAATCATACGGTCTGATTTTCTGATTTTGATCCTAATTTCAGCCTTTAGATTAGATTCCAGCCTTAATTTACCGATTTCTTATAATTCTAAATTTTAAAAATCCCGATTTATAGTTTAGCTCTCAATTTCTAGCTTCAAAATTCAATTCATAATTATAATCCAAAAATTATTAACTTTTCAGTCTAAAATATCGTCTTATAATTCAAACTCAGTTTACTTTAATCCTAGCCACCTGATTTTTTCAAGGGAACTTACGGAGGGTACTTAGGAACGGGGCCGATCCTCCTTAGCATAACGGGCTAAAACCCCTTTTTTTAAGATTTTTAGTAAAATTACTATATTTACTTTAATTAGAATTTTAAACAGCATTAGCATATTTTTAATTAGTTAGATTTTTAGTAAAATTGGCATATTTGCATTCCTAGTACGATTAGGAGACTAATATTAATTATACTTCTAGTGGGATTAGGAGAGTTAGTTATTAATGAAAATAAAGTACTTAAATTAATTAAATTCCTAATAGAATTAAGATATTTAAATTAATTAGACTCCTAGTAGGATTAGGAGACTTAATTAATTAGATTTCTAATAGGATTAAGATATTTAAATTAATTAGACTCCTAGTAGAATTGGAAGACTTTTTTAAAATTAGACTCCTAGTAGAATTAGGAGACCCTTTCTTAATCAGACTCCCAGTAGGATTAGGAGACTAAACCAATTAGACTTCTAATAAGATTAGGAGACCAAGTTAATTAAAATCCCAGCAGGAATAGGAAAACCAAACCAGTTAGACTAACGGTAACCCACAACTGCTGACATTTGTCGGCGAACGATTCAGTAAAGGAGTTTAACCTGCAAGACCCTTCTTCCCTTTAAAGCGTGATCAGTGACCTATTGCAGCGTCGTTAAATATTTGCAACTGGCGATCGCAACAAACTAGGAACCTTCCTAGAATCCCCCCCCCTTATTTTTAACAGTCACCACCGCATTGCTAGAGTCTGTCTAAGATAGAATTGGGCCACTGATTCATGGGGACCGAAAGGAACCAAGAAAAAGCGCGCACCAACACCTCCGTCATCCCGTAGGAGGAGGAGAAAACTTTATGGACCCCATCCGAGGCATCCGTATCCAACCCGTCGCCAAGCCATGTCGTGAGCGGTTGATCCAGCTTATGCCAATCTTGATTCATCCCCGCCACGCTCCATTCCCATTCGGAGGAAATTCCTACCTCCATCCCGCTCACCCAAACAATATTTACCATCACCGGACCCTTCGGGAAACCCATGTTTTCCCCCACATCCTCCACATTCCCTCAAAGTCCATCCCATTCTTCCCCTGTAGCCACTTCAAATTTACCCTCCACATCTAACATACCCAATTTTCTCACATTTTCCCAAAATTCAACACCTCCTTTCCCACTATCTTTTCAAACCATACCCCATCCAACCGTACCTTCCCAAAATTCAAATATCACCCAGGCCATACCCTATTGTTCCACATCCACACATACCATGCCCATTTTTTCAAATCCCTCATCTACCCAAGCCATGCCCAACTTTACCTGGGCCATGCCCAATTTTTCCGATACACCCATCTTATCCATACCCCACATTTCCCCTCCATTAGATGTACCCTTTACATCCACCCTATCACCCAATCCAATGGCCATGATGGATGAGATGGTCAAGGCCTAGATAATATGGAAGGCCTCACAAAGCAGCCTCCCTTATCCATCCCCCACAAACCCATCTCATGCACTCCCAAATCTCCATGCCTCTTTCCTCCAAAGCTCCCATCAATCCTCGATTATCCATACCACCCATCAACCATGGGGTCATTTGAGTGGGCCTCGAGTCCCCATACCTCAAGCCCATCAAGGCCCAATGGCCCAAACCCAAGCCTACTAGGGCCCAATACCCCAAGCCTACTAAGGCCCCATGACCCAAAAAAGCCCACTAGGGCCCCATACCCCAAACCCATCATGGCCCAATGGCCCAAGTCCACTAGGGCCCCATACCCCAAGCTCGCCAGGGCCCCATACCCCAACCCCATCAAGGCCCAATGGCCCAAGCCCACCAAGGCCCATTGGCCCAAACCCACCAAGGCCCAATGGCCCAAGCCCACGAAGGCCAGATTTCCTACACCCAAGCCTACCAGGGCCCAATACCCTAAACCCACAAAGGCCCAATGGCCCAAGCCCACTAAGGCCCAATGGTCCAAACCCAAGCCCACCAGGGCCCGATACCCCAAGCCTACCAAGGCCCCATAACCCATACCCAAATCCATCAAGGCCCACACCCGAAAGCCTCGCTCTCCCATTCTCCCTCATTCCCCCAGTATCCCACATACCCCCAACGGGCCCTCATTCCACCCCAAATAATGCACCCATATTAGCAGGGCTCTCAACCCAGCATGGACCCTACTTATCCACAAGTCTCACACCCTACCCAATATGGGAATCCGTCCCATACCATCAACCCCCCCCCACTTCATCCATCCCCATACCTCTCAAACTCATCCCCAAGAATTCCCCCATATACAGCGGGCCCATTAAGTACCCATCCAGCCTGCTCAGAATCAACGGGACAATCTCACCCTCCCTCCACCATATATAGACCCACAATATGAGGAGGATGAGATAAGGAATAGTGGAGCCTACGGAGGGGTATTCACCAACTTCAATCCCCCACCACTCGTATTCACTAACCCACCAGCAACCCAAAGTGATTGGAGGCCGCCTGTTGAGGGACCGATCCCACCGTCCAAGGAGTCTGAGCTATTGAAAGAGCAAATGGACAAGATCAAAAAATAGCTGATGAAGATGGGTGGAGCTGAAATCCATGCCACAGATTTTTCTTATTTGTACTTATTTTAAGAAATGCCCTTGCCCCCAAAATTTAAAGTGTCAGTCTTCGACAAATACAAAGGCACGGATAACCCCATTGCACACATCCAGTCCTACTGCAGGGACATGTGCCAATATGGAGGGGAAGAGAGTCTGCTTATAAAAGTTTTCCAGAAGACTCTTACTGGCCTGGCTTTGAGGTGGTTCACTTCATTGGAACCTTCCATGATCAAAACATGGAAAGATCTGACCCATCTATTTCAAGAGTAGTATGTCTACAACATATACATTAAACCCTGCAAGTTGGATCTAACCCGACTAAAGCAGAAACCTGATGAAGCATTTTAGCGACTACCTGGGGCGATGGAGGGCATTGGCAGCTCAAGTCAAGAACAGGATACCCGATGATGAGCAAATCGAGATGATCTCAAAAAACACTCTCCCAGCCATCTCAGATTTCCTGGTATACTAATAATAGTCCAGTTTTGCTTATTTGGTAAGAAATGTCAATTGATGTTAAGATGCCATATGAGGACAATTAAATAAAATTGTAAACAGTGGGGTTCGAAAGTTCACTGAATAGAGGAATGATAGAAGAACCGGGACCAAGGTACAGACTGTCATAAATACACGACCTAACACCGACATAAATCCATTTCCGTTCAAGGCAGTACAGCCAGCCCCAACCAGAAGCGAGCCAATATAGAGGATCGGAAATGGACAAGGGGCACAAATGACCCCAAAACAGAGAAGGGCACATTTTGATCGAGTTTTCACACCATTGGAGCAATCCTTGAATATCTTATTGCCTTTACTGGTCGAAAAAGGTTTGGTCATTGCACTTCAACCGCGACCTCCGCCGAATCCAATCCCAAGGAATTACGACCAATACCCATTGTAATTTCCATCACGGACCGGGCCACCCAACCGATTGTTGCTTTCCTTTAAAGCATGCGATACAAGACTTAATAGAGGCTGGCAAGATCATTCCTCCAGCAATTCCCCAGCCCAACCAACATGCTAATATACATCAGGTGCTACTACCACCACATCCACCAAGTGGAGCAGGCCCAAGGCCGACCAACAGAATGATAGAGGAGGATGACGAGGAGTTTGACCAATCAGAATATATCCACACCCGAGAAGATTTTGTAACTCCGAGGCAGAGAGATCAAGAGGATAGAGGCATCGGAGGAATTGAGCCCCTGAATTTGGTGGATTACTTTCCTAAACCCTCATTACCGATAAAACCCTTAGATTTAAGGGCATATTTTCCATCACCAGCTTCCGTCAGCTATGTCCAAACGAACCAGTGTCAACCATAGGCAGTAGCAGCCCCCACCAATTACCTAATGGCTAAATTTGCCCCATATCCCCTCCAACACCGGTTAATTATCAATGACCTACCCCTATCACACCACCCCCAATGTAGCCATTCACAATCCCCACTAACCCCACATGGCCCATTTTTGCCACTCCCCCTATCTATCCAGCAAAGGTTAACCAAGTCTTGACCACCCATTCCAATCCCCTAGTTCAAGCACCTTTGAGACCTATTCCACCCTATTTCAAATCTCGAGACTAAGCTACGATCCCCATCAGGTCCCACTCAGTTACGATCAGATGAATATCAATACGGGCAGTAGTAGAGAAGGGTCAGTGGATTTTGTCACTCGATCAAAAAGAATCTCAAGGCAGCAAGAAGTACCAGTACCGGCCCGGCCAGAAGAGAAGAAAGAACCCACAGCTGTAAACCCCTTCGAGAAAATGAGTCGAGAGCACATACTTAAGACATAATTGAAAAGGATGCCCGCACACATCACGGTCTGGGACCTGTTAATGACCTTGTCACTTCATTTCCTAGCTTTGATGGGGGCGTTAAAGGATGCACATGTATCTATCCAAGTAACCCCAGACGAGGTGGGACAAATCATCGGGCAGGTGTTGGCTCCTAATGTCACTTCCTTTTCAGATGTTGACTCATCGGATGAGGCAAATAATCATTCAAAACCCCTCAATATCAAGGTAGAAGCCAGAAACTTGGTGATCCCTTTGGTATTGATAGACAATGGATCAACCTTGAATGTGTGCCCTTTCAGAACCACAACTAAGATTGGGGTGGATCCCTTCTCCTTCAGGCCAGCGAGAACAAGTGCCAGAGGAATTGATAATATGAGAAGAGAGATAATTGGAGAAGTATACCTTGAGCTCGTCATCAGGCCAATGACCTTTTCCATACCCTTCCAATTTATGGACGTCAAATCTACTTTCAATCTGCTATTAGGGCGGCCCTGGTTACATGAGGTTAAAGCAATACCTTCAACTCTGCACCAAAAGCTGAGATTTGTAGTAGAGCAGAAGATTGTCACCATTTTGGGTGAAGGGCAAGAGGAAAGAGACAAGGCTACCCACAACATCAAGAACCCCAAAGTTTTGGATGTGTCGCACACAATCGAAGACACAGACCTCCATAGCTTTGAGTATGATGTATCAGCGGCAATCTCGAAACCCCTCGAGAGCATCACTTTGAAAATTAGCGGTGGAATGGTCGCAGCTATAGCCATGCTTCAGAAATGGGGCTATCAAAAAGGTAAAGGATTGGGACCTCAATTGCATGGACGGAAGGACCCAATTAGAGTCAGAGGTGGACAGTGGGTCAGATTTAGCCTAGGTTACAGGCCTACTGAAGTAGAGGTCCAGGAGGCTAAGGAAAAGGCCCGAACCATTGCTACTGCAAAAGCTCGAGGAATAGACCTGGAAGACAAACCCCATTCGCGGCCTCACATCCAGAGTACATTCGTGAGCATCGGGGTCAAAAAAATTGATCAGAATGGGGCAACCCAGCTAACCCCACACAAGCCGGTAGCCCCGATCCACCCAACGAATCCCCAAATCATCCCTCCTAATTTTGAACTAGACCTAGCCTCCCTGTCCCTTTTTTATGAGGAGTTTCCCATACCTGTACAGTCCCCCCTGTGGTAAACCACCACAGAACCATGCTGAAATTTGAGGGCAGGGTCCCGGGGGGGCCCAGGATAAACATGGAGGCTGACTCTCAAAAGCCATATCAATCAGCCTCCTCCACCCGAGTAAGTAAAGGGACGGCACTGCGGGTAAGAAATTTGGTGACTGTGCCCTTAACTCTGGAAGCATCAAATGACCGCAAATTCGGCACCCGCTTTTAAAAAAAAAATAACCTATAAAAAGTGAGGTGAGCCCTTGGCAGGCAATACCATATGTATATAGGGACCCGCTTTGCCAAGGGCCCATTTTCGAAGAAAGAGGAAAATCCAAAAAAAATAAAAGAAATACAAAATAATCCAAAAAATTTGTCTTTCAAAATTCTTGAGAAAATCAAAGAAAAAGGTGCCTTAATAGAAATACTCGTCCTACGTGAAATCGACTCCTTTCCTATAGAAATACAATAAGAGGTAGGAGTCACGAGTCTGGATGAGTAGATCCTTACTGAGGAGCTCCCCAATGAGCTACTTGAACAGTACACCAATTTTGAGCATGGCCTTGCACCAATTGTTGAAGAAACAAAGGACATCAATCTAGGGACAGAGGAGATTCCTAGAATTACCAAGATCGGAATGTCGTTGTCTCTCGAGGAAAGAAAATGCATGATTGATTTTCTTCTATCATACTAAGACGTCTCCGCATGGTCATATGAGGATATGCCTAGTTTGGACACCGATTTGGTCGAGCATGAGCTGCCACTATATCTAGATGTTAGGTCGGTTAAGTAAAAGTTAAGACATCTCCGACCTGAGTGGATGCTAAAAGTGAAAAATGAAGTTATCAAATAATACGACGCAGGGTTTCTCATGGTCTCCAAGTACCCATAGTGGTTGGCCAATATCGTCCCTATACCAAAGAAAGATGGAAAGGTTCGCATGTGCATCGACTTCAGAAACCTGAACAGGGCGAGCCCGAAAGACGACTTTTCGTTGTCACACATCGATATCTTGGTCGATAACACTGTAGGACATGGGATGCTCTCATTCATAGACATATTCTCTGGGTACAATCAGATCAAGATGGCAGAAGCCGATCGAGAGAAGACAAAGTTCATTACTCTATGGGAAGCTTTCTGTTATCGAGTCATGCCATTTGGGTTGAAGAATGTTGGGGCAACATATCAGAGAGCAATGACTACACTCTTCCACGATATGATGCACCAAAAAATTAAGTGTACATTGATGACATGATCACCAAGTCACCAGAGAGAAGTGACCATCTGATAAACCTCAAAAATCTGTTTGAGAGGTTGAAGAAATATAAGCTCCGTCTGAACCCTCAAAAGTGCGCATTTGGTGCCATGCCAGGAAAACTCCTAGGTTTCATCGTCAGTAGAAGAGGCATCAAGGTTGACCCGATCAAAGTAAAAGCCATCATCGAAATTCCACTGCCATCTACAGAGAAAGAGATCGGAGGCTTCTTGGGCAGAATACAGTACATCGGTCATTTCATCGCACAACTCACTCCTATCTGTACGCCGATCTTCAAGTTACTAAGAAAAGATTTGCCCGTTGAATGGAACGACGACTGCCAAGCAGCATTTGATAAAATCAAGGGTTACCTTCTCAACCCACTGGTATTGGTACCGCCCGAACCAAGGAGACCACTCTTAATATACCTCTCCACAACAGAACTTTCGATGGGATGTGTCCTAGGGCAACATGATGAAACAGGAAGGAGAGAGCAAGCCATCTACTATCTCAGCAAGAAGTTCACCGATTACAAGACACGCTATTTTCATCTGGAGAAAGCATGCCTAGCATTCGTATGGGCTACACAAAGGCTCTGCCACTACTTACTATCCCAAGTTGTTCTACTCCTGGCATGGATGAAGTACTTATTTGAAAAGTTGGCTCTCACTAGCCGAACTGCACGATGGCAACTTCTATTAGAATTCGACATCACATATATCACTTAGAAGTCGATCAAGGGGTAAGAACTTGCTGATCATCTCGCTGAGAATCCTTTACCTGGCTACGAGCCTTTGAGAACTGAATTCCCTGATGAGGACATCTTGTTCATGATAGAGGATGATACCGCAGAGACAAAGAAATCCTAGGTAATGCACTTTGACGGGGCAACAAATGCTGAGGGCCAAGGAGTTGGTGCTATTCTGATCTCCCCAAAAGGATCTCACATACCAATTTCCATCAAACTCAATTTCCCCTACACTAACAACATGGCTGAATATAAGGCATGCGCAACCGGTCTACAGGCAGCCTTGGACCTAAATGTAATCATCTTAGGATATTTGGTGATTCACAGTAAATCATATGCCAGACAAATGGAGATTGGAAAACAAAGGATAAGAAGTTAATCCCGTATAACGAGCACCTCGAAGATCTGATAGCATGCTTCGATGATGTTACCTTCTCTTATGTCCCACGAGCGAGAAATCGTTTTGCCGATGCACTAGCTACGTTGGCATCAATGGTCAAAATTCCCTATGGTGTCGAAACGAAGCCGATCATGATTGAGCTGAGGAACGAACCTACCTTCTACCTCCAAATTGAGGAACCCCTAGGGCCCAATAATGATCATTCATGGTTCTCAGATATCAAGAATTTCCTCAAAACTCGTACTCTCTTTGAGGGGACGATCAAGGAAGACAGGAAAACCAACCAACGTTTAGCGGCAAACTATGTCATCTGCGGTGAATGTCTCTATAAGTGATCGTATAACATGGATCAAAATATCATCCGATACCGATACGTATCGGACGATACGTATCGGTATTGGACTAGGACGATACGGTACAATGAATGTACCGTATCATCCAATTGTATGGAAAGGCCTGGACGATACATTCAATGTATCGTCCGGTAAGTTACTATTCCGATACGTATCGTTTGATACGTATCGATTTGGAGCTGGGACGATACGTATCGGAATAGCGAGATTTTGATCCTTGTCGTATAACATCTTTCTTAGATGCCTAACTGAGGGCGAGGTGGCCAACATCATGAAAGAAATCTATGAAGGAGTATGTGGGGCCCACGTCAATGGACACATGTTCGCTAAGAAATTCCTACGGTAAGGGTATTTCTGGACCACCATAGAAACTGGCTATTGCAAGCACGCATAGAAGTGCTATAAATGCTAAGAGCACTCTAGTCTGATACACGCTCTGGCCATAGATCTACACAGCATGACTACTCCCTGGCCATTTGCTACCTAGGGACTCGACGTCGTCGGAAAAATTAATCTGAAAGAATCAAATAGGCATCAGTTTAACCTTGTCGCTATTGGTGCACGCTTTTTCTGGGTTACTCTTGACCCCCATTGAATCAGTGGCCCAATTCTGTCCAGGTGGACTCTAGCGATGCGGTGTTTGAAATGTTAGAAATAAAATAAAAAAATGAGGAATTTCTATGAAGGTTCCTAATTTGTTGTGATCGCCAATTGCAGATATTTAACGACGCTGAAACACGTCAGTGATCATGCTTTAGAGCCGATGTGGGTTACTTCTTTACTGAATCGTCCACCTGCAAACGTTAACAGCACTGGCTCTTCTTATAATTTAGATAGTTTAGTTTTCCTTTTCTTTCCCTGTTCTTGCTATGATTCTAGTTGGTTTAAATTTCTTAATTCTATTATGAGTCTTATGTGAGTTTATTATAGTGATCTAGTCTAATATTCTAACCCTATTAGGAGTCTAATTAATTTTAGAGTCTTAATACTAATAGAAGTCCAATTAATATTAGTCTCCTAATTGTGCTAGTAGTCTAATTAATTTGAATGTTCTAATTTTATTAGAATTCTAATTAATTTAGTTTCCTAATGTTACTAGGAGTGCAAATATGTTGATTTTAATGAATCTCTAATTAAATGAAGCATGCTAATTATACTGAAATTTTAAGTAAAGCAAGTATACTAGTTCTACGGCAATTCTGATTGGAATAGAGAACTAATTTTACCAAAACTCAAATTTAAGTAATGAGTTAATTTTATTTAAAAAAATCTAATTAAAGGAAAGAAGCTGATTTTGTTAAAATTTTGATTATAACAATAAATTAACTATACTTGAAATCTAATTAAAGCAATGAATTAATCATACTGAAATTCTAATTAAAATAGAGGAACTAATTTGACTAGAATTATGATCAAAGCAATAAATTTACTATACTAGAATCATGAGAAAATAACGGAGCTAATTTTATCAAATTTTCTAATCAGGTCAAGGAATTAACTTTACTAAAAAAATCTGATTTAAACTAATGAATTAACTATACTAAAATGTTAATTGAGATAAAGGAACTACCTTTTACTAATTCTAATTAAAGCAATAAATTATATTATACTAAAATTCTAACTGAAGCAATGAATTAATTTTACTAAAATTTTAATTAAAGCAATGAATTAATCCTACTAAAATTTAAGAAAAAGGGATTTTTGGTCCGCTATGCTAAGGAGGATTGGCCTCGTTTCTGAGTACCCTCCATAAGCACCCTTGGACAAATCGAGTGGCTGAGATTAAGGCAAATTGAATTTTGGATTATAAAGTAGTATTTTTTAGATTTTTAGAGTCGTTTTCGGGATTATAATGATGGATTAAATTATGAAACTAGAATTTTAGAAAACTAAATTAATATTTGGAGTTTTATAAATATTAAACTAAGGAATTAAAACTAGAATTTAAATATTTAAGGACTGAATTCGGGTCCGAAATCAGAAAATCAAACAGTATGATTAAGGACTGGTTTTAGAAACTAAGAGCTAGAATCAGAGATTAAGATTTTTATAATAGAATTAAGGTCTATGATCGATCAATTAGGCCGTTAGATTAAGGACTGGTTCTAGAACCTAAGAACTAGAACCAGGTATTAAAATTACGGTCTAAATAAAAGGGTTTATGATCTAAAACTGAAAATTTAATGTTAATAATTAAAACTAAGAGAAGTCCTAAATCTAAAACTAAGATTTTTACCTAAGACCGGGGTTGCGGAGAGGAATCTCAAAAGTTCGAAGCTTGAATCTCGAAATCATGACTAGGTTCCTCTATGCGTTCCTTCTCGGAGTTCTTTGGTTTCGGAATCCCAAAAAAATTCGTTCTCTCTCGTGTTGTGTGCCCTCTCTTTGGGGCGAATTAGGAAAAAAAAATTTATAGGTTTTTATCCAATTAAACATCATGTTTCAGGCGTTTAACTGGATTGCGCGCCGGTCTCTCGGTGCTTAATCACTTTGAGTCAGTCACCGACTCAGTGAGCGACCGGCTGACTTGCTCAGCGAGTTTCCTAGTTCTAAAAAAGTTAGGACTAATTGCACGCATGGTGTAGGGTGCGCAATCTGATTAAGCATCTCTTTCAGAGCGTTTTATTGAGGAAGCTTGGGGGTCAAGGATTGTAAGACTAGGTCGGGCATAGGCCAATTGCGCGCGTCTCATTTGAGGCGCGTGATTGAATCTCGAAGTGGTAAGGGAAAGGAAGTCTAGTCTAAAAGGGGGACTGATTGCACATGTGTGGTTTAGCGTGCGATCAAATTATGCACATGGTTTTAGGCACATAATTTGAGGCTGTCCGGGTCAGGTCTGAAATGCCAGACTATTATTTCAGCCTGCATTCCGACTATATACTATTGTTTCAGTATATAGTCTCCCTACGTTGGGATCTGAGTCACAGAGCTATTATTTTAGCCTGTGTTTAGCCATATACTATTATTTCAGTGCATGGTCCCTACGTTAGGGTCATGGGGCTTGAGCCACAGAGCTTATATTTCAGCCTGTGTTTAGCCATATACTATTGTTTTAGTATATGGTCCCACATTAGGGCAAAAGGGGTTTGAAATGCAAGACTATTATTTTAGTCTGCATTCTGACTATATACTATTATTTCAGTATATAGTCTCCCAACATTGGGATCTGAGCCACAGAGCTATTGTTTCAACTTGTGTTCAACCATGTACTATTGTTTCGGTGTATGGTCCCCATGTTAGGGTCATGGAGCCTGAGCCACAAGGCTATTGTTTCAACCTGCATTTAGTCATATACTATTATTTTAGTATATGGTCTCACATTAGAGTTATGAGGTCAATGGTTGACCGAACAAATTTATATATTCTAAGAGGGCAAAATGAGGGTGTTTACAAATGCCCCTCTTTACCGCGCTCTTGTAAAGTAAGAACACGTCGAAGAAGCTGGCACCCCTCATTCGAGCTGTCTTCTCGTTTCTCTTGGAAAATCACAAATGTGAAATGGGGATGCTGACATGACATGCTTGACTTTCCTATCTATTAGCGCAAGCTAAAATGGAGCATTCGGGGCCCAGTGGTAGCTATCAAAAGACGTGTTCCTTACCGTGGATGTCCAGGGGCGATCCCGTCACGTATCGCTCCCGCTGTCATAGAGAGTCGATGGGGGAAGTCAACATATCCTATTCCACAGGTGCAAGGGGCATCCCATCGCGTGGCACGACCTACTGCGAGTGACAGTCAAATGGAAAGGAGAATCACCATATCCTAATATGTGGGTGCAAGGGGCATCCCGTCTCATGTCGCGGCCTGCTGTAAAGGGCAGTCAAACAGAGGGATATGACGCAGTCGAGGTGTCGGGGGGTATCATACAAATGACCATAAGGTCTAAGGACCGATAATACAATGCAATATAATGTCGAAGGCTTTGCAGGTCATGTCAGATCGGGCGTGTCATTGCTCATACCAATGCGCGTCAGGAGTTCCTTTTCCAATAGGCGTTTGTAAGTTCTTAGATTAAATATACTCGTTGCTCAGTTTCCCAGGGGAATGGCCAGTTTGGGCTAGTAATTGAAGTAAATTTTAGTAGGTGAGGTCTCTTTATTTATCATTATTTCTTTTATATTTTTTTTGTTTGTTATTTTATTTTATTTTTTTGGAGTAAAGAATTTTTGGTTTTGGAGTAAAAGATTTTTTTGGTTTGAGAAGTAGGAGATTTTTTTAAAGTTTAGGAATTTAACTTAAGATCAATTTGGTCGTAAATCTTCGAAAAATGTGGCTTCCAAGACGTCGCTGAGCAGATCCACCGGTATGAGATTTGTGGACTCGACCGTTTGTGTGGATGTCAAGATGACACTTGGCATGCCAGATACTCCGTCTAACCTTCTCAGCGAATATTGATAATGGTCACTTATGGGAGGACAACAGTGATTCGCGAGTCGAGAGAGATGAGTTTTAAAAATATTCTGACTTAATCATAGCTAACTATATATTTACAAGGAGTATCGAGTAATTAAAAAGTGAGTAGTAATTATATGGGGGTCATACTTACCTGAATTGCATAGCTTGTGTAATCCATGATGGGGCTGATGGATTGTCGGGATTTTTGTACAGCTGATGGAGGGACCAACTGGCTGTCACCGTGACGTCGCGATGATCCTTTGGAGATTTCTTCTCTTTTCTTCATGTCCGCTATGGAAAAGCTTGGCGGTCGCCGGTGTGATGTGATGTGTTGGGAAAGTGATGTTGTGATGGGACTTGGGGATTCTTCCTTTCTTTAGTTGCGTGTTGGATGAGTCCTAGCGATTGTTACATAGCGAGCAATTCAGGAGAGGGCTCTTTGCTTTAGCGATGGGACACATTCAAGCTTTTCTCCTTTTTCGTCATATGGCGTGGCAGGTGTTGTTTGAGTTTTTCGGGTAGTGATGTTTGCGATGAGATGTTGGCTGAGCATAGTTAGCGATAGGACTTTCAGAAAGTTTGACTCCATGCGCGGTTTCATGACAAGGGTTTCGGGGAGGTGTGATTGGTGTCGAGGTTGTAGAACCAAATGAGATTGTTGTGTCGTGATGGGGCATGTTCGCGGTGAGAACGAGCCGTAGTTGCATTGCGAGGGGACATATTGATGAATGTGTGTCGAGGTTGTATCTGGATGTTATGGGGCATTTTTTACGATGGGATGTTGGTAGGATATTTGCACGATAGGTATGTCTTATTTCTTTCTTTGGCAGATCTTGGGTTGTGTAAGATCACATTGTGGTTGCATCATGATTGGCTTCATCTTTGGCTTCTCACGAGGGGATGTGTGGTGGCATGATTGATCTATCGCGATGGGACATGCGTGATAGGATTATGTAATGGGGTTCTCCATCTCTAGCGGGATCGGGATGGGTGAAGGGTAAGCGGCTGTGTCATTCTTTCTGAACAACGTATGAGGCCATGCGATGGGACAAGGGAATTTTGATCAAGATGGGGTGAAAAAGATGTGAAGGTGTAGATTCTGTTCAAAGTCAGACATTGTGCGCCTTTTTTAGGTCGCTCAATATGATTGTGCACCTATTTTCGGGCGTGTGATCGCAGGTTTGAAGGGTTGTTTATACGTGTTTGAGTGCGCGTGTGATTGGATTATGCGCTCCAACAATTATGCGTGATCGGGGCATCACTAGGTCACTGTGCGGGTGACCTTTCATATTGTGCGGCGTGAGTGGGTCATTAAATAAGGTTGCACAGTCTACAGTAGGCACGTGACCGGAGCGTCGCGCGGGCGGCACGGGTGATGGTTTCATTACGCGCTAGGGTCGGAGCACAGTGTTTTGGACTGAGCGCAGTGTGCGTTGCCCGTGATTGAGTTAAGGGCACGTGTCCGGGCACGTGATTGAGTCCATACTCTATATAAGCAAGGGAGCCTTCATTTATTTCTCATTCTCTGGTTTAGTCTCGAGTTTTACTTTTTCTGGATATTTTGTGTTCTAAATTCATGTTTTAGCAATATTAGATGATCTAACCGTCCGGTTGGGATATCGTTTCTTCCTATGTTTGTTATTTCATGTGATCTTCACCCTGAGGTGATGCTCGGGGACGCCATTATTTTGGGAATGGGTAGTATTGAGAATGAGGGTGGTAGTCTTCACTTCAAACCCTTTTAGGGAGCAGTGAAGCAGCGTAGGAGACGCGGTGACAGAAGAGTTTAAGATGTTAGAAGAGAAGGTGTTACAAGTGGAGGGATGTATTACCCAACCAATCCTTCCTGAAGCCTCCGATTGGACTCTCCGTTCCTCACTTTGTGTTGATTTCGAATTTCCAGTTTTCATTTTCGGTTGTAAGTTAGTTTCTAGGTTTTCGTTTTGAGTTGTAAATTCAGGAGGTATGCCTCCGGTGATACATGTAAAGAATTTTGGCTATAAATAAAAAGGTTTTTTTTTTTTTATTGTGCTTATTTATTTGTTTTAACTTATTTAATGGATTAGTCTATCTGATTTGTTTGACTTATTTAGGATTTGACCTAGCATAGAATTTCAGGATTCATTCCAAATTTATTCAAGGGTTATCCCGAGATTAGTTTGCTTTATTGAGCTTTGTTTAGAGAGTTCACTTGGTTCTGTTGGGTTTGTTGGGGGCATTTTTTTTGGGTCTCAAACAAGTCAGAGTTTCCTTTAAGAGTTTTCTTGTTTATTTTGTTTAAGGTTTAGGGTATTTTGTTTTAGTCCTTTTATTTAATTCGAGATGACACTTGTTAGAAGTGTGTGAATTTTCAAAGAGTTTAATTTAAAGTTTTTAGATGAGTGTTAGGTGTTTGAATCCTATTGGTTTATCTAAGCTTGTCACGGATTGTGATTTTTCAAAGGGGGTATGTGTTTGGTTTGGATTTAATTAGATTGGAAGGGTTTAAAGGTGTGACACTTGTCATTTTATAGTTTAGGAGGTATAGCTTATAAGTGTGAGCCCAAAGGCTTTGGTTCTTGTTGTTTTTGTTTCAAGCTTAAGATTTTAGAAGCTTTGGGGCATTTTTTTTTATTTGTGATTTTTGGGCATTCTTTGTTGATGTCTTTTCTTCCTTTTTGTTTTATATTCCGGGTGTTGAACCCGAAGAGTTGTGATTATTGAGGATTATTGGGAATGGACAGGATTGGGAACGCAAGGTGATACCAGGGTTGGTGCTATCAACCCAACTCGAAGTGGTTTTTCGAATAAATTTGGATTCGGGCATTGCCTGAACGTGCTGGTTTTAAGTTTCTTATTTTAAGTTATATATTCAGAGGGTATGCCCTTGGTGTGTTTTGTAATTATTTTATCTATTTATGAAGTAATTACGTTTTTAAATTCCTCTTATGGTTATGTAGAAAATTTTTAGTTTGATTTATCTTGCAACTTATTTAACTTGTTTTTGGTGTGATGTTTTTCTTATTTAATATTTCTTCGGGTTTGGTTTGCTTGGGTTTATTTTATTTCGAATTTGGGGTATGTTGGGAGCTTTTTTTACTTTAGTTTAGTCTAGTCTAAGATCAAGTGCATAAGTGATGGGGGGCATTTTTTTTCATCATTTTTTTTTTAGTTTAGTTCGGTCTTACTTGAAGTGTATAAATGATGTTGAGGGGCATTTTTTTAGTTTAGTCTGGGGTGTATATACATATATTTTTTTAAAGTCACGAGTGTTTTTGGATTGGTCTTAACTAGGGCGGAGTTTAGGTCGGTAATTAGTGTCAGAAGTCAGAATTTAGGCCTGTGAAATTGTTATTCTGGGGTATACATTTTTTCTGTTTTTGGGGAATTGTGCACTTCTCTCCGGGCACAAAAATAAATTGCAAGCTGGAATAGGAGCGCACATTTCAGAGGGTTGAAATGTCATTAAGCGCCAGTGTCTGGTCATTTAACCTAGTTAAACGTATGGCATGGGGCGCAGGATTAGGGCGGTGGCCGGTCACTATGCGGGTGACTGTTGGCATTCGCGCGTGTCGGTTCGGGCGCTTGAGGTGATTACGTGCTTGGTAGGCAGCGCGCAACCAGGCAATCGGGTTAGTTTGAGCGGGCGATGATTCGTTTATGCGCTCACGACTGGTCATTTGATCAGAATTAAGTGCGGGGACGGTTGTGCATGATTGGGTTGGCACGTGAGTTTATGTGCGCAATTTAGCCGTGTGTTATAAATAGTTCAAAAACTTTTCATTTCTTCCATGCTATCTGCTCTAGTCTTTGATTCTTTGTTTCCTTGTTTCTTTGCACTCTATTTTTTATATTTTCGTGATATCCCGCGATCTGGCCATTCGTTTCAGACACCATTTCTTTCATTCTCTTCAATTTTTTGAGCTCTTTCTTCTAGGATGGAGGGTGAGGGTATTGGTAGGCACAATATCTCTATTTTTGAGTTAGAGACGATTATGATGGGAGAGATAGGTGAGACGTCTAAGGCTCAGACCGATGTCGTTGTCGAGGAGGTGGATATCGGGGAGATGGTTAGAGAGGAGGTACCGGAGGGTGACCAGGTGGTGGTCAGGGAGGAGGTACTCGAGATTGAGTAGGATGTAGCTGAGGATGAGGGTGAGAGGATTGAGGGTGAGAGAGCTGAGGACAAGGCTAAGGAGCACCAGGGTGAGGAGCGTCGAGATCACAGACATTTCCCGCTGGAGGATTTCTTGGCTCAAGGTCGGGTAAGTACCCGTGAGTAAGAGTTCCTTCATTTTTCTAGGCATTTAGGTTATGACATTGACTTATTAGGATCTGGAAACCCTTTTTAATTTATGTCGAACCTGCATTGATCATTGACTATGTGTTCACTCATGCATCATGACTGCGTCTAGAGGTAGGTCACGTTTCTGCTTTGCTATTCTTATCATGTTTTGTGTGCTTGTTATGAATTGTCATTGTATGTCCTGATACATTTCATTGGCTTCTTGGTGGATTTGACTGTCTCTCGTCGTAGGTATGTGTGTTAGTCATATTGTCATTATTTTTTTGTTGCTTGTTCTATTTGACAGGAGCACCCGCAGCTAGCTATCAGCTCGGCGTGGACCAAGTCCCATACTTGGTATTGTGCCTTGTCAGAGTTTTAGCGGGCGCAGTTGGTGTCTTTTAGTTTCGGGTCGATCGTGGCCTGATTGCGGCGATCTTGGAGAGGTGGAGGGAGGAGCATCAGGCGCTTCTCTTTCCAATTGGTGTGATGTTGCTGACTCCAGAGGACTGGGTCTACATTACCGATCTTCATTTTGAGGGTCAGCCGGTCACGGGGCGGATGGCAGGAGAGTATTTGGCAGTGTGTGAGGAGATTTTGGGTGTACCGTATAGGTTGAGTGGATCGGGGCCAGGTGTAGTTCGAGTCACTTAGTTTTTTTATACATTTGCGAGTAGCTTCATCCCTCCGAGGCGTCATTCGGAGGTGAAGGTGTCTTATGAGACGTGTTGCGTGGTGGTAGCAGGTCGGGAGCCCGTAGTTGAGCCAAGGTTGACTACAGATAGAGAGTGCTTCAAGCATTCTTGATGCACTTCCTTGGTGTGGTACTCTTTTCTTCTTCGATTCGGGGATGCATCACGGGGTTATTTTTTATGGTTCTCAGAGACTTGGATCAGGTCCCTACTTATGCATGGGTTGCGGCCGCATTGGCGCATCTCTATGAGCAGCTTTATCATCGGGGACGGGGCGTCGCGACAATTGGAGGTTTCCTTCCCTTCCTCCAGGTGAGTTTTAGTTAATTGGCATCATGATGTCTATTTTTTTTGTCATAGCAGCGATTCAACATTTCTTTTGCTATTTTTTTTTTGTTTTGAGCGTATGATCATTTTGCTTTTCTTCGTCCGGGGGTTCCGTTGGAGGTGAGGTTCACATTTCGTGGATGCATGTGTGGAGGGCAACACTATGGGATCATTGTTGGTCTTCCGATCTTCAGACCGCGCAGGGCCTCTTTGAGGGCATGCATGCAAGGCAGGTATATAATACTATGCATTCATTTTGTTTTGTTTTGTTTCAAGTTTTCAGGCTCTAAGGATTCATTGATGAGTTGGCTTGCTTGTTTGATTGTAGGTGATTTGGAGGCCATATGCGGCCGAGGAGGATGCAGGTGTGTCGGTGATCTAGTCTGGCCAGCCCTTCTTCGACGTGGACATATAGGTCCATTGTTTTGATAAGGTGGAGAGGATCCACCTATCTCGGGCGGTGCGGCAGCTCGGGCTCGCTTAGGGAGTCCCTCCGGTGATTAGCCATAGGGTAGCGAAGAGGATGACCAACACCCCTGGCCAGAACTTTGTGGAGAAGATGGCTCTTCAGATGGTCGATTTCAGAGCTGGGGGGACCAGGGTGACAAGGGCGCATGACGAGGCGGATGTCCGAGAGTATAGAAAATGGTTTAGTGCATTGGGTGGTGGGCGCCTCTTCACACGTCCCTTCCATGGGAGTGGTTCTTTCGCGCTTGGCAGGCTGGAGTCAGGGTCTGCATTGAGGGAGAGGTTGGCCGCATTGGAGCAAGGTCATCTCACAGCGAGTGTGCGGGGGGCGTTAGATGCCCTCCATAGGGCGATTTAGCAGATGGGGTGTGCTCCTCGTCCGAATGAGGAGAAGCTACACTCCTTGGTTGCTCAGGCTAGGGGAGCGGAGGATGAGTTGGGTTCGGCTACCAGAGACTCGACGGCTCCTGGTGAGCTAACTTATTGGTCTAATTATTTATGTATTATGTGAACTTGGTCTTCTAGTCGTTCTGACATAGTTGCAGTGTCTTGTTTTATTTTGGGCAATCTGAGAGGGAGGCCGAGGTCGCCAGTCACGTGGCGATGATCGGGTTGCTACGCAGTCAGCAGTAAGCTGGCCGAGAGGTGGAGGCCAGTTTGCGATCTGAGATTGATCAATTGGTAAGTGTTTATATGAACTTGGTTTTGTTAACTGTTAGCGTTGTGAGCTTGCCAACTGATGTGTTTATTGTTATTCACAGAGAGCCGAGCTTGCTACTGGGGTTCCCGTTCCGGCGTTTGATCCATCTTCAGTTGCCTCCTCTAGTCGGGAGGATCCAGTGATGGCTCAGCTTTGGGCCGAGCTGGAGCACTGGGTAAGTTCTATTCAATCTTTTGACTCGTTTGTATAATTATATTAGTTTTTCAAGTGTTATTATTTCGCTTTCTTAACAGTTTACTAACATTATGTGGTATTTCAACGTCAGGTTGTGGAGGATCTTCAGACGAGGGAGGTGACTGCTGCCTCTCTACGTCCCGAGAGTCAGGTATAGTTTTTAGTTTAGGGTACTTCAGCTGAGGTTATTTCGTCTTATTCGTTCTGACATATTTTGTGTTGGCTTGTTTGGTGTTGTGCAGGATATTTTGGACTCTGCTCCTGAGGCTCCCCCTCAGGGGTTTGCTCCTATTCCTTCTCAGGTATGTTCTAGTTATTGTGTTTATAGTTTATTTTTCATTGTAGTGTTGTCTGATGTATTTGTTTGTTCTCGTTGCAGCCGCCTATGTTTGTTGTTCCCTCCATGCCTCCTGCTGATCCAGTGACTGCTATGATCGTTGAGTGACTTCTGGAGGAAAGGCTGGATCTGGTATGACTCTTTCTTTTTCAAAGTTTCTTTTTTTTTTGTTCATGTATATATTAGTTTTCTTTGACTTGGTGTGGTTGCGTAGGTTCGTCAGCTTGAGGAGGAGCGTCTAGAGGCGGTGCGAGAGCCCGCCACTCCCGAGGCAAGACGGATCCTTGGGGAGACGCAAAGTCGCGATGACTTGTACGTCGAGATGATGGTTGCATAGAAGACTTGGGCTGAGGCATTGGAGGCGATATGTTGGACGATACGGGCAGAGATGCAAGTGTCCCTAGATCAGCTACAGTGTCGGCTGGCGAGGAGTGAGTGGGGGGTGCGTAGGTTGGCTAGTCAGCTTGATGGATCTGAGTCGAGGGCTACAGGTGTTGGCTAGGCAGTCTCGTCACACATCACGTGATCATGCCAAGGGTGATGCTCGTGAGGATTTTGTCGTTCGTGAGATTCTAGCGGGGTATCCTCCTCATTCTTGATCGAGGCGGTTTGTCAGTCAGATGAGTGAACGGGACTCTATAGCGAGGCCGCGCCGTCTAGAGGTTCCGCGGACTCCAGGTGCTGGGTTTGTGTTTTCGGAGGATCAGTCTGCGGACCTTCGAGCTGATGATACCGGGGCAACAGTGCTCGTCCATCCCAGCAGGAGTGTAGGGAGTAGGGGTGTGTGTGTATTTTATTTTTCATTGTGTGTGTGTTGTACATACAGGGAGGATGCCCCCGCTGACAAGTGTAAAAAGAAAGAAAATTTTGATATATATATATATATATGGAGATTTTTTTGTTTAGATGTACCTGATCACTCCTTTCCTTTTGATTACCTATTGCATTTGTCTTTCGCTTTTTTAGTTTCTTTAGCGTCATCGACCGTCATTGGGACTTGGATGCTTCCTGAGCTAGCTTGGTGATGGTTGAAGGTTGCTTTGTACCTACACAAGTAAAGGTAATGCTATCAGTAATTTTTGTTCTCCCCCTTGCTAGTTGTCAAGCGGGTAAGTGTCTCAGACCGGAGCCTGGTAGTAAAAGATGGATATGTGGTCTCTCTTTTTTTCTCTTTTTTTTTCTTTTCTTTTTTTTTTCTTTTTTTTTTTTTCTTTTTGAGTGAAAATAATGCAATAGGGAAAGCAAATAACTAGAATAATAATAAAAATAAAAAATAAAATGAAAATGCCCCAGTGTAGGAGCGTGGTAGGATCGACACTGTAGTATCTTCTGTAGCATTCTCCGAGTGGTAACTTCATTATTCCTCATCTTCCTTATGAATGAGTCGGCGTTTCTAATGTGATTCTCCTTCTGATCCAAAAAAATGCCCCAGTGTGTAGATGCAATGGAGCTTTTCTGGGCTTTAGATGTGCACTTTGGGTCTTTAAGCAGTCATGGGTATTTGTTGAGTTAGTTTTAAAGAAAGGTTGATCGATACTGTCATTGAATCGAGGGAGGTCTCTTTGATTAGGTTAGTTGTATGCCGGGGTCTATTTTAGGGTGGTGATCATTCTATCACATAGTTATTAGGGAGAAGTATGGTAGGTATAATAAGTGATTGCATCAGTCATCATTCTTCAGTTTTCGACTTCATTTCTAGGAGTATCCTGTAAGGCTTTTGATTTATCGTCCGAAATAAAAATAGAAGAGGGGGGTAAGGCTTAGTGATGTGGGGAATAGTTTATATCTAATGCTTTCCAACAAGGGTGAGTAATAATCTTTTCCTCAGAGAGATACAGGGTGCTATGATTGAGCTCTTCGTCATATTTCGGTACCATCAAAATCTCACATTCTATGGTTAGCAGGAGTTTGTCCTCCTCTCGCCACCTTACAACGATATCTAGTAGTATGGGGACACCAGGGATGCCTTCGTAGTTTGCTTATACATTTCTAATAAAGTTATTAGAGATGTCCTCACGGCCTGCTTATGCTTCCCTGAACTCATTGACTTATTCATTCGTCGTAATGCTCTCACTAAATTTTTTTTAATATATATATTTTTGAAAGCATGCTGCTAGTGTAAGAATAATGAGTTTTGATTGAACCTAGCATCTTTATTTTTTTTGCTCTAACGTCTCCTCCAATGGCGGGAAAGGAGAAATGAGAATCAAGTGTTACTTATGCTTTTGAAAGAGGTTAGGTATGTCACTAGTCTTTTGATCAGATTGCCTGAATAAGGAAAGTAGGCGATAAATTGTAGGTCTTAAGGATATTCTGTGAATTGATGACGTACGGCCAATGAATGGGTCGTGAAGACTACGGGGGTAATAAGTATAAGTATTTAACCACATGATGTGATGATCACAGGGCTAAGGATAGTATTTTCTAAGGTACATGGCATTCCAAGGGCTAGAGAGTTCTTCGCCGTCCTGGCTCGCCAGTTTGTATGCATTTTCCGACTCTTATAACATAAGGGCCTTCCCAGTTCGATTTCAGTTTTCCTTTCGGATGAGTGTGCTTGAAAGGCATGTTTGTCTTTAAGACTAATTCTCCAATATTAAAGGTTCATTCAAGGCCTTTCTTATCGTAAGCCCTAACTACTCTCCTCTGATATACCTGAGCATGATCAGCTACCCTTAGATGTGTCTCATTGAGTTTCTCTAGCTACGTGAGTAGGACAATTCTCCTCTCATCTAAGGATAGCTCATCATCGAGTTGAATTCATAAGGATGGTACCTGTAGGGAGTTTGGCCGGTGGCCGTACAAATAGAGTTCCTATAGGCCCAGAGTGCTTCTGGTAGTTGTTCAGGTTAGTCAGCTGCATTGCTTGTTTCTACTGTGTATTTCAAAATTCGAATCAGCATTTTGTTCGTAGCTTTCGCTTGCCCATCTTCTTAAGGGTAGAACGGTGATGAGTGGCGTAGATCAATGTCGAACTTCTTGCATAACTTCTTTGTCTTCTCTGCGATGAATTGCGATCCATTGTCAGTGATAAACATCCTGGGTACTCCAAACCTGATGATGATATTTCGAACAATAAACCTTACGAGTGTTGAAGCGGTGATTCTGACATAGGATTCAGCTTCAGCCCATTTGGTATAGTATTCGATTATCGTAAGTATAAATGTGTGCTTGTGAGTGTTCCCAACTGTGTCCGTGAAAGGTCCGATGACATCGAAGGTCCACATCAAAAATGGTCAGGGCGAGGTCATAGTGTTCAATGCAACTGATGGAGCTTTGATAAGTATAGTGTGTTCTTGGCATTGCTTGTAGAATTGGACGTAGAGGTGGCTGTCTCTGATCATTGCCGGCCAGAAGTAGCCTTCTCAAGTGATTTGATCGGTGAGTCTCTGTCTATCGGTGTGGATGCCAAAGACTCCAGCGTGTACTTCTCGGATGATATATTGTCCTTCGGCGGTTGTGACACATCGTAGTAGTACTCCTTTGATGAAAGTTTTTTTGTATAATATTTCACCGAGTATGCAGAATCGGGTGCATCAATTTCTTATAGTCTTCCGTTCAATCTTTGTGGCGTATGGAGGGACGTGTTGATGCTTCAAGAAGTTCTAGATGTCAAAATATCATGGCTGTCCATCGTCGATTGGTAATTTTTCAAATCTAAACATAGAGACTTCAGTTTCTGACTTGATGTGCTTTTTTGGAGTGATTGCTTCTTTTGGTTCTATACTCGTGGGGAGGATAGGTAATTCTCTCTTGACGGTCCATGCTACCTCGTGAGCGGGCATTGTCAGCTTGTCGATGAAGAAGGTCTTGGTATTTTATTCGATGGATATTTGGATGACCGAGGCTAGCGTGGCAAGGGAGCTTGCGAGCTTGTTTTCTAATCTAGGGATGTACGTGAAAGAGATTCTTTAAAAAAATTTTACTAAATATTGAGCGGTTTCTAGGTATAGCATTAGTCTTCTTTCCTTGATTTTTCATTCTCCTATAACTTGCGAGATTACTAGCTTTGAGTCGCCGATGGTTTTTAATTGTTTAACGCCTAATTGTAGTGTTGCTCACAGTTCAGCTACGAAAGCTTCATATTCTGTGACGTTATTAGTGACAGGAAAGCCTAATTGAAAAGCCTTAGGTATGACAACTACTTTCAGGCTTAGAAGGACTATCCCGATACCTTTTCTTTTATGATTTAGAGCACCATCGAAATATAAGGTCCATGAGCTTATCGAGCTCTTCGTTATGAATTGTGAGTAAGTCTTCATCGGAGAAATCCGCGTGTATGGCCTCATTGTTCGGGAGTGGGAGGGTTGTGAGGTAATCAGCGATTACTTGTCCTATGATCAACTTTTGTGTGACGTAAGTGATATCGAATTCTTATAATAGCATATGCCAGCGAGCGATCTTTCCTGATGTTGCAGGCTTTTCGAATACGTACTTTGGGACGGTCCTTTCAGGCTAGTACTAATATCTTATGTGCTCCGAAATAGTGTTGTAATTTGGTCAAGGCCCACACCAATGTGAGGCAAGTCTTCTCCATTAGAGTGTATTTTCGTTCGTACTCGACCATCGTCCTACTAAGATAGTAGATAGCCTTCTCTCTCTTGCCGTCTTCCTCATATTGTCCAAGAATTATTTCCATTGCTTTATCGTTCGCTGAGAGGTATAGGATTAGGGGTCTTCCGAGAACTAGTGGCAATAGTATTGCCAGGTTAAGGAGGTATTTTTTATGTTGTCGAAAGTTTGCTGACACTGGTCATCCCATTTATACTCAGCTCCTCCTTTAAGTAGTCTGTAGAAAGGATTGCATATGTCTGAATGTTGGGAGATGAATCTCCTAATGAATTGCAATCTTCCTATCAGGCCTCGTAATTCTTTGATATTATTAGGAGGAGACATCTCAAGGATAGCTCTGACTTTTGTGAGGTCGACTTCGATCCCTCGCTTGGTGACTATAAAATCGAGTAATTTTTCGGAAGTGACTCCGAAGACACATTTCTTTGGGTTCATTTTTAACTGATATTTCTTAGCTCTTTGTATCATCAATCGGAGTGCTTCAACATGTCCTATTCTTGTTTGGGACTTCACCAATATGTCATCAACATAGACTTCTATACACTTATGCATCATGTCATAAAAAATAACCATCATGGTGCATTGATATCTGGCTCCTGCGTTCTTAAGCCCAAAAGGCATGACGACATAATAGTATGTTCCCCATGGTGTGGTGAAAGAGGTATTCTCTTACTCGGACTCCGCTAATTTGATCTGGTTATACCCAGAGAAACCATCCATAAAGGATAACATCTCATGTCCAGCGGGGTTATCGACTAGAGTATTAATGTCCGAAAGTGAGAAGTCATCTTTTGAGCATGCCTGGTTGAGGTTTCGAAAGTCAATGTAGACTCATACTCTGCCATCTTTCTTAGCGACAGGTACTATGTTGGCAACCCATTTGGGGTAGAGGACGACTCGGATGAATTTGGCTTTGTGTAACTTGTCAACTTCCTCTTTAACTTGAAGGGCAGTTTGTGGGTGCATCCTACAGAGTTTTTGCTTAACAAGCTTTGCATCGGGTTTCAAGATAAGGTGATGTTCTACTAAACTTGGGTCTAAACTAGACATATCCTCATAGGACCATGCAAAGGAGTCGAGGTATTCTTGTAGGACTTGTACGATTTGTTGACATTCCTTAGAGTTGACCATTGCGCTAATTAGTAGTTTCTTGGGTTTCTCTTCAGTGCCAAAGTTGATTTCTTCTGTAAGTTCTGCGGCAGCTTGGGTTTGCTCATCGAAACACTTGATAACCCGTTGGAAGTCATGCGCCTCCTCGGGGACTGGTGTTTCTTCTTCATCTTCGGTAAACTCATATACTGCAAAATTGCTACACTGGGGATTCAATTTTGCGAAAGATAACCCATCATCGGTACAATTTATGACTAAGAGATCTTTGGTAAGGTGAAGGTCAAGGCCATTGATCATTTTCTCAAAGTCGCGAAGTATTTCATCTGGTATAATCACCTACTTGTTGTTTAGCCTGGACGCCTTTCGTCCTCGTGCGGGAGATGGGATAGAAGTCTTAGGAGAAAAGTCTCCTTGTTGGTCGCAAACTTGATTTGGGACGAAGGGTTTCCTTTCTTTTCTAGGGTTTTCTAATATTTTTGAATTTTGTATTTATGAATTTTTAGGGCTTTCTGCTTTTTTTATTTTTTTTTTATTTTCGATAATAGATATGGTACAATGTCGGTCACCTTAAAAGGCACTGAGAGATTTGCTTCCTCTAACTGAGAAAGTGAGACGGCTACTGGAGCTATTCGAACGATTCTTCAGAAAATGTGGAATTGTTCTGAATTTGACTTTTTTTTTTTTCTGAAGTCCTCATCTAATGAGACCTTTTGAATAAGCGACGTCGATGACAGCGGTATTGACGTTTCGGATTTCCTCTATGACATTGATTGCCTCATTTTCGAAGAAGCTCTGGAGATCATAATTGATCGAACTATCCTCCTTTGAGGTATAATATGGTTGTTCTTCCTGTTGATGGTGATCTCCTAAGGGATCCTCAAGGGTAGTGAGCTCTTTTCCTTGAACTTCATAGTATGTTAAGATAAGCATGCAGGCTTGGAAGCGAGGCTGGTAATGGTGAGAAATGCAGGGAGATCTCCAAGGGAATTCCCATCCTTCTAGGTTAGAGTCGAGGTTGGTATTAAACTCATCTTTTTGATCTGACAATGCTTGAAGTCCTAGGTTAGCCTGCTCTGCTAGCTTGAGTGCAGGGAGGTCTATCCAGTCATCCTCGTCATCACTCAGAGGGGGTTGTCATTCTTCCTCGAGAGATTTCTAAACTATTTAGAGTTGTGGCGTGTCTGGGGATGGAGTGTCTAGTTCAAGTTCCTCTTCAAACTCAATAAGGGCGATATGGGTGTTTCCCCCTGGGTCAACCAAATGACTATTGGAATTTTCTTATTCTTGTGCCGGTAGCTGAGTTGGTGGGTTGTTACTTGCTTTCGTTGTTACGGGGTTGGAATCATTTGATCCTACTATCGCAGAGTGTCGGATTCAAGTAGCGAAGCATTCCAATATGCTGGTGCATGCCCTACAGCTGGATTGGTATGGGTGAGTGATACAAGGGGAATCCCACGGTCATTCCTATCCTCTAATGCCAAGGCGGATGCTATGCAAGTTAAAATCCTCTTGTTGGGTGTCATCTCCTTCCCATGTTAAGTGTACGTGCTCTTCACTATGTTGCAAGGCAATTATATGGAAATCTTCGTCGTCAATGGATTCCCAATCTCCCATTTGCGGCTCGAGTTTTGGAGGTTCTTCCTTTCTCTCTTTTGTAAGCTCCTTAATGTCGAACAAGGGGTTGACTCCCTCAAGTGGTTTATCAATATAGTCATTCAGATTCGTTAAATCGTTAAACGCTTTGGCCATTCATTCAATTTTCGCTTCTTGGGATCTAGTGAAGGACACTTCCTTCTGCCTTGGTACATCTGCTTTCTTCATGGTCCCATAGACGAAGTGGTCATATAGAGACCATTTCGATAAGGTAGGGAACAAGTTGGCTTGTGGGTCGTTCGATTGGTAACCTAACCCTATGTGTTTGCATATTTTCGTTAAGACAACGGGTTCGACGCAACCTTGCTTGTTTTTACCAAGTGCGGTGTGGGGGATGTACCCAAGCTGATATATAAGGTCCCACCCTTTTATCACGGTTGGGTTGATGTCGTAGAGTTTGGTGAGGTCTGGGCCAACCTCTCTTCTTATTAATTTTTGTCAACACGTTGAGGAAGAACTAGGAGTGGTAGGGGGACGAACTTTCACAATGGTTGTCTCGTCAGGTTTCGGGCCTTCTGAATGTGGCCTATTTTTAATACAGAATCATGGGTTGTCAGAATACTCGCAGCATAATCAGTGTCCATCACCTGGAGGGTGCATCAGTGTATATACGGACGATGGAGTCCTCGTACAGAAATTTGACGCATTGATGGTATGTGGACGCGACAACTTTCATTGACTCTAACCATTTTCTTTCTAAGATAAGATTGTACGTACTAGCAGAATCAGAAACATGGAAACTGACATCTTTCGTTACAGGTCCAAGGCAAACCTGTAGTTTGATAGTTCCTTTGACGAAACGACGCGGGCCGTCATAAGCTATGAGTGATAGTGTCGAGGGTCTGACATCCTGCTTCGAGTATTCGAGCGTCTTTAACATTGTGATAAGGAAGATATTAAGTCCTGCTCCTTTATCAACCAATGCATGGGGTACGGAGAATCCTCTTATTATGACCGTGAGGTATAAGGGAGCTACGCTTCCGCAGAGTGATTCCTTAGGCATGTCTGTGTCCGTGAAAGCGAGAGCTAGAGGTTGCACCATGACTGAGGCGATTTGATGTAGCTCATCCAATGTTGTGTCATCATCCACTTGTGTGTCTTCAAGTGTCCTTATCAGTAGTCGGTGATGGTCAGGCAATGCTTGATGAGTTTTAGTATAAATATCTAGGCTGGGATATTTTAAAGATGCCGCAGAAGGTCATATTCTTGCTCTGGCTCCAGTGTAATTTCTTTGCTTGACCGATGAGCCTTGGGTGCAGGTGGTTGGAGTGGTTGAGGTACAGGGATTGGTGGAGAGATAATGTGAGGTGGAGGCGGCAAGTTAACTTCTCTTTCTCTCACGTTCCCCTCCGGTGGTTGTGTGTTCATGAAATCCATATTTCGAGGGAAAGGCGGAGGTGGATAGTTGGTTCCTAATTTAAGAATCTGGCAAGTCGGTTGTTGATCGACCCTGGTGTGGCTTGACGTTGATGTGCTTGTGAAGTGAGTGGAATTCGAGGTTGGGGCGCTTACTCTCACGGTGCCGCTCCAAGGCGGGAGGTACTTTGTGTAATCGTCTTCATCTAGGAAAGCAAAGGCCAGTGTCTCACACGAGTCGGGATGTTCTTCTCGCTCGCTTTCTTGTATGTTTAGCGAACACTTAGTTTTTATTTCATTTTCTTAGCTTGAAGCTTTTCGAGTGACACTTTCTACCCATGCGGCAATTTGTGCTGCAGTTTGAAAGACATGATCTTCATACTCGGGTTCATAATAAGATGAGGGGAGGGGTAATGGTGTTGGTTCAGGATTTGGGGGGGTTGAAGGTTCTGGTGGGCGACTATGGAAGAATGGTCTTCGGGCCCTAAAAGAGTGGACTCATATCTAGGTGAATTTTGGATAAGGAGGTGGACTAAGCGAGGCGATACGAGTGATGAAGGCCGAGGGATGTGGGGGTAAAGGAACTCTCATAGGGGTGGCAAAAGTGTCAAAAGGTTAGATGCGAGTGATTAAGGTGGAGGGCCGGAAGGAGGATTGACCGGAAAGATCCACGGTAGTGACCTGGGCCGGTGTTGCTTGGTTGTGGTTAGGCATAAGATTATTAATGATCCCTAAATTTTGTTGGGATTGGTTATTGTTAGGGTTATGATTCCTAAGCGCTTCCCAATTGATTTGGTTTCGATCATTAATGTCATAGATGACATCCCAGAGGACCCATCAGTCTTCTAGGTTGTGTCCCACGTATCGATGGAATGCACAGTATTTGTTATAGTCTAGATTTGTCGGCCATGGTCAGGGTCTTTCCTGCGAGAATCGGAGGAGATTCTGAGTGTTAAGGAGATGGAAGATGTTGAGAATCGTATCAGGCAAAGGGGGACAGTGTTCCTGCCTTAGCTGGTAGGGACCTCTAGCTAGGTTGAAGTTTCTCGGTGGGGGTACGTTATTATAGTTTGGCGCGTGGGCCGGTCGATTCTATGTCGTATTTTTGTTCTGATAGGTGTTGGGATATTGGTTTCTATTCTGGTACTGGCCCTGATTCTGGTTCTGGCCTTAATTTTGATTTGCATATCTTTGTTGGTTAGTGCTTTGGTTTTGGTTGGCATATCTTTATTGATTAGTGTCTTGGTTTTGGTTTGTGTACCATTGTTGATTTTGAGTTTGCCCAAAGTTTCTCGGTTGGAAGTTTCCGTTCCCAGAGTTTTGTCCTTGGTTGACAACAGTGTTGACTTGTTCGGTTCCTGAGGCTTTCTTATTATTTTTTTACTTTGATTCACTAGAAGAGCCTACTTTTGACGTGACTATGGATAGGGCAAGGTCTCCACCTTTAATGTGTCGCACTAGTCAGGATGCCCAAGAGTGGAGTGCAGTGAAGTCGGGGCAATCACTTATGATAAGCGCGCTCTTCAACGGTTCCCTAGTATTGTCGATAATAATATCAACTGAGTCTTTCTCTTTCATTGACATGTCGGTCCTGGCAGTGAGTTTCCTCCATCTGGCGACGAAGTCGGTGAATTCTTCATCGGGTCCTTGCTTTGCCACCATTAGATCACTGAGACTGACTGTCTATTGGATCAAGTGTTTGTATTGGTCTAGGAATTGACCGACTAATTCATCGAATATTTCTATCTTATAGAGCGGGAGTCCCGTAAACCAATCTAGAGTTTCTCCTTCTAATAAGCGTTGGAAATAGTGGATGAGAAGTCCTGGATTATCACGTATGGGTCAACAATCATTGCAAAGTGATGGTTCGAATTTTTCGTGTCGTTATATTTGATAAATTTTGGCTGTTTAAACCCTATTGGTAAGTTAAATTCAACGTCCCAGTAGAAATTGTCGAATCCAAATGAGTGACCAGGGCGTTCTCTCTTGGTCATGTACTCGTCGAGCATTTTAGGGAGATCTTCAATTTTGATAGTGCTATCTTTTGGAGCAACCCGTGAGCCAACCTTGTCTGGAGAGTCCTCGTTAAAGAATGTGTGAGCAGGTTGCCTCAATGGTGTGGCACGGGCCGACACCGTGCTCGGGATAGGCGGTGGCCTTTCTTATCGTTCTCGTTCTTCTAAATATTATCCTGACCTAATGGTCTCGTATGCGGCAGCCAATCATCAAAGCAATTCCTCGGAGTAATCATCTCCTCTTTGTATTCTTTGAATACCGAGTTCTACGATTTGTTGAGCAATAAGGTTTTGTCCAGTGTTGCCATCCCTCCCATTATGATTATTATCGATGTGTAGGGTAGAGAAGGGATTTTCTTGTTTGCCAGCCATGTTAATCTCAGGTTGTCATAGGCTGGAATTGTAAAGTGGTTCTTCGTCATACATGGGGTTGTCATGATATCCGCACAATGGTGGATCCCCTAAACTCATTCTTCGTATACCAGACATCTCGAGTCTTTGACGAAGACTCATATATTTAAGGAAATCTAAACGATGCGATGGAAATAAAAAAAAAAAAGTAAAATAAAAACTATCTAAGAGAGGAGTTTGCAAAGGTGTCCCATGGCAATCGCCAGTCTATTGGTGCACGCTTTTTCTGGGTTCCTCTTAGTCCCCGTTGAATCAGTGGTCCAATTCTGTCCAGGTGGACTCTAGCGATGCAGTGTTTGAAATGTTAGAAATAAAATAAAAAAAGGGAAAATTTCTAGGAAGGTTCCTAGTTTGTTACGACCGCCAGCTGCAAATATTTAACGACGCTGCAACACGTCAGTGATCACACTTTAGAGCGGGTGTGGGTTACTTCTTTACTGAATCGTCTGCCTGCGAACGTCAGCAGCACTGGCTCTTCTTATAATTTAGATAGTTTTGTTTTCCTTTTCTTTCCCTGTTATTGCTATGATTCTGGTTTATTTAAATTTCCTAATTCTATTATGAGTCTAGTTATGTGAGTTTATTATAGTGATCTAGTCTAATATTCTAATCCTATTAGGAGTCTAATTAATTTTAGTGTCCTAATACTACCAGAAGTCCAATTAATATTAGTCTCCTAATTGTGCTAGGGGTCTAATTAATTTGAATGTTCTAATTTTATTAGAATTCTAATTAATTTAGTTTCCTAATGTTACTAGGAATACAAATATGTTGATTTTAATGAATCTCTAATTAAATCAAGCATGCTAATTATACTGAAATTCTAAGTAAAGCAAGTATACTAGTTCTACTGCAATTCTGATTGGAATAGAGAACTAATTTTACCAAAACTCTAATTTAAGTAATTAAAAAAAATATAATTAAAGGAAAGGAGCCGATTTTGTTAAAATTCCGATTATAGCAATAAATTAATTATACTTGAAATCTAATTAAAGCAATAAATTGACTAGAATTATGATCAAAGCAATAAATTGACTATACTAGAATCATGGGAAAATAACGAAGCTAATTTTATCAAATTTTCTAATCAGGTCAAGGAATTAACTTTACTAAAAAAATTTGATTTAAAATAATGAATTAGCTATACTAAAATGTTATTTGAGATAAAGGAACTACCTTTTACTAATTCTGATTAAAGTAATAAATTATATTATACTAAAATTCTAACTGAAGCAATGAATTAATTTTACTAAAATTCCAATTACAGCAATGAATTAATCCTACTAAAATTTAAGAAAAAGGAGTTTTTGGCCCGCTATGCTAAGGAGGATTGGCCTCGTTCCCGAGTACCCTCCATAAGCTCCTTTGGGCAAATCAGGTGGCTGAGATTAAAGTAAATTAAATTTTGGATTATAAAGTAGTATTTTTTAGCTTTTTAGAGCCGTTTTCAAGATTATAATGATAGATTAAATTATGAAATTAGAATTTTAGAAAACTAAATTAATATTTGGGGTTTTAGAAATATTAAACTAAGGAATTAAACCTATAATTAAAATTTTAAGGACTAAATTTGGATCTAAAATCAGAAAATCAAACCGTATGATTAAGGACTGTGATTCTAGAAACTAAGAGCTAGAACCAGAGATTAATGATAGGATTGGAGATTAAGATTTTTAGAACATAATTAAAGTCTATGGTTGATGAATTAGGCCGTCAGATTAAGGACTGGTTCTAGAACCTAAGAACTAGACCCAGGTATTAAAATTACGGTCTAAATAAAAGGGTTTACGGTCTAAAACTGAAAATTTATTATTAATAATTGAAACTAAGAGAAATCCTAAATCTAAAACTAAGATTTTTACCTATGACCGGGGCTGCGGAGAGGAATCTCAAAAATTCGAAGCTTGAATCTCGAAATCATGACTAGGTTCCTCTATGTGTTCCTTCTCGGAGTTCTCTGATTTCAGAATTCCAAAAAAATTCGTTCTCCCTCGTGTTGTGTGCCTCTCTTTGGAGCGAATTAGAAAAAAGTCTTTTATAAATTTTTCTCCAATTAAACGCCATGTTTCAGGTGTTTAACTAGATTGCGTGTCGATCTCCCGGTGCTTAATCGCTTTAAATCGGTCACCGACTCAATGAGCTACCGGCAGACTTGCTAGCGAGTTTCCTAGTTCTAACAAAGTTAGGACTAATTGCGCGCTTGGTGTAGGGTGTGTAATCTGATTAAGCATCTCTTTCGGAGCGTTTAATCAAGGAAGCTTGGGGGCCATGGACTATAAGACTAGGTCGGGCATAGGCCAATTGTGTGCCGGTAGTCGGGTTCTCAACCGATCGCACGTCTCGTGTGAGGCGCGTGATCGAGTCTCGAAGTAGTATATACCAAACAAAAAAGAAAAAAAAGTGTATATACCAAACAAAAAAGAAAAAAAAGTGTTACCATCAAATCCAAAAAAAATTAGAAAAGCAAAAACCTCAAAAAGATATTGTCTGAAAAGAGAAAGAAAAAAAATTATGGAAAAGAAAAGTGGGGCATGTACAGTAAAAATTCCCCAAGGAAGAAGAGTATTACGACAACTAGAACTCTATCAAGGAAACCTTCTTAACCGAAGATACCTTCAAAAATTCCTAACCTCACCTATGGCCAAGATACATCCAGAGAAAAAGTTGGCTTTAAGGTCTATGAGCAGTCACAGTATCCATTAAGTCAGCACGAGCAAAGCTGAGAGATGACAAAGGAATCTCCATCTAGCCGGCTATGACGGAATTGACGTCCATATCGTGGTCTTTGAAAAATAATATATAAAGGAGAAAAAAAAAAAAAAAATATATATATATATATATATATATACAAGCTCAAAGCAAAATGGACGTGGAAAAAATCAGAAAGGGCACCATGGGTAAAAAGAGCGAGCTTATGCGGACCAGGTGAAAGACTGAAAGGGCGCCTAGGATAAAAATACAAACCCATGGATATAGTGAAAACCTGAAAGGGCGCAATGGGTAAAAAGAGGGCAACGACGGGTACGGCGAAAACCCGTCTTGGGTACTGTGAGTAAAAATGTTCAAAGGAAACAGAAGAAATCGGTTACTCCGTGGGTTTTGATTCTATGCTTTGATCTTCATTTGGGCCGCTCATGTTAGTTCAAATCGGATCTTGATCAAGGATATCTTTGGATCACACCGTCAAATGTATGACCCGAGGTAAAGATAAAAGGGTTGACACAATCCAAAGGGATGGATGTTCCGACCTTGGTAAAAGTTTTGAACCTCACTTGGGTCCAACCACATGAACGGGTTCGGTAATGCTCGGAATGGGACCCGTGACTTTGTCTCGTTGTTGAGGCATCAAACAAAGGAAACGAGAGGAACACATTTGTAAAAGATAATAAATTTTCCTTTCCCATTTTCAGGTCGACACTGTACACATCACACCCTGAGAGGATTGGTTTGATGATCGGAAGGGCCACATTTGCAAAAGATAATAAATTTTCCTTTCCCATTTTCAGGCCGACACTGTGCACACCCTCACCCCGAGATGATCAGTCTAATGACCAGTGTCTCCCTTCACCGAGAAAGGAGAGGACCACATTTGTAAAAGATAATAAATTTTTATTTCTCATTTTCATCGCCATACTATGTGCACCACTTCCCAAAAGGATGATCGGCACAATACCCAATTTCTCCCATTTACAAAAGCAAAGAAGATAGAATTTGTGTAAAATAATAGATTTCCATTTACGTGTCTATACTACGCTTACACCACATCTCCAAAAAATAATCAGTGTAATGCCTTGCATACCCTTTACAAAATTGAAAAGCAATAAAAATATGAAGAAAATATATATACCCAAAAAAATCTAATAGGGGTTCTTATGCACCTCCCTGTGGTGATTTGATCTATGCAAAAGGTATGTGCAGGTCTAGGTCAACGACGCAACTCGCGCTTTAAAGCATGAATCTCGCTCGTAAGGCATCCTCCCGAGCATCCCGATTAGTCATCCAGCAGCCACAAAGGCTCTTATACCGCTTCCAGAAAGCATCAGTAGCACCAAGAGCATCACTCAGGACTCCTTCCAGACGAAGGACCTCACACTCTGTAAAATCAGCTCTTGGTTCGGCGACATCTACTCTAACCTTGTGTTTCTCTAAACATTCGTGCAAGGCCCATTTCTCATCTACCAGCAGCTCAATCCGAGCCAAAAGTGCCAACTCTTTCCTCTGCCAAGGCTGCTCCCCTCTGCACCACTACTCTCTGCTTGATCCACGCAATGGATAGAGGGCCTCTCATATAGCAGCCAGGCCTCATACCCCAGAGAAGTCATAAGGGAATCCCCTTGCTCCAAGCTGCACATATGCGTCAACTGAAGCATCTCCTAAAGAACGGCTATTCTATCCAAGTCCCTAGAGGACCCTCGAGAAAAGATAAATCCACACCGAGGAGGTCTCTCCGAGCAGGGCAGCTGCTCAGTATAACCAAACTGGCACAGTACCCGAGAAGGAAAATAATGGGTGCTACAAGCCAAGCCAAGAAGCGTGATGCCCTCATGATCTCTAGATCAAACTACTGGGAAGGTCATGTCCAACCATGGAAGCCTCCACACCAGCTCAGCCTCAGCCAGCCAAAGTTTCAGCTCCCACATATTCCCTCGTGGCAACTTATGGCATCGGGCCAAAAAGCAGTGAGCCGCCTCTCCATGAACCACATAAAAGCGGGGCATAGGCCCCAAAATGTCAAGATGCTCCCCAAGCCAAACCTGGAGCAGAACGAGGCATCCCCGGAGGCACTCAACCTTGCCCAAAGCAAAAGCTTTAAGAAAATGGTAAAGCTCCGCCAGTACCATATGCATCACAGAGCGACCCTCCTTAAGTTTCGTCAGCATGTCAAAAAGTGCAAGAGAGAAGCTCTTCCCCCAATGTAGAAAAGGACCTCTGAGAGAAGGCAGAGAGTGAAGCTTTTACATTATGGATGTTTCTAACTGGAAATTTTTGCAAGCTTTCATCACTAAAAACCTCTCTCAGAAATTTCATCGAGCACCTTATGGGCCCATCGACAAATCTTTTCTCATAATCAGCTTTCTTCAAACCGAAAGTCGTGTGGGCGGCTATAGCATAACCTGGTTTCAACACTATCCTGGTAAGACCTCTATGTAGCTTCAAACCTAATAGGTGGGAGAGTTCTTCAAGAGTGGGAGTTAGCTCACGGTTCCCAAAGCAGATGACATGGGTACCCACGTCCCAATGCGAAGCCACCACGTAAAGGAAATCCCAAAGCAAAGGAATATCCAGGAAGGACGGGAGACCGGCCAACCTGAATTGGCCCAAACCCGCCAGCTCGCTTTCATTCAAGCTATCGAGCCATTTCTTCAAAAAATTGGGCCCTATGCCCAAAGAGGGAAGTATAAAAGTCCCGGACCCCCCAAAAGAGGCAGGGTCGGAAAGCGGGTCCATGATCATACAAAGACGTTTTGAGAAATTATAATTCAATGTAGGACAATGGGCCCACCATCGGGAAAGAGAAAAGAAAAAAATAGTAGCAAAAATCCAAAACCCAACTAGAAATAAAGGAAAAAGGGGGCATTCTCGGGTCTTAAAGACCCCACACTACCCAAAAAATACTTAGCGTGTGTAATACACACACTAGTTCAAAATCCCCTAGATTTTGCCTAGTGTGTATATTACACAGGCTAAGCCAAAAAGTCCCCAAAAAATGCCTAGCGTGTATAATATACACGCTAGGCCATTTCTAAAGAAATTTTTCCTAGCATGTATATTACACACGCTGGGCCAGAAAACCCCCAATAAAAAGAGAGAGGGAATTTGGGAGTTTATTTTTTACTGGTCCTTTAACCAGCTTACATACACTTTCTTCTCATACAAAGCACCCCAGGTTACATGCTGGGATACCAACATTCGCCATCTAACCTATCTGCCTGATTTTATTTCAAGTACCACCCACATAAACACACAGGGTTTGGCCTTTTTTAAACCAAATACACAACCCAAGGGCCAGTTTCCCAATTCGGGGCCCATCCTGCAGATAATCAAGCACGTCACATCTAGAAGAAAGGGATCGAACAAATAGAAGGGGAAAGTGATAACATTCATTCCAAATCATCCAAAATGTGTTCAATTATCCATTACATTTAATTCCCAAAAATAAAAGAAGAATGTTTAAAAGTCTCAAATGTTTATCAAAAGTAGAAAAAGAAAAGTAGGCTGCTCTTAATCTGTGCCCTTGGTCCTCTTTTGTCTGTGCGAGGTACTCTGATAAGTCCGCACATCCCCCACCCGAGACCTCACCTGGGACAGTCTACTGAGCAATAAGCGCGACTCCTTTTCACGAGCACACTGCAAGCATCACACTAAAAGGTCAGACAAGGTTGATTGAAAATAGGGCAGCAAAGCAACAAGCAGAATCAATCAGTGCCAGACTCACCACTTCCACGTCTCGAAGGCCAGCAATGTTACGGTAGTGTTCCGCCTGATTAATAGCAGACTCATAATCCTGTAAGGGGGAGAGAGAAAGAGAGGTCAGCTATATGAGAAATGATACAAAGACAGGCATATCCTCAAAATAATAGGCAGGTAAGAAAACTCACCCCCGAAACCAACTCAGGAGGAGGGACCCTAACTGCCTCAGCCGATAAACGAGCCCACTCTGCCACATCAGCACAGAGGCCCGAGAGGAGCGCGTCGTCAAGACACCTAAAGGTCCCCTGGGTCCCCATAGTCGAGGCCCCTGAGCCCCTCGCACCAGAAGGGTCTGAAGGACCAACACTTGATGCCTCTGTAGGACTCGCCTCGGCCACGTCCTCATCAGAATCCTCCTCTCCCTCAAACTAAAAAAGAGGCAGAAATCCAGTCAATATGGAAAAATCAAGACATACAGGAATGCATACGAAAGAGAGGGAAAAGAGGAAGAATACCTGAGATCCCGGGCCTCTGAATGCCAAAAAGTTGGCACCTGACATAATACATGCGAAGAGGGACCGGTACAAGAGAGACTCAGACCACATCTGATACCCTCCATGCTCAAAGAGACCATCAACGGGGAGTCCATGGTGAAGGAGTCCATCTGCAAGCTCCTCAATCATACCCTTCAGTGACATAACATCCTTGGGAGGACCGTGCGGCACCGCGAAGTAGTCCCGGTACTGACGCATCACCCTCTCCCCCAGGTAATATGCTCTAACCCAGGAGCCATAAAAGAAGATGATGTGACGATCAATAAATAGCTGGGACTGACCCACGACAGCACAATCCTAGAAAGGGGAGCCGACATAAGGATCAAAGGTCACCTACTCAGAAAAGAAGGACCCTATTAGTTAAAGCAACACCATCTAAAAACCCAAGGAAGAGAGAGAGAGAAGGGGAAGGTGGATACCTGCTTCGGGATCATCAGGTCAAACTGGGACCTCAGACCCAGTTCCATATGCTTCATCCCCAGGTCCCTACGATGACTCTTGTGTCAGCTGCTCATGAGCGGATATGTGAACTCATTTGAGAAGAGGAGGGGGCGGCCTGACTGGAAGTGTAAATATCCCCAAATCTGAAAGGATGAACAAGTAGAAAAATATGTCAAAAGAAAGCAAAAAGACAAACCATGGGTGATGGGAAAATGAAGAAAGAAATCAATCACCTCGATCGCAGGCCAGAAGCCGAGAACAGAGGCCACGCCCCAGACTAAGGCCCTGACCAAGCTGGCCATCAACATGACATATCCTGCTCCCCCCAGTAGAAACGATGCAAATTCTCCCAATTTCCCATCAGACTGAGGAGGGATAGCGAGATTCGACCACCACTAGTATTAGAGAGAATGGTCTTACCCAACAGGAAAAGGAGCAAGATACGGGCAAGCATCAATGCACGCTCGAGCTCAATGACGATATCCGACTGGTCCGGATCCACCAACTTGTCAATATCAAATTGATCAACTAGCCAGGATAGCTTGACCTCAGAGTCAGTCATATCACGGGAGGTGGGGTAATCCCCGATCAGCTCAATCACCTCTACACAGTCTGGTATGCAAGGAGGAACCACAGGTATCCCTCCTATCCCGATCATGGTAATCATGGACCAGTCCACTGGGGTGATGGTCATCTCAGCCATGGACATATGGAAGGTCATCGTCTCAGGCCGGAACCGCCCCACCAGGGCCTTCACGTATGTCATTTCCCCCCTCATGGCCGGGCATGAAAAGAAGTCCCCAAAGCCGGCCTGGGCCAGAAGGAACCTCACAACCTGGGGGAGATGAACGTAGAGGCGCTAGAGGTTGAACCAACCTCTATAGCCAAAGAATACATCTTTTACCTTACTAGCTATACCAAAGTTGGAGATATGGGTGTATTGCTGATGCGGTAACCCACGGCATGCGGCTTCGCCCTACATTTCCCACCAATCGCGAGAAGGGCGCTGCACCTGAATAAGGTGTTCCCCTATGGCACCATAAGTCACATCGGGACCACCCTCATGACCAAGGTCCTCTTCACTCGACATCCTAAAAGGGGAACATGCAGCAAATACATAAAAATCACTATCGTCATCAACCCAAAATCAGAATCAAATCATCAAGGGCGTTGTTAAAAATATCAGATCGAAGGAACGTGAGTATGCCTCTCTCATGCTAGATATTTTTCCAAAAAAAAGGGCACACCCAAAAACAAAAAAAAATCATCAAGTCATACACCCTTCCAAAAAAAAGGAGAAGAAAATCTTTACAAAAATCCTCTCAAAATTTCGATTAAAAAACCCCACAATGCATACACACTGAAATTATGGTTGGGGAGGCATTCAAAAATTCAAAATCATATCACTTTTTTTTATCATGTATTTTAAAAAAAATCAAGATCACAATGGTGTAGGAAGGAAAATCAAAATTTTCGAACAAAAACCCATCCATTTTCCAAAAAGAGTTAAAATACTCCCTCTTTTCAAACCAAAATTTATGCGAATGAATGCAACTGTCATGAAATAGATCACACATGCAGAGAAAATCATTTAGATAGGTCATACATACAAAGATCATCATCTCTATCCCAAAAAACCCTAACCACATTGGAAATAAATCAAAGAAAATAGGGTTTAAAATGATTACCTTGAAGAAGAGAAGAACCCTAGAACTGGCGAGAGAAAACGTGATTAATCGGCAATGTTGAACAATTGCGCGATGTCAAGGTTCAAATCGAATCAATAGAGCACAAGGAGAACCTTCCATTTCGATTTAGAAGAGAGGGGGGAAAGAAATATTTGAAAAAACACCCTCCCTGCTCGGGCCGGCCGATTTAAGGCACCTTAAATTTGCCAGATTTGCCCTAATTATACACGCTAGGCATAAATCTGCCAGATTTGGCCTTGCGTGTATAATATACACACTAGGCTTAAAATCCTCCCTTACATATGTATGTTCCTTCTAGGTGCATACGTATGTGTAACCCTAAAAATAATATATATATATATATAAATAAAAAATAATAGAAAAAAGAGAGACTGTGGCACACGTCCCAATAAGCGTGCCGACTTCCATTCGACCTGCTTGGGGATCGTGCTAAAATAAAATGTTTAAGGACAATGAGCACGCTCAAAATCCCAAACAAACATGAAAAATGAAAACAAAAAAATATATATATATAATAAAATGCACAAAATATCAAAAATATGAAACTCATAAAAAATCGACACACACTCCCAAAAAGAGTTGCGACATCAATTCACTCCGCTCGGGTAGTTGTGCTCAAGTAACCTCGAGATCAATGGGTTCGTCAAAAGACCTCAAACCCTGCTTTACATAGGGGCACCCGTGGTCAGTTGAATGGGACAATCAATGCCTCATGCGATTGGACACAAACTGTGGATCTTCGCGTCTTTGTATCACGCTAATTTTTATGTATAGGTCGATCACCCTCCCGCTCGCGGGGCTGTTTTATTCAGAATAAAACTTGAATATCGAACATCATCAAATCATATCAAGGAGCGGACGTTTTTCCCAACATATTGGGCTTTCGCAAACTCGCACCATCTCAGTCATGCCTAGTAATGTCGCTAAGCACTTAGGGACCGATAGCCTTGAGGAATGGACATTTTTTTCGATATACAGGGCTTCCGTATACTCACCATGTTACCATCTGATGTTTGAGGTTCGCTTTGAATACAGTAAACTCGTTAGCATGCCTTGGGCCTCTTCGGACATCTTTTTCTTTGGCATTCGATCATTAGTGATCGGATACCAAAGAGGGGCGTCTGTAGACACCCAAATTTGGCCCAAGCCCCAATCGAAACATACTTTGAGAAAGGCGGCACCCTCGTGCTTCTGATAGCACTTCCCATACCCTTAGGAACTTTAAACCCTTAGAACTCAACCTCAACCCCAACCCTTAGGAGCCTATGCCCGACCACCTTTGGGAGCTAAACCTAACCTATAGAACCCCTCCTGAACCCGCTTCACACCCTCCTGAGCAGTGATTGGAAAAGGTAGTACCAAAGCTTATTGGGACCTCTGCTGGGATTGGATCATACACCAATGGAAAGTATAGGCTCCCAGCTTTCCAACAAGCTAAGAACCATCCCAATTCGAGTCATACACTAAAAGTTATGGCAATTTGGGTTTGGGGCAGAGCTGGGGGCATTTTGCCTAGCGTGCATAATATACACGCTAGGCCATTTCTGAAGGAATTTTGCCTAGCGTGTATATATACACGCTATGCCATTTTCTGGAAGAATTTGGCCTAGCGTGTATAATATACATGCTAAGCCAAATGGGCACCACAATGGTTCTAAACTTCACCTGTGCATCAGATATGCCTAGTGTGTATAATATACACTCACAAATAGCTGTGAGAGATTTTGCTCGAATTTCACTTTTGGGGTTTGACTTGTTGACCATTCCCATGCTTAGGGTGAGTTTCTTTAGGACTGTTGCACCCCCATTTACCTATTTGCAACCCCCTAGTCATATGAAACCTCACCCTATTATCTACCATTGAACCCATCCTCACACCTATCCATGACCTTGAAAAACTCAAAAACCTTAGATTTAGGATTACCTAATTGCTAATTCCATTAGCCCTTAAGTATCCCCCTAATATACTCCTTTTCTATAAATAGAGAGGCACCCCCCCTTACTAAGGGCTTGAAAAAAATTTCAAAAGAGAGAAAGATTAGAGATTTTCTTCTCTCCTATGGCGCACCAAACCCATATAAATTCCATAATTCAAAACCCTTCCTTAGACCCCATCTTCCATTAAAAATCATGTAGCCTAAGTGAGCACTACCCCCTAGCCTGTTTCTCCTACCCCTTAGCTATCAAGCCTTAGAGGTTAGAACCCATCGTCCAACCACTCAAGCCATCGGAAGCTCATCAGGTGCACCTACACAAAGGTCCACAGCCATGCTACAAGGGCCCGAGAGCTCCGACTCTCCCCTCTACTCCTCTACCTTCTTTGCTTTTCCTTTATCCAAGGATTCAAGCCGTTACGCCGTCAAATTTTCAGTGTTTTTGGAGAGCTTGATAGGATCATAGTGCCTTCAGGCAAGAGGAAGTGCCATTTTATTTATTTTATTTTGGCCATAAGTAGAGACCGCTTTCGAGCGGGTTGATTGGGTACCTAACACCTTCCCGATCAATAACCGAAGCCCTACCCAAGAGTCTTTGGCATTAGATCGATGAATCAAAGTCATATTTTTGCACTTCGGTGCTCTTAATATTGATGTAGGTTTCCCGAGACACAAAAAGCTCCGGGTGGCGACTCTAAGTTTGTAGTAAAGAGCGCATCATTGTGATGGACTCGTGAGAGCCCACTATTGCACACCTACCCTACCCCCAATTAGATTCAATATGACGTGAGAGGAACATGTGGCTAGGACGTTGAGGGAGTATTACACATCGGCTACTCTAGCACCTCTCTCGTGTATCCGTGTACTAGCAGCGCCCAGTAATGGGGTTTTCGAGATCAAGCCCAACTTGATTCAACTGCATCTTATTTTTTATGGGCATGGTAAAAAGGATCCCCATATGCATTTAAGGTGCTTTCTAGAAATTTGTGCTACTTTTAAGATCAAAAACTTATCGGAAGAGGCCACTCATTTGAGGCTTTTTCTATTTTCACTTAGAGATAGGATAAAGCAATGGCTGAACTCTTTGCCCATCGACTCAATTGCTAGTTGGGAAGAGTTACAAAACATATATTTTAATAAGTACTTTCTAACCTACAAGACGAGTTGGTTCCGAAAGGCAATTACCGCATTTTGTCAATCTCGAAAGAGTCTTTTCATGAGAGCTAGAAATGCTTTAACGGGCTTTTGCATGAGTGCCCTCATCATGAGGTCTCGTTCTAGGAAATGGTGCTCAGTTTCTACGAAGGCTTAAATGAACAAACCTAGCATATGATTGACGTCACTTGTGGAGATATGTTTCTTACATTAACCGCAAACGATGCTTGGGAACTCTTCGAAACCCTCAGTGAGAACTCAGTGCAAAACACTGCATCACGTAGGGCTGATTCAGAGAATTTAAGGAAATCACCTTCTAAGCAAGGAGGATTGAATAAATTAAATTCAATGATGATCTTTTTCCCAAAGTTGAGGCTTTGGAGAATAAAACTTTAGTCCATGTTGGGTATAAAATCACGCCCAACATCTCACAAAGGTGAGGATTGTGGCATCCACCGCAGCCCAGCTCCTATGGTTCCTACACACCCTGTTGCCCCTTTATACCCCACAATGACTCAAGAACATTCGGTTGTGGAAAGTTCCTTTCAATTCTTGGACAATAATTATGGTTGTGTAAATATTTACAATCCAAGCTAGAGGAACCATCTAAATTTATCCCGGCAGAACAACTCGATGCGGGGGAACAATCAGTCCCAATGAACGCTTCACAAATCTGTCCCAATGAACGCTTTGCAATCTTTTTTGCCATATGAGGGACAACAATACTATAAGACTCCCTAGAATAACTCTTCAAAGGAAGGTGCGTTGCAGGCAGTTCAGCACTAGCAACAATAGGGCCGACACCAAGAACATTTACTCCACACTCATGCATTCTACGTTCGTACTAGGAATCTAGATTAGGCAACTAGCGACAGCTTTGACCAAGAGAGATGAAGATCGGTTTCCATCTCAACCAGTAAATAATCCAAAAGGTCAAGTTATGGCTGGGGAGACTTCCTCTCCCCCTAACCCACCGTGCCCCGATGAGCACTTGGACCTCGTCGAGCTACAAACGCACCCGTAGCGCTTCTTGGGAGGCAACCCAAGTCCCATGTAAATTACTACTTTAGAATTTTAATTTTTATTAGATTTGATGAGTTTTTGTGTGTGTGTAGGATGTAGGTGTACGAATTTGATTAAAGACAAATAAAAATATTTATAAAAAAAAAAGACAAATTTTTAGGTGAGTTTTAGTGAAATCTGGGCAGAGAACCAAGTTCTCTACCAAATTTCGATCAGTCAAAATTGATTTCAACCAGTCGAATTGCTCAAGAAAGAAGGAATGCAGCGATTTTCGATTGGTCATGTTTGAGTCGACCTATCGAAACCTCTATCCTATAATATAAACCAAAGTTTCTGTTCTTGTCTTACTATGTTTCGACCGGTCGAAATGGATTTCGACTGGTCGAGACTAGGGGACTTCGCTTCAAAAAATGAAGCTTCGCTGGAGAATTGATTTTCTCCTAGTTTTTTTACCGTTCGAAATGATTTTGATCAGTTGAGTCCACGGGCCCAGGGCTATATAATGCCCTAAGACCGATCGAAATCACATGTCGACCGGACTTACCCTAGTTCCCCTGCGTCGCCTTCTTCATCCTTGAGCCCCACGAGTCATCGTTGTTTTAATTTATTTTAATTTTGGCACGCCCTTTCACCTTCCAACCTTCCACCTCCCTCATTAAATATGACCCTTCACCTTCCCCACCCCTTTTTTGTTATAAAACCAGTGCCCCATCTCACCCATTCCGTTAATTTTCTTTTTCCTTAAACCCTTTTTCTTGAATCCCTTTCATCATGGCAGAGGAACCCAATTGGTCCAACCTCTGGATGGCCATTACTCATCATTTAAAGAGGGAAGAAGCCGTGATGCTTGAGGCTGAGAAAGAACTGTGGGAGCTTCTGCTCCTATTTGTTTTGGATGTCGAATTTCCAACCCCTTCATCCTCTCCTTCGCCCCCTCCCAATCCCCCTCCGCCTTCTCCCTAATTACTCTTTCTGGCCCGACTTATCTATCCTTTTTCTATTGAAGGCAAGTTGCGGATATCCTCGGTCAGGAGGAGTGAAATCTTTTTGGAGGATCAAATTTTTAACAGCCATGGGACCATTTTCAACGCTTATCTTGATGTGTCTCTAGCTCGCTGCCAATGTTTGGGCGTGTTTAAATTTTTTCTAGGTTTCCATTTCTTATACATAGGTGTTTATATTAATCTTTGTACATATTACATTTTGATTATGAATTAATAAGTTCTTTTTTATTTTTTCTTTTGTGTTCTTTCTTTTTCATGCTTTGTGGCTGCTCCATTTATTTTAAGGTGCTGGATATAGTTCTTGACAGGTTTGGGGGAGGCACATTGCATTTGTTTGCCCTTGGTATCTCTTGCTTATGTTTTTGGTACTATCCCTGACCTGTCTAGATGAATTTTCTATTGCAACCTTGGGGTATTTTGGCCTTGATTCGGTCAAGCTACAATGTTTATTAGAAGACTGATTCACACCCCTTTTATTCTTGCCCTCTTGCTGTTATTCATGGTGATGGTTTTGTGCAATGAGGGCATAGCACCACTCAGGTTTAGGGGTGTTGTGCTGAATGTGTGGTTTATATATTTAATTTATGCATCTTTTGCTTGACCATTGTTTATATACACCCTCAATACCAGGTTTTCTATATAGTTTTTAAACCATCATTGCTTAGTTTGTCATAGTTTTCGAAACGTAGTCGCTGATGCATGTGAGTTCTAATTTTTAAATATCTATGCAATGTTAGGACTGTTGTTGTTTAGGATTGTTAACTCCAATTTAAACATTTAAGGATGGGTTTGAATTTCATGCTTATAAATTTTTTCACTTGTACCATGCTTAGGTTCAGAAATCAAAGGATTGGTCTAAATTTTGAATATTAGGATCCTAGGAAAGACTATACCTAGTGAGCTTTAGAATTGTTTCCTCATTCATGATGAGTGCTAAATAAATTCATAATACCTTTGAATTCATGCTAACTTGTTTAAATCTCATATACTCTTTCTCGGTTTGTTTATTTTGCATGTTTTATATCATCATGCTAGAATGCATTGTATTTGAACTCAAGACAAATAGGCATCATTACTACCTTTTGAGGAAAAGATCAAAGGCCGTCTTTGGCTCGTTTGAACCTAAAATGCTCCCACCTCATACCGATTTACCTTTTAGCACCCCTTTGAGCATTACTGAAAATCTTTGCCTTAATATGTTTCATGACAAGCCATGATAACCATATCCTGACAGCTTTTGAAAAACTTAAGCTTCACCCTTCAATCTCTGAGAAATTAAGAACGAGGGGCAAGAGTAAATAGAAAGAGGGTAAGTGGAGAGGTGGGATAATGGTGACCACTGGGAGCATAGGGCAGAAATTCTGATGAAAAAGGGAGAGAGAAAAAAAAAAAAAAAAATATATATATATATATATATATATATATATATGTGTGTGTGTGTGTGTGTGTGTGTGTGTGTGTGTGTGTGTGTGAAGAAAAAGTAGAAAAATAAAGAGAAATGAAAGATATAAGGTGATGTCAAAAAGAAAAGGAAAAGAAGGAATGAAAAGAAAATGAAGTTGAAAAAAAAAAAGCAAAAAGGATAAAGGAAATATCTGAAAAATTAAAAAAAAAAGAAAGAGTAAAATGAGAAAAATCAATTGAGCTTATTTTTCGAGTTTCTTAGAGAAATTCGAATCTAATTTCCCCTTCTTTCTTAACCTTTACTTAAGCCCCATTATAATCTTGAAAAAGACCTTTTTGATCCAATCTCGATCGGTAAATGCCTTGTGGAGAGTGATAATACAATGTCTACGGTGTTCTGGTATAACATGCTTAGAATACAAGCATCCTTATTTATGAGAGACCTTTTTAAATTCATTGATGCGCCTTGTTTCTTATAATCGTGTGAAACTTTTTTATTTGCATTGTAACTCCTTCTCACATGTGTGCAAATTAATGAATCATTCATCGGAGCGAAGTTGTTGTGAGTGTATACCTAAGGTGAGGATTGAGTCGAGACTTGGGATTCGATGATTCCTTGTTTCGATTAATCTCATGATAGAACGATCTGAACATTGGTAAATGCACACACGACACTCTAGGCATGAATGAAAGATTTGTCTAAGGATCGGAGTATTGGATTAGTTTGAATAAACAATAATCGAATTAACATGGCATCGGTATTTGAGAATGAAAATTGGCATGCTGAATTGACTATAGGTTTTTGATTTCAAAAATATATACTATATGGAAACCAATTTTGAAAACTCATTTTATCGATGGTTTCGAAAACTGTTTTGAAAGTTTGTGGGTGTCCTCATTGAAAACCCTCAGGAGACAACTCCTCCAGTAGGAATCACCTAGGGGTTTAAAGGCTTGTTGCATATGATAAATGCAATAGTGCCCCTACGAAAGTGGCGTTTACTTTTTAAATTAGCTTGTACATTATTAGATTAGTTTGCTTTTAGGTTATGTTTGTAATGTTGCCTTTGCTTAAGGACTAGCAAAGTTGAGGTTTGGGGGTTGTGATCGGTCTCCAAAATGGTATAAATTATACCCAAATATCAGCCTTGTTAGCCCTCGCTTAACTACTAAATGTTTTTAGTTCATATTGTGTTACAACATGTTTAAAGGCCAGATTTATGTAAAAACAGTTAAAAGAGCAAAGTTAGAGGAAACCCAATGCATTGGCAAGAGAATCCTAGAGGAACCAGGTCAGAGAAGCATAGAATGGTCATCTTGACCGGTCAAGACTGCATTCTCGACCGATCGAGACCACTGAGCAGAGATGTGCCACTAGACGAGAAGAAAGAAGATGAACCAAGCTAGAATGGACTGGTTGAGATACCAGATTTGATCGGTCGAGTGCTCAGCAGCTTCAGAAATATCAAAGTGAACCGGTTGAGTCCAATTCAACCAGTCGACAGAGAGCAAACCGAACAATATAAAATCTGCTTATAATGGGGACCGGTCGAGACCAGTTTGGATCGGTCGAAAATCAAAGAAATCTGAAGCCCCGCAAAGCCTCCGCGATCTGAAGAGCCAATCTGAAGTTTGACCAGTCGAAACCCCTACTTGATCGGTCGAGACAAAGTTTCCACACCAAAAATCAGCTCTTCCAGCTGGGTTTCTCTAGCGTTGCAATCTTCTTCCGAATTCTTCTTCCTAAAACTGATTTTTAGGGATCTTGGAGAGATACTTGCCATGTATAATTCTTCTAGGGCCTTATACTCTATAAATGAGGACCCTAGGGTAAGGTTTAGGCAATCCTCATGGTGGAACTTTTCTAGAGAGTTTTGGAATGAGTATTCGTAGGTTTAGGTTAGATCTAGTTCTTAAATAGAGTGAGATTGTTTTTTATCATCGAGAGGAAACTAATTCAACAATGATGAAGGTCTTATGATCGATGCGTGGTTAAAAGCTTCAGGTCGGGATCTCTTGTAAATTTCAGATAAGTATATAATGATATTCTGCTTCTTTTTATATTGTGAATTTCATTTATGACACGATTGCATGTTTGAGGTTCCAAGAGTCATCGAGAATGTGCGACTATAAAGGTTTAATTCTGTTTAGTTTAATCTCAGTGGTCTTGTAGGCATTGGGGTTAGATTAGAAAGGATATTCACCGACGGACTAGGCCTTGTAGGGTAGTTTTAGTTGATTATCTGTAATGATGTCTTGATGGTTAGATTCATCTAATTCATATACAAAGTGACAGAGCTTGTAGCCTAGAGTGGGAGTACCTGAAATTCAAAATTGGAAAAAGTAGGATTTATTATATACGATTCTGAGATCCAAAAGAATTTCAGACTGCCTTCTCATCTCTTATTTCAAAACTATTTTAGGTTTTATTTTTATTTTTATTTTATATAGGAAACTTAATTTTATATATATTTTTACTTTAAGATAGAAGTTAAATAAGATAAACAACAAATCTCTATGGTTTGACACCCTTGTACTTGACCTAGTACTTTAAAACGTGTGCACTTGCAAGGTTATATTTTAAGACGATCACGCACCTCGAACACACGTATGTGAGTCCATCGCCCACGATCTTAGGCCTAGCTTTCTAAAACAGAGGCATGCATGGTCGGGTAAGGACATTTACCTCCGTAAAATTCCGCTCATGAATGATCTACAACCTACGGTGTTGGAGTTTGTGTAATTTATGCGATTGATAGGCCGGCTTTCGATTGTAAGAGTTTGAGGTTCGAGCAATCTTGGCGGCGATCGAAAACGCAGTGATTCTTTGTCGCGGTAGTCGGGTGTTCGTGCGATTTGGGGATCCTCCAAGATGGAAGACAAGGAAAAAGAAACCCCCAACTCTCCACTCTAACTCACAAATCCAAAACCCATGTAGTTTAGGCGTGGGAAAATTGGGTTTTATGGCTGGGATGTCTGCTCCCATGTGAAATCAGCACACGCAGCCCAGTGTGCGGGTCAACATAGGGCTTCAATTATGGGTCTACATCCCTGGCTTATATTAACTAATGGGTCGGTCTCAAGGCTTTCATTAACGGGTCTTAAGATTTGGGCCGGATTGGCTAATGGGTCATGGTCACTTGGGTTGTCGACTGATGGGTCCCGAATATTAGGCTTTCTTAAGGCCTCCCTTAATAGGAGTCTCATCCTCACGACGCCTCTCTTGCGGAATCACCAGTGATCTCTGGTAAGTGACTGTTTTGGGTTTATACCTACAGGGCTGATTTGGCGCATAGTTAGCACACCGAAAATGTGGGAATCACCAAGTTATTTCAGCGTGAGGCTCCTCCTGACTTATAACTGTGGGAGTGGATTGGGTGCGAAAAAGGGTACAACAAGGATCGGTGTATTAGTGTTATGTTGTCTATGCTATATGTCTATATGTATAAACCAGCATAGGTTTTGGCCATTGAGATTAAACTTGGCCCGATCTCGGGGTTTGAGTTTCAAAGATCAGCTCGCATCAGGAATTGGTCCCAGATTTGCGTTTGGGTGTACTTACCCAATAGAGATAAGTGGGTCAAAGTTCACGTCACAGATGTAAAAAATTTGTCCAAAGTCAAACCGGTTAAAGCAAACTGCATCATCGTCGAAAGTCAATGATTCAACGCTAGCGAAAATTTGGGGTGTTACAAGTGGGGTCCACTCCCTTATGCGCATAGGAGAAAGGAGAGAGAGAGAGAGAGAGAGAGAGAGAGAGAGTTGGGAAGATGAGAGAGAAGGGTCTTGGAAAGGAGACTATGAACAAGTGCCCAATTCTTGCAGCTCTTGTTCCCCCTAGCCCTTGCAAAAATCGAATTTCCTTGGAGCCCTCCTCATTCCACCATTTGCATCTTCTTCTTCTCCTTCTTCTTCTTCTTCTTCTTTTCTCAAACCTCCATTAGAACTCCTTGAAACCTTGAATTTCCCTTCCGAATCTAGACATCAAAACCCACATCTACCACCATTAATCAACTCACCTCTTTCCCCAGTTCAATATATATTAAATTGGGCTTGATCCCAACCCTTTTCACCATTCAACTTGAACCAAACAAGCAAGCAAGAGGAATCCTAGCTAAAGTAATGTCTTGGTTAACCTCTGTATGGAGTTTCTAATCTAGTAGTCTAGGAATTAATCCATAGAGTTTCAAGTTTTCTTGTATTTTTTTTAGGTTTAAATTTTGTAATGGTGGTTATATATATATAACCAGAACCTTGGAGGCCATGCGTGTGATCTATATGATCATGCAAGGTCATCCAATGGTCTAGATTGGCCATCTAGGTTTAGGCCAACATAGTGTAGAGTTCCCTTGATTTTGCTTGAATTTTTCTAGTTTAAAAGGATTTTTTCTTAAGGTTTTGTTTAAAATTCTGGAGCAATATTTGAACAGTAAATTTTTAGTTCATGCATGTGATCTACATGATCATGCAAGGTCATCCAATCGTCTAGATTGATTCACAAGGCTAAGACCAATCAAATTTCGAATTTCCTTGGATTTTTCTTGAGTTTTTGCAAAATAAAATGAGATTTTGATTTGAATCTTTTAAATGTTCTAGATTACAATTAGACCAGCATGATTGGAATCCATGTATGTGAACTACATGATCATTCAAGGCCATCCAATGGTCTAGATTGGCCAAATATATCAAGACCAACACATTGTTAAAATTTCTTGATTTTTTTTATATTTTTGTAAATAAAAATGTTACTTTGATTTAAATTTTATAAATATTCTGGAATGATATTGTGATCATAACATTTGAATGTCAGACATGTGATCAACATGATCATGGAAGGCCATCCAATGGTCAAGGTTTGGGCAAAGATGACCCACATGCACCATTGTGTAGGAATCCTAAAGCCATATAATTTAGATTAAACGAACCTTATGGCAGGAATTTATGTATCTTGAAGATGATATTGTGTGATTTTTATCTCTGTAAAATAATCTTTTGATCACGGATTTCTAGATCAAAGTAGTGGTCATAGATGCATGTTAGTATTACGCGTAGTATAATATGATTTATGTCATTTCTTTGCATAAAATGCTCATAGAATTTATGGCCTATTGTTAGATAAATTTTTTATGAAATAGCTCTGTAAAATCTCAACAATTTATTCATCATATACTGGTTTTATCATGATCAAAATGTATGGTTCTAGATTGCTTGATTACTAGATAGTTTATATGTGATCTAGTATTGAAATCTTACTTTATTTCTATGGAATTAGATTAAATTTTTGGCATGTTTAGTGCCTTGAACATACTGAGATTCATATGGTTCTATCTCAGGAAAATTTTGCTCATTTATTAATGTTGATGATAGTCCAATCGGATGGTCACAATTGACTATACCGAAATTTGCTTGATTTGCTTGAATTGATTGATATAAAATCCTAGAGCTTGCTTGTCTGGATCATAGAACTTGATCTTGTGATGAATTTAGATATGTTTTAAATTCTGAAAAATATGTGCTTAAAATCTTAGACTTGATCATAAGCATTTCAATGGTGATAGATGCATGGATAGGAAAATCTCGATATACCTCTATATATAGTTAACTTTAATCTGGACCACTAGATGGTCTTTCGATCGAAGTTTGACCATTTTGATGGACTGATGGTCTGATGAGATTCCCAATTTTAGAAGCTCATTACCAATGTCGATCAGGAATGATCAATGGTGATTGAATGCTCACCGATGAAAACCTGAAAATTCGATCATTTAGGCTGTAACACATATAGTGAATAAATCTTGAAGCCCGATTGAAATTGGTTTTGAAAAGTGATATTTTTATAAAACTGATTTTTGGTTTGAAAAATGTAATCGTGCCTGGAAATTTAGGTTCAATCAAATGGCTCTCCAAGCCAATCTGAAATTTCTAAATAGATCAACACCCGGCGAATAAAGTAGTATCGGCAAGCGACTCATTATGATTAAATTAATATAATGAACCTGAAACGAGACCCCAATGGATCTGGGACTAACCTAGAAGCATCCCGAACCAAGACACAAAATATGTGGCATGAAATGGACCACTAGGTGGACCCCATCACTGGCCCTAAAAATTCTCAAAAACTTAAATTAAATAATTTAATGGGTTCCCGATACCCAGTTAAAGCAACCGGAGTGCAAGACAACGAAGATGCCCTGTTGCACCAGAAATCAGAGCCCTCAAAGAGCTAAGATTTTCATGACAAAGAGCTCATCGAAAAAAATTGGGATAAATTAAGGTCAAACCTTGACCTATCCCTAAAACTTAGATAAATTTTCATGTGATGATTCTAATAGGATTATCGGCTAAAATATCTGGAGTGTTGTGACACAGAATTATGGATCATGGCACCCAACTAGTAATCAAACCCGACCTTTGATCGGATGGACCTAATTCCATCCTGATTCTTTAACCTTTGACCCCCAGAATATAAAAAGAAATTTTAGGTAACTCATTGAGCTTTTCAGAAAACCACTGAGTGCCTAATTTTGAGATCGACACCAAGAGTTACAAATCTGACATTAAGGCCCAATAAGCCTAGTCCAATAACCTGATAAACGTGGATAGATCTCAGTGATTTATTGATCATGATCATGTATGAACATATTTTTGAGAGCCACCACTTGTGAAAATGCGGTTACCAATTCTCTTTCACCCAGTTTTGGTTGGACTCAAAAATTTGGTCGGTGTTGAAAATGGCAAGCGATTTATCGTAAGGTGTTCGGCTCACTTATGGAAAAATCTGCAATTGGATGATTTTAGTTAAACCTTGACTTCTCTGAAACCCTTGAACATCTGGAAAATACCATATCACAATGACCACTATGAAGGTGTTATGTGATGGGATTGATGTTGACTTGGTCAACTGAGTCATTGGACCAAAACCCTTGGAATGGCCCCAAAGGCCCAAATACTAATTTCTTAATAAATAGAACTTTGTTAACACCCGACTACCAGGCCAATGGCCCGGTGAGTCTTAAATGATTTTCTAAGATAGGAACCCAGCCCAAAATGTTTTAAAAAGCAATGATAGAGGCCCATAACAAATGAACTGGCCCGGGCCTCAAAAAGGCCCGTATACCTAGAGTTGGATCTAGTAAAGGCCCAACACATGGGTCATTTCCTAATCCATGGACCTCAAACCCATAAGATTGGACCTGTCTAAGTCCAAATACCCGACCGAAGACCTGATATGGACTAGTGTTTGGCCAGAGGTCCGATCACTAAAATAAATGGAATAAGATCTGACCCATTTGACCCAAGACCCAAATGAGTCTTTAATGAGAATGGAATGGAACCAAGGCCCATATCCGAAAAACATAGAATGAGTCTCTCTAAGGAGCCTTACAATGCTCAAATGAAAAGGCTATCGAAGCCATAGGATATTCTTTAAGATTAAGAAATATCGGCCCATTGATGAGTGATCAATCAGTTGACTTAACTCAAATAAATTCATAGGATTATTAGAAATAGGCACCCCGATGTCTTAAACTTCGATTAGAGAAAATCATACCTTTTTCATCGACAACAATAAACATAAGTCCTTGTTGGACTCTAAACTGAGGTAACGCTTAGTCTAAGTGTGAACCAACGAGTTCCTCCTTTAGGATCAAGTCATGAAACTTGAATACTTGACCTTGACTTTTGATTTGAATAAATTGCTTGAATTGAATGGTTGATGAAACTGATCGATATGAGTCAGTGACATGCTTGAATCTTGAACTTGAACTTGGATTCGAATTTGTACTGGAATTGGAACTAGAACTAGAATTTGTACTTGAAACTAAAACTTGAACTTCGATTCGAACTTGTATTGGAATTTGAACTAGAACTAGAATTTGTACTTGAAATGTCAGCTGAGGATTGGGTCTAGTTATACCAACCGGGTCATTGATCCTTGTCTTGATTGGCTAAACGAGAGAGAGTGTCGGCCTTTGTTCGCACAAATATTAGCATCTTGAATCTTGGACCATAGTTAGTGTTCTGGTATCGACACTAAATTAATTTAAATATACTAATAATTAACTCATAAACTATAAATTTAATGTTAAGCACTTGATATCAAAATAATCCGAAATTACACTTAATCAATTTCGAAAATCTTAAAGTAACTTGTAAACTTTGTGCTTGCTATTGTTATAATTGTAAATCATTTGTCGGTCAATGTTGTAGTAGTACCTTGTAGAATAATATTTCTATGCTTTAGTTGTAAATCTAAAAAATTCCTTGTTTTTACACATCATGAATTGTTATTCTTACTGTGGATGTTTATTGATCAGTCATATATTTTACCATTTTAATACCCTCAACTGAGTGTTGATAGTCTATAGTTTGCTACTAATGATGTGTTGTTGGTGAATATTTAAAACAATTTGCAGAAGAACAAAGTATTAATATTTGCCAAAATGAACTCATAAACCAGTAAGAAAGATTGTAAAAGAATCATAGCTGAAACACTAATTCTCGAGCTAACAAATGAAAATCGTAAAGCTTATGAGCCAATCGAAGCAAAATCGAGAACCAGAACTAGAGAAAGATTGGAATCGTAACCTTACGATTTTGCTGAATAGAAGATTGGGAGAGAACAAGGTGAAGTAGCAATCGAGCTGAAATCGTATGAAGAAACAGAGAAACACAAAATCGTACCTTCGATTTTGTACTATAAAGCTCATGCAATACTGCTGGAGAGTCACGTGAGAAATGTACAACCATACACATAATCATAAAATATAAAAAAAGAATCCATGCATTCTACGGAGCAAAGAAATTTGTGAGAATCACTATTGCTGAAGATTAGGAAGGAGAAATCCTACACGCCTCTAGTAGCCAAAGCAAGAAGGATATGCATTAGGAAGAGTAGTTTTAGGAAAATTTATTTTAGGTAGTTTACTTTCTTTAGAGTCTTAAATTATTATAACAGGCCTCTTGTGAATCTATAAATAAGAGGGCTTGCGTCCATGAATAAGCATCCTAGAAATCTCGATCATAGCTGACAACTAAGATTAGGAGGACGAAAGATAAAAACATAGGATAGATTTTACTTTTAGTATTTTACTTTCTTCAAAGTAGAATAGTTTTAATTTTTTTTTGTATTACATCCAAGGATTTTCAATCTTAATTGATAACTAAAGAAGAATTTCTTGAAGATTATCGTAGTGTAGTAGTTACTTTTCTACAATTTACTTTTCTACATTTTACTTTCTTGCAATTTATTTTTCTGCACGTAAATATCCAAGGACTAACAGATTTTAATTGATGACTAGAATCTGGAAGGCTGAGGATTAGATTTATTTTTTTGCAAATTTATTTTCTATAAAATTTTATTTCAACAAATTAGGATATCGAGAGTATTTCAGATTTTAATTGACGACTAAGATCTGAGAGACTTGAGATCTAGTGTAACGGATTTTAAATTGATATAATATATTTAGTTTTTGCACCATAGTTTTAAAAAAAAAAAAATAATTTTTTTATTCTTTTAGGGCAAATAAAAGCTTTCAGAATATTAGTCTTCACTATGGGATCGATCCTGTACTCGTGTCACAATACTATTGTGCGCTTGCAATAGGTTAAGACAAGGAATAGTTTAAGTGCTACCAACTTTTTGGTGCCGCTGCCAAGGAAGCAATTTTTCTGAAAACCAATATTTATCTTTCTATTTTTCTTTTCTTTTATGACTTCTTTGTTCTTTTGCAAGTTTGAGTTGGAGCAGTAAATCGAAGTTTCAAAACTTCTTCTGCAAAAGGAAGCTAGAGGCCCAGATTTGTCTACCTATGATTCTAATATATATATATATATATATAGCCAATACTCGATCTAGTGTATGCATCATACTCGATCTCAAAATTTAAATTTTTTTTAGTGTGATCCAGAAATTGAGTGGGCTCTCTTGCAAAACTTGGCTTCTAACCGAACTTTTGAAATAGAATTTGCTATAACGGTCGGAGATCGCCCCATTCAGGAGCATTATACCCTAGTTACATTGACCATGCCCTCATGCATTGCCTTACCCAAGGTTGCGAATGGTCAAAACTTCAAGATCAAGTACACCACGTTACAAGCCCTTCTAAATTTTCATGGGCTTAATCGCGAAGATCCCCATCAACACCTTAGAGATTTCATAGAACTTTGTACCATATTGAAAATCTTAGCACTTGATGATGAGGCTATGAAGTTAAGTTTGTTCCCTTTATCTCTCAAAGACCGAGCGAAAGCATGACTTACTTCTTTGCCCGCTGGTAGACAGGTCAGATTTCTGACCAAGTACTTCCCGATTGGTAAAACTAATCAAATTCACAAAGCAATTCAAACCTTTCAGCAATTCCCTGGAGAACCATTTCACGAGAGTTGGCAACGTATGCATGATCTCTTGTGGAAATGTCCTCATCATGATGTGTCAAACTGGTCGATAGCCCAGAGTTTCTATCAAGGGTTAACTGAGAGTAACCAATAGATGGTTGATGTTGTGAGTGGAGGGACCTTTATGGCCCAGAATGGATGATAGTCTTGGGATCTTTTTGAAAAGTTGGTCGATAATCCTTACAAAAACAAACCCTACAAAAGTCTGATCCCGATGTGATTCACTACACTCCTCTAGCTAGGGGTGGTCTTTACAATGTCAGTTCTGACAAAGTAAAGAAGGAGAATTATATCAACACAAAGATAGAGGTCTTGGAACATAAACTCGCATCCTTGATGACTTCTAAACCTAGTGCTTCGGATATAACCATTGCAGCCAGTGCGATTTGTCAGAGCTTGATCCATGCTATAACCGAATGCCTTGCTACCCCATTACACCTGGATGTTGTGGAAAAGGAACATGTTTGTGCATTCCAAAGGAGTGATTACGGGAATTTCTATAACCCACAGTGGAGAAATCATCCAGGTTATAACTATAGCTCCACAGGTGGGGCACAACAAGGACCATCTGTTGTGCATCCCCGATATCCTCCTAGTCAGAATTTTAACCAATCCTACCCTCACCCATGAGACCACAAATGCCTACTGAGTAGCCACAATACAGACCACAGAGTAGCGGAATTGATGCCACTGTTATTAAGATCCTTCGAGATTTACAGCAACAGTCTCATCACCATTATAAAGACTTATCCAAGCTTGCTTAATTCTCTCATGTTTTGCACTCACATATCCAATCTATCATGAAGTTGGAAGGCCAAATTGGACAGCTAGCTTCGCAAATGAAAAAAAGAGAGAGTGACTAACTGCCATCACAACCAGTAAGCAACCTGAGAGGATAAGTATTTATGGGGGAGACATCCACCCCCACTGACCAAATTTGAGTTCCTCAAAGGCCTCGTCAAGCTACTGACTCATCTGAAGCTGATTTTGTAAATTATGTGCATTATTTCTTTTATTTCTTTTAGGAACTTCTAGTGAGAAGCGCATCATGATTCAAATCGTGGAAAATACGAACGATCATAAAACCTTCTCTGATGCACTCTAGTGGAATACGAGTGAACGTATGGATTTACAAACGCTCGTAAATTTTTGTTTCGTGTATAATATTTCATTCGAAGCAAATCATAGCGATTACGATTTGAATCATAAAAGAGTTTGTCCTTTCGAGAGCTCTAGAATTGTAACCCATGATTCTAGGTTACAAGCGAGTGTGGTGACCATTTCAACTGGTCACCTTGGAAGTTGAAACCCATTTATTCGCAAGGGAACTTGAACACGCATCACATTCATTATCGCCACCTACCCCTACCAAAGTTTAATTGCATATCCCCTTCGAGATTTCCTTTAAGCGACGTTTCGCATCCCTAGCTTCTCCCCTATAAAGCCACGTCCCATCACAAACCCACTCCATTCATTACCCATTTCTTTTGCCTTCCGTCTCCATAACCCTATCATCATGGCGGAAGAACCCAACCATGACAAGCTCAATAGAAGACTTGATCACCTTATTGAAAAAGAGAAGGTTCAGATTCTTGCGCTTTTGGCCAAGATAGAGAGGCTAAGGTGTCAACGAATCATCCCTAACGCTGAGTCATCTACCACAATCCCCCTTTGTCACACACCCCTTCCTAACTCTCCATCCTCTTCCCCATCTTCACCTACGCCAACTCTCTTGTTTTCGAGTTCCTCTACGAAGATGACGGGTTGAGGACTTCATCACCTCCCTCCTAACTTAAAGTTTCAAAGCTCGCAGGTGGAGGATATCCGAAAGCCAGGACGGAGAGAGCTCTATTTGACGAGACAAATTTTGAAGACCCTGAAATGGCATAATTGTGTAAATCATCAAGTCTCAAGGAGGATGTGTTTCTAGATTTTTCCTAGATTATTCTTTTTGTAATTAGTTTTCTTTTCTTTCACACTATGCTTGTAATTATTTTTTTGTGAATATTAATAGATATTTTCTTTTTGTTTATCTTTACTTTTATTTTTCTTGCCTGGTGTTGTTTTTTTTAGATACTGCCGGATGTTTCCTCCTCCAAGTTTGGGGGAGGGATTTGATTTTATTTGCACCTATCTTGTGCCCGATACATTTGGCACCATGATCTTTTTGGTATCCCCTATTTTGTTTACAATGAGGATATTGTCCGATTTAAGTTTGGGGGGATACACATTGCTATGTGTATTATTGCATATAAATATATATATATATATATATATATATATATATATATATATATATATATTTCTTTTCTTTTTAGTTTCTTTTAACATGTTAGTTTTAGTTTAGATTAATATTTTAATTCTTTTTTAGGTTTGTTTTTAAAATTTTAATTTTAGTTAACCATCACATGTGAGTAAATATTATATGAAATTTGATTCCAAACACATTACCATCATCTTAAAAGAAGTTCAAAAATCTATGATAGGAAGCAGTTAATATTCATGTTTAGTCCATTTGCACACTTGCTGAATTTAGATCATATTTTCATAAATCTATGATAGAAATTTTGAAGCTATACATTTCTTTGAATTGCTGAATTTAGATCATATTTTCATAAATATTTTACCCAATGAGCTTTTGGAAACAGATCCTTTCTTTGAGAGATACTACTATGCCTATATAAACTCAAACTTTTCCTTGAACTTCTTGACTGTTTTAGTTGAAATCTCATTGCTGCTATTTGAATCCAATTCTACGATTGTGTTATTTTTTTTTTCTAGAACTATTTATTATAAACATTGACCCAGTATGACATCACTGCTAGTAAGTTTGGAAATGAAAAGAGGCCATCTATTGCTAAGTTTGAGCCAAAAAGCCAAAATTCGTAACAATTTACTTCTTGAATTCATATTAGAAGCCTGAAATCAAATTTCTTTGTACCAAAATTTTATAAGCCCTAACCATATGTACTTTCTAAAGTTTTCGGTCTTTTACCCTTGTACATATGAGAATTTAGAACAAAGGAAAAAATAAGATAGTGGCAGGAGTATACAAAAATAGGGAAAAAAGGGAAATACTGAAAAGAGTACTTTTGATAAAGAAATAAAATTTGAATGTGAAAAATATGGGAGAAAATAAAGAAATGAAAAGAGAAGTAAAGAAGCTTCCAAACAATGAAAATGAGAAAATTTGAGAGAGTGATTGCAAAAGAGAAAAAAAGATTTACTTAAAAAGAAAAAAAATTAAATGGGAAGAAGTGATCTAACTTTTTGGATCCTTACGAAAGAAGAAAAAGATGAAGAAGAATAAGTGAGATGGACTGAATTATCAGAACTTTGAATCCTTTTACGTTTCTTTGGATCCTTTAATCCAAAGCCCTATTATAAGACAAATCAAGACCTCTTTGATCCGAGATTTACAAGGTAAGATCCTAGTAGAAATGTTTCTGATAAGCACTATGGAAATCTAATAGCATAAAAGTAGAATAAATTATCTTTTCCATGAGATTTACCTTTTTGTTATGTCCATGAATTATTTATCATACATATCATTTTGAGAAACCTAACAATTTCGATATTCCTTTTGAGTGTATGCCACATTGAGGAATTGGATGAAAATATTTTCTAAATCTGCAGTTTAGAAAATTTTATAACGAATGAATTATGTCATTGGTACGCACACAGTCCACACTTTATATGAATTGAAACTGTTAAGTATCTGATCAATGATAACTATTAGGATGGGAAGTAATGGATGGATGAAACCATGTTTTTGAAAATAAAATGCAATCATGTGATGACTTGCTAGTGTATTGCTAATAGTTTAGAGTTTTTAAAGTAGTTTTGAAAAAATTTAAACATCCAAAAATATTTGAAGTTTGTAGGTACTTCACTGGCAACCTTCAAGAGACGCAACTCCTCCACTAGGGATCATCTAGGGGTTTAAAGGCTTGTTGCATCCGCTAAATGCAATCGTGCTCCCTACGAAAGTGACATTTAATTTTTAGTTAGAATTACTTATCTTTACTTATTTTCTAGGGACTAGCAAAACTTATCTTTGGGGGTGTAATCGATCACATATTTTACCATTTTAATGCCTTCAACTAAGTGTTGATTGTCTATAGTTTCCTACTAATGATGTGTTGTTGGTGAATATTTAGAACAACATGCCGAAGAAGAACAAAGTATTAATATTTGCTAAAATGAACTCATAAAGTAGTGAGAAAGAATATCGTAAAATAATCATAGCTGAAACACCAATTCTCGAGCTTACGAAGAGAAATCGTGAAGCTTATGAGCCAGTCGAAGCAAAATCGAGAGCTAGAACTAGAGAAAGAAAGGAATCGTAACCTTACGATTATGCTAAATAGATGATTGTGAGAGAACAAGGTGAAGTACGAGCGATCGAGCTGAAATCGTATGAAGAAATAGAGAGAAACATAAAATAGTACCTTCGCTTTTGTACTAAGAAGCTCATGCAATATTGCTGGAGAGTCACGTGAAAAATGCACAACCATGCACATAATCATAAAATCTAAAAAAATCTATGCATTTCACAAAGCACAGAAATTGGCGAGAATCACTGCTGCTAAAGATCAGGAAGGAGAAATCCTACACGCCTCTAGTAGCCGAAGCAAGAAGGATATGCATTGGGAAGAGTAGTTTTAGAAAAATTTATTTTAGGTAGTTTACTTTCTTTAGAGTCTTAAATTATTGTAACAGACCTCTTGTGAATCTATAAATAAGAGGGCTTGCGTCCATGAATAAACATTCTAGAAATCTCGATCATAGCTGACGACTAAGATTGAGAGGATGAAAGATAAAAAACATAGGATAGATTTTATTTTTAGTATTTTATTTTCTGCAAAGTAGAATAGTTTTAATTTTTGTTTGTATTACATGCAAGGATTTTCAATCTTAATTGACAACTAAGGGAGAATTTATGGAAGATCATTGTAGTGTAGTATTTACTTTTCTGCATTTTACTTTCCTACAATTTATTTTTCTGCACGTAAATATCCAAGGACTAACAGATTTTAATTGACGACTAGAATTTGGAAGGCTGAGGATTAGATTTATTTTTCTATAAAATTTTATTTCAACAAATTAGGATATCGAGAGTATTTCAAATTTTAATTGACGACTAAGATCAGAGAGACTTGAGATCTAGTGTACCGGTTTGTAAATTGCTAGAATAGATTTATTTTCTGCACCGTAGTTTTAAAACAAAAATAATAATTTTTTTATTCTTTAAAGGTAAATAGAAGCTTTCAAAATATTAGTCTTCCCTATGGGATCGATCTTATACTCGTTCTACAATACCGTTGCGCGCTTGCAATAGGTTAAGATAAGGAATAGTTTAAGTGCTACCATTTATCTTCATACTAGATAGAATTTGCTTAATATCATTATGCTTAGAATTTATGTTTAAAGTTAGTCCAATCTTGCTCAGTTTTATGCTCACAATTGTTGAAAATCTAACTTGCACTTGCACCTATAGAATTCTCTTCAACTACTTGTACTGAAAACTCACTACAAAATTAATTAAGACTTTATTAAGCTTAATCGCTTATGATCGTTTCATGAATCAAAAAATTTAGAAACCCGTCAACTACCACCCAGTTAGAGCTAGAGGAGTTGGACCAGGAAAGATCCAGGAACGATCATCGAGCTGACAGTTTAAGCTCATTTTGCCTACAGAGCTACCAACACTTGTACTCTTGGTTTTGGTAGGATCTTTTCCTTTCTTTTGACTTTTGTTATAAGTTCAGTACTTTTGAAAATTAATGATGTATCTTTGTATTGGAAATTTGAAGCATGACGATCTTTTAAGGTTGCACTTTTTGGAAAAATCTCTTGAGTTGTCCTATTCATAATTCCGCACTCAATGGTATTTATTTACGATAGTCATAAACCCGAACTTGCCCGATCAAGTTAACGAGACTGTGACGATAAATAAAATGAATTTATTTATTTCTTCCACAACTACTTGAAAATGAAATAAAAACATTTCCGCACTTATGTGGAAATCAAAATGCATTTCTCGCTATATTTTAGAAAAAAAATATGTGGTAAAATTTCATGAATTGAATTGTAATTTAACTTAGAACTGAGAAATTGCTTAAAAGATTGAAATGCTTGAATATGTATGTGAGATGTGTACGCGTGGAGGCGTGCACACACCCGTGTCGCTACTCAGGCTCTGCCACGGATTCGCGAGGCCGTGGAGGGGCGTGACCCACCGGAGTATGGTATCAGAGATGAAAGGTTGTAAGACGTCTTATTTTGTATTTATTTTCTAAAACATTTTTTCGAAAACATGAATTTGTGAAACTTTTTCTGTTTTACTTGAATTTGAATAGTGTCCAAAGAATTTTGAAAAGTTGCACATGGCACTTTAGGAGGTCAGATCATTATCACCTAGACACGTTCACCCAGACTTAGAAAATATGTCGATCAAGTCTAATTGACACCGCTAACTGAAACTTGCTACTACTGGAAGCTTGACTGATGGATCTCTCTGGAAGATTGGAAGGCCTGGTGAAGCATTACAACTTGAACTAAAACAAAGACACGTAATAACTTCTATTATTGATTGTTGTGTGTATAACCTAAATAAGAAGAAAATAAGACACCTCTCGTAGATGATAGTCTTTCATTAAGAAGAAACCCTTATGTGTTCCACTTATCCCTTAGGATGGTGGACACTAAAAGAATTAGACAACCTTCTCTTGAACCGTCGACTCAAGAGAGTAACCGTGAAGAGGATGCTCCTGAATGGGCCGATTTGTATCAGCATATGGAACGGATGACGGCTACAATGGCCATAAAACAAGAACGAGGACGCTCCATGGTAGAGCAATTTCAGCAAATGCAACAACCAACATTTATGGGGACTTGTGAACCGATGACAACCAATAGTTGGTTGAAGAGAGTTGAGAGATTGTTGGTGGTTCGACAATATCCTGAATCCGAATGGGTTGAACTAGCGACTTTGCTTTTCGAAGGATAAGCTAGAAACTGGTGGGCGACGATTGAAGAAGGAATCTCGGCAGACGAATTCCCTGTCTTGTGGCCGCGATTCGTGAACTTTTTCCATCGAGCCGATTTCACCAAGGCACAACAACAAAAGAAGGAAACTGAATTCCTCAAGCTAGAGCAAGGTGGTTTGGCAGTACGACGTCCACTTTAATCAACTCACTCATTTTGCGACCCTACTGATTCAAGACGAGGAATGGAAGACGAGAAGATTTGAAAGAGGATTGAAACCAAGTTTCTGTCGTTTTGTGTCTCCTTACTAGTTGGAAACCAATGTGGCAGTGCTTGAGAATGCCCTTTTGATGGAGACCGAGAATGTGGGATTCCTCGCGAGCTGTGAGATGAGGTATTAGAACAATCGAAAGATTCAGACTGAAAAACCCTGATTTAACCCCCAGGCTAGGAAGGAAGAGAAACCCAAGGATAAGAGATAGAACGTTGAGGTAGTAACCCCTGTTAAGAAACTGAAACTCACTGCAGGACCCTGCCAGCATTGTGGAAAAGCTGGCCATAACTAAGCGACTTTCCATATGACATTAGGCGCGTGCTTCAGCTGTGGATAGAAAGGACATCTGATGAGAGACTATCCGACTCACCAAGTGAAGTAGGAGGTAGTTGAAGGAAAGAAATCGGTGACTCAAGGACGAGTCTATGCTTTGACCAAAGGAGAGGCGAAAGCATCCCTTGTCGTTATCGCAGGTACGATGTTTATTTCCCGCCAATTAGCTCCAGTTTTGATAGACCCTGGATCATCTCATTCGTTTATATCGCCATCGTTCGCTAGTAAGATAATGGTAGAACCTATGAAACTTGCTGGGAAATGGTATGTGATTACCCCAACTAGTGAACAAGTTAAGATTCGAATTGTGTACCCGTCGTGTACCTTAGACATTAAAGATTACTCCCTAGAAGCCGACCTTTTTTTACTGAGCATGAGAGACTTCGACGTCATCCTTGGAATGGATTGACTTTCATTTCATCATGCCTTTCTTAATTGTCATGATAAGACTCTAACCTTGAAAATCCCTGGTCGACCTGAAACATTTCTGTCATTGATTCAAGAACCCTCGTCGTTGCAACATGTCTTTGTTGTTGCTTCTAACCTTGTACAGAAGGAATCTAAACTTACGATCGATAGAGTCCCTATAATTAGAGAATTTTCGAACGTGTTCCCTGAAGAATTGTCTGGTTACCGCCATCCCGAGAGATCGAGTTTCAAATTGACTTGGTACCTGGAACGAATCCCATATCGCAACTACCTTATCGAATGGCACTGAAGGAGATGGACGAGTTGAAGAAGCAGTTGTAAGAGCTTGAAGTTAAAGGGTTTATTAGACAGAGTTCTTTGCCTTGGGGAGCTCCAGTCTTGTTCATCAAGAAGGAGGGTACCCTATGACCTTGTATAGATTATCGCAAGCAAAACCAAGTTACGATAAAGAACAAGTACCCTTTGCATAGAATTGACAACCTGTTCGATCAATTGCAAGCCGCTTCAGTCTTTTCAAAGATTGACTTGTGTACTGACTACCATCAGTTGCAAGTTCCTAAAGAAGATATTCCAAAGACTGCTTTTCGAACCCAATACAGTCATTATGAGTTTACCGTTATGCCTTTGGGTCTGATGAATTCCCTAGCGGCATTTATGGACTTGATGAACTTAATTTTCAAACCCTATATTGATAAGTTCGTTATGGTCTTCATTGATGATATCCTAATATACTCGTCGAATCTGGAAGAACATGAGAGACACTTGAGAATTACCCTTACGACCCTTCGAGAGCAACAATTGTATGCAAAGTTCTAGAAATGTGAGTTCTGGTTGACGAAAGTTGCTTTCTTAGGACATGTGGTGTCCGGAGATGGAGTTTCTGTTGATCCCGCTAAGATTAAAGCCGTGATGAGTTGGAAGAGGCCGACCAGTGTAATTGAGGTACGTAGTTTCCTTGGACTGGTAGGCTATTAGTGTCGGTTCATGCAAGAATTCTCCAAGCTAGTGAAACCTCTCCCTGAATTGACCAAGAAGAAGACCAAGTTTGAATGGACTCCTGCTTGTGAACTTAGTGTTCAAGAAATGGAAAAAGCGTGCACTGATCCTGACCCTTCCCTCGGGAAGTGATGGTTATGAAATCTACTGCGATGCATCCCATTTGGGATTGGGTTGCATGTTGATGCAGAAGGGTAGAGTGATAGCTTACGTGTCCCGTCAGTTGAAGGACCATGAGAGAAACTATCCAGTGCATGATTTAGAATTGGCTGCAGTCGCATTTATTTTGAGCATTCAAATCTCATGTGATTCTTGCTGAAGAGGTTATCTGATACGTCTCTTTTTGGCAAAAGTATCTGGGACACTGATAAGTAGTGAAATATGATGATATTTCACCCTTAAAGACCTACATTTAACCATCTGATGAAAGCTATCTAATAGAATTTGTGAAGTTTTATGAGTTTTAGGTAAAATTGGTCATTGGATGCATTAAGGAGCACAAAAGAGTGTAATAACAACAAACATCGGAACAGTAAAGCAAAAGACCCGCTCAACTGAGACTCTGGATTTGTCGATCAATCAAGCCCCTTTGGTTGATGCATCGACATAACTAGGGAATTTATATCCAAAATTCAAATTTTGAATTGCTCGATTGATCGACCACTTAAGTCGATCAATCGATTAATTTCAAATTCGAATCCGGAATGAGAAAGATATTTAAGGAGAAATCTCAGGATTTGGGGATCCTCTCCGCTTGTATTTTTCTGCTTTTGCTTTGAGTTTTATAGGGCATTTAGTCCTGGGTTGTTCCAATTTTTATTATTCACTTTTTAGGCACAAGATTTATATTAGTTTTCATTTTTTATGCACTTTCGAAGAGGGGTTGTATCTGATTTGGATTAAAGCTTTTTGTTGATTCTGTTGAAGCTCTTTACGGTATTTTAATGTTCATATCAATTTACTTTTCAATCATGTCGTTCAATTTCATTATGTGTGGCAAGTTCTATTAAGGATGGGAATCTAATGAACCTCATTCGAAGTATTCATTGATAATAATACAAATATGTGGTTGGGTTGTTAAGACTCTTTTAAGGGCCCTAATGTTATTATTAACATTGATATAATTTGTTTGTGATCTGAGATCTAGAAGCTAATCATGCCCTATGATCTCAGCTTTGCAGTGATGATTTTATCTTAATTATTGCCTATCTTAGGGTTAAGTTCTACTACTATCTGAGGTGTAAGTATTAATCATACAGTCACGGAATGTTAATCATACATCTTCGTGATCTTAGATCGATAGTGTGACTTTATCTTAGGAGTAAATCCTGATTAACATCTGAGGTTTGAGTGTTAATCATACACTCATGGGATGTTAATCATACATCTCCGTGATCTTGGAATGGTAGTATGGGATTTACTGCAGAGAATGAGTTCTAAATGCTGTATGAGGTGTGAGTGTTAATCATACACTTATGGGATGTTAATCACACATCCCCATGATCTCAGATCTGTATTTTGGAACTCATATGTGTTTAGGGTCGGTGCTTCCTTTTAGATATCTCTTGAAGATCTCACATCTTAATCCACAGATTTATATTGCATAAATGATAAACCTACGATGGGAGGATTTAATATCCCAATCGTTATATTTTATTATTTGTTTAAATTCCCAGTTATTGTTTAGTGCTTATCTCATCCATCAAACTCTCAAGAATCATAAACTGGTTAAATACTGTGCTAGATTTGTGGTAATTCTTTCGGTTAGTTGCTATTTCTCTTTTTTTAAATTTTCTGAACAATCCTCGTGGGAACGATCTCGTACTCTATACCTACTATCTGCAAATCAATTTGTACACTTGCGAGTACAACTTAATTTTCATAACAAACACTCTTCTTCCAGGTTCACCGACGAGGAGACTAATTTTGATCCTCCTTGAGCTTTTAGTCTGGGGGTTAGGGGTTTTATTTTGGGTGTTGGGCTATGACTGTTTGCTTTCTCTTTTTGTTGATTCTTTCCCTTCTTTTTATGGTCCTTTGAGCTCCTTGCTTACAAACTTTTGTTGTTCTCTTTTTTTGAATGAAATTTCATCTGCAGTGATTAAAAAAAGAATAAATTCAATATAATTTATATAGTCAAACACTACATAAAATTAATGATATGTTAGATTTGCATGGTATCTATTGATTTTAAATGGTGTACTACCCCTACAAAAGGGCCTCACTTTCCTTACCGGCATTTGTACACCAAAATGATATCTAAGTGATCTTATAACATCAATAGTTTAAGATATGAGTGATTTGAATCATCAAAGTGATAGATCATAGACTAAAGTGAAACAAGCACAAAAATGAGGTTTTAGAGAGGTTTAAATCATCCGATCCGTGGAATATAATATCAAACGTTGGTTTTAATTGTAATGAATGATATTAAAGCTCATTAATTGAATGATTCACATCCACTTATTGGCATATTTTATTAGACTAAGACATTATCATGGATAAGTACCACATGACATAATGATAAATCTCACTTTAATGGTGTGAGATAAAACAAATATTATCTGTGTAAAGATTATTTGGTGTTTAAATGGTGGGATTCAGAGCCATTATCCCTTAAATTAAATGATGAAATTATTTTTCTTCCTATATTTTACACCAAAAATATCTTTAGATCATGCCACTCGCATCTGGTCATTTCTCACCGATTTCGAAGTTCATTTTGCGGTTTGGACCATTCAACTTCTCACGGGCTCTGACCTATGTGGAAGTCAACTTTTGACATTGTTGATGTATAATCTTCCCGTGCCTGTGCCTGTAACTGCTTACCATTATTCCTTGCTTCAATGCCAATGAATCGCGCCCCTTTTAAAAGTCCTTCCGTAGCGTTTCGGCAATCAGTTTTTTTTTGAACCGTCCAAATCGATGACCGCCAAAGGCCTGTTACGATGCAGAATTTATCGCCCGATTCTGCTCGTAATCCTCATCGTTTCGGCACCATTACAGGCCGAATCGGTGCTGTTTCAGCAATGGAGAACCATGTTCTCCGTCTCCCGCTCTCTCATGCTCCGCGTGGCGGCGCTTCGTGCGACGAGAGGTGACGTGTCGGGTGCCGAGAGGGCGAGGAGTATAGCTCAGAAGCTCGAATTAGGGTCAGGGTTAGGGTCTTGGCGAGGAATTTCGTCGTTGGGCTGGGATTACGCGAGGAATTACGCGTGGAGTGATTTGTTATCGGGTCGGCCACGGATGGAAATGTTTGGTGCCATTTCGAATGTGAACGAGTTGTTAGGTGCTCTCACCGAGTTAACCCAAATAGACTCGGCTGAGAAAAGGGCGAAGTGGGTGGCTAAGAATTACCGCAAGCTTTTGGGGGTTTCTCAGTCGCTATTGCAGAGACTTCTCGTTGTGTACGGCCGCTCGGTGAGTGAGTCCTTTTTTTTTTTTCCTTAAAAGCAAAGATTTCAGTATATCATATATGCTCCCCACGTGTTGGCCGAATTTACCCAAATCACGTTAACGGGATAAATTTGAGGATCCATGTCAACACCAATTGGCTAAGAGCGGAGGGACTCCTGATCTTATAAGGGGAGAGAGAAGGCTATATAGTTTAACCCAATGGGGGACTAAACTTCAACAAACTTGAGCCCTTAGAAAAATCTTCCTTGTTATTTCGGGGCATTGCCTTTTCCCGTTTTGGGCTAAGTAGTGACTACTGACTTCAGTCTCAATTGGCATTTTACTTGGAACCATAGTGTATGTTTGTCAACGCTCTCCGCCCGCTCTCTGGGGCAACTAGCCTCTGGAGGGTGTTTGGTAACCCCATCTAGCGGGGGCGGGGAACTGTTGGTCCCCTGTAGCTGTGATTTTGCTAGAACGGGTCAAACCCGCTCTGGCAGGGAGCAGATGAGGTGCACGCTCCATTACATTGCCAAACTATACTGATAGTCACCAAGTTGGGGTTCGGTAGGCAAGAGGAAAGCTCAGAAAAAATTTGGCAGAAAGTTCTGAAGTTTTGGAGAAAAGTACGGGAGGAGAAAAATATTTTTTTAGAAAATAAGATGAAAAGTACAAAAAAGTCATGAATTAATTGTGATTTAATCACAAAATTTCCATTTTTTTGCAAAAAGTTGGCGATTTCAGTGATTATACTTGCAAATAGTATTTCCCTATTGGTGTTTGAACGATGGTTCACGTGTCACTCACATATGTGAACAAATCTGGACAAATCTGAGATGTCCATGTGGCAGGCCATCATCTAGAGTAACATCAACATCATGCTCATTGGAGGCCGGATCACATCAATTTTGTTCAGATAATGTGGACAATTGTCATGTTTGAAAGCTCTTGTAAGTTTTTGATTAGATAGCAAAATTGTTCAATGGTGTGATTTTTTGGCTAAATTCATGGTTTAAAATCTTGAAAATACCAGAAATTCCACCAGTATATAATGCTATCTTATGGAGCGGGTGCCGTATATGCACGGTATGAACATATTAGGTATATCTCATTTATACTGGGCATAATTTTCCATTATATGAACAGATAAAATATCCAAGTAATCATTATAATAAAGATTGGATTGGGCAATAATATGGTGAAGGGTCAGTTCGATTTTACCCTGACAAATTCGGGAAAGATTCAGAAAAAATTTAGGAAAAACTCGGGGATTATAAAAATATACAAAATTATATCTTAACCGATGTAAAGTTAGAAATGATCTCTTTAAGCAATAAAATAGGTTAATTACATAATTTACATGCATAAACAATTCACAATAATAAAAACAATACGAATTATGATTAAAACACTATCACAATCATAAAAATTTGGATAAATTGGAGAGAAATGTAGAATCCCATGGGCCTAATTCAACCTCACAAAACCAGCTTGTAAGGTGAGGATTTCCCAGGTTATATATATATATATATATATATATATATATATATATATATATATATATATATATATATATATATATGTAGAAATTCATAGAATCGGCGAATCCGCAGATTATTCAGAGAAAAGTTCGGCAGACCATTATGAAGAGAATTTTGCCAAAAATTTGATTAATTCGGAGAATTTTGGGACAGAGCCAGCAATTACCGGATTTTATGAGATTTTCTTAAAAAAATCTTTTATATTCTACTTTTTAAAAAAAGAATTGAAATTACCACTATATAATGAAAAATACTGTTTCTGGTGGCCAGAATTGGTACCTGAGCTGAGATTTTACACCTGGGCTAAATCTCACCTAAATGACTACCACCACCTCTACCACATCTATGGCCCGAATAAATGACTTAAGCAGTTAAGGTTGTGCATGGGCTCGTCTTAGATTTATTCATTTTTTTTTATTTTCAAATTTTATTAACGGTATTTGGTACGCTCATCTTAGAATTGGCTGTTGATTTTTATAAATCCACCTGGCCACCTCCACTTTTGTTTGATGCATCCACTCCTTTTCTTTTTTTCATTAACTTTAGGACAAAAATAATCCTGTAATCATTTAAAGTAAGAGCGTGTTTGTGTGCGGATCTTTTGGTATTGACTGCTACCAAGAGATCTTTGCCATCTTTCTCTAGTCAATGAATCTGTTATGGTACTCTTCTTAGCATGAATTCATATTCATGTTCTAGACTGAGATATATGCCCTTTGATCATGAGAAGGTAGTCTAGGAAACCTTCTTTCAGCATTGTTACAGCATGATGGCTCATTACAGACAATGGACTGAGTCTTGTCAGCTGTGCAGTGGGTGGACCTTAAGACAGTTTTTAAAGAACATAGAGATCTGTGTGCATCTAAAAGTCACAAATTCTTTTGTAAAGTGATGTTTCCTCTCAAAGCTCCCCTGTACATTGTGGGATGTCTATTTCTCATTCAAAATTGAAACTGTGAGGATCTGATTCAGGTCAGATACTTAATTTGGTTTATTTATTTTATGCATATAGGATTTTTGTATATGTTATTAAGGAGATTTTTAGCTAAATTAGCAATTGAGTAGGACATTTGGGCATTGGAGATTTTTAAAGGGGGCTTTCAGTAATTCAATAAATAGATGGGTATTTGAGATATTTAAGTGGTTGAAAGGGGGTTTTTGGTCATTTAATAATTAAAGGGACAATTTAGATATTTGGTTGATATTAGGGACTTTTACGTAATTCAATAATATCAAGGGTATATTAGTAATCTAATAAGCGGGGGTATATTTGACCATTGGTTATTAACTAATTAGTATAATAAAATATTATTATTAGTTGTGTTTGGGGAAGTAAGAGAAGGGGTTCGCGAGAGATTGATAAGTGGTTAAGAGGATCTAGAAAGGGCGAGAGAAGGTTGAGTCTGCGTTGATTGTAGACAAGAAAAAAGAAAAGAAAAGAAGAATGAGAAATATTGAGAAAGAGAATGTGTGTGAGAGAGAGAGAGAGAGAGTGAGAGAGAGAGAGAGAGAGAGAGAGAGAGAGAGAGAGAGAGAGATGAAGCAAAGGACTTGAAGGAAACCTATATCTCAGTTTTGTGGGCAAGTACCTTAATTTGGTATATTTTGATTAACCCTAATTTGAATATGATGCTATTATTTTGCGGAATCGATCAATGCTTAAATTCAATTTGAGTTTTTCTTTCTGAAATCGGTTTACATATGCTGGAATCTAAACTTTTTTTCTGAATTCAGTTTACATGTGAATCTGGGATTTAATTTTTTGCTTGCTTTATTTTTTTTAGAATCTGATTCTGGCCGTATTCATGAAATCTTTGAAATGGGTGAAAATCTGCACCCAATGGTTTGAAAGTATATGTTAAGGCATGCTATCATTGGTTGGGTCAACGTAAGCATTTCTCTTTGTATGTTGTTAAATAATCTCTGAATTTTCAGTCATTTGAGAGTAGAAATTATTCGTATGCTATCTTTTTTGAATCTCTGAAATATGAATTTTGCAAGTATAACTATATATTTATAATCTGCAAATCAGAATTTAACACTTTACTAGTGACCATATCAGGATTGTTGACATAAGTGGGTAGCTTCTATCATATAAATCTGATTTTTTTTTAAACAATTATTCTGATTATTTCTGATATTTATGTATTGAATCTGAATATCATAATTTCCAAGGCAATGAGATGGTGCCTAATGAGTCCTTATAGGACAATTCTAACACCCTAATCAGGTTGTAAATCTGTTATCTGATCTCAACTAAAAGATTAGTTGAGGAAGACACTTGGTATTCGTGTTGTTAACTATAAATCTTCACCAACCGAGATAAGTCTGTTTTGGTTGTTTAACTGAGAGATTTATTACTTATCTGTCTGATTTATGGCATGGCCAATGAGTTTTGCTGCAGTGCTATTTTATTAGTCACTTTAACACCAACCTGACTTTATTTAGAAAGTTTAATTGTAATGTACCTCAATTAACGAAATTTGAAATTTTTTTGTTAGTAGGTTAGTCAATATTTATTAGAATGAGTTACTTGCGGAGCATGTGGATTAGCTCTTACGGTAGTTTTAACCACCCCGCTGGTTAAACGAAGTGCTGTAGATGGAGTTCTCGGCTAGTGTTGATTGGTGAAGGCTTCGATGACTGGCAGAGGTATATGTTATATAAAGTATGTTAATAGTCAGTGACTTGGTTGTAGTAGTGTCAAAACTATATATATATATATATATATATATATATATATATATATATATATATATATATATATATATATATATATATATAGTCGTCTGACATCCGTTGTACAAGGGAGTTGTGTAAAGAAGTTTAGTGAGTTGTACTAACCGGTTCAAATTTTTATTACAGGTTTCTTCTGATCTGACTGGGTCGTGACTCGAGATCTAGATGCGTGGATTTTGGGTCCTGATTGATGTGGTATCAGAATTAAAGTTGAGTTGTGACAACGTTGTTGTGCTTAAGGAACGACCGTTGTTGTCGTAGGAGTATAGTTATTAAGTTGGGGAATCTTTTGAGGAATTTAATGATTATATTATATGTCCATGTAGGACGATATGTCGAAGAAGAGTGACAAATGAAAAGGAAAACTAGTGAATTAGCTCAAGAGGAAACTCTACAATCGTTTGCTAGTAGATTTAAGAAGGGAGAAAGATCAAAGAGTAAGAAAAGCTAGAAGAGGCAATCCTTCCAGGATTTCGATGAATATATAAGACACAAAGTACAGAGTAGTATGGCAGCTCCTGGTATAAGGTTTACTCCTTATGATGCTTTTAGTCTGGAAAGGTTTAAAAAGCTTGGAGCACCGATTTTTCTGGGCGGTCCGAATCCTATTAAAGTTGAGGATTGGCTTATGGAGGTGGAGAAAATAATGGATGGTGTGGAATGTCATGGACAACAGAAGGCCGTGTTAGCTGCATTTATGTTCCAAGGCGAAGCTGATATGTGGTGAAAAATGATAAGATTTCCTGCAACATGGGAAGATTTCTTGGGAAAGGTTTGTAAGATTTTTCTACAAGTACTTTCCCGAGCACATACATGACCAGAAGTAGGTCGAGTTTGTTGAACTGTATCAGGGCAATAAGTCACTGGCTCAGCATGAAACAAAGTTCACACAACACATGGAGGAGGCTGCTGGAGCGAAGAAATTTGCTCGAGAAATAAAGCCATCAATACGAGAGAAGTTATCAACATTAAAATTGAGGACGTTTACAGATGCTGTTGAGAGGGCTTTGTTCGTTGAAGACGATGATGCAGATATACAACAAATTCGAGAGTAGAGGGGGAAGACTATTTCTGGACTGACAGGAGGGTAAACAACAATGGAGAGAAGAAAAGAAGCCACGTTTTGAGGCTCGTCGCTAGATGCTATCTCCTGCACGATCAACATCAGTTTGTGGCAAGTGTGGAAAACCTCATGGTAGTCAACCCTGCCGACGTGAGGTTGGGGCATGTTTTCGATGCGGTCAGTTTGGGCATCAAATTAGGGAGTGTCCACTACCTCCTAAGCTGCAACAACAACAACAATGTAGAGGAGGGACAAATATCAAAAGCCTAACGTATCCGGGATGGGTATTTGCTGGCACGAAACATGATGCAAAGACTTCAAATTCCAAGGTGGAAGGTAATTTAACTATTTATCAACATATGACAAAAATCTTAATTGATCCTGGATCCACTCATTCATTCATATCTTCAAGCTTTGCATGTATCCTAGAAGTTGAACCCACTGACTTAAACTATATCTTGCACGTTGCCACACCTCTAGGTGAGTCATTGATCAGCTATACAATGTATAAGTCTTGTGTTGTATGCATTAGTAGTCGCGATTTATTAGTATATTTGGTCTTAATAGAAATGACAGATTTTGATGTGCTATTATTGGGCATGGATTGACTTTTCTTATTATGCTACTGTTGACTGTTTTGAGAAGATTGTTACTTTTCATATTCCCGGTTTGCATAAATTTCATTTCCAGGGGATAGAAAACTCGCCTAGGTCCAGTCTTATTTCTTTTATGAAAGCTAGCCGTCTATTATGAAAAGGGCGTTAAGGCTATTTAGCTTACACTATTGATGATCAAACGGATGAATTGAGGGTGGAAGATATTTCGATAGTTAGGCCTTGTTTGGGATTTCCCCAGTTTACCCAGAAAAGCTCAGATTCCTGACAACTCAGTTCCCTGCAGATTCCTAGCTAACTCAGTTTCCTGACATTTCCCAGGTGTGTCCTTTTAGGCCTAAAAAAAGCTCTGATTCCTGGCATTTCCTAGAAACGAAGGATTTCCTGTGCTCTTTTAATTATTCTAGAAAAGCACAGAATTGGTCTACTTAAGGGGCATCGTATGACCGTAGGAATGACAGTCGAACATTGGATACCGTGTCGTATATATTTGAAGGTCATTTTTGGCCGATGTACAATCCATGGGAGATTGAACACTTTCGTTGGTGCAGTTGTGCAAAAATGATTCCTACAGCTTTACTACCTGATCGCCTATCATACTAACACTTGAGAGGCATCGTATGATCGTAGGAATGATGGTCGAACATTGGATACTGTGCTGTATATATTTGAAGGTCATTTTTGGCTGATGAACAATCCATGGGAGATTGAACACTTCCATGGGTGCAATTGTGCAAAAATGATTTCTATAGCTTTACTATTTGGTCGCCTATCATACTGACACTGTAAGCGACAGGCAAGTACATACTACATTAGCTCATTACATTCAAAAGCGGGTTAATAGGAGAGCCAATTATAAAATTAAGACTAATGCAAGTGTGCAGGAAAAGCGACATATAACGCCAAAGACGACTACGAGGTTGCGTCGTTGGCACCCCTCTGCTCAGAAGAGTATGAGGTAGTGATCGTATGAATGTAGGAGCTACTCTCGTCGTCCGGGCTATCATCGCGATGATGCTGCATGGGAAGTATCCAATCAGAGTCCTCATCCTCCGATTCCATCGAACGCTCCACAGTATCGTCCTGAGTCTGAACTTAGAAGCACTGGGTTACTTGCAATGCCTGGTGGTCGAATAATCGGAGGTATGGGCCGCATATGTGGTGCCCGATAAGACGATCGGGTTGGATGTTTTGGAAAGGGCGTCGAATTTCTGGTGCCCTGACTAGATGGCGATGTCCAGGAGGCGCAAGTGGAAAAGGATTATGTTGTGGTAGTGGATGCATTTGTAGCCCCCGATATGGAGGATGCGCAAGTGGAAAAGGATTATGTTGTGGTAGTGGATGCGTCTGTAGCCCCTGATATAGAGGATCTAGGTCTATTACTTCGATCCTTCGCCTGGCTGGAGGCGCAGGTCGTGATGATGAAGACCCTGTTGCCGAATGCGATGAGCCCGGAGTTCCTGATATGCTTGCCAAAAAATTATAAGATTGCTCTTGTGTTATTTAAAATCTTAAGTTGTAGTGATCGATAACAAATTTTAAATGATGTGTATGCATCTCATTTAATATAAAGGTAGATTCATTACATCCTTTGAAATACATATACAATCAAAAGAGCTACAATTAAGAGAATAGTAAGTTGTGAAAAAAACCCACATAGACATTGGACATACAACAATCTGACTTCTAAATACTACTCGAGGATTGACCGATTCCTAGGGAAAGTGGGGGGACTTCCCCATGTGTCATGACTGGCACTTGGGGAAGAGGAGGGGGTTCGTAAATCAGAATAGAGTCTCCTACTATATGGTGGCATTGGTTGATGGGATGATTATCTGAGGCGGTGTTTCTAAAACTTTGAAATGCATTAAGTGCTTCATCATACGTTTTGAATGAGTGATGATACTTCTCGCGAGCAATCCTCCCATGTTCAATAAACACTCGGTCTCCTACCAATAAAAGCAACGTATTATTTACCCATTACATCTAAGAACATATATTAATAAATCAATGTGAGCATAAAATAGTTAGCAAAAAATTAAGATGGTATTACAACTGGTCAGCTAAAGAGACATAAGTGAAATGATACTATTGAACATAATTTTATGATATGAAGTCAATGAGATTGTGCATCCCACATTCTATTTGCTATATCATCGCGAAAAGCGTTCATCCACTCACGATTCGCAGGAGTTGGAGTGCTATGAACGTCCTGGTCTTCTACTTCCACCGACCTATCACTCGGTGGCACTATTCGATCTTCTGGCCATTCATAAAAGAATGGATCCTCATGGTCATAGGTCCTTACGTAATTGCGTAGGACAGAACATGCAACAACTAACTTATTTTGCATTTGTATAGGAAACTTCGTTTGGACTTGGAGAATTGGGAAGCATTGTTTAAGTACCCCAAATATCCGTTCTACGACATTTCTTAGTGACGCGTGTCTCTTATCAAATAATTCTCGGGGAGTCGTTGGAGGGTTTGAGGTGTTAAATTCTTTAAGATGGTATCACACGCCACGATAAGGACTCAAACCCGCGCACATTCGAATACCCCCCATCGACAAGATACTACTTTCCCATCGGCACATGAAGCCTGTTTTGGCTTCTTGATAGTGCACTTCTGAGGACTTTCGAGTCTAGTGAGGACCCCTCCCATCCTGACAGTGCATAATGGAATAAGATGTCAAAGCTCACTGCACATAACACATTTTGTGATGTATATTGGTGGCGATTGCAATATCTTTGTGAGTCTATCCTAGGGACAGTTACATCGACATGTGTACCATCAAGGGCACCTACCGCGTCCTTAAACCTCAGGGGCGTGGTAGTTGTTGTTTGCTTAACCAACTCTGGATATAACTTCAAAATTGCATCAAGCACAACATTGAAGTAGAGACTTATGATTGATCCTGAACGTTGGAATCTATCTTGTACCATGCGATTTTTTTGATTTTGGTTGACGGTATATAAAAATATTGCAACCTGTTCCTTGATCATCATTCTTCGTGAATCATGCAACAATCTCCTAACTCTGAGGGCATTGTACAAGCTTAGGAATGCAACTTTGCGCATGCGGAATAGCTCATACGCAGTATCTGGATGCCTGTTCAGGGTTTCTTCGACATACAAGGGACCAGTGAGGATAGATGTATGACGCCTCCGCCTTTCGCATTTACGTACCCTCTTATAATAAACTGTCGCTGCTAGAAGCGCACCGATTGCAGACATTCCTATGATTGCATCATCGGACAGGGGGGGAGCCATTCCTACATACAATGATTGAATACTATTAATATATTGAGTAACTCGCGTGCAAGTGGTAAGAAATAAGTACTATTAATAACTTGGTGGCGATTGACGATTACAAGACTAATGGTACGGAGGCCACTGCCTCCAGTCAACCTGAATAGATACCCTTGACGGTGTTTGGGCCGCATTGCCAATAATGTGTCAGCGACGCGAGACTGATTGTCAACAACTCTAATGGTAACGTCATAAAAGATATCATCGTCTATTAAGTTCATTGCCTTCATCTCTTCCAAGACCTTCATGAATGAGTCGATTAGGTTTGTTATGATTTCACGTTGACTTATAAGATCATCAATCGAAGAACGAAACCCTCTTAGCTAATCCAAAATCCCATCTTCACTTTCCTGTGACTTTCGTTTCGTGCTCGATCCTGTAGAGCGTTCTCGACTTGACGACGGGTGTACGGTCGGGCTTGGACCACTTTTAGCAGTGAAGGGAGAGTTAGCATTGTGGGACATCTCTCCTTTGCGATGGAGGTCTTGCGGATGGAATTCTCGTGCCCCAGTGTAGATCGTATTGTTATAAATGAGGTGCAGGAGTTCATAGTCTTGCACCTTCCTATTTTTGTAGTTACTAGCCCAGTTGAATCCTTGAGAATATATAATTACTCAAGTCATTAGGTATGGTAAATTTCCCTTATTTTAAAATTTAAAAAGTTTGTAAATAATGTGACTTTTACGCATCTCACCGGCTGATTGATAAAATTGGTCCATATATCATCCTCGGCGACGACCATCTTATCACCTTAGTGCCACCCAAGGTCACTAGTGCTTAAGAGCGTGCTCATTTGTGTGTATCGGTTCCTCACGGTTCTTAAGTGGTTGTAACACTTGTAACATTTATCCGCAAAACAGTTCTAAGCCCTCAACTTCAAGGCCATTTCCAGCCACACATTTTTACATCAAGTACCGTTCGCCATTTTGCTGCCCATATTGAATTGGTTGACAAGCTTGTTTATATATGCTGCATCCATTTTATCATCCCATATAAAAGTTTTTCCTTTATCTTGGGAAACAGCTACACCTTTAGTCCTTTACCCTTAGCCTTGCGACTAGTCATTACTGTTAGTAAACATGTAGGACATGTCAATAGTGATCCCATCGGGTTGTGCCTCGGCAGTAGCAATGAAATTGCCATTGCCGAGTAATAGTAGGTGCAAATTTATGGACCGATATAACCATTGCTCTCTATTTCGGTGCTTAATAGCACTGGTTATCTTGGTCTCTATTTCGGTGCTTACTAGCACTGTTTATATTCCAAGTTTGGTAATGTGGGTGTGACATTCCCCCATGTTCGTTTCGAACTGAAGCATGGGCTACTTTCTTCCACTGTGAAAATAGCTCAGCTTTACCACTGTAACTAATTGGTGGTCAACCCATTGCAGCGAGAACAGAGGTCCTACATACAATGTTCAGACACACAGTCCTGACTTTATCTTCTTACAGTACACCCACCTCCTAATGCATAGGGAAGTAAGCTTTGTTTGCGAAAGGCAAGTTCGCTACCTACACAAGAGATTGGAGAAACAAATTATGAGACCTGAGGTAATATCAGCACTTCACATACTATATTTAATTGAAACAGAAGCTGTACCTATACGGGAAATTGATAGCAAGCTTGAAGATAATATCGAAACTGTCTAAACAAAGCATTAATTCATTGATGTGGCATTACCTATTAAATACCCATGGATCTATCATATTCCATGGTCGTTTGACGAAGTAAAACATAATATGTGAAATCAATAAAGAGGTGACCAATGGCACCTGGGCAATTTTAGGCTCAAACTGTCCCAAAGAGGGCCTTAAATCATGTCCTAGGTTTCATGACACTGCTAGATCAGCTTCAATTTCAGCTGCACAGCTTCTACCAAACAAGTTTGAATCACCATCTATTAAAGCCAAAAATAAGAACACTCTACACTTAGAAAAAAATTTAAAAAAGTATACTTAATAGAAAGTTGGGGACTACTGGCTATGGTCTTTTTAGTCACGAGTTCGATCTCAACATCACTCATTAATCTCAAGTTCAGCTGGCAATGAGTGCTTCATGGATGCATCAAAATCTTTTTATGTTTCATTTCTCTTGTCCACATAACTGCATTAGTTCCCTTCATTTTGATATGTTAAGCTGAAAACACTACAGATTTAAAGTTTCTAATAAAAATTTCTGGTCTGAAGGTCAAATTGGTTCTACCCAATTCAAACCAGTATTAAACAAGCTCTACTACCCCCAAACCTGAGATGGACATTGTCCTGATGTTTAGTGCGGGGAAATCAAAACTTTATACAACAAAGAAAATTTCAAATATCTATAAAACAAAATATATGGGTCTCTCTCTTCTCCTAAGCACAAAAAAGTAGGAGAAGAGGAAGATCCTTAAAATCTCTAGGGAGACACTGAGAAGCGATTCAAACAGAAATCAATCGTGGAAATAAAAAACCTGAGTCCTACTTAATGGAGAAATAGGGAAATTAACATTACGACTTGAATTCAGAAACATAATCAGATCTAGTGATTCTTTGGCCAAAGCATAAAAAGCTGAGTATACTAAAAATGATTTCAAATCTCTGTGGACAATGATACAGATGGAGAACCACCCATAACTGCCTATCTTCTATTGATCAGGTTTACTTTACTTAGTATAAACACAAAATATATATCACAACATCTTTCTAATTAGGATGTTGTTCTGTTTTCAAAAAAGAGATGGAAGATTAGGGGTCCTCTGGTTGAAAGTAATGAATAAGGTATTGTTAGTTATATGACTTTGGTGCTTGAGCAAAATGCATGTTTGTGGTCAAACGTTTTGATGAACAAATATGGTTTTATGGATGGTAGGTGGGATGTTATATTGGGTGGTCAAGTAATTTAGGTTGGTGGAGTTGTCATATGAAGATGTCTGTTGTAAATGTGTTAGGTAGTAGGGAGGGGGGAGTTGTTTAACACTTTATGAGGATCTTTGGTGTGGGAGGTCCCAATCTTGGTCAAGTTTAGGTATGTGTATTTGGTTTCTATATCAAAGGGGATGTTGGTGTATGATATCCCATAAAAATGGAACTGCAGTATTTTGGGAAGCTAGGCTATGTGGGATTTGAGTGGTGAGAGTTTTTTATGCCATCTCGGCAAGTTAGGCTATGTAGGAATTACTGGTGAGAGTTTCTTGTGTTCGTGTTCTCTGTTTTATAGGTTTGGATGTGTATGTCTTTTTAATAAAGATGATAGTAAAGTGTGGGCATATGATTCATGAGGGTATATTTCGATGAAGTCTTTATTTCATTTTAAGCGCATATCTCATTGAAGCTCATTGGACAAAGCTTTCACACATTCCAGCTCCTCCTAAGGTTGTTGCATATTATTGAATGAAAAATTTGGAACCACCTTCAAAGTCAACTCTTCCAATTAGCAAATAGATGTATAATATGCCTAATATATGAGGAGATGGTGGATCATCTTTTATTGCATTTTTACAAATGGTTCCAGCATTTGGTATTAATTCCTACAACTTCTCACTCTGATGGGGGTCAGGAACCTCTTTCAAAAGTTGACTCTTCTAATTAGCAAATAGCTGTCTACGATGACTAATATATGAGGAGATGGCAGATCGTCTTTTGTTGTATTTGTCCAAATGGTTCTGATATTTGGTGTTACTTCCTAGAACCTTTCTATGCGAATGGGCTCAGGATCATTCAAATAAATAGGGGTAAAGACCATTTAATAAGTAGAGGTAAGGACCATTGGAAACTTGCAACATGATATTAGTGGATGGGGCTCAAGACCATGTAATGAATAGGGGATATGGATTTGGAAGTTCGATACAATTGTGATACTTCAGCATTGTGGACTGAAAGGAACAACATGACTTTTCTTCACGAAAAAACCACATAATTGATAGCAGAGTTGGAAGACCTAGCAGTCCCAACTTGGCAACTAAAATTTAGAACCTGTCGTTGCTGGTTTGTTGAAGTTACATGAGCAAGATACAGCTTAATTTTCAAACTATCAACCTCAACATTACAAAAATAAATAAATCAATTACCTAAACAGTAGACAGCTGTGATCTAGTAAATAAATTTTATCTGAGCCTTATTGTGAGTTGAAGGATACACTTTGTTCCCCCTGCTTCTCCTTTGTTTCAAATCTACCAAAACCATCAACTACCAAAAAACTAAACATGTAAATGATCAAAGGACTTCTAAATTGAATAATACTATTTGTGAACTAAAAATCTCAATTTCAAGTAATGCATTGTCAATATAGAGATATGTTACAGAAGCTTATCTTGGCCTCAGACATAGTAAGTCATGGATACATTATAGATGCTTGTTTTGCAAGCTGGTAGATTATAAAAAAATGCATGTTTTGCATTTTGCTAATATTTTGAAGAACTCAGTCAAATGGACTCTGTTCTGGTCACAGAAAATCAATCCCCTGACTTACAGGGAGATGCATAAAAGAAGCAAGACTCAGCACCAAGCCATGTTATATAACTTGGTAAAAACATCATTATTTTGGTATCAGAAATACATTTCAGTTTTGATGGAGATCACCAAGCCATATTATATAACTTGGCTGATATAGAACAGTAGGGGGAAGATGCTGAACTATAAACAAAATAAGACAACCAATATTATAATTATAATTATGCTAGTATCTGCTATAAACTTTATTGTTAAAATGTAATATACTAGTATCCACAAGCGAATATAGTATCATTGTCTTGATATGAGACAATAACCATCTATAATTAGTAATAGTAATAGAATCACATACCTCAACAGAATTAGAGGAATGAGCTGGGTATGGCCATGAAGAATCACAAAATAAAAGCCTACCAATATTGTTGCTTCACATACCAAATGAGCAAAGACAAAGAAGACTTACATACCAAACAAGCTCAAAGGAAATTTGACTTTGGACGGTGTTTTCATTGGCTGCGGGGGGGGGGGGTGGTTTATAGAATGACATCTTTCCCTTCAACAGCCGGTAGCTTCTGCATACCACAACAGCTACAAAAGGGGTTGCAGCAGCTACATCAGGGGCAGCTATTTCAAGTTGCCCATGTGAAGGTGACAATCCTTCTCTGTTGCCCATGTGAAGGTCATTAAGAACTCTATTTTTGGGTGCAGATCTGAAGCAGCTTCTCTGGATCTCGTTTTGTCCCTTCATGGTTCAATGGGAAGATGAGAAAAGGAGCTTTGAAAACTGTAGATGAGCAGAAGTTGGCTGCTCTGTTTTTGTAGATTTGGGAAGAAGACAAAGGACAACTATTCTCTGCTTTGAAATGCCAAACGAAGCCTACCAGAAATAGCCGTTGGAGGTCGTAAACCAAGATTTAAAAGGCTTTTATATGCTGTTTTATGCAAGAGATGTGTACACAGAAGGAGTTGGAAACAAAGCTTTCTCGACTTTTTTGCTTGGAAATGAGAGAGGGGCTGAAACTCGGGAATGGACAGGAAAGCTGTGGGTCCCACCTCCATTGCCGAACGCAGGATCCTCTCAGAAATGATGGGGAAGAGGTACTTTCCGAGAGAAAACCCAGCTTCCGACCCTTTCTTGCCTATTCTAATGAGGCCTTAGAGAATTTGATGATGTGTTTTCGGATGAGTTGCCCGGTTTACCTCCACAGCGAGAAACTGATTTTTCCATTAATTTAATTCTGGGGACCACCAATTTCGAAGGCACCATATAGAATGACACTTGCTGAGCTCAAGGAACTTAAGGTGCGATTGGAAGAATTGCTGGAGAGGGTTCATTAGGCCGAGTGTATCCCCATAGGGTGCTCCAGTGTTGTTTGTGACAAAGGAGGATGGATCTCTGAGGTTGTGTATAGTTTATAGGCAATTTAATCAGGCTAAAATTAAGAATAGGTATCCTCTCTCTAGAATTGATGATTTATTTGATCAACTTCAAAATGCGTCTCTATTTTCAAAAATTAATCTGAGATCTGGGTATCATCAGTTGAGAATTCGAAATGAAGATATTCCTATTACTGCTTTCCGTACCCGCTATGGTCACTACGAGTTCGAAGTAATGCCGTTTGGGTTGACCAATGCACCTGCCGCGTTCATGGACCTTATGAGTCGAATTTTTATAACACTTTTGTACCAGTTTATTATTGTTTTTATAGATGGTATCCTTATCTATTCCCCGTCCCATGCCGATCATGAACAACATTTGAGATTTTAACCTTACAAGTGTTCCAGGAAAGTAAATTATTTGGTAAATTGAGCAAGTGTGAGTTATGGCTTGAAAAAGTTACTTTCTTAGGTCATGTGATATCGAAAGAGGTGTAGTTGTTGATCCCTTTGAAGTATAACTTGTCAGGAATTAGGACAGGCTAAGTACAGTAACAGAGACAAGTTTTCTGGGATTGGCAGGTTATTATAGAAGATTTGTTGAGGGTTTTTCTAGCATTGCAGCTCCTCTAACTCAGTTGATTTGGGAAAATGTGAAATTTTTTGGAGCAATCGATGTGAAGCAAGTTTTCAGGAGTTGAAGGAAAAATTTACTTCTGCACCGATGTTAACCATTCCTTCAGGAAGCTAGGGGTTTATTATCTACAGTGATGCATCTCGAATTGGGTTAGGGTGTGTGCTGATGCATTTTCGTAATGTTGTCGCTTATGCTTCTAGACAATTCAAAGTTCATGACCAGAACTATCCAACGCATGATCTAGAATTGGTTGCATTAGTGTTTGCCTTAAAAATTTTGAGACATTATTTGTATGAGGTTCAGTTTGAAGTTTATACTGATCATCAAAGTCTGAAATATTTGTTTGATCAAAAAGAGTTGAACATGCGACAACGGAGATGGATTGAATTTATGAAAGATTATGATTTTTCCATCAATTATCATTCTGGAAAAGTCAATGTTGTATCAGATGATTTAAGTTGAAAATCTTCTAGAATGGTTGCTTGACTAATGATTTCTGAATGGTGAATGTTAAAGAAATTGACAAATTGAGACTTTGGAATTTAAATAAGTCTAGAATTCTTTTTGCAAATCTGACTGTTTGACCTACCATTCTTTAAGAAATTAAAGACGCTCAATAGGAGGATGCTAGACTGAAGGCTATAATGGAAGATGTGACTACATGATTTAAGCCGAATTTTAAAATCTATGAGGATGGCAGTCTGAGAATCAATGATAGATTGTGTGTACCTGACATTCCTGAATTGATGAAACAGATCTTTGATGAAGCCCGTCGATCTAAATACACAGTTCATCCAGGTATAACCAAAATGTATCAAAATTTGAGGAGAAACTTCTTGTGGCACAATATGAGAAGAGAAATTGCTCAACATATTTCAAAATGTTTGATCTATTAGCAGATTAAAACAGAGCACCATAAACCTGCAGGAAAATTACAACCCTTAGATATTCCTCAGTGGAAGGGGGATGATATTACTATGAGTTTTATTATGGAACTTCCTTGAGCCAAGAATAAACATGATACTATTTGGGTTGTAGTTCATTATTAACAAAGTCTGCCCATTTCTTAGTTATCAGGAAGAATGACCCATTGACCAAATTGGCCTAGCTGTTTATCAATGAGATTGTAAGGTTACATGAAACCCCGAAATAAATTGTATCTGACAGAGACTTGTATTATACATCGGAGTACTGGAACGGTCTGATGAAAGCTTTGGGGACGATTTTAAAGTTTAGTACAACTTATCATCCAGAAGTTGATGGGTAGTCGGAAAGAGTAATTCAAATCCTAGAAGACATGTTACGGGCTTGTTTGATGGAGTTTAAGGGAAGTTGGGATTAATTCTTGTCTTTGATTGAATTTGCATATAATCATAGTCATAAAATCGGGGTTCAGTAATAATTCGGCACAGTTAAAATCCGGCAAAGTTCGGGAAGTTTGGGAACAATTTGGGAAAAAAAATAAATAAATAAATATATATATATATATAAAATTAAAATTAAATAAATAAATAAATATATATATATATATAGATATATAGTATAATTTTATGATATATATATATATATTAAAAAAATTTTAATATACTTTTTTGAATAAAATAATAAATTATTAAACTATTTGGAAGGGTTTAGGAGACGATTGACAATTGGGGGAAAAATTAGAGCAAGTTGGGGGAAAAATACTCAAATAATCAGAGTAAGTTGGGGGGAAAGTACTTCAATAATCAGAACAAGTTGGGGAGAAAAAAAACTTACAAGAAGATGCAATCAGAGAAAAATTAGAGCAAAGTTGGGGGAAAAATACTCCAAGAAGAAGAGAGCTTACGAGAGACGAAGGGTATGGGAAAAATACTCCAGCCATCCAGACTCCAGAGACTCCAAAATCCAGAATCCAGAGTCTCTAGGCTCCAAACCTCGGTGACGAAGAGCAGAGAAAGAGAGAATTAAGAGAGGGGAAATAGAGAAGACTCAGGAGGAGGGTTTAACTTTTAGTTACTTTTTAGCTTTTAATATATAATATTAAAAGCTTTTGCAAGTTACTAAATACTAAGTTACTATTAACTAAGTAATGTTTAAAGGGAGCTGACTTCGGCGATGTCCATGGATTTACCGAATTATTCACGAACTTCGCAAAGTTCGGCGATTTTTACAAAAAAACGCGAATAATTCATGTTTTGTTTGTTTTTCACAAAAATTGCGAATTATTCAATACTTCGGCGATTTTTGTGACTATGCATATAATAATCATGGATCAAAATGCCAGAAAACCGGTACGTATCGTCCGAGCCCAAAACCGATACGTATCGGACTATACGTGTCGGTATCGGACAGTACTGGACGATACATTGAATGTATCGTTCGGTACTTTACATACATTTAACCGATACAGTACATTCAATGTACCGTATCGGTGACCTCCGATACCGATACTGATATTGATACGTATCGTCCGATACGTATCGGTATCGGAGGAAATTTTGATCCATGATAATAATAGTTGTTAGGTAAGTATTCAGATGACACCATATGAAGCTTTGTATGGTAGACCTTGTCGTTCACCTCTTTGTTGGGGTGAGGATGGCGAAAGAAAACTGTTGGGCCAGAAATTAGTGCAGGAAACAACAGAGAAGATTAAACTCATTGGGGATCGATTTCAGATAGCTCAAAGCAGACAGAAAAGTTACTCAATGCCAAGAGGAGGGATTTGGAGTTTGAGAAGGGTGATTATGTATTTTTGAAGGCATCTCCAGCTAATGGTGTGATGCGATTTGGTAAAGAAGGTAAACCGAACCCAAGGTTTACTGGCCCATTTGAAGTTCATAATCGGATTGGGGAGGTGGCATATAGACTAACATTGCCTCCGCATATGTCATCCATCCACAACGTATTCCATGTTTCCATGTTACGAAGGTATGTTCGAGATCTTGCTCATATATTGGAGTACGAACCGATATCAATTCATGAGGACTTGTCTTATATTGAACAACGTATTCAGATTATAGATAGCAAAAACAAATGCTTCGCAATATGAAAATTTCATTGGTCAAGATTTAATAGCAGAATTATTGGGAATGAGAAGGAAGCTACTTGGGAATGAGAACAAGTTAAAGAAAAGTATCCTCATCTGTTTTGTAGCTGATCTTAAATTTCGAGGACAAAATTTTGTAAGGAGGGGAGGATGTAAGAATCCGATTCAAACCAGGTCAGATACTTAATTTGGTTTATTTATTTTATGCATTTAGGATTTTTGTCTATGTTATTAAGGGAATTTTAACTAAATTAGTAATTGAGTAGGACATTTGGGTATTGGAGAGTTTTAAAGGGATCTTTCAATAATTCAATAAATAGATGGGTATTTGGGATATTTTAGCGGTTGAAAGGGGTTTTTTAGTAATTTAATAATTAAAGGGACCATTTAGATATTTGGATGATATTATGGACTTTTAGGTAATTCAATAATATCAAGGGTATATTAGTAATCTAATAAGAGGGGCATATTTGACCTTTTGTTATTAACTAATTAATATAATAAAATATTATTATTAGTTGTGTTTGGGGTATTAAGAGAAGAGGGTTCACGAGAGATTGATTAGTGGTTAAGATGATCTAGAAGGGGCGAGAGAAGGATGAGTCTGCGTGATTGTAAAGACAAGAAAAATGAAAAGAAAAGAAGAACGAGAAATATTGAGAAAGAACGAGAGAGAGAGAGTGATGCGGGAACTTACTAAATATAATGTTAGGGCTGAGATTAGGATTAAAATTAATTTAATCAATTAAAAATAACAATTTCTCATAACAAATTATCATGAAAAATTCTGAAAATTCAATTAAGTGATTTAATTTCGGCCCAAAATAGCGTTACTTTAGTGTACGTTCCCTATCACGGATCTAGAAGACTAGGGTTCTTATGACCGACTAGATCTCCGATAGTTTTAGGGCGTTGAACGAACTCGCAAGCGATTTCTCTCGATACCAAACGAAAATAAAAGGCTAATAAAATTAATGATGAATAAAATATTGATTTTGGGCTTTTATAATATCAATAAAATAATTAGGATTACGCTACTTACGCAAATCGTAAATCTAAAGAAGATAGAGATGGAAGAAGAGTTGGCATCGCACCAAACCGCAAACGGGAATCGAAGAATCACTCTCCGTTTTGAGAGAATCACACTCTCACGAAAGTTTAGAACTCTCAATTTTGCATAAACAATTTTCATTAACTAAAAACTTATAATAAAAGTGTTTGCAAGGCTTTAAGTATGCTAACCAATGCATAAAATTAGAAATCCCAGTATAACTCTAATTCCTAACTCAAATAAAAGAAACATCATAATTCTTCTAAAACAATAAAGTCCTAAACAAATAAGGAAACTAACCCTATTTCTTATAAAAGAAACAACTCTTACTTTCTAAAATAAAATAATAAAAAAGACTAATCCTAATTCAATTAGGATTCTTGAAATTCGTCACTTTATGTGCAGCCTCCGAAAACTGACCATAACTTTTTCAATACTTGTCGGAATTGTTCAAATTTTGACTCGTTGGAAAGCTACTACGATAAGCTCTCAAATATGACCAATTTCACATCAATCCGACTTCGTTTGACACTTCAAAATAGGCCAAAAATAAAAGTGACGGGATTGAAAGTTGATGACCTTAATAAATTTTGAATTTTCTTCTTTTTGATCAAGTGGGTCTTTAACGGGCCTTTTTAAAAAAAAAAATTCATTCGTGGGTCCACTTTCTCTTTTGACGTCTCCTCTTTATCCGACCACGATTCAAACAGGCGGATCTAAAATGCGCATCAATCCCCTCTACTTTGAAAAACTTCAACCTTGAACTTTAGTTAGCGTGGATTTTCACGGTCGCGATCACAGACAATATATACGGAACCTCGATCAGAAGCGGCTTGAATCGGACGTCTCCATCAACTCTCTTCGGGTTAGAATGATGCATTCCCGATGAATACTGGTTGTGATAGAGCTCCAAGAGATCCGGGTCAATCTGCTGAAACTCTTGTGTAATCCACGTGTTCTCTGAATCACTCTTGTTCATCCACTTGACCAAATACTTCCGAAGTCCCCCTTGGTTGGTGGACACAATCTGATCTTCCAGTACATCTTCGATGATCTCATGAGTTTGCCAAGTAGGTCGGGGTAGTGGTGTGGGTAGGGGAATTATTGCTTCATTAGATGTAGAAGGCTCAAAAGGGTTGGCAGGGATGGTTGAAGGGCCATGGAATGGAACAAGGTCCTCCACGTAGAAAGTCGTGTTAATCCCAAAATCCGGCGAAAAATCTAAGACGTAAGCATTAGAACCAGCACGCTTCAAGATTTGATAGGATCCAACACCGCAAGCTTGTAACTTCTTTGTAACTCCTTGCGGGAATCGCTCGGGTCTATTCCGAACCATCACAAAATTACCCTCTTGAAATTCTTTGAACCGTCTGTGAAAATCTGTAAAGAACTTGTATTTTTCATTCTTTAAATTAATTATTTTCTTAATCTCAGCATGCAACTCATGAATGCAATATGCAAAAGTGGATGCAGACTCTGATGACCTTTGATGAATGGACATTGGGAGAAAATCTATGTGTGTTCTAGTATTTGGCTTACCCTTCCACTGGATGAGGTATGCCTGATGTTTCTCAGATTGTGTTCTTGCAGTCCAAGTGTTGTCAATTTTCGGTTTACCTTTCCACTTAAGAAGATACCCTCGATATGCTTGGTGTGTCTTTACCTTAGTAATAAAATATGGATCTCCCAAAATTTTTCCATCTAACCTCTTCACATATTGTTTAGGTGGGTATTTGGAAATCAATGAGTAGATAGGATTGGGCTCAGGTGGATGGGCATCAAGGAATGGGTCTGAAGGTTTTGTTACTAGGCCTAAAAAAGGTGTACGTGCATCTACAGACCCTATAGGCTCATGTGTAAGTGACACTACTGACACTAACGACTCTTGTGTGAATGATGTAAAGGGCACTAATGGCCTATGTACACTCGACTTGATTAACTCATGTGTACTCGCTTCAACCAAAACGAAAGACTAGGGTATTCGATTCAATTGGCACTAATGGTTCTTGTGTATCCAATTCGATGGACTCACATGTATTCGACTCAATGGGCACCAACAAGTTGTGTGCGCCCAACTCTACGGGTACTAATGACTTATAGCAAGTGGCTCGATTGGTTCAAGTGTGAGTGACTCAACATCACTATTCACAAGGAAAATAGAAGTCTCTTTAACACAACTAGATTTTCATTAGCTTATTCTATCTCCTCTTCACTCAGCACGGTACTATGGTCGTACACTTCTTTCACTTCCTTATTCTCTGACTCCTTAGGAATCATTCTTTTAGTCAATAAATTCAGAGTGGGAAATTTTGTGGGGCATTGGTATGCAAAGTGTCCAAACCCTTGACACTTAAGGCAATCAGGGCACTTATCTGTCTTGGTTTTCAAACTCTGAAGAAGGTAACGGTGTGTTAAAGGAACATACTTTTCAATAAGTCTCACCTTCATGTCCTCCCATGTAGAGATGTGCTTATTTCGAAGAGATTCAGTACAACGTTCTACGCGAGTCTAAAAAATTTTGGCATTACCCTCAAACTTTATTTTTGCTAGCCTAATTTTGTACTCATTTGGTACGCCATACCAATCAAAATATTCCTCTACAATAGACAACCACTCCACGAAGGTTTTGGGATTCATCCATCCCTCAAAATTTGGAACCTCATCTCGAATAGATTTGAGAAACTTCTCGGCTGGGTCATACTCGGGTTCACGATGATGAGGGTATCCCCTAACTCTAGTCTCATCACGATTTTTGATACTTTGCCAAGAATTTGGGGTGTAGTGATTTTCTTGTTTGGCTAGTACCCTTTCATGACAGGTAAGGAAGTCACGTTGATGTGTAAGTGACCCATACATGATGCTTGATACAAATGCAACTCAGACACAATACTAAAAAAGACACTATGAACTAACAATGGATGAAGACTTGTCAAACACTAGACGAGCATACCAATGAAATAAAATGCAATAAGATTGAAATGACATGCAATTATGAAACTAAGTGATGTAAGATAACTTAGACAAAAGCTAGATGAAAACTAGACAAAAACAAAATTTAGACGAAAGCTTTAAAAAAATATAAAAAAATAAAAAAATGCAGACAAAAAGCTAGATGAACAATTTCATAAAAACGCTAGATAAAAATTTTCAGACAAAAATTGTAGACAAAATCTAGACGATCTTTTTAGACAAAAGGCAGGCAAAAAAATTTTAGACAAAACCTAGACAGAATTACAGACAAAATTTTTTAGACAAAAGTTCGATGAAAATTTTCAGACAAAAGCTAGACAGATTTGAAATAATGATATTTTTTTTTAATAAACCCTAAAACTAAACTGATGCTTTGATACTAATTTGATGCGGGAACTTACTAAATGTAATGTTAGGGCTGAGATTAGGATTAAAATTAATTTAATCAATTAAAAATAACAATTTCTCATATCAAATTATCATGAAAAATTCTGGAAATTCAATTAGGTGATTTAATTTTGGCCTGTAATAGCGTTACTTTAGTGTACGTTCCCTATCGCAGATCTAAAAGACTAGGGTTCTTATAAACGGCTAGATCTCCGATAGTTTTTTGGCGTCGAACGAACTCGCAAGCGATTTCTCTCGATACTAAACGAAAATAAAAGACTAATAAAATTAATGATGAATAAAATATTGATTTTGGGCTTTTATGATATCAATAAAATAATTAGGATTACACTACTTATATAAACCGTAAATCTAAAGAAGATAGAGATGGAAGAAGAGTTGGCTTCGCACCAAACTGCAAGCGGGAATCGAAGAATAACTCTCCGTTTTGAGAGAATCACACCCTCACGAAAGTTTAGAACTCTCAATTTTGCATAAGCAATTTTCATTAACCAAAAACTTATAATAAAAGTGTTTACAAGGCTTTAAATAGGTTAACCAGTGCATAAAATTAAAAATCTTAGTATAACTCTAATTCCTAATTCAAATAAAAGAATATCCTAATTCTTCTAAAACAATAAAGTCCTAAACAATAAGGAAACTAATCCTATTTCTAATAAAAGAAACAACTCTTACTTTCTAAAATAAAATAATAAAGGAGACTAATCCTAATTCAATTAGGATTCTTGAAATTCGTCACTTTATGTGCAGCCTCCGAAAACTGACCATAACTTCTTCAATACTTGTCGGAATTGTTCAAATTTTGGCTCGTTGGAAAGCTACTTCGATAAGCTTTCAAATATGACCAATTTTGCATCAATTCGACTTCGTTTGACACTTCAAAATAGGCCAAAAATAAAAGTGACGGGATTGAAAGTTGAAGACTCTAATAAATTTTGGATTTTATTCTTTTTGATCAAACGGGTCTTTAACGGGCCTTTTTTTAAAAAAAATTCATTCGTTGGTCCACTTTCTCTTTTGACATCTCCTCTTTATCCGACCACGATTCAAACAAGCAGATCTAAAATACGCACCAGAGAGAGAGAGAGAGAGAGAGAGAGAGGGAGAGAGAGAGAGATGGAGATGGAGATGAAGCAAAGGACTTAAAGGTAACCTAAATCTCAGTTTTGTAGGCATGTACCCTAATCTAGTATATTTTGATTTACCTTAATTTGAATATGGTGTTATTATTTTGTGAAATTGATCAATGCATAAATCCATTTGAGTTTTTCTTTCTGAAATTGGTTTACATATGCTGGAATCTGAACTGTTTTTTTGAATTCAGTTTACATGTCAATCTGGGATTTAATGTTGTACTTGCTTAATTTTTTTTTAGAATCTGATTCTATCCCTATTCATGTAATTTTTCAAAGTGGAACCTGAAAGTCTGCACACCCAATGGTTTGATAGTATATTTTAACGCATGCTGTCTTTGGTTGGGTCAGCATAAGCCTTTCTCTTTGTATGTTGTTAAATAATCTCTGAATTTTCAGTCATTTGAGAGGTAGAAATTATTCGTATTTTATTTTGAATCTCTGAAATATGAATTTTGCAACTTTATATTTGTAATCTGCAAATCAGATTTTAACAGTTTACTAGTGACCATATCAGGATCATTGACATAAGTGTCTAGCTTGTCATATAAATCTGATTTTTTTAAAAACAATTATTCTGATTATTTATGATATTTATATATTGAATCTGATTACCATAATTTCTGAGGCAATGAGATGGTGCCTAATGGGTCCTCATGGGACAATTTTAACACCCTGGTCAGATTGTAAATCTGTTATCTGCTTTGTTATCTAATATTAACTAAAAGATTAGTTGAGGAAAATACTTGGTATTCGTACTGTTATCTATAAAATATTCCCTAACAGAGATAAGTCTGTTTTGGTACTTTAAGATTTACTACTTATATGTCTGATTTATGGCATAGGTACTGAGTTTTGCTACTGTACTATTATATTAATCACTTTAACACCAACCTGACTTCATCTAAAAAGCCTGATTGTAATGTACCTCAATGAACAAAATTTGAAATTTTGTTGTTAGTAGGTTAGTCAATATTTATTAGAATGAGTTACTTGCAGAGCATATAGATTAGCTCTTACGGTGGTTTTAACTACCCTGTACATTAAAGAAAGAGTTATAGATGGAATTCTCGGTTAGTGTTGGCTGGTGAAGGCTTCAGTAACTGGTATGGGTATACATTATATCAAGTATGTTAATAGTCAGTGACTTTGGGTTGTAGTAGTGTCGAAACATCATATATATATATATAGTCGTCTGACTTCCATTGTACATGGGAGTTGTGTACAGAAGTTTAGTGAGTTGTATTGACTAGTTCTATATAATGAAAGAAAAAGTTTCTTCTGTTCTTCCGAAAATGTATTTTTTTTATTTTTCTTTTTTATGTGTGTATTATGTCCCTTGTTAGAATCAAATTTTTATTACAAGTTTTTTCTGATCTGACTGGTTTACGATTCGAGATCTAGGTGCTTGGATTTTGGGTCGTGACAGAAACATATTGTTTTTACTATCCTCACATATCACCATTTCCCTCCACGAAGATGTCCATGTTGATTTCATTGGCTCTTTCTTCGTAAAATATGTATTTTCCTAAGTTTAGAAGATTGGAACCATGCATGGAGGGTGATTTCACAATAGTTTCAACGTACTTCTATATAAATGCAGGGGCCGTTGCGCGACATGGTGTTGATGTTTCAGAAAGAGGCATTGGAGGGTAACTTACTCAAGGATTGCTTGGAAGTGGGTGCCAACGACTTGAAAGGCCTTCTTCAAGTAGTGAATGATATTTCTTCAAACACCTTCTCCGCCTCCTCTTCTGGTGCCGCTGATGACCTGTAAACTGACCCTACCCATAAACAATGTAGAAATGACATTCTAACTTATGTTGAAAGAAATGGATGTTATCGAGGTTTCTTTTGCTGTTTTCTTTCTCCAGTTGAATGACTGAGATAGGATTGATTATTTTGACCATCTATTGGGTTTCCTTGAATTGGTCAGATGGGATTGGTGATGATCTGTGTGAAATATTCTTTCATTATTAAATTGAGAGTAAAATTATTGTTTATGGCCTAGCGTTTAGGGAATATAGCTATAACCTTGAAGCTCAATATTTCATTCTCAAATTTTGTTGTCTGATATGTCATTGAACTTGCAATTTTAAATCTCGGTGACTGTTCGTTTTCTCAAATATTCTTTGATTAGTAAATTGAGAGAAAGAACTATGGGATTCTTGTTTATGGCCTAACGTTTAGGGAATAGGGCTATAATCTTGAAGATCAATATTTCAATCTCAAATTTTGTTGTCTGATATAATCCATTGAACTTGTAATTTTAAATCTCGGTGACACTGTTTAGTGTTTTAAACAGGTATTTGGAGACAAGGGCAACATTGATACTAAGTTTTATATGTAATGTAACTAACTGATGATAGTAGTCATCATCATCATCGCCTTGTCCCATTTATTTTTCGGCTTTGTGAGTTTTATTTCTCCTCTCAACTCTGTTCAGGTAAATAATACATTGATACTGCCATCTTACTGTATTGAAATGAGGAACTGCTTGTGTTAATTAGGGCATGAGTATTAGCTTTTACTCTTATTTATACTCTCTTATCTGTTTAGTTTGATAACATAACTCTGTAGGCAAAGCCGAAAACAAATGACTCCCCTTTCACGAGCCTTGCTGCACCATTTTTCGTAATCTGTCAAAGCTACCCTCTAGTCGTACAGGCTGCTTAGCATTTCATCCTTCATGGTGGTAATCTATTTCCATTGCTTTCACTATAACAGCCCTCCTCCACCTCACATTCGACACCTTCGTAGTCCCCATGCTATGCAAAACTCTGGCCACTCGGTATAATCCTCAGCAGCATCTCCATGTTGGGCTTCTAAATCCACCCATTCAAAAGCTTTCATCTGGAGTGGACCTCATCCTCCCGTGCCCCATCCCTGCCTTGTTATTGAGCAGCCCTTGCTCTTATGACATCCGTCTGGGCCGCAGAAGCTACCTCCCACATCCATCCACATGCCGACATCCAACAAGAAAAATGAAGTGTTTCCCGAGTATTCTTGTCTCTGTCAAAGACCCAACAAATTCACGCCTATTGTCCATGAATTTGACTGTTACAGTTTGTGACTGCTTGCAACAAACTATATGCAGTAGCTGTCCTCTTGGCTAATATCAATTACCCAATGATTCATCAAACGGCAGTTCGAGCTTCATGTATGTTGATCCCACGACCTGCGACAGTTGGCGAAGCCCATTTTACGGTGGACTGAAATCTTTCTTCACATGAGCTAAGCTCTGCTTGGTCCAGCCACTCAAGTCCTTTGGGGCTTGTTTCTGCCTGGAGAAGATGAACTTCTTCACTATCTTCACCACTGGATCTTGCTGCATTCAAGGAATCTTTTCAACTCTTGGCATTGTCATTCCTGTAGATGATCTTAACGTTGACATGGCTACCTGTTTCTCGGCTGAGCGGGCTCTATTCTTTGTGGGCATTGCGAAGGGGAGGGCGCAGTACGTCGGCACAAGTCGTGGTGAGGAGTTGGTATCCTAGGGGGAGACTAAAGATGGTCGGAAACTTTGAGTCAGTGCAGTTGACACAGAAATTTAAGTGCTTCCACCAATCTATCAAGCTCTTTCTTTTTTTTTGATAGGATTAATCTCTTCTTTGTTTCTCTAGAGACATTGCAGACTGATGATCATGGAGAACAAACTGACCATGAATCTGGATCCGGAAAGTATTTCTTACCGCGGTAATCTTCCAAGTAGAGGAACTGCAGGGTATTTGAAGGGAAGTATTCCCACATCCAGGAGGTAATCGATTCGGTTATCACCGACTTGAGAGATTGGGCTAGAGTCCTCGGGTGTGAGGAGATTGTGTGACGAGTGCCAGGGATCTTGGTTTTTTCAGGGTTGTTGCTGGTGGGGGTGTGGCCTCTTTGTTGCTGCCCGTTTGGTTAGGATGAAGTCTTTTGTTTCTTTTCCCAGCTGCCTGGCCGCCTGTTATCTTTTTGTCTTTGTTCTTCTACTGAGCTCCTCGCTCAGCTGATCATGGCTGTCTTGTCCTTTTACAAAATATCTTCGCGGATTTAAAAAAAAAAAAAAGGCATCCTGAAGCAGATTCAATTGCAAATGCAGGGGCATTGAACAAAGGAAAAACTGCTCAAGGTAGAAACCTTCTACGTGCAATTTCATTCTTTCGAGTCACTCAGCCCACCAAACCGTCTTCCTGAGCTGAGGGAAGGTCAAAGGGTCTCATCAACATATTGGGAAGGTTCTGCAGAAGAACACAATGAATGAGCCCACTGGATCTCATTTTGGAAATCATCATCATTCAATCTGATCTGAAAACGAGTGAGTGAAACATGTATGCGTTTCCAGAAATTCCTTACCGATTGGAAAATTGCAGAACAGTCTACAATAAAAGCCCGTCTGATAAAGAGTAATCATTACCCTTGTCGTCATCATTGCAAATTGAGCTTTTTCCTCTAGTTGTTCATACGAGAATTTTCGATTTTCCTAGTATCTGTTTAATTCTTGCCAGTTCATTGCCAATGGGATTAACCACTACATTAAGCTCTTGGAAAGACTGCTGGGGGGAGATTTTCCAGGATTCTGATTCTTCTGGGGTGATCTGGATTTTCTTGGGGGCCTATTGGGTTCCGGAGTTTTGCCTCCAATTTCGACTCTGTTTTTTATCTTTCTGATTCTTTTGCTTTTCCTCTCCGAGCTCCTTGCTCGATTTGATCTTCGTTATATTTTTGTTTTATTACTGAAAATACAACATTACCGATAAAAAAAAAATGTTTGCCAGTAAATGAAGCTTTCGTTACAGATGGAAACAACTAATGAAGGGCGATCTTAGTAATCGAATGCTAGGATCACAAGGAGAGAGCAGGTTCAAACATGACAAAAGTGAACCTCAAATAAAAGTAGAGGAGCCAAGCTTTGTGAACTGGGATCCATCAAGCAGTGTAATTTGAGGTTGCCCATTGCCTTATTACAAATCATCAGTATTGTCTAATTCCATATATTTGAGGTCGGCTTTATATATTTATTTATTTACTGGTAAGTAAGCAGTGATTGAACTTACAGTCTCAATGTTGCAATGTTCTGAACTTTCCAATTGAGCTCCAGGCCCACTTCAAAAAAGTTTTTCTTTTTTCTTTTTTTATTTAATTTAATTTATTTTTTCTCTTGAGTTCGACTTTCCCATTTTTCGAGACCTATTTCTAGGCTCGTTTTTCGTTATAGCCATAGAGATCGTCATCTCTCACTTTCCAATCCTTTGTGTTAATAAAGAAAAATTGGGATGCCATGCTTTTAGATCGGCGCTAATGGAGATTGCACCCTTACGAATCCTTCTAAGCCAATGTTGAAACTCCTCAAATAATATATTTCGGGTATTAAAACACCTACATACTAAGAGAGCTCGGGACATGCACCATGTGACAGTCCGGATTTTCGCATCCGGAAACCCGTGCCATCAGGATCATGATCTGGATGATCTCCGGTATAAATCAAAGGGTGTTTGCTCGTCTAGCGGAAATCAGAGCAGATTCTGTCCAGTAGTGACAGATCGAGTTATCATATAAGGCTCAAAGAGAAAGAAAGAAATAAAACTATGCATATATGTAAAACAAAAGAATATACATTTTCAAAAACGAACCAAGAAGAATCACTGGTGATGGATATCCATCACCCAAAACAATGGATCCTGATAGTGGTTCCTATAGAATGTATATGAATACAAGTAAAGTATCTATAATAAATAAAACAGAAGGTGGCTATCAGGCGCACAGATAATCCAAAATACAATACAGGACCCAAAATAAAATTAATACCCAAACTGCTAATAAAACTCGTCAACAGGGGTGTTAGTGTCTTCCTCCTCTGCCTCAATCTTCGGCTCTGGCTGATAGTTAGGATCGCTCTCCGTGTCAGGAGCTCTAGCCTCAGAACCTATTATATATAAACAGGGTGAGCTACCATTTAAGCTCAATAGAAGAAACTCAAACAATTTACATATAAGCATGGCTTGCAGAATATAACTCAAAGCAGATGAATAAGTCAGAGAATGCAGACATAATAAAATAGATATGCATAATAATCAGAATGTAGAATTTTTAGTGAACAGAGCAGATACAGAAGTATTAGAACAGACCTAATCTGAGGGTTGTCAGATGCATGCCTACAATAGTTATTTATTTAAGATCTATATACTTAAATAACTCTCGTGAATATAGCATGTGGTAGCTAGATGTGTGCCGATGGGTAATCCCGACCATCGTCGTTCAATGAATAATTACAGAAATGCAACAGTGCCTCATCTAAGAAGTGCAATTGTTCCGATGAATGTTCAAAGCAGATGCATTGATATCTCGCTGTGCTGGTCGTGGGTATCCTGTCACGTCAGGGAGATTCGTCATATGAAACTTTAAATCAATACACATAAAGACCTCAGAGTCAGATTACATAATCAAATGACATAATTGGATATCAAAATCAGATGACATAAATAGATGATAGAATTAGATAATAGAACTTTCGTCATATGCAAGGCATGCTTTTAAAAGACGGAAATTAGATACAGATACTCAGAAAACATGTAGTCAAAATCAGATACAAGTTGAATTTCCCCTACCTCAGAACATATCTTTCTAAGTAAATTCAAAGTTTTATAAGAAGTTCTGATCTTGACCTAGACCATACGTATAGTACACTAAGTGTCAGAGCAGTAACTGGTACGAGGTTCAGCCTTAATTTCCCCAGAAACCAAAACAACAAAAACAGGGGAAACTCGATCGATCAATCCCTTTGTTTGATCGATCGATTTCACATCTAATCGATCTATCTCTTCACTGATCGATCGGATGCCTTAAACCTACACAGCAAAAGACATCTGATCGATCAACTCTATGGTTGATCGATCGAATTCTCAAGTTGATCGATCAATTCTCATAATTGATCGATCAGAATCAGCATTTCAACACCTTCAGAATAGAGGAATACTGATTGATCAATCTCTTCATTGATCGATTGGATCTTCAATTTGATCGATCAATCTCCATGTTTGATCGATTGGATCAAAATTTCAGAAAAAACACACCTCCTATTTCATAGTGTGTTTTATAAAATTCAATCGATCAAATTCCTGATTTGATCGATCAATTTCACAGTTCGATTGATCAATTCTCAATTGATCGATCAGTCCTTCATTACAGAACAGAGGCAGATTTGATCAATCAGTCCCTTAATTGATTGATCGATTCCTTAATTTGATAGATCAATCCCCATGATTGATCGATCGGATTTTCAAAGTCAGAAATTTCAGAAAAACTGGCCTCCTGTTCTATAGTCTCCTCATAAAATTCGATCAATCAAATCCCTGATTTGATCGATCAATTTCACAGTTTGATCGATCAATTTCCAATTGATCGATCAGTTCACACCTGATCGATCACTTCTAAATTTGATCGATTAGTTCCAAATTCGATCGATCAAACCACCAGTTTGATCGATCGAGCACATCAGGCTCCAACTTCTCAAGAAAAGCACCCTTCTGTTTCAAATGGGCCTTTATATAATTCAATCGATCAACTCCCAAGTTTGATCGATCGGATTACAGATCGATCGATCAATTCTCAATTGATCGATTGGGTGTGACAGTTAAGCTGTCATTAATGGGGTTTGTTGAATTCAAACCCAAACCAACCCTAAAACTCATGATTCTCCACAAATCATTTACACACTCATAAATGTAGATTTATGACTCTCAAACCCCCATAAAACCCATAATAACTCACCTCTTTCGAAGGCTTGTTCCTTGGTTCACGACATTGTGATTCCATGTGAGTTTCAAATCCGAATTGATGAGAGTTCCACTTCGAGTTCTCCGATGAACCGGAAATACGAATCCACGCTAACGCACATATGCGTATCGCCCTCACCAATGTATTTGACGTATGCCCGTCGATCCTCTTGCATTTTAAATCAAGGGTCCGTAATCTAGGGTTTCTCACACTGGTTCTTCAAAGGGAGTTTCCAAGCAATAAGCTTGTAGGCAAGGGTTCAAGGTAAGGAGAAGAAGCATCATGTTTTCCTAACCTTACTTCTCTTATAAGCTATCAACAGAAATATGCTTGATATTTTCATTTCCAATCTTTTGTTCCCGTGTTGAGCGCACACACACACTCTCACGTATCCAACATCTTACAAAAGATCCAATCGGATCTCAGGCTTGTGTTGCAAGTGAAGCATCCCTTCACACGCTCACAGATTAAAAGTCTTGGTATTAATAATTTTATTTTTAAAATTTTAAATTTATCTCAATTTCCGTGTCGGGCACGGATACCAAAGCAGTCAGGATGTCCAGAATTTTAGGGTCGTTACACACCATCCGGCCAAAAAACACAAGCGAAGCTGCAATGGCTTCAAAGCCGTGTAAGAGTAACAAGCGTAGTCAGCGGAAAAACAGAACGACGCTAGCATACTGCGTCTTTGAAGCCTCCTTTTGCTGCATGCGCTAGCGCGCTATGGCTTTTTACAAGACTTTTACTAAGTAGTGGAGTACAATTGAGAAATAGCTTCTTAAGTTTCATGCTTATCCAAAGAACTGATGGCCTTGTTTGGCAAAGTTGCTTTCAACAAGCCCTTTTTCAGAGTTTTAATTATTGAGTGAGAAACACTTTTCATCAAAGGACTTGGCTACCTCTTGTCTAAAATGGTGTGCTTTTCAATCAATATTTCACCTTAAAAAGTGTTTTTAGATTTTAGAATCAACTTTGCCAAATAGAGCCCAAGTTGCCTCAAAGAATTACTTTTAGAGGTGCACAAGGAGGAAAAGCTTAAGCCAATTGCGAACAATAGAATTTCGTGTTATGGCACAACACGCTTGTTAGGGCGATGAGCGGACATATATACAATCTATAAATCATCTTAGAATATAAGATCGATAACTTTGAAAGAACTACTTATAATAAATAGCTCAAAAGTAAAAGTGAAATACGTAGACAACCAATAATAGAGTAATTTCCTAATCACACATTTAAGATAAAAAATGAGATAAGATTTCACGTAAGATAAAACCATCCCATACGTAAACTCATAAGAAGTACTAACAAATAAACAATAACTAATAACATGTCTCTCATGAAAACAATAAAGACTATAACTAATGTAGCTTGCAATGCTCATAGTAGTCCACTGGATCTACTCTCCCATTCAGGTAATAGCCGGCATCCTCATCCTTGTAAGCCGCATCGGGTACTGACGCCTCCACGTCCTCAATGGAAGAGTAATCTATGTTTTCACCTGCAACTATTTAATTTCGTGGGGTGAGTTTATTAAATCGCGTAAACTCAGTGAGTTGCACAATCGATTCACTGTAACTTACCCATGTGATAGTGTGTGCAATCACTTGAGTGTCAATGATTTATGAAAATAAAATCAAGCAGCTTCATATAATTATAATAATATATATAATCTCATAACATACCATATCGAAATCGAAAACATAGCATAAAATTTAATGTATATGATGCATCGATTTCTTATTCCTTTTCATATTTATCTCATCAACTTAACCTAGATGATATGTCTTAATTCTTAACATAGTTCCATACGCCTACACAACGAACTTTGTATTTGACTTAACTTACGTATACGACCGGTGCCAGGGCCGCTGCTCGAGGTTACCACACGAGATCTATGTATAGATAATCACCTAACCTCCGTATCGTATCATATACCACCATTCAACCCGATGTGGTTAAATGCATTTAGATCAGTGTCCCATAATATTCGAGACACTGTCGTATCATATTGTCCTTAAGACCTGTCTTTGTTGTAAACGTTGGATCTTACGATGACACGCAAGACGTGACACGTGTAGAAATATATTTTATATTTTGCTGGCCTTCATAGTATATCTTATCATATTTGTATTTTAACATATCTATATCTTATCTTATCTTTAAATTATTTCTTATTATTTTCATACAACTTAAATTTTAAGGTGAGCCATAGTGCGATAAGCTTCACTAAACTACGCTTTCTAAGGGATGGGCTCCATAGGAATCTGGATGTACTTCGTGTGATGCTCCATACTCCCAGAAAGGGGTTGTATCCGTACATGAATGCCTATATTTCATATTTCACGTGATCGTGAGATGAACCTCATCATGAAGAAGGCTTAAAGGTCGAGTGCCGTATCTTATCCCTTAACTAATCATGCGTATGCCCTATCGTAATATTCTACATGATGCATAACATATGTTGGAATGAAATATCTGACAAAAGGAAACTATGACATACACCTTACATGTTTGTGGCCATAATATAATAATTAAAATTTGAAATGAACAAACATTTCCCGCATAAATTTGGGAAAATTTTAATGGGTCATTAGATCCCTGTTGGAGCGACTAGACCTGATGTTTTAAAAGTTTTCTAGAAGTTAGGTGGGCTTTGCATTAAGACCTTTTACTAGTTTGATAAAAAAAATAGTTCAACAGGGGGTCAAACAAACCCCTTTATCATAGTTGTCTAATTTTCCTAAACTTTCGGGCCACAAAACACATCTTAAAAATTTTAATGACTGTTCTCCTATCCGCTAGGTCATACAGTATTATTATCGAGATTATTTTTGAAGTTGATTTTGTGGACCAATTTGGCCCCAATTCCCAAAAGTTAAGGGGTCAAATATAACTCTTGGCCTTATTCCATGTGGAGGGCAGTGCTCAGAACTCGTGATGATTCGTGAGGGCTAAGACTCAAGGAAAACAAGGTCACGATTGATCGTGACCTTGGGCGATTGCAAGAAAACACTACAGAGAGGAAAGCCTGATCAATTGTGAGGCACGATTGCAGAGAAAACAAGTCACGATTGATCGTGACTTGGCAAAAATGGCTTATGATCGACCATTTTTGAAGCTTAGAGGTGAAATGTCACGATCGATCGTGATTGAAGATAAGTTGTTAAATGCCACCATTGATTGTGACTCGGTTAATTGTCACGATTGATCATAATTGAGGCCAAGAAGTTAAATGCTCTGATCGATTGTATTTGATTCTCGATTGATTGAAATTGACAGAATTTGAATCTTGATCGGTCGTAGCTTCATCTCGATCAGTTTAGATTAGTAATTCAAGCATAGATCGAGTTTTTACAGAAATCCAAGATTTCCTTCCTTCTCCATCATAATTAGGGTTTCTTTTTTTTTTAATATAAATAAATAACTGAATAATCTATGATGGATTTAGGGGCACCCACCAGTTGAAGCGGGAGCGGTGATTTCTACGATGGTTTGAGTTGGTGGAGATCGAATCGATGTGTTGGGGTGACTCCGATTCCACGACCAGATCAGATTGCTTCTGTGTTTTGCACAAAAACTTGGTTGTTGAACCTTGTATAAACACCACTAGAGGTGCAGTGGTGGTGGTAGTGCTCGGGCGGCAACTTCAATGGTTGAGCTTCGGTGGGTGAGACAAGGTGGTGTTGGATGGATGCACCGGGAGATGGTGGTGCTCGGACTGTGTTTTTACGGAGAAAGGAGAATGAGAGAGCGAGAGACGGATGCAAGAGAAAGAGAGCCCGAGAGAGAAATTTGAGAATTATTTCTCTCAAAACTCGTACGTAGATATATATATATATATATATATATATATATATATATATATATATATATATATATATATATATATATATATAAGAGGTAGGTAGAGAGAAAGTTAAATTGGCAAGTTGACTTGCTAATACGGTAAGTCCTTTAAGGGCTTTAATTGATTGCTAATCAATCCTATGTATTATGGGATTTAACTGTACTTTGCTTAAGGTAATAGGTCTCTTGAGATCTAGTTACCATTTTTAGTGTAAACTGAAAATTATTTTAGAAATTTCTTAATTTAATTGTGGGCTATAATATGGTATGTGCACATGTACCAATCTTGGTGCTTCACCTATGTATCACCATCAAATAGGGTCAATAGGGTCAAAAGGGACCCGGGTGATAACATTCTCCCCTACTAAAAAAAAATTTTTGTCCCTGAAAATTGCGTACTAGTTATTTGAAGAGCTTAGGATATTTTGCTTTGATGTCGTCTTCATTCTCTCAGGTTACCTCCTTCTGCGTGTAATGTTGCCATTGAACCAACACCAATTTTTCAGAATCCAATACATCTTAGTGCTGCCTAGGTGCACCGAATACCTTGATTTATAGCCTTCATCAATTATTTCCTTTTTAACAGCAGGTTTATTGGATACTTATAATCTCCACCTAAAGAGTAATGTTTCATCCACTCTGAGACTAAAATCAGGTTTTGGTTCCTTATGCATGGTCTCAATGATTTTTATAATTTCTGGGTATGTTCGTTGCAACTCCCTGATTTTGTCTACGATGAATGGGTTTATCAGAATTCTTGCCAGATATACACATTCTTCGATTTCTTGGAGATGGTGGTCTTCTTCAACTAGTTCATCGAGGGGCTTCAGGTTTTTAGTATAGCCAATAATCCTGTAGTTTTTCTACTGAGTGCATCGGCGACGATGCTCGCTTTACCAGGATGATAATTAATCGAACAGTTGTAATCCTTCATGTACTCGACCCATCTGCATTGTCTGAGATTCTAATCTTTTTGTGAGAAAAGGTTCTTGAGTCTCTTATGGTCTGTATAAAATGTCCACAATTTGAGAGTAAAGATGACTGCTGTCAATTCTAAGTCGTGAACTGGATAGTTATTTTAATGTGATTTAAGTTGTCATGATCCGCATGCAATGACCTTCTCATCTTGTTGCAGTACACAATTAAGTCCTTGGTGAGATGCGTTGATGAAATTTTCAAACTTACCCATGTCCGTGTTAGAGGGTAAGGTGAGAGCTGGTGTAGTGGTAAGCTTCTTCTTCAACTCGTTGAAGCTTCCTTCACACTCGTTAGACCATACAAACTTTATATTTTTCTTCATGAGGCTTGTAAGTGGCAGAGCAATCCAAGAGAATCCTTCAATGAAGTGTCGATAGTACCCTATGTGTCCGAGGAAACTCCTTATTTCGGTAACACTTTTTGATGCTCACCAATCGATTACTGCCTAAATCTTAGAAGGGTCAATAGTAACCCCTTCTACAGATATCACGTGCCCTAAAAAGGTCACTTGTTTGAACCAGAAATAGTACTTGCTAAGTTTAGCATACAATTGGTGATCTTGAAGGGTCTAGAGTGCGAGAGGAAGGTGCTCTTCATGTTCTTCCTCCGAACGCGAGTAGATGAGGATATCATTGATCGATTTTAAATTGTACTCTTGCAAGTACATAAGATTGATTGTAGCCAGGCAAGAATACAAGTATCAAACCCAAAGGGAAGTGCATAATCCAATTAATTTTAAGGAGATGACAGTAACTCAAGGAAGTACCAAGGGTGAGAATTTGATAAGTAAAATCTACCAATACATGATGCAAAAATAAGCATAATGAAATCAAGTTATGCAAAGATGAACAATAAATAAAAAAAGTGACAATGATGAAATGATCAAGGAGTTGCTAACCCTAGAGTTGTAACTTTTTCTACAATCAATCGTATAATATTCAAGTCAAATTATTATACCATCATTTAACTACAAGAAAAATGAATCGATGAGAATGACAATTATTGATTAGACATACCATATCCTAACACTATGACGCATCCAATCACGACATGAATCATGCGAAAGGCATAACATATCACAGATACGAAATCGCAACAATAAAAATCAATCGCAAGGCATCTCAAATCAGTCTACAAGATCGATTTGAGTGGAATAACTCTTTTGTTGTAGCCGATAACCAGGATCGACCACTATAAATGAGTATTCGATGATTTACAATAAGCTCAAACTAAAAGCCGTACGAATCAATAATTTTAACAAGAAATTATATAATTTAAAATAAATTAGTTTCTCATCTAGGGTTCGCTTCTCCTTGAACGAGAGGTTTAGCCACTCATCCTCGATTCACATGCACAATGCCAACCCGAAGCCATCATAAAAAATATGTCCTTTTATTTATCAAAAGATTCAATCCTTACACACCTCTCTTCCTCTACAAACTACTACTTAATTACAAAGAAAAAGCTTACAAAAACCTAAAGAAATCTGCCAAGAGGAAGCCCCCTAAAACCCTAAACATTGCTCTGTTTATATAGGGTGCGGATAGGAAAACATTCATAAACAGCTCCATCGATTGATGTTCTAATTTCAATCGATTGACTTTACATTTGAATTTTGGCGGATTAATTTGAATTTGAAGTCAATCGATTGATTTACAAGTGTCAATAGATTGAGCAAGTTTAAATTCAAATTAAAAGAGGGAAAAAGTTGTCATCAAGTCAATCGATTGAATCCTCAGTCTCAATCGATTGATGATGGCCTGCAACATCTTCGTTCTCTTAGTTATGGCTGAACCAATCAATTCTCTTTCATGGATTTCGATGCTTTGTTGGCTCTATAGTCTAATGTTCTCATGCAACCCTTAATTATGCTCTTTTATGCTCTTTCAAGGTTCAAAGGTGAAAAACACCTGAAACCAATAAAATTGCACAACAGCCATTTGATAGCCTTCATGGGATAGCCAAATGTTGGTATTAAGGTGCGAAATATGGTCATATTTCGGCACAGATCAATCATCTATGAATACGATGATGAATTCATCAAGATATCGCTTGAAGACTTGATTCATCAGGTCCATGAATACAACTGGAGCATTTATTAGTCTGAAGGGCATGACTAGGAATTCGTACAACCCATTTTTACAAGTGAACGCTAACTTTGGAATATCTTCTTCTCTCACTTTTAGCTGGTGATGACCCGATCTAAGATCAATCTTAGAAAATCGTTTGACACCTTGGAGCTGATCTAACATATCATCGATAAGTGGAAGGGGGTATCGATTCTTGATGGTTACACTATTCAACTTACGGTAATCAATGTATAGCCTCATCGAACTATTTTTCTTCTTTACGAAGAGCGCTGAGACTCTTCATGGCTACTCATTGCGTTTGATAAATCTCTTATTTGACAACTCCGTGAGTTATATCTCTAGTTCTTTTAATTCTGCAGGGGCCATAAGGTATGGTGCCTTGGCAATTGGTGCGGTCCTAGGGATCACATTGATTTGAATTCGATTTCTCAGTCGGATGGTATTTCGGGTAAGTCCTCAGGGAATACGTCGATGAAATCTCTAACGACTGAAATTATTGTAGGATCTTGTCTTGTTCCTCGTCTAATGCTGTCAATAACGGTACTCCCTTCATTTTGATTCCTTGAAATCTGATGTCCGAGAGGTTGGAAGGTGACCACTTTACAGAAACAATCAACCATGGCATAATATGTGGCTAGTCAGTCCATGCCCAATATGATATCAAAATCCTAGAAATCCAACTAGGTGTTTATTAGTGCTCTTCTGTTGGGTGACACATAAATTACCTGTTTGTATAGTGTAAAATTTAGAATATTTTTTATTTGATGGTGATTTATGCAACTTTAAATTTCATAAGCGACGTTAATAATAACAATTGAAATGGTAAGTTTTACTAAATAGTCATACCTTGAATCACTTCATCACTAGCCAGGGTGTCTTGTTGCGATATTGCGAATACTCATCCTTGATTCAAAGGTCTCGCTTGTAGGCCTTGAGGTTTTTCTTGACAGTCCTTAGTAATATGTCCTTCCTTCCCACAGTTATAACATTTCTTTGTGCCTCGTATGCACACACCCGACCGATGTCCCTTGATGCATTTAGGGCATGCTTAAAGGGTACATAATCCCTGTGCAGTTGCCATGGTGGTGGCATAATATTTTTGGATTGGAAGGCAGGGGCTCGTCCAGTTTGTTGAGGTATGATTCGAGGCCTTTTGTTCATTGGAAGGTTTGTGTAGGATTGAATCCTTTGAGCGTATGTAGGTGTTGGCCTTTGAGGAACAAAAGGGGTTCGTTGGACAACCTTATTTTTCTGAGCCTGCAACCTAGCTGCTTTTCAGTCCATCATTTCTCTTGACTCTCTCCTGGATCTGGGCGCGCTTAACAAGTTCACCGTAGGTTTCAATCTTCATTGCGGCTAATCTCTCGCGAAGGTATGGTCGAAGGTAGTTTTCGAAGGCGAACAATTTGTCCTCTTCGTCCGCGATCAGGTTTCCAACGAACCTAGACAACTGGTCGAATTTGGCTTCATACTCGGCCACTGTCAGGTCTCCTTGTCTCAGTTCCATGAACTCCATTTTCTTTTACATTTTGGTGGCAGCGGTGAGGTACTTTCCAAAGAAAGCATCTCTAAATTGCTGCCACGCCTACTCATCTTCATTCATTCTTTCAGCAGCTCTCTTTGCCGCTTCCCACCAATTTTTTTATTCTTGATGTAGGCAAATTACCGCCCACTTCACCTTCTCGTTCTCTGCGGGTGATGAAATCCTGAAGAACTTTTCAATCTGGTTTACCCAAATTTTAGCAGCGACTGGGTCGAGCTAACTATGGAAGTAGGGAGACTGAACTCTACTGAATGTTTGGAATTCAGCAGGTGCATGTGGTGAGTTCTCTTGCCGAAGAGTAGGTTGATGCTGATTGTAACAGCTGCCACATTTTGATCCTAACAACATCAGGTACGAACTTGAGTAGGGTCAGGCTTGTGCCAAAAATGTGATACAAAGAACTGAGTTGGAATTTTGAGGATAACTGTTAAATAGTGGAGCCTAAGTGGCTCAGTCTTAATTATGAAGTGAAACAATGGTTGATCATAGATTTGGTAGGAATTAAAATATTCGGAGCCTTCCTAACGATGAAAATTTGCGTAACACAATTGTAAATGATGCATAGGACTGCTAGGCACTGAGGGGTGTCGACCCTTTGACCCAAGACCCATTAGTGCAGATAAAGAAATGTCAACTAAGGCCTGATGGCCTTGCCTCGACAATTAAGGCAAGTGAAGTCAGTGGCCTCGGCAACGTGAGGCAAGCACCTTGCCTCGGCCACTTGAGGCAAGCAAAAAGGGTTGCCTTGACACCTTGAGGCAACTAATTCAATTATACTAATACACTTAATATTTTCCAAAAATATACTTCAAACAATATTAGGACATTTATCATTTAATATAATTAATATTGGTGTAATTGGTTTACACCAAAGCCAAAGCCTATTTTGGCTTAGCTGCTGTTCCACCATGTAATGGTGTATGCCTATGCAGGGAATCCAAGCAACATATATATAACCTCCTTATATGTATAGCTGCATAACACCCGATGCAAAACCCAGGTTGTCTTATTGGTTGATACAGGTAAAAGCCCATGTGGGCACCCTATGGAATCCAAACCTTTGATGCCTTATAATCTAAATCCGCCAGTTTCCCTCCATGCATGCATGAGTCACAGTTCGACTCCATGCACGCAAGCTGGGAGAAACCTCTACAAAGCAGCCAAGAAGCCTTCTTCTTCCTCCTTCCAATTCCATCGCAAACATCCTTGCATCTGCAATAAACAAAAAGACAATGCAAAATAATCCCATAACAGAAACAAATTCCTTTCTGACGGAGTTCTTACGAGCTCCGACGCTGACACACGCTCGACGTCATTGCATCATCACCAAGAGTCCTCCGAAAGGTATGCCGTAAACAATATTTTGGTGCACTATATATATACAATATATTAGCTTTATATGTATATAAAAGACCCATGCAATTGCCTGAGTAAAAGAAGTCAAAGTGGAGCAGAAAACACCTTGGCAATCCAAGCCTGATAGGCTTGCCATGGCAACTTTACAAGCTTGCCGCGACAATATTATGCTCAGACCACTGTTCGGTATTTTGGTCATAACGTTTAATCCCGAACTCCAATTGGCATGATTCTTAATGCGTTGGAAAGGGGACAACGAGCCCTACAACTTTCATGAAGTAACCAAATTTTGAATCTAACATTTAAAGGGTAAAAAATTAGTGACAAATTGCGGAAAAATGCTCAACTGCAAATCTTGCCGCGACAACCTATGTTGCTTGCCGTGGTAACCTTACATCTGAAGCATTTTGTGACACCTCTGTCAGGGGTTTGTGCTGGGTTGAATTTCTGAGTTTGACCATAAGATTTGTGACCATAAATGGTTCATATTTGGAGTCTATAATGACCCAATAAACCATTAAAAATACGAAAACGATAAACGTAAATTCTAGGTATTTGGTGCATATGACGAGTTTTGCGTGCATGAGAAATTAGTTACGTGAAAACCTGGTATCAAAGGTAGGGAAAGTACCATACTCATTTATATTGCGTTTTCTGATTTTTGTTTAGATAAGCCATGTGTAATAAGTACAAAATTGATACACATATCAGTTTAGTTTTAGCCATGTGATACAGAAGTTACTCGAAGATCACTGCAGTTTCATAAGTAATTTAGGATGTAGATGTTAGTACCTTCAGAAACATGAATATACCACGTATGTTTAACTAGTGTAAGGATGAGATATAGCAGTTATGAAGTTTTTGCATGCCTAAGTTTTGAGATATGCCACATATGTTTTGCATGCCTATGTTTCAATCAGTTTTGAGGTTACCAATGCCAATGTGATATCTGAGTTTTATATATAGATATGTTAGATTAAGTTCAATAAATCAAGAATGATAAGTTTGGTGTTTAAGAATGATTTAGCCTGACTTGAGGATGATATGCTTGGTGTAAGTAAGAGGTAGTAGTTCTGTTTTTGAGTTCAGCCTTAAAACTTTAGTCGTGAAGAGCTCAACTTTGCTATTCTAGCTTTGATAAGTCAATTTTGTTAAACTATTAGCTCAGTTTTGATACATAAGAACATGCTAACGAAATAAATATGAACATGCTATGTCAGTATGCTAGTTTTCATGATAAACAAGCCTGTAAAGTTCAGTTATGCTAGACAAGTTTTTTATATGATTTTAAGATATATGCGCATGATGTCGCATACATGGAAAACAATGTGTTCGTCATGTTCTCTCATGCTTGATGTCATACATGGTCACTTCTTGATTCTTGATACTCGTTTGCTTCATGTTAAGCCAAGTGACCCTGCTAACTTAGCGTAGGGGTTTGACCAATCTCGTGTCAAGTGACCTTTCTAGCAAAGCTCAAGGGCTTGACTTATTGAACTAAATGACCCTGCTAACTTAGCCTAGGGGCTTGACCAGTCTCGTGCCAAGTGACCTTGCTAACATAGCTCAAGGGCTTGACTTCTTGAGTCAAGTGACCCTATTAACCTCGCCTAGGGGCTTGATTATCTTAGTCCAAGGGATCCCGCTAACTCTGGAGCTTGATTTGTTGGTTTCTTGTTCTTGTACATGTCTTGTTTCAGCATGATTCCTTGATCTCGCCTGATTCCTTGTCAACATGAATATGTCAGTATGAATATGTCAGCATGCATATGGTAGCATGATACAATAATTGTATGTTTTAGTGTTTGTTTTGTTAAGTGCTACTAGAATAGATTAATGCTAGACTAAACATAAGATAAGATGACATGTGTTCTATTTTATTTGCTTCTAGACATGAATGAAAAAGCTAACATATAAATTAGTTGTGTAATTATTCCTGCTGAGTTTCGATGATAGCTCATCCTACGACTTTATGTCTTAGCTGTAGATATTGCTCATGACCCTGAGCACGAAGTTGATCCTACCTACCAGCCTGAGGAGGACGAGGAGGAAGGTTCTGCTGAGGACTTCTTTCCTTGAGAGGTTTGAGAGAGCGAGAGAGATTTATTTTTCAACATTAAACATGTATAAATAACAGTGTGGTTTAAGATAGTTTACTACTTCAGGTATAGGTTTCTGTTTATCTTCCTGTTCAGTTTGTTGTTTTAGATAAATGAATGAATATCAGTTGTTGCCATATTTCTATGTATCAGAGTTAATTAAATTTGCTTCTGCATATGTAACACTTTATACACGACGCTCTTATATGACAGGATCATATTAGGTGATCCAATGGCGTGACCTTTCCCATTTAGGAGAAGGGGAAAAGTAGGGCTGTCACACTGATTGATAAGCTCTTGGTCGGCTTGCCTTTGTTGTTCACTTTGCACTTCCATCTCGTACAAAAATTGAGTCATTTCCTGTTGATGAGACTGTGTTAACTGGGACATCTACTGATTAAAAGTGGTGGCCATCTCGCATCACCTCAAATTCTTGAGAATCTTCATGTGATGCGGCCTCATTCACTTATGAGCTAGTTGATTCTCTACGTCGTGGAGCCATTAACTTAGTCCCTAAGAAAGTAGAGTCTAGGCTTTAATACCATCTCTGTCACAATCCAAAACCTAGCCGATGTAAAGGGTGTAGAATTCTGTGTTATGACACCACACGCTTGTTAGGGCGATGAGCGGACATACATATAATCCATAAATAATCTTAGAAAATAAGATCAAAAACTTTGAAAGAACTACTTATAATAAATAGCTCAAAAGTAAAAGCAAAATACATAGACGACCAATAATAGAGTAATTTCCTAACTACACATCTAAGATAGAAAATGAGCTAAAGTTTTACATAGGGTAAAACCATCCCATAGGTAAACCCATAAGAAGTACTAAGAAGCAAAACTAATTGATAACATGTCTGTCATGAAAACAATAAAGACTAGAACTAAAGAATCTCTCAATACTCAATAGTTTGTCAGATCTACTCCTCCATCCAGGTGATAGCCCATGTCCTCATCCTCATAAGGCACAGCAGGTACTAACTCCTCCACGTCCTCAACGGAAGAATAATTTATATTCTCACCTGCAATTATTAGATTTTGTGGGGTGAGTTTACTCAACCACATAAACTCAGTGGGCTGCACAATCGATCTAGTATTACCCAGGTGATTGTGTGTGCAATCGCTTGAGTCACAATGATTTATGAAAATAAAACCAAGCAGCTTCATATAATTATAATAATATCTACGATCTCATAACATATCATATCAAAGCTGAAAACATAATGTAAAATTTAATGTATATGATGCATTGATTTCTTATTCCTTTTCATATCTGTCTCGTAAACTTAACCTACGTGATATATCTTAATTCTTAACATAGCTCGATATGCCTATACGACGTATTTCATTTTCCTTTTCATATCTGTCTTGTCAACTTAACCTATGTGACATATCTTACTTCTTAATATAGTTTTATACGCCTACACAACGTATTTCATATCTCACTTAACTTACGTATACGACCTATACCAGAGCCACTGCTCGAGCCTATCATTCGAGGTGTACATATAGATAATCACCTAACCCCCGTATCGTATCATATACCACTACTCAGTCTGATGTGATTGTATGCATTTAAATCAATGTCTCCTTATATTTGGGACACTATAATATCATATTGTTCTTAACACCCGACTTGGCTGCAGATGTTGGATATTGTGGTAGCACGCAAGACTTGACACTTGTAGAAACATATTTCGTATTTTGCTGGTATTCACAACATATCTTATCATATTCGTATCTTAATAAATTCATATATTATTTTATCTTACAATTCTTTCTTATTATTTTCATACATCTTAGCTTTTAGGGTGAGTTATGGTGCGATAAGCTTCACTTAACCACACTTTCTAAGGGATGAGGTATGTAGAAACCTGGATGTACTTCGTGTGGCAGCCCATACTCCTATAGAATTGTTGCATCCGTTTATGGATGCCTACATTTCAAGTTTCATGTGATCGTGAAAAGAATCCCACCAAGACGATGACTTAAAGGTCGAGTGTCTTATCTTATTCTTTAACTAAACATGTGTATGTCATATCATAGTTTTCTACGTGATGCATGACATATGTTGGAATGAAATATCTAACTAAAGGAAACTATTTCATACACTTTACATGCTTGTGACCATTATATGATAATTAAAATTTGGAAAGAACAAGTATTTTTTGCATAAATTTAGGAAACTTTTATGGGTCATCAGATCGCTGTTGGAGCGATCGGACTTGATGTTTTTAAAGTTTTCTAGAATTTAAGTGAGCTCTGCATTGAGACCTTTTACTAGTTTGACCAAAAAGTCGATCAACAGGGGGTCAAATAAACTCCTTTATCCTAGTTGTCAAATTTTTCAATACTTTCGAGCCTCGAAACACGCCCTCAAAAATTTAATGACTGTTCTCCGATCTATTAGATCATACAATATTATTATCGAGATTATATTTGAAGTTGGTTTTATGGATTAGTTTGACCAGTATCGAGAATAATTTTGAAGTTGGTTTGATGGACCAGTTTGGCCTTGATTCCCAAAAGTTAAGGGGTTTAAAGGTAACTCGTGGCTTTATTCCATGTGGAGGGCAGTACTCAGAACCCACGATGCATCGTGAGGGCTAAGTCTCAAGGAAAACAAGGTCATGATTGATCCAAGCCTTGGGCAATTGCAAGAAAACACTATAGAGAGGAGACCCTGATCAATCGTGAGGCACAATTCTAGAGAAAACAAGTCACGATTGATCATGACTTGTCAAAAGGCCTTACGATCGATCGTTATTGAAGCCTAGAGGTGAAATGCCATGATTGATCGTGATTGAAGCCAAGTGGTTAAATGCCATTATTGTTCGTGACTTGGTTAATTGCCACGATTGATCGTAATTGAAACCAAGAAGTTAAATGCCCCGATCGATTGTACTTGAATCTCGATCAATCGAAATTGACAGAATTTGGATCTCGATTGATCATAAGTGCTTCTCGATCGATCGTAGTTTCATCGATCAGTCTAGATTAGTTATTCAAGCAAAGATCAAATTTTTACAGAAATCCAAGATTATCTTCCTTCTCCATTATAATTAGGGTTTTTTTTTTTCGAAATAAATAATTGAATAATCTATGATGTATTGAGGGACACCCACCAGTTGAAGCGGGAGCGGTGATTTTTGCGATGGTTTGATTTGGCGGAGATTGAATTGACGTGTCGGGGTGACTCGGATTTCATGACCGGATCATATTGTCTCTGAGTTTTGTCATAGAAACTTGGTTGTTGAAGATTGTATAAACACCACTAGAGGTATTCGTAGTTGGTGCCATTGTGGTGGTGCTGCTTGGAGCGCAATTCCGAGGGTTGAGCGTCGGTGGATGAGACAAGGTGGTGTTGGATGACTGCATCGAGAGATGGTGGTGCTCGGACTGTGTTTTTGTAGAGAAAGGAGAACGAGAGAGCGAGAGACAAATGCTAGAGAAAGAGAGTCCGAGAGTATATATATATATATATATATATATATATATATATATATATATATATATATATATATATATATATATATAAGAGGTTGGTAGAGAGAAGGTTAAATTGGCAAGTTGATGTGCCAATACGCTTAGAGTCCTTTAAGGACTCTAATTGATTTCTAATCTATCCCATGTATTATGAGATTTAACTGTACTTTGTTTAAGGCAATAGGTCTCTTGAGATTCGGTTACCATTTTTAATATAAACCGGATATTGTATTAGAAATTTCCAATTTATTTGTATGGTCTATGATAAGGTATGTGTACATGTACCAATTAGGGATGTGTACATGTACCGATCTTGGTGGTTCACCTATCTATCACCATCAAATAGGGTCAAAAGGGACCCAAGTCATAAGAAGTTTGAATTATTATTCGAATTCGGGCGGCTCGCAATTCGCAATTTGTTATTTTCAAACGAATTCAATTCACTTGGATAGGATGAGGTTTAAGATTATTTATCAATTACATAAAATGTTAAGTTTCAAACATCTCTTTATGCTTTTAAAACTTTATTATAAGTAAAATACTCGAAATTAATTTGACAATCCCCTTATTATACAAAATTTGAGTCGTTGTATTCAATTAATGATTCTTTAGATCACGGTGAACCTATCAAACAACACACATGATCACCTGTTTGATAGGTTCATCGTGATCTAAAGATCATTTTTTTATAGGTGTGATCTATAGATCTTTGGTACAAAAGGTTGGGATGAAAATGATCTCCATCATTTGGGTCAAAGCAGTGAACATGTTTTGCGTCGTTTGCCATACGAACTGCTGCACTAGACTAGTGGTTCACCTGGTCTAGTCAAGGAATAGGTTCACTATTCTAGTGATGTACCCAATGAACAGGTTTGCTACTCTAGGGCAAAAAACGGAAAGGAAAAAATAAATGCAAAAAATGGTAAAATTTTTGTGTGGGTGGGGAGGGGGGGTGCAGGGAATGGAAAATATTTGAGAAAAAAAAATAAAGAAAATATTTAAAAATATTATAAGTAAATATCTTTCGACAAATAAAAGAAAATTTTTAGGATAAATTCTTAGAAAAGCACCATTTAATATGGAAAGAAATTACTATTTTTTTGAAAAATAATTTTTTTCTATAAAAAACATGTTTAATTTTTTTTTAAGCACTGATTTTGGTAACTATGTTATAGCTGTTCACTTGTCACATTTAGTGTTTACTTTGCTACTCATGTGGTTTGATTAGTTCGGCTAGCAATGTTCACTTGACTAGTTAAAAACTTAGGCTGCCCTTTTTGGCAACCCTTTTCCAAAACGTACTTTTAAAGGAAAAATTGTGAAGGAACCTGTTTGATAGAAAGGAGAGGCGAAAGAGGAAATGAAATCAATTTCCTACTGGATATCTGGGGAAATGATTTCCTTTATAACTGAATTTTCCATTGTTTGTTTAGTATGTTTGGGAAATGACTTTCAGTGGAAATTGATTTCTCTTGTTTGATTAGAATGTTTGAAAAAGAATATTTAAGTTTGGATCATATATTTTCTACTTTTATGAAAGTAGAAGTTAGTTTGAACAAATACTTACTGAGAAAAGAAGAAAAATACCTAACTTATTACTTCGTGTTGCACTAATCATAGATTGACTCTTTTTTTTATTAAAATCATAATCAAAGTCAAATATTAACTAATAATTTTTTTAATGATATTCTATTACATTACAAATTAACAGTATAGTAATCACTATTTATTGCCAAATACATATGTCAGAGTTTGAAAAGTTAAACTCAAATAAAAAGTCAAAATTTGACCAAACTTAAAATTTTGATCAATAAAAATGTGTAAAGCTAAATGCTAATATCTAGAAAGAAAAATAAATTTTTATAAAAGTCAAACTTTGACCAAAAAATTAACTTTGACTAAGAGAGAATTTTGCAATGTACCAATAGGTTATAAAAGTCCAACTGCAAATTAATATTACAGTAGTGTTATACAGATTGTTAGGTTACATTAGTCAAAATTTGATCAAATATTTACTTTTAATAAAACTCAAACTTTGACCAAACATCAAACTTTGATCAAAAAAATTTTTTAAGGCTAAAGTAGAGAGTTACATTGTAAATGCTAGTATGTATTGTAAGGTTAAATGTTGAAAAAAAAAATTCAATTTAAAAAAAAAATCAAACTTTGACTAAATTTCTTAACTTTGACCAATAGGAATTTCGGCAATGTATCGCCAAGCAACAAATTAACTTAACAATATTCATATCCATCGCTAGGTGACACAAATAAAAAATTTGACCAAATATCAATTTTTTAAAATGTCAAACTTTGACCAAATGTCACAAAAAGAAAAATAAAATTTGATAATGTACTAGAAAGTAAGAAATTAACAAAATGATAACCTCACTGACGCTACAAAAATTCAAAAAAATTAAATTGTGTTACAAAGTTAAAGTTTGACCAAATATCAAACTTTGACTGATAAAAATATATATTACCAAAATACAAATAACACAATAATAAACTAATAATCAATATCTACTGTCAAGATACACTTAAAGTCAACATTTGAATAAAAGTCAAACTTTGACCAATAAAAATGAGACAATGTATTTTAAAGTTACAAATTAAAATAATGATAAATATTTTTAATTATAATATTTCACTAATTAAAATTTATAACTTTTTTATAGAAAACCAAACTTTCATAAAAAGTCAAATTTTGACAAAGGAAAAATTGCACTGATACGGTATAAATTTATATAGTAGTAAACTCTATCTATAAGCAGGTTTCGAGTTTGACTAAAAAAAATTTTTTGTACAAGTCAAAGTTTAACCAAAAGTCAATGTTTGACTAAAGGTCAAATTATTGACTAATAAAAATGAGAATCTAGTATTACATTATAGATCAGCACGACAATATTCTTTTTTCTCCATCAAATTATAAGAGTCAAAGTTTAATAAAAAGTAAAATTTTAATTAAAAGTCAAAATTTGATCGTAAAGTCAAACTTTGACCCCTAAAAATTTGGTAATATATTACTAACTTACAACTTATTATCATATTTCAGTAGTGTTCAAAAGTCAAAACCTTAAATAGCTTATAAATTCTCTTAAAGTTTGATGAAAATGCAAACTTTGACCAAAGTCATATAATTGCTAAAAAAGAGTATGATGTATATAATGTGGTAGTTATAGTGATCGTGCTGGTATGATGGTCATAGAAATGGAAGTTACTTTTTAAAAGTCAAAAAATAATTTTTTTGCTTTTAGGTTTTTTACAAGTAACTTTAGATTTGAAATGACAAAAAATTATTATTTTGTCAGTGAGAAACTCAATTTCAGTCACTTCAAAAGTTGAAATGGTTTCATTCTAATTGACTTGGTATATGAAAATTTAATTTCCATGCGGGGCCCACCTAATATCATTTCCATCTCCTTACATAGCTATCAAACAATAACAATTGAAAACTAAATTTTATTTCCACCTATGTTGTCACGACCCAAAATTTTACACTATTCCGAGGGCCTAGAATTTCGAGTTATGACGCGCACGCATCTCAGATATGCTAAGTGGGCATGCACCTAATCAGAGTTCCTGCGCAAATCTAGTTCCACGAAATCCGTGAAAGCCAACGAATAAAGGTGAAATATAGAAGTAGTCATAAATATTGAATAAATGTGATAAAATCTAGGTAACTCACCAATAAAGTTGGAGACAAATTCGATACAAGAAACTATAGAGTCCACAATAATATATAACTAAACTCAGTACAAAGTCCACAAATATCAATAATCGACGTCTCGGATCAAAATCAACACCGAGGTCCTCCTGGTCAGTGTCTATGAAATAAACGCCGATAGGATTAGAATAGCTAGTGGCCGCTCTGTCGATATAATCACCTGCAACTGTTAGATTTTCATAGGATGAGTTTACTCAGTCACGTAAACTCATTGGATACACTACCAATCCACCCCATTCTACTTAGGTGTATTGTGAGTACATCATGTGAGTGATAAACATAGTATAACAATAAAATCAGAAAGAAAACATGACAAAATCAAGTACATTACGAAGAACTCATATCATAACATAAATGTAAGACTATGATCTAGACACTCGTACCTCACCATATCTCATAAGATAATATATTTTATTATTTTTGTACATACACTTATACATCGCATGAGCGTAACTAACATACTCTTAAATCCTATCGAACCTGTGTCAGAGTCGCTGCTCGTGCTATCATATGAGGGTCACTATAGTATCATACCATTATATCATAACGCTATCTAATTGCCCTCCCTATCTTACTCATACTCCCTATCCAACCTAATGGGGAGACATAATGGCCAAACGTAACTCATAACATACTCATACCGTCTCTCAGAGACCCATCTTGACTGTAAGACGTTATTATCTTTATGATGGCTACACAAGGAACGACACGTATAAGCTTAAGTTCTTAATTTTTTATTGGCCTACACAGCGATGTCTTATTATCGTACTCATAACTTATCTTGCCTTATACTCATATTCGTAACATACTCTTACAATCTTAATTTTAGGATAAGCTATAGTGGGATAACCTCACTAAATCATGTTTTTCAAGAAAAGGGTTTTATAGTAATCTGAATGTACTTCGTGTGACAATATAAATACCTTCCTACCATAGAGGTTTTAAACTACCATAGAGGGGTTGTATCCGTATATGTACGCCTATATTTTGAGTTTCACGTGACCGTAAAAAGATCTCACTATAACTAAGACCCAAAGCCCGAATCTCATATCATAACTCATATCATATCCTTTCATATTAGAACTTAGGGGTATAGGGTCACCGTATATGCTACCTTATACGAGGTTACACTGAATTCACACTCACCCAATTCATCATGATGTCCCATACCATTATGAGTTGTAAGACATGTGAATATGATGTATTCCTCGCTTCGATATCATTTCGGTAAATCACTATGCCCAAGCATAGATATGATCTCATACACTCGCGTACATATGACCTAACTTATCTATAACTCGTATAACATGATTAAGATGAAAACATAAAACTATTATACGTATAGAAAAAGGTTTACATTTAAAATTTTGTTATGTTTATACATATATGACTATTTACATAATATCGATAAAAATATTGAATATGGTAGTTAATAATATGATTTCAATAACGAGAAGGTCATAGTTCGATTTTCATGAGGCCATCGAATTTCTAACTTTTAATGCTATCGAAGAGGTCCCGTTGAAACAATAAAATTGATATATATTATTATATTTAGATAATTAAATTGAATGGTATTTAAAACTCTTAAGTTGTGATTTATGATCATTAATCGAAAGAACTTAAGTAAAATATAATATATACATGAATTTGAGTCATAAAAATTAAAAAATAACATTAAATTCGTGCAACCTTGGGTCATTCAAAATTGAACCCGACTTGTCGCTCTATTTTGACCTCTAAAATATCGGATTCATGAAATGTCTATTTTACAAAAAGTTGTGAAGATCGAAGTCTTCTTTCCAATGCCATAAGAATCACATCATTATGAGATCAGAGTAAAATATTATGACCAAAATATCGAGATCAGTACATCGATGGTCGCGAGCTCGAGTTGGTGGCCGCGAGTTTGGGTTCTTGGCCACGAGTGCGGACCAAAAAGTTCATGGTGGTCCACTCCCAATACTTTTTAGCATTGAAATTTATTTACTAATTTATCTTTCCTTTAAATAATTTAAGAACATAATTTAGATTTTTGGGCCTAATTGCAAAGTAAAATATTAATAATCAAACAAAAGAGTTATTTGAAAAGAGAAACAAAATATAAACCGACTTACAAATCATACAATTTTAATAGACAAATAAAATACTAAATATGTAAATTTATCATACTTAAAAATATTAATATTTAATTAATGCATAGATTTAAGAGGAAGACAATATATTAAATATGCGGCCTAATAGAAAGTAAAGTATTAATAACCAAATAAAAAGATTATTTGAAAAGAGAAACAAAATATAAACTGATTTGCAAATCATATAACTTTAATAGACAAACAAAATACTAAATATGCAGACTTATCATATTTAAAGATATTCATATTTAATTAATGTATAGATTTAAGAGGAAGATAACATATTAAATATGCGAATTAATAGAAGATAGAATATTAATAGCTAAACAAATGGATTGTTTGAAAAGAGAAACAAAATATAACCCGAGCTACAAATTATATAACTTTTAAGAGAAAACATAATATTAACATGCAAATTTATTAATTTATGAGATATTAAAGTTTAAATAAAATTTTTAAACCCGTCGATGCGCGATCGAACACATCTTACGCCACGGGATCTTAGAAGAAGAGAATGGAATGATGGGTACCCACCTCTTGAAGCGTGAACAGTAGATTTATGGAGGTTCGGGTTGAAAAGGTCGATGCCCAAGGCATCGGTTCGTCTAAGTCTTGGGAGAAAATAATTTCTGATTATAGAGAGTAGAAGGATTTTAAAGTTTTATTTATAATGGTAGAAAGTTTTAAGTTAACTCTAACTAAGACTTTTCATAAAGGGTTTAATAAAGGGGTTTTTCAATGCAAGAAGAATTTATGTGGGACTGAATAGCTTGAGAAAATGTTTCATTCTAGCGCTTTGTGTAAGCACGAAGCAAATGGTATTTTTCTCTCAAAACTACAGTTATACCCATTGACTTGTTTTATTACTTAAAACGGGCGTAATTTTTTATACTCTTGTTGAAAATAAATAAATTATATATTGTTAGAATCATATCGACGAATACTTCGCAATAAGTCTAATATTGATATAGAAAAATTTTAAATTTTTCTAAAAGAGGGTGAGTTCCGGTGTGAAGCATTAGCATTGTGCACGATGCAAAACACATCTAACACCATTAAAATAAGGTTAAAGAATTCGGGTTGTTACATATGTAATTACATTTCTATGTTATCAAATAAGGCCTAAGTGAAAAACATATTTCATCCAAGGACCTGGCCACCACTATCTTTTTTTTTTTTGATAACTTGGGTATTCGAGCTTCTTAGAGCACTCGCCTAGTCCTAGGAGCACAAGCGCACCCCAAGTTAGCACATACTGGGTCACGCGAAATACATTCCTAGGGTGGCCACAAGGGAGGAGGGGTTTTGAACTCAATTCCTCATATTGCTTCTCGCACAACACCATTTTACACCTATGATAGGTTTTTTAAAAAACAACATTTGAGAAGGAGCATGCAATAACCTTTTTAAAGTACTTGAAACTACTTAGAAAACAATTGTCAAACTAAGCCTTAAAATTCTACATTTTGATAGTGGCTTTTCTATGAACTAGAGTATAGTAGTTCGATCCGTTGTACAACTAGTTAATCCAATTAATCAGATTGCTCGATTGCGAACTTGAGAGGTCAAAGGTACTCCACATATACTTATGTGTAACTACTACCTCTAAAAGATGAAGTATTTGATAATACAACTTATAAAGCTTCAATAGAAAATCATTTGGATTATAAGATTGGGAAAATTATAAATGTAGGACAGATATGTTGAGGACAAAATGCAGGAAGCGGATATGATTGATTAAACCAACCTGCATTAACTGAGTCTCACCGTACTTGCAGCCAATTGTGTCACGCTACATCAGCGACCACTTTGTTTGAATAAAATCTGTTCTCCATATAACATTGTCCATAAGATTGGATAGGGAAGGCTAGTACATGCCTCTTTAAATTTCAAATTTCCTTGACATATATGGTATTAAAGATGAGGTAAGCACATACATGAGGTAACCGTGGGATGGGTGCAAAGGCTCTTGAGGAGCACTTTGGACTTTCCATTGAGCTTGAGGAACTTTTTCTTACATGGATTGCTCGGTTGGTTGACTTGTTGACCGTACTTGATTGAAATATCGTTCAATGAAGTAGAGTAGTTGATAGTTGGTGTAATAATCCCGAATTTCGTAAACCGTGCAGGTTTGGTGCAAACATGTGTGTATGTAGTTCAAATGTGTGTATGCGGTTCACAAGGGAACCCATGCACATATACACAACTTAGAGTGTGTATGTGACTAACACATTAGGTGTTAGAGGTTTATTAAACACCCATGTATAGTGTGTGTGAGTAACAAGTTGATAAACCCAAGTTGTTGAAATAATGGGGTCTCTCACGTGAGACTCTTTTGTGTGGTTGTTGAGTTATTTGAGAGAGAGAGAGTGGAGAAAGGAAAAGGGTTTGTGGAGAGGGAATGGAAAGGATGGTGAGATCTAAATGATTAGATCTAACAGAAGTTAAGTAAAGTAGTGTGAAGGAGCATGGGGATTGGAGCTCCACGATTTAGACGAGCTTGTGTGAATTCGGGAGCTTGACGGGAAGTGTGAAGAAGATCTAGGTTGTTAAAGCTCTCCTTGATTTCTTCAAGGAAGAAAGATCTAATTTAAGGAACATTAATGGCATTAAAGGTATGAAATTAATGATATTTGTGTAGTCATGTTAGCATTTAATATTCCTTAAGAAATAGGGTTTAAAATAGTTAAGATTGAGTGAGGATCGAGTTTGGGGAAAAACTCATATCTGAAGTGTCTCTCTATCCCTTGCGCGCACGAGCTTAAAGGCTCACTCGAGCGAGCCTTAGAGACACGACTTAAACATCCTGCGAGAACTTAGGAACTGTGAAAATGCTGTGTCTCGCTCGTGCGAGGATTTAAAGGCAAAAAGGTCTCGCTCGAGCGAGGCCTCGTGCGACACCCACCAGATAACTGAATGTCAGTTCGGTCGCGCGAGTATTTGACCAAATTTTGCTTGCGCGCCCGAGCCTCGAGGCTCGCTCGCGTGAGGAACAGGGTACTTTACTCTGTTCTTTTCTTCTGAATTCTTCAGCAGTGTGTACCTTTTTATCCTTCTAGGCTTTCTTATAAGATATTGGATACGTTTGATTGTAGGATCGACACGTGAGATTTAAGCAGGCGCGCGCTTGACACGATTTGGTATAATCCTAGTGTGACTCCGTTTGAGGTAGGGAAACTCTGAGGCATGTGTATTTACTCTCAACTAGTATGTGCGTAATGATATAATAATGATATGCACGTCTTTTCGTAAGTGCTTAATAATTGCATGAGTTCATTCATAGCTTTTGATTATACGATATTCACAAATATAATCACTAAGAAAGAGAATCTTGCATGCATGTGTGTGACAATTTTGGATCAGTTAAGTGTGTGATATCAAGAAGATGTAAGGGATGCTGTGTGTGCTAGCAAAGAAATGTAAAGTAGTGTGTGAGAACCCTATGTGAAACTTGAACTAATTATACTTACCACAACTCACGGTGATAAACTATATGTAACATGCACATTAGATTTAAGGTTTAAATTGTGAATACCCAACCGATACGGCAGGATATCCGTGACCGGTGCGATAGAATGTCCGTACAAACTGTGTACCAGTTCGGCGGGATATCCGTTTTTTGATTTCCAATAGTGGAAATACTTTCGTTTGGTACAAGTCACCTCTTGCAAAGGGACTTGAGCATTGTGAAATGGTTCATATGAACGATGATGGTGAGTACTTTCATCGGAGGCTCAAAGCTATATTGCTCGAGCAATTACTTAAGTGATTTTGTTAAGTGTGTGTGTGTGAGTGGGTGTGTTCCATTTGACTAGTAAGAATGTGATTTGAAACCATGCATCAGATAGTCTCCTTGGTCAAGCAATTGTTTAAACTTCGTTTTCATGCTTAGAAATGTGTCATGAAATATATGTGTGATGTCAGAAAATATATATGCTATTTGTTTCCTTATTGAGCTATGATGTAGCTCACCCTTCGACTATACGTCATAGGTTCAGGAATAGCTGAGAACAGTGAGGACCAGGAATTTGAGGACACAGACTATGTGCCCTTGGAGGAGCAAGAGCCCCCTCCAGAGGATTTCTTTTAGTAGATGTGCACTGTGGCACGTTGATTTTTGTGAGAATTATTGTAAGGCTTGGTACGTCCGGCCACTCCTATTTTGTAAGTAGTCAAATTACCTAGAGATAGGTTATTCTTTTTGCGAACCATCCCAGGGTGACCTTTGTTGTGTCACTGATGGTTCAATTCGGTTCTTTATTTCATGTGATGGGCATGAGGATTGAACCGTCTTTTGGTAGTTAGAATCACCTTATATAGAAATGGAAGTTTAAATTGCTTTATTCGGATTCATTTGATTAGTTAGATGTGCTTTGTTTTCGCTTAGGCATAGAGTACCAAGTGTTCTATACGAAGTTAGGATACAGCCTAAACGGTTGTACCTACGGCGCGAGTTTCGGGGTGTCGAAATCTGGGCTGTCACAATTGGTATCAAAGCCTTTTTCTTTTAGGATTTTCTGACAGGTCTTTGACTTTGTAAGAGTATAGGGACCGTCTGCTAATGAAACTTTAGTTTCATGTTGCAGACCGTCAATGTCTACTAGAGGAAGGGGCTGACCAAGAGGTAGTCATAGAAGAAATATGAGAAGTCTGGACGAGATACCCATAGCTTCTAATCAGATTCCATTGAGGGACCGAGCAATTCCGGGGACAAGTATCCTGGAAATGAGAATTCCAGAAGTAAGGGTCCTAGAAATACGTGCTCCAGAAGTGAGAATTCCGAAAACGTGGCAAGATAGAGAAGCACAGATGAGAGAAGAACGGGACCGAATGATGCACACAATGGAGGCCATGGCAAACACTGTGGCTCAACAAGCGGCATTGTTGACCGCCAATAACCATCAACAAGCACCACCTACCCCTCCAATTCCAACCCCAACTGCAAACCCATATCACTCGAGTTTTGTGGAATTTAGAAAACTAAGGCCTCCTAGTTTTTTTGGGTAAACCGATCCATTGGAGGCGGAAAAATGGTTGAACCAAACCGAGAAACTACTACAACAAATGCCATGAACCGAGGCCGAAATGGTAAGATGGGCTTCATGCCAATTGGAAGGCGATGCCGACCCGTGGTGGAAGTCGGTGATGTTGAAGAAAGAATTGGAGAACCTTGAAGGGATATGGACCTGGCAAGAATTCTACGACACTTTCAACAAGGAGTACTTCCCAAGGCAACTGAGAAACCAGATGGTGTCTCAGTTTATGAAGTTAGATCAGGGGGCAATGACGGTCAGAGAATATGGTGCAGAATTTATCAGATTTTCACGATTTGCACCGAAGTACGTGGCCACAGAGAGGATGAAGGCCCATAAATTTGAAGAGGGATTGAGGCCGAGCCTACATGAAAAGGTTGCGGCTTTTGAAATGGAGACGTACCCTGACGTCATGGGAAAGGCACTGGTCATTGAAAAATCTGAGTAAAGAGGACAGATGAATCAGAACGCAGTGGGAAACTATGAATCGGTGAGTAAAAAGCCGCATTTCACACCATCCTATTGGGGAACGTTTACCCAGACACATTATTCCGGACGTCCACAAGTCAATTATCCTAGGCCATCAATGTCTACTTTCGTGCGACCCCCTAGCTATGAAAATCCGGCTACCACTACCGGAGTATCGGTCACGCATGGACTCTCATGAACAGTGTCATCAGCAGCACGAGAGACATGTGGCAAGTGTGGGAAGCCACATAAGACATCAGATTGTAGAAGGGGAACTGGAGGTTGTTTTAAGTGTGGGAAGATGGGGCATCTGATCAGGGACTGCCCAGTGTTGAGAAATGAAGGGAGAGTGAATATCCCGGGACCACAGAGGCCTACCCGACAAACACGACCAGTTATGCAGGGCCAAGTGTACGCAGTTACCGCTCAGGACGTACATCATACAAATAACGTCATCGAAGGTATGACCTTTTATCAAGGAAAGTTCACTTATTTTAAATTTGAAAGAGATGATACCTAGATATAATTAGTCTGTAAATTTAATTCTCATTTCATGTCAAAATATTTACTATCTCTAGTTGTGTGAAATGTTAAAACATGTCATGCATCTCTGATCTATCAGTCACGCAACGTAGGTACACTAGGATTATACCAACAGAAGGATATATGTTGGCATGGGGCATGGGTATTAATGGACCCTGGAGCTACTCATTTGTTCGTAACCTCACAATTTGCGGCCGAATTGAGTGTCACTCCAGAACATTTAGATTTTACTATGCAAGTTTCAATTCCTATGAGGGATACGGTACAAACGGGCATGTGTTGTCGATCGATCGTGGTTTTAGTAGGAGATCGCGAAACGATGGCAGACCTCATATTATTGGATATGCAAGGATTCGATGTAATCCTTGGCATGGATTGGTTGTCCACGTATCATGCACACGTCAATTGCTGCGAAAGATCGTCACTTTTCGACCACCGAATAGGAAGTCATTTCAGTTTATCGGCGACAAGGCTAATGTAATACCGATCATATCTGCGATACGAGCCGCGCATCTGATAAGGAAGGGCGGCAGTGCGTACCTTGCATTCCTGAAAGAGTAGGAGGAGAAGCACGTGATAGCCAATAGTTTGGTAGCTTGTGAGTTTGAGGATGTATTTCCAGATGAGTTACCGGGGTTACCACCTAATTGGGAAGTGGAGTTCTCTATTGACTTAGCACCAGGCACTCCGCCGGTATCCAGAGCACCTTACCGAATGGCACCGGTGGAGTTAGTGGAATTGAAAGCGCAGTTGTAGAACCTTTTGGATAAGAGGTTTGTGAGGCCCAGCGTGTCTCCTTGGGGGGCACCGGTCTTGTTCGTAAAGAAGAAGGACGGATCGATGAGGCTATGCATAGATTACCGTCAACTGAACAAACTCACAATCAAGAATCGCTACCCACTCCCGGGAATCGATGATTTATTCGATCAATTACAAGGAGTGAAATTCTTTCAAAATTTGATTTAAGGTCCGGGTATCACCAGTTAAAGGTCAAGGCCGAAGATATTCCAAAGACGGCATTTAGGACCAGATATGGGTACTATGAGTTCTTGGTGATGCCTTTCGGCTTGACAAATGCGCCGACATCGTTCATGGATCTCATGAATAGAGTGTTCAAGCCTCATCTAGACACGTGTGTCGTAGTTTTTATTGACGACATATTGATCTACTCAAAAACAAAGGAAGATCATGAGCAACATTTAAGGATCGCACTGGAGACATTGCGAGCGTATCAACTGTATGCTAAGCTTGACAAATGCGAATTTTTGTTAGAGCAGGTGAGTTTTTTTGGGACACGTAGTCTCGGAAGAAGGAATTAGGGTGGACCCAGCTAAGATAGAAGCAGTAGTTCAGTGGGAACAACCTAAAATGGTTACTAAAGTGAGAAGCTTCCTAGGCTTGGCAGGGTACTACCGAAGGTTCGCAAAAGGGTTTTCAAAGCTCTCCGGCCCGCTTACCAAATTAACAAGAAAGGACACCAAGTTTCAGTGGACCGAGGCATGCGAAGAAAGTTTCAAAGAGTTGAAGAAAAGACTTACATCGGCACCTATACTTGCGATTCCAGACGGCACTGGGGGATTAGTCGTGTTCAGTGACGTGTCGCACAATGGCTTGGGTTGTGTGCTCAATCAACACCAGAAGGCCATAGCATATGGATCCAGACAGCTTAAGGATCATGAGAAGAATTACCCGACACATGACCTCGAGCTAGCTACGGTGATTTTCGCATTGAAAATATGGAGGCACTATTTGTATGGGGAGGCCTTTGAGATATTCACCAACCACAAGAGCCTCAAATATTTATTCACACAGAAGGATTTGAACATGAGGCAAAGGAGGTGACTTGAATTTCTTAAGCACTACGACTGCTCCATACAATATCACCCAGGTAAGGCAAATGTGGTTGCCGATGCCTTAAGCCACAAGAACTCCGCACAATTATCGAACCTAATTTTGGGGCTTCACAGATAGAAGTTACTAGAGGATATAGCTTTGTGCGATGCACGATTTGAAGTGAAGGTTTCAGGAGCCTTTTTAGCAAACATCACTATTAGACCAACCATCTTCAATTAGGTCTATGAACTACAACTGTAAGATGCCAAATTGATGAAAATCCGCCAAGGAGTGACAAATGATGCTTAGCCTGACTTCTCAGTGAAGGGTGATGGGTCACTGTTATACAAAGGGAGATTATGCATTCCAGCGGATGCCAATCTACGACAAATCATCTTAGACGAGGCTTATAAATTGTCCTATGCCATCCACCCAGGAAATACTAAGATGTATTAAGACTTAAAGAAGAGCTTCTGGTGGAGAGGGTTGAAAAAGGATGTCATAGAGTATGTGTCGAGGTGCTTGGTGTGCCAGCAGGTGAAAGTAGATCGCCGACATCCCGCAGGATTATTACAACCATTGCCCATACCAGAATGGAAGTGGGAATCCATTTCCATGGATTTCATTTTAAGGTTGCCTAGAACGGCAAGGAGGCACAACGCTATATGGGTGATTGTTGACCGACTCACAAAGTCCGCTCACTTCTTGCCCTACAACACGGACTATACCGCAAGTAGATTGGCGGATCTATATATGAGAGAGATTGTTCAGTTACACGACATTACCGTGAGTATTGTTTCAGATAGAGATCTGCTATACACTTCACAATTTTGGAAGAAGGAATGGGCACTCGACTCGATTTTAGTTCAGCTTTTCATCCGCAAACAGATGGCCAGACGGAGAGAGTAAACCAAATTATTGAAGATATGCTACGGGCTTGCATTCTCAATTTTCAGGGAGCATGGGAACAACACTTGCCATTAATCGAGTTTGCCTACAACAGTTTTCAGGCAAGTATTGGCATGACACTGTATGAGGCTTTATATGGGCAGCGATGCTGATCCCCAATCAATTGGGAGGAGACAGGAGAAAAATTTATTTTAGGGCCCAAAATTTTAGCAAGTAATATAGAGAAAGTGCGATTGATTAGAGAACGGATACGAGTCGCCCAAAGTAGACAAAAGAGCTATGCAAACCTGAGGAGAACGAGCGTCGACTTTCAAGTAAAATCCATTCTAAATCCATTAAGTTGCAAGTCCCTACATACATACAAATTTTAATGTAGTATCGACTAACTTTTCAGAAGGGAGATAAAGTGTTTGTAATGATTTCGCCAACAAAGGGCGTAATGCGATTTGGAAAGCATGGGAAGTTGAGCCCGCGGTACGTAGGTCCATTCGAGATATTGGGACGTGTTGGAGAGGTCGCCTACAGACTCGTCCTACCACCTCACCTCTCTGACATGCATGACGTATTTCATGTCTTGATGTTGCGACGATACGTTAAGGATCCAACACATGTGCTAGATTATCAACCCATAGAAATCCAAGAGGATTTGACCATTCGAGAAGATCCAGTGCAAATCCTTGATCGGAGAGAGCAAGTACTTTGCACGAAGAAAATTCCCTTAGTACTTGTCAAATGGCGAAATCATTCCCAAGAGGAAGCGACATGGGACCGTGAATCCGATGTGCGACAAGCCTATCCGGATCTTTTCGCATAAGGTGGTTCCCGTCTTCCAAAATTCAACACAAGTATAAACTTAATGAAATATTTGGTCTTGTAGAAAGAAATCTCAAAGTTTTCTTTATAGATGTGTGTTAGTCGATAGATTGCAATTTTCGTATGTGGTCGATATATTGCATAAATACATTGGGAAATGGTCATATCGCAAGTCGTAACGGGTAAGAGGTGAAACTGCAAGTTGGAAACGGAAGGAATGAACAAATAAAGCAAAAATGCTTCATAAATTGTGTCTGTCCCTCGCTGGCGCGAGAACTTAAAGCTTGCTCAAGCGAGATCCACAGACAAGACAACGAGAGAAAGACAAGCATTTTTGTGTTTTTTTTTTTTGAGAACCTGCTACTCGCTCGCGCGAGCGACAACAGGGTATATGAGGGCGTGAAAATCCCTCTCCTGCTCATTTGGCTCAAATAAAAGAAGAGAGGGGAGCTAGGGTTTGAGTGTTCTTGAAGGGGGAACTTCCAATCCATTCGATTCAAGAGCACCCTTCACCATTCTCGAAAATTTTTTGCACAAAAAGGTAAATTTCCACTCCAATCTACCTTTATTTCCATTTATTTCATCAATTGCAACCCTAGAATGAGCTCTTCCGACCCAAACCCTAGACAACGAAAGAAGTTGGTGGTCAAACCGCTGCCTTCTCGCAAACGGGCAGCGCCTCCGCCCGCTCCTTTGACTCAACTTGCCCCGTGGTGGGCGAATAAGGTTTTAACGCCAGAGTGGCATATCCACAAGAGTTTTTTTGATGACCCATCCACTACCAAGTGGACCTTCGATTACTTAAATATAAACGAGTTGAAACCCTTGTTGACGCCAATCTCCGGACAGTACTACCCGCGTTTGGTTAGACTTTTCTACCAAACCCTAACCACCAACAACACATAGACCAAACTCAAATGCGAGATTGATGGCAAGGCTTTCGTATTTGAAGCCAAAGACATCGGGCATGCAATGGGATGCCCGCTAACCTATATTGAGGACGGGATTTCCAAACCCCCATTCCCCAATGAATGGACCTTTCTTAAGATTGTGGCCGACATGACAAACGGGGTCACGGCCACGGGTAAATCTATCACCCGGGCCCAATTGCCTCCACGCATGTGGTCCCTTGACATAATTTATTAGAAAAATCTATTCCCATTGGGCCACGACCAAGAAAGGAGGGTCCCCTTTTTGAACGCAATTCATGCCGCGTTCCATGATAGGTGGTTTAGCGCCCCTATCCTTGTGCGTCAAGGCATCCTACATGCCTTGGATAGAAACAAACAGGGCGTCGTTCCCAAACCCGTTAACAAACTGCCCTATGCCCGATTAATTTCGAAGCTATTTGAGCTTCACGATGGCAGTGACAGGTTCGAAATTCAGGCCCAGGAGCCCTCTCACACAGACAACATAGAGCCATATCGCATTAGCGATTTAAATCGCAGCCTACAAAGTTTATGGGATAGCCTTAAGAAGAAAGGAACCACTCCGCCCTCTTCCTCACAGCTGGGATCTGCCCCTTCCACGAGTTCCTAGCCTACACCGCCGTCTTCATCCCAGCCGATGCCCGACACCATGGAAGCCCTGATGCGTGAGCTGCTTCAACGGACATGTGACATTGGCCTAAGTTAGATGGAAATACGCCTCCATCAACGTTTCCAAGAGGTGGTCAGCATAGACCTCATGCGTCACGCATATCCCCAGGCTTACCGTGAGCGTCTTGTTGCCATGCGGCGTCTTGTTGCCATGCGGGCCGCTATATTTGGCTCTTCTAGTTCCGAGGTGGCTACTGCCGTGGCGTCCAATGACAATGATGATGAAAATGATGATGGTGACGTTGGTGATGAGGCTTCGGGATCCGAGTACACCGAGGGTGACGACGATTAGGACTGGCTGCCGAGGAGATTTAAAAGGGAAGTTTCCAAATTTTGAAAGCAAATTATATAAATTTGATGCCATTTTGAAAGTACATTGCTGAACTAATGTGACATGACTGTCACTTTTGATTATATCAACGTAAATTTCAAGTCAAATGGGATAACTATGGTGACAACTGGCACACTTCATTTTACTGAATACTTATTTGATAAATGCATTCTTTTGATGAATGGTTTCTTAGTTATGATGACTGATAAATAGTCTAATCTCGTCGGTGAGTTCATAAATACAATGAATTTATGTGTTAGTTAAATGGATATTTTACCTTAAGTGGGCAGGTTGGTAATGTAAGTGGCTATTCCAATGCCAAGAATATGTTCTTTCGGAGTACATTATTTTCTTTCGTAGGATGCAAAATTTTATTCTTTTAAGCAATTATATTGTTGTTCTAACCTTGTCCGAGTGACTTATGGCAATTTTTGAGGACGAAAATTTTATAAGGTGGGGTGAATGTAATAATTTCGAATTTTGAATTTCGTAAACCGTGTAGGTTTGGTGCAAACATGTGTGTATGTAATTCAAATGTGTGTATGTGGTTCACAAGGGAATCCATGCACATATACACAACTTAGAGTGTGTATGTGACTAACACATTAGGTGAGTAACAAGTTGATAAACCCAAGTTGTTGAAATAAAGGGGTCTCCCACGTGAGACTCTTTTGTGTGGTTGTTGAGTTATTTGTGAGAGAGAGAGAGAGTGGAGAGAGGAAAAGGGTTTGTGGAGAGGGAATGGCAAGAATGGAGAGATTTAAGTGATTAGATCTAACAGAAGTTAAGTAAAGTAGTGTGAAGGCGCGTGGGGATTGGAGCTCCACGATTTAGACGAGCTTGTGTGAATCCGGAAGCTTGACGGGAAGTGTGAAGAAGATCTAGGTTGTTAAAGCCCTCCTTAATTTCTTCAAGGAAGAAAGACCCAATCCAAGGAACATTGATGGCATTAAAGATATGAAATTAATGCTATTTGTGTAATAATGTTAGCATTTAATATTTCTTAAGAAATAAGGTTTAAAATAGTTAAGATTGGGTGAGAATCGAGTTTGGGGAAAAATTCAGATCTGAAGTGTCTTTGTCCCTCGCGCGCACGAGCTTAAAGGCTCGCTCGAGGGAGCCTCAGAGACACGATTTAAACAGCCCGCGAGAACTTAGGAACTGTGAAAATGCTGTGTCTCACTCGTGCGAGGACTTAAAGGTAAAAAGGTTTCGCTCGAGCGAGGCCTCGCGCAACACCCATCAGATAATTGAATGTCAGTTGGGTCGTGCGAGTATTTGACCAAATTTTACTCGCGCGCTCGAGCCTCTAGGCTCGCTCGCGTGAGGAATAGGGTACTTTACTCTGTTCTTTTCTTCTGAATTCTTCAACAGTGTGTACCTTTTTGTCCTTCTAGGCTTTCTTATAGGATATTGGATACGTTTGATTGTAGGATCGACACGTGAGATTTAAGCGGGCACGTGCTTGACACGATTTGGTTTAATCCTAGTGTGACTCCGTTTGAGGTAGGGAAACTCTGAGGCATGTGTATTTACTCTAAACTAGCATGTGCGTAATGATATGATAATGATATGCGCGTCTTTTTGTAAGTGCTTAATAATTGCATGTGTAATAACCCGTAAAATTAGACCTGAACTCGACTGACCTCGTGTGTGTGATCGACACAAAAATCGATGTCATCATAGATTTTATATAATAATAAATATTTAAATAATATTAGGATAACTTTGTGCGGACGGATTAAGGTTTAAATGTATGTTTGGGCCTTTAGTGTGAAAGTCATGCACCGACGCACCATGTGCCACTCAACACCGAAGCCAAGCCTAAGTTAAAGGGATAGAACTTAGATTGTAAATATCTCAGATATTTTGGGGTTTTTTTTTATAAGTGAGACGTGGGGGGTTGCTTGAAGGCTAAGTTTAGCCTTGCAAATTTGAAAGCTAGAGAGAGAGAGAGAGAGAGAGAGAGAGAGAGCTCCCGTCACCCTTCAAACCCCTTCTCGTGAGATTTCGATCGCGAGATTACCATCGCGCAGAAAACTCCGCACTCGTCGCAAAGCTCGTGACGCCGATATCGATGGTGTTCCGCAGTTTATAAATTTTGACCGTTCAAGCCCCTTTTTTTTTAGAAACCCCGTTTTTCAAGAAGCGTTCCACCTCGCGATCGCTAACCAAGCGTTGAATAGGTTAAAATCGATGCGTGGATCATTGACGACTTCATGTTGAATATGTGGTGATCAATCGTGGTGAAATTGCCGTAGAAATTCGAAAGTTTCATTTTGAAACCCTTTTTGCACAACGATCCTTAAAGGCGCAAAATCGATCGAAGAAAGGTTAGTTTTTATTTGATTTTAATGGTTTAGATTGTAGAATAAATCATTATTTTAGTTTAGTGTGTATGTGTGTGTGATTCGATGAAGACCGTAGAAGATTTGGATGAAAAAAGATTAAAAATGATAAAGCCTTATGGCTGTGAATTTTTGAAGGTTTTGATCGATCAAATTAGGTGATTGATCAATGAAATTTGGCATTGATCGATCAAATTAGGTGGTTGATCGATCAAATTTAGTATTGATTGATGAATTATCCAGATTGATCGATCAAATTGTATAGACAATGATAAAAACAGAAAGGTTGTTGCTGGAAGTTCATTTCCGACAGCATTGATCGATAAATGTGATGGGTTGATTGATCAATGTGATGGTTGATCGATCAAGGGTGAAATTGATCGATCAATATGATGGGTTGATTGATCAAATTGACTGTGCCGACACTGTTTCAGTGTTTTGGCCATAACATTTTACTCCGAACTCCGATTGATGCGATTGTTGTGGAATTGGAAAGAGGATAACTAAATATATAACTTTTATGAATTAAGTGACTGATGAATAAATTGTTTTGATGATCAAAATTGAGCTGGAAGTTTAGCCAAGTTCTAAGTTAGCATGTTTTGACTAAAGTATCGATAAAACTTTGGTATTTTGGCCATAACTCTTTGTCCCAAACTCCGATTGATGTGATTCTTGATGCGTTGGAAAGAGTACAACGAGATCTAACTCTTTTATAATTCTATACATGTGGAACACTCCAACAATTCTGTACATGGCCAGATTTTGGATTGGGTTCAGCTCAAAACTTATGCCAATGTATAGTTTCTATAGTCTAATCGAGAGCAAACAAGAGCCTTCAAATAGCAGTAAAAAAGTAAGGCAGCAGTCCAAAAGTGCTCTCCGATCAGATGATTAGAAAACTCCATAACGTGGTGAAAGATTCCTAAAATCATTGCACCATGTTGGTTGCCCGTTACCTTATCTTTGACCAATAAAACGGAGGGCAAAAAGGTCAATTTTGTTATTCTTTTCAAATCTCGTGTCCCATGGCTGATCAACCCAAAATGGGTGTTATTTTGAGTTGATCATGCCACTTGTGATTTGGCATCCTAGTGTAGCCCTCCAGAGCTACATCCAGCTGTATTTCCCCAATTCTCTTTGCCTTGAACATAAAATTTCCCTGGGGATATAACAGATGCACATGGATGACAATATATACTAAAATCCAAAACTTGATTGAAGTTTTTGTAGTTCAAAGCTCCGAAATATAAAGCAAAATCAGGGTAGGTAGAGGTGAACATTATTATCCTTACCGAGATGCATAACAACTATTATCTGCAGTTTTCTGCCAAATAAAGGTCTCATCTTGCTGAGCTAATAGACTCCAACAGATTTTCTGGGTAAACTCCTCAACGAGTGTGAACATTTTGTTAGATCCTTGGGGTTTGCTTGCAGGGGATGTCAAAACGAAGTACGCACCAGGCTCGAGCACTCGGTCTACTTCAATAAGAAAAGCCCCATCTGCTTCACGGAGACATGGTTACTTGGTTATACCATGAGATGAAAACAAAATAAATTCTTATATTAGATGAAAAGTGCAAGTATTTATATGCTGCCTCTCTACAAAATTTAGGTAAAAACGGTCGTCCATTTTCCTGACCTTGCAGGAGTTTAAGGTAGAACTTTTTATTTCACCTTAAGGGAGATGCATTTATATGGCATACCTGTGCCCTTTCTCTTTGCCAGATCCTATTTGATTTTCTCATTGTCATTAAATGGGACAAAACAAATGTTGAGGAAGAGAGATGTTTTGTTGTAGAGAAAAATTTTACTTTTTCTAGGACGACAGAACAATACCTCTATTTATATATATATATATATATATATATATATATATACATATTGCACTAGTGTTGTAGGTTTGAACCCTAAAAAAAACTTCTTTGACCTTCAAAAATGTGGTCAGATATTGGGTTATGCCCAACATACTTGGTGTATTGATTTTTTTTCAACTTTGACCACATTTTGAACAGTGGATAACATGTTTTTTCAATTTTTTTTTTTGGTGGGGGGGAGGGGGAGGGGATGGATGTGATCCATCTTGTGCATGTTGCCTCATCACTTGATCTTCATATTAGGTGCCACTTGACACCCAAATGACACTAGCATAGGGTTCAACCCTAGGTCGTCTCTTCCAAATATATATATAATTTCTAAAATTTTGTGAACTGTATAAAGGAGGCAGTAGTCATTTATATTTTCGAGTATAGGCTTTGGTTCACATATATCAGTATTCAGTCACCATGGAAAAAGCTCCTACAAATCCAATTTTTGCCATATTCGCAATTACTAGAGAGACGAAGTGAAGAATTGCTATTTTAAGAGACAAAATACATAAGAGAGCATCATCTTATGCACAATTGCAGTCAACTTAAACTTTTTTTGAAGTGAAGCCCATACTTGTGATTAATAAAGCTAAAGGGGGAAGGCTTAATCCAATGATTCCAACTAAATCTCGAAGTACCTTTCTTGTCACTACAAAAATTAAGACTATTAATTTCTTAAAAAAAACTGCCGCTAGCATTTTTGTAGCGGCAGTTTTTTGTAGTGTAGCGGCAGTTTGTTATAGCAACAGTACTAATAGTGGCAGTTTTTTATTAAAAAAAACTGCCGCTAATAGTCTTATTTTTTGTAGTGTGTCCCAGATGATTCCACATTGTGCACAATGAACCATATCAAATGACAATGGTGGAAATGTTAGTTGCCTTGAAATAAAGCTGCCTATCATTGCTGGAAGACCCTGCTCAAGAGCTATTTGGACCTAACCCCCAAATACCTCATAAGCCGCTACACAAACCGTCGTTGAAAATGTGGTGAAAGATTCCTAAAATCATTGCACCATGTTGGTTGCCTGTTACCTTATCTTTGACTCATAAAACGGAGGGCAAAAAGGTCAACTTTGTTATTTTTTTTAAAATCTCGTGTCCCATTGCTGATCAACCCAAAACGGGTGTTGTTTTGGGTTGATCATGCCACCTGGCATGTGATTTAGCATCCTATGAGAAAAAAGGCGATTACAAAGGAGTTGGTATTAGATGGGTGGACTGTACAACACCTATGGTGCACGGGTCATAATTCTATACATGTGGAACACTCCAACAATTCTGTACATGGCCAGATTTTCGATTGGATTCAGCTCAAAACTTGTGCCAATGTATAGTTTCTACAGTCTAATCGAGAGTAAACAAGAGCCTTCAAATAGCAGTAAAAAAGTAAGGGCAACAGTCCAAAAGTGCTCTCTGATAAGATGATTAGAAAACTCCATAATAACTTTTTTTGGGATGAATCTCGTCTACATGTTGTATTGCACCATAAAAAATAAAAATAACAGATACATAAAAAATAGAAATAAACAGAGAAATCTGTGTGTAAAATGCAGTACCTTGTGTTGCTTCAATAACAAAAGCATCTCCTCTCTATAGTAGCTGGCATGCATATACATGGTTGCACATTTGAGCCATTCGAAATTTGATATTATATATATATATATATATATATATATATATATATATATATATATATATAATTTGTTGAGATTCTTCTAACATATAGACTTTCGACTAGGAAACGAGAGCTTTTACGAGAGGTTTAATTGCTGCATTCTGAGGTGGGAGAGACTCTACTATCTCATTGTCCTCTTCTATGACCTCTATGAAGAGCTTCCAATCAAACATATCTTTAAAATCACTGAACATAAGTTAAAATTAAATTAAGACCCTATGTTGCAATTATCTAGTCTACCAAAAAATATATATCCAAGCTCATACCTTGGGTCTCTCCAAAAGGATTCATGATCAAGAGAAGGAAGAACCAGAGTGGCATTCATGATCTTTGCTACTGCAACCATATCACATATCAACAATTCAATCGACACCAAAAATTTACATCAACAAATTATATTAAGTGAGGTATAAATGTGAAGTATTTATGGAAAAAATTTATAGAGATCAATGCATACTCTCGTTTTCATCTGATTCAATCCACCATTAGCATGAACTAGAAGATACCCATTAACAGAGAAAGAGAATACATAAAAAATAAAAATAAACAGAGAGAGAGAATTTAGACACAAATACCTCAGCGAGCGATAAGCCAAGATCCCTCCTGATACCTAACTGTGTCAGTGCCGAATAACCAACCTACAAACCCGAAACGTTACGATCAAGAACACATGATAGGCCACCCAAAAACAAAAAATGAGAAAATAAAAGACCCCCCAAATCAGTTTTTGACGCGGACGAGTTAGCACAACTCAGTAACCCCTCAGGCCATCTTATGTTACCCAAAATCGAATTTTGGCTTTTGGATCAAATGAAACATCAAACTCATATAGTTACTAAGTCAACTCACTAAGTACACCGAGTTATAAACAATCCTTAAACACAAAAAAGACCTAGTTTCTTTGCCTGGTGATCTGATCACCAGCGAGTCACCAATCAATTTCATTAATAGTTAGCTCAAATTCAAAATGCCATATAAAAAAACATGATCAGAGAAACAATTAAATCACTAATAAATGCAAGAAATAGGGATCACAAAAAACCTCAGAAAACTTACACACGATCCGAATTCGAAGGACCCACAAACAGCAACAACAGTGCTGAGCAAAACAACCCAAATTGACCAGAGACTGGGTTTAGTTAGAAAACACCAAAATAAATGGCAATATTTGATAATACAACTAAATTTCAGCTCTTTTACTCTCTGAATTTCAGAAATTCATAGATCAAGATCAACTGGACTAATGTTCCAAGAGATCCAGAGGCATTATTGCAGGTTTTTTTGGCAATATTCATATTACCAACCCAAGAATAACTGAAATTTCAACCATTTTTTGAAGATATTGGCCAATTATTCAAAGAAAAGCTAATATACAGTTTGTTGTAGGCAAGGTATCTAACTCGGGATCGATATCGATCCATGAAGGACTGATACACGTCAGTCGATATGGATTTTTTTATATTTTAAGGGTGAAATAATTGATAAAAAAATTAAAAAATCGGCCGATACCCGATACGTATTGACCAATATCAATATGACCCCGATACTAGTATCGTGGTGGTATCAGTTTCGTCACAGTTTCCGGCGAAACTGATATGTAATGGTATCAGCCGAGTTTTAATACCATGGCTGTAGGTGCAAACAGAAATACTAAAAATTGATATGCAAAAGGAGCTTACCTTCAGAGGACTGCAAGGAAGAGCTGGGGGATACACAGTTGGAGCTGACATTCTTTCTTCAGCAGATTGATACGACCATTCCATCATCTACAAAAAGGATGTTATGTCAGTGAAAATAATAAGTTACATCTTAATCAAGTTCAACTTTGAGCAAAAGTCGGCAAACTGCCTGACTTTGGAGGGAACCAAGCACTTAGTTTTACAGCAAGTTCTTGAAAACTCAACCAAGTTTATCCTTAAAGCACGTAGTGTGTTATATGAACAATTGCTACTTCAATTGAAGGGGCATTCTTGTAAGATGGAAACAAGACCTATATTACTGCATCGTGCAGAGTGTTGGGCTACAAAGAAGCAACAAAAAGACAAAGTTCATGTGGCTAAGATGCACATGGTGAGATGGATGCATGGACAAACAATAAAGGACAACATTAAGAACAAGCAAATAAGAGGAATTTTAGGATTGCCTCAAGAAAGAGAAATTAAATAATGTAGTTTGAAACAATCCTTGTGCAAAGGACTGAAACAATAAAGGAACAACAAGAAAAGGTCAAATTTTATTTAGTGTGCCTCGCCTCTGAGGTGTGCCTCAAGCCATAGAACTTCACCTTTTAAAATAGATTTTCCAATAGGTGGCTGATATTCTAGAACTAATGACCATTTCAGCAATCTATGGATCAGGACAAGGACTTGGGCTTGTAGCACAATGGGAGATTAACAATATCGCAACCTTAAGGTCGCAGGTTCGAGCCCATCTTACCTATCAAAAAAAATAAAATCTATGGATAAGGATTGGTTTGTCAAGAGGGAGAATTTCTAAGAGGGAGACATGGTAGAAAGAACAACGTAAGAAATTTAAACTTATAAAGATCTACAACTTAACATAGGTGACATAGGGTGTGGTGAGAAACATGTCTATGTATGGTAGTTTTCTACTGAGCGAAGAAGGAAAGGGATCTACATCATTCCCCTTTGTTTTCTAATGGTTGCACTTACATATATTATAAGTTCATGCTAGACTGCTTAATATAGGGGTCTACATCATTCCCCTTTGTTTTCTAATGGTTGCACTTACATATATAAGTTCATGCTAGATTGCTTAATATAGGATTGCTGAACTTAGACAAAAAAAAAGTTCAAGCTAGAAACATAAAGAACAATCAAGGTACACTCACTTTGAAAAAGAAAACTGTAGCAATCAGTCCAATTTGTGCATAGTCCAAAATATTATACATACAACTGAGTAGTACCCTTTGCAATGTTTGCAAATTATAGAATATGACAACATAAATGTTAGAAAACTTCATATAGAGGGCATGCCAAGACCTAAGCAGCTTTGATGGTAATCGAAAATAGAGTTGGTAACAAGGATTAAAATGCTTGGTAAAAATCAAATTATAGAGGAAAAATAAACATTACAAAAGAATTGTGGGGATGGAATGCATATTCAAGCCAATCATCAAAGTTGCTCCCTAGCTGATGATTAGAAATGGATAACAATCCTCCTCCATACTCATTACAACGGGTAGAAAATTAAGTTAACCAAGCCAAAAGGACTAAAAGAGGTACTGAAAACTATAACCATACAACTGCTTAGGCTCTGTTTGATATCTTGGAATTCAGGTCTTGGAAGTGAATTAGCGCTTCCATGCTCACTTCCTTGGAATTGAATTCCCTTGGAAATGGCATTTCTCTTGTTTGACTACGTTGTTGGGAAGCACCTTCCATAGAATTGCAATTCTACTATTTGATTAGAAAATCAAAATTCAGAATCTCAATTGCACCATATGGGTTTGCTTGTTAACTTCACGAAGGACTACGAGAAAAGTCAGAAATCAAAGAAGTCTTAAGTCTTGCCCGGGGTGAACTCGCCTCTGGAGCTGGTTTGAGTGGAGAAGACAACCAGGGGAAAATTTGTAAACTCACAAATCCACTTGTGTTGAGTGTTTGAGATCTCACGGATCTCTGAACTTCAAAAAAATGTTAAAATCTTTTTTTCTAAAATGTTTAGGTTTTGTATATTAGGCTAAACTGTTTGGTTTCCAAGATTGTTTTTCTAATTTCCCCTTCTTTTAACTTACGGGCTGCAACGCTAATCAAGTCCAACTGAAAATGTGATCTGGTTGTTGAATTGGCTCACAAGTCCAACTGAAAATGTGATCTAGCTGCTTATAGTGAGGTAATATAAGACTACCCACCAAATGTTAATATATATGAATATTTTCTGCTCATCTAACAACTCTTCTTAATCTAGATGTCAGATTTCCTTCAACTAAGCAAATAGGTTTGCAATTAAAACATCCTAAAATTATTTAACAAGGCTACGGCATTTCTCCTTCGACATAAGAGGCATCTCACAATTCCCTCAATCTCCATATTAAGGAAGTTTTCAAGATATCCAAGCTTATTCATCTCAAACCTAATAAATTACCATATTGAGGGTAACCCTAGTGATAACCACCTACCCTTAAAAGAATTGGATTGTGACTTTACTAAAGTCATATGAACAATTAGGGAGTCTCATAATTGTATAAGTTGAGCTTAGTCACTGGAGTAGCATAGGAGATGCAATATGGTTCTTCAAAAATTTAAATCAGCTTCCTAACCTACAGTTCACTAAATATCTATTTCTTTCACTTTCTATAGAAAAAATGCAGTTTGATGTCCTTTTCATGTGCATTGCCATCTTCTTTCGAATGATTATAAGTTATTAAGAGATTATCTAATCTGAAAGGGCGGGCTGTAGATACCATCCACGAAAAGGTGCAACAAATAACAGAGCCTGTGCCTCAACCAACAAATCATTAGACCTCACAAGTTCAAGCTTCTATAATATTAGACCACGTGTTCAGAGTCAGATACAATGATACTCGTACCCTTTCATTAACCAAAAGGAACATGTGAAATCAGCATGTTACCTTGAGTAGATTATGAATGCCAGTCTCTTAGAATTGTAATTGATATTATTCACTTGCGAGCACATCAGAACAAACAAGTCCCATGTCTTTATAAAGAAAGTCATCACTAGCTGGATGGGATCTGCCAAATTCTTTCAACTCAATGCCACAATAAAACAAGTCCTTCCTAGCTAATAGATAAACATCACCAAGAGATAGATTTTCACTAGAGTAATATATATACATCTTCCACCTTAAACAACTACACTAACTTCACAACCGTAATGCAAATTTTTCTGATGTAACTAGAATTGCAATAAGATAATTCTATGAGTCAATGTCAATATTTTCACATCTAGAAGCATGTAACCATGATAAAAGTGAACCAAAATATAAACTATAATAGATGGTTTACCCTTTTCCAAATCATCATAATAGAAATTTTAACAATTTGAAGCAGATTAACAGAAGAATCGTTGGACTGAAATAATAATCGAATTCGAGCCAATCAACAAAAATTAAATAAAAAAACTCATTTTTTTATAGAGAAAATTAGGATTGAGATCAATCGATTACCTGATCTGGATCTTCAAGACACTGTTTGAGCGAGAGAATCTGACTCTATTCAAGATCAATTCCAATCTAACATCCACCACCGTCACTCTGATAATGATCTTCTTCTTCTCGATCGACTGCAGAGTTAAAGGCGAAGCGTCTTTCTCTTTCTCGATCAAAACCTCTGATCTAGACTGGCTCTTCTCCTTCCCTTTGATTTCGTTACTCTTCAGCCTCGGAACATCCAGATTGCAATTTCTACAAGGAGGAACAGGAAAAGTGTAGAGGCGTTCGATGATCCCATCTCTTTGCACCTTCAATTCGTTTGCGTAATCGGAAGAAGCTATTGAAATCGCAGTGTCCATTAGAGTCCATAGATCTATGCCTGAATTCTTCAAAATCGACCAGAAATCATCTAAATCCATTCAGATCTACAAACTGAAGAAACAAAACCCCTTGCTTTAGATCTCTCCAAATCAGATGAGATTTATTTTCAACTTTTAATCATCTACGTATCCGCGACTAGATCTACATCATCATGAGCTTGGGCCTGAAGAGAGAGAGAGAGAGAGAGAGAGAGAGAGAGAGAGAGAGAGAGAGAGAGAGAGAAAGAGAGAGAGAGGGGGGGTTCAAACAAAATTAGGGTTAAGAAGAGTGATTGAGAGCTCGATAAAGATCTTTGGAAACCCTTGATTCTGATTGAGACCCTAGCTTTGTTAATTTTTTAAGAGATTGGGAGATTGGAGAAAGAGATTAGAGAGAAAATTGGGAGATTGATTAGGGTTCCACAATTTCAAAGACAGGAGAGAACAGAGGAGAAAGGGGAGATTTCAGCTTGCGACGAGTTGCCGAGGTGAAGTAGATTTTATAGCATTGCCTATATATAGGGCCAAGCTGAGTTAGGTTATTTGTAGCCGCACTACACCCAATTAGATCTCTTGGAGACGGCTTCCTAGGGCCAAGTTGAGTTAGGTTATTTGCAGCCGCACTACACCCAATTAAATCTCTTGGAGACGGCCGAAGCCGTCTCTATTTGTTTTAATGAGACTTTTTGAGACGACTTTTAAGGTAGTCTCTAAAGTTTCCACTGCCTATAGATGAGGTCAACAATACTTAATGCCTTATTTTATGTAGGGAGACGGCTATAGCTATCTCTAATGAAAGGATTCGAGACGGCTTTTGAAATGGCGGTCTCTAATATATGGTTATTGGAGACGGCTTTGAAAAGCCGTCTCTAATAACCGTCTCCAAAAGTCCTTATTTTTGAAGTGCCATGACCAATATGATCCCGAAGCTTCCATTGTCACTCCCGGAACTTCTCCATAGTGGCTCCGTTAGTCTTACCTTTTGATGAAATTGAGGGAAGACTGGGAAGCTTATAGTTCAGGGCAGCATTTTTTTACTCCCTTCTAAGGTGAATTTGTTAAAGGCAGGCAAATTTACGTATAGGTCCTTGCAGCAAGTGAATGTGTGGATTCAATCAAGAGAAGGGTGTTTCTATCTTGTTTCTGAAGTGGATCTCAAAATGGCATATGACCACATGAATTGGGGTTCCTTGATTATATGTTAAAAAGAATAGGTTTCTTGCTAAGTGGAGAGGATGAATGAAAGAATTCCGGAATTGTTTTTCGATCTTTTGTAAACAATACACGTGTTTGATTTTTGGAAGTACTAGGGGACTTGGCCAATGAGACCCTCCGCTATCTCTACTTTGATAGAGGGATTTAAGTTTGGAAATCTTCCCATGCCCTATGTTCAATTTGCTTTCGTCAGACAAGTTAAATATCTAAAATTCTGTTATTTTCTTGGGGTTTTTTGAGGTGTTTTCAAGTCTAGAGTTAATTTACATAAAGTCTGGTGGTTGGAATGGGAGTAGAGAACTAAGCTCTTAAGTAGATGCCTAGAGTGTTTGGACTCAAGGAAGGGTATTTCCTTGCCGTTTACGTGGTATTATCACCTTTAGGACTTGAAGCAGTGGATTCGGTTTTGATGGCTTGGATTCAAAATTTGATCAGAGGACCTCTGAAGATATGTCTCTATAAGACAAGCCGTTTGAACTGTGGCAATGGTTGTGATCCTTTTAAAGTTGATGGTTGGGCATACCATTTTTTACATGCAAGCTAAATCTACTAAAATTTAAATCAATAAATGGAATTGAACCCCCGACCAACGCCCTCCCCTTTCCTGAAGCTCAAGAACTCGATATACTTGAATAATCTAAGGCCTCGATAGACCTAAATAACTGCTATTAATTGGGCGTTTGCATCTGTGTGCCACGCATGGTGCACATGTACACATGAAACATATAAACCCGACATGTGTTATTTCTGACAGCCTTTGTAGATGGGATTCAGCCCAACCAATTCTTATAAGAGTATTGAAACATCTGATCTTCTGTTCTTATAATGTGAACCATTGTCCATACACATTTTAACCGTCCTTTTTGCAGCCTCCTACTGTCTATTTAACAAACGATTGAGAACGTGCAATAGTGTGGTTGAACCCATTGACACGATAGACTCCTATATGGACTTCTCGAACTGATCAAGATGCGTGTGACACACATGTACAATATTGGTAACCTGTGATGCTCACCTTTTACCGGCTCTGCTTGGTTGTCAGTACCTTGTTAATGATTACCGTCATAAAAATTATTAATCTTCTCAATTTGTATGATAGAAGGGTGGTAAGATTGATAATTTAATGGTGGATTTGACTTCGAGACCTAGAAATTCTTACGGTTTAGATGGTATCAGTGATAAACTCTGAGTATATTTTTTTTATAATAATTTATAAAATTATTTTTGATAAATTCAGAATTTTGATAGAATGTATGGTGTTGATAATGATAGTTTTGCATTTGTGGTATATCATCACGTAATTGAAGGAAAGCTCGGTGAAACATGATGAATTAGTAAGGATTTTTATTTTATGTAAAGAGAGGTAGTTTATGATTTTTTTGAAAAAAAAAAATGAATTCATAATCCCCAATTATTTTGGGATTTTTCCAGTGGCGATTTGGTTGAAGGTTGGCCCAGCCAACCTCACCAGTCAACGGTTAATGGCCGGCCGGATCGACCAGTGGGGGGTGGCCAAGCCGGCCGACTTAATCGGGTCCCTGGGATGGAGGAGGAGGATTTTTGGTTCTTAGAACCCTCCTCCACACTTGTTCAGAATGAAGAGAGGAAGGAGAAGGGTCCGAGCGGGCCAGGCAGGGTTTAAGCAGGCCAAGTTAGGTTCAAATCTGGCCAGGTCCAGTTGGGCAAGGTGAGCCTAAGTCTGGTCAAGCTATGATGGAATGAGATACAGCTTGGTTTGCTGATTTCAAGTATGATGAGATTGGGCCAGGTTAGGGCTGGTTGGGTCAGACTGGAATTCAGTTTGTTGGGGATTGAAGTGGTATTGGGTTGGATTTGAGTTTTAAATGAGAATGGCATGTCAATTTTGAATGAATGACGTATGGTACAACATTATAAATCACTAGTTTTGTAAAGACCCGTATTTTGAACCCGAGTTAGACTGACCATGTGTGTGTATTCGGCTCGGCAACCGACGTCATCATTTATTTTAGATTTTTATCTAGATGTGATTGTGCGGACAGATTTTAATTTAGAGCCCATTTGGACCCTCGTGCGAAAGTTGGCACCGACCTCGGTGTAGCCGCTCAACACCGGACTTGAGTTTTAAAATTAGAAGTGTATAATACATAAGATGTGTGTGTGTGTTTTACTTTGTGAGCAATCCTATTATAAGAAGGAATTGCATTCCCGTATTATACTAGGTTTTGTTAAGAGAGGATAGTTACCCAACCGTGTGAAACTCCTTCTTCTCTCTTCTTCAATCATCGTAGGAGATCGGTTTAGAAAACCTCCTAACCTTAGAAAGAACTTGAATCAACCTTGGATTCGTAGTTGGCTATTGGGAGAGGTTGAGATCATTGGGGGCGTGTTGGAGTTGTCTCTGTGAACTCGTGGGATCGATCGCGGCGCGAATCGTTGAGGAAACCCGTCGGTTTTTATCATCGCTCGAGCAAGGTATCACCTAACTCCGACATTGCCTTAGTATTTTAGTCATAACTTTTTATTCCGAACTCTGATTAAGACGATTCGTTTTGCGTTGGAAAGCTAATAAAAAAATCTACAACTTTCATGTTTTGACCAACTCATGAATCAATCGTCTTGATGGTTAAAAAAATATGAGAATGTTACGTCAAATCGCTCGAGCGAGCTATTATCATCGCTCGAGCGAGGTATCACCGAACTCCGGCATTGCCTTAGTATTTTAGTCATAACTTTTTATCTCGAACTCCGATTGAGACGATTCTTTTTGCGTTGAAAAGCTAATATAAACATCTACAACTTTCATGTTTTGACCAACATATGAATCAATCATCTTGATAGTCAAACAAATATGAGAATGTTACGTCAAATTTTAGGATTGGCGCAACTTGCCTGTTTTGACTTGTTTTTGAGGAAACGCTTAAATAGGTCTATATTATTAATAATTAGAGTTTATCTTAATGCATGAACGTATATTGTGATGTAGATTGAGGGCGAGAGGCCATCAATAGGACCTTGCTTGACTTCGCATAACTCCGAGTTTTAGGTAGGAGAATCTCATCTTTACAGTATTTTATTTTAATTCGCATAGATATTTTGAATTAAAATCTTTGAACTTGCATATGCCATTGAAATCACATCTGTAAATTGAAATTGATATGAATGACTAAAAATCTAAATCTACCTGAATCCTGAAACCTGAAACCTGAATCTGCTTAAGCTCTGAAGATCTGAAATCAAGAACCTGAACTATGTATAAGAGACTTCCATCTGATTATATTAGTATCTGCATTTATTTTATGATTGACCTGAACGACCCCTCAAAAATTTCTGAACAACTTCCTGGCACAAGTTTCCCTCATTACGCAGGGGCTTGTTGCATCCTGAAAAAGGGTTCATGAACGACGATGGTAGGTAGGGGTTCCCATCGGCTATATTCCTGCTCTCGAGATATAGTTTACTCGGGAGGTATTTTAAGTTGAGGATTAAGTCATGAATTACTGAACTTTGCATATAGAAGTTAGAGAAACTAAGACATCAAACATCGTGATCTGTTCTTGAAACTGTTTTCACACATTTAGAAATAAATCTTACATATGATTTCTGCACCTAAATTCAGTTTATTATCTGCTTATATGTTTGACAAGCTATATTCCGATATTTGTTTTGAAACCATATTAGTTAAAGTAAAATGTCGTAGATGTCTTTCTTCTACTGAGCTTTGTTGGTTAGCTCACTCCGATTATACGTCACAGGTTCAGGTACTGACGTGGCTATTCAGGGTTGTGAGACTGATCCTGCCTACGTGCCTGAGGAAGAGCTTGAGGTTTCTCCTGAGGAGTTTTTCCCAGTATAGAACTTACTGATTTTCTTATTTGTGGTGAGAGTTAGACTTGAATTTGTGGGCCCATTTTAGTTGGATACCATAGTTTTATATTTGACGTTGATTTCTGTTATGAGCCATGTTTCGATGATGGTCGGCCATCATCGGTGGTTCTTTACTTTTAATTGCTTCCGCATTTATTTTAGCTATGGATATTTATTGCGCTTTACTCTGATATGTGCCCTGTTTGTCCGGCTTATCGTTTATTCGATAGGTTGGCGAACCGGCCTTTCCTATACCTGAGGGATTGGAAAAGTCGGGTCGTCACAAGTTTACACCAAGTCTTTAAATTTGCTCCATGGTCTCTGAAACTGTTCTCTAAACACTGTTAATAAACAACAAATCCTGCAAGAGAAAATTACATTGATAAACAACGAAATGATAAACAACGAAATGACGCACATAACCTTTATTAGTTTATAAGTCGAACTGACCGTAAAAGTAGCAGAACAAAAGCAAGTACAAAACAAAGAATGCTATGACCAAAAATATTTCACTGCCACACTAGTGAGGAAAAAACTAAAAAAGATCCATGATATCACAGACAATTGCAACACGAGCAAAAGTTGTTTTAAAAAGGCGAAGGTGGCATGTAAAATGATTATCATCACAAACCAAAAAAGCACATTTGTTCAACAAAGCTATCGAAAAATGAAACAGTTACGTGGATTTATTATCACCCTAGAATATAAAATGGGAGTCTCCTCAATAATAAGCCTGCTTGAGACATCAATACCTATTGGTAAATCGAGATGTATCAGATGATCCAATATGTATCAGTAAGGAATACCATGTATTGGTAAATCGAGATTTTGAACCATGCATGTAAATAAGATGTAATTAACTATCCAAAGGTGACATGCCTGAAATAAAAGATAGTAATGAAGGTGTAAATAAGCATTTTCAAAATAGATATAATTAGAAAACTAACCTTCATCTCTCTAATGATCCTACAACATGACCCTCTAGCACTACGTGAAAATCGATAAAAAACAACGGCCCAAAACCGTTGTAAATGTCATAAGCAACGGTTATGAGCCGTGGTAACGGCCGTTGTTTATAGAGCAGTGGTTTTCATAAACCACGGCCCAAAACCATTGTTTATTTACCAGATAAACAACGGTCGATGCCCGTTGCAAATTCGCAACGGTTTGTGGCCGTTGTTTTAATGAAAAAAGGGTTGTTATTTTTCTACATAAACCATGGCCTAAATTAGTGGTATATATAAACAACGGCCAAAGTCAATTGTTAATTTACTGTAAGCAACAACGATTATGAACCGTTGTTTTTCGTTGTTGCCAAATAACAACGGTTATGGACCGTTGTTTTTTTATTTTATTTTTAAAAAATATATAGCTTCCATTTTTTTACTGTAATTGGAGTCAATCTACCTGATACAAATATTATATCAACTGAAGATCTTTCTACAAAGGAAAAAATTCATAATCCATTCAAGTAGATGGAAAAATAATCACTCAAAAATAAAATTATTCTACAACATCGTATTAATACATTCAACATCTTCTGATTAAAACATTCAAAGATATTATATTAATATATTCAACAACATCCTATAAACACATTCAACAACGCCCTCTTCGAGCATGACTTGGGTTGCCAATAATATCTAATGACATAGAATTTTAATGTCTCATTGCTTGACACCTTTGATTGAGCACCTTTGATCGAGCATGACTCGACTTCTCGAGCACAATCCCTTTGGCATGGGAAGAGCCTGCAAATGGCTTCTTCCACTCGTTGTCGAGATGTCTTTTCTTGTATGATTTCTCCACCCACTTCTGTCTCCTCCTTTGTTTTTTCAGCTTGCACCTAGTTCCCATACCACAAGTTTTTCTGCCACAAAACAAACTAAGTTATATCCAAGGAACAAATTTCATAATAAAATGATACTCAAGCTTGCATATGTGTTCAAGCAAAAAAAATGTACATAAGCGTAACTTGCATAAGAATTTTTGTATAATTACATTAGGAGCTTAAAATTAGAAAAGGAATATGTAGCTGGTAGCCTGAATATACACACGCACACATATATAATGGGATGGGTTCATTACAAAATCTTTCATTGGTATATCTCCAGTTCTCTAATGTGCCATTTGGACACACACACACACACACACACACACTTTGCATCCAAATGCCATACTCATCAAAAATAGGAATTCTTTTATCATACGATTCAACTCCATACAGAGATCAAGTGCAATTTCCTGTAGGTAGCTGGTAACCAGAAGATAACAGAAGATATTGTTGATTTAAGCAAAACTAAAAAAAAATTAGACTATAGCATCCATGTTGTTGATTGAGGAAATACATTAATACAGGGTTTAATTCAGTTTTAAATTACATAACCAAATGCAAAACCTATCAAATCAGGAGATCTATAGCTGATTAACTTGTCATCAATTTTCTTTGATTTTGAAAAGGATCATTTTTGTATGTTATTTTATGATGAGTGATCCAAAAAATAAATGACTTGCTACAAGTTTTAATGCTCATAAAAACTTAATAATTCTGAATAGAGAGCATAAAATTCTTTGGTTGTTGCATTCCCTACATTAGCTAGGGTGCCAAGACATGATTATATGTTAATCTCATAAATATTAAAATGATTAACAAAATACAGATATACATATGAAGTATGAAAACCACGATTTATCTTTTTAAAAAAGGCCATTAACCAGTGTTGGTCCCGTTTTTACACTCAACACCAAATATCTTTTTGGAATTCTAGCACAATGGGTACTAAATATCTACATTTGAGAGGGGAAATAAGTTTCAATAGTACTTAGCATGGGCATCCAACTTTTCGAGAAAAGAAAATTAGGGGGATGTATTACTAGCTAAAGCTAATAATACAGAGAGAACCATAAGAGGTGCAAATAGCTAAAGCTAATAATCAAGAACTAGTGAATATGAGATTAGCAGCTGCAGTCAATGACAAGATTACCTATTCAGAGCATAGTTTTATGTTCATTCATTGAACGACTGTACATATTTTCTCTTAAAGAGTCTACAACATACTAGAATGCTCGAAGATGGAGATATGCAGGATCAAATGAATGCAATTTCCGCCTTTGACTTCCCAAATAAAGTTATCAATTTCAAAATTTAGAGGGTTGATCTAAAGGATGCCTTAGGCTGACCAACTCGATATCGAATATAAGAGTGCCAAGGGTGGAACTTCTCCGTTGGCGAGACAGGTCTGACTGAAAATGCTGGTAAACAGCCTCTGCCTGTCAAAGAACTGCACATCATAGCTGTGTGGGTTCTGAAAAAATAGAGATGGTTCATAGATTTGGTCCCCCCACCATGTCGAGTAGGTAAAATGACCAAAATGCCATGATGGATATCAAGTTGTTTTCCTTGTCAGGCCAGGAACCAAGATGGACATCCCATTATGGAATTGCCACACCGTACAAGCTACTTTGATGAGTAAACCTCGCAATTGTAGCTAGATAAACAATAAATTAATAAGCATGGAAAATCATATGAAATATAGGCTGAAATCAACTTCATTATCAAGAACAATTGAAAACTACACAAAAAAGAATTTGACATGACATATATGCAAATGATGAGCATCATATTGTGAAACAGAGTTTTGGTCCTTTTGAGTGCCATGTAGCACCAATTCCCCCCCCCCCCCCCCCCCCCCACCCATCCACCCACACACACACACACACACACACACACACACATATATATATATATATACCCATCCACCCACACACACACACACACACACACACACACACACACATATATATATATATATATATATATATATATATATATATATATATATATATATATATATATATATATATATGCGCGCACTTATTATTGTGTTTTGGATCAGCCATGTACCATAATTAGTTCTGCAAATTTGGTTTAGTTTCCTTGGAGTTGCTAAAAATTGAACTAGCTGTATTTTCATTCTGGATCAGCCATGTATGGGTTAAAACAAAATTTGGAGCAGGACCGGATTGCCAGTCTCAAACATTCAATGGGAAACAAAAGTTGAAACATCGTACCTAAGGAATGAAAATTTCAGAGCAAACCTCTGACTTGAGATCAGACAATGATGAAAATTTTATTAACTTCTGGGTAAAACCCATTGAATGAAAGTTTTAGAGGAGTTAAAAGAGCTTTCCATCAATACTCCTAGAATCCTGAAATTTGGCTACGTATCTATGAACCTAGGTCACTTGAGGACTTGAACCTCAATCGCATGTGCATGAGACTGATATGCGTTGGAGCTGGGAAAACTATTAAATCCCTAATATCTGAATCTCTTGAAGTTTGAAACCCTCACATGTTTGACCTATAGATTAGGTCCTGGTAAACCTTGAATCATGACCATTGAACCACAAGGAATGACACACAGAACCTTAACTCTGGAAATCATGAACACTTGGGTCATGAAAGATATAAGAAATCTGAACCTAAGCACATCACAAACATGGGTATTGAATTTGATCTGAATCCCAGAGTTGAGAACTCTTGGGCATTGATGTTGAGACATCAGCTTTGAACCCATTGATATACGGGCCTTTCACCTCAACCATCCTTTCAAAAGTTGGCATCCATATATGTAAGGGTTCCTAAAAAATTTAAACTGATAAATGTTTCGCTAAATTTCTAAACTGTCCAAAGTCATCCATATTTTTAATGGTAGTATCTGCTATATACCACCTTCATTTGATTTCTCAAATGAATTAAACTTCCAAGACTGCATCAGCCATCAAGCATATACACATCAACTATGAAGTAGAACTCAAGAACATACAGTGCGCGGATGCTACATACATTGCATAGGTATGAGGATTGTATGCGCTTGCAAAATGTTAATGGACAGTTATTGTCAACATATGTTAATGATATGCTTGCTAATATTATATAATTGAACTCTGAAATCCATAGAATTAATATTGTATAATTCAATTAAAGATTAGGAAGAGTTGATTTGATTATTATTGTTATCATCTGTTTTGGGTAGAGTTGGGATTAAAGGGCCAACCTCAAGGTTGTGCCTATTTCCCAAAATTAGCGCCAACCAAAGGATACAAACATCAATTATACAAAGATGGCAAATCAAAACCTTTTTGTGATAATTTGCAGACCAGTTACCAATTAAAAAGAAAAAGAAAGAAAAGGATATTTGAGGCCAATTAAAGAAGAAAATTACCCTTGATCATAAAGACACTGCAGTATTGAACATTGCAAGTTAAGAGAAAAGCCCACACCTCCCTGTCAATAGAGCATTATAAAAAAAAAATGATTTTCTCCACAATAGTAACCAAAATCAAACTCCAAAAGCATCATATATATATATATATATATATATATATATATATATATATATATATATATATAACTGATCTCCACCATGTTTATTTTAGCCTTGAAATATGGACCATTGAAATCAATTAATGTTTGACCTTTGCTTTAAATTTTTTTAAATTCATCTAAACAATGCACCTGAGTTCCACGTGGCACCATAACAGTGTTTTAGGAGCCACATGGAGCTCCATGTGGACCGTAACCTTTTTTTTATATATGCAGATGAAGTTAAAAAAAAACCTGTATGACCAATCCAAGATAGGGTTCACTCTCATGAAAGGAGGTCATCTTGGTGAACTTTGGGAGAACTGTTTTTAACCAACCTGCATTGACAATAAGAAAACGCGCAAAATGTCAAAGTATAAGATTCGGATCATACTGACCCTCAATGCAAAGCTTTTTGAAAAGTAATTCTCAATGCATAGCTGCGAAAAGAAAACTGTTGAGAGCAAGTTCGTGGGCAAACATACTAACTAGCAGCATGGTTTGAAATCCAAAAACTTGACTCGTATCGACTTGAAACTTAGCCAGCTCGGGTTAACTTGAAGACTCAGGTAAACCTCGACTCAGTCCAACTTGGTAATTTAGTTAACATTTTAATTTATATAGGCTTGCTTTTGACAAAATATGGTTATATAGAGGAGTTTAAAAAATGATCCTCTCGCTTTTTTTTTTTTATTGGTAAAAGGAAATAGTCCTCTCGCTTTGAAAAATGGCTTTGGTCATCTAATACCAGCATAAAGAAATAAAATAAAATTGAAAACTTACAATACTGCAACAGGTTATACAACTGCTTTGAGGAGTGATCGAGTGTAAGCTGCAAGAACTAAGGAAGGGTACTTACATGCATAATCAAAGCATTATACAGGTTGATCCCAAATGCCAGCCTTTCATTGCAATTCATCAAAATCAAGTCCTCTTTTGCCAACTGCTCAACGAGTAAACTGCATTGAATGACCACCAAGTACATAAAGCAATTAAACCATTTGTAAACTATATTCATTATAATTGATTTCTTATATATGCCAATATGTTTCAAAGAATGGTGAAAACTCACGATCAAGCCAAGTTAACTTGTTTTGACTTGGACCCCAGAGCTCTAATTCAGCCTTTGTTTCAACTCCTGTAGCTCTCTAATCCAACCTCTATTTCAACTCCTTTATAACCCGCTATTAGATCCTAAACAGCCTGATATCCTATTGTTAACAATTTAAGTGAAAATGCATTTGGAGTCTAGTGCAGTAATGGTAATATGAAATTATGTTGTTAATATTATGGAGTTGCCTACTATGCTAACCAAGGTTTCAAACTCGGTATTGGCCCATCTTGGACCAATATGTATCGGCTTATACGGATACGGTATCACTGATACCGTTTCAACCATTTTTAAGTTTTTTGAAAAGAATAACAAGACGAGACGTTTCTTATTTTCTAAGCAATACTTTACCTGAATCACACACAAACACCGACATTCTTAAAGAATATATAAGAAGAAAGAGGATCAAGTATTCAAATTATAAAAATAACAAGATGCAAAGAACACCGACAACTTACCACCGGAAGAGCATCGATGAAATTTGTTGTAAATGGTGTCAAGAGGACGGGTGTTATAATCTGCTGGAGTACAAATTGCAGCTAGATTGATCGTCTGTCAAAATAATAAAAACTTCTTAATAAGTGAAGAAAAAAAACCTAGAAATGGAAAATTAACTAAATAATAGGAGAAAATAACCAATTTTTGGTTATCATTAAAAAAACCCGTAAATTTTTTTTAATGAGAAGCAGCAATCCTTCATATTGACTTTCATTTAGTTTCAATAAATAAAATAAGGGAAAAAAAAAACACATTAATGAAGAAGAAAAAGCACGATGTGCCCCCTTTTGCATATCAGTCAGCATATATGCAGTCCAAGAGACTTAGTCCCTCTAAAGTCCGTTCATGTCTCAAGGTCCACTGACTTCTGGGGTTGTCAATGGGCTGGCTTAGGGCCGGGGTGGGGTCGATCTCATCCCGGCCCTAAAACACCCTGGCTGCAATAGTACTTAGTCCCCCAGGTTGCAGGTCAAAAATTTATTTATACATAATTGAAAAAAAAAAACCTAAAAATATATATATTAACCATTATCTAATAACTCTTTGTTGATCATTTACTGCATATTCTTTTAAGCTAAAACTATATGAAACTTAACAAAAACAAACAAATAAGTTATACATGGAAGAAGATTAGGATATAGCACACATTTATTTGAGGATTATATCATTGGTCGGGCAGGCTAAGCCAGGCTATTTGCGTTCATCCGCTCTAGCGTTGGGCCGGGTAAAGAAAAAGCTCTATTTTTTCGAGCCCAGTCTGGACCTGATTACAGGGAAGCCCGGCCCATTGACAGGCTTAATCATTGCATAGCTGACAAGTCTCGGATGAACGCAAGTACCAAATGCAGGGGTAGCTTAAAGGTAGAAGTAGGGCCAAGTTCAAAATTAGAAACAGGTTGCGAGTGCACAATTCAGGTTGATGATTTCATAAAGTTAGTGCACAAATGTATTTTGAGAAGGATTGCAACCAATGAAGACCTAGAAGGAAGCAGTGAAATGCAATATCAGGGGTTGGGGAGTAACAGAGTTTAACCCTAAAGAGATGAAGGGAGAAATAAAACTCGCAAAGTTGACTCCAAATTGATAAGGCTATGATGAGTTGATGATGATGATAACGATGAGATTGCGAGCAAATACATTGGCCATCTTATATATTCCTACTACATTCTCAAAACCACAAGTCCAAGAGATCAGAATTTTCTGCCACAAAATGTTGGATTACTTAACTAGAAATGTCCTGTGAATCTGATATGCCTACAAAGGCTTCTGTGAGATACATGCATTAAGAAATTAAAGGCTCAAATTAATTGTTTCTCTATTGCTATTAAATCTAACACTTACCTTAAATCAGATTAAAGGGCAAAAAACAAAAAAAAAAAGCTAGAATAGATAGACCACTTAGACAGAAACTAAATTCCAATAGAAAATGACTAGCAACTAGCATTTTAATACTAGGGAAAAAAAGCTAGCAATTGTTTCTCTGTTGCTATTAAATCTAACACTCACTCTAGATTTTGTTGATGGCGACAATGTCACAGCTCTGTATGTAATTGTTAGCAGGCTCTACAGTGAGATAATCTTCAATGAGATTATCAACCGAGACGAGATCGTCCACAATTGTCATCATGATCTGTAGTTTCTTTATCCCATAACCAACTGGAGCTAGTTTTGCTGCAAAAGCCAAGACAGTGATTAATAATACCACTCAATATCTATTTGGATCAATAAAATAGTTAAAGAAAACAAAGGATTGGATCAGATGTAAAAAGAGAAAGATTCGCATCAAACTATATTTTTCACTAATCCATAAATGGAACATTAATTGGACTTCATTGAGTTGCCATGCTATAGACCAATAAATGGGGCCATTCAAACTCATACACAAGTGTAAATTTAATATATTTATTGTCATTATAAACAGGTCTACAAAATCATATTAACTCTTAGAAGTATAATAGAGAGAACACATTGATGAACCCATTCAACACCTACATTCCTTATTAACCCATCAAACAACTCAAGGCTACCATCTAATGTGTATATAACAAAGAACACATTGATGAAACAATATAAAATACCCTCAATAGCAGTGTCCGCAACTCAAAATAAGACTGATGATGTGTTTCTATTTTAAGATTTTTGACCGCAGAAAATTAGGAGACTGAAAAGTCCCGAAATATGAAAGAGTAACTCACAAGTTTTCTACCATAATAATTCTCATAGTCTTGACAAACTTAAAAGTAATAAAAACCAGATTATATGTCTCTTGGCCAGTCCCAAAAAATATAAAAGAAACTCTAAGACAACTATGCTAGAGTCCTTTGTAACTTGGACTCCAAGAAACTGAAACTAGAATTACATCTATACTTTAATTCCTAGTTTTTGAGGACATAAATCTATGCATTTTGATAACCTAGGAATTGTCTCTGGGTAATGTACAGTGCACGTGATCGCTTAATTTATCACGTGACTCCAATACGGAGATTATTAATATCGTGATTAAGTGGCTCCCTTGGTTACTATAACGTGGTAATATCAGCCTTGTTTAAGTCTCATACCCAGCCCAACTCAATATCTCTGTGGCTGTGAGAGCCTTTGTAAACTCTGTTTCAGCCATCAAAATAGCTTGAAACACCCCTCTTATCTTAGTATAATTGCCCTGTATCATACTCCCTGGGTTGGAGAGGACTCGGCCATGCCGAGTCGGCCTTCTTGTACAGCTCAATTTTTTAAATTTGGATTCGACGATCCAAGTAATCTTTGTCTTTGGCTGTGCTTCCGACTTGGGCCGTGTATTTTTATTTTTCATATTTTGATAGGTGAGCTGGGATATCCTAGAGGTTGCAATATTGTCAACCATCCATTAGGCTACAGCCCAAGCCCTTAACTTTAAACATGTTAAATGAGGTTTGAACACAGTTTAACAATTTAAAGTATAATCTTACCAACAAGCTTATAACACTCAGCTTTAAAGCATTGTTTTTATTCTTAATGCCTCAGATCTTGTAGGGTAAATTGAAACCTCGCATTGTAGAACGCACTATCGTCTAAGGAGCAAAGGGTACGCTTGTTTGATTTAATTTATTAACCCTGTAAATTACCCCATGGATCAAAATTTATTTCATTGCTGCTCAATCTTCGTCTCAGTTTACACGAAATATTTTCAATTCGAGTTTTTCTTGTAATTTCTCACAGTAATTACAATATTTTATCTGGATTGAATTAAATTCATAAAATTACATTTTTTATGTTTGTTTACTTATGATCGAACAAATCACTTGGTTAATTGTTTAATGTATTATATGTTTGATTTATGTTTTGAAAGATTACTGATTTTAGGAATTAGCAAAAACTAAACAGAGAGATCTAGACCATATGTATCTTCTATTTAAAAGTGAGAATTACTCGTAAAATTCTTAAATTTGATTTCATATGCATGGATATAGCCAGAATTCTAGCACTTCACAGAAAATCGGTGATCTTTGTTACTTGAATCCAGCTATTATTATCGCTTTTGTATTATTCATCCTTGTTTTATCTTAATCTCCAGAATTTCTAGCTCTAACCATCATATTTATCACATTTGTCCCATCTAGTGTAGATTTGGTTAACTAAAACAAAAATTTTGTTTTCATTAGGTTCAAATGAACCAAAAGCAGTAACCAAAACAAATTGATTTGAATAATTTATTCTTAAAATAAGAAACACAAAAAATTGGTTCTGTTCGTTTACACCCCCCCAAAGTTTTGTGGATTTTTTACGTTAATTGCTCAATGGGTAGCCAAGAGGCTCCGGCTGCTCAGATGGGAGCCATGTTGGAAATAATGAAATTTGTGTTGGAGCACATTGCTGCTCAAAAGGCATACCCAATCACATGACATATTTTTTGTAGTGCAATGAGAAAATAATTCAAGTACTAAGTACATTAAATGGGTATGCCTACAAAAGAAAAACAAAATCGCCTCAAACCCAAATCCTATGAGAACAAGACCTACAAGAGAAATCCTAATTTTTCAGGAAACTACAAAACCCTAAAAATGTGACACAGACTAAAATATTAAATACTAAATATTAAAAAAACAAAATCAAGAATCATATATATATATATATATATATTTATATTAATGAACCAATAAATAAACTAAGAGAAGGTACCTTGAAGCAGAAGAAGTTCTTCAATCACAGGAATTCAGGGAAGACCGGAGGAGCAGTAGCATCGCCGACTAGATGAGGAGGAGCAGGGCAACAGTCGCCCGCCTCGCAAAATGGAGAGAGAGAGAGAGAGAGAGGCTTTGTAATGTGTGTCGTGCTGGAGGGGAGATTCAGAGAGGGAGAGGGAGAGAGCTCTTATTTCTTGTGGGAAGAAGAAGATGAAGAGTTTTTATTTGCCGTGGGTAGAATAAGAGGAAGAAGATTAGGGATCCCGCTAGTTTTCGTTTTAGCCATTAATATTTGCCCGCCAATATCATTTAGAAAACAAAGGTCATAGGTTCGAACCCTCTTATATGCAAAAAGGGGATTCAATTGGGCCGTTGGACAGCATAAACCACAGTTTAGGGCCGTTGCATTGATTAATTTCTTTACAACGGCCAGAAACCGTGGTCATTTTTAAGCAACAGGTGTTGTTTATTCCCTATTTTCACGTAGTGTAGCAAGTAGATTTCTCCCCCAACTTCACCATGTTGTTCCCCGCTAACAGTTTTCTTGGCAACAAAAAACTCAGCACTCATAGGGTCCATTCCTTGTTAAGAGTTTTGCAAAGCCTACAAAGAAAATGTTTTGCAAAGCCTACGAAGAAAATATTTTTTGTGCTCCTCGAAAAATTATTTAAATATTTAGCACAATACCACAAAAAATTCATTCATTGTAATAAATCATTTACCAAACTAAAATATTCACCAAAATTGAAAGTATAATTTAGATTCCCTTCAATAAAATATTCACCAAACTAAACCAAACTTTCAAAATTTATCTTGTACTAAAGTATAAATTGCCATCAGCAATTGAGTGTATAGCATTATCTGTCGGTCCAATGAAGATGCTCATTAGTAGACCAGCAACAATACCATGTAGAAAGAAACTTAAATAATTTAGATATTCCGTTAGAGAAAAGTAATTTTAACGAAATAGTAAAGTAGTGGATCTTGTGTTACCCATAAAAAATGAATTAGCCATATACCTCTAAGAACAATCAACTAAAATGAACAAGACTTTTGGGCCATGTAATTATATCATCCGGTGTAATATCTCCCAAGGTTCCATCACGAGCATACAACTCTGCAGTAAAGTCATATATGCCATCTACTATGATTGTATATGATAAGTTTGATTGACTTGCATTTCTATCAACACATCCCATGGCAACATTCTTATTCTTAAAGTTCCTTAATATGCAGTGAGAGAGTGGTTGTTCTATGTGACCGTCTAGATGAACTGATGATTGTCTCACTTCATACAGAAATTTAGGAAAAATAAATGAATTGATCGATATTCAATAATGATATGACGTAAAATAGAAATTTTGATTGGATATTTAAATTTTTACCTCAAAAGAAGAACTCAACTGATCACTCAAACGAGTCATAGGTGCTCCATGAGAACTATCTTGTCTTGGTAATGCATTTAATTTTTCCTCAAGTACCATATTGTAGACACCCCCATTTCACCCTCTCGGAGTACACGAATTCGTTTGGTCAGCCCTTGACTTTTTTTAACCCTCGACATGGGACCATGCAACTGTACATGGCTGAACACAAGTTGAAATAATAGCTTTGTGACTCAGATCCCAACGTAGGAAGGCTATATACTAAGCAATAGTATATAGTCAGAATGCATACTGAAATAATAGTCCTGCATTCCATTCTTGAGACCATACCCGGACAACCTTGAATTAAGCGCCTGAAAACTCGCGCGTAATTCGATCACGCGCAGAACCACAAGCGCGTGATCAGTCCCCTTTCAGACCAACCTTCCTTTCACAGACCGTTTCGAGACTTGATTACGTGCCTAGAAACAGACGTGCGATCGGATTGAGTGCTATACCATTAGCGCGCAATTGGCCTACGCCCGACCTAGTCTCCTACCCTTGACTCCTACGTTTCCTCAATTAAGCGCTTCAGGTAACACGCTTAATCGGACTACACATGTCCCACCACACGCGTAATTAGTCCTGATTTCGTTAGGACTAGGAAACCTGCTAAGTAATTCAGCCCGTCTCTCACTGAGTTGATAACCGACTCAAAGCGATCAAGCACCAGAAAACTAGCACGCAATTCAGTTAAACGTTCGAAAACGGGTGCGTAATTGAATAAAAACCTATAAAAGTTTTTTTCTCGAAGAGAGAGGAGGTTGCAAATTTTGAGAAACGAGAGCGTAAATTTTGAAACCAAAGAGCTCCGAGAACAGATCCCTAGAGCAAAATAGCCATGATTTTAATATTCAAACTCCGAGATTTCTCACCGCAGCCCCGATTCTAATTTTTAGACCGTAGCGTCCTCTTCGAATACACAACACAGGAAGTTGCAAATTTTGAGAAATGAGAGTGTAAATTCTGGAACCAGAGAGCTCCGAGAACGGATCCCTAGAGTAAATTAGTCATGATTTTAATATTCAAACTCCGAGATTTCTCACCGCAGTCCCGATTGTAATTTTTAGACAGTAGCATCTTCTTCGAATACACAACACGGGAGGCTGCGAAATTCAGAGAGGAGAGACCGTAAATCAAAAAAACCAGAGAGCTCCGAGAACGGATCCCTAGAGCAAATTAGCCATGATTTTAATATTCAAACTCCGACATTCCTCTCCGCAGCTCCGAACCTAGGTACGAATTTACTTTTATTTTAGACTTAGGATTTTCCTTAGTTTAATTCATTAATTCTATTTCCAATTTTTAGACCGTAGCACCCTATTCAGACCGAAATTCTCTATATCTGGTTCTAGATCTCTGTTTCTAGAATTGGTTCTTAATATAACAGTTCGATCCACCAACTTTATACTTTGATTCTACTCCAAAATCTTAATCTACAGTCCTATCATTAATTTCTGATTCTGACTCTCAAAGTTCAGAACTAGTCCTTAATCATACGACTTGATTTTTCTGATTTTGGACCCGAACTCAGTCCTAAATTTTAATCTATAATTTAATTCTATATTTTCATACCATAAAAAAAAAATTCAAAACTATAAATTTCAGTTCATAACTGTAGACACCCAAATTTAACCCAAGGTCCGATCGGAACACATTTTGAGAGAGGTGCACTTCCGAGCTTTTAATTGCATGTATGAATCCTTAGGAACCTTTCCAAACCCTTAGGAACCTTCCTGAAGCCTTAGAAATCAACCCTAACTTTCCCAAACCCATTAGAACCCTTTCCTGGACCAGTGTCAAATCCTCCCGAGCAGTGGTTGGAAAGAGGAGTGCCAAAATTTACACAAACTTCTTTAAGAGCTGAATTATATACCATTAGAAAGAGGACTTCTCCATCTTTCCAACAAGTCAAAAATTATCTCAATCAGAGTTATATATCAAAAGTTATGATCATTTGAAAATTGGGCTATTTTGGAGGAATTTTTACCTGGCGCAACTAATAGTTGCACCAAGCCATTTTCCCCCAGAATTTGCCTGGCGCGACTATTAGTTACACCAGGCTTTTTTCCCCTAGAAATGGCCTGGTGCAACTAATAGTGTGACGACCCGACTTTTCCAATCCCTCAGATATAGGAAAGGCCTGTTCATCAACTTATTGATTTCTCAATAAGCCGTAACAAACAAAAGCTGGCAACATAAACAAAGATCTAAAGACAGAGGCAACATATAGTAATCCAAAAACAAAAGCTTCATATTACAAAATTAAATATATCACTGTGAGGAACCAAAAAGAACCACCGGTGATGGCCAATCCGATCACCTAAAATAGTGGTTCACAATAATGGTTCCTCGAGTGATATCAAAAGAACCAAAAATAAAGGCCCAGGGCCCAATATTCAAAATAATATCCAGACAAAAATACCAAAAATACAGGGTCTAAGATCACAGAAAGAACTCCTCAGCTGGTAAGTCCGATTCCTCCTCGGGAATATAATCAGAGTCCTCCAGATCCTCTGACCCAAGGTCAGTCTCAACACCTGTGACGTATAGTCGAGGGTGAGCTAACAGTCAAGCTCAATAGAGGAAACAGATCTATTTGCATTTCTTTATAAGTAAAGGTTTTCAAAAGACTGAATCGGATCAAATATAATTTTTTTCAATGATGCTTTTCAAAGTAAATCTCCAGTTCTAATCCTGAGTCAAAATTGATAATATAATCTAAAGTGTTCAAAAATGTTCTGATTTAGCATGCTTCTTGTCTTAAATTTATAACTTAATTTTATCTCCTAAATTTCCTATAGCATGAGAGCGGACTACGTGACCGATGGGAAAACCCTACTGACCATCGTCGTTCATGAACCCATTTCGAAAGTGCAACAAGCCCCTACGCTATGAGGAAAACTTGCGCCAAAGTAATACCGTCAACACGGTTGGTAGAATCTAGGGCATCGTACTTATGAACCCTAAATCAAATGCAAATGCTATCACATATCAAGGTTTATTATTCATATCATATATTGATTTTTTTCAAAGTTCTAATTCAAAGTTCTGATTCAATGCTTAACTGAGGTTCTGAGATTCGAATTACAAAGATTCTTAGTTATAACAAGGTTTCCAAAATTTCAGATTGTGTCATATGTTTAGAGTTTTATTTATGCTGTGTGCAACAGAATTTCTAAAATTTACCCTTCCTAATTAAAATAGTCAAACAGGCTATACTTATAATTTAATGCAAATTAGATACAAGGCTCCCCTACCTCAACAAAGAATATTCAAAACCATGCACTAGAAGTCCTCACCAAGGACTCCCAACAGTCAAAACCTACATATATTAACACTCTCAGTGTTAATATAGAACCCAAAAATCAAACCAAAAGCTTGCAGATAAAGATCCAACAAAATTTTCAAATGCCAGAAACAGGACAGAATTCGATGGTCGAATTGAAAATTGATGGTCGAATTTGAAATTCGATGGTCGAATTCAATTTCGACCAACGAATTTCAAAACTGCACATCAGTGACAAAACCCTGAAATTCGACACTAGAATTTCAATTCGATGGTCGATTTCCAAATTCGATGGTCGAATTGGAAATCGACCTTCGAATTTCAAAATTTCCTTCAGGCACACAAAAACACATTTCGACTGTCGATTTGAAAATCGACAGTCGAGTTCCAAATTCGACAGTCGATTTGAAATCGACAATTGAATTTCTCTGGTTCTGTGGCTGCTAGCTTTTTCAAGTCTGGACTCTTTTTCTTCATTTTTCAACCACAGCCTTCTTATCCAAAAATAAAACCCCACACACCATTCTAAACATAAATTGAATTCAAAAGACAAAAGGATGTTTAAAGGCCTACCTCTTGTAGTTTTTAAGCCGTTGCCTCCGTTGTACTAAGGCACGCACCGGAACCAATCTTCAAAGTTCAACGGCTTAAATCTTCAAAACAGGTCGTCATTCTAATGAAGTTGTTACTGCCTCAGCCACAACAAATTCACTGAGAACTTCTCATTTCCCACATCTCTCTTCTCTTTCAATAGTTCAAACAGATCCAATTACAAGCTCAAGGTGAACTAGTGGTTGAGATGGGAAGAGGAGCTCTCAAGCTTCCTAGATATGGGATCAAATGGGGCAAGTCCTTAGAGGCTTAATTCCAACGAGAGAGAGAAGTGAAACTTCTCTTGCAGTCTCTCTTATAAGCAAAAGCTAATAATAAATTATCTAGATTTTATTATTTTACAACTTATCCAATTAAGTTAAAAGAATATCCGATGTTAAACACAAACGCCAACCTTATTGTGTAAGTCATCGCTTACATGACTTACACACATCTTCTGACAAATTCCTTTTGCCACAAGTCTTATCATAGCCTTAGCTTATCAAAAAAATAAAAATATTTCCCAATATTTTCTGGACACGCCTACCGAGGTAAACGAAAATTAGGTAAAAAATATCAGGGATATTACAAATAGTTGCACCAGGTATAAATGGGTCCCCCCACCCCTCGCGAAGCCAACTTCCAGGCTACTGTACAGAACTATTTTACTGTACATTTGCCTTGCGCAACTAATAGTTGCGCCAGACATATGAACAATAACCTCTGGATTTTGTCCCGAAAATCATGATTGAGATTTGACTTGTTGACCACCTTGACCTTTAGGGTGTGTTTTGATAGTTCTGTTGTACCCTTTTAATGCCTATTTGCAACCCTTCAAGTGGCTTAAGGCCTCACCCCATCATCCACCATTGGAGGACCTTGTCACACATCTCAAGGCTCTAAAAATCCTAGGAATCCTTAGATATGAGATTATCTAATTGCTAAACCCATGTAGATCTTAAGTGGTTTCCTAATCCACCCATTTCCTATAAATAGAACCCCCCACCCCTTGGTTTAGGGGTTGAGAAATTTGCTTAAGAGAGAAAGAGCTCAAAGTGAGAAGTTGTTCCTCCCTTTTGTGCACCATTTTCATCCAAATTCTAGAATCTCCCAACCTCATTTCAAGCTTGTTCTTACATCTAAAACCCTTAGCCTAGATGTGTGTGATCCCCTAGCCTCCCTTCCCTACCTCTTAGCTTCAAGCCTTAGGAATTAGAACCCCAGTTTCCACCATACAAGGCCTTCAAAAGCTCATCAAAGCAAGCCACACAAGGCTCTCCTACGATGCTATAAGGGCCCGAGGGCTCCGGCTCTCTCCTTTCTTCTTCTATCTCTTTCTAGCTCCCTCCATCCTTCCATTTGTGCCGTTATGCTGCCGACTTTTCTATAGGAACGGAGGGGCACAAATAGGATTCTAAGCCCTTTTAGGCAAAAGGAAGCTATTTTCTTTTCTTTTACTTCATTTTATTTTGGCCATTAGTAGAGACCACTTTAAGGGGGTTGATTGGGTGCCTAACACCTTCCCGATCGGTAACTAAAGCCCCTACCTAAGAGCCTTTGGTGTGGACCGGATTCAGTCATATTTTTAGCACTTCGGTGCTCATAAAAATGTACTAGGTTTTTTGCAAGCGAGCGCATCGCCGCGACGGGATGGTCACAAATCCCACAGTTGCACAGATAGCGACTCCGTTGGGGAGTAGCTAGTAAAGCTTCCCCTTGAACTAGGCCTTTTTTTTATATATTTTCCTAACATTTTATTGCTATTTTATTTTTATTTTTATTTTTGCTATTTTTTTTTCACTCACCCCTCCGATTAAGTTATTTTACTTTCCCTACTTTTACGCCATTTACGAGCCTTAGCCGATTGGTGGGCCTACTTGCGCATAGTCTTTAAGTTTCTTTACTTTTTCGTCATTTTTAGTGCCTTAGCCGATCGGCGAGCCTAATTGAGCATTGTCTTTTAATTCATTTAATTTTTTATTATTTAAAGTGTCTTAGCTGATTGACAAGCCTACTTGTGCACTCATATCTCAACAGTAGACGCCAGCCCGTAGTGGCGGCACAGGGTCATCACCCCCAGTCTTTGAACTAAAGAAAACTTTCAAAAAAAGAGAAAAACTTAAAAAAAAAATATTAAAATTGAACCAAGTTGGGGAGCTTAATTAATTTATTTTTACAGGGTAGATTTTAAGAGGGTTGAGATTAGGCAAACACATAACCACCCGGGTCTTAGTATGGCGGCAACCCCTAGTGGTGATGATCCAGAAAAGTCCCAACCCACCTAGTATCTGAGAAGGCGCTTGCGCCAGAGGTATATCAGGTGAGTTCCCATTCCGAAGCTTAAAACCCTTGGGGAGCGCGCCAGCGAGTTATACCGGACTCAAACCCTTTAGGTGCGGTGAGAGAATTGATCACCAAAAAATAGCTTAGTTCCTGGAAGCCTAGCTTCCACAAAAACCAAAAAAAGAGACTCATTTTAGGCTACTGCCTCTACTGTCATAACATTCTGGAACCCCATTTTTGCTTGGCGCAAGTATTAGTTACGCCGATGCAAAAATTGGGAATTTATAATTGGCGCAACTATTAGTTGCGCCAGCTTTAAAATTTCAAAATTTACCTTGGCGCAACTAATAGTTGCGCCAGTGTAAACAAGGTGCCCTGCTACCTGGGCACATGTATTAGTTGCGCCAGGTTTATTTACCAGCACACCAGCCCGAATCTGTGGCCTTCTTCACCTCTCGAGTCCTCCGATCAGTGTGCTTAGTGCCTTGTTTGGGCCCCGCCATCTCCGACACCCAATACACCCCTGCCGATCAAAAGAGGGCAACTTCTTTTTGGCTCATTCAGAGAAATTGAGTTGTTTGCCTCTATTTTCGTGCCTTCAATAGATCAAAGGTTCTCCTTCGATTCTTTTGAAGTGCATTGAAATCGCCGCCACGGGTCTTGAATTAGGGTACGAGAGCCACCCGAAAAGAAAATTCCAAGGTCTCGAAACCTTTGTTTTTCAAAACTTTAAATTTTTTTTTTTTTAAAAATATATATAATCAAAACCCAAAAAATATATATCTAGTTTGTGGTGCCGGCACAACGGCATCATCTTGCCCTCCGCCATCCCATAGGGGAAGGAGGAGGATTTTTGGGCCTTATCCAAGGCACCCTTACCCGACCCGCTCCCGAAGAATGTCGTGGGTAGTGAACCCAGCTTACGCCGATCCCGACTCATCCCCACCACATTCTCCAACCCACTCCCATTCGGGAGAAGTTTTTTCCACAATCCCCCTCACCCAACCCCCCTTTACCGTTACTAGCCCGTTTGGAGCCCCCATTTTCCCAACCGATACCCCCCAAAATATCCAAAGTCCAACCCCCCATTCTCCATCTTTTGCCCAAACCATACCCATGCCAAGTCTAACCCATTTCCTTTCCACATCCATACAAAATCCATTCTCCCAATCCATATCCATGCCCCATTTCCCATCTTCCCCCTATAGGCCCGATCCACCGACATTCACATACACCAAATCCTCCCTATCCAACCCCCCACAAATCCCTCCATCTACCCGAGTCATGCCCGATTTCTTCCAAACATCCACACCCCACCAACCACCATCCCTAAGCATCTCTAATCCCTCCCCATCCTTTACCCCACCTAAACTCTCCAATCCACCCCATGTCCCACCTCTTACCATGGCAATGCCCGATCATACCGAGGCCATGCCCAATTTCCCCTCTCCACCCCCCAAATCTAATCCTCCTTCCATGACCATGATGGAGGAGATGTTCCAAGCCTACTCCATGTGAAAGGCTTCTCAAAACACCTCCCCTCCTCCACACCCCACATCCCTAAACCCATCTCACACCCTAACCAATCTCCATGCCTCACTCCTCAATGACTCCCATCAACCCCCCATAATTCACACCATCCAAACTCCCATTACCCACATGCCCCAAGTCCAAATGGCCTAAACCCCCTTTTCCCACATACCCCAAGGACAAATGGCCCAAACCCCCTTTTCCCACATACCCTAAGGCCCATTGGCCCAAACCTCCTTGTCCCACATATCCCAGGGCCTCATGACCAATACCCCACCACCCAAACCTTCCCAGGGCCCATGGCACAAACCACCAAGGCCCATTGGGCCAAAACCCATCCAGGGACCATGGCCCATACCCACCAAGGCCCATTGGGCCAAACCCATCAAGGGCCCATGGCCCATACCCACCAAGGCCCATTAGGCCAAACCCATCAAGGGCCCATGGCGCAGACCCACCATGGCCCAAACCTACTAAGGGCCCCTGGCCCAAACCCATCCATGGCCCATAGCCTAAAATGACCAAGGCTTCATGACCCAAACCCAAACCCCACACTCATACCTTCCACAATACCCCAAACATTTCACCCAACCTTCGCAGTCAGGTCAAACCCATGCCATACCCCAAACCCAATTTTCCCATGGCCCCACACCCCAAGGCCATTGCCAAACCTTCCCCCATGCCCCATGGCTCCATCAGGTCCCACCTCAAAACCAAATCCCCATCACCCAACAAACCTTTCCTCACCCCCAATGGGCTCACCCCACTACCACTCATGTCATTCCTATCCGACCTATGCAACAACAACCAGAAAATCCCGCTCTCACTGCACATTATGCGGACCAGCAGTATGAGGAGGACGAGATCAGGAATAGCGGGGCCTACGCTGGGGCATTGACCAGCCTTAACCCTCCACCTATAAATGCCCACCCCTTGGTTGCCCAAAGTGAAGTCCAACCGATGGCCGAGAAAGCGTCCCTTGCATCAAAGAGTCAAAACAATTGAAAGAATAGTTAGACAAAATACAAAAATAGCTGATGAAAATGGGTGGTGCTGAAATCCACGCCATGGACTTCACAGATTTGTGCTTGTTTGTTGAGGTCTCCCTGCCCCCCAAATTTAAATGCCAGGCTTCAACAAATATAATGGCACTGGCAATCCTATTGCGCACTTGAAGTCCTACTGTGGGGACATGTGCCAATACGGAGGGGACGAAAGACTACTAATAAAAGTATTTCAGAAGAATCTGATCGGGCCGGCTTTGAGATGGTTCACATCTTTAGAACTATCCATGATGAAAACATGGAAGGACCTGACGCACCTCTTTCAAGAACAATATGTCTACAATATAGACATTGAGCCGCGTAAGTTAGACTTGGCCCGTTTAAAATAGAACCAGAAAGAGACCTTCAATGACTACTTGGGACGCTGGAGAGCACTGGCAGCTCAAGTCAGAAACAGAATACCTGATGATGAGCAGATAGAGATGATCTCAAAGAATATTCTGCCAGTGATCTCAGACTTTTTAGTGTACCAGCAGTAGTCCAGCTTGACTGATCTGGTGAAAAATGCTAACCGATGTGAGGATGCCATCAGGGAGGGCCGCCTGAGTAAGAACATGCCAAGTGAATCCAGTTTGGTTAGGAGGTTTTTGGAGTAAAGGAATGATAAGAGAACAGGGGGCGAGGTCCAAAACATAGCCAATACTAGGCCCAATAGCAACACTACCCCATTTCAATTTCAGGCAGCCCCACTAGCACTAGTCAGGCCTGAGCAGATGTAGAGAATAGGGAATGGGCAAGGAATGCAAATGACTCCGGAGCAGAGGAGAGCCCGCTACGACCGAGTTTTTACACCTCTGGGGCAACCATTGAGTGTACTTCTGCCTTTACTAGTAGAAAAGGGATTAGTCACTATCCGTCAACCGCAACCTCCTCCTCACCCGATCCCAAGGAATTATGACCCGAATACCTACTGTAATTTTTATCAGGGTCCAGGTCACCCAACTGATCGTTGCTTCCCCTTGAAGTATGCCATCTAGGATTTGATCGATACTGGGAAAATCATTCCCCCTGCACCTACTCAGCATGCTAATATTCACCAAGTGCCACTACCCCCACATCCTACCGGAGGAGCAGGCCCCAGACCCACCGTCGGAATGATAGAAGATGAGGGGAAGTTTGAATTTGACCCATCCGATTATATCAGTGATCGGAAGAGTTATGTGGCACCATTGTCAAGGAACATGGAAGAAAGGAACACAGGCCCTAAATTTGACAGAATATTTCCCCAACCCGACCCGCAATTTGAACCCTTAGATCTCAGGGCATACTTTCCATCCACCACACCCGTCAATTATGTACATATTAATACATATTAACCATACAACACCACCCCCATCAATTACCCAATGAGCCAATGGGCCCCCAATCCTACACCCACACCCACCAGTTATCAATGGCCTGTGCCCACCCCATATCCCCCAGTTCAACTACCTGTAAACTCCACCACCCCCATTAATTACCCAATAAACCATCGGGCCCCCAATTCCACACCCGCACCCATCAATTATCAAGGGCATGTGCCCATCCCATCACCCCAAGTTCAGCCACCAGTTGACTCCACCACCCCAGTCAATTACCTAACGGCCCATCAAACCCCCCATCTCCCACCAGCACCTGCTAGCTATCAATGGCCTACCTTTACCTCCTTCCCCCCAATACCACCACCCTCAAGCTTCACCACCCCCATTTGGCCCAATTTTTCCACCCAACCCGCTACCACCGAAATAAATCAGGTATTGCCCACACCTCCTGAGCTGACAGGGTAAGAGCTTCAGATACTAGCAGCCATACCTTTCCAGCTCTCAGGACCAACCTATGATCCACATCAGGTCCCGCTGAGCTATGAGCAAACCAATGGTAATGCCGCCAGAAGCAACAGGGAGGGGGCAGTGGACTTCATTACTAGATCGGGGAGAGTCTCAAAACAACATGAGGCAACAACAACAGCAGCACAAACCCAACCCGAAGGAAAGAAAGATAGGGCAGTGAACCCCTTCGAGAAGATAAGTCAAGAACATATACTGGAGACTCAGCTGAGAAGAATGTCTGCCCATATAACTGTATGGGATCTATTGATGATGTCCCCACTCCATTTCCAAGCATTAATGGGGGCATTAAAGAATGTGCATGTGTCCCAACAGGTGAGCCCAGATGAGGTCGGGCAAATAATCGGATAGGTAATGGCACCCAATGCCATTTCATTTTCGGATGCGGATCTGCCGGAGGAGGGAAACAGTCATGCTAAATCTCTCAACATTACTGTCGAATCTGGGAACATGATAATTCTCTTGGTTCTAATTGATAACGGGTCGGCTCTGAATGTGAACCCGTTGAGGACTGCCACCAAGATCGACGTGGACCCCTGTATGCTAAGGCCGACAAGGATTAGCACTCGAGGGTTTGATAATACAAGAAGAGAAATAATGGGAGAGGTCGATCTAGAATTAATAATTGGGCCCATGACCTTCTCTATACCCTTTCAAGGGATGGATATCAAATCTTCTTTTAATTTGCTGATAGGACGCCCCTGGTTGCATGAGGTTGGGACGATACCTTCTACCCTCTATAAAAAACTAAAATTCATATCTGGGAAGAGGTGATCACCATCATTGGTGAAGGGCATGACGACAAAGACAAGGCCACCAATAGCATTGAAAATCCTAAGGTAGTGGATGTGCCACATACTGAGGAAGACACCGACCTCCACAGTTTCGAGTACGAGGTGTCAGCAGTAGGCCCGGAACCCACAACTGAAGGTGGAATGGAAGTAGCGGTGGCTATGCTCCAAATATGGGGCTATCAGAGAGGTAGAGGGCTTGAGCCTAGATTACAGGGCAGAAGAGAGCCAGTTATTGTCAAGGGACAGAAAGTAAGATTTTGGCTAGGTTACAAGCCCACAGAGGAAGAGGTCCAAGAGGCCAAAGAAAAAGTCAAGATCGCCACAGCAGCAAGAGCTCAAGGAATCAACATAGAAGAAAAACCTCGCCCTAGGCCGCACATCAGGGATTCCTTTGTTAGCGCTGGGATCGTAAAGATCGACCGAAATGGGGTAACCCATTTGACCCCACACAAACCCATAGCCCCAATACATCCCGCCAATCCCCAGATCTCCCTTCCTAGCTTGGAGATAGATTTAGCTGTGTTGTCCCTTTTCAAGGAACGACAGCCAGTACCTGAACAAACTCCCCCTATGGTAAATCACCATAAAACTAAGTTATCGTTTGAGGACATCATCTCAGATGAAATGGGGATCAACATGATGGAAGCTGACTCCAATGAGTCATATCAGTTAGCACCCTCCATCCCAATAGGTAAAGGAGCAGCCCCTCAGGTATGCAACTGGGCATCTTTGCCCCAAACCCTGGAAGCAGGGAGTGGCCTAAAGTTTAGCATCGGCTTCCTAAAAAAAACAACCAATAAAAAGTGAGATAAGCCCTTGGCAGGTAATACCTTGTATATATAGTAACCCATCTTGCCAAGGGTCCGTCTCCGAAGAAATACGAAACCTCAAAAATATTAGAAAAATACAAAATGCCAAAAACATTGAAGAAATCCAAAGTCCAAAACTATCGTCATTTAAAATTTCAGAAAAAGTCACACAAAATGATACCTTAATCGAAATACTCGTCCCACGTAAATCGACCCCTTTCCTGTAGAAATACAAGAAGAGGTAGGAGTTACGAGTCTAGACAAGGATAGTCCTTTGGAGGAGCTCCCCAATGAGCTCCTTGACCGGTTCGTCGACTTTGAGCATGGCCCTACCCCCGTTTTCGAAGAGACAGAGGATATCAATCTAGGGACTGAGGAGATTCCCAGAATAACCAAGATCAAAATGTCACTGTCTCCCAAAGAAAGAAAAGGTTTGCCTGGTCGTACGAGGACATGCCTGGTCTGGATACCAATTTGGTCGAGCCTGAGTTGCCCCTCTACCCTGACATGAAGCCAGTCAAGCAGAAGCTGAGACGTCTCCGACCCAAGTGGATGCTAAAAGTCAAGGATGAGGTCATCAAGCAATATGATGCGAGATTTCTCATGGTATCTAAATACCCACAGTGGGTAGCCAATATTGTGCAAGTGCCAAAGAAAGATGGAAAGGTTTGCATGTGCATCAATTTTCGTAATTTGAATAGAGCGAGCACTTGATGCTTTCATTTATGGATGGATTTTCGGGATACAATCAGATAAAGATGGTCGAGGTTGATTGCGAGAAGACAGTGTTCATTACCCCCTAGGGAACCTTTTGCTATCGAGTCGTGCCATTTGGGCTAAAGAATGTCGGTGAAACATACCAACCAGAGAGCTATGACCGCACTGTTTCACGACATGATGCACCGAGAGATTGAGGTGTACATTGATGATATGATAGACAAGTCACCAGAGCGAGGCGATCACTTGGTAAACCTTTAAAAGATGTTTGAGAGACTGAGGAAGTACAGGTTACGTCTGAACCCACAGAAGTGCGCTTTTGGTGCTATGTCCAGAAAATTATTAGGATTCATCGTCAGGAAGAGAGGGATCGAGGTCGACCCAGTCAAGGTCAAAGCTATCACAGAAATGCCACCACCATCTACTAAGAAAGAGGTCAGAGGGTTCTTAGGCAGAATATAATATATCAGTCGGTTCATTGCGCAACTAACTCCGATCTGCACATCGATCTTCAAGCTACTAAGGAAGAACTCGCCCATTGAATGGAATGATGATTGTCAGGCAGCATTCGATAAAATCAAAAGCTACCTCCTCAACCCACCTATTTTGGTACCACCCAAGCTGGGGAGACCACTCTTAATGTACCTCTCCACGACAGAAGTCTCGATGGGATGCGTCTTAGGGCAGTGTAACGAGACAGGAAGAAGAGAGCAGACCATCTACTATCTGAGCAAGAAATTCACTGATTATGAGACACACTATTCTCATATGGAGAAAGCATGCCTGGATCTTGTATGGGCTACTCAGAGGCTCCCCCATTATTTGCTATCTCAGGCAGTTCTACTTCTGGCCCGCATGGATCCGTTGAAATACATGTTTGAGAAGCTCGCTCTCACTAGGCGGACTGCACGCTGGCAACTTTTATTATCTGAGTTCGACATCATGTACGTCACTCAGAAATCGATCAAGGGGTAGGCACTCGTCGACCATCTCGCCGATAATCCTTTGCCAGATTATGAACCTTCGAGAACTGAGTTCCCCGATGAGGACATCCTGTTCATGACAGAAGACGATACTGAGAAAGCAGAAGAATCATGGGTAATGCACTTCGACGGGGCAGCAAATGCCGAAGGCCAAGGAGTTGGCACCATTCTGATTTTGCCAAAGGGATCCCATGTACACATCTCTATCAAGCTCAACGTCCCTTGTACTAACAACATGGCTAAATACGAGGCTTGTGCCGCTGGCCTACAGGCGGCTCTCGATCTCAATATAACTCACCTTTGAGTGTTTGGTGATTCACAGTTAATCATATGCCAGACGAATGATGACTGGAAGAAGAAAGATGAGAAATTGATCCCCTATCATGAACACCTCGAGGATCTGATAGCTTGCTTCCAAGACGTGACATTCTCATATGTCCCCCGGATAAGGAATCGCTTTGCTGATGCACTAGCAACTTTGGCATCAATGATAGAAATCCCATATGGTGCTGAGATGAAGTTGATCATGATCGAGCAAAGGAATGAATCGGCCTTCTGCCTATAGATTGAGGAACCTACAAAGTCTGATGATGAGCCACCTTGGTTCTCAGATATCAAGAATTTCCTTGAGTCCCTAACTTTCCCTAAGGGTACATCCAAGACAGACCGACGAACCATCCAGCGTTTAACAGCAGGCTATGTCATTTGCGGGGAATGCCTTTACAAGCAATCCTACAACAACATTCTACTCAGGTGCCTTACTAAAAGTGAAGCGACCAAAATCATGAAGGAGATCCACGAAGGAGTATGCGAAGCCCACGTCAGCGGTCACATGCTTGCTAAGAAAATTCTGCGGCAGGGATACTTTTGGACCACTATGGAATCAGATTGCTGCAAACATGTTCAGAAATGCAACAAGTGTAAAGAACACTCTAGTTTGATACACGCTCCTACGTTCGATCTTCACTGCATGACCACTCCTTGGCCATTCGCTACTTGGGGCCTAGACGTCGTCGGAATGATCAATCCAAAGGCATCAAACGGACATCGGTTCATCCTCGTCGCCATTGAATACTTTACCAAATGGGTAGAAGCGACATCATATGCCAACATCACGGCCAGTCACGTTAAGAAGTTTCTCAAGAATAATATTGTGTGCCGATTTGGAGTACCCAAAGATATCATCATGGACAATGGTACAAATTTTGTAAATAAGCGTATCCGAGCCTTCTGTGAGCAATACAAGATTAAACACCATCGCTCGTCCCCTTATCGACCTCAAAATAATGGAGTCGTGAAAGCTGCGAACAAGACGATCGTCTGCATCCTTGAGAAGATGGTCGTCACCTATCGAGATTGGAGCGAAATGCTACCATTTGCCTTGTGGGCCTACAGAATGTCGATCTGTACCGCTACAGGGGCAACAACATTCTCCCTTGTGTATGGAACTGAGGCCGTCCTACCAGTTGAGGTTGAAGTACTCTCGCTCCGAATCCTGATGGAATCGGGCTTACCCGAAGCAGAGAGAGAGAGATCCTGCTTCGAACAATTGAACTTATTATACGAGAAGAGACTCCTGACCTTGTGCCACACTCAGATATACCAGGAGCGAATCGCATACGCTTACAACAAACGTGTCCACGGTCGAGATCTAAAGGTAGGAGACACTGTGCTGATGAAGATCTTCCCATCCCTCCACGCTAATCTGAGAGGAAAGTTCAAGCCGAACTGGGAAGGACCTTATGTTGTTCGAGAAGTACTATCGGGATACACCATCCGCCTCGCCACCATGGACGGAGATCATCTTCCTAAGCCCATCAATGCTAGATACGTCCAACAGTTCTACGCTTAGTCTATTACGATAAGGTAAGTATTGGTGAAATAGATGCGTGACTGCTTAAGAATCACTCGAAAGAGGCCATCATTCCAAACACAGTAGCAAAAAAGTATCCCTAAAAAAGATGATATCCATTGCTACCCCATTTTGAGCCTGGGCTTTTTTCTTTCAATAACCCCCTTCTCTTAAAAAAAAATGTGTGTACATATATAAAAAAGGGGAAGTAAAGTTACTATCAAAATCTTAAAAAAATCCAAAAAGCAAAACCTCAAAAAGAGATTGCCTAAAATAGAGAAAAAAGAACAAAAAAATATGTAGATGAATCACGGGGCATGTACAGTAAAAACCCCAATGGAAGAAAGTATGTTGAGAAAACTGAAGCCGTATCAAGGAAACCCTTTTAGCCTAGCACACCTTCAAATCTTAACCTAACCCATGAATCACAGGGCATGTACAGGCAGTCATAATATCTATTAAGTCAATACAAGCCAAGTTATGAGACGACACCAGAACCCCATCTGGCCGGCTATGACGGAATCAACGTCCATGTCGTGGCTTTAAAAAAAAAAAATAAAGAAATAAAAAAATAAAAAATAAAATAAAAATACAAGCTCAAAGCAAGATGGACGTGGTGAAAACCCGAAAGGCCATTACGAGTAAAAACAGCAAGCTTGTGTGGACCAGGTGAAAACCCGAAAGGGCGCTTGGGGTAAGAGAGCTAAACCCATGGATGTGGTGAAAACCCAAAAGGGCGCCACGGGTAAAAAAAGGAGATAAATAAAAAAGAGAGAAAAGAAAAGAGAAAAAATTGAAAAAGAAAAGTATTGGACTGATTAAGAGGATGGATGTTTGAGGAGCCCTCTTGGTTACTCTCCCTGATCCCCTTTTCTGTGCCGCTCATGCTAGTTCAAATCAGGTCCCAACCAAGTGTGTCTTCATAATTGCTTTGTCAAACGTATAACCCAAGGTAAGGAGAATGGTTTGACTCAATCCGAAGGAATTGACGTTCCAGTCCTAGTAAAGTTGTTAAAACCCACCCAAGATCCGACTACTTAAGAGGGGTTCGACCATGCTCAAAAGAGGACCCAGGGTTTCACAAGGTGATTAAGGCACCGTAAAATATATATATATATATATATATATATATATATATATATATATATATATAACAAAAAGGCTAAAAACTCTATGTAGATGTATATAATAAACTACCTCTCATTTATAAAATACACCGCTTGCACCAAATCATAAAAAATAGCTGGTATGATGACTAGCATGCCTTCCTTTTTACAAATGAACGAAAAATAGTAAAAACATAAAGAAAATATGTATACCAAAAATGTGTGTATCTGTAAAGGGGTTTTTTACGCCCCTTTTCTGTGTATCTGATCTGTGCAAAAAAAGTTCTGTGTGCAAGAAGGAGTTAGCGACCCAGCTCGCGCTTCAATGCGCTAATCTCAACATGAAGGTCATCTTCCCAGACATTCTGCTCAGCTAGCCAGTGGCCATGCAGGCTCTTATACCACTTCCGAGAAAAATTGGCGGCTCCAAAAGCGATGCTCAGTGATCCATTCAAACGAAGGACCTTGCTCTCTGTTGTTTCTGCTCTAACCTTTTCATGTGCCAAGAGTTCTTACAGGACCCTCTTCTCATCCACTAGTAGCTCGATGAGGGCTCGGAGTGCCGTCTCCTTCTTTGGCTAGGGGCTGCCAGCATCAACAATCGCTGTCGAATCTAGACCATCAGCAGCAGGCCTCTCAGTCAATAGCCAGGCCTCGTACTCATAAGAAACCTGAACCGAATCTCCCAGCTCGATATCACACATCAGCGTCAACTAACGCGTCTCCCAAAGAGCAGCAATCCGATCTATGTCTCCATAAGACCCCCTAGAAAAGATCAAATCACATAAAGGGGGTCTAGCCTGGCAGGAAACCTGCTGAGGGCAGCCAAATTGATGCAGTACCCGAAATGGGAAGTAGAAGGTGTTGCCAGTCAATCCTAGGAGGGTAATGCCCTCATGGTCTCTACTGCGAACTATTGGGAAGGTCCAGTCCAACCAAGGAAGCCTCCATGACAACTCGGCACCGGTCAACCAAAGTTTCAAAGTAGACACATCGCCCTGTGGAAGCAAGTGGCACCTACCCAGAAAGCACTGAGCCACCTCACCTCGGGCAATATAAAAGCGAGGCATAGGACCCAGAATAACAAGGTGCTCACCCAACCAGACCTGAAGCAACAAAGGGCACCCTCGAAGGCCCTCCACCTTTCCCAAAGCAAATGATTCAAGGCATTAATACAGCTCGACGAGCACCAAGTACATCATGGATCTGCCCGCCTCCAGCTTGGTCAAAATGTCACAAATTGCTAATGAGAAGCTCTCCCCCGATAAAAAAGAGGATTTCAGAGATGAGACCGAGTGCTAGAGCTTTCATGTTGTATATGTTCCTAACCGGCAATTTTCAGAGACTTTCATCACCGAAAAGTTCTTTGAGGAATTTTAGCGAACACCTTGTGGGCCCCCCAATGAGACTTTTCTCATACTCAAGTTTCTTCAAACCGAGAGTAAGTTTGATAGATTTGTAGTAGCCCGGTCGAGGCGTGACTCGTACAAGACTCCTGTGAAGCTTTAGGCCAGACAGTTTGGACAACTCCTCGAGGGTTGGGGTTAGCTCCCGCTTCCCAAAATGGAATACGTGGAAATTCACATCCTAAAATGAAGCGGCGGCGTAAAGGAGTTCCCACCGTGGAGGAACCTCTAGAAAGGAAGAAAGGCGAGATAGCCCAAGGCACTCCAAGTCGGCGAGCTCACTCTCATTCAAGCTCCCGAACCAAGCTATTAAAAATTTGGGCCCCAAGCCCAACAAAGGGAGTAAATTGGCTCCAAGCCCTCCACGTAAGGGAGGGTTAGAAAGCGGGTCCATGAACGTACAGGGATCTTTTGAGAGGATAAAAATCGATGTATGGTGATGGACCCGTCTTGGAAATACAAGAGCAAAAGGAACCAGTCAAAGAGGCCAAGTCAAACAAAAAAAGAAATGATTTTTGGACTAAATCGGGTATATAAGGACCCACTGCCCCACAGGTTAAACCTGGCGCAACTATTAGTTGCGCTAGTGCATTTTGGTCCTCATTTTGCCTAGCGCAACTATTAGTTGCGTCAGCACAAATAACCTGAGATTTGAACCTGGCGCAACTAATAGTTGCACCACACTACCAGTCCCCCCTCTTTAGCCATCTCGAGACCTAGCGGTGGGGACTTACACCCCTTTTGTTTCTTTGTTAACACACCTCTTTTCATTTAACAGTTGGGCATTTGTTTTGTTTATTCATGTGAAGGACTGATCCTACATCAAAGTGAACGACCCAAAAGGTTGCTTTCTGAACATTTTTGGGCAAGTACATCCTGTAGAGAAACATATCCAATACAAAGAAATCACGGCATAAAATCAAAGCATAAATATTTTCCCAAGAATAATAATCCGAAGTATCACATCAACCATCCCCAACATGGTTAAACAAATTCAAATCAAATCCCAAAAGAGTACTGAGTTTTTCGAAACCAAAAACTAGAAGACTATTCCTTGCTTGCACCCTTGGAATTCTTGCGACGACGAGAAGAGCTTTGAAAAGTTCGCATGTCCCCCACCCTAGACCATGCCTGCAAAATCCTACTGAGCAAGGAGCGCGACTCCTTGGCACGGGCACGCTGCAAGACATGATCAAAATCAGGAGTCAGGATCAGTTGAGGGACAAAGGGTAATGGAATAAATGAAGAGAAGTAGAATAGCAAGGCACTCATAGTCTCCACCTCCCTAAGCTCCGCCAAGTGACGATGATACTCTGCATACTCCATGACCAAGTTGAAGTCCTACATTCAGAACGATACAATATCATCTATCAGGACAATCTTAAAAGCATGTACAGAAGGAAACCGAAATGAAGAGAGATTGGGTCATCATAAGACTTACCCCTGGAACCACCTCAAGAGGAGGAACATGGGCCGCCTCACCAGAAAGCCGCGCCTGTCGATCCACATCAGCGCAGAGGCTCGAAAGGAAGCTATCATCTAGGCATCGGAAGGTCCCGTAAACCACGGGCAGATCGCCACCAGGGATACCAGCATGAGAAGTCCCCGATGGACCAGCACTTGAAGAGCCCTCACCATAGGGGCCCGCACCAGAAGGACCATAACCGGAGGGATCCACCCCTGACATATCAGCCGCACTTGGCTCGCCTTCACCATCCGATTCATCCCCTGAAGTGAACTGTGAACAAAATAAATATCCGATTAGAAGGGACAAAAGCCGAATAAAAGCATAAAGGGAACTAATCCAAGCCAAATGCAAGAAAATTGGCACTAGGTACAAAGCGTGGCAAGAGGAACCGATGGGGCAGGCACTCGTACCCAAGATGATAGTCCCCGGGCACATGAAAAAGGCTGCTGTGAGCTCCTCGATACTGCCAACGAGATTCCAAATGTCCGCCAGAGGGTCCACAGGTATGGCGTAGTAGCCCTGGAACTGGTGCACCACCCGCTCTCCCAGATAATAAAATCTGGCCCATGCTCCATAGAAGAAAATGATGCGGTGGTTATTGAACAGGCGAGAGGGGCCTACAGCTGCCCGATCCTAGAAGGGAGATGTAAGGTACCGGTCAGGGACGATCTATCCAAGCCAAAAGAATCCAAGCAGGTAGCACATCATTCAAAGGAGATTTTCGAGCTAGAACCAACAAGGGTTGAAAAAGGGTTTTACCTGCTCGAGAACCATCAAGTCAAGTTGGGGCCTCAGACCCATCTCTAAATGCTTTAGGCCCACGTCATGACGTCGAGCCTGATTCCAATTACTGAGGAGAGGATAGGTAAGCACCTCTGAGTGAAGAAGCGGGCGCCCAGGATGGAAGTGATGATACCCCCATACCTAAAAAAGGTGACAGTACATAGGAGCAGGTCAGTAGCACATAAAGATCATTCAAGAAAATTGACAAAAGCAAAATAATGAGGGATTACCTCTAAGGCGGCCCAAAAGCCGACAGCAGACTTGGAATCCCTAGTGGTGACCCGAGCTACATTGTATATCAGCCATGCATACCCGGCCCCTCCCCAGTCATACCTGTGGACGTCACCCCAATTGTCCATCACACACAACAATGCCAGGCTGACTCGACCCCCGCTGGCATTAGTAAAAAGGGTCTTGCCCAGCAAGAGTAGGAGAGTGATGCGGGCTAGGACGATCGCCCTCTCTGGTGTGATGTAGAGCGCCCTGTCTGGCTTACCCAAATCCACTAACTCATCAGGGGTGTAAAGTGAGGTCAGCCAAGACATCTTAACCTCGGTACCATGGGTCTGCCCCCAAGGAGGATAGGCCCCAATCAATCGGACGATGTCCTCTCGACTCGGCACCACGAGATCGGTATCCCCCCTATCCTGACGCCGGTAATCATGGCCCAATCAATGGGCGTCAAAGTCATCTCTGCATATGGCATATGAAAGGTCATTGTCTCAGGGCGAAACCTTTCAATCAAGGCTTTCAGATAGGCATCGTCGGCCCTCTTGGCAGGGCAAGATAGAAACTCTCCAAAGCCCACCTGTGCCAGCAAGACCTTCACGACGGGAGGGACATAGAGGTAGAACTCGTTAAAGTCGAGCCACCCCCCGCGGAACACAATATTGGGCAAGTCCTACACCAAAGAAAATACGCATCAGATCATAGAGGTGACGTAAAAACTGCATAATGGAAATAAATTGAGCCTCTCTTTTACCTTGCCCGCTATCCCGAAGTTTGAAATGTGAGTATGTTGTTGGTAAAGGAGACCGACCTAGGCAGCCTGGCCTTGCATCTCGAGCCATGGGCCTGTCCTCCGATCTATCCAGATGAACTCCTCCCCCCGCAGGCCGTACACTATCTCAGGCTCCTCCTCATGGCCCTCCTCAGGAATATGCTCACCTTCGCTCGACATGCTGGGCCAACAAAAGGCAATCACATCTGATCAAGAATAAAGATACATTTGCAACAAATTTTTTTACAAAAAGAGATCAACCAAAAAAAAACCCTTTACTTCATTTACAAAAAATAAAAGTCCTTATACCTCAAAAAAAGAGAGAAGAAATCAACATCAAAATCAAGAAAGTCCTTTTACTTTGTTTAAAAAGTTCTTTCAAAAATTAAAACACAAAAAAATCCTTGTTTAAAAGTTCTTTCAAACAAGAAAAGTCAAAACACAAAAAAACTTTTTACTTTGTTTAAACAAAAAAAGAAGAAATAAGAAAAGCAAAAAACCTTATATTTCAAAACACTCAAAAAAAATAACCTTTCTCTTGTACCCATAAAAATCAAGAAACCTACAAAAAAAATAATAAAATAAAAATCAATTCCTTAGAAAAAGAACCAAAAAAATAATAAATAATGAAATTATAATAACAAACAAAAAACCAAAAAAGAAAAAGAAAAAAAGAGAAGAAAAAAAAAAACCCTTTTCCTTAGTTGGTTTTCAAAAAAAATGCACAAAGACCAAAAAAAACACACATTTCCTTGCTTAACTATAGAGGTCAAAAATCATTCTTCTTAAAATTTTTGAAAAAAAAAAAAGAAACCAAAAATCCCTTTTTCCCTAAATTGGAGTTCCAAAAAGAGACCAAAAATCCGTTGCTTTATTTTTCAAAATAGAAACAAAAAATAATAAACAATATAAAGAAAAAAAATCCCTTCCATACACACAAATAAAAAAAACAAAAAATATATATATTAGGCACCAATAAATCCATAAAATAGCAAAAATAGGGCATTGATCATAAGAAACCGTCCACACATCATCAATAAACATACATACAATGAAAAAATAAACCATTATTCATCAAAGAATGCAAAATCCTCATCATATTTACAAGAAAAAGCAAGAAAAATCAAGAAAATTGGATTTTAATGGTTACCTTTCTTAGAGAAAATGGGGTCTTTGATCTAGCGCGAGCCGACAATCGATCCACACAAACAAGGCAACGGTAATGGGGCACGCATAGAGGCAATGTGAAGGAAACCTATGAGGAGACGGTTTTCGATTTCAAAGAGGAAGGAGGGGGAGAATATTTTGAAATAAAGCCCCCCGGCCCGAACTCGGGCTATTTAAGTTCCCCAGCAAAGCCTAGCGCAATTATTAGTTGCGCCAGGATCTTTTGAGGCCCTTAGTGGCTTGGCACAACTAATAGTTGCGCCAGGCACTTAGGCTGGGTTTTGGGCTTGGTACGGGCCAGGCAGGAAGGCTGGTTCCCCCACTCCTTTATCTTGTCGCTCCCGGCAGATGCACGCGCTCCCAAGGCGACATTTCGATCATCCTTCGACTTGCTAAGAAAGCTGTGATAGAATAAAGGCGGACCGAGATCAATGAGCGCCCCGGTCATACACAGAAAATATAAAGAAAATCCAACAAAGGAAAATCCCCACAGAGAAGCCGAAAGTATTCACGAGAAAATCTCATAAAATAATAGCTTCAAAATTCCAAAAAATCACATAAAATGATAGCTTCAAAATTCCAAAAAAAAATCACATAAAATAATAGCTTCAAAATTCCAAAAAAAATCACATAAAATAATAGCTTCAAAATTCCAAAAAATCACATAAAATGATAGCTTCAAAATTCCAAAAAATCACATAAAATAATAGCTTCAAAACTCAAAAAATAGTGGAACAATTCAAAAAAGAAAAATCACATAAAAATGATAGAAAAATAAAAAACAGATTGGTACTCCCCACAGAGACGCACACTTGCATGTTTTCAATGCGATAAAATATCAATATTTTATCAGCAATGTAGCTGTGCCATATTAAGGTCCCGAGTCTAGGGTTCGCCTCAGATCTTTGGATCCTGCTTTAAGGTAGGAGCACCGGTATCAGTCTCGCTCAAACAGTCAATGTTTCGATCGAGTCGACTCCACTGCTAAATCTTTGCGATAAGCGCTCTGTTTTGGATTCATGTGAACTTGAGTATCTTAAGCTTCAGATTCTCCGTTGGAAAAGGTCAATCGTTGGTTGAGTCCAACTTGTTGAGAATGAGATTACGTGTCAATAAAACTATGTGCAACCATGCATTCAGAAGGGATCATCTCCCTTTTTTCTTTTCTACAGGCTTAAAACCTATATGGGCAGCGGTATCCCGGTAAAGTATACACCATGCGTCTGGGTATCCGTATGATGGTCATTTATCCCCATAAATTGTACCCAGACGGGTCCGGGTCGGGGCTTCCATTGCCTTTGTTGTTGCTTATTGCCCCCGATGGGTGCATGATTATGCATAGTTAATTGATGATTATGGTCATTGTCAGGAAAGACCAGGATTGGATGTCCCTTCATGGGGATACCCCAATATTTGGTTAGATCTGTTAAACATAATCAAAGCTGGATGCTCTAGGTCATGTTACTTTCGAAAATGGCACGTCCTCCCAAAAAGCATTGCGACCTCTCTTCGCTCCGCTCGGGCAGTCATGCTAAATAAACTTCAGGATCAATGGATTCGCCCAAAGACCTTGAACCCTAGTTTTGGTAGGGGCACCCACGAATAATCCGATGGGGCCATCAAGTGCCTCGTATGATTGGACGCAAACTATGGATTCTTGCGTATCTTTGCTTTACGCCTATCTATGAATGTGGGTCGATCACCCCTCTTACTTAAAAAGTTGTTGTATTCAGAATGAATCTCGAACATCAATCACCTTCAAATCATCTCGAGAAGCGAACATTTTTCCTCACTGATGGGCTTTCGTAACTCGAGAAGTGAACATTTTTCCCAGCTATTGGGCTTTCGCAACTCATTCCACTTCGGTTATACCCAGTAATGTCGCTAAGCGCTTGGGAACCGATTACCTCGAGAAATGAATGTTTAGCCTGACATCCCAGGGCTTTCGTTTTCTCCCCGTGTTACTCACCCAATGTTTGAAGTTCGTTTTGAATGCAGCGGACCCATCAGTAATGCCTTGGGCCTCTTCGAATGTCTCTTTTCTTTGGCATACGATCATTAGTGATTGAATACCAAAGAGGGGAATCTGTAGACACCCAAATTTTGCCCAAGGCCCAATCGGAATACATTTTAAGAGAGGTGTACTTTCGAGCGTTTGATGGCATGCGTGAAACCCATAGGAACCTTTCCAAACCCTTAGGAACCTTCTCGAATCCTTAGAAATCAATCCTAACCTTCTCAAACCCATTAGAACCTTTTTCTGGACCAGTGTCAAATCTTCCCGAGCAATGGTTGGAAAGAGTGCCAAAATTTACATAGACCTCTTTAGGAGCTGAATTATATACCATTGGAAAGAGGACCCGTCTCGCCTCCGGAGTGGCGCGTGCCCGTGCTGCCTCTAGCCGTGCCTCCTCGAGCTGACGAACCTGTATAACTCTATTGAAGCAGAAGAAGCAAACATATGTATATACGAACAATAATAAAACTCGAAATAAAAAAATACATATATACCAGATCTAGCCTCTCTCCTAGAAGTCGCTCGACTGTCTCCGCAGTCACAGGATCAGCATATGGCACCCGAGAGACGGCAAACACAGACGGCTGTAACGAGAATAAACAAATGCATCAGATGAATATTATGATAACAAATGAGTTACAAACCCAATGATTAAAATATATCTGGGTAGGGATAGGAACGGACCCCTGAGGAGGAGCCCTGGGAGCGAAGTCCGAAACTGCCTGAACAATAAAAAAAACAAACGACAAGCCATTATGAATGCGTTAGAATAAATAGAAATGAATAATCCAAACTAAATTACACTAAACCATACCTGACTCTCGGAACATAGAGAGGCCGCGGTCGCCTCCCTCATCTGCAAGTCCTCAGCAACTCAACGCTGAAACACCGACACACGTTAGTAAACCATCAAGCCAACATAATAATAACGCCTAACCAACCAGTACAGTAACACAAGTAAACTGAAGAGTGATGGAATTTACCCAATGCTCCAACTCAGACCACAGACGAGCTATCGTGAGATCCTCCCGATGGAAGGAAGCCACTGAAGAAGGATCAAATGCCCGAGCCGAAGCCCCTGCAGCGGAAAGCTCTGCTATCTAGAAATGCCACCAATGTGCTAACATTAGCAAGGATCCCCGAACCGTCAACATTTAATAAGTTCAATCCAAGATACTTACCAATCGCTCGATCTTCGAACGTAAACTAGCCTCCACCGCGTGACCATCTGCTGGCAACAAATGATCATCACCGCGAGCAATCTTCTCTCGGACATAAAAACCACTATATTAAAAATATTACCAGAATAAACCAACACAATGCATGGACAAATTAGAACTAGTAAACTAACTCACCAGGAGCTAATGAGCCTCCACTAGTCGAACTCCTAACTCATCCTCCGCCGCTCTGGCCCTAGCAACTGACTCGGTCAAAGAATGCAACATCTCCTCATCAAGATCAAGAGCTTCCCCATCTGCTCCATCGCCCTATGGAGGGCGTCCAATGCTCCCCGCACACTCGTCGTGAGGTGGCCCTCCTCCAATGCGACCAACCTCTCCCTCTGTGTCAACTCCGACTCCGGCCTGCCGACAGCGAAAGAACCACTGCCATGAAAAGGATTCATGAAGAGACGCCCACCACCCAACGCGCCAAACCACCTCCTTTACTCCCGCACATCAGCCCCATCGCCCGCCCCCGTGACTCTGGTCCCCCCAGCTCTGAAATTGGCTATCTGGAGCGCCATCCGCTCAGCAAAACTCCAGCCTAGAGGGCCGATCATCCTCTTAGCCACCCTTTGGCTAGTCGCCGGAGGGACTCCCTGATCGAGTCTCAGCTACCGTACCACCTGAGAGGTGTGGATCCTCTCCACTCGCTCAAAATAATGGACCCATATGTTCACATCGAAGAAGGGCCGACCGGACTCGATCACCGCCTCACCTGCATCCTCTGCACCATCATAAGGTCTCCAGATCACCTATCCAAAGGAATAAATCAATCCATGAGCGAAGCCTAAGGGCCACCAAAAATAAAAACAGATGAGGTCAAATGAAAGCATAAATGCCATATACATACCTGCCATGCATGCATATCCTCGAAGAGGCCTCGTGCAGTCTGAAAGTCAGCCGACCAGCGACGACCCCTCAATGCCTCCCTCCACATGCACATCTGCAGGAACGTGAACGAAATCTCCGACGGAACCCCGGGGCGCAGAAAAGCGAAATGATCGTATGCCCAAAACTGAAAACGATAACATAACAACAACGACCACACGCAACAAACATCAAGATCATCAATATGACCAAAGGTAAAAGAAAAAAGGGGTCACCACGATACCAATTTAACTAAAACTCACCTAGAGAAATGGGAGGAAACCTCTGATCGATGCTATCCCTTGACCCCAACGGTAAAATTGCTCATAGAGATGCGCCAACGCAGCTGCACCCCACACGTAGGTCGGGACTCGGTCTAAATCCCCCAAAATCATCAAAAATAACTCAGTGACGCATCCCCGAGTCGAAGAAGAGAAAAGCACTGCACCCAAGAAGTGCATCAAGAATGCTCGGAGCACCCTATTCGTGGCCAATCCAGGCTCGGTCATGAGCTCTCAGCCCATCACCCTCGCACAACGTGCCTCACAAACTGTTGCTGTCTTCGAATGATGCCTCAGAGGGGTGAACCCACTCGCGAACGTATCAAAAAACCAAGTGAACCGAACAACACCGGGCCCCGATCCACTCAACCTATAAGGCACACCCATGATCTCCTCACATACCTCTAAATAACTCCCTGCCATCCACCCCGTGATCAGCTCACCCTCAAAATGAAAACCAGTAATGCAGACCCAGTCCTCAAGGGTCGGTAGCATCATACCGACTGGAAAAAGAAGTGCCTGATGCCTCTCGCTCCACCTCTCTATAATCGCCGCGATCGACCTGAAAAGGCTCCAAATCCAAAATCATCCTAAACCAGAAGGACACCAACCGCTCCCGCTGAAACTCTGGCAAGGCACGGTACCAAATATTAGACTCGGTCCATGTCGTGCTGATAGCCAGCTGCGGGGGCTCCTGTTGAACGAAATACAAACAATGACAGTAAGACTAACGCACACCTATGATGAAAGATAAACAAATTTAAAGCTCAAAGCAGATGAAATATGCCCAAAACCACATAATAAAAACTTACAATGAACACACAAAACATGATAAGAATAACTAAATACAACATGCTATCATAATACGCAAGTAAACACGACCCATAATCAACGCAAGTTCGACGTAAATTAGAAGGGTTTATAAATCCTAACGAGCCTATATCATAGCTTGAATGCTCAAGAAAATAGAAGAACTCTTGCTTACGGGGACCTACCCGGCCTCTAGCAAAGAAATCCTCTAGTGGATAATGCCTACGATCCCGAGGCTCAGCGTCGGGCTGCTCCTCACCCTGCTCACCCTCAACTTCATTGCCCTCCTCCTCGGCTACCCCTGGCTTGGCCTCAGGTACCTCCTCCCTGACCACCATTCGATCACCCTCGAGGACTCTCTCCGTGATCATCTCCCTGATATCCACCTCTATGGCAATGGCTCTAGCTTGTGCCCTCGAACTCTCACCCCCCTTGCTCATCAACATCCCCTCTAACTCAGAAATAGTGAGCTCCGACCTACCAACACCCTCACCCTCCATTTGATACAAAGAACTCAAAAAACTAAAGAAAATGGAAGAAATGACACCCAAAACGGACGACCGGATCACAGGATATCACGAAAACATGAAAAATGAGCACACAGACACTAGGAAACAAGAAAATCAAAGACTAAAATAGATCACGTGACGAAAATGAGAAGTTCTGAATTATTTATAGAAGCCGCCCGAATTACGCGCTTGAAACAAAACGCTCAAATGAATCACACGCTGCTCACAAAATGCTTAATTCGGATCACACGCTCACTGATGAGCGCACAAATGGTCTGTCACCCACTCACATCTATCAGACCGGTTGATCAAGTGCTTTACTGAGAACGCGTAATCACCTCAAACACCTACACGTCAGCGCGGGAATGTCAGCAGTCGTGTTCATCCTGCGCATAGGTTCAAACGATTAAATGAATTAAATGCCTATGAACTAGCGCGTAATAACTCTTCACCTTTCCGAAATATGCGCTCGAATTTTGGCTCGTAATTAGATCAAACGATCAAAGATAAACGCGTAATCTGCGCAAAAATAAAATTTTCACACCCAAGACACAAGCCAAAACCTGATATTAGGACATTCCTGATATTTACTATCGACTCGAATTACACCCTTGGGAAAACCACCAAAAACACTTCTAACTTAAAGAAACACGCGCCCCGAAAGGAAAAGAGAGCCCCCCTAGACTAAGGTCGTACGACAAAAATGCACTCTCCTTCACATTCATCAAACCAAAAAGAAAAGGTAGCCCCCATCTTCCATACATTCCAATAAAAATATACATATAACAAAAATGCCCTCCAACGCTTCTATATCCCTTAAGCTAAAGCTAAAAAAAAAAAGCACAGAATGAAGGGGAAACTACCCCTGGTGCTCCCTGAATTTAATAAATCTAAATTAAATTAAACCCAAATAAATAAATATCACATGAGTCAAATACGATACTAAGAAAGTCGAACCAAAACAAGGCAAAAGATATAGAAAATACAACCACTTTATAGATCAATAAAATAATTACAAAATATACCGAGGGCATACCCTCTAAATATACAACTTAAAATAAAAAAACTTAAAATCCGCACGTTCAGGCAATGCCCGAATCTGGATCTATTTGGGAAACTAGAAATCTCACAGAAGCTCGGAGAAGGAAAGCACCCTGAGCAAATTCTAACTGTGATAGCCTCTTCCCCTTGCCCCGAACTAATAGGAAAGGAAGAGTGGCTCACAGAAAGCTACCCAGGACCTGTGGATCCGTTGTTGGAAGCTCCCCTTGGATACATTAAAAAATATGGAGCAACTAACACTGAATCCGCAGAGCCTACCGAGGAAACATAAGCATCAGTCACGAGAACTCTGACCTTGTCTTATCCTTGGGTTCCCTCTCTACCACCTTTTTCTCTTCCATCTCTTCCCCCAATGGGGTGGCACTTCGAGTTGGATTGATAGCACCAACCCTAGCGTCACTCCGAATTCACAATCCCGTCCATTCTCATTATCCACTTAATAAACACAGTCCATCGGGTCCAATACCTGGGATACGAAACAGAAAGGAATAAAAGACATTAATAAATAAATAAAAGAAATGCCCCAAAAATTACAAACACAAGATGTCCCAAACAAAAAAAAAAGGAGAGAAAACTTTCAAACTTTAAACTTGAAATAAGAGAACAAAATATTCCAACCCAAAACCTCAGACTCAGACACTTATAAACTATGTCCTTTGAGTCACCAACTGACAAATGCCACACATCTGAACCCCCTACCAAGCTGATTGGATCCAAAATCATACACATACCCCTTTAAAAGACCCCGATCGATGACAACCAGGATGAACCAATAATTACACAACACTTGCCCCTCTAAAAATAAACTCCTCAAGTCTAGATAGGCCAATAGGATTCAAACACTTAAGACTCATCTAGAAACTTTAAATTAAACCCTGAATCCATACACTTCTAACAAGTGTCATCTCAAATCAAATAAAAAGACTAAAACAAAATACGTTAAACTTTAAACAAAAGAATAATTTTCTGGAATAAGACCCTGACTTGTTTGGGACCAAAAAAGAAATGCTCCCAATAAACCCATCAGAACCAAGTAAACCCTCTAAACAAAACTCAATAAAATAAATTAATCTTGAGATAAACCCCAATAAATTCGGAGTGAAACCCTAAACTAAATTAAATCCTAAAATAAATCAAATTAATCAAATAAATCCAATTAATCCATCGATAAATTAAATCAATAAACGAGCATAACAAAATATAAAAATATGCCACAAACAAGCCTGATAAAAATCAAGTGAACCTACTAAGTAGGACCTAATAGGACGAATGGATAAACCTTGGGTCATTCTCATAACGAACTTTAAAACTATAAGCTAACTCAAATCTTAAAATTACGACAAAGCAGATAAGTCCAATTAATCCATCAACCAAAATTCAAGCCAACCAACTGCACAATATAAGGAATAAAAAAAAATAATAAAAAAATGCCCTTCTATTTATAATTAAAAGTTTTACAAGTTTCACCGGAGGCATACCTCTCGAATTACAACCCAAAATGAAAAATTAAAATCTAACATACAACTCAAAATGAAAACCAAAATTACAATGAGCCAAAACGAGGAGCAGAACGTCCAATCAGAGGCTTCAGAAATGTTGCCACCAGACTTGGAGAACTTAAACGACCCACCGGCAGAAGAGGCGGAAAATGAGTTAGGGAGTGCATCCCTCCATTTACAGCACCTCCTCTCCCTTCCATCTTCACTTCCTCCGTTGTCGCCCTGTCAACGCTGCCTTCATTGCTCCCTAGAAAGGAACTGTGTGAAGATCGGCGCCCTTATTTCTAATACCGTCCATTCCCAGAATGACACTATACCCGAGCATCACATCAGGACGAAGATCATGCAAAATGACGAATATAGGAAGAAACCCCATCCCAATATAGTGGTTAGATCACACAATATCGCTGAAACACAAATCTCAGAACGCTAGAACACTCAGAAAAGTCAAGACTCGAGACTAAACCGGAGAATGAAAAGCAAATGAAGTTCCCCACTTATATAGAACACGGCCCTGATCACGCGCATAGAAAAATGCGCTTAATTTAATCACGCACTACACACATTCAATCCAAATCCCACGCTCCTAACCAGGCGAGCAATACAACTGTCGCCCGCACAGATAGAGCAACCTCCCGATCCCGCACTTCCTACAGACCGCGCAATCCAATCGAACGACAAATAGTTGACGCTCAATGTGAAAGGTCACCCGCATAGTGACCTGGTGACTCTCCAATCCCGCGCCCCTGCTATGTCGCGTAATCGGTTTAAACGTCACAGTAGCCGTGCAAGACCGAAAAGTCACCCGTCCGATGACACGGTATTGCTCCGATCGCATGAAAGAATCATTGCGCACAATCCAATCACAGGTTAACCTACGCATGCGTAAATACTTCCTTTAGACCTTGAATTGCCCAAAATTCACCCCTTCTCGAACGAGAGTCGCCTTTGCCCCATCGCATAGCCTCATGAACCAGTCAGAGTGAAAAGGGACCGTCACTCACTGTTGTCCCATCGCGTAACCAAAAAGGAACGTTGACCACACCTCTGACCCTATTACAGACAAAACATATATGCCCCACATGACACCGTCACCCCCTCACCATATCGTTCATTTCATCTTAATCGAAACCATCTCGCCCCGTCATGCAGCCACTCAAGCATGTCCCAACACAATGAAAACACACACACATGATACCACCCTGACGTTCAGTCCCATCGCAAAATTGTGGCCATGCTCTCATGGCCCATCGCGAAAAGCCAAAAACAAATCTCCTGAAAACGTAAATACACCAAACAATAAAAAAAACTAAGTCAATCACAACGCAACTACAACATGATCTCACCAGAACCCAAGATCTGCCAAAGAAAGAAACTAGGCACACTTGTCACATGAACACCCTACCCAGCGTAACACTTAGCTCACTTCCCATCGCGGACACCACTACCCAAATTTTTTTTTTTCAAACAACACCGGTCGCACTAAAAGAAGAAAGGGAGAAAACACGAACATGACCCATCGCCGAGACAAAGAGCCTCCTCCCGAAATGCCTGCCACAAACCTACCAGATGCCACTGCAACAGAAAGGCAGGAAGACGTGAGACTACCTCCCATCTCCCATCGCATTTCACTACTGCCAAGCTACAGCGCAAACATCCCAGCAATACCTCCCAAGTCCCATCGCGGTACTGCTACGATCACCAAGGCCCCATCGTGACATCACACCAAGAACCACCAACCACCGCTTAAGGAACAAGCGCGAAAAAAAATGGGGTACCCTACTATAACATTGCACCCAAAACATTGCATTACAATGATAGCCACCAAGTCCCATCGCGACGCTACAATACTGCCAAAGTACCACCGCTACAATATTTCCAAGGTCTCATCGCACAATTCAGGTAAATATCACCCCCAGGTAAGTACTACCCCTTTTTTAATTACTCGATATTTCTTCTAAATTATAATTATTTATGATTAAGTCAAAATATTTTCAAAACCCATCTCTCTCAACTTGCGAATTAATGTAGTCCTCCCATAAGAGACAATCATCAGTATTCGTCGAGAAGGTTAGATGGAGTATCCGGCATGCCAAGTGTCGTCTTGACAACCTAATAAACGGTCAGGTCCACAAATCCCGTACCGGTGGATCTATTCAGCGACATCTCGGAAGCCACGTTTTTCATCATTTTACCACCGAATTGATCTTAAGTTAAAATTCCCAAAATTTCAAAACCCCTTACTCATTATAAAATCTTCTATTCTAAAAATATTTCTTCTCTTACTTGAAAAGAAAAAAAAAAAAGAACAGCAAAAAAAAAGAAAATGAACAAAATGAACAAAATGCATAGACCCGACCCACCTTTCTTTAAATACCACAACCAACTACACTTAGCCTTGACCTTTAAATCCCAAATCCCTCTGAACTCGCAATCAAGCGCATACGCCACTGTGCAGGATCGCTTGTTCAGATGCAAAAAAATAAATAAATAAATAAACGACTCCAGATAAATCGAGCGCATATGCCGCTGCGTAGAATTCAACTGAGCACACTTCACAAAATTTACCTCAATTATCAGCCCAAATCAACCATTCCCCTGGAAAGCTAAATAATAAGTATACTCAATCTAAGAACTTACAAATGCCTATTGGAAACAGAACACCTGACGCGCATTGGTGTGACCAATGACGCGCCCGGTCTGACATGACTTGCAAAAGCTCTCGATACTACATATTATTTCATCTCTTTATTATCGGTCCCTGGACCTTGTTTTAGATATTTGATTGACGCCCCGATACTTCGATTGTGCAAAATCCCTCTGTTAGCTCACGCCATGCGACAGGATGCACCATGCACCCACAGACCCGGAATATGCCCTTCGAAAGCTATCATTTGCCCTTCAAATGCTCCATTTTTGCTTGTGCTGATAGATAAGAAAGCCAAGCTTGCCATTTCAGCATCACCAATTCACATTTGTGAATTTCCAAGAAATGGGAAGGCACCTTTAGACACCCCCATTTAGCCCTTTCGGAGTACACGAATTCTTTTGGTCAGCCCTTAACCTTTTTTAACCCTCGACATGGGACCATACAACTATGCATGGCTGAACACAAGCTTAAATAATAGCTTTGTGGCTTAGATCCCAACGTAGGGAGGCTATATACTAAGCAATAGTATATAGTCAGAACGCAAACTGAAATAATAGTCTTGCATTCCATTCTTGAGACCATAACCAGACAACCCTGAATTAAGCACCTGAAAACCTGTGCGTAATTCGATCATGCGCAGAACCACAAGCGCGCGATCAGTCCCCTTTTAGACCAACCTTCCTTTCACAGACTATTTCGAGACTCGATTACGCGCCTGGAAATAGACGCGCGATCGGATTGAGCGCTACACCACTAGCGCGCAATTGGCCTACGCTCGACCTAGTCTCCTACCCTTGACTCCTACGTTTCTTCGATTAAGTGCTTCAGGTAACACGCTTAATAGGATTACACACGTCCCATCACGCGTGTAACAAGTCCTGATTTCGTTAGGACTAGGGACCCAGCTGAGTAATTCAGCCCGTCGCTCACTGAGTCTGTGACCGACTCAAAGTGATTAAGCGCCAGAAAATTGGCACGCAATTCAGTTAAACGTCCGAAAACAGGTGCGTAATTAAAAAAAAACTTATAAAGCTTTTTTCTCGAAGAGAGAGAAGGAGGTTGCAAATTTTGAGAAACAAGAGCATAAATTCTAAAACCAGAGAGCTCCGAGAATGGATCCCTAGAGTGAATTAGCCATGATTTTAATATTCAAACTTTGAGATTTCTCACCGCAAGCCTTATTCTAATTTTTAGACTGTTGCATCCTCTTCGAATACATAACACAGGAGGTTACAAATTTTGAGAAATGAGAGCGTAAATTCTGGAACGAGAGAGCTTCGAGAATGGATCCGTAGAGCAAATTAGCCATAATTTTAATATTCAAACTCTGAGATTTCTCACCGCAACCCCGATTCTAATTTTTAGACCGTAGCATCCTCTTCGAATACACAACACAGGAGGTTGCAAAATTCAGAGAGGAGAAATCGTAAATCAAAAAAACCAGAGAGCTTTGAGAACGGATCCCTAGAGTAAATTAGCCATGATTTTAATATTCGAACTTCGAGATTCCTCTCCGCAGCCTCGAACCTAGGTACGAATTTACTTTTATTTTAGACTTAGGATTTCCCTTAGTTTAATTCATCAATTCTATTTCTAATTTTTAGACCGTAGCACCCTATTTGAACCGAAATTCTCTATATCTGGCTCTAAATCTCTGTTTCTAGAACCGGTTCTTAATCTAACAGTCCGATCCACAGACTTTATACTTTGATTCTACTCCAAAATCTTAATCTACAGTCCTATCATTAATTTACGGTTACGACTCTCGAGTTCGAGAACCCAGTCATATCATCTGACGATTTTTTTTTTTCGGACCCGGACTCGGTCCTAAATGTTAATCTATAATTTAATTCTACATTTTCATACCATAAAAAAATTCCAAAACTATAAATTTCAGTTCATAACTTTAGTCTCTTAATTTAATTTCCTATTATAATCTCAAATTTCATTCCAAAAATACCTTTTTTATTATTCAAATACCAATCTATCTTTTATCTCAACCATTCGATTTGCCCACGAGAGCTTACGGAGGGTACTTGGGAACGAGGCCAATCCTCCTTAGCATAGCGGGCCCAACCCTCCTTTTTTAGATTGCTTAGGATTACTTAGTTAATTTTAATTAGTTTTTATTGCAGTATAATCGATTAATTGCATCTAGTAGGCTTCTATATCATTATTTGCTTTGATTCAATTTAGTATTCTACTTTAGTTAATCTATTATCTTAAATCAAAATTTAGGAAAGTTAATTTACTTATTATTCGTTAGATCCTTGTCATAACCAATCCACAGATTATGATTCAAAAATAACAAAAATTAATATTATTGCATCAATTATTTACTTATATTTTTGTAAGTTGATTTATTGCTTTAATCAGAGTCGTAGTAAAATTAGTTTTTTGTGTCTTCTTTAATTAGAATTTGAGTATGACTACTTAAATTGCTTTAGTTATAATTACAATACGATTAGTAGCCATGCTTCATATAGAATTGCAATATAATTGGACTCTTTTATTTAATTGTAATATTATTAGAACTGATGCACATGCATTCCTAGTACCAGTAGGAGACTGGAATTGATTGGACTCTTAGTAGAGCCAGGACTTTGATATTAATTGGACTCCTAATAATACTGAGAAACTGAAAATGATTGGACTCCTGATAACATCATGACACTAAAATGACCTGTCATATAAGCTCACCTAATCATAATTTACAACAAAAAAATGAATCTAAATCGACCATAACAGTAATAAGGGAAACTAAAAGGAAAGCTGAAACTATCTAATTAAAAGAGGACACTACTGCTGACGTTCGCAGGCGGACGATTCAATATAGAAATAATCCACACCCGCTTAAAAGCATGATCATTGACGTGTTGCAGCGTCGATAAATATCTGCAGCTAGCGATCGCAAATCAACTAGGAATCATCCTAGGAAATTCCTTTTATTACTATTTATCCCAACCTTATCACATACACCGCATCACTAGAGTTCAACAGGACAGAATTGGAAGCCACTTATTCAACGGGAACCGAGAGGAACCCAGAAAAAGCGTGCACCAACACTTACGTGCCCTAGACTCCTCATCAAGTCGTCACATAATTTTTTCATAATTTGACTCCACACTTTCACGTGCTCTCTTCTCTCGTGAAGCAATTTCTCTAGAAGGAGCTGATGAAGAAAAAGTTATCTTCGATATACCTCTACCCATACCTTGTACATAGCCTCTTTTATCACGACCAAAAACCTATGATACAGTTTTATTTATAATTACGATATTGATTAAAAGAGCAATAATTTTATCATCCAATTTGAGAGAAAATTTACATGTGTAATAGGATCATCATCTAAATTTGCTTCTCCTTCAACCGGATTATTTTCAACCAATTTTCTAATTTCATCCTACAAGAAATAAATAATGATAAAATATTATAATGATAAAGTCTCACACTCCTTTGTAATTATTAAAGTTTATTAAATGAACTAGAACATATAGAAGCTCACCAATTTTTCATTCATCAATTGAGAAGGGCATGTCCCATCCTTCTTGGTATGTGTGGCTATAAACAATTGTGTTCTGGTAACTATACCAGTGGGATTCTACATTTTCTGTATAATACGATGATCGTAAGTAAATATTATTTATTTAGAAAATTATACTAACTAAATATTTTAGTGATATTACCAATATCTCAACCCTCTTAGCTGCTCCCCGTCGACCAGTGGTGTGTGGGTTTATCATCTTTTCCCTAGAACTTCTTCCCTTTTTTCGCAGTGCAGCATATTCTTTCGTTGAACATATATGAATAAACGTCTTCCAATCTTCCAACTTCACACATTTCGGTGGATGTTTTTCCCGCTCTGCATTCGTTCCATATTCATCATATTTTTTCTGAAGCTCATGCTTCCATTGCTTCCAACATTCGTTAGCTTTCGATAAGACTAAAACTTTGTATTGAATTTCAATATCATACTCATCCTGTAATAATATGAAGACAAGATAAAATCATGGAGTAAATTGGTCAGGAAATATTATAAGTAAATAATATATGTACTCACCAAGATAGAGCTCCATATCTTATCCTTCACATTTTTTGGCACATTATGCCATGTCATGTATGTAGGTGGTCAATGTGTACTTGCCACCTGACCTATTAACGTCAACAAACATGATGAATTTGTTCCAATTGACTGCCCATGTTCATTAAATTAAAATTTTTTTCTTATGCCTAGACAAAATATATGTTATTAGCAATACATCTAAATAGTGATTATTATATAAAAGAATAGATTAAAAAAAAAAGATTGAACAAACTTATCTCAGAAGTCCTGCTTTGTTCTAAACTACTTGATTGAGATTCAGTTCTTTCCATGCTCAATCCTTTGCTGAAAATAAGTAAATAGTATTTGTCAAAACCATGTAACTTATTGAGTCATGTCAAAACTATTTTTAGTAGTATAAATAGTATACATCTTTTAATGGTAATTACAAAAGCATGTAGAGGGAACATGGAGTGAACCACATGAGTTTTTCAAAAGCTTGTAGAGGGAACAAAATTGTACAAAAAGAGAATTGCATTTTAGTATTATTCATCTTCCAATGGTAATTACAAAAAAAATGATAAATATATTTTAGCATTCATCATCTCCACAATATCAGCGACTAATGGTAATGCTAAAGCATGTGCATTAGTTCTTGCCTCAAATACTAATAGATCTTCATAAGTGTTTACATCCTGAGTCAATCTCTTTGGAGCATCTAAGAGCACATACCAATCAGCTCTAGTTTGATCTTTACAATAGAAGACTTGGGTGGCTTAGGAGGCAAGAATAAATGGCTCGTCATCTTCATGTGAACTCCTCATAAGCCTCCCAAGATTAATAAAAATTAAGCCTATTTCTGGATCAACAACACATCCATTTATTTTATCTTTTATATGTACCCAATCACAATAAAAGACTGTTTCTGTAAAGTTTCCATCATCCAATTCAAGTGTTTGTTTAAGGATGCCATAATAAGTGACTTTTTCTTCCACAAGATTCTTATTTTTGACACTAGCCCTGAAGTTAGTTAAAGCCTTCATAGAGACTCCACTATTCTGTGTGCTTGCACTTATTTCTGACTCCGTCGTATAAAAAAGATATCCATTAACCCTATACAAACTATACGATATGGCTTTAAAGTCTGGACCATCAGCAAGACTCTTCAAGGTAAAAGACTCTTGTTTTTCTAATTACTATCTTAACCAAGGAATGTAGTTGCCCCTCAGATGTTTATCACATGACTTGTGGCCTTGGAGGTTAGATTGATACTTCCTATAAATGTTAAGTATTAATTAGATCAAGTATTTCAATATTAATTGAGGAAAAATAATGACGATATTTAGAAATATTACTTACATCTCCCACTCAACATTTTCCGGAGAATGCTTGAGAACCCATTTACGCACTTGTTGGTATTGCAAGTTTTGAAGGGAATAAGTTTTTCCTTTTTTATCGAGAGGATAGCCACGTGTAACATCATAATCCATGAATATCATATCTCCTTGCTTATGCCCTTCTTCATTATCATTTGGCATATATTCCACACAATACCTTATGCATTCTTCCAATAGATATTGCTCTAGAATAGACTCCTCTGGATAAGTCTGATTTTTTACATAATGTTTGTAAGTCTTTATCATCCTACATAATTTTCTTTAATTAAATATCAATAATATTAGTAAAAAGAAATAGTTTAACAGTCCTATTATGAAGGTTTACCATTTGAATGGATACATGCATCGTTAAGTGAATGACAAGGTGTATCATAAAAATAAAAAATGAAGGTGAAAAGTACTTTTCAAACACACATAGTATTTCAACCATACGCCTCCTCTTGTTTATAAGCTCAACCCGATCTATAACTTTAGAACATAGGACATTAAAAAATATTGACATTTGTCGGATTGCCGCACGCAATGACCTTTCTTTCTTGAAAGCATGCATCAACAATACGGGTAGTAGTTGTTGCATGAGTATATGATAGTCATGTGACTTCAAGCCTTTCAGTTGAAAATACTCCAAACTTACATTATACTTCCAATTTGCACTATATCCAATGGAAACTTTCAAATGATATAAGGTTTCACAAATTATTATTTTTTCATCTCGAGATAAGGCAAATAGAGCTTTAGGACAATACATCTTGTCATTTTTATGCACAATTCACAAATTTTTCTTTATCTTCATATCTTTTAGATTATATCGGGCTTCAACCATCCTTACTTTTACCCTTTATATCCATAATCGTTGCAAATAAATTTTTTTGCAACATTCTTTTCTACGTGCATTACATGCAAATTATGACGAACAGGAAGATCCTATATTTATAAAATAAAAAATTAGTATTCAAACAAAGTTTATTGAAGATCACATAATAAAATGAAATAAAAAATTTATCACCTTCCAATATGGTAAGTCAAATAGGATTGATCGCTTTGACCATGTACAGTTCTCTTCATTCGTGTGCATTTTCCTCTTCTTTCCTACTGCCTTTCCGAACTTGGTCTGGATTGTTTCCATTTTACTTAAAACTTCTGAACCACTCATATGACGTTGATGTTTCCCATGTTCTTCCTTTCCATTAAATTGAGATTTCTGAGTTCTGAAAAAATGATTTAAATCTGTAAGGAACTTTCGATGGCCCATGTAAGCAAATTTCTTTCTATGATATAGCCATACAGAGTCAACCTCTTCACTACAAATAGGACAACCATATCTTCCTGCTGTCTTACAACCCGAAAGATGACTGTATGCCAGAAAATCATGTATAGCTCATAATAAAATTCCTTTCATGTTAAACCTAGTTTTTGTATAGGAATCATACGTTGTTGCTCCAGTGGACCACAATTCATTTAATTCTACAAACAATGGTTGTAAGTAAACATCAATGTCATGTCCAGGACCATTGGGCCCAGAAATCAATATGGTCAATATTATAAACTCCTTACGCATGCACAATGATGGAGGGAGACTGTAGGGAACAATCATAACAAGCCAACAACTATAAGAGTTATTCTTATTGCCAAAAGGATTGAATCCATCTGTGGAAAGTCCTAGATGAACATTACGTTTCTCCAACACAAACTCTTTCCATTGAACATTAATTGATTTCCAACAAGAAGAATCTACGGGATGGCAAATGTGACTGTCATTTGCAACTGAGCTTGTATGCCATGTCATTTTCTTTGCAATCCATGGTACATTGTACATTCTTTGTAGCCTGGGAGTTAATGGAAAGTATCTTAACTTCTTCCATGGTAACGGCTTAGCCCTCGGCTTTGAAGCATCTGTTAGCTTCCATCTACTTGTACCACATGTAGGACAACTATCCTTATTTACATGATCTCTCCAATATAATATGCAATTATTGTGGCATACATGAATAATCTCATATTTCATACGTAAAAACTTAATCAACTTTTTTGCATTATATGTGGTATCTGGCAAGGCATTTTCTTTAGGTAGTATGTTTTTATCATTTTCAATAGCTTTGTGAAGGTTTTATCTGACCACTGATGCCTAGCTTTCGTGCTCAACAACTCAATAGTGACTGACAATTTTCTGTACTCATTTTTATATGACGGATATAAAGGTTCTAATGCATATTCCATCAATTTATTGTACCCCGCATCATCATATAAATCATGTGGAAGTTGCTCGTCATCTTCATCATAAGCATCATTTAAGCAAGCATCTAAATCTTCAGTATGAACACCTCTGAATGTATTATTCAGCATATCTTCCATTCTTGAAAACCTATCTGTATTTGGATTAGAAGTCCATGAAGTATTAGTCCCCAAATTGGCATGACTATTAGAAAACGATTCTCCATGGTGCTTTCATATCGTGTAAGATTTATCTATACCATCACAAAATAAATGTTCCATAATAATCGCGAGGCTATGCTTTTTAAGATTTTGACAGTTGACACAAGGACAACAGCACCAATCAGGATCTTCTATATTTTCTTTTACGAATTTCATAAATGAATGAAGACCTTCGATATATTCTACAGTTGCATGATTTGCCGTCATCCACTCTTTACTTGGGATTGTTGAAGACATATTCTGCAAAACTAAATGAATAGAAAAATAAATAAAAATAAAAATAATATAGCTAAAGATCAGCGAAAAAGAACTTTAGTAGGTCAGTATAATATCCAAGCAAACTCATTTATATAGCTAATGATATAATGGATGAAATAACATACATGCTATTTGAGGAGCTCAGTGAAATCTCCTAGTGGGGTAACACCTAGTATGTACTTTTCAAAAGAATATATCAAGATTTATAGATTAAAAAAAAAAAATCTAAAATAGATTAGCATTTGGGACAGATGGTGGTTTATGCGTTTCCATAATGGTCTTCTGGAAAATAGTTGAAGTTTAACTATCAAATGATAAGAAATCTACAAAAGAGGAGAGTAAAGAAGAAAATAACTTTATAGGGGCTAAACACTACAAAGATCTCCTCATAAACTAGTCTTCATTGAAGATTGATGAAGAAAATATAAAATTGCATTTGAACCATTGATGATAGAGTCATCTATCAACCCAGACTACTAATCTTTATGGTGCCCATAATATCCCTATACTGTAACACATCCTAAAACTAATAAAATTAATTAAAGTTTCTATAAGACCATTTCATACTTCTAAATAATAATAATAAATTAATAATAGGCAATTTACTAAACCAGGTATTATTTTAAAAAGTATTACTTGTATATTCTATTTACCAATTCAAAATAATTACCTGAGAATGGATATACCCTGTATCATCGCAACATATTGGTATCGGCCGACTTTCTGGTTTTATATAGGACTTCGTCTACGTTTTATTTGTCATGCACATGTTTGAAGTGAAATTACTGTCCTAATATAAACTAAGAGAACTCTTCTTGGAAACATAGATTTGAGCAATCATAACAACACTTATATTGTCACCATTAAATGTGTTGTAGATAGCTTTAAAAAACCTTAATCGGAAAGGAGCAGGAAAAAATCTCTCCAAAATTCTCTTTAATATAATCAACTTCACCTTCAACATCACATTTGTTATTCCATCATATAGATGGAGATCCATGTGACATAATGATGCTGGTTGTAGATTATCCACCATCAACACAACTAGCCTAATCATAATCTGCATAAGTTCCGAGCTCCTCCTACACGGTCATTGTCGATTATAAGAGGCCCATCTGGATTTTCTTATAAGACTCCTAGAAACAACAGTCTATTGAGAATATCAAGGCTTGGTACTAGAACCGATGAATTGCTTGTATGCATTAGGATTATTCTATTATTAACACCCTTTTGAATGGCGCCTATATAACTTAGACATGGGCATGAGCGTTAGAGTTCAATATGGATAGGAGGTTATCAGACACCTTGACACTAGAAAACTAGAAACGTTGGAATAAATAATTGTTTTTTTTCCCTTTTCTATGCAAAATATAAAAATAAAATGGGAGTGTTTAGACATAATGATAGTTGTCTCGACTAGTGTCCAACATGGTAGGATTTGGAACAACAGAGTGTCCCAAGTCACAGGAATTTATCACCTCTGAAAAGAAAATTGTGTCCTTAATTTTGAAATAATATATCCTGCATTCACTTTTTATGACGACCCGACTTTGCCAATCCCTAAGGTATAGGAAAGGCCGGTTCATCAACTTATTGATTTCTTAATAAGCCGTAACAAACAGAAGCCGACAACATAACAAAGATCTAAAGACAGAGGCAAAGCATAGAATAAGCAAAGACAAAAGCTTTTAATCAACAAAATATCTATCACTCTGAGGAACCAAGAAGAACCACTTGTGATGGCCAATCTAAAACCTAAAATAGTGGTTCCCAATAATGGTTCCTCGTGTGATATCAAAAAGGACAAAACAATGGCCTAAGGCCCAATATTCAAAGAATATTCTAACAAAAGTACCAAAAAAAAGTGATCTAGAATCAAGGGAAAAACTCCTCAGCAGGTGTTGCATCCCCAGCTGTGCTTTCTTTATTTGTTTGTGGTAAAAGAAATTTAAAATCAAAATAAAATAGGGGATGAAATCAGCACAACTAAGAAGTCCTAGACCTGCAAGATACAGGGTCCATTGTGGCAAGTTTTGATAAGTAAGAGTTTGTCCCACAGGGAAAGATGATCTACAGCTCCAAGGGAGTCATCTCTAGTAGTCCCTCCAGATTTGACTACAGATCTGGCAGTCCTTAAGGGAAGGGAGTTTAAGGTCACTTAGTTTGTAGATCCTAAGGAAGCCTAATGTCTAAACTACAAAAAGGGTTAAGAGGATGGATGGAGTGTGGAAAATAAATATAAAAGGGTGAGAAGTATGTTATTGAGCCTAGATCAGAGGAGTTTTGTAACTCAGATTCAGATCTGATGTTATAGAAATCCTGTCCAATGGCTATATTATCACCGCTGAGGAGAAAGAATCCAACCCATCTCTCTGCCATGATTCAATCCCTTAAGGTTATAACCTGTCCACTCAAATGGTCACAGACTATCCCATAGGGGAACCACAATCGAGGGATGGGTTAATCATTGTAGGCACTATTTCATCCAGGCTACCAGCTCAAGAATCCATAAGGAACCTCAACCTCTAAAGCTCTATGTGTGGGGCTAAGGTTGTATAGGACCATGATAGCCCAGACACATAGAACCAGCAAGAGATTGAGTACAACCTTCGATCTAGCTGTCCATTGCTTCAGTAAGGCTACAATGGTCCAGTCACAAGCCTAGAATCTCTATAACCAGATCAAATCAAACATCTGATAGTGGATTTATACAAATATAGGAGAGTCTGCCTCTGTACAATCTCCCACCAAGCTAATACAAGCTCAGATGTAGAGAAGAAGGATCCATCTTGGATTGGTGGATTAGAATCACCCTAAGGCTATAACCTGTCCACTTGAATGGTCACAGACTATCCCAGAGGCTATCCTCCTCACGGAGCCCAAGACAAAACAAGAATATCGCTGCACCACCATGGTCACAAGGCTACCAGCTCAAGCTCCCATGGGGATTTCAGATCTAGTTGGTCCTGTGGTGAGGCTAAGGCTGTATAGGACCATGATAGTCCAGACACACAGGTCACTTGGATTTGAGTGACCCTTAGAATCAGTCCTCCATTACTTTGAATCACAGCTAAAGCAATGGCGTATCACAAGGCAGCAGCCTTGCACAGAGCAGATCACAATCAAACATAAATCCCATAATGTAAAAATCCTATTACAAACTTCTATTAAACTAGTTCAAAATGCATACAAAGACATAGCCAACAAGTGTTGGACTATGGAGAGAAAAAGAAAAAGAAAAACTACTTACAGCTACAAAAGAAAAGAAAAAACGATCTCAGATCAAATCTCCAAGAGATGAGATGTGTTCCAAGATCTGTTCTGAGATATTCCAAGATGTCTAAGCCTAAGCTAAGTATGGGTTTATATAGCAGTGGTGTGGCGGCGCATTAGGGTTAGGAAACCCTAATTTTAACAATGCCACATGGCCTAATAGTGATCCTTGGATGCCTCGGGGAGCATGCATGGAGATTTAAGCGTGGGAGTGTGTACCCTAATTGCTGGAAATTCCCAGAAAGTCCTCTGCTAAAGCGATAGAAGTTGGAGTTCAGAGCTTCGCTAGGTAGCTATTGTTCCCCAGACTTGTCACGTGGTAGCTCTTACTCTTCGCGAGGATGGTTTAACATTGAAGCTTCAACCGTCGTTAGGTTGCCTTAGTTTGCTCTTCAGGTAGTCGCGCGATAGAGAATTGCGCTCTCGCTGGATTGGGCTTGGTGAGGTTGAGTAGACATCAAAGCCTCAGATGTCGTGGGGTTGGAGTGCAAGCAGTCGCGAGGTAGCTGTGCATTCGCTGGGTTGATCTTCGCGAGGATGGATTTGAATAGCGCGAGAACTGCGTGATCACTTCTCTTCAATGGACTTCGCGTGTTACCTCGCGAGGCTTTAATGAGTTCTAAACTGCGCGAGGTTCCATGTCTTAATTGATCTTCGCGAGGATGGCTCTGCCTTCGCGAGGATGCTTTCTTCTCGAATGGCGCGAGAACTGCGTGAGGAGTTCTCTTCTGATAATTGCATCCCGCGGTGACTACGCGACAGCTGCGCGAGGAGTCTTCTAAAGCTCTTCAGTTACTCAACTACGCGAGAAGTTGTTGTAAAGTCTTGGGAATCTCAGTTGGACTGCGCGAGGCATATTTCTCTTGAATCCTCTAAAGCTTGGGTCAGCTGCGCGAGGCTCATTTTAGGTCTGGATTCAGAGTTCATCCTTCTGAGCGACTTCTAGTACCAAAACAAGCTCCTTAGTAGGATTCCTGGCCTTATTTTACTGCTGATTATTACCTACATAAAATACTTAACAAGAACTTATTAGGTGGCTGAGGGTCTAATCAAAGGTTAAGTTAAGGGATAAAAAGTGGTACTTTTCAGGTCTTAACACACCCCCAAACCTAATCTTTGCTAGTCCCTTAGCAAAGCTACATTAAATCTACTACAAAAATTAAATGCCACTTTCGTAGGGAGCACGGATACATTTAGCATGTGTACCAAGCCTTTTAAACCCCTAGGTGATCCCTAGTGGAGGAGTAAAGTCTCCTGAGGGTTTTCAGTGAAGACACCCACAAACTTCTCAATGAAACAGTTAACAAAAGTACACTATCATCAAGTGAGCAGTCAAGGAGCAAACTTAGTTTACTCTTGAATCAGTAAACATAAAAGAAATTTAATCTATTTGTTGCACAGTAATTTAAACAGCATAAACTTCTCATGAATGCACAGCATTTCCAATCAGTTTACAACCACAGAAAACTGCACAAGTGTGTGCCAGCACTGAGCTCATCATCAGATCAAAAATTAGGTTATAGGTCATACATAATGCATTCAAGATCAGACTCAAAAACTTTTCAGGGCATACTCTCATAAGGGTCTTGTTGAGGGGTTCATTTCTCTCAGGCTCAAGAATATGTTACATCTCCCAAATGGGTCTGTAAGCATGAGCATAGGCAGAGTTCTTAAGTGCTGACATCATTGACAGATCCTCACCATAGATTGGATAACTCTTTATGTCCACATGACAGCTCACTCAACTTTGGATCACAAGGGCTTTTAACTGGGCTGGAATGTGGCTTATAGAGTGGGGTTAAAAAGAATGGAAGGTTGAAAAGGGGTTCAAAATTGAGAAATCAGTTGGTGAAGGAGGTGGTTCATGACTTCACCTTCTTGAATTCAGCTCCCTTCATTTTCTTTGAGATTTTTATATTTGAAGTGATCAGTTTCTCTTCTTGATTTTGATTTTCCAATGAAAGTTCCTCTTGACTCCTCTCTTACTCCTCTTCCATTATTATTTTTATTTCTATTTGATGGAATTTTCTTCTTTTTATTTTTATTTTTGTTTTTCTGAAATGCCACCATGTTCTCAGTTACCATACTGCCAGAATTTTGAGATACTTCTTCTCCATTCACCTAATGTTCACCATAGCTAGTCCATCTTCAACTCTTCTCCTTTACCTTCTGAATTCTCAGAGTGAGGGTAGACTGAATCAGGTTCATAGGTTCAGGTACAAATACTCAGGTGTATTTTGAAGAAATTTAGGATTTAAAGCTCAAAGGGGGTATGGACAAAGGCAGTTGCTTTAGGGTTGGTCTTTTTAGGCTCAAACTGTCCAAAAGAAGGCCTTGATCCTTTCCTAAGTCTCATGAGTGCTGTCAGTTGTTTCAACTTGGAGTTGCCTAACTTCTAGTGAGCACAGTGACTCAGCCAGTCCTTAGAACTAGAATAAATTGCCTTAGTTACTCCTCAAAGGATGGAAAAAAATTTTATAGGCCCAATTCTCACTGGTTATGGTCTTCCTTTGAACTTTTAAGTATGTCCTCACCTTTTTCTCTCTCTAATGATTCACTTAGTGCTGATACAAGTGAGTTTCCTTGGTGATCTCATCATGAAAATGTGAAAAATTAAAAGTTTATAATGTCTAAAGTTTGCAGAAATTTTAAATTTCTTATTTTTCATGATTCTTAAGTGATCATAGATCCATTTCCATATTACTCACATGACTCTGCTGCACTTAGGTTAACTATTCCATTGGCAGGGTTTGCCTGCCACACCCCTAAACCTATGAGGAGTAGTGTCCTCACGGATTCAAAGGTGTCTGTGCAGCAGATTTATTGATGGTAAAAAGAAAAGAAAAGAACATGGAATAAAACACACAACAGACAAAGCAAAATAGTAATGACAGAAGAAGAAAATCTATTAAAAATGTGAAATGTACAAACTACAAGAAAATAGAAGTAAAAGAGTGCAGAAACAGAAAAAATCCTAGGTACAATCTAATCAGAATCTGGCTCAAAACTTATCCCAACCCATCTTCTTGGCATGCTCTTGAAGGTAAGCCTCTTCCTCTTTTTTCTTTCGTTCCGTCTCTTCCTTTCTTTGGGCGGCAGTTTTGGGTATGGTTGGTGCCCTGACCCTCATTTTTTTGGTCTTTGGTGGAGGAGGGGTCACTGAAGATTTATCTGTGGTTGGCTCAGGAGATTTGATAGGACTTTTGCCTTTGGGACTCTTCCCTTTTGAGCCTTTCCCTGGCTGAGGCTGAGGGGGAATGAGAGGGGATTGGGCTTGTGCTAGCTCAGGAGGGACAATAGGGGATTTATCTTTTTCTTTCACCTGAGGCAGGAGAGGACTTTTCCCTTTGTCAATCTTAGGGGGAGCCACAGAATACTTGTCTTGTTCCTTTGCTGCAGGAATGGCAAGGCTCTTCCCTTTCTCTGGCTGGCTCATTGGTGGTGCCTCCTCAGACTGAGCAGATGTTTCTTTTCCAATTTTTAGAGAGGCAGTAGTGCGAGAAGTTCTTTTAGCTGTAACTTTTCACCTCTGAGGATAGGTTTGTTCAGTAGGGCTTGATGAAGGAGCAGCAACAGGAGTCTTGGCACTTGGATCCATAGGTGGTGCAGAATCAGAGTCTGAGTTAGAAGGAAAAAGCTCAGTGGGATCCAAACCAAGGGCAGCAGCAGCCTGTCTGCGTTCCTCTTTGGAAAGTAGGTGACCATGGTGATCATCCTGAGGAGAAGCTCTGGTGTCCTTTGGAGGTGGGGATGGAGGGGCTGGCCGTTTTCCTTTTTGGGCTGCAGTGGCTCTTTTGGAGGTGGAAGGTTTCTTAGAAGGAGTCCTTTTTCTTTTGGGGGCAGGAGATGGAACAGGGGGAGGCACTGAGACAGGAGCAGGAGCTGGAGTAGGGACTTTAGTAGGAACAAGAACTTGAGTAGGAGCAGGAGGAGGTACCGGAGTTGGGACTGTAGGAGGTGGGGGAAAAGGTTGTGTAGGGGTAGGGGCAGGGGGAGTGGAAGAAGATGGCCTTGGTTGTATGGAAGAAGATGGGGCCTCAGGGGGTGCTGTGGCGAGAGGGGTGGCCTGAATTGGTTGGGCTAGTAGGAAGGCAACCCTCTGTTTCAAAATCTCAATTTTCTTGGTAGCATACAGGAGATTGGTATCTGAAAGCTCCTTACTGAGTTTGTTGATCTCCTGAGCATTGTTCAGTTTCTTTTATAATATCTTAGCTCTCGATTGCGCATGCTGGGCATTTGCCTTCTCCATCTCTGTAGTCATTCTATAGTAGGTGGCTTCAACATTCTTTGCATTGAGTGTCTCCAAAATTGCCTCCCACCCCTTGGAAATATCTCTCAGCTGCTCGCTATGAGCAAGCTTCAAGTCACTCAGCTTCTGCCGCCAAGGGGATTCAATGGATTGGCGAAGCTGTACCATGCCCCTCAGGACATCCCTCTTAATATAGGCATTGTCCTTCATGGCATGGAGGAGGGTGAAGTAGGGAGGGGTGTAATAGGAGTGTCTGGGTAAGATGGGTAGAAATGGAGTGGAAAAAGTAAAAGGTGATTGATCCTGGGGGGGCAAAGTGGGTGTTGTAGTGATGAAGTCTAGAGGAGGGGTAGAAGTTGCTAGGGCAGTCTGTGTTGAGTGGTCAGTGAATTGAGGAGGGGGTAGGATAAGAGGTGGAATGGAAGGCATGGGTGGAAAATTAAATGACGGATGCTCAGTGGAGGTGGATGGTTCTGGGTAAGGGAAAAATGGAATGGTGAAGGGTTGAAATGGAAGTGGTGGGGTTACAAATATGTGGGGTGGAATGGGAAAGGTGGAAGGGAAAGGAATGGGGTCTGTTTGGGTGGAAGTGTTGGTAAATTGTGGTAGAGGTAATATGAGTGGGGGAAGGATAGGTAGAGTGGGGAAGGAGTGGTGGGTTATAGTGTCGTGGAGGGTGAAGGGTGTAGTTAAGTCAATTGGGGTGAGGTCTGGTTGCACTGTAGAGTCAGAGGTGGAAGGGGGTTGGATCAATGGGGTGGTAGGAGGTTGTGTAAAGATGGGTGGGTTTGTCAATGTTTGAAGGGTGGATTGTATGTTGGTGATGTCAGTCTGCATTTGGACTTGGGTTTGTGTTGTGGTGGATAGCAGGGTCTGGATGTCATGTATTAAGGAAAGGATATGGGTAAGGGTGTCTGAGGTTGGTTTGGGTGGAGTATGAGAAGAGGAGGGAACAGGTTGGAAAGGGGAAGTGGGGGCATGATGGAAAGTTGTGGGGGGAGAAGATGAAAGGTCTGGTGAGTGATGTGGTGAAGGGAGTGGAGAATCTGGGAGAGGGATATCATGGGTTGACAGGGTGTCAAGAAATGTGGTCATGAAAGCCTGATACCCTGAAGTAGTGGCTAGGTTAAAGTCAATGTCGGAAAGTGGAGATGTAGTTGGGAGGGGTTGGACTAAGGGTTGGTCAATATGTGGTGTGTCTATGGGAATGATAGGGGTGGTGGAGGTAGGTAAAGATAAGGCAGGGGTTGTGTGAGAGGTTTTCTTTTTAAGGTAGGTTATCAAGGGAGGGTTGTCATGGTTTAGTTCATATGAGGTTGGAGATACTGGGGCTGTGTATTGAGGTATGGTGGGTGCAGGGGGAGTGCTGTCATGGGGTTCAACACTTTCCACCCAGGAACGAATCACAGGGGGAGGTGGAATGGAAAAGGGGGTTAAGAGAGGGAAAGGGAGAGATGGAATAGGCAAAGAAGCTGATGGAAGGGCAAGTGTGGTGGGTGGAGGTATTGCAGTAGAAGCAGAGGTGACAGAAGTTTGCACCACCTTCTTTGGAGCAGGGGCTCTAGCCCTCTTTTGGGGGGCAGGGGTGGCCTTTGCCACAGCAGTTCCCTCTCCTTGCTCAGAAGCAACCTGAGCTTCAGCCTTCGTCTTCTTCTTCTGGGGATCCATCAGACTCTTGCTAATCCCCCATTGTCTTTTAGCAAAAGTGGTGGGAGTGAGGTCAGTAGATAACTCCCCCACTAGTATCTTGTATCCTCCCCTCAGAAGTAATTTGGTGATGAGTCTTCCATAGGGGAGAGTGTGGATCTTCTTTTGCAGCCCGAGCTTCACCATTGTATCCTTCATAGCCTTAAAAATCAACCATGCAGCATTAAATCCATGGCCCAGAGAGAAGGAATAGAGAGCATCAGCAATTGGTGTCCTCTCTTGCTGATGGCCGGAGCAATAAATATTCTTTCTCAGCACTTGATCAATGAACAGCAATTTGGGATCCAAATCTCTTCTTCTGATGGAGTCCCCTGTGGCCTTCAAACCTCTGGTAAGGGCCTGTGCAATGGTATCAATGGGAGCACTCACAGGGGAACCATAATCGCAGTTCGGATCAAAAATGGCAGGGATGCCCATAACTTCAGCAATCAACTCTGGGCTAAGTAGCATCTCAAAATTGTCAACTAACACAAGGAGGCCTGGCTGCCCATGTGTGTCTAGTCTGACCCTAAGGTGCTGGTAAAAGAGTTGCACTAACCTAGGGTAGGCTAGTGCAGGAATCATTTGCATCAAGGGGATCAAACCAGCCTTGCGCAAGAACTCAATGGCAGGTGCTGACAACGGCTCAGATTCAAAGAAAGATATATCAAAAATTGCTTCAGGCTCTAAAGGAATGGAAATGAGGAGCTCAGAGGGTGTAGAGTAATCAGGTGTTTGTTCAGGAACCACCTCCTTCCCTTTTTGTTGTGCCGTAGAGGACTTGGCTTTCTTAGGGGCAGGCGCCACGTGAGCCTAATCCCTGGCTCTCTTCACAAGTGCACTTTTAGGAGCCATTAAGGTTCTCCTTGGTGAGTGTGCAGTTGAAATTTTGAAAGAAAAAATTAAGAGCAGAGTCTTACCCTAAAAGTTAGGGTTCTATTCAATTTGATGCACGGTAGACCGCAGGAGCTCCTAGCAAGGGGCAACTGTCGGTGGAAGCTTTAAGAACAAAAATCCAGAATTTTAAAGTAAATGATGAACTGTAGACAGGATGCTGGAGGAGAGAGATTAAGAGGAGTCGGAGCTAGGGTTTCGCTGGCAGGAGAGGAAAGAGAATGTGACGACCCGACTTTTCCAATCCCTAAGGTATAGGAAAGGCCGGTTCATCAACTTATTGATTTCTCAATAAGCCGTAACAAACAGAAGCCGGCAACATAAACAAAGGTCTAAAGAACAGAGGCATCATATCATAATCCAAAAAGACTACAGATAGCAAAAGAATATATCACTGTGAGGAACCAAAAGGAACCACCGGTGATGGCCAATCCAATCACCTAAAATAGAGGTTCACGATAATGGTTCCTCTAGTGATATCAAAAGGACAAAAATAATAGCCTAGGGCTCAATATTCCAAAATAATATCCAGACAAAAATACCAAAATACAAGGATCCAAAGATCACGGGAAGAACTCCTCCGCTGGTATATCCAAATCCTCCTCTGGAATATAATCGGAGTCCTCCGGATCCTCTGACCCAATGTCGGTCTCAGCACCTGTGACGTATAGTCGAGGGTGAGCTAACAGCTAAGCTCAATAGAAGAAGCCAGATCTATTTGCAGTTCATTATAAGTACTGGTTTTCAAAAGACGGAATCGGATCAAATATGATTTTTCAAAGATGCTTTCAAATTTAAATCTCCAGTTCTAATCCTGAGTCAAAACTGATAGTAAGTAAGTTCAAAGTGTTCAAAATGTTCTGATTTAGCATGCTTCTTGTCTTAAATTTATAACTTAATTTTATCTCTCAAATTTCCTATAGCATGAGAGCGGACTAAGTGACCGATGGGAAGACCCTACTGACCATCGTCGTTCATGAACCCATTTCGAAAATGCAACAAGCCCCTGCGCTATGAGGGAAACTTGTGCCAAAGTTTTACCGTCAACACGGTTGGTGGAATCTAGGGCATCGTACTTATGAACCCTAAATCAAATGCAAATGCTAATACATATCAAAGCTTATTAATTATAACATATCTTTGAATTGTCAAAGTTACGATTCAAATTCGATTCGAAAATTCACGAGATTCGATTCAAAAGGTTTAGGCGAGGTTACGATTCACCTGATCCTTGTCCCTAACAATGTTTACAAATTTCTGATGTTGTCTTATATTCAAGCTTTGTTTATACTGTGTGCACAGATTACTATCAAATTTATGCATTTCAAATAGATTGTCTATCATGACTTGTGCTTATAATTTATGCAAAGAGAATTTGGGTTCCCCTACCTTAAGCGGTTTCAAAAGCATGCAAAACGGTCCTCCAAGGACTTCAGACAAAACCTACATATATTAACACCCTTAGTGTTAATATAAAGCTATAAGATTTAACCTAAAGCTTGCAAGAAGAAAATCCAACAAATTTCCGAACCAAAAAGTCGGGGCAGAATTCGATGGTCGAATTTGAAATCCGATGGTCGAATCCAAAATCGACCATCGCTTTCCCAAATCCTGCATCAGGCCTAAAATCAGCAATTGACGAAATGATTTTGAAATCGACAATCAATTTCTTTCTGTGGTGTGCACTTTGACATTCTCGGTTCTCTTTCCGATTTTTCACAGCCTAATCCTCTTCTTTATTTCACATATATATGTTCTAATTTCTAACAATAATCTCTGATTTTCATACAAAGATTTTCAAGACATACCTCCTTTTTGGCTCCAAATGGTAGGTCCTTCATACAATTTGTGCTCCAAAATCGTTTCTAACCAGGGGTTCAATGGCATCGACTTTGTTCATTGCAACCCTTCCTCTTTGGCATGATTTATGTGCACAGGATGTCTTCTCCTCTATCTTTCCCTTCTCATAGCTTAAACAGATCTAAAGACCATCACCAACACGTTCAATGGTCAAGATGGGAGGAGGATCTCTCTTTCTTCTTAGATCTAGGATTTAAAATAACCTTGCATGGTTATTTTCCTTAACTTTTCCAACGAGAGAGAGATAGAGATATAGAGAGATAGAGAGATGCAAGCTTCACTTGCAATCTCTTTTATAACCAAACCAATCTAGCAAATATCTAGATATTCAACTCTTTAACTTATCCTCTAACTTAGGGATTTATTTCATGCTAACCACTAACACCTCCTTATTGTGTATGCCAATGCGTGCATGACTTGCACACCTCTCGAGACCAAATCCTTTGGCCATCAGTCTTACCATAGTCTTAGCTTACCAAAAGTCCAAAAATATTCTACAGTATTTTCCGGGCACGCTTACCGAGGTAAACGAAAATATGCCGAAAATATCAGGGATATTACATTCACCCCTCCTTAGGAATTTTCGTCCGCGAAAATTGGATGCAAAACAGGGCACATGGGCCACCGTGTTTCGATCCCACAGGGCACGCAAGCCAAGGGATGGGATCCGTAGTAACATGGATGTACTGCATGTGGCATCGAAGGCCATAGTGGATTGCATCCGTACATGGATGCCCACACCCCAAGGGTCACATGCCGGGAGACCGATGCACAGTGATGCATGAAGCCATAAGGATCTCAAAATTTAGCAAAACCAACATGTAGAATCGTGAGTGATGTATAAACCCACACAAGTAAACTCATACTGAGAATCATTTACCAAAATATATCTAAAAGAGACCAAAATATATGCAAAAGTAAACTCATGCTGAGAGCCAAAACATAGATAGAAAACTAACCACCAGTGCTAAGTGCTCCATATATACAACCAGGGCTAACCAAGGTGTCTAAAAACCGAGCAGAGACATAAAAATAAAGGATAACAAAAGAAGGACCGCCAGGTCCTAATAATCAATCATGTAAAGATAAAAGAAGGACCACCAGGTCCTAATAATCCATAGTGTAAAATAAGTACAGACCAATAGCATCAAAAAGTAAATGAGTAACCCTCTCTCACAAACATACGATTTGCACTCAGACGTGGGTCAAGGAGGCATACCACATGACGCCACCGATGTCAAGGGCGGTATCCGAAGCTCGGATCTCACCATATCGATCGTAGTCCTCGGAAATGCATCTTGCATGAGGTAAGAGAGCGCCGTGTGGACATCGAGCTCGACGCATCGAGCTAGTATGGTGTGTGAGCTCGTGGATCTCGTGGCTCATGGCGGTCATCCGCCGAGTAAACTCGATAACGTGAGGAAATTTGGGTAGGTGCGGGAGTATCGGGGCTGCATGAGTAGGGTCCTCATCGTCCTCGCTATCGGTCTCGGTGCCATGCATCCTTAGGAGCCTTTACCAATCGACTATACATCGACCCCAATTTACGGGGTGTATAGTTTCCGACCGGCGGTGGATTTGGGCTCGGTAGGAAGAAGGTCATAAGCTGGGCCTGCTCTATAATTCTCAATCATGACAGAAATCACACGTGCATAGGGCATGTTTTTCATGGGCTTCTTTCTATGTTCCCCCATTTTCTCGCGGGCTTTAAGGATCCCCTTAAAAAGAATGTCCGGTGCACTGAACCATCTCTCTTTGTAGGCCGCAAATAAAATTTGTTGAAGGAGTCCAGTTCGCTCCGATTGGTGACCAAAAGGATACAAAGTGGTCTTTAAAATTTTATCTAAAATCCACATGGACTCCGGCATCTGGACTGTAACTATAGATTTACCGGATCCATGACGGCCCTGCGTCATTTGTGTAGTGACGTCCTCAAAACGAGCCGGTTTTGGGAAAGGGGGACCTAAACCCACAGTTTGGGAGTGATTTAAGGGAGCACGCAGTGCCACGGCCATATCCTCTAGGTCAAATGTGTAATCCCGACCATCTATTTCCGTATAAATTCTTTTACCATCTACGCGGCTCATGTGCTGATAAAATAGGCGCACGAGTCGCGGGTAGAAGTGGTCGCTAAAGGAAGTACACAACGAGGTTAATTTGGCTTTTTCCAAATACTCTCCCGCCCATTGCGTGGTCGTTTGTTGATCAAACAGTTCTGGGTGGAAGACGTAATCGGTAGCGAAGCCTTTAATGCTCCAAAAATCTCGTGGTTGTTCGGGCAAAAGGGGGACAGTGGGCTGTGGAGCCGAATTTGAATGTCCCACGGGCTGTTTGGATCGTGAAGTTGACGCAGCGCGAGTGGCTGGTCGCTTAGAGGTAGGGTTTCGAATTGGTGTTTGTTTCTTAGGGCCCATTGCAAAAAAGACAACAAAAATGCAAGAAAAACCCTCAAAACAGATGCAAAAACCCACGAAATCTTGAGATGAGGGAGGGATTTACCTGAGGAAAAGCCCCAAATCGGGTTTGCAATGAAGGAATTCGAATCCCCTTGACAATGTAGTGCACTCCTCCTTAGATTTGCAGCCAAAAATACAAAGAGAGCCCCAAATCGGCAAATCGCTCCAAACCCTAGCTCAAAAATCCCCAAAAATGTTAAAACCCGAATGGCAACAGAGGGTTTCAACCCTCACTTAAATCGATAAATTCGACCATCGAATTTCAAATCGATGGTCGATTTTGCAATTCGATGGTCGATTTAAAAATCGACTATCGATTTTTTTTCAGGCAGTTTGCTGTCCTGTTTTGGGCTTTAAAGTGCACTTATACCTATATTTTTTCGATGGTCGATTTTCAAAATCGACAGTCGAAATTTCTGGCAACAGAATTTGTTTAAAAACTTCCAAAATTTTGGAATTTAAACCTTACCATTAGCTCTACATTGACTGTTATCGAAGCCCTTTTTATCCGTTTGACTTATTCGGACCTCGATCCAAATTATCGCAGCCGAGAAAGGTGCAAAATTGTAAAATGGGCGAAACTTATAGCGAATTAGCCCACATTTTTAATTGAAAAAATGTAGTCCGCATTCGGTCGGGCTCGCAAAATTTATCAAGGTCTCCTCAGCAGTACATAATTTATTTGCGGTCAAATGTGGACAAAATAGGTTTAAGCATTGGATCATGGTAACCACATTTGTCAGAATTTGACCATTTAAATTGATATTCGATTAATTTTGATACATTCGAGGCCTTCAAAATTTTCAAAAATTTTGAAATTCCTAACCTTCGATCACCAATATTGATCAGAAAGCAATATCTAGTCCAAGTGCTTATGAATTGAGAAGCATATTCTGTTTATAGGACCGCCAAAATTCTACTAAAAGTATATATATACAATCAAGAATTACATAAAATTTCCAGTATATTACAATCAACACATAAAACCTCGAAAATTTTTAAACGAAAAGGCTTGGAAACTGGTCTCGGATCTCAGCTTCACGTTCCCAAGTGGCTTCCTCTGGTGTATGATTCCGCCATTGCACGAGAACCAAGGGAATGCTTTTTGTGCGTAGGATCTGCTCTTTACGATCCAAAATACGAATCGGGTCCTCGACCACTTTCAAACCATCCTGAAGTTCGATGGGTTGGTAATCAAGTACATGAGTCGGGTCACGGATGTATCGTCGCAGCATCGACACATGAAAGACATCGTGCATGCTAGATAATTGCGGCGGTAACGCCACACGATATGCAACCTCTCCGACTCGGCCTAGTATCTCAAAAGGCCCAACGTACCGAGGACTCAGTTTCCCTCGTTTCCCAAACCGCATAACGCCCTTAGTAGGCGAAATCCGAACAAAGACATTCTCACCGACCTGAAAAATCGAGTATTAATGCTAATTTTCACATGGAATTTGTACCAAGAAGGAAAAATTTACTTATTGGCATGATAATTCCCGAAAGTCCACGTGTCTCCGTTTGAGATCGGCAGCTACTCGTAGTCGCTCGCGTATCAACCGAACTGTCTCGGTAGTGCGCTCAACTATCTCAGGTCCAATAATGAGCTTCTCACCCACTTCTTCCCAGTTCAACGGTGATCGGCACCGTCGTCCATATAACGCCTCGAATGGAGCCATACCAATACTAGCCTGAAAGCTATTGTTGTAGGCGAACTCAATCAGAGGCAAGTGTTGGTCCCATGACCCGTGAAAATCCAGCATACATGCTCTCAACATGTCCTCAATGATCTGGTTCACGCGCTCGGTCTGGCCATCCGTCTGTGGGTGAAACGCCGAACTAAAATCAAGACGAGAACCCATGCCTTCCTGAAATCTTTGCCAAAAATGTGAAGTAAACAACGGGTCTCGATCGGACACAATACTAGCCGGTATTCCATGCAGTCTAACAATCTCTTTCAGGTATAACTCTGCAAGTCTACTGGCTGTATAGGTGGTATTATATGGTAAGAAATGAGCAGACTTGGTTAGTCGATCTACAATGACCCAGATGGCATTGTTCTTTCTCAGTGTCTTCGGCAATCCGAGTATAAAATCCATCGAAATGGCTTCCCATTTCCACTCAGGCACAGGTAAAGGCTGCAATAGACCTGCAGGATTCTGATGATCAACCTTAACCTGTTGACAAACCAAACACCGCGATACGTACTCAGCGACGTCGCGTTTCAAACCTCGCCACCAGAAACTCTTCATCAAGTCCTGATACATCTTGGTGCTACCAGGATGTATGGCATACATGGATTTGTGAGCCTCTTCTAGAATGGTATCCCGAAGCTCGGTATTCGACGGTACGCATACACGATCGTGAAATAATAAGGTTCCATCCGTCAGATAGAGAATTCTTTCTTAATGCCATTCTCGACATCTCGTCTGATTGTCATGAGCTCATCATCGGTCATCTGAAGCTTGCGAATGTTCTCGAAGAGCGTAGGACGTAACACAAGTGTAGCCATCAATGCTCCCGAGCCTTTTACATCAAATCGTGAGCTGCCCAAAGCCATATCCTCCAGAAGCTTCCATCTCTGAATCCGGCTAACAAGATGTGACAACTGTGCTGAAGACCTCCTACTAAGAGCATCAGCAACGACATTTGCCTTTCCCGGATGGTACTGAATCGAGCAATCGTAGTCCTTCAAGAACTCCATCCATCGTCGCTGCCGCATATTCAAGTCCTTTTGAGTGAAGAGGTACTTGAGACTCTTGTGATCGGTGAATATATCAAAAACTTCACCGTAGAGGTAATGTCGCCAGATCTTCAAGGCGAATATAACTGCTGCTAGCTCTAAGTCATGCGTCGGATAGTTTCTTTCATGGTCCTTCAACAGCCTAGAACCATACGCATAATGACTCTCGTGTTGATTAAGCACACACCTAATCCGCCATAGGAAGCATCACTATATCGCTAAAAACCTCCATCGGAAGGTATCGCAAGCATCGGTGTCGAGTCAAGCGATGCTTTAACTCCCGAAAGCTCTGCTCACATCGATCCGTCAATAACTTAGCACTCTTTCTTGTGAGTCGTAAGTGGACCCGATATCTTCGAGAAACCTCGACAAATCGCCGATAGTACCGCCAAACCAAGGAAACTTCGGACCTCAGAATCGCCGTAGGTTGTTCCCATGTCACCACGTAATCTATCTTTGTAGGATCCATGAGATCCCCGCTTGAGACTACATGTCCCAAGAAATCGACTCGCCAAGCCAAAACTCACACTTATCGAGTTTGGCATACAACCGATGGTCCCCGAAAGTGTTTGAAGAGCTATCCTAAGATGTTGTACATGCTCCTCTCTCGGTTTCGAATAGATGAGGATATCATCTTAAAACTACAACAAATTTATCAAGATGTGGTTTGAACACCCTGTTCATCAGGTCCATGAAAGATGCAGGTGCATTCGACAATCCAAATGGCATCACTAGAAACTCATAGTGGCCATAACGCGTCCGAAACGCAGTCTTGGATATATCTTCTGCCTTGATCTTGAGCTGGTGATAGCCTGACCTCAGATCAATCTTTGAAAAGAATCTTGCACCTTGCAATTGATCAAACAAATCGTCTATCCTTGGAAGAGGATAACGATTCTTAATTGTCATTTTGTTCATCTGCCTATAATCGATACACAGACGCATCGATCCATCCTTCTTTTTCACAAATAGAACCGGTGCACCCCAAGGAGAAACACTCGGTCGTATAAAGTTTTGTCTAATGACTCTGAAGTCGTTTCCTTGAGTTCCTTCAACTCAGCAGGCGCCATCCGATATGGAGCTTTAGATAATGGTTCTGTACCCGGCGCTAGCTCAATTGCGAACTCAATCTCTCGATCAGGTGGTAATCCAGGCAAGTCCTCTGGAAAGACATCAGGATAATCGCAAACCACCTTGATAAGAGGCAAATCGTTCTTCTTTTCGGTAGAATCTTGCAAATAGGCGATACCCATCGCACTCCATTCTTCATCATACGCCGGCTTTAATGGTCAAACCAACCACAACCTTGATCTCGACTCCACAAAATCGGAAGGACTTTCGCTTTGGCGGAAGGTCACTATCTTCCGCATACCACACTCGCGTGATAAGTCGCCAACCAATCCATTCCGAGAATAACGTCAACCCTTCCATGCTCAACGTAATCATGTCGGTCGATGTCTCGTGCTCATCAATCATCACGATGACTGACTGACATGCTGTATCAGTACACACTGAACTCCCCGTAGGAATCTTGACATCCAGAATAAAAGCAAGGGGTTCAGGAGTAATACCCAACTTCTCTGAGAAGGAAGGAGTAATAAACGAGTGTGTAGACCCAGGGTCTATAAGCACTCGTGCTTCAATTTTATCCATGTCATCTCGACTACTCATCATAAGGGTACCTTTAGTTAAAAAGTTTTGTTAATTATATGCAATGATTTCTATGTGGTTCAACATAATTGGCTTGAATTCAAATTTAAACAATAATAATTGAATCAATGCATAAATGACATCTCAACTTTAATGATACCTTGAATGACGTCATTCGACGTTTGGGCATCTGGCGATCCGCATAAGCCCGACCTTGAACTGTAGGCCGCGTCGACTTCTGCGTAGAGACTGTCGTAGTCCGTCCTCTCTCAACAACAGGACAATCCTTGATCATGTGACCAACCTGTCCACACCTGAAGCATCCCCCAGTGTTCCGTCTACAATCTTCTGTCCTATGTGGTTTCCCACACCTTGCACACACTGTGGTAGAAACAGGAGTAACAGGTGATCCTTCGTGAACCCCGAGCCACGTAAGCTCCACTTGCGAGTGCTCCCGGCTCACGAAAGGTCGTCCCCTGGTGATGAACTCGGCGGTCTCACGATAGGAGGGACGCCACGGTCTGATACAGCACCGGTCTAGAATATGATGGTGACTAGGGTAGGGAGGAGGTTTAGAGAACCTCGGCTTTTGTTCACCTCGCTCAAGCACTCTGCATCCTGGCCAAACCTACTTCTATTACCCTGCTCTCGCCTCAATTGCTGCTTCTGAATATCTTCTTCTGCAATGAGGGCCTTGGACATAACGCCAGTATACGTCTCCATTTCCCACATCGACACCCTCTCCTGAATGTTCGGCCTCAACCCTCTCTGAAATTTCTGAGCTCTCATCAGCTCAGTGGCCACATGTAGGGGTGCAAATCGGGAAAGTCTATCAAATTCTGCCATACTACAAGACCGACATTTCATTCTGCTTTCAACTCGATGAATTGGACCTCCCACCGACACGCATTTATCTTCGGAAAATACTGATCGTTGAATGTCTCCACGAACTCTGCCCAAGTCCATGGAGTATTGGGGTAGTCCTGCTCTCTCATCCTAGAAACAGATTTCCACCATGGGCTAGCCTCGCCCAAAAGTTCGAAAGATGCCCACAGATTCTCTCAACGTCGATCGCAACACTTCAAATATTTTCTCCATCTCATCCAGCCACGCCTCGGCTTCCATAGGATCCGTCTGCCCTGAGAATGTAGGAGGTCTCATCCTCCTAAACTCTGCGAATCCTCCTGGCTGATGTCTAGCTGCCAGCATCTCTGTCTGTCTATCAATGGCTGCAGTCTGCTGGGCCATATTAGTAGCCAAGGCTGCCAACACCTCGTCTACATTCCCTCTATCCTGCCTCGCAGCTCCCAAAGGATCTGCATTAGGGCCAGAAGCAACTCGCCCTCTGCCATAAGAGGTGCCTATGCCCTCATCTATCCCATCGATGCGAGCTGTACGAGGTCCCTCTATACCTCGGCCTCTGCCTCTAAACCGTGGAGGCATGCTGATCTGTCATTGTTAACAACAACAACAATTGATCAGTAATAATTGTTAGAAATAATCTAACCCCTAGTCCTAAGACTCTGAACCTAGAGCCTTGCTCTGATACCAACTGTGACGACCCGACTTTTCCAATCCCTAAGGTATAGGAAAGGCCGGTTCATCAACTTATTGATTTCTCAATAAGCCGTAACAAACAGAAGCCGGCAACATAAACAAAGGTCTAAAGAACAGAGGCATCATATCATAATCCAAAAAGACTACAGATAGCAAAAGAATATATCACTGTGAGGAACCAAAAGGAACCACCGGTGATGGCCAATCCAATCACCTAAAATAGAGGTTCACGATAATGGTTCCTCTAGTGATATCAAAAGGACAAAAATAATAGCCTAGGGCTCAATATTCCAAAATAATATCCAGACAAAAATACCAAAATACAAGGATCCAAAGATCACGGGAAGAACTCCTCCGCTGGTATATCCAAATCCTCCTCTGGAATATAATCGGAGTCCTCCGGATCCTGCGACCCAATGTCGGTCTCAAAGACTGTGGACGATAGTCGAGGGTGAGCTAACAGCTAAGCTCAATAGAAGAAGCCAGATCTATTTGCAGTTCATTATAAATCGGTTTTCAAAAGACTAATCGGATCAAATATGATTTTTCAAAGATGCTTTCAAATTTAAATCTCGATTCTAATCTCGAGTCAAAGCGATAGTAAGTTCAAAGTGTTCAACATGTTACGATTTAGCATGCTTCTTGTCTTAAATTTATAACTTAATTTTATCTCTCAAATTTCCTATAGCATGAGAGCGGACTAAGTGACCGATGGGAAGACCCTGACCATCGCTGCTCATGAACCCATTTCAAAAATGCAACAAGCCCCTGCGCTATGAGGGAAACTTGTGCCAAAGTTTTACCGTCAACACGGTTGGTGGAATCTAGGGCATCGTACTTATGAACCCTAAATCAAATGCAAATGCTAATACATATCAAAGCTTATTAATTATAACATATACTGAATTGTCAAAGTTCTGATTCGAAATTCTGATTCGAAAATTCACTGAGATTCTGATTCAAAAAGGTTTAGCTGAGGTTCTGATTCACACAGATTCTTGTCCCTAACAATGTTTACAAATTTCTGATGTTGTCTTATATTCAAGCTTTGTTTATACTATGTGCACAGATTACTATCAAATTTATGCATTTCAAATAGATTGTCTATCATGACTTGTGCTTATAATTTATGCAAAGAGAATTTGGGTTCCCCTACCTTAACCAAGCGGTTTCAAAAGCATGCAAAAACGGTCCTCTCCAAGGACTTCCGACAGACAAAACCTACATATATTAACACCCTTAGTGTTAATATAAAGCTATAAGATTTAACCCGAAAGCTTGCAAGAAGAAAATCCAACAAATTTTCGAACCAAAAAGTCAGGGCAGAATTCGATGGTCGAATTTGAAATTCGATGGTCGAATCCAAAATCGACCATCGAATTTCCAAATCCTGCATCAGGCCTAAAATCAGCAATTCGACAGTCGATTTTGAAATCGACAGTCGAATTTCCTGTTTTCTGTGGCTGTGCACTTTGACATTCTCGGTTCTCTTTCCGATTTTTTTTCACAGCTAATCCTCTTCTTTATTTCACATATATATGTTCTAATTTCTAACAATAATCTCTCTGATTTTCATACAAAGATTTTCAAGACATACCTCCTTTTGGCTCCAAATGGTAGGTCCCTTCGTTCAATTTGTGCTCCAAAATCGGTTTCTAACCGAGGGTTCAATGGCATCGACTTTGTTCATTGCAACCCTTCCTCTTTCATTTACTGAGCACGGGGATGTCTTCTCCTCTATCTTTCCCTTCTCATAGCTTAACAGATCTAAAGACCATCACCAACACGTTCAATGGTCAAGATGGGAGGAGGATCTCTCTTTCTTCTTAGATCTAGGATTTAAAATAACCTTGCATGGTTATTTTCCTTAACTTTTCCAACGAGAGAGAGGATAGAGAGATAGAGAGATGCAAGCTTCACTTGCAATCTCTTTTATAACCAAACCAATCTAGCAAATATCTAGATATTCAACTCTTTAACTTATCCTCTAACTTAGGGATTTATTTCATGCTAACCACTAACACCTCCTTATTGTGTATGCCAATGCGTGCATGACTTGCACACCTCTCGAGACCAAATCCTTTGGCCATCAGTCTTACCATAGTCTTAGCTTACCAAAAGTCCAAAAATATTCTACAGTATTTTCCGGGCACGCTTACCGAGGTAAACGAAAATATGCCGAAAATATCAGGGATATTACAGAGAAAGCAGTAAAGAAAAGTAGCGCGAGGTTGGATTTTAAATATCGCGAGGCTCGGCGCGCTTCAAAAATATCTGCTCGCTGGATAGGCTGAATGGGTCGCGAGATTGGATGTTCATTTAAACTGCGCGAGGAAGCCCACACAACTATATCTGAAACTCGCAATGGCAAAGTAAAGCAATTCTTTATGGACTGCGCGAGAGGAAACCAAACCAAATTTTCATAACCTCGCGACGGTCTAAACAGACTCAGAATTCACACACCCATTAGTCAGCCTTTTGACCTTTGTTTTGTGGGTGGATTCTTTCACAGGCTCTCTTCCAGGGACACCCATAAGCATTATAAAACATTCAAAAATTCTCATACTCTCAAAGCATTAATATTCACATATCATAAAAACATTAAAACAATACCATCATCATTCAATCACTTGAAATTTTCAAACAAAGGGAGCAGGAATAAAAGTAGGCATAAAGCAGTAAACCCAGACTCCAATAGGATCACTAAAAATTCCTATAAACAGTAAAATACATAACATACAAAGTGCACAGTTCTTAGCATCAATTCAATGAAAGATCCCCTTCAGGATTTGAGGATCCTTCACCAATCAAAAATTGACCCTTGGGATTAACCACTGGTTGACTGGGACACCTTCCCTCTTCTCTTTTGGCTAGGGTATTCGCTAGTTGGCCAATTTGCTCTTCCATCTTCTTGATGCTCTGACCATGAGAATTCACAGTCTGAGCCAAGGAACCCAAGTTTTACAGTGAGGTCAAGACCTGGTCCTCGAAAGAAGTATTTCTGGGTTGAGATGGGGGTAAGACCAATTGATTTTATTGCTGACGGGGCTGCTGATGGTGCTGAAAGTTACACCTAGGGGCATACCCGTGATTGGCCTGCTGCTGTGGCCTTTAAGGTAAAGCCAACATCTGCTGGGGCTGCATATAATTGTCTTGCCTCCACCTCAGATTTAGGTGGTCTTGCCATTGGTAACCACCATTTTAGTGCTGGTAACCATATGGCTGTCTGTTGTAGCCACCAGATTGTTGCTGGCCAAAAGATTGCGCAGCAGCAGCATGCTCCAATACCATTTCGAGATATTGCCTTGCAGATGGACATTCCTCCACTGTGTGCTGTGGGGACTGGCATATTAGATATGCCTCTGCCACATGAGCAGCCCTTTTGGGTTGCATCACAGTCAGTAATTTGTCAAACTTCATAGAGAGATTTGCCATCTGCAGCTGCAGGTCATTGTTCCCTGACACCTCACAAACTTTTCCTCTTGTCAATGTAGCAGGCCGCACTTTTGACTCAGACTCCTGACTAGTTCTTTCCAAGGATAGTTTTTGAAAAGCATTTTCACTAATCACCTCAAACAATTCCCATGCCTCATCAGCAGTTTTGTGCATGTAAGTGCCACCACAAGAGGCATCAACCATATCTCTACTTTTTTCATCAATCCCATTGTAGAAGCTTTGAACAAGCTGTCAGTCTGGGATCTTGTGGTGGGGGCATTGTTTGAGCATTTCCTTAAACCTATCTCAGGCTTGATTAAAATCCTCAGTTGGGGCTTGGGCAAAAGCAAGAATTGCCTTCCTCAACTGGTTAGTTTTGGTCTCAGGGAAGAACTTGGTCAGGAACTTGGTCTGCAGGTCTTTCCATGAAGCAATGCTATTGTTGGGAAGAGTGGTCAACTGCATCGGCCCTATCCTTCAGAGAGAAGGGAAAGAGTCTGAGCCTAGTAGCCTCAGGTCCCAAACCAGTGATATTAAAAGTGGTGCACAGGGCCAAGAACTGGTCAATGTGCTTGTAAGGGTCCTCCTTACTAAGCCCATGGAAAGAGGACAACATCTGGATGATTGAAGTTTTTATTTCATAATTCCCCTGAACATTAGGGAATTGAATGCTAAAAGGGGAGTTATAGTCATCCGGAGCATTCAACTCCTTGAGAGTTCTGGGTTGTTCTTCACCCATATTTGCTGTCACAGATTCACTTGGGGGCTCTCTTGTGGTGTGCCTGTCTATTCTAACTCTCCTTCCCCTTTCTAACTCAGGGTTAAGAGGCTCTAAAGTAGGGCTGAGAGATCTCCTCCCTAGCATACAAGCACACCAACAGCAAGGAGAGCTTCTTGCAGGCACATTGCAAATGAATCACTTTACAATTAGAATACATTTACAACTATCCTAGATACTGCTAGAGTATTTTCAAGAAAGATAGACAGAGTTTTAAAAGTTAGAGAGTTTGCAAACAGAGGTAGCTAAGCTCCAGTTGCAGTCCAACTGTCTTTCACTGCTGCTGTCTAGATCTGCAAAAAAAAAATTAATTCACAAATACATCAGCAGTATCAATTATTCTTAACTACCAAAGAATAATAAAACTACAAATACTTAGGGTCTACTCATAGATCAACTCTCCTAGGCAGCGGCGCCAATAACTTGTTGCATCCCCAGCTGTGCATTCTTTATTTGTTTCTGGTAAAAAAAAATTAAAATCAAAATAAAATAAGGGATGAAATCAGCACAACTGAGAAGTCCTAGACCTGCAAGATACAGGGTCCATTGTGGCAAGTTTTGATAAGTAAGAGTTTGTCCCACAGGGAAAAATGATCTACAGCTCTAAGGGAGCCATCTCTAGTAATCCCTCCAGATCTGACTACAGATCTGGCAGTCCTTAAGGGAAGGGAGTTTAAGGTCACTTAGTTTACAGATCCTAAGGTAGCCTAATGTCTAAACTACAGAAAGGGTTGAGAGGATGGATGGAGTGTGGAAAATAAATATAAAAGGGTGAGAAGTATGTTATTGAGCCTAGATCAGAGGAGTTTTGTAACTCAGATTCAGATCTGATGTTATAGAAATCCTGTCCAATGGCTACATTATCACTGCTGAGGAGAAAGAATCCAACCCATCTCTCTGCCATGATTCAATCCCTTAAGGTTATAACCTGTCCACTCAAATGGTCACAGACTATCCCATAGGGGAACCACAATCCAGGGATGGGTCAAAACAAGTTAATCATTGTAGGCACTATTTCATCCAGGCTACCAGCTCAAGAATCCATAGGGAACCTCAACCTCTAAAGCTCTATGTGTGAGGCTAAGGCTGTATAGGACCATGATAGCCTAGACACATAGAACCAGCAAGAGATTGAGTACAACCTTCGATCTAGCTGTCCATTGCTTGAGTGAGGCTACAATGATCTAGTCACAAGCCTACAATCTCTATAACCAGATCAGATCAAATATCTGATAGCGGATCTATACAAATATAAGGGAGGCTGCCTCTGTACAATCTCCCACTAGGCTAATCCAAGCTCAGATGCAGAGAAGAAGGATCCATCTTGGATCGATGGATTAGAATCACCCTAAGGCTATAACCTGTCTACTTGAATGGTCACAAACTATCCCAAAGGCTATCCTCCTCACGGAGTCCAAGACAAAATAAGAATATCGCTGCCACCACCATGGTCACAAGGCTACCAGCTCAAGCTCCCATGGGAATATCAGATCTAGTGGGTCCTGTGGTGAGGCTAAGGCTGTATAGGACCATGATAGTCCAGACAATAGGTCACTTGGATCTGAGTGGCCCTTAGAATCAGTCCTCCATTGCTTTGAATCACAGCCAAAGTAATGGCAGATCACAAGGCAGTAGCCTTGCACAGAGCAGATCACAATCAAACATAAATCCCTAATGTAAAAATCCTATTACAAACTTCTATTAAACTAGTTCAAAATGCATACAAAGACATAGCCAACAAGTACTGGACTATGGAGAGAAAAAGAAAAAGAAAAACTACTTACAGCTACAAAAGAAAAGAAAAAACGATCTCAGATCAAATCTCCAAGAGATGAGATGTGTTCCAAGATCTGTTCCAAGATATTCCAAGATGTCTAAGCCTAAGCTAAGTATGGGTTTATATAGCAGTGGTGTGGCGGCGCATTAGGGTTAGGAAACCCTAATTTTAACAATGCCACATGGCCTAATAGTGATCCTTGGATGCCTTGGGGAGCGTGCACGGAGATTCAAGCGTGGGAGTGTGTGCCCTAATCACTGAAAATTCTCAGAAAGTCCTCTACTAAAGCGATAGAAGTTGGAGTTCAGAGCTTTGCTAGGTAGCTATTGTTCCCCAGACTTGTCGCGTGGTAGCTCTTACTCTTCACGAGGATGGTTTAACATTGAAGCTTCAACCGTCGTTAGGTTGCCTTGGTTTGCTCTTCAGGCAGTCGCACGATAGAGAATTGCGCTCTCACTGGATTGGGCTTGGCGAGGTTGAGTAGACATCAAAGCCTCAGATGTCGCGGGGTTGGAGTGCAAGCAGTCGCGAGGTAGCTGTGCATTCGCTGGGTTGATCTTCGCGAGGATGGATTTGAATAGCGCGAGAATTGCGCGATCACTTCTCTTCAATGGACTTCGCGAGTTACCTCGCGAGGCTTTAATGAGTTCTGAACTGCGCGAGGTTCCATGTCTTAATTGATCTTCGCGAGGATGGCTCTGCCTTTGTGAGGATGCTTTCTTCTCGAATGGCGCGAGAACTGCATGAGGAGTTCTCTTCTGATAATTGCATCCCGCGGCGACTGCGCGACAGCTGTGCGAGGAGTCTTCTGAAGCTCTTCAGTTACTCAACTGCACGAGAAGTTGTTGTAAAGTCTTGGGAAGCTCAGTTGGACTGCGCGAGGCATATTTCTCTTAAATCCTCTAAAGCTTGGGTCAGCTGTGCGAGACTCATTTCAAGTCTAGATTCAAAGTTCATCCTTCTGAGGGACTTCTGGGGCCAAAACAGGCTCCTTAGCAGGATTTCTGGCCTTATTTCATTGCTGATTATTACCTACATAAAACACTTAACAAGAACTTATTAGGTGGCTAAGGGTCTAATCAAATATTAAGTTAAGGGGTGAAAAGTGGTACTTTTCAGGTCTTAACAGCAGGTGTATCCAATTCCTCCTTAGGAATGCAATCAGAATCCTCCAGATCCTCTGACCCTAGGTCAGTCTAAGCACCTATGACGTATAGTCGAGGGTGAGCTAACAACAAAGCCCAATAGAGGAAAGCAGGTCTATTTGCATTTCATTATAAGTAAAGGTTTTCAAAGACAGGAATCGGATCAAGTATGGTTTTCAAATGATGCTTTGCAAACTAAATCTCCAGTTCTAATTATGAGTCAAAACTGATCGCATTAATCTGATGTGTTCAAAAACTTCTAAGTTAGCATGCTTCTTGTCTTAAATTTATAACTTAATTTTATCTCCCAAATTTCCTATAGTATGAGAGCGGACTACGTGACCGATGAAAAACCCTACCGACCATCGTCATTCATGAACCCATTTTCTAAATAGCAACAAGCCCCTATGCTATGAGGGAAACTTGCGCCAAAACAAACACCGTCCACACGGTTGGTAGAATCTAGGGCATCGTTCCTATGTACCTCAAATGAAATGCAAATGCTAACTTATATCAAAGCTTATTTTCATAACATATTTACTGATTTTTCAGAGTTCTGATTCAAAGTTCATATGGATTTTTCGGAGTTCTGATTCGAAGTTCATATTCAAAAATAACTGAGGTTCTGAGGTTCAAATTTAACAATTCTTAGTCAAAACAAAGTTTTCAATTTTCTGATTTATATCATAATTTCATGTTCTTAATCATGTTGTGTTCAAACAATGTTCCCAAAATTATGCTTCTTATCAAAACAGTCAAAACTATCCCTACTTATAATAGAATGCAAATAAAGTGTAGGGTTCCCCTACCTCAACAAAGACGATTCAAAAACAAACATAAGCAGTCCTCACAAAGGACTCCCAATATTCAAAACCTACAAAGATTAACACTCTCAGTGTTAATATAGGACCAAAAATCAAACCCTAAAGCTTGCCAAGAAAATTGGACAAAAATTTCAAAGGTCTGAAACGGGGCAAAATTCGACCCGAATTCAAATTCGTGGGTCGAATTTCAAAAACTGCATCAGGCTTTAAAAATCAGAAAATTGACCCTCGATTTTCAATTCGATGGTCGAATTCCAAATTCGACCCTTGAATTGGAATTCGACCCTTGAATTCCTTTAAGTCTGTGTTTGTTAAATTTTTCATCTCCGGACTCTTTTCTTTCTCATTCAACCATAGCCTGTGTAACTAAAATTTATACCAATTTTCTACTCTAATCAAAACATAAATTCAAACAACATAAGGAGGTTTAAAAAGCCTACCTCTTGTCATTTAATCCCTTATTCCCGTTGCACTAAATCACGCACCGGAACCAAACATCGAAGTTTAATGGGCCGAAGCCTCCGATCAATCCATCACAAGGTTGTCTCTACTTCAACAACCAAAATCACATAGAACTTCCCACTCTCCACATCTCTCTTCTCTTTCAATGGTTCAAACCGATCAAAATTCAAACACAAGTCTAATCAATGGTCGAGATGGGGAGAGGAACTCTCAAGCTCACAAGATCTAAGATCAAAGGCAAAGCCAAAGGTTACAAAATCTAATTCAAACGAGAGAGAGAGAAGTGTAACTTCTCTTGCAAGTCCCTCTCTTTATAATATTAGTTAACACCCAAAAAAAATTTAGATTTTTCTATTTACCACTTATTCATTTAACTTGCAAAAAATCTGGTGCTAAACACAAACACGAACCTTATTGTGTAAGTTAACGCATATAAGACTTCCACAAGTCCCGAGACAAAAACCTTTAGTCATCATTCTCATCAAATACTTAGCTAATAAAAAATTCAGAAAAACCCCATAATAATTTTCGGACACGCTTACCGAGGTAAACGAAAACATGTGAAAAATATCAGGGATATTACACTTTTGGATTAGCCATTTATCATAAAGATAAATGGTCGTTGGATATTTCAATTTTGTGAACCTATGGAACCATTTTTTGTCCACTTGAGGTGCTTTAATTTTTTATAATACAAAAACTAAAGCATTGAAATCTAAATCGACCCTTAGATGTTCTCACAAGTTGTTTAAAATGCTTTTTTATTTTGAAAGTTATAAGGTGTTTGAAGTGGATCCATGTAATCTATAAAGCTTGACAAATGTTGATGCTAGATTAACTCCCTTATGCTCAAGTGGAGTATTTAATTAAGGAGGCCATTAAGTTCATATTCAGTGCTAAGACTATCAACAAAATATGTAGTAGGAGAATTGTCTCCTCTTGCCAACAATCGAACAGAGAAGGTATTTCAAGCATTGAATTGAGGAAGCATGAACAACAATTTACTTCAACAAGATCTGTGACGACCCGACTTTTCCAATCCCTCAGGTATAGGAAAGGCCGGTTCGCCAACCTATCGAATAAACGATAAGCCGGACAAACAGGGCACATATCAGAGTAAAGCGCAATAAATATCCATAGCTAAAATAAATGCGAAAGCAATTAAAAGTAAAGAACCACCGATGATGGCTGACCATCATCGAAACATGGCTCATAACAGAAATCAACGTCAAATATAAAACTATGGTATCCAACTAAAATGGGCCCACAAATTCAAGTCTAACTCTCACCACAAATAAGAAAATCAGTAAGTTCTATACTGGGAAAAACTCCTCAGGAGGAACCTCAAGCTCTTCCTCAGGCACGTAGTCGATCGCCTCACACACGAATAGCCACGTCAATACCTGAACTTGTGACGTATAGTCGGAGTGAGCTAACCAACAAAGCTCAGTAGAAGAAAGACATCTACGGCATTTTACTTTAACTAACATGGTTTCAAAACAAATATCAGAATATAGCTTGTCAAACATATAAGCAGATAATAAACTGAATTTAGGTGCGGAAATCATATGTAAGATTTATTTCTAACCAAGAATGATGCAGTGTTTCAAAGGTTCTTAGTTTCTCTAACTTCTATATGCAAAGTTCAGTAATTCATGACTTAATCCTCAACTTAAAATACCTCCCGAGTAAACTATATCTCGAGAGCAGGAATATAGCCGATGGGAACCCCTACCTACCATCGTCGTTCATGAACCCTTTTTCAGGATGCAACAAGCCCCTGCGTAATGAGGGAAACTTGTGCCAGGAAGTTGTTCAGGAATTTTTGAGGGGTCGTTCAGGTCAATCATAAAACAAATGCAGATACTAATATAATCAAATGGAAGTCTCTTATACATAGTTCAGGTTCTTGATTTCAGATCTTCAGAGCTTAAGCAGATTCAGGTTTCAGGATTCAGGTAGATTTAGATTTTTAGTCATTTATATCAATTTCAATTTACAGATGTGATTTCAATGGCATATGCAAGTTCAAAGATTTTAATTCAAAATATCCATGCGAATTAAAATAAAATACTGTAAAGATGAGATTCTCCTACTTAAAACTCGGAGTTATGCGAAGTCAAGCAAGGTCCTATTGATGGCCTCTCGCCCTCAATCTACATCACAATATATGTTCATGCATTAAGATAAACTCTAATTACTAATAATATAGACCTATTTAAGCGTTTCCTCAAAAACAAGTCAAAACAGGCAAGTTGCGCCAATCCTAGAATTTGACGTAACATTCTCATATTTGTTTGACTATGAAGACGATTGATTCATGTGTTGGTCAAAACATGAAAGTTATAGAATTTTATATTAGCTTTCCAACGCAAAAATAATCGTCTCAATCGGAGTTCGAGATAAAAAGTTATGACTAAAATACTAAGGAAATGCCGGAGTTCGGTGATACCTCGCTCGAGCGATGATAATAGCTCGCTCGAGCGATTTGACGTAACATTCTCATATTTTTTTTACCATCAAGACGATTGACTCATGAGTTGGTCAAAACATGAAAGTTGTAGATTTTTCTATTAGCTTTCCAACGCAAAACGAATCGTCTTAATCGGAGTTCGGGATAAAATGTTATGACTAAAATACTAAGGTAATGTCGAAGTTCGGTGATACCTCGCTCGAGTGATGATAATAGCTCGCTCGAGCGATTTGACGTAACATTCTCATATTTTTTTAACTATCAAGAAGATTGATTCATGAGTTGGTCAAAATATAAAAGTTGTAGATTTTTCTATTAGCTTTCCAACGCAAAAAGAATCGTCTTAATCAGAGTTCGGAATAAAAAGTTATGACTAAAATACTAAGGCAATGTCGGAGTTCGGTGATACCTTGCTCGAGCGATGATAAAAACCGACGGGTTTCCTCAACGATTCGTGCCGCGATCGATCCCACGAGTTCACAGAGACAACTCCAACACGCCCCCAATGATCTCAACCTCTCCCAATAGCCAACTACGAATCCAAGGTTGATTCAAGTTCTTTCTAAGGTATAAGTGTTTTCAACAAAGAGGGTTCTAGAGAAGGAGGTTTTTTAAACCGATCTCCTACGATGATTGAAGAAGAGAGAAGAAGGAGTTTCACACGGTTGGGTAACTATCCTCTCTTAACAAAACCTAGTATAATACGGGAATGCAATTCCTTCTTATAATAGGATTGCTCACAAAGTAAAACACACACACACATCTTATGTATTATACACTTCTAATTTTAAAACTCAAGTCCGGTGTTGAGCGGCTACACCGAGGTTGGTGCACAACTTTCGCACGAGGGTCCAAATGGGCTCTAAATTAAAATCTGTCCGCACAATCACATCTAGATAAAAATCTAAAATAAATGGTGACGTCGGTTGCCGAGCCGAATACACACATAGGGTCAGTCTAACTCGGGTTCAAAATACGGGTCTTTACAAGATCTATGGTGTCCTTATTTTATAAACAAATTTTATACTTTCAACAACTACAACTCCAATTTACTTCTAACAGTAAATTTTTCCACCTCATATAAGGTACCCAACACTTTAGCCATGAAATTTTCAAAATGAAAAACAGAAAGCTCTCCTACTTTCCCTATCTTCACCTATCATCAGAAAAGGAAATAGAAAACTCTCCTCACTTTTCAACCAAGAAACCAAGTCCTTAAGTATGCCTACACTACTCAGTCTCCAAGACATAAAAGAAAACCCTTTTATATACCTATCATTCCTCAATATAGAATAAAGAAATACGAAAAAAAAATTACACCAAGAAAATAAACCAGTAAATATGGTGATTTGAACATTGTAATTTCTAATGATAGTTCAAAAATTGCACCAACAGACCACATAAATGGGGGGTCAATTCGATAATTAGGAGCCAATATTGTTTCGATCTCTTGGTTATGGCCACTCCAAGTAGCAACAAATAATTGGACCAAGTAGATTGATTAGTATATATATCAAAAGGTGGTTAAAAGATTCTGTTGCATTGTATGAAATAAATTGAAGCCCAAGAGAAACTTAACGTCTCTTGTAGAGATCCCATACAAATTATTTATTCGTAGACAAATTTCTTGAAATAAATTGAAATAAAAACCCCAAACATAAATTGAAATAAAAATCCTAAAAACAAATTTCTTGAAAAAATTTCTTGAGGGTTATATCCGTTAAAGAGAATCTACAAACAATTGTTGAGAGTAGAGCATCAGTGTACCTTTTAAATCGTCATTTTGTTGGGAGGATCGAAGGAGTAATAGCTAAGAACCACCGGTGATGGCCAATCCAACACCTAAAATAGTGGTTCCCAATAATGGTTCCTCATGTGATATCAAAAAGGACAAAACAATGGCCTAAGGCCCAATATTCAAAGAATATTCTAACAAAAGTACCAAGAAAAAGTGATCTAGAATCAAGGGAAAAACTCCTCAGCAGGTGTATCCAATTCCTCCTCAGGAATGCAATCGAAGTCCTCCAGATCCTCTGACCCTAGGTCAGTCTCAGCACCTGTGACGTATAGTCGAGGGTGAGCTAACAAAAAAGCCCAATAGAGGAAAACAGGTCTCTTTGCATTTCATTATAAGTAAAAGTTTTCAAAGACAGAAATTGGATCAAGTATGGTTGCAAACTAAATCTTTAGTTCTAATTATGAGTCAAAACTGATAACATTAATCTGATGTGTTCAAAAGCTTCTGAATTAGCATGCTTCTTGTCTTAAATTTATAACTTAATTTTATCTCCCAAATTTTCTATAGCATGAGAGCGGACTACGTGACCGATGGGAAACCCTACTGACCATCGTCGTTCATGAACCCATTTTCTAAATAGCAATAAGCCCCTACGCTATGAGGGAAACTTGTGCCAAAACAAACACCGTCCACACGGTTGGTAGAATCTAGGGAATCGTTCCTATGTACCTCAAATCAAATGCAAATGCTAACTTATATCAAAGCTTATTTTCATAACATATTTACTGATTTTTCGGAGTTCTGATTCGAAGTTCATATTGATTTTTCGGAGTTCTTATTCGAAGTTCATATTCAAAAATAACTGAGGTTCTGAGGTTCAAATTTCACAGTTCTTAGTCATAACAAAGTTTTTAATTTTCTGATTTGTATCATAATTTCAAGTTCTTAATCATGCTGTGTTCAAACAATGTTCCCAAAATTATGCTTCTTATCAAAACAGTCAAAACAATCCCTACTTATAATAGAATGCAAATAAAGTGTAGGGCTCCCCTACCTCAACAAAGACGGTTCAAAAACAAGCATAAGCAGTCCTCACAAAGGACTCCCAATATTCAAAACCTACAAAGATTAACACTCTCAGTGTTAATATAGGACCAAAAATCAAACCCTAAAGCTTGCCAAGAAAATTCGATAAATATTTCAAAGGTCTGAAACAGGGCAAAATTCGACCCTCGAATTCAAATTCGTGGGACGAATTTGAAATTCGATGGTTGATTTCAATTTCGACCCTCGAATTTCAAAAACTGCATCAGGCTTTAAAAATCATAAAATCGACCCTCGATTTTCAATTCGATGGTCGAATTCCAAATTCGACCCTCGAATTGGAATTTGACCCTCGAATTCCTTCAGGTATGTGTTTGTTAAATTTTTCATCTCCGGACTCTTTTCTTTCTCATTCAACCACAGCCTGTGTAACTAAAATTTATACCAATTTTCTACTCTAATCAAAACATAAATTCAAACAACATAAGGAGGTTTAAAAAGCCTACCTCTTGTCATTTAATCCCTTGTTCCCGTTGCACTAAATCACGCACCGGAACCAAACATCGAAGTTTAATGGGCCGAAGCCTCCGATCAATCCATCACAAGGTTGTCTCTACTTCAACAACCAAAATCAAATAGAACTTCCCACTCTCCACATCTCTCTTCTCTTTCAATGGTTCAAACCGATCAAAATTCAAACACAAGTCTAATCAATGGTCGAGATGGGGAGAGGAACTCTCAAGCTCACAAGATCTAAGATCAAAGGCAAAGCCAAAGGTTACAAAATCTAATTCAAACGAGAGAGAGAGAAGTGTAACTTCTCTTGCAAGTCCCTCTCTTTATAATATTAGTTAACACCCAAAAAAAATTTAGATTTTTCTATTTACCACTTATTCATTTAACTTGCAAAAATTCTGGTGCTAAACACAAACACCAACCTTATTGTGTAAGTTAACGTATATAAGACTTCCACAAGTCCCGAGACAAAAACCTTTGGTCATCATTCTCATCAAATACTTAGCTAATAAAAAATTCAGAAAAATCCCATAATAATTTTCGGACACTCTTACCGAGGTAAACGAAAACATGTGAAAAATATCAGGGATATTACACTTTTGGATTAGCCATTTATCATAAAGATAAATGGTCGTTGGATATTTCAATTTTGTGAACCTATGGAACCATTTTTTGTCCACTTGAGGTGCTTTAATTTTTTATAATACAAAAACTAAAGCATTGAAATCTAAATCGACCCTTAGATGTTCTCACAAGTTGTTTAAAATGCTTTTTTATTTTGAAAGTTATAAGGTGTTTGAAGTGGATCCATGTAATCTATAAAGCTTGACAAATGTTGATGCTAGATTAACTCCCTTATGCTCAAGTGGAGTATTTAATTAAGGAGGCCATTAAGTTCATATTCAGTGCTAAGACTATCAACAAAATATGTAGTAGGAGAATTGTCTCCTCTTGCCAACAATCGAACAGAGAAGGTATTTCAAGCATTGAATTGAGGAAGCATGAACAACAATTTACTTCAACAAGATCTATGGTGTCCTTATTTTACAAACAAATTTTATACTTTCAACAACTACAACTCCAATTTACTTCTAACAGTAAATTTTTCCACCTCATATAAAGTACTCAACAATTTAGCCATGAAATTTTCAAAATGAAAAACAGAAAGCTCTCCTACTTTCCCTATCTTCGCCTATCATCAAAAAAGGAAATAGAAAACTCTCCTCACTTTTCAACCAAGAAACTAAGTCCTTAAGTATGCCTACACTACTCACTCTCCTCACTTTTATACACCTATCATTCCTCAATATAGAATAAAGAAATACGAAAAAAAATTTCACCAAGAAAATAAACCAGTAAATATGGTGATTTGAACTTTATAATTTCGAATGATAGTTCAAAATTTGCACCAACAGACCACATAAATGGGGGGTCAATTCGATAATTAGGAGCCAATAATGTTTCGATCTCTTGGTTATGGCCACTCCAAGTAGCAACAAATAATTGGACCATCCAGATTGATTAGTATATATATCAAAAGGTGGTTAAAAGATTCTGTGCCGTTGTATGAAATAAATTGAAGCCCAAGAGAAACTTACCGTCTCTTGTAGAGATCCCATACAAATTATTTGTTCGTAGACAAATTTCTTGAAATAAATTGAAATAAAAACCCTAAACATAAATTGAAATAAAAATCCTAAAAAACAAATTTCTTGAAAAAATTTCTTGAGGGTTATATCCGTTAAAGAGAATCTACAAACACTTGTTGAGAGCAGAGAATCAGTGTACCTTTTATATCGTCATTTTGTTGGGAGGATCGGAGGAGTAATAGCGTCGCCGACTGGAGGAGCAGGAGCAGCATTGCAATCACCCACCTCGTAGAATGGAGAGAGAGAGAGAGAGAGAGAGAGATGTTATGTGTTTTTTCGTGCTGGAGGGGAGAGTGGGAGAGGGAGATGCTATGTGTTTTTTCGTGCTAGAGGGGGGCTCTGACTATTATTTCCGGGGGGTAGAAGAAGACGGAGAGGTTTTATTTCTGGTGAGTAGAAGAAGCTGAAGATTTATTAGGGATCCCGCGCAATTTCTTTTAGAAAGTAATATTTGCCTATTTGGGCGCCTAAATATCGTTTAGAAAACTAAGGTCACGGGTTCAAACTCTCTTAGATGCAAAAACGGGATTTAAGAGGGCCGTTGTATTTCATAAACCTCAGTTTTGGGCCATTGCATTGGTTAATTTCTTTACAACAGCTAGACCATGATTGATTTTAAGCAACTGGTGTTGTTTATTCCCCATTTTCACGTAGTGATCCTATAATAGCCTTTGACTATATTTAAGCACTTGATGAAAACTATATTTCGTGCTAATCTTTTGCACTTCATATCTTTAAATCATGGCCCTCAAATCAAATGGTTTAGATGATGTTTGCACTTAGCAAAGGTCACCAAACTTGTAAGTCTTTCTTTTATATTACCCTGTGTTATAGGGAAAAAAAAAATTGGATCATATGTTTCATACAGCTAATCTTAAAATCTTATCAATGTGGTCACTTTCAATATCAACCTTGATGGAGCATAATGCACCACAAACAAAACAGGAGGATTGGGTGTGGCTATTAGAAGCTCATCTAGATCCCTGGTCTCCTCTCTCACTAAAAAACTCTTAAATATGAAATTTACTAACCAGGTTGACGCTCTGACAATATATATTGGTCTTCTTTTAGCCAAAGATCTTCACCTGTACGATGTCACAAGAGAAGGCAACTCGGCAAATATTATTTCTTCCATCTTTAGTGAAATCTCGGATAACTTGTTCCTGGGTGCTCTTTTTATGGATATCAGATTCCCATTCTATATTTTCACTTTGTTAAGTGTAACTTCGTTCATAGGTACACTAACAGGTACACAAACTTAGCTGCAAACCTACTCTTTAAGATAGGCTTGAATTTAGAGCATTTATAGGGAAAACTAGAAAAATAATCTTAAAAAATAAATATTTTGGCAAAAAAGTCTAAAACTTAAACGTTTTAAAAAAATAATGTTTTCACGATTTTTTTAAATTTAGAGATCCGTGAGATCTCAAATCCTCATTAAAAGAACAATGTTTTTATGGATCACAGAACTTTAAAAAACTATAAAAGCATTATTTTTTTTAAATATTTAAGTTTTAAAATTTTTGCTAAAACTTTTTATTTTTAAGGTTGTTTTTCAAGTGCCCAAAATTATACAATTTAGACTAGTGGGTCTTTCCCTCGTTAAATCAGGGAGGCTGTAATGATTGACGTTTTCAATCGAAATCTTCCCAGCTCATGCTATGGCGAGACCAAAGTCAACAAAGAGTAACCTATAATAAAATAAAGTCACTTAATCTAATACTACTTTTCATCATAGAATAAAAAAGTATTACATAATAATCCTCGTTATTATCAAATGGGCTCACATATGATTGTTCGGATAATCCAATCGATAAGCCATCTCCTTTGTCGTGTAACCCTAGCGATCAAAATTACGAAAATATTCGTGCACCATATATCCTAACTTAGGACTTTGGATGCTTTTGTTTTTTATCAATGGAAGGTATTCGGATGCTTTTTGACAGCCAGTGGGCGAGTCTTTCTTTTTGGCTGTGACCCTATAAGGAGGTGGCCCGTCCAATATTATCAGTGTAGAGAAAGATGTTAAATATAGATTGTTTGTATACTTGCTTCACACCAAGAGGTTTCCGCTTATATACATTTCAGCTCGTCGAAAGTCAAAGTCAAATCCAAAGTCCAAACTTCAAATCAGCCCTACGGATCACATTCCTGTCATTAAATATGTTACAGTCAACGTGGGTGTCGGCGGATACAATATTGTTAATAATATGCCTAATTAATTAATGGGAGCGTTAACGGCCTTAAAGGAAGTGTTTTCAAATTTATTAATGCCCCATCAATCATGTCAATAGATGACTTTTACAGATCTCAGGGACCCCAAAATTCAGAGAAAAGCAAATTATCCATATGAGCTAGAGGGCTATTAATTAATTAGATAAAAATTTTATGTTGGCCATTAAAAGAAATGGAAAATTATAAACGGGGGACAGATTTAATGAGGACAAAGTGCAGGCAGTTGTCGTGGCGCGATATGACTCTCTACACCGACCTGTATTAATTGAGTCCTACCGCACTTACAGCCAATTATGTTATGCTAGATCAGCCATATGCACTTTATCTACATAAAATCTGTTCTTCATATAACAGTGTGGGAAGAGTAATTGATGAAGTGGACCACACTCTTAACAGGGGAACTGAGCCACCGGCCCATGTTACTCGGTCAGGCCGACTTTACAATGCAAATGGCTGCACGAACTGCTCCCTAACAACCATTAATGGTGTTAGGGTAGCTAGCTATTAGTACACAAGCTTTCTTCTCAGGCCAACTAATGCTGTCAAAGTCCAAAGATAAAGACGAAAAGTCAATCTCAAGCGGCTCCATCTAACTTTGCCACTTTTGTAATCACCGAACTTGAATGCCTACATTTATGCCTTGTTTGACAAAGCTCAGGAGACCTTTTTTTTTGTTTTACTTCTCATAAGTTGGTGAAGAAAAAATTCATGGAAAGTTTTTTTTAAAATAAAATCATAAGTCTATAAAACTTTTTTTGTCTTCCCTTTGGCTATTAAGCCCTGAAACATTATAAAAAATAAGATTATTAGCAATAGTTTTTTTAATAAAAAACTGCCGCTATTAGTTATGTCGATATCACAAACTATCGTTAATAGCCCCATCACTACCAAAAATTACCTTAACAACAAGTGCCGCTAAAACACCGTATTTTCGTAGTGAAATTTGATGTGTCACTATTTCCCTCTTGGATGTATTCAGTTTATTGGATTGATAGTTGATGTTATTGTGGAGCTGTCAAACAAGGCATAGAAGTTGTCGAGAAGCTAGGCATGCCAGAGATCGTGTTCTATATGATGAGCGCTTCCTTAATAACTCGAGTTTTGACGAGTTACCACCAACATGTACACAAACAGAGATCATAAGAAAAACAGAGTGGGCAACTAACACATGCACACAAACAAAAATCACAAGCCATGTAAAGTACAAAACATAAAAACAATCTCAAGATAGAAGAGGTAATTACGATTTGAATCATATCCCAACTGTCCAATCTATTGCTCTAAATAGAGAAGGGCACTGGAAATGAAATTATCTGCACCAGACACTACAAAAAATAAGATTATTAACGACAGCTTTTTGGAGCAAAAAACAGTCGCTATTAATAAAAACCCTATTAAGACTATTAGCGGCAGTTTTTGGCTGCCGCTAATAGTCTTGTTTTTTGTAGTGAGACCATAATCTAATCCAAAAGTCAAATACTTGAGTACCCATTTTAAGATATAGCATATCCCATAGTTAATAAACCCCCAAAAACATGGAATGAGGCAATGGGCAGATCCAAGAGAGACCAAAATACTCTACACCTTCCCGGAATCATTGATCTTGTAGAATTGCAAAACGGTGAGCTTCACCTTCTTCCTCTTGTACTTGAACTTCTTGGGCTTCATATAGGTCATCTTCTTCCTCTTCTTCGTGCCACCGCAAAGGCGGAGAACCAGATGCAAAGTTTATTCCTTCTGGATGTTGTAATCAGCTAGGGTTTGGCCATCCTCCAATTGCTTTCCAGCGAAGATCATGCGCTGTTGATCTGGTGGGATGCTTTCTTTGTTTTGAATCTTCGCTTTGACGTTGTCGATCGTGTTTGACAATTCGACGATTCGACTTCTAGGGTTATGGTTTTACCTGTTAGGGTTTTGACGAAGATCTGCATCTTCGATGGCTCATCTTCTTCCTCCAAGCGCAGTAGAGATTAGGGTTTCAGCGTTCGAAGGAGAAGACAACTCAGCCCGTCTTCTTCTTCCTGTCGTTTTTACCAACGAGTGGGCGGAAATAATTTCCGATAGAATTTTGGTGGGTTCTTTTTTTCGAATTTTTTTTTTTTTCTCTCGAAATAAGTGAGTCCCACTTTACTGCCAAACACTTGCAAATTACGTTTTTGTGGGAAATTTCAAATTTTCAGCGAAAAATCGTCAAAACTCGAGTTATCAAACAAGGCATTATGGTTTCATGTGTCTAAACCACAGACAATTTGGATTAGGGTAGCTGTACTCTTAACTGAAGATTCTTTTAGCGCAATTGATGGTTCTACCATTCATAGTGATGACTGTCTTGATCTTCCACACAATAGATCTTGAGATCATGGCTCAAATATGAGACGGTCAGGTGTTGATTTCAAGTGGCACACACTCTTGATCATAGTGTACCATGAGAACAGTTCTTGCATTACTTTCGAGGATGTGTGCCATATAGACTCAAAATTTGACCGTCTTATAAGTGGGCCAGGATCTAATTAAAGAATAACTGTGTGAAAGATTGGGACAAAAAACGATCTACACATCTGATTCAAGATAGTCAATCATGTAAACGGTGGAACCATAAGTTGCCCTAACACACCCTTTGAATTAAATCTAGGCAGTCATAAATTGTAGCTGGTAATAAAGACTGATGATGGATCCATTTACGATTTGGACCTCATACATTTTGGGATTCTATAACCCCTAGAGACTGCCCAAAAATCCTATGTAGGGTCTCAATGGGCCAGGCCGGGCCAACTTCAGGCTGGGCTTTAAATAGTTCGACTATAGTCAGGCATTGGAGCTAAGTCAATACTCTGCCTTATTACTAATTGGGCCAGATCAAGACATCTCATTTATGAATCAGGCCTACTTTTCTTTGCTCATACTCGCCCGATAAAGGGTCTGGCAGGTCATTGACTAGCCCGAGTATATTTATATATAAAAGAACTCATTTGATCGAGTCGAGCTGTGCAGTAATGGGCTGATTTTTAATTGGGATTTTGGAGCTTGCCCATATCCTCTGGATGGGTTTGGCCAGCTCATTAATATATCGGGCTACCTACCTTATATCATACCCAGCTATGGGCCAGGCGGGCTCAATCCTGGCCCCGTTCAAACCCTAATCCTATGGGTGCGTTTAGCTTAGCTCCCTGGGACCTAAGGAAGGTCGTGCTGTTTGGCGCAACGTTTTTTAAACGGGCCTTTAGCTATCGGGATGAAAAACATTATATATCGTTTGATAAAAGCAGTCAATGTTTTAAGGGTGTTAAACCTTTGGATTAACAAGGAAAAATCTTGGAAAGTAAATGAAGGTAGCCTTTCAAAATTTTGTAAATGTGGGACAAAGATATCCATGTGTGAATTTTGTAAATTTCTTATGACACCATAAGAAATGGTCAAGTCCAATCAAGTTGAATCGGATTATCAGTTCAACCGCATTTTGATCCCTTGGAAATAGGAAATTTTTGATTGTGCATCATCCTATAAAAAGTTAAAATCATGAAAGTCAAGATTCTCTTATATCATAAGCATGCAAATGACTCTAAATCTAATAATCTGGTTGGATCTGATCATTGCCCATGACTCATTGGTTTAATCCTAAGGGCTTAATAAATGGCATGGATGGTCATGAAAATGGAGCACTGACCCACATTATATAAGGGATGGCCGGAATCCTTCAATCAGACATTCTCTTATAAGTAGCCAACTAGGGGTATAAAAAGAAAACCAAACCCGAAATCCAGGCCATCTGAATCGGCCCGAATCAGACCAAAACCAATTGAAAATCGACACTGAACTGAACCGAACTGATTCAGCAAGGTTCAGTTTAGGTTTTGGTACCCAAAAACCGAAAACCGGTTGGGTAGGGTGAGAAAACATATAAAAAACTAAGAAAAACCGAAAAGAATTTAAAAATGAAAAAAAAAATATGAAGAAAAACCAAAAACAGAACCGAACCAAACCGACCAAAATCAAAATCGGATCGGTTGGGTTTCGGTGTGGTGGTTGAAAAGTTCAGTTAACAAAAACCGAAATGTTTCGGTTAGGGTTTGGTCTTGCGAAACCGACCCGAAAACCCAAATTTCGATTTTCTTTTGGTTCAATTAACTGAATCTGCACCCCTACTTATATGGGATGGCTCCCCCCGTATTGCCTCGGTTAGAGTTCGGATCCAAAATCTTGTTGTCAGGTCTTCACGTTGGATCTCTTTACTAAATAGGTCGGGTCTGGGTGTCAGTTAATGACCCACCCAATGTGAGCCGACCAGACCCGTCTGGGTGGGGGTCTTCAGTTCATGACCCACCCAATGTGAGCCGACGACTCCGTAGCTAACTTATATATTAATCCATCCAGCCCAACTTACCCTGTCCAAACCCAAACTGAGTGCAGCCCTAGATTCTCCAGCAATAGTGTAACGAACTATCATTTTGGGCCCGGCCCAAAAAATCCACCGACCTCAGCCATGGCCGATGCCAGTGTGGAGTGGCATTTTCGTAAGGGGTAGCTGTATTCACAACCGAAGATTCTCTCAACCAAACTAATGGTTCCACCGTTAATATTGTTGACTGCCTTAAATCACATAATGGAGATAGTTTTTCCAACCTATCTATTACTCAATACATCTTGAGATTATGGCCCACCTATCAGACGGTCAGATGTTGTTTCCACGTGGAACACTTCCAATAGTAACCCAAGAACCCTTCTCATGATACACCATGATCACGATGTATGCCCAATAAGATCAACACCTGAACAGTCTGATAGGTAGTCCATAATCTTAAAATATCTTATGTGAAAGGTAGGGAATAAAAAATGATCTCCATCATATAATTCAAGGCAGTCAACAGTGATTACGGCGAAACCAAAAAGTCTTCGGTTGCAGAAAAATGCGTCCGCTACTAAGATGCCAGTATTCAATAATGCGAAAATGGGTGGTCTTCAAATTAAGAGCAATCTGACTCCTGCATCCATATAATATCCGCGTGAAAGTAAATGAATCCACCAACTCTCTCAACCGTAAAAGCTGATAATGGAGACGCCGACGCCTATGCAACTCAACTAGTCTCCTTCTAACAATCGCCCTATATCCTTCTAACAATCTCCCTATATAAAGCTTGCTTTTGCTTTTAATTTCTTCACAGTTTTCACACACCCCGCAAAGCCACTTTGCCTTACCTAAAAAGTTTTCAACTTCGCATCACTCTTTAGGCTATTTCTTCGTTCAATGGCTATTGAAGATATGAAAATGTTGGTTGTGGGGATACTCTTCTTGGTATCAAATTTCTTATCACCCGTCCGATCAGCCCCACAAGTTCCATGCTACTTCATCTTCGGCGATTCTCTCGTCGACAATGGCAACAACAACGGTATTGCGTCGTTGGCTAGAGCCAACTACCTTCCGTACGGGATCGATTTCCCCCGTGGACCCACTGGAAGGTTCTCCAATGGCCTAACTTCGACCGATGTCATTGGTATATGTCTTTTTCAATTTATTTCCCTTGCAAATTGGCAATGGTGCACGCAAATTGGTAGTAGTAATGGCCTAACTAGCCTAACTACTGATTTGTAGCACCGGGTGGTTCTCTTTAGAGGATAATGGGTCTTAAGAGAATCCATTACTGATTTGTAGCACCGGGTGGTTCAAATTTGATATATAATATGATTGAATAAACGGCCATTTTTCAATGTAGATAAACGTGACAATGGTGCACAACTGCACATATATATGCATAGCTTATTTAGCTCTATATGGTGCTTATTTATTTATTTATTTGGTCTAAAAGCTTCTAAACCAGTATATTAAAATGCATTTGAAAACTTTTTAAATGGTTCTCTTTTCCAAATCGCCGTCTATTTTTTATTTCTAATAATTAACCATTCAATGTGCATGGTAGATTGTGTGCCCTCATTATTGTGAGCCACGTGGGTCGGCATGGACGCTTAAATGGCCATACTTTTCAAACGGGTCACAAATGGGGCCCCAAGCCTTGCCCGTTTATTAATTGGGCATGGACGCTTAATTTGACCATATATTTCAAATGGGTCAGAAATTGGGCCCATCCCTTGCCCGTTTATTAATTGAGCTTGCAAATCAGGCATGGGATGGCTTGGCTAAAACATAAATGGACCGGGCCACACAGGAACACAAATGACTAAAAGTAGAGGGGCAAAGGATTTTATAAGTAGAGAGACAAGGCCATAATTATTGATTATTGGATGTGAGACTAAACTTCAACATGGCTCCCATGTAGACTTGGGTATCCAACGCCTCCACACATATTGGTCGGATTGAGCCAAATCATGTTGATAATTAGATTGGGTGGTGTTGGAGTAGAGAAAAGCATGCTCTTATACCATAATAGATTTAGGTATTCATCTCAAACCGATTGGCTAGTAGTAAAAGGGCCAGGGTCGTAAGAGAGACAAAGCTGTGAGTACGGGATGACGAAACTTCAAGAGCTGTCAGCTTTTGATTGGACTGAAAATGTATCTTCATAAACTGGTTGTCATTTGTAGAAAAATTATACATTATAAAAGAATTTTTTATTTTTTTATTTTTTATTCATTAACTAAATATACCATTCTCTGCAGCTCAACTGTTGGGCTTTAATACTCTCATTCCACCATATGCAACTGCAAGGGGCCAAGCTGTACTGACTGGCGTAAATTACGCATCTGCCGCTGCCGGAATAAGGGAAGAAACTGGACAGCAATTGGTATTAACTACTAACTTTACTTAATTAATTAATCAAATTGAAAATAAGAATCAAATTCAATAACAAATAATGTACCATTTCATGGATACAAATATATTTACACCATTTTCTCCTATCATTTCTTGTGCAAGGTACTAAGGTTTGCATTTCGGTGACCTTCTAAACAGGCCAATGGCATCAATTCGCGATTGCAACACAAATTGGTAGCTCCATATAGGAGCTATTTCTCTAAATTAATAAGAAAACACAATGGTAAAAAAGATAACGTTGTGGCATATGTGGCCATGATGCCTCGTCGAATGGAGGATTAGTCACAGTCACGATTATATCATTTCTCCTTCAGCATTAATGGAAAAATCCAAACTGTCTATATAATGGTGTTGATGAACCAATCTGCGATATGAAAAACATAGTGGTTCAATTTTACGAAACGACCATATTAGACCCCACAGTTCTTAATCATGTTGACTTCTTATAGGGAGCGCGCATTAGTATGAGTGGGCAGCTAAGGAACTATCAAAATACAGTGTCCCAAGTTGTTAACTTGTTGGGCGACGAAGACACAGCTGCCGATTACCTAAGCAGGTGCATATACTCGGTTGGAATGGGTAGTAACGATTACCTCAACAATTATTTCATGCCTGCATTTTACTCGAGCAGCCGGAGATACACGCCAGCACAATACGCCGATCTTCTGATTCAACAATACAGGCAGCAACTAACGGTTGGTCACCCTAAACTTATTGAATTTTAGTAATTTTAGTTTCTCTTAATTAAGGTTTAGTTTATGAATTAACAACTAGTGGTTGTATTTTCTCTAGGTATTGTACAATTATGGAGCTAGGAAGGTGGCCTTGATAGGGGTTGGTCAGATTGGTTGCAGCCCAAATGCGCTCTCTCAATCTAGTCCCAATGGAAGAACATGTGTAGAGAGAATCAACAGTGCGATTCGGCTGTTCAACCAACGGCTCGTATCGCTCGTTGATGAATTCAATAATAACTTCAACGGTGCAAAATTTATATACATCAACGGTTATGGAATTTTTGACGATATGTTGAGGAACCCTTCAGCAAATGGTAACAATATCAATCTCTCATCTAGTTGCTTTTGATGGGATACAGATTTTGAAGTTATTTATTGATTAGTTTAAGGTTCTGTTGGCATTTATACCAATTAAATATAGTTATATCTATCGTTACCAAAATGCCCTCATATACTAAATTGCCCATTAGATTGAGAACTAGTGACTTATTTTCTTAAATTCCCTTCATTAATAAGATTTCCTCCGAATACCTAATCACCAAAGGCCATGACCAGTACCTATGGCTGTGTTTGGGTTAGCTCTTATAAGAGCGGAAGTAGTTCTCTGCCTGCTGCCATGACCAATATTGCAGAGCACAGATTATTTTTGGGAAAAAAGGCATATGAGTTCCCTAGCCCATATATCGAACCTAGGGTAGAGCTTGCTTTCGGGTGTCATGCAGTACCATGTCTCCCTAGGGTTCACTCCTCCCTCGGTGTTCTTATAACCAACAAACATCGACCTTCTTCTATTAAGCACCCAAATGGATCTAAACGTCGACTGAAATATGAACTCGAGCCCATATTCCTAATCTTGCTATTTTATATCATTTATTCTACTTCGAGCGACGTTTTCATTTTTTGTTAAATTTACAGGTTTTACCGTAACGAATGTCGGATGCTGCGGCGTGGGAAGAAACAATGGTCAGATTACATGCCTTCCTGCTCAAACTCCCTGTGCAAACAGGAACCAGTACGTGTTCTGGGATGCATTTCACCCAACAGAGGCTGCAAATATATTCATCGGTAGGCGATCTTATAGCGCCCAATCGTCCTCTGACGCCTACCCGATCGATATTCGTCGCCTTGCTCAGCTCTGAAGGCAGATCCTGGAGATGGTGGTTATGAAAAGGAACCTTCATTATCTATATCAAACTACATTATTATTGGTATATTGTGTGAAAGATGTGATCTTTTTATCCAATAAAGATTCCCAGTGCATGGGCAAAGAGTTACTATGCATTAATAAACTTTCAAATGTTACTTAATTTCATATTATGAGAAGATTTTGATGATGTTTTAATCATTTATTTTGCGGGCTGACCTATTGGGCATGTTTGATTTATCGTATGCACTAACATGTTTACAGTAACATGTCGCTATGCCTCGCTATACGCTGCTCAAATGCCTTAGGAGGCCCAACCCTCATACACCTTTTAGGCTACGTGCCCTCAGAGATCCACGTAGGAAAACATGTTTTCCTTTATACCATCAAACAACGGCTCATGGTCAACGCCCCCACCGGCCTCACTTAACGCATAAGATGAAGGTTGATCGATTTTAAGTTTAACCCTTGCAAGTGTACAAGATCTATTGTAGCACGGTAAGAACAGGGGGTGTCGAACCCACGAAGAAACGTGAAATTTATCTAATTCTTTTAGAGACTTTAACACACCCAAGGAAGTATAAAGGGAGAAATTCGATTTACCACACAAGTACCAAACGATTTTTAATGTAATAAAAGAAAACTAATCAAACTAAGGCGGAATAAATTATGATAAAAGAGAAAAATAACAGTTTATGAATTGATCAAGGAGTTAGCTAACCATTGATTCGTAACTTTTCTACCATTCAATCTCACAAATTCAATTTAAGTCAAAACATCATCATTTATTAGGAAAACAAATGAATCGAGATGAACGCAACTATGGATTCGGCATACCCTATCTAAAAACTATGACTCAGCCTATCATTACAGTATAAGTCATGTGAAAAGAATAGCATATCTCAAACTCCTAAGTCACGACAATGATAAATCAATCATTCCGCAGCCTAGATCGGCCTGCAGGAACAGATTTAGATGGAGTGCTTCTTTTACGGTCGTTGATAACCACGATCAATGACTGTAAACGAAGACTTGAAAATATTCAACCAAGCACACACTTATAACAGAATGATTCAATGACAAAATCATGAAATTGTAGAGACAATAATAAAACAGTTACTTATCTCCGATTCGCTTCCCCCTTGAACAAATTACTTTAGCCGCTCATCCTCGGTATACAAACCCGTTGTAGATCCGAAGATATCATATTAACAATGCTCTTTTATTTCTCAAAATCTCCTTACAATGGTTTTGTTCCTAGGTACAATCTATGCTCTCACGAATATCCAAGAGAATTAAAATAAATCCTAACACAATCTAATGAGAGGAAGCCAGAAAACCCATAAGAGCCCTCAATGATATATCAAAATAATTAAAGAAAAGATTCTCGCTAATGATTTGTAGCTTCCTTTATATAGGGTCGAGCAAACCCTATCCCTAATAGCCTCAATCGATTGAGAGTCAAATCTCAATCAATTGAATTTTGATTCAGAGTGAGTGGGGTTGGGCTTGTCTTCTCTTGTCAATCGATTGACACTTATCCCTCAATCGATTGACATCCAGGGTAGATTCTCCCTCTCTTGGTGGATGTTGAGCTGCTTCACGGATTTCGATGCTTCTTTCAACCTTTTTGTCCATAACCCTTGTGTATCATTTAATTACCCTCTTTTACGCTCTTCTACGATCCAATGGTCAGAAATATCTGTAATCATTAAAACCTCATAACAACCATCAGATATTTTCATCGGACAACTAAATGTAGGGATTAAGGTGCGAAATATAGTCACATTTCGACACTGATCAAAGGCCATCATAGATGCCCATTGTTTTCAACTAAGAAGTTGCCTGACTGATTCACTGGTTCGACAATCTTCTGTTTATAAATTATAGGTGGCAAACTGGCAGTGCTACTCTATTAACGTGCCAGGCGCAGCCCAAACCCAGGGCGAATCTGGCCAGATTTGGGTTTAAATAAAAAACCCGAGTCTGGAAGGACATGGGACGAGTAGGATTCGATTTCCTCTTCGGGCTAAGTTAATGCCTAATTTTAAGTTAGAAAATAATCGGGCTGCCAAACACCTCTCGAATCTGGCCCGGCCAAGCCTGACTAAACACGAGACAAGGAGGGCTAGCTCAAGTCCATTTTGGGCATAAACAAAAATCCCAAGTCCGACACTCGGGCTGAGCCAGGCCCATATTTCAATCCAGGCCAGGTTTAATTGGGCCTAATTTTTTAGGTAAAATATAATAGGGCAAGCCAAAAGCCTGGTCTGTACCCAGTCCGGCCAGTTGATAGCCCTACTTTTAAAGCTGATCTTGTATTGGAAATGAACTGGTATTAGGTGAATGACCTAATGACCAATGTTATTAGGTGGAGAAGGGCTCCACGGCATCTCTCTTGATCACTCAAATAGCAATTGATCTTGATGCATAGTTTAAAATTTCAGTCGAAAGGGTAGCCGAATGTTTCGATTTCGGTCCCCACCGAAATGAAACCGAAAACTCAAAATTTCAGTTCTAAATGCATGTATTTGAAGTTTTTGGCCGAAAATTCAGTTTCGGTCCTACCAGAAATGGAAACGGAAACGGAAACGAAATCCGAAAATTTCCTTGTCTTGATGGTAGGTGTCGTTGTGTAGAATGCAAATGGAGAACTCTTAACACATTTCATTTTGGTCAAAGGTTTCTAACCACATAATAAACTACTTTTTGGTAATGCAATTAAACAACTACTTTTGACACGTTTGTTAACCATCGCTTGTAGAAACTCCTGCCTCCACCCCACCGGCATATGAATGTATCATTTGAGATGTGCATAAATTAGAGTGCAAATTAGGTAACCCAATATTAGGAATTCAACCCACACTAATGAACTCCTTTATCGCAATGAATGCGGAAAAATAAGATGCAAGAGAACAATCACACACAACACAAAGATTTATGTGATTCACCCAATCGATGGCTACATCCACAAGAATATATGCACTATTTTTTAATATTTACAACACACACACTCTCTTCTTTCTAGTGTACTCTCAACCAATATCAAACACGATCTTCAACAATAAACCCGTTGTTAAACCAAGGACGCGGTCCTTCAAAGAACAGAGAGGAGATCTGCCGGAATATAACAGCGATTCCGACACAAGAATGGCTTCAGTCGGATCTTCAATCGTCAAATAATTCTTCAATTCCTTGCTTCTCCAAAGTATTCACCCAAGTTTCTCTCTTGAAAAACTCTCTCAAAAGCTCTCTCCAAGCTACCTAATTCATCTATGAACTTTTCCTTTCTATAGAAGTCTCGTATCCTATTTCTATTCCAAGAGAAACTGCTAAAATCTAGACTCTGCACGTAGCTTTGTTGTCGCTGGGTTGTCGCGTGTAGCTCGAGCGACTTACACCCAAAAGTTTTACCTTTGAACCTATAACGATCCTAATTTTCGAAACCTTCTGACTGCTTTGGTATATGTAATAGCCTTAAAATCTCGAATAAGAATTTGACTGTTTCGATAAGCATGTCAGGCACGGGAATCGAGACAGATTTAAAATTTTGAGAATTATATTATTAAAAATAATATTAGCCTGTGATTAGATGAAGTCACGTGTGAATTCTCTCCTAAGCTCGAGTCATGTAGGACGTCGAGGCGGCACGTTGCGCCGTAGCGACCGTGTTCTCGCCTCACGCCGGAGTCAAACTTAGGGTTTAAACTGAAATATCAAAGATATTTCATTTTTGGTAGCTTATAAGGGAAGGAAGAGACCTAGAAAGATCTCCTCTTTTCTTCTTCCTCTTGTTCTTGAATTAGAATTTTGTAGCTAGGTTGGGATCTGAATGAGTTCTTCGAGGGAACAAGGTTAGAGATACCAAGATCGTGCGTCAATCTGAGTTAGGGTATGGAGAGTTCAATAAGACGAGCTCAAGTATAGTCTAAGTGTGTGTGTGGCCTCTGTGTGCTGAACCGGAGTCGATAATCTCCTTGTCGGAGTTATACCGGCGATAAACTCCGAGAGCCGGATCCGAAATCTTCTCGGATTTTGTTTGCCGAGACCCCGAAAGGGCCCAAATAGAGGTGAGCCTATGCATTTAAATTGGGCAAGATTAAAGCCCTTATGCATGTGTTTATGTGTGTGTTGATAGTGGTTAGAAACCATAAATGAAAAGAGGTCAAAATAAGAAAAAAATTGGTGAACTCCATTAATGATAGAGTTCTGTCATCATTGATCGATCAATACTAGATTGATCGATCAATGAGAAGCATTGATCGATCAATAAGGGCAGTGATCGATCAATTCGTATAAACCTTAAAGAAAAATAGTAGACTTGACTTTCTTGGAAGTTCAGTGCTCGAGAGGCATTGATCGATCAATTTGCTAATTGATCGATCAATTCTGAGGGTTGATCGATCACAGAGAGAGTGATTGATCAATGGCAAGGGTTGATCGATCAATCATAGATTGATCGATCACTGACGTGAATTGATCGATCAATGATGGCATTGATCGATTAATCTGTATAAAGTGACAAAGAGAACAGGAAGAGGGAAATTTAAAATTTTAAGGTATTGATCGATCAATGAGGTCATTGATCGATCAATGAGACAGATTGATCGATCAACTGAGCTAGTGATCAATCAATTTTCCACTGTAAATTGTGAAGAAGAAAGGAGCTATTGATCGATCAATTGAAGCATTGGTCGATCAATGATAGGAGGTGATCGATCAATAGAGGCTATTGATCGAGCAATTAACTCTGCTGCTTGTGAAGTATATGGAGGGGATTGATCGATCAATGGGGTCATTGATCGATCAAAGAGGAGGATTGATCGATCAATAAAGGTGTTGATCGATCAATCACCCTTATTTTTGACCTATTTTATTTTAATAATTGAACACTACTGGACACACTGCCAGTTGACATTCTAACATCCCTGACACTTAGTGTACTATATTTATGGTCTAGGATCAGACCATGATGCTCTGAAAAGCTTTGGATTTGCTTAGAAAGAGGTCTGACCTGAGGTAGGGGAAAACCAAACTAAAATACTTTTGAACTATGATTTCATGATTCTTTCATATCTGCACCCTGATTTCTGTTTTAACAAGCATGCAAGCATATTATAAATTTCTGTTATCTCTAATTCCTGTTTTTCTGATTTTAAATTCTGAAACCTGCTCCCGATTTCTGCTATCTAATTTGTGAGGTCTATGTATGTATGTGATTTGATGATTTAACCAGATGATCCCCACCGACTCGGCGGTATATCCGTGCCTGGCACACTTGTGCATATGCTTTATAATTCCTCGACACAATTGTACTCCATAGATGAGGCATTGTTATATCCTTGAAATTGTTCATGTGAACGACGATTGGTTGGGGTTTCCTATCGGTAGATTCCTATTTACTCCGTGTTATATATTCACGGGAGTTTCTTAAGTTAGAAAATATATACAATTTAAATCACTGATTATATACTTGCATAACATTTGTTTCTTGTTTAAAAGCTCAGTATTTGATCTGATTTTACCCTGTTCATAAGTTCTGATTTGATTTCCTGCTTTGAGATATCATGTCCTGCATATTCATTACATTTTAGTTAGGATTCTTCTATTGAGCTTAGATGTAGCTTACCCTGTTTTTATTAATATTTTAGGTTCTGAGGCTAGAGCTCCCGGCACCGAGAGCGACCCTGACTACCAGCTTGATCTAGAGGCTGAGGATGAGGAGACTAACGTCCAGGCGGACGACTTTTATCCTTAGTCTGGGTATACGAGTCTTTTATTTTTGGGATTTTTATATGAAACTCTGGATTATTGTGTGCCTGGTGGCCACTTTCTGTAGATATTTTTCTTTTCTTGTATTATTATACACTCTATAGGAACCACTATCAGGAACCATTGTTTGGGTGATGGATGTCCATCACCAGTGGTTGTTCTTGGTTTCTTTTTGGAAATGTATATTCTTTTGAGATATATATATATACATATTTTATTTATTGCTTCTCTCTTCTTACAAAGCCTTATGTGATGACTCGATCTACCACTGCTGGACAGTGTCTGCTTGATTTCCACTATACGAGTAGACACTTCGTGATTTGTCCTGAGGATCATCCAGAGTATGATCCTGATGGCACGGATTTTTGGGCGCAAAAATCTGGGTTGTCACAATATCCGTGCTTGGTACGAAAATCGACAAAATTTTAAAATTTTGAAAATAGAATATTTATATATTAAGACTTTTAATCCGTGAGCGTGTGAAGTGAGAGGTCATGTATGACACAAATCTGAGATCTGATTGTAACTTTCGTAGAATATGATACACCTGAGTGTGGTGTGTGCGCTCAACACTGGAGTGAATGAATAAGAGATGGAAATATCTTCGATATTTCCATTAGTAGCTTATAAGAGAAGGAAGGTTAGGAATACCTTATACCTTTTCTTCTTGCTTTGAACCCTTGCCTGCAAAGCTATAGCTAGAGAACTCCCAATGCTGAGCCACGCTCGAGAAACCCTAGGTTACGGACCTTCTGATTTTATGCGTGAAGGAATCGACTTGTGGACGTCGAATCTGCTTGGGAAGGGCGATACGCGTGTGTGCTTTAGCGGGGGTTTGTATCTTCAGTTCATCAGAGAACTCGCCTTGACAAACTCTCAAGTTTGAATCTGAAACCCACCTCGAACCGAAAGCTCCGTGAACCATGGAAACAACCATCAAAGAGGTGAGTTATTATGGATTTTCTGTAGTTTAGATGTCATTAAATTCGTGTGTTTAGTGTGCTTGAATGATTCATGTAGAATCATAAAGGTTAAGGTTAGAAAGGGTTATGATTCAACAACCCCATTAATGACAGCTTGACTGTCATATCCGATTGATCAATCTGTAATCCAATCGATCAAATTTGAGATTTGATCAATCGAATTGTATATGCTCCATTTGAAACAAAAGGGTAATGTTTCTGAGAAGTTCAAGCCCGATATGCTCAACCAATCAAATTGGTGTTTTGATCGATCGAATTTTACACTGATCGATCAGAAAATGAAGTGACCAATCAAGTGTGAACTGATCGATCAATTGAGAATTGATTGATCGAATAGTAAGATTGATCGATCAAATTGGGGATTTGATCGATCAAATTTTATAAGCACTTATAGAATAGGAGGTCTGTTTTTCTGAAATTCTGACTTTTAAAAATTTTGATCGATCAAACATGGGGATTGATAATTGAGGAATCGATCGATCAATTAAGTGATTGATCAATCAATTTTGCCTCTCTTCTATGATGATGAGGGGTTGGTTTTGATCGATTAAATGAAGATTGATCGATCAGATTTCCTTTCTTTCTGTCTATCTAAGAGGAAGGCATCCGATCGATCAAATATGGAGTTGATCAATTAGATGTGAATCCGATCGATCAAATATGGAGATTGATTGATCGAATTCCCTGTTTTTGCTTATTTTAGTTTTCTGAGAAAAACACTGCTGGGTAGTATACCAAATTGTATCCTAACACTTCTGGCACTTAGTATACTATACGTATGGTCTAGGTCAAGATCAGGACATCTTAAAAAGCTTTGGATTTGCTTAGAAAGACTTGATCTGAGGTAGGGAAAATTCAACTTAACTTGTATCCGATTTTGACCATGATTTTCTAAGCATCTGTATCTGATTTCTTCTGTTTAAAAAGCTCTGTTATCTGATTCTATCATCTGTTTCTGCTATTTGATTCTGAGGTCCCTATATGTATTAATTTAAAGTTCATGTGACGAATCCCCTTGACATGGTAGGATATCCACGACCGGCACGGCAGAATATCCGTGTATCTAATTTTTAAACCCTCGACACAAGTTGCTCTCCTTTGTAGAGGCTTGATGCAATCTTCTGCAATTGTTCATTAAACGATGATGGTTGGGGTTACCCATCAACACACATCTGCCTACCATGTGCTATATTCACGGGGAGTTATTTAAGTATATAGAATTTAAGTAAATAACTACTATACGCATGTATCTGACGACTCTAAAATTAAAATTTATTTCTCATGAGTCTACATCTACTCTGTTTACTAAAAGTTCTGCATTCTAATTATTCTGCATATCTAATTTTCTGTCTCCATCTATTCAGTTTTGTATGTATTATTTGATATAATCATCTATTCTGAGTTATATTCTATAAATCATATTTTACAATTAAGATGCAAATTTCTTGAGTTTCTTCTATTGAGCTTAGATGGATAGCTCATCCTGATTTTAATATCATTGGTTCTGAGGCTAGAGCTCCCGGCACTGAGAGTGATCCCGATTATCAGCCAGAGCCGGAGGCTGAGGCAGAGGAGGAGGATACTGACACCTCTGCTGATGAGTTCTATTAGTAGCTTGGGTATTAATTTGTTTTGAGACCTGTACTTGTATTTTTGATTATCTGTGCGCCTGGTGGCCACCTTCCGTATTATTTACTATAGATGCTTTACTTGTATTTGTATACATTCTATATGAACCAATATCGGGAACCATTATTTTGAGTGATGGATGTCCATCACCAGTGGTTCTTCTTGGTTCCGTTTTGAGGATGTATATTCTTTTGATTTTACATATATGTATTATTTTATTCTCTTTCCTTTCTTTTAAAGCCTTATATGATGACTCGATCTGTCTTTTCTGATAGTGTCTGCTCTGATTGCCGCTAGACGAGCAGACACTCTTTGAATTTTCAAGAATCATCTAGTGTATGATCCAGATGACATGGGTTTTCGGGTGCAGAAATATGGGCTGTCACAGTTGGTATCAAAGACATAGGCTTTAGGTTGAACCACGGGTTCAGGTTGGATTGTTTTTACAATCTATGTACTGATAAATGTTGTTGTTTTCAGAATGACTGACCAGTATTATGGACCCAAGGTTCAGAGGTGGACGTAGTGGAGGAAGAAAAGGATAGAAAGAGGTTTCTTTACGAGAGATTCCCGATGTTACCTATACATCCAGGGGATTAGGGTTCCTAACGAATGAAAATGCGATTCCGGAAGGACCAAGAGGAGGATGAGGAGGTGGTGATAGCATAATGGAGCAGGTGTTGGAAGCTTTGGTTGCCAACGTAGCTCAACAGATTGCTACTCTAAATCAACAAACAGCTAGACCACCTCACCAACCTGGAGGCTTCGCTGAGTTTAGAAGAATGAGACCTCCTAATTTCTCAGGTCAGATAGACCCGATTGAAGTCGAGGGATGGATAGAGGATATGGAAAAGGTTTTTGAAGTGCTTTAATGCACTGATATAGAGAAGGTGCATTGGGCAACCTTCAAGCTAGATGGGGAAGCGGGGCCTTGGTGGAAATCAGTATCGAGGCACCATGAGAAAGAGCTTCCTAATGACCCTTGGACATGGGCTGAATTCGTAGAAACCTTCTACGATAAGTACTTTCCCAAGATAGTGAGGTATCAGTGGGAAGTGAAGTTTATCAAGTTGGAACAAGGGGCTATGACGGTGCGCGAGTATAGTGCCGAGTTTGATAGATTATAGCAGTTTACTCCGTAGCACGTGGCCATCGAGTCGATGCGAACTAGGAAGTTTCAGCTTAGCTTGAGGCCAAATATATAGAAAGAAGTGGCCCTATGAGAGCTAGAGACATATGCGGCGGTTATGGCTAAGGCTCTCATATTGGAGGAAGAAAATCAGAAGCAGTTCGCTTGGACTGACAGGCAAAATAAAGAGAGGTCATTTCTGTGACAGCCAGGATTTCCAAACCTAAAAATCTGTGACATCAAGATCATACTCTAGATGATTCCCAGAACAAACCAAGGAGTGTCTGCTCGTCTAGTGGAAATCAGAGCAGGCACCATCGTAAGAGGCAGTTCAAGTAATCATATAAGGATCTAAAAAGATATAAAGAAGATAAAAACAATATATATATGTGTAATAAAAGAATATACATCCTCAAAGAAGAACCATTGATGATAGATGCCCTTCACTCAAAATCAATGATTCCCAATGATGGTTCCTATAAGATGTATACAACAAAAAAATAAAAGTAAAAGTAACTACAAAGTTTAATACAAATATGGTGGCCACCAGGCACACATATAATCCAAAGTATGTCAGAACACAGATCCCAAGCAAAAACAACAAATACCCAAACTACGGATGGTACTCGTCAGAAGGGGTATCAATATCCTCCTCCTCCTTAGCCTCTGCCTCAGGCAGGTAGTCAGAATCACTCTCTGTACCAGGAGCACTATCCTCCGAACCTATGACAGAGAGTCAGGGGTGAGCTATCCATCTAAGTTCAGGAGAAGAAACTCAATTAAATTTGTATCTAAAAATAAAACGTGGTTGTAGAATATAACTCAGACAGATAATCAAGGCAGAGTACAGACAGAACTGGACAAATGCAGACAGATAATCAGATATGTAGAATAATCAGAATACAAAAATTTTAATGAACAGAGCAGATGCAAAAATTGTAAGAATCGACATAAATTACAGAGTTTTCAGGATGCTATACATACAGTATTTACATGACTTAAAATGGTATACTTAAGTAACTCCCGTGAATATAGCATTGGTAGCCAGATTTGGACCGATGCGTAATCCCAACCATCGTCGTTCATTGAAAAATTTCAGGAATATAACAATGCCTCATCTAAGGAGTGTAATTGTGTCAAGAGATTTCCAAAGCAGATGCATGATTGTGTCAGTCACGGATATACCGCCGAGTTGGTGGGATTCGTCAGATTATTAAACTTAAAATCACATGCATACTTATCATAATAACAGGAATCAGGTGACAGATATCAGATAGCAGGAATCAGATATGATGAAAATTTTCATACATATGCTAGACATGATTTAAAAAATGAAACAGAATATATATCAAAACACAAAAGTGATGAAACCATGAGATAAAAAATAAATGCAAGTTCGGTTTAATTTTCCCTACCTTAATCTCGGTGCCGTTCCAAAGAAATCCAAAGTTCCTATCCACGGCCTCCAACTCTTAGCCTACATCACACATATGATGATATATTAAAAACTGATCCTAATTACCCATTTCCGCCTCGAAACATTTGATTCAGAAGCTGGTTAAATCATAAAAGTTGTAGATCTCGTTGTCCTCTTTTCAATGCATTAAGAATTGCATCAATTGGAGTTAGGAGGAAAGAGTTTGGAGGCGAAAATGGGTTGATCATGCCTTGGGCCAAATTTGGGTGTCTACGGCTCCATTCAATTCATAAGTTAACACCATATGAAACTTTATGTTCCCAAAGAAGCGTCAGTGCTCCTTATTCTTATCGTTGGCACTTTCGTCAAAGCGTCAACGCTCTATTCGCCTCTTTCCCATCGCCATAACTATGACTTATGAATATCCATGTCAATAATCATGGAAAACCAATGTGCTATAATGATGGAAAATAAATAATCGCTGCAATAATGTCAAAAAATAAATAGCTAAATCCATCAGCCATCAATACTCATTTGGGGTAGTACAACCAAGGGTTAAAATATCGGATTTTCGATACGTATCGTCCTGAAGTTCAGGACGATACGTATCGCGTATTGTCTGATACATTGAATGTATCAGCGATACATTGAATGCATCGGTTCAATACATTTTTTTTTTATATAGTCCAGAGAACTACATCAGCCTAGGTAAGATATCGACTACATTATCTTCGTGAGATATTGATTTCCCCTCTTTTTTAATATATAGTTGGTAGATCAGGCTAGGTAAGATAGCGGCCGACATCATAAGGTAGCAGGCGCTATATTAGGATATCGGCCACTATCTTAGGATAGCGGACGTTATCTTACCGCTATTTTAAGATATCGGCTGCTAACATACCGCTATCTTAAAATAATAATAATAATAATTCTTTTTTTTATTTATTTATTTATTTATTTATTTTTATTTTTTTTAAAGTTAGCGGCCGCTAATATACCGCTATCTTAAAAAAAATAATAATAATAAAATTATTTTTTATATTTATTTTTTATTTTTTTAAATTAGCGACCGCTGCAGTATGTTAGCGGCCGCTAACTTAATTTTGCGTTATGTTAGCGAACGTTTTGATATATATATTTTTTTCAAAAAATTAAAAATCAAATTATCGGACGATAATTTGAAATTATCGCTCAATAATTTCAAAGTATCATCCGTATCGTCCGATACGGGCGATACATTGCCCGTATCGGACGATAATTACCCTATTTTTTAGGGGGTACGATACATAGGCAATGTATCGTACCGCCCAAGTCCAAAACCGATACGTATCGGGCGATACGTATCAGTATCGGATGATTTTTTAACCCATGAGTACAACAATAATGACTACAGCTATAGAGAAGTCACGATAGCTTGCTATTTAAAGGTTCAAAATGATTAGGAATTTTTCAAGTCACATCTCTCCTTTTCTTGTCGTTTTCTCTCCTCTCCTCTATTTTTCATCACCCTCTAGGACCAAAATGCAATGCAGCGATTTACGGAGGAGTCACCGGCTGAAGCGCCAGCGTTTCATCCGTAGTTACGATTGTTCGGTTTTTGACATCCACGACGATAACAAGTTGATTGTTGTTCCCGACCACAATGAGCATGTGGTTCCCCCTCCCCCGTCGAGGTGGCCGTCATTCCAGACGATGACGACCTTATTATAATGCTGGTGGAAGCTCCATCGGCTCCAGAACCGTAACTTCTTGGGGAGGACCCTTTCTTCTCTCGGCTCCAGAGCTAGTGTTGCGTCTCTCGACTCCAGAGCCAGCCGACCATGAGACATTTTCTCCTGACTCTTAGACTCAGCTGCAATGAAATTATTTTGAGGGTGTAATGAAATTATTTTATTGCTTAAATTTTAAAATAATGCTTTGACAAATGTTTCCTCTCATTCAAAGAAAAAATTGAATCAATTATAATTGTAGCCCAACCGTATTAAAAAATGAAATCAATCATTCAAATTAAGAATGAACATGTAAAAAAAAAGAAGAATAAATACAGAAAAGAATTACCATAGTCCATTAAATTTCAAAATAACGCTCGAACAAATTGGCGTTAGGCTTCATAAATGAAGTGGTGACTAAGGGCCCAACTTCATAAAGGAAACGCCAACACTTCTTAAACGAAGCGCCCACACTTCATATAAGAAGTGACATCGCTTCCAAAATGAAGCGATTGCGCTATAAATAAAATTGAGTCAGCATGACTCTGTGATACTACACTTTTCATCATCCCTTATTCTGTTTGGCTCTGTCGAGCGCTATCAGTCATCATCCGAAATCTTCTTATCGAAAAACTTGTGATTTTATGACCCAGCTCACCACACCCTTACACTTCATTTTCTGCTTCTTTGATTGTTCAATACTAACCTCCATTCTCGACTTAATTCTATCATTATTGCTTCACGTACCTTTGATGACACATTATACTACTTCTCACACTCTAATATTGGTACATCATACTACTTCTCACACTTTAATATTGGCATGTCCTTGCAATGATATTCCTTGGCTCGCCTGGGGGAGCCGCCCTAAGAGGCCACGATGCTAGTGCGTCTTTCATTCTCCTCTTCCCTTCTAATTGCCTCTATTCCTTCTAAGGATTTCATCACCCCTCCTAACGTGTAATCCACTAAATGAAGCTATTGTATCCCCAACTGAATTGACTTGAATCTGACTTCTCTCACCATCCATACTTTCGTCGTAGATACACAATTGGATTCCTCCTCACCAACCCCCGAATATATAGTATTATATCTAGCATCTTTTGTCCATCGAGATAGAATGCATTTAGATTGAATTTTGTCTACCTCTTTCTTGTAGTAAACATGAAATATATGAGAACACAACAAGCCCTCGATCTCGAAGTGCTTATAGTCACAAGTGGTTGAGGAATCTCTCCATTCGAAACGAGCTTTGAATGTTCGACCGATATTCTTCGTGCCATCCTCACAACTTCTACGCACTTCATGTGCTTTAATCGCCCCGGCTTCCTCTTCGGCCACCTTTTGAAACTTAAAAGAGGTAAACTTCCATATTCAATGTAGAATCTATCGAACATGATTCTCATATACATATTAGTGGCATGTCTCTCGATTGAATTTCCGAATAAGAGATCCAGTGTCATAGACATTGAGATGAAATCCTCTCTATTTTTTTTATCGTGACGTGATTGGATCGCAAGATCGTATTACTTGATAAAATCCATCAAACCTGTTTGGGTACTGACATAAGTATCGAATAAGAAATTTATACTTTCACCGCCATGCGTAGTGATCATACTAGCCCAAAAGGTATCACTCAAGTAGCATATAATCCATTTCTTTCTAAGACTATACATTTGTTTGAACCACACATTGTCTTGCAATTGAAACTCATTGATGAGTTCTACCGATCTTCTTTCAAAATCACCAACCGTATGACTGAACTTGCACTAATTGTACTTTTTGCCAAAATTCTCATACCTTAGCTTTAGCTGATAGAGATAGTTTAGTTTATTCCTCTCAATGTGTCATATGCAGAGGCGATGCACGATTTTCAGAAGGACTTCGGAGATGACCTTGCTCATCTCATTATATTGATCAGTGATAATTGCATTAGGTTGCTAGTCATATTTTAAACAACCATATGAGTGTTTCCTCCATCTCATTTGTGAGCAACGCACATCCAAATAGCATCGTCTGCTAATGATGGTTGACCCCTGTAAATGAGGTGAAATGTAGCAGCAATTTATTTATTTTGTAAGTAGTAACGAATACCACCACATCACTGAACTATTGATACACAATTTGTGACCTGTGATTAGCCCAAAATATACTTTTCATACAATATTTTTCATCTAATTTGGGTTTAAAGAAGAAATTATCTTCTTTATTCTGCCTATCAATAAAGGTTTTGATGACGGTCATCACATCAGATAAATGTTACTCTCCTTTCTTATCTTCTTTAGGTAATCCCGAATTTTTTGAGGGCTTACCGTCACACTAACTTCTCCATCCAAACTCGACAAAATAGTAGGAATCTTTGAAGGAGGAATGATCCTCTCAAATGCTCCTATCAAAGATTTATTTGTGTCACTCATCTTATTATGAGATCGTAATTCTTTCACCTTCGTAGGTGTAAATAACTGATCATTACACGACTCTCTAAATTTCATTACCTCTCACAACCTTTGCTCGTGAATCCTAATATTCAACTTTGCCTCACAACCGCATATGTTGTCTCTTGAACACTTTATATCGGCATGTAATTTTCGTTTGTCTTGTTGCTTGAAACATTCGAATGAACATATAAACTTTCTCTTTATAATTTTCCCCTTTTCCGATTTGTAAGTGTTACTTTTCCTAACATTGAAATCAACTTTCTTCGCGTATAAATTGTAGAAGTTATATGTCTCATCTTCAATTTGGAATTTCAGGCCAATATGTGGCTTCCATTCCTTACGGATATTCTCAGACTCGCCCTGTCCGATACTTCGACCCCACAATAATCCTATATTTCAATATCCCTATTGCAACCAAGTGAATCTCCTTCTAAAGAAACAATATTAGACGTGAGGTTTAAATCAACATCACGTAAATTAAATTTTCCAAATGAGTCCATTGCCACCTCTACATTAGAAGAAAAGATTGATAAACAAGGAAAAAATAAGGCGTAACGTTGCCACTTCCTCACCACCACACAATTGTCTCATTATTATCACGCCATCATTTTTTCTGTGAAGCGATTGCACCTGAATTCAAAAGCAGCATCGCTTCGTTACTGAGGTGCAATCGCCTCACAGGAAAAGCGATAGTGCTGCAATAATGAAGCGCAATCGCCTCACAGGAAAAGTGATGATGCTACAATAATGAGGCGCAATCACTTTACAGAAGAAGCAATTGTGCGGCAATGTTGAGGCATAATACCTTCATAGAAGAAGAGATGACACGACTATTTTGAGACGCAATCACTTCACTGAGGAAGTGATGGTGTGACTATGCTAAGGCGCAATCGCTTCACAGAAGCGTCTGTGTCGACGCCGATTTATATGTTTTGAATATTTTTAATTTTATGATTTATACCCTGTAAAGTCATCACCTATATTTAGTGATGAAACAAGTCATTTATATAAGCTCTTATAAAAATGACATTTTTCTATAGGTAGCAATTTTCACGTTATAGATCATAAAATTACAAGCTAAGTTGTACCCGCATAGAGCATAAATGCATCAACGATATCAACTCAACGCATACATTTGATTATTCACCATTTTTGAATGCCACAGAGAGAGAGAGAGAGAGATACCAAAGATGGAGGCAGATATGCGAAAGATGGAGGGAGAGAGATGTAGCGAGAGCGCATTTTTTGAATTTCTTTACTGCCCTAAAATGTGTCACTTTCAGACTTAACATTCCTTTTAGACTTTATATCTCGGCAGAGAAGCGCCGACACCTCATGAGAGAAAGCATTGACACCACTGGAGGGCCGGTGCCTTGATATAGAGGTGCCAACTCTTCGCTACCAAGGTGTAAAAAATAAGAAAAAAAACTTTTTTATTTTTTACACCTCGGCAGTGAAGCGCTGATACCTCAATTTCAAGGTGCCTCGATATAGAGGGTCATGAGTTCGAGATTTGTAAGCATTTACCTTGATACGGTAAATAATGAAGTATAAACTTTTGTTTGCCTATATATTTACAGCTACCTAAATGGGCCCTAGTACGGGTAGTTGTTTCGCAAGCCTTTAAAGCAAATCTCCCTTTAAAGCAAAATATCGTCCGATACCGATACGTATCGGTATCAGACTTGGACGATACGGTACATTCAATGTACTGTATCACCATTTTGTATGTAGATGCCCGAACGATATATTGAATGTATCGTCCGATATGTATCGGTTTTGAGCTCGGACGATACGTATCCGATACCCAAAATTTTGACCCATGCACCCCACTCTTCAACTGCCTTACTCGATGCTGCAATGAGGATGGGGCCAATGGGCTACTCCATACAGTAAAAGCCATATTTTAATGTTTCATGCGTCAAACATATCGGGGTCTCACATATAAAATAGGCCTGGGCCGGGACGGCCCAGCCATAGGGAAGGGGCCTTACCCTATCCGACCCTAAATTTTGAGGGTTTTTGTTGAAATACCTAAACCTTATCCTTGGATCTCAAAATTTAGTCCTTGCCCTAAGATTTAGGGTCGAACCGGGCAGGACATTTAAGGCCGGCCCAGCCCTTTGACAGGCTTAATAAATTAGTTTATGAAAAACCATTTTTTCCTATCAATTAAGTCAAAAGATGACTTCTACATATATCACGACCCCAAAAATCAAAGAAAAGTCAATTGGCTAAAATGCTATTCCATTTGTTGATCTTCTTATGGCGTCGGTTAGAGAGAGTAATAGATGAGATGGACCCCACTCATTAAGTCATTATGCGTCCACATGGAATCTATGACAACGGCCCATGTTACTCCGTCATGTGCCCAAGAGACAAGAAAATGGCTGTCATGAACTGTTCTCTCCAACACATAATTTGGATAAACTTATTCATCGAGAGTGGAGGTTATTAGTACAAGATATTAATTGAATTTAAAAAATTAATAAAATACCTCGTCGGTTGTCCTACCCGCTCTCTTTAATGCGTGCCGACCGGTTGTTTAGCAAGGCACCAATTGTAGGAGTTGCACCCTCTTACGCAAGATACGTTGTACGTACGTCCGCCCGCGTTCGCTTAAACAGTTTCCGGACCAACGCTCTCCAAGTGGCGAAACCCGTGCATGTTGGGGGCTCCTTCTAGTAATTTCGCAAAAATAAAAGAGGATGAGAGTCTATACTTTATATATATAAGCACATAGAAATTCTTGTCTTTCCAATATACGACTACAATTAGTAGCCTACTCTTGGGTTGTACGCTTGTACCAAAAATAAGAGGAACAAAACTTCAAAACACAAATTTTAAATATACTAAGGCTTCGCATGCTAACGTGGATTTGAATTTGGGGATTTTAAATTTAAGTATTTCAAATTCTAAATTTGAAATATTTGGATTTACAAATCTTTTGTTTGAATATTTAAACATTATTTTAAGATTTGGTCCAATGATTTATAAATACTTTATTTAATTATTTTTTTTATAAAAAAAATTTATATTTCATTGGTTTCTTTCATATATGTATGTAACTAGAGATGCAAGTTCGGTGTATCGAACCGAATCCAATTTTTTCGGTTTTCGGTACACCGAATTCCTCTAATACATAAACCGATCTAGAACCAAAATCGAATTTTTCAGTGTTAGATTTATTTTGGATTTAGGAAAAAAAATATCGAAAATGGGTACAACCAGTAATTTTTTTTTATTTAAACCAAAATCGAAGCAAACTGAACCGAACCAAATACCGAAAAATTTGGTTTCGGTACACTAAATTCCTCCAACACACAATCCATTCCCGAACCGAAACCGAATTTTTCGGGGTTCGGTTCAGTTTGCTTCGGTTTGGGTTCAAAAAAATATATATATAAAAAATTCGACAATGGGTGTAACCAGCAAATTCCTGATTGCACCAAGGGTGCACTATATAAAGGTTGGTTGCTACTACCAAAAATTAGCCGTTGCAGCCCAACGGCGACTGCAATGGCTAATTTTCTAGCCATTATAGTAACTACTTAAGCTTGGGTTGAGTCAGTTCTGATCTGATTCGGCCTGGTACCTGTTCAATTCGGTCCATTTACTATTGGTTCAACCCGGTTCGATTCGGTTTAATTCAGGTTGCCTCATGCCTAACCCAATCAGATCGATGAAGCTTAAAAATACTCGGCTCAGGCGAGTAGAGTATCAAGTCGAACCGTATCTATAATAGTATTGAGTAACAACTTTTTATTAACTAAACATAGTTAATTATATGTTGGTATAAGATTTAAATTTTCAAATAACGCCTAAAATACATTATCTATAAATTCATTTTTTTATAATTAAGTTATGGATTTCTAAATTCCGATAAATTTATCAAATTCAAATCCAAACATAAAAAGATGGACCTCAATAGTGGATTTGGATTTAGAAGATTCACATCCGCATATCAAATTCAAATCCAAACACAAATAGATGGACCTAAATAGTAGATTTGGATTTAGGAGATCCACATCCGCATCCACCTGTGGCTTAACATATATAGGCTACAGTGTTTAAAGGTAATGAAGACTAAAGATAATCCTCTTTTGGATTTTCTCCACAACCATTTGGATATTTTTTTCGTCCTTTCGCTGGGGTGATTCCTTTTTACTGTCTCTGGCGGGAGCCTAGTGTTTGTTGGCTTTGTTGCATCCTTCGGTGCTCTGGTGTCTGGCCTCCTCCCGATGCCTGGGTTTGACTTTCTTGTTATTTATTTCTGATAAATTTTTTATTTTAAGTTTTATGATCCATTAAAGACTTTCGCCATAAGGCTGGGTTGGTCTAACTTAGGGGTCTATTTTGGGGCGGGTCGGGCGCCAAATTTTAAATAGGCTAAAATGATAGGCTATAATAATTTCACTAATATTAACTAATATATATATAATGAAATAGACAATATTTTCAAGATTGCTGCAATTTACTGGGGGTATTCAATGATCAACGCCCCCCCTTTGCTTTTGATGCTAATTTCTTTTGTAAGGGAACTAGCAGAATTTTCTCTGGATTTCCAAAAACTTCGAAGACCTGTCTGCTAAAGCCCGAGGAAGATTTTTAGAGGATTATCTAGAGTTAATAAAATTAGATTAGTTTAGTTATTGATTCTCCCAAAACCTGAGTTTAGTGAGGGTGATGGCGATGCCCAAGTTCTCCTATATCTTTTCGTTTGGGGTGGCCTATGTGTTTCATTTTTTTTTTATTAATGAAAAGATTGCTTAACTTTTATATATATATATATATATATATATAAAAGTGAGAAGGGTATTTTGTTTAGATTCCTTCTTATCACTAAAGACAAAAGAGCTACTATTGATTTTTGGTTTCTTTAAATTCACCCACTGAATAGTTGAGTTTACCCACGCTGAAATACATGGGCTGCGTTGAATCAGACGATGGACATCGTTTATCTTCTCAATCTTTCGCATGATGACTCTTGAGATCATGTGAGTACTATCGGCAGATCAGTGTTTTATTTCACAAAACACACATCTTTGAAAAAGTGACCTGAATATCATGTGCATGCTCAAAATTGATCTTAAGGTTACTTTTTTGGGTGTGTCACATAAATTTCCACCGAAATTTTGGTGCCTTATGAAATTTTTTTTAAACTCAAAATTATCGACCAATAATTTGAACTTATCGGCCGATCATTTGCTAATGATCAAATTATCGGCCAATAATTTTGAGTTTTATTTTTTCGGCCGATAATTTTAGATTTAAAAAAAAACAAACTTTGGGCATCAAAATTTTGACCTGGACCACAAGATTTCGGCCGAAATTTCATCCGGGATTTTCGGCCGATATCCCGAAATTTTGGATAAAAAATCATGGCTTTCAAAAATACTCGGTCAATAATTTGAAGTTATCGACTAATAATTTGCTAATCATCAAATTATCAGTCGAAATCTTGTGATCCAGGCCGAAATTTTGGTGCCCAAATTGTCTTTTTTAAAAAACTCAAAATTATCGGCCTGCTAATTTGAAGTTATCAACCGAAATTTTGATCTATGACCCCAACTAAAATAAAGTGTTTATCGTTTGGGATCGAGGTGCCAAACTCGGTATCGGGTATCAATCCAGGGAGGACCGATACGAATCGGCTGATAAGCCCTTGTGAAAAAAAAAAATCAAGGTCTTAGCGCAAACCGATACATATCGGCTGATATGAGCTTGTATCAGCCGATACTGATATCAAGTTGGAGGACCAAGAAGTATCAGAACCGATACGTATCGGTTTATTGAAAAACCGATACGTATCGCCGTTATGTATCAGTATCGCCTAAGATGTCATACCTTACAACAAGGATCAAAATTTCCGACGAAACGAATCGGGTTCAAACCCCACCGAAATGTCAAGATTTTGACCGAAAATCCAAGACGATATTTCAGCCGAAATCTTGTGGTCCAGGCCAAAATTTCAATGCCAATTTTTTTTAAAAAAAACCCACAATTATCGGCCGATAATATATATGATGATTTAATATCGACCGATAATTTGATGATTAGCAAATCATCAGCAAATAACTTCAAATTATTGATCGGTATCGACTGATACAGGTCTGTATCGGTCAATACATATTGGTTTGTGCCGAGACCTTGCACTTTTATTTTTCTTTTAAAAAGGGCCAATACGTATCGGTCCTCCGTGGATCGATACCTAATGCCGATATCGAGTTTGCTACCTTCATCACAAATGATAAAGACTTCATTTTAGTTGGGGTCAAGGATCAAAATTTTGGTAACACATCGATTTGACCAAATAAAATCTTGAAATTTTCATCAAAATTGTGGCCTTCAAATTCACCGATAATTTGAAGTTATCAGTCGATAATTTGCTAATCAACAAATTATTGGCCAATATTTTAAAGGCCAATAATTTTTTGTTTTAAAACAAAAAAAAGAAAAGTATGAGCACCGAAACTTATGGCCCTACATTTTGATTGAAATTTCATCCAAGATATTCAAAGAAATTGAAATTTGATGAACATACCAGATTCGGTTTGTTAGCCAAATTATTGGCTAATATTTTGAAAGCTGATAATTTTTTGTTTTAAAACAAAACAAAAAAAAGTATGAGCACCGAAACTTCGGCCTGGCCCACCACATTTCGGTCGAAATTTCATCCGAGATGTTCAGCAGAAATTGCAAAATTTCAGTGAGCATACCAGATTCGGTTTGTTGGCCAAATTATTAGCTAATATTTTGAAGGCCGATAATTTTTTTGTTTTAAAACAAAAAAAATTATGAGCATCGAAACTTCGACCTGCCCCACTACATTTTGGCTGAAATTTCGTCTAGGATGTTCAGCCGAAATCCCGAAATTTTTGTGAACATACCGGATTTGGTTTCAGTCCTAACCAAACCGAAATTTCGGTGCCCAATAATTTTTTTTTTTAAATGCAAAAATATTTTTAAAATTTATATTATAACGATTCATTCTTCAAATAAACTACTCTCACGTGCATTTGCACGTGCAGGGTCCACTAGTATATATATATATATATATATATATATATATATATATATATATATATATATACCTTTATATAAAAGTGAGAAGGGCATCTAACTTTAGATTCCTTCCTATCACAAAAAGACAAAATAAGTAATAATCTTTGAAATTGTAAAAACAAAGCTATAAGATAAAATCTCTCCTTTTGGTAATTTGGTTTTTGGTTTTGAGTACCTTTAAATCCCCCTAATCCTTGGGTTCACCCATACTGAAACACATGGACTGCGTTGAATCAGACGATGGAGATCATTTATTTTCTCAATCTTTCACATAATGGATCTTCATATCATGGGCGTACTATCAAACGATCAGTGTTTTATTTCACGTGGCACACATCTCAGAAAAGTGACCTTAACATCAAGGGAATGCTTAAAATTGATTTTAAGGTCACTTTTTTTAGTGTACCAATGATTTTTTTCTTAACGCCCAAAATTATCGGCTGATAATTTGAAGTTATCGGCTGATCATTTGCTAATCAATTTGAAGTTATCAGCCGATCATTTGCTAATTATCAAATTATCGGCTGATAACTTCAAATTGTCGACCGATAATTTTTGAGTTTTTAAAAAAAAAAATATTTGGGCACCGAAATTTCGGCCCGGACCACATGATTTTGGGCAAAATTTTGTCGGGGATTTTCGACCGAAATCTCGAAATTTCAGTAGGGTTTGAAACTGATTTGTTTCGGCCGAAATTTTCATCCATGTTACAAGGTATGACATCCTGGGTGATACCGATACATAACAGCGATAAGTATCGGTTTTTCAATATATCGATCCGTATCGGTTCTGATACTTCTCGGTCCTCTAGTTCGGTATCGGTATCGCCTGATACAGTTCGTATCGGTTTGCGCCGAGACTTTGGATTTTTTTTTCACAAGGGCCGATATGTATCTGTATCGGCCAATTCGTATCGGTCATCCATGGACCGATACCGATACCGAGTTTTACACCTCGATCCCAAACGATTAACGCTTCATTTAAGTTGAGGTTAAGGATCAAAATTTCGGCTGAAACGCATCAGTTACGAATCCCATCAAAACGAAATCCCGAAATTTCTGGTAAAAAATCACGGCCTTCAAATTCTTGACTGATAATTTGAAGTTATCGGCTGATAATTTGCTAATCATCAAATTATCAACCGGGAATTTTGGTTCTAAAATATATATATATATATATATATATATATATATATATATATATATGGGCACCAAAATATTGGCCGACATTTCTTTCGGTATTTTCGATCGAAATCCCGAAATTTCGGTGAAAATACCATATTCGATTTCGGTCCCAACCGATATTTCGGTGCCCAATGATTCTTTTTTTTAAACCCAAAATTATCAGCCTTCAAATTATCGGCCAATAATTTGGGTTTTAAAAAATAAAATATTATATATATATATATATGGACACCGAAAGTTCGCCTTGGCCTACAATATTTCGGCCGAAATTTCATTCGGGATTTTCGGCCGAAATCTCGAAATTTCAGTGGCATTCGAAACCGATTCGTTCCCATTGAAATATTAGGATTTTGGCCGAAATTTTGATCCATGTTATGAGGTATGACATCCTTCGCGATACTGATACATAACAGCGATACGTATCGATTTTTCAACAAACCGATGCATATCAGTTCTGATACTTCCCGATCCTCCAACTCCGTATCGGTATTGACTGATACGGGCTCGTATTAGCCAATACGTATTAGGTTCGGCTGATACATATCGGGTTCGGCCGATATGTATTGGCTGATTCTTATTGGTCCTCCATAGACCGAAACCCGATACCGAGTTTGACACCTTGATCCCAAACGATAAAGACTTCATTTTACTTGGGGTCATGGATCAAAATTTTGGCCGAAACGCTTCGGTTTCGAACCCCACCGAAACGAAATCCTGAAATTTTCAGTCAAAAATCACGGCCTTCAAATTCTCGACCGATAATTTAAAGTTATAGGCTGAAATTTCGACCTGGCCCACAAGATTTTGGTCGAAATTTTGATCCATCCTCTAAGGTATGACATCTTGTGCGATACCAATGATATACGTGATCGGTTTTCAAAGAACCGATACGTATCGGTTCTAATATTCCGCGGTCCCCCAACAAGGTATTGGTATCCGTATCGGTTGATACAGGCCTGTATCGGTCGATCTGTATTGGGTATCGACCGATACATATCAATCTGAGCCGAGACCTTATGTTTTTATTTTTTTTTAAAAAGGGCCGAATTTCACACCTTCATCCAAAACGATAGACTTCATTTTAGTTGGGGTCTTGGATCAAAATTTCGGCTGAAACTCATCGGTTTCAAACCCTACCGAAATGAAATCCCGAAATTTTTGGCCAAAAATTGCGGCCTTCAAATTCTCAGCAGAAAATTTGAAGTAATTGGCCAATAATTTGCTAATCACCAATAATTATCAGCCAATATTTTGAAGGCCGATAATTTTGGGTTTTAAAGCAAAACAAAAAAATGTATGGGCACCGAAACTTTGACTTGACCCATCACTTTCGTTTAGGATTTTTGGCCAAAATCCCGAAAATTTGGTGAAAATATCGGATTTGGTTCCAACCAAAACCAAAATTTTCACCGAAATGTCAGTGCCCAATGATTTTTTTGTTAAATATAAAAAATATTTTGAAAATTTATATTATAACAATTTATTCTACAAATAAATAGCTTTCACGTGCATTGCACGTGCAGGGTCCACTAGTATATAGATATATATATAATGAAATATATACATACATATTTTAATTCAGGTAGGGTCAGGCCGGGCCAAACTAGCTCAATAGTATTGTAGGCTGCCGGGCTTTAATCTAAGTGCCCAATCCCGGCCGATTGAGGGCCCTAGTCTAAGAACATATAAGCGCAGGCAATGGCCTGGTTGGTTTTTACCTTAACCTTGCCCATTGAGAGCCCTAATCCTAAATTGAGATGTTTCTTAACATTTTTGAGAATTGCTAGAAATCTTATAATAGAATTAATAGGATCTTCTCGCATTCAAAAAGCGAAATTAAATGAAACTTTAGCATAACTTATACCGTAGACTTTTTCACGCGAAAATTTAGCTTTGAGCACGCTAAAAAAAATAGGACTATTAGCGGCACAAAAAACTGCCGCTATTAACAAAAAAACTTATTGTTTCAATAGAGATAGGACAAGTAGCGACAATTTTTTTTGTTAATAGCCGCAATTTTTGGTGCCGCTAATAGTCTTATTTTTTGTAGTGGCAATCTGAATAATAATCCGACAATCGATGATTTGATGGAGAACTTTCTCTTTCTTTGCACACCGAAGAGGAGATTGATTTCCTTTGAATTCTTCTAATTGAATTGATACGTATTGTAATATCCCTGGTATTTTTGACGTATTTTTTGTTTACCTCGGTAAGCGTGTCAGGAAAATATTGTGGAATATTTTTAGATTTTTGGTGAGCTAAGGTTATGATAAGAATAATGGCAAAAGGAAATTGTCGGAAGATGTGTGTAAGTCATGTAAGCGATGACTTACACAATAGCATTGGTGTTTGTGTTTAACACCGGATAACTTTTTAACTCAAGTGGATAAGTTACAAATAATAAAATCTAGATATTTATTTTGCTTAGCTTTTGGTTATAAGAGAGAGTGAAAGAGAAGTTACACTTCTCTCTCTCGTTGGAAATTAAGCCTTAAGCCTTGCCTCATTTGATCCCAGATCTAGGAAGCTTGGGAATTCCTCTCCCCATCTCAACCAATAGTTAACGTTGTATTTGAATTTGGATCAATTTGAACTATTGAAAGAGAAGAGAGATGTGGAGAGTGAGCAGTTCTATATAATTTTGTTGTGGCTGAGGCAGTCACAACCTCATTAGAATGATGAATTGTTTTGAAGATTTAAGCTATTGAACTTCGAAGATTTGTTCCGGTGCGTGTATTGATGTCACGGGATAAAGGATTAAGCGACAAGAGGTAGGCTTTTAAAACCTTCTTATGTCCCTTAAATTTTGTTTTGCTTAGAATAACATGTTGTGTGTATAAATAAGATCTGATGGCTGTGATTGAATTTGAAGAAAGAATTCGGACATGAAAAGTTAACAGCCACAGAACCAGAACAATTCGATGGTCGATTTTCAATTCGATGGACGAATTTGGAATTCGACCATCGATTTGAAAATCGACAGTCGAAATATGTTTTTTTGTGCCTGAAGCCAATTTGTGGAATTCGAGGGTCGATTTCCAATTCGATGGTCGAATTTGGAAATCGACCATCGAATTGAAAATCGAGGGTCGATTTTCTATGTTTTGTGACTGATGTGCAGTTTTGAAATTCGATGGTCGAATTCTGTCCTGTTTCTGGCATTTGAAAACTTTGTTGGATTTTTATCTGCAAACTTTTGGTTTGATTTTTGGGTTCTATATTAACACTAAGAGTGTTGATATATGTAGGTTTTGACTGTTGGGAGTCCTTGGTGAGGATTGCTTGTGCATGTTTTTGAAACTTCCTTGTTGAGGTAGGGGAACCTTGTATTTAAATTGCATCAAATTATAAGTATAGATTGTTTGATTATTTCAATTAAGAAGGATAAATTTTGGAAATTCTGTTGCACACAGCATAAATAAAACTCTGAATATATGACACAATCTGAAAATTTGGAAACCTTGTTATAACTAAGAATCTTTGTAATTCGAACCTCAGAACCTCAGTTAAGCTTTGAATCAGAACTTTGAATTAGAACTTTGAGAAATCAGTATATGATATGAATAATAAGCCTTGATATGTGATAGCATTTGCATTTGATTTAGGGTTCATAAGTACGATGCCCTAGATTCTACCAACCGTGTTGACGGTATTATGTTGGCGCAAGTTTCCCTCATAGCGTAGGGGCTTGTTGCACTTTCGAAATGGGTTCATGAATGACGATGGTCAGTAGGGTTTTCCCATCGGTCACGTAGTCCGCTCTCATGCTATAGGAAATTTGGGAGATAAAATTAAGTTATAAATTTAAGACAAGAAGCATGCTAAATCAGAACATTTTTGAACACTTTAGATTATATTATCAGTTTTGACTCAGGATTAGAATTGGAGATTTACTTTGAAAAGCATCATTGAAAAATCATATTTGATCCAATTCCGTCTTTTGAAAACCTTTACTTATAAAGAAATGCAAATAGATCTGTTTCCTCTATTGAGCTTGGTTGTTAGCTCACCCTCGACTATACGTCACAGGTGCTGAGACTGACCTTGGGTCAGAGGATCTGGAGGACTCCGATTATATTCCCGAGGAGGAATCGGACTTACCAGCTAAGGAGTTCTTTTCGAGATTTTAGATCCTGTATTTTTTGGTATTTTTGTCTGGATATTATTTTGGAATATTGAGCCCTAGGCTATTATTTTGGTTATTTTGATATCACTCGAGGAACCATTATTGTGAACCTCTATTTTAGGTGATCGGATTGGCCATCACCGGTGGTTCTTTTTTGTTCCTCACAATGATATAATTAATTTTGTTATATGAAGCTTTTGTTTTGGATTCCTACATGTTTGTCTCTGTCTTTAGATCTTTGTATATGTTGTCGGCTTCTGTTTGTTACGGCTTATTGAGAAATCAATAAGTTGATGAACCGGCCTTTCCTATACCTTAGGGATTGGAAAAGTCGGGTCGTCACAGTTGGTATCAGAGCATACTCTAGGTTCAGAGTCTTAGGACTAAGGGTTGGATTGTTTTTAACAATCAATACTGATCTATTGTTATTGTTTTTTAACAATGACAGATCAGCATGCCTCCACGTTTTAGAGGCAGAGGCCGAGGTATAGAGGGACCTCGTACGGCTCGCATCGAAGAAATAGATGAGGGCGTAGGCACCTCATATGGCAGAGGGAGATCTGCATCTGACCCTAATGCAGATCCGTTGGGAGCTGCTGGACCTGACAGAGGAAATGTAGACAAGGTGTTGGCAGCCTTGGCTACTAACATGGCTCAACAGACTGCTGCCATAGACCGACAGACAGAGATGCTGGCAGCCAGACATCAGCCAGGAGGATTCGCAGAGTTTAGGAGGATGAGACCTCCTACATTCTCAGGGCAGACGGATCCTATGGAAGCCGAGGTATGGCTGGATGAGATTGAGAAAATATTTGAAGTGCTGTAGTGTACCGACGTCGAGAAAGTACGCTGGGCATCTTTCAAACTTTTGGGCGAGGCCAGCCCGTGGTGGAAGTCTGTTTCCCGGATGAGAGAGCAGGACTACCCCAATACTCCATGGACTTGGGCAGAGTTCGTGGAGACGTTCAACGATCAGTACTTTCCGAAGATCGTACGTAATCAGTGGAAGGTCCAATTTATTGAGTTGAAACAGAATAAGATGTCGGTGCGCGAGTATGGCGCAGAATTTGATAGACTTTCTCGATTTACACCCTTACACGTGGCCACTGAGCTGATGAGAGCTCAGAAATTTTAGAGAGGTTTGAGGCCGAACATTCAGGAGAGGGTGTCGATGTGGGAAATGGAGACGTATGCGGGTGTCATGTCCAAGGCCCTCATTGCAGAGGAAGACATTCAAAAGCGATTTGAGGCGAGAGCAGGGAATAAAATCGTTTGGCGAGACGCAAGTGAACAAAAAGCGGAGGTTCTCTAAACCTCCTCCCTACCCTAGTCAGCCATCATATTCTAGACCGGCTGTTGCTTCAGGATCAGTGACGTCTTCCTATCAGAGACCGCAGAGTTCGTCACCAGGGCGACCTTTCAGAGCCGGGAGCACTACTGCGAGTGGAGCTTGGCTCGTGGCTCGGACGAGAGGATCACCACCTCTGCTTTCTACCCCAATCTGTGCAAGATGTGGGAAACCACATAAGACAGAGGATTGCAGACGGAACACTGGGGCATGCTTTAGGTGTGGACAGGTTGGTCACATGATTAAGGACTGTCCTGCTGTTGAGAAAGGACGGACTATGACACTCTCTACGCAAAAGTCGACACGACCTACAATTCAAGGTCGGGCTTATGCGGTGACTGCACAAGATGCCCAAACGTCGAATGACATAATTCAAGGTATCATTAAAGTTGAGATGTCATTTATGCATTGATTCTATTATTTATTGTTCAAATTCAAATTCAAGTCATTTATGTTAAACCACATTGGAATGATTGCATATAATTAACAAACTTTTTAACTAAAGGTACCCTTATGATGAGTCGTCGAGACGACTTGGATAAAATTGAAGCACGAGTACTTATAGACCCTGGGTCTATACACTCGTTTATTACTCCTTCCTTCTCAGAGAAGTTGGGTATTAATCCTGAACCCCTTGCTTTCATTCTGGATGTGAAGATTCCTACGGGAAGTTCAGTATGTACTGATACAACATGTCAGTCAGTCATCGTGATGATTGATGAGCACGAGACAGTGACCGACATGATTACGTTGAGCATGGAAGGGTTCGACGTCATTCTTGGAATGGATTGGTTGGCAGCTTATCACTCGAGCGTGGACTGTTTGCGGAAGATAGTGACCTTCCGACCGCCAAAGCGAAAATCCTTCCGATTCTGTGGAGTTAAATCCAAGGTTGCGCCGTTGGTTTCAGCCATTAAAGCCGAGCGCATGATGAAATATGGTTGCAGTGGGTATCTGGCCTACTTGCAAGATTCTACAGAGAAGAAAAATGACTTGGCTCTTATCAAGGTGGTTAGCGATTGTCCTGATGTCTTTCCAGAGGACTTGCCTGGATTACCACCTGACCGAGAGATTGAATTCGCGATTGAGCTAGCGCCAGGTATCAAACCGTTATCTAAAGCTCCATATCGGATGGCGCCTGCTGAGTTGAAAGAACTTAAGGAACAGCTTCAGGAGCTGTTAGACAAAGGCTTTATTCGACCGAGTGTTTCCCCTTGGGGTGCACCAGTTCTTTTTGTGAAAAAGAAGGATGGATCGATGCGTCTGTGTATCGATTATAGGCAGCTCAACAAGATGACGATTAAGAATTGTTATCCTCTTCCATGGATAGATGACTTATTTGATCAGTTGCAAGGTGCAAAGTTCTTTTCGAAGATTGATTTGAGGTCAGGCTATCACCAGCTCAAGATCAAAGCAGAAGATATATCAAAGACTGCGTTTCGGGCGCGTTATGGCCACTATGATTTTTTAGTGATGCCGTTTGGATTGACGAATGCGCCTACATCTTTCATGGATCGGATGAACAGGGTGTTCAAACCACATCTTGATAAATCTATGGTAGTTTTCGTAGATGACATCCTCATCTACTCGAAAACCAGAGAGGAGGATGTGCAGCATCTGAAGATGGCTCTTCAAACACTCAGGGACCAGCAGTTGTATGCCAAACTCAGTAAGTGTGAGTTTTGGCTTGAGCAGGTTAGTTTCTTGGGCCACGTAGTCTCTGAAGCGGGTATCTCAGTGGATCCTACAAAGATAGATTTTGTGGTGACATGAGAACAACCTACGACAGTTGTAGAGGTCCGAAGTTTCCTTGGTTTGGCAGGGTACTATCGGCGATTTGTCGAGGGTTTCTCGAAGATATCGGGTCCACTTACACAGCTCACTTGAAAGAATGCGAAGTTTGATTGGACAGAGCAGTGCGAGTAGAGCTTTCAGGAGCTAAAGCGTCGCTTGACAACGGTACCAGTACTTGCTATACCTTCTGGCAGTGGAGGTTTCACAGTATATAGTGATGCTTCTTATGGCGGATTAGGCTGTGTGCTTAATCAACAAGAGCGGGTCATTGCGTATAGTTCTAGGCAGTTGAAGGACCATGAAAGAAACTATCTGATGCATGACTTAGAGCTAGCAGCAGTTATATTCACCTTGAAGATCTGGCGACATTACCTCTACGGTGAAATCTTTGATATATTCACCGATCACAAGAGTCTCAAGTACCTCTTCACTCAAAAGGACTTGAATATGAGGCAGCAACGATGGATGGAGTTCTTGAAGGACTATGATTGCTCGATTCAGTACCATCCAGGAAAGGCAAATGTCGTTGCTGATGCTCTTAGTAGGAGGTCTTCAGCACAATTGTCACATCTTGTTAGCCGGATTCAGAGATGGAAGCTTTTGGAGGATATGGCTTTGGGCAGCTCACGGTTCAATGTCAAAGGCTCGGGAGCATTGATGGCTACACTTGTACTACGCCCTACGCTCTTTGAGAATATTAGGAAGCTTCAGATGACCGATGATGAGCTGATGGCAATTCGACTAGATGTCGAGAATGGCAGCAAGAAGGATTTCTCTATATGAACCGATGGGACCTTGTTGTTTCACGACCGTGTATGCGTACCGTCGAGTACAGAACTTCGGGACACCATTCTGGAAGAGGCTCACAAATCCATGTATGCCATACATCCTGGTAGCACCAAGATGTATCAGGACTTGATGAAGAGTTTCTGGTGGCGAGGTTTGAAATGCGACATCGTTGAGTACGTATTGCGGTGCTTGGTTTGTCAACAGGTTAAGGTTGATCATCAGAATCCTGCAGGCCTATTGTAGCCTTTGCCTGTGCCTGAGTGGAAATGGGAAGCTATTTCAATGGATTTCATACTCGGGTTGCCGAAAACACTGAGGAAGAACAATGCCATCTGGGCCATTGTAGATCGGCTAACTAAGTCTGGTCATTTCTTGCCATATAATACCACATATACAGCCAGTAGACTTTCAGAGTTATACCTGAAGGAAATTGTTAGACTGCATGGGATACCGGCTAGTATTGTGTCTGATCGAGACCCGTTGTTTACTTCACACTTTTGGCAGAGATTTCAGGAGGGCATGGGTTCTCGTCTTGACTTTAGTTCGACGTTTCACCCACAGACGGATGACCAGATTGAGCGCGTGAACCAGATCATTGAGGACATGTTGAGAGCATGTATGTTGGATTTTCACGGCTCATGGGACCAACACTTGCCTCTGATCAAGTTCGCCTACAACAATAGCTTTCAGGCTAGCATTGGTATGGCTCCGTTCGAGGCTTTATATGGACGGCGGTGTCGATCACCGTTGAACTGGGAAGAAGTGGGTGAGAAGCTCATTATTGGACCCGAGATAGTTGAGCGCACGACCGAGACGGTTCCGTTGATACGCGAGGGACTACGAGTAGCTTAGAGTCGTCAGAAGAGCTACACCGATCTCAAATGGAGACACGTGGATTTTCAGGTAGCTTTTGATATGTATATGTGTATTTCTTCACTTGGTATAAATTCCATGTGAAATTGGCACTAATACTCGATTTTTCAGGTCGGCGAGAATGTCTTTGTTCAGATTTCGCCTACGAAGGGCGTTATGCGGTTCGAAAAATGAGGGAAGCTGAGTCCTCGGTACGTTGGGCCTTTTGAGATATTAGGCCGAGTCGGAGAGGTTGCATATCGTGTGGTGCTACCGCCACAATTATCTGGCATGCACAATGTCTTCCATGTATCGATGCTGCGTCGATACATTTGTGACCCGACTCATGTGCTTGATTACCAACCCATCGAGCTTCAGGATGGTTTGAAGGTGATCGAGGACCCGATTCATATTTTGGATCGCAAGGAGCAAATCCTACGCACTAAGAGGATTCCTTTGGTTCTCGTGCAGTGGCGGAATCATACACCTGAGGAAGCCACTTGGGAGCGTGAAGCTGAGCTCCGAGACCAATTTCCGAGCCTTTTTGATTGATTCTGTTGACAAATTGTATATGGGATATTTTGTATTTTGACTTTTTAGTATGTAACTTGTTTTATATTTATACAAATTATGGTGAGATATTTTTGGCAGTTCAATGTCTATTCCTGATTGTGCCTGTTTAAAGGTCTCTACATTATGGAAAATTCGATAATTTTGGGCCTAAACCTGGTATGCTCCACACTACTGGCCATGTGAAATAAATTTGGGCCTATAGTTAACTACTTCCTTAACTTTCACGGAGCCATTTGGACTTGATACTGCTTTCTTAGTCCAATATATATATTATTTCGTACCTGTTTAACAGTTGTTTCTTTTCTGTTACGTTATGGAAAACCAGAAAATTTTGCGAGTCCGACCAGACCCGGACTTGTTATATTTTTCCAAATGGCTATGTGAAATAGTTTGGCCAAAATTGTTTAGCTTTTTCTTTAACTTTTCTATGCCAATTTCGGCTATGATATTGCGGTCATGGTCAGATAAGGTGATGCGAATGAAATGGAATCAAAGAAGGTCCATTTAGACCCAAAGATATGGTTTGAATTTCAAAAATTTCAAAAATTTTTAAAGGCCACAGGTGTAACAAAATTCGACTGTCGAAAATGGATTTCGATGGTCGAATTTTCATAAAAAGTCACAGGCAACTTTAAGCGAAAAAAAAAAAAAAAAAACATGGGCCTGAGACTATTCTGAGGAAATCGACTGTTGATTTTGAAATCGACCATCGATTTTGAAGTCGATGATCGAATTTCTCGATTTAAGTGTGGGGTTTTAAATTGTTTTGTCATTTCCGGTTTGCAGCTTTGAGGGTTTTGAGCTTAGGGTTTTGGGGTGATTTGGCGATTTGGGGCTTCCTCTTCATTTTTGGCCACAATCCAAGGGGGAATCCACTGCATTATACAAGAGGATTGGATTTCAATCATTGGAAACCCGATTTGGGGCTCTTCACACGGTAACCCTTGCTCCATTTCTCTTGTGAATCTCTGTTTTTCTTGCAATCTGTGGAGAATATTTTTTTTGGTTCTATGGGGCCTAAGAAGCAAACCCCCATTCGAAATCCAACCTCCAAGAGACCAACTTCTAAAGCTGCGTCTACTAGCCGATCTAAATAGCCCGAGGAGCCACCTCAGTTGGCTCCACCACCCCCAGAGCCCATACCACCCTCTGTTTCTCCAATGCCTGAACAACCCAATGAATTTTGGAGCATTAAAGGCTTCACCACTGAGTATATTTTTCACCCGGAGTTGTTTGATCAGCAAACAACCACTCAATGGGCGGGTGAATACCTCGAAAAAGCCCAGTTGACCTCCCTGTGCACCTCGTTTAGTGATCACTTTTATCCCCGTCTCGTGCGCCTGTTTTATCAGCATATGCGCCGCGAGGACGGGAAGAAAATTTACACGGAAATTGATGGCCGAGATTATACATTTGATCTCGACAACATGGCTGTGGCACTGCGCTGCCCTTTAAATCACTCCAAAACCACGGGGTTAGGTCCTCCTTTCCCCAAACCAGTCCGCTTTGAGGACGTGATTGCCCAAATGACGCAAGGTCGTCATGGGCCCGATAAATCCATTGTCACGGTCCATATGCCGGAGTCAATGTGGATATTGGACAAAATTTTAAAGGCCACCCTTTACTCCTTTGGTCATCAGTCCGAGCGCACAGGTCCCCTACAACAGATTTTATTTGCTGCTTATAAGGAGCACTGGTTTAGTGCTCTTGCAGTCCTTTTAAAGGGCATTGTAAAGGCACGGGAGAAAATGGGTAAACATGTGAAGAAATCGATGAAGAGTATGCCATATGCTCGATTAATTTCGGTGATGATTGAGAACTACCGAGCGGGCCCCGCATATGACATCCCTCCTACCAAACCCAAATCCACCGCAGGTCGAAAAATGTATAACCTAGTCAATTGGGGTCAAACCTATAGTCGACTTGCGAAGACTCCTAAAGACGCAGCGGTACCTGATGCAGCAGCTAGCGATGATGATGAGGACCCTACTCATTCTGCCCCTGACACTGCTGCCCCTGCACCTCCTCAGCCCCCACAGAGCGACATCCTTATGCTCTCAGAGTTCACACGACAGATGACCGCCATGAGTCACCAGATCTCCGAGCTCACCCAGCATACCAGCTCTATGCGTCAGGAGTTGGATGTGCATGGCGGCGCTCTCTCTTATTTGATGCAGCACGCGTTTCCCGAGGATTACACTGCCTATATGGCCGACATACGTGCTTCAGTATATCGCCCTTCGACATCAGGCGCTGGTACTAGTATGCCTCCTACAGCCGGAGAGGACGCGGGTGACGGTGTTGGTGAGCGCATTGATGATCCGGATCAGGCGGGTCCATCTACGGCGAGGGATTTTTGAGTATTACTTTGGGGTGGCTATGATTTTGGATTTTATGGGTCTGTATTTATTTTTCCAGCATGGATTATTTAGGACCTGGTGGTCCTTCTTTTTGGTTATCTTTTATATTTCTGTTTTGGATGGGCTTTGGATACTCTGTTTATTTCTTTTTGTATATCGTTGCTTTGGATATTTGTTATTATCTCTATGGGTTTTTGCTATCAGTGTGGGTTTTCTTCTTTTGTACATCTGTCCTATCTCTATATGGTTTGGATTTTTGTTTGTTCTGTCGACTTGTACTCTATGTAGCTTTTGTTCTTTTCGTTGCGATGGTAGGTTTTTGTTATCGTTATGGCTTTCATGCGTCACTGTGCATCGGTCTCTCGGCACGTGACACTTGGGGTGTGGGCATCCATGTACGGATGCAATCTACTATAGCCTTTTGATGCCACATGCAGTACATCCATGTTACTATGGATCCCATCCCTTGGCTTGCGTGCCCTGCGGGATCGAAACACGGTGGCCTATGTTTTTCTTTTCTTTTGTTGTATGGTGTTTGTTGCATTCAATTTTCGGGGACGAAAATTCCTAAGGAGGGGTGAATGTAATATCCCTGATATTTTTGACGTATTTTTCATTTACCTCGATAAGCGTGTCAGGAAAATATTATAGAATATTTTTAGATTTTTGGTGAGCTAAGGTTATGATAAGAATAATGGCAAAAGGAAATTGTCGGAAGATGTGTGTAAGTCATGTAAGCGATGACTTACACAATAGCATTGGTGTTTGTGTTTAACACCGGATAACTTTTTAACTCAAGTGGATAAGTTACAAATAATAAAATCTAGATATTTCTTTTGCTTAGCTTTTGGTTATAAGGGAGAGTGAAAGAGAAGTTACACTTCTCTCTCTCGTTGGAAATTAAGCCTTAAGCCTTGCCTCATTTGATCTCAGATCTAGGAAGCTTGGGAATTCCTCTCCCCATCTCAACCAATAGTTAACCTTGTATTTGAATTCGGATCAGTTTGAACTATTGAAAGAGAAGAGAGACGTGGAGAGTGAGCAGTTCTATATAATTTTGTTGTGGCTGAGGCAGTCACAACCTCATTAGAATGATGAATTGTTTTGAAGATTTAAGCCGTTGAACTTCGAAGATTTGTTCCGGTGCGTGTATTGGTGCCACGGGATAAAGGATTAAGCGACAAGAGGTAGGCTTTTAAAACCTTCTTATGTCCCTTAAATTTTGTTTTGCTTAGAATAACATGTTGTGTGTATAAATAAGATCTGATGGCTGTGATTGAATGAGAAGAAAGAATTCGGACATAAAAAGTTAACAGCCACAGAACCAGAACAATTCGATGGTCGAATTTGGAATTCGACCATCGATTTGAAAATCGACAGTCGAAATATGTTTTTTTGTGCCTGAAGCCAATTTGTGGAATTCGAGGGTCGATTTCCAATTCGATGGTCGAATTTGGAAATCGACCATCGAATTGAAAATCGATGGTCGATTTTCTATGTTTTGTGACTGATGTGCAGTTTTGAAATTCGATGGTCGAATTTTGTCCTGTTTCTGGCATTTGAAAACTTTGTTGGATTTTTATCTGCAAACTTTTGGTTTGATTTTTGGGTTCTATATTAACACTAAGAGTGTTGATATATGTAGGTTTTGACTATTGGGAGTCCTTGGTGAGGACTGCTTGTGCATGTTTTTGAAACTTCCTTGTTGAGGTAGGGGAACCTTGTATTTAAATTGCATCAAATTATAAGTATAGATTGTTTGATTATTTCAATTAAGAAGGATAAATTTTGTAAATTCTGTTGCACACAACATAAATAAAACTCTGAATATATGACACAATCTGAAAATTTGGAAATCTTGTTATAACTAAGAATCTTTGTAATTCGAACCTCAGAACCTCAGTTAAGCTTTGAATCAGAACTTTGAATTAGAACTTTGAGAAATCAGTATATGATATGAATAATAAGCCTTGATATGTGATAGCATTTGCATTTGATTTAGGGTTCATAAGTACGATGCCCTAGATTCTACCAATCGTGTTGACGGTATTACTTTGGTGCAAGTTTCCCTCATAGCTTAGGGGCTTGTTGCACTTTCGAAATGGGTTCATGAACGACGATGGTCAGTAGGGTTTTCCCATCGGTCACGTAGTCCGCTCTCATGCTATAGGAAATTTGGGAGATAAAATTAAGTTATAAATTTAAGACAAGAAGCATGCTAAATCAGAACATTTTTGAACACTTTAGATTATATTATCAATTTTGACTCAGGATTAGAACTGGAGATTTACTTTGAAAAGCATCATTGAAAAATCATATTTGATCCAATTCCGTCTTTTGAAAACCTTTACTTATAAAGAAATGCAAATAGATCTGTTTCCTCTATTGAGCTTGGTTGTTAGCTCACCCTCGATTATACGTCACAGGTGCTGAGACTGACCTTGGGTCAGAGGGTCTGGAGGACTCCGATTATATTCCCGAGGAGGAATCGGACTTACCAGCTGAGGAGTTCTTTCCGTGATTTTAGATCCTGTATTTTTGGGTATTTTTGTCTGGATATTATTTTGGAATATTGAGCCCTAGGCTATTATTTTGGTTATTTTGATATCACTCGAGGAATCATTATTGTGAACCTCTATTTTAGGTGATCGGATTGGCCATCACCGGTGGTTCTTTTTTATTCCTCACTATGATATAATTAATTTTGTTATATGAAGCTTTTGTTTTGGATTACTACATGTTTGTCTCTGTCTTTAGATCTTTGTATATGTTGCCGGCTTCTGTTTGTTATGGCTTATTGAGAAATCAATAAGTTGATGAACCGGCCTTTCCTATACCTTAGGGATTGGAAAAGTCGGGTCGTCACACGTATATTGTGTACAGAAAGAGAGACTCTACATCTCTTTAAATAGACACTACAAAAAATAAGACTATTAGCGACAATTTTTGGCAATCAAAAATCATCGCTATTAACAAAAAGGTTATTAAAGACTATTAGTAGCAAGGGTATTAGCGATAGTTTTTTTGCTAATAATGATAGTTTTTGGCTGCCGATAATAGTCTTAGTTTTTGTAAGGTTAGTCAACTAAGTTAGAAACTTGCCCATTAAGGAATCTAACGGTTACACTATAAAAAATAAGACTATTAGCGACAATTTTTTGAAGCAAAAAACTGCTGCTATTAATAAAAAACCTATTAAGACTATTAGCGGCAAGGGTATTAGCGACAGTTTTTTATTAATAGCGATAGTTTTTTGCTGCCGCTAATAGTCTTGTTTTTTGTAGTGTTAGGATTACCACACTTATGTTAGGATGAAATCACAACCCTTGATATAACTGGAAACTTCTAGTTTGATAGTATAACATCTGTCCCTCGACCTCTGTGTTGGTCAAACTGTTGACTAAATAGTAGTGACACCTGACTGTACCAGGTGACTACCTGAGGCTAGGTCTGTCAAAATCCTTGAGGCACCCACCTTAAAATAATATAAAAGTTGTTATTACTAGTGGCACCCATAGGGCACCTCATTTAATGGAATGGATGTGTTAGAAAATGAGTAAACCATACACCACATCTTATGCCCCAGAATTAGCTTGGATTATTGCATTGACAAAACTTGACCCGAGGTTTGACCCGAATTGGGCCTGAACCTTGGAGGTGATGAGAAGATCATCACCAATGGATCAGATTCTAGAATTAATTACCATATTTATAGATATATCGAGTCAAGGATTGACCCCTAAAATGAAAGTTTTGAGATGTGTTAACACATAGAGTTATGTATTTGTGCTTTTCACTAAGGAGTGGCATTTCTTGTAAATAAGCCTAAAGTCCAAGGGCATTAGTCAAATAAATACTAATTTTTTATCATTAGAAAATTAGGATTTACAAATCTCTAGCAAATCTTGGCCATTGGTTAATTTGACTAAGGTTTGACCCATCTTACACCACCCATTTTACATTGGGAAAAATCTAAGGTATAAACTGCACTATGTTGCATGCACCACAAGATTAGAAAGAACTTCGATGTTCATAAGGTTTAAAGAGTTTTGAAGACCGCAAAAGACACAAGTTGGAATGAGTGTTTGGTGTGGAAGAGAGTCAAAGGGGAGACCCCTTGGGTGCATGGAATCTTTCGAGGAGAGTGAGAGTGCTTTGGAAATGTGGAGAGTTGGTCTTGGGAAGGAAGGTGTGCCACATGGCACCATTGTGTTGCCCCTTGTCCCCCCATCCCTTGCAAAAACCGGTTCCCATAGGTGACTCCTCATTTTCAAACCAACTTCCATTTTCTTCCTCTCTTCTGTTTAAACCTCCATTAGAGCCCTAGCTTCTAGAACATATATCCAACCATCAAATCTTACATCTAGCACCACCACTTTACTCCCCACAACTCTAGTCTCACATATATTTGTTTGGGCTTCATCTTAGCCCTTTTAACCACAAGAATTGAAGCAAAACAGCAAGGAAGAAGGAGCCAAGCAAAGTAAAGTCTTGGTCTACCCTTTGTCTAGATTTCTATTCTTGTATTAAAATTTTACCATAATTCTTTAATTTTCTTTTCACTTTGGATGACTGAAATTCTGAGATGACCATGTCCACACATGAGACCAGCATATGGGAGACCATGGTTGTGATCTACAAGATTACATAAAGTCATCCAATGTTCTATGATGACTATATAGGCATAGGCCACTAGCTATATAGGCCTAGCTAGGCCACTAGATTATAGTATCTTTGAGGTTTTTCTTGTAGTCTTCATGGTTGAGCTTGATTTTATTTTAGTACTATGAAAAAAAATTTGGAATGGTGTATAGACTTGAGAAAGGAGTGGCCACGCATGTGATCTTTGTGTCCATAGAAGGTCATCCAATGTTTTAGATTGGCCCAAAGGGGTCAAATCAAGCTATTTTTACCTCTTTCCTTGGATTTTCTTGTATTTTATGAAAAAAAATATAGGATTTTATATAGAGGATTTAAATTTTTTGGAATGGAGTAATGACCTGAGATGTTGGATGCCATGCATGTGATCTTTGTGTCCATGCAAGGCCATCCAATGGTCTAGATTAACCAAAAAAGTCAAATCATGGAGAATTTGCATTTTATAGTGTTTTGATAAAATAAAAGGATTTTTAAATTTAGAACCTCAAATATTTTGGTCACACAATGGATCAATGACCTGGGATGCTAAGCTTGTGATTTTGATGATCATGCAAGGCCATCCCATGGTCATGATGTGGTCAACTTTGACCACTATATATCAAAGTATAGAAAAATTGGTCTTTTTTTATTTTTCTTGATCATACCATGCATTTTGAAATAAATGATTCTTATGGATGGATAATATAGGAAGTATAGGTCATAATTATTAGTTTGTGATCTCTGGGATTCACCTTAATGTTTACGGATTTCTAGGTCAAATACTGGTCAAAGATGCATCTCTACACTAGGTATAGTATAGAATTGATGGATGTTATTTTCATGTATAGATTACCCATAGAATTTATGATTTGATATTTGATGCATTTTCATAAAATATTCATGTGAGATCTCATATTTTTATTTATCATGTATTGGTTTAATCATGACTAACATGTATGATTCTAGATCACTTAATTTCTAGAATAGTTATATGTAATCTAGTATGAAATTATTGCCTTATTTCTATGAGATTAGAATAAATCTTTGATATGATTAAGTGGCTGGAATATATTGAGATTTACATGGTCACATCTAAAAAAATGTTAGTTCATTTATTAATTTTGATGAATGCCCAATCGGATGGTCCCGATTGATTGTTTGAAACTTGCTTGATTTGCTAGGATTTCTTGATAAAGATGCTTAGAGCTTGCTTGCCTTGATCATAGGATCTTGATTTCTTGATGAGTTTAGATAAGTTTATAAATTCTGAAAATTTTCATGTTTGACCCTTGACTTTGATCATGGGAATTTCGATGGCATTAGATGCATGGATAAGAATAGATGCATGGATAGACTATATATGCGAAAGTAGGAAATAAAATTTGAAAGTGGATCAAATAAGGATTTTCAAAGAGATTTTTGTATAAATAATTTTCAAAAAGAAATTAATTTTGAAGATGTAAACCTACTTGATAGGTTATGCTCGATTGGATGGCTCTTAAAGCCCAAACCGATATCTTTAGGTAAATTGACACCGATAATTAGAAAACTATCGGCAAGTAATTACAACTAATTAATCAATTAAAATGAACCCGAAACTTAGTCCCGAAAAGTATGGAACAAATTGGGGATGTCCCGGACCGAGACCCAAGAAAATGTAGCATTGGATGGACCACTGGGTGGATCCCATCAAAGGCCCAAGACTGTGGACCTTGCAGCCACAGAAATCTATCCTCAGAATAGTGAGCAGATTAAATAGAAATATAACTTGAAAAATTATCAAAAATTTTGGAAAATAATTTGAAGGGTTCTCGACTCCCTGTTAAATTTTCAGAACCGAACCATTTACGGTTTGAAAGTTACGGCTCCCAGAGCACAAGGCAATGAAGCTGCCCTGTTGCACATGAAAACAAAGCTGTAATAAGCTATAGTTTTGTGCCCAAAGATTTATCAGAAAAATCTGAGATTAATTGAACATAGACCTTAATATGTTTTTAAGGTCTGGAAAAAATTTCACCCCTGAATTCGATCGGATTTGATGGCAAGAAAATTGACAAAATTGCAGCACAGAATTGTGGCAAATGGCACCCAGGCAGAAAACAGGACCTTCAATCGGATGGACCTGATTACATCTTGATCCCTTGACTTTTGACCTAAAAAATATGAATATATAATTTAGGTAACTCGCGAATCTTTTCAAAGAGTTGTTGAATGCTTGATTCCCTTGTTGACGCTAAAAGTTATGAACCTGACACTAAGACCAATAAATCTAGCCCAAAACCCTGACAAAATAGAACATATCCCGGTGATCTGTCTACCATGATTAGTCCTGATCATATTTTTCAATGCCACTACTTGGGAAAGATCCTACTATCAGAACTCTTTCCCTCAGCTTTAGAAGCACTCGAAAATTCGATTGGAATAAAAAATGGCAGATGATTTGCCGTAGGTTGTCCGCCATTCTTTTGAAAAAATCTACTCATATAAAAAAAAGGCTTAGTACTTAGATTTTAACCCGAGATTTGTGGCTAATTGGGAAAAAGCCCGATCACATGGTCACTATAAAGCTAACCTGTGAAAGTCCCATGTGAATCTGGTCAACCTAGTCAAAGCCCCACCTTTGACGACCCAATAAGGCTCAACTCCTAAACCCTTAGTGAATAGGTTGGCAAAGAGAGCAAGAACCTAGTTTAAAGACTCGGCCCATGGCTCGTCAAATCTAAATTGGTTTCCTAAGATACAAGCCTGGCCCAAATTTTTTTTATAAAGGCTTATAATAACTGAACACACTTGGCTCGGACCTTGGAAAGGCCCGTATGCCTAGTTTTAGGTCTAGTAAAGGCCTGAATTACCTAGGAAATGGCCCATTGGACCTATAATTTATTGGACCCTTCGAACCCATAATCCATTTGAGCCATAATTCATTGGACCCTTTGGACCTATAATCCATTTCACCCATAACCCTTGGACCAATAATTCATTGGACCTATATTCCATTTGACCCATAATCCATTCGACCCATAACCCATTGAACCCTTTGGACCTATAATCCATTGGACCCATAATTCATTGGACCCTTCGGACACATGATCCATTGGACCCATAACCTTTGGACCCATAAACCATTAGACCTTTTTGAACCTATGACCTCTTTTTGACGCATGGCCCATACTTAGAGTCATAGGATAAGTAAGAACTTGGATAACTAGTTAGTTGACTTAACTCAAATAATTAGGATTCTTAGAAACAGGCACCTCGATGCCTAAAGCGTCCTTTGAGACAACTGAGTTTTATATTTTTATCGACATTAATAAGCATAAGTCCCTCTTTGGACTTTAAATTACGGTAACACTTGATATAAGTGTAAGCCGACGAGATCCTCCACTAGGATCGAGTCACCCAATTTGAAACTTGGACTCGATTTCATGCTTAGTAACACGCTTGAATATGATAGTAATATGCTTGAACATGCTTAGGGACATGCTTGAGCATGATGCTTGAACTTGCCTTGTGATAAGCTTGAACGTGATAGTGGCATGCTTGGGAATGATTGGAATGTGAATGCTTGATAGATGGTGACGACCTTGAACTTGATCATGAACTTGTATTTGATCTCGAAATTTTAACTTGATTTTGAACTGGAACGTGAACTTGATTTAGAATTTGATTTAGAACTGGAATTTGCTTGATTTAGAACTTGAACTTGTATTTGAACTAGAACATGAACTTGATTTAGGACGTGTGCTTGACTGGAACTCATGCTTGATCTAGAACTTGTACTTGTGCTTGAACTCATGCTTGAGTTAGAACGTATGCTCGAACTAGAAATATACTTGTGTTAGAACTTATACTAGAACATGAATTCATGTTTGCACTAGAACTTGAATTTGAACTTGAACTCATGCTTGAATTAGAACGTGTACTTGAACTTGATTTCGAACTTGAAAGAGAATTTGAATACTTGAATACTTGAACACTTGAATACTTGAATACTCGAATACTCGAATAATTGAATACTTCAATCTTGAACCCGAAATGGGTACTTTAATGATTGAATCTTGAACCAGAAATGAGTACTTGAATACTTGAATCTTGAACTCGAAATGGATACTCGAATACTTAAATCTTGAACTCGGAATGAGAACTTGAACTTGAACTTCTAGAAAGAAGTATACTTAAACTTAAATATGAAAATCCTGAATATACTGAACCTTGAACATTAATTACTTGATAACGAATTCTGAAATTCTGAAAGTGAATAGAGATACTATCTTGAACTTGAAAGCCTCACATAGCTGATCACTGTTCTCATAAACAGGCTCGTATGAGCACCCTATACTTGAAAGGATCTTGAAATATCAGCTGAGGATTGGGTCTAGTTAGACAAACAGGATCATTGATCCGTGCCTTGATTGGCTAAACGACGGAGAGTGTTGGTCTTTGTTCGTGCAAACATTGACATCTTGAATCTTGAACCTTAAATCTTGGAGCATGATTGGTATTCTAGTATCGACACCGAATTAATTAAAAGACACTAATAATAAACAAATACTCTAAATAAATAAACCAGATGTAAATAAGTAGAGAATTGACATACAAATAAGTTTATGAACCTTAACGTAACTTGTGAATCTTTTTAGTTGTTAACCTGTAGATTAATACTCTTTGCTTTAGATGTAATCTCATTATTTCCTACTTTAGTTATAAATTGCACCTCATGAATTGTTACTTTTTAATGGATGTTTACTTCATGGCGATTAGAATATGCTTATGATTATTGCACTTAGAATTTCCTTGCTTGTCTAATCTTGCTTAGTTATACTAACACAATTGCTGGAAACCCACTTGCACTTGCACCTATGGAATATTTTTATACTACTTGTATTAGAAACCTATTATAATGCTAACTAAGACTTTATTGAGTTTCATCGCTTACGGTGGTTTCATGACCCAAAAATTTCAGAGGCCAATCAGTAGTCGCCTAGCCAAAAATAGATGAGCTGGAAACTGAAGGATCCTGAAGCATTCACGAGCTGATAGTTACACTCATTTTGACTATTGCGCTACCAGCACCTGCACTTGAGTCTTGATAGCGTCTTTTCCTTATTTTGATTTGTTGGCTGGTTTTAAGTCCAATACTTTTGAAACAATTAAAATTTTGTAATTGGGCTTGTATAGACATCGACACTTTTAAAGTTTACTTTTGTGAAAATGATTTTTAAAGTTGTTTTAATTATATTTTCTTACTCGTTGAAATCTGTTACGATCAAGTCGTAAACCAGAACATGCTCGATCAGATTAACGAAAGTGGGAAGTTAAACTGATAGTGTTTAACTGAAGTTTCTGCGACTACTTTGATAAATGAAAATGAATCGTTTCCACTCATAAAGTATTTTTCTGAAATATAAAAAAAAAGTTTATGTGATATTTTATGGGAAAAAAGATACGAAGTAAGAAGTTGAACTAGAAATATGATGACATTTACATAAAAGGCATTCTTGTCGCTCTATTGTGTTGCCCCCACCTGCATCCGCCGTCGACGGACCGCGAAGGCTTGGGGAGGGGTGCGAGGTGAGGTGCCGGGGGGGGGGGGGTGTGACAGACCACAACTAGAGTTTCACCATCTCTTTAAGTTAACAACTTTGACTATTTGACCTTGACCACGGCGTGTGACTTAAGGACCACATAAATCTGTGAAATCCAACAGTCTCCCACTTTGACCTCAAGACCAATAGGGTTTTTTTTCTTAAAATAAAAACTATCTTTAAAATATTCTGAAACACAAGTCCAAATTGTTTCTTTCAGAAAACTTGACATGGTGCATCGATTTTGAAAGAGATATATTCTTTCTCCGTTTCTAGCACTATTGGTGAGGATCATGAATGCACTAGTGTATTCAATATTGACACTAGGACTGTTTCATTATCACAAAACTAATACTACTTAAAACTTCAACGTCATTAACGTTTACGTGATTATTTTAAACAATGTGGCTCGCAAGATCTAGTACTCTTAAAACTTAGTCATGTACTCATTTTCGTGGAGTCTTGCTTAATGCTACGACATGCCACTCTAATGTAACCTTACATCATGCTTTGTAACAAATCAGTCACCTTTTCATTAGAGTGAAGACATTACTAATGTAGAGCCAACTCACGTTTAGCCTAAACAAACTTGAGTGTCAAACACTCCAGACTATTTTGTGACAATCGCCACCATACTTTGTGACAACCACCACCATACCTTATGACAATCGCCACGTTATTATAGGTAATGATCCCATAACCTGCGACAATATAATAATTTGAGCTCAAAATAAATGCATGTATATAAATACAATGAAAAAATTGACGATTAATAGCAGAAAAGAAAAAATGATAACATGTTTAAATAAAAGCAAATCTAGAATTGAGTCAACAACTCAACAAGTCTCATCCGGGTCACATTCTCCGTGAAAACCTTTGCTGGTAAACCCTTAGTAAGGAGATTTGCAATCATATGCTCGTACTAATGTGAAGAATCTCTATAATATCATCTCGAGCGTTCTCATATACAATGAAATATTTGACATCGAAATGCATATTCCTCTTGGTAACCTTTTCGTGTTTCACAAACTTGGTCACAAGCTCATTGTCACAATAGATGATAAGGGTACGATGAATGGAATCAATAATATTTAAATATCCGATGGAATTCTTCAATCATAATGCATGACGAATAGCCTCATAACAACCAATAAACTCTACATACATAGTCAAATCCACCGTCAAAGTCTGTTTGGTGCTTCTCCAGGAAATAATGCTCTCTGTAAGTTGAAACAAATAACTTGTTATCGATTTGACACTATCCTTACAACCAGCAAAATCAGAATCTGAGTATCCGATAATCTTAATATTATTCAACCTACGATAGGACTAAGGTGAATTATAATTCGCAAAAGCAGAACTGAGACTTGAACAAGTTAACTCAGATGTGCGCTATTGAAGAAAAGAGGTTCAAAGACGAGCGACATGAGTGTGCTGATTTAAGGACTTCTAGCTCCAGTAAAAATAATTTTAAGAGGAAGGGCCCTCAGAGGAATAAAAAAGAAAATTAGCCACAACAAAATTTTCAAAATAAGGGTAAAGGCAAGGGCCAAAGCTTTGGAAAGGCAGCGTGTCCTCAGGGTCAGCTTGAAAACGTAAGCGGTTGCTGGTTTTACGACAAGGAAGCCCACTTCAAGAGAAAATGTGTAAATTATAAGAAATGGCTAGTGAAGTAGCATAAAGGTATTCCTAAAGTTTTAGTATTCTCTCAGACTTTTTCAGTTGATAGTCCTCCTCATTCCTGATTAGTTCACTAGTACCACCGATGTGACAGCCCGGATTTCGGCACCCCGAGACCCGTGCCATCAGCACGATCATCTTGACCGTGCCCCTTAACTATGCACGGAACACTGGTATATCAAGCATAAAAAGAAGTAAGAACAACTTGCGGAATTTAAATCTAATTAGAAATACTTTTCAAAAGACAGTTCTACCCTCATGCCCCTACATGAAGGGAGAACCGATCCGAACCATCGATGATATAAATCATCACAGATGGTTCGCCCCAAAGGAATAATCCAAACTCTATACATATACATGTTTTCACAAAATAAAGGCTTGACATACCAAGCCGTACAATCTCTACTCAAAACTCCTCAAAGTAGCACAACGGAGTCCTCTAGAAGAAGTCCTCTGGAGGTGGCTCCAACTCCTCGCCGGCAGCAAAGTCCGACTCGCCGGGATCAGCGTCCCCTGAAACCTCGGCAGCTGCTACTAATGGACCTGCGACGTATAGTCTATAGGGTGAGCTACATCCTAGCTCAATAGGGAACAAACACTGCTGAACATATAAGTTATAACTCACATATATTCTATGATATGCCATGCATGATGTAACTATGCAGTTGTTGATAAAACAGTTAAAAGCATTCGTTTTACTGTTGATTTCTTATGTTTTCATTTACTCATGAATAATGCTGAAAAGGCCTAAAGCAAAACTTAAACTTTCAACTTAAGTAATCCCCGAGCAATATAGCATCGAGCCCCGATGAGCTACCCTTCATCGTCATCTATATAGACAGTTTTAATGTATTCCCTGAGAATACCATATAGTACCCAAGCCCCTTTCCCCTGGGGATTGGTGGCGGGGTTTCACTTATCTCAATCAACACCCCTGGGGTGTGCTTACTATGTACGGATAAGCCTCCGCACTGGCCTACGGTTTCGCCGCCGTATCGGTCACGGATATCCTGCCGTGTCAGTCGTGGATATCCCGCCACGTCGGTGGGGTAACCTAAGGAACCTCAAATAACAAAAATATCGGTGCCTTACATATAGTTATTCACCGTGTAAGTGTGCTATCTTATATCAGTTAGGCCCTATCAAACATGATTCAATCTGTGGATACATCCCTGGGATGTATCCATTAACTTGCATCACACCTGATGCTCTTATCTCTTTACTTCTTCATCCCCTGGGGATGGCTCATTCGTTTACTCTTATGAATGTCACACACACACACTTTTCACAATTCTTTGAGCAGTAAAAATAATTGAATTGAAATTTATATCACTACATACATGCTCTTGTAAAATAAAGTACATGTTCAAGGTGTTCCCTACCTCAAGTCTTTACTTGTTCAATGCATCAAGGTCCCACGTGGCTCCTTGTGCACTAGCTTACACGTACCACCTATGTTACCACATAACAGGTGAAACACATCACAAAGGATGTAATAAAGAAGGTATAAGACCCTCCAAGAATCTTGAGGTCAAACTTAAAAGTCAACAAAATTCATCCCAGTCGATTAATCGAAATCCCAAATCGATTAATCGAACCTGGTTCGATTAATCGATTTCCAAAATCGATTAATCGAAGGTCAATATCGATTAATCGAAGTAATTTCGATTAATCGAAATTCTCCTTTTCGCAAAGTAAACTCACTGTTCGAACAGTCGAGTTTCCGTTCGATTAATCGAATCCAGTTTCGATTAATCGAAATCTTCTTTTCGCAAAGAACACTTACTATTCGAACAGTTCGAGTTTCTATTCGATTAATCGAATTCAGTTTCGATTAATCGAATCTCTCCTTTTCGCAAAGTACACTTACTGTTCGAACAGTTGGTTTTCACAAGTCGATTAATCGATCCCAATTCGATTAATCGAAAACTAAATCGATTAATCGAAATCCCATTTCGATTAGTCGATTTTTCCTTAAATCATTTCCTCCAACCCTTGGGGTCCTTTCGAGGTTCCGATGATTAAGATTAATCGAATCAAATTCGATTAATCGAAATCCAATTCGATTAATCGAAATCGTGTCTTCTGACCTTTCAACTTCCTGGCCAATTTCGATTAATCGAAACCCAATTTCGATTAATCGAAATTGTCAGGTTCAGCCCCTTTTCGAGCTGTTCTTCCCAATCTTTTCCCATACTTTTTCCTCTATTTTTCTAAACCATTATCCTATGATTTAACCCACATTTAACCACAACTTAACCCCTATGATCTATGCATCTTATTTACAAGAATTTACCTTGGATAGATCTCAAGTTGATTTCTATCGATAGTTGGAAGGCTAGGGTTTCTAGCTTTGGCTCTAACGGATCCCTTGCGTCGAATCCGGCCTCCTTAATGCTTGACTCCTTCTTCCAAGCGTTGTAAATAACTCTCTCTCCTCTCTTCTCCTCTCTCTTCTTTACTTCTCTCAACCACAAAAACATGAAAGTTAGGGTTTTCACCCTTTTTATCTTATTTCTTTTCTCTGTGGAACACATACAGACCCCTCGGTGTATGTTACTCTACACACTCCTCTATCTCTCCATTCTTCTACACTGGTTCACACATCACATCCGCTCATCTCACTTTAAGTTCATCTTTGAACCATCTTATGGTCAAACCTAAGACCAATCGGGCACGGATCCCGAGGTCATAGTTTAACGTGATTTTTAGGGCTATTACATCCTCCCCACCTTGGGAATTTTCGTCCTCGAAAATAACCCAAGGTTTATCTCGCTCTAGGTCTCTCTCTCCCCACACTCGGTGAGGTAGTCCAATTTAGTCAGACGCACTCAAGTAGTCACACATTCACACTTATAAACATGGAAGTAAAGTTGTAACAACAAAAAGAGAAACAATTACACAAAAAGTTGAATTTCTATTAATATAGTAAAATTTACAAGGCGCCATATGAGTTGGCGTACAAGATATACGTCTATACAAAACATGACTGATACAAAAAAAAAATACAAATAAAACTCATGCGGGCCCCTCGCTAGAGGTCCGTCTTTGCAGTTGGACGGTGGGTCTGCAGGGGCCGGCTCAGGCTGTGGAAGGGTCTCTGTCGGCGGAGTAGATGTGGATGTGGAAGGAACGCGTCTGCAGTGGTGGGATGGAAGATCGGTCCTCTATGGAAGGCGGTGCGTCCGCCGTCCACTCTTCTTTGGGCCAACATATCCATGTAGGTGTGGGGGTAGATGGTGGAGGTGTGAAACATGAGGAAATCAATCCTCCTGTTCATCCTCTCATTATTTTGGCTCCATTCGCCAAGACGTCCTCTATGGTAGGACCGGATGGAGGCCAGTGGCTGTAGGATGAGGTGGGAGTCGGCGGAGGTGTGTGTGTGGTGTCGTGGTGTGGGAGGAACCCTCTCCATGGATGGCTCTCCGGGTGTGCCCCACCCTCAAGTGGGTCCTGAGGTGGTGGGGGTGGTGGCGGTGCTACTGGCTGCTCTTCTTGCTGCTCTTTTCTTTGAGGCTACGGGTCCATGAAGACTTTGTGAATGTCTTCACGCGATCCGTAGCCCTCACCTCGTGAGGTGAGATAGTGTAGGAGGGATCGTTGGAGTAGCACTCCAACATGCTTGAGATGAGCCGGGCATACGGCATCTTCTCCTTGGGCCGCATGTTGCCCTTCATCAGTTTAGTCTTGATGTACCTCATCCCTTCTAGGATGACCTTGGTAGCATCAAACCATCGGCCACAGAAGGCCGCGTAAAGTGCATGTTGCACTTTGTCCACGCGCTCCGTGTCGTGGCGCATCGGGTAAAGGTTGCATTTGATTATGGAGTCGAGCATCCACATGTAGGGTGGAAGATCAACCCTCTTGATGGAAATGCCCGACCCCTTCTTGCCATTTGTCATGAGGGTCATGACTTCCTCAAATCGGGGGTCTTCCACAAAGGGTGGAAATAGGGTAGTCTCGGGGGTGAACTCGAGGTAGCACTCGAGCACCTCGTGAATGTGACGCCGAGTGATCGTGTAGAGACGCACCCTCGATCTTGGTGATGATGCACGCGGTAGCGCCATTGGTTAGCCCTTGGAAGTATAATCTCACCAATCTAGGGTAGCAAGAACCCCCGATTGGTTTGAGTAGATTCCCGTGACCGGCATTGTTTATGTAGTTTTGAGCCCATTGGGTCTCGCCCGGTACATCGGGATCGGTGAAAAGGGTAGGGTCGATGGTATATTCGACCTCAAAGGTCTTGGCTGCCCACCACTCGTTTGGTTGCTCCACGTTGGTGGGTGGTGGTGGCATGGGGGTGGATTCGCGGGAAGACTCGCGCGTAGATGCGCTCGTCGAACCGGAGGTGGTCTCCGATTCCGACGGTGTCGGAGTCCTCACCGGCGATGGGGTAGGTGGTGGTGGTGCGGCGTTCTTACGCCTAACCGGCAACTTGGAGGTTGCCTTCTTCGAAGATAAACGGGTTTTGGGCGGCATGTTCACTAAACTAGGGTTTATCTAGCTTGAATTGAAGAAAAAACGGAAATCTAGGGTTTACCTTAGGTTTCGGAGGCGAATGCGGCGATTTCGGACGCGAATCGGCGGAAAACCCAAACCCTAGAGCACTCGGTTGGTTGGAGAAGAAGGAGAAGATGAAACGCCCAAAAATCCCAAGCCAAATGATTTCGAATGGGAAATGAAATCCCCAAATTTATTTATATAGCCCGCGGCTCGATTAATCGAAATCCATTTCGATTAATCAAATTCAAAACTAGGTTAAGCCAGTAAAATCGATTAATCGATTTCTCAAACCGATTAATCGAAAATAAAATTCGATTAAACGAAAATATTTCGATTAATCGAAATCGTGTTTGTTTAAAAATTTAAAATTTTGAGCTCCTTTGGCGTGCGTACGATCGATTAATCGAAATTCATTTCGATTAATCGAAATCTCAAATCGATTAATCGAACTTAGTTTGATTAATCGAAATCGCAAAAACTTCAAAATTTTCCAAAATTTCTTAAGTATTCGATTAATCGAAATCCCATTTCGATTAATCGAAATTTCTTTCTATGCATTTTCTAACTCAACTTTTCATTTCCAGTCACTGGCACATGCCAGTCGACTAATCGAACAAGATCGATTAATCGAAATTCCAAATCGATTAATCGATTTGAAATTCGATTAATCGATTTTGCCCAATTCTGCGAATTTCAATCTCTTGTTTCTTTTTATTATTTTGACAATTCATGATGATTGGATCAAAATTTCCATTGAATTACAAGTATAGTGGAGATTTCACAACACGTTTGTGGTTTACATTGCATTCTCACGTCGTTGGAAACAAGGCTGGGTATTGTTCTTTCATATCGGCTTCTCGTTCCCAAGTAGCCTCTTCTTTAGGATGATTGTTCCATCGGACAAGCACTAAGGGAATTACTTTAGTGCGCAGTACTTGTTCTTTTCCGATCCAAGATCTCCTTGGTTCCTCTATCATGCTCATGTCCTCACACATCTCTATAGGTTGCTTCCCTAACACATGAGGCGGATCATTCACGTACTTTCGAGCATCGATATGTGGAAGACATTATGTACTCGATCGAATAGCGGTGGTAAACTAATGCGATATACAACTTCACCTATTCGTCCCAAAATTTCAAATGGTCCAACATAACGTGGACTTAACTTCCCCCTCTTGCCAAATCGCATTACACCTTTCATAGGTGACACCTTCACAAACACATGCTCGCCCACTTTGTAGTCAACACTAGTCCGCTTCTTACATCGGCGTAACTTTTTCTCTACTCAGGCTTGTCTTCAACCTTTCTCTGATAATTCGGACAACGGTGGCGTTGTCTTCAAGCAGTTTTGGTCCTAATACAAATTTCTCACCTGTTTCCTCCCAATTCAGAGGTGACTTGCATCGTCGTCCATACAGAGCTTCATACGGTGCCATGCCAATGCTCGTTTGAAAACTGTTGTTATATGCGAACTCGAGCATCGGTAGATACTCATCCCAGTATCCTTGCATATCAAGCATGCAAGCTCTGAGCATGTCTTCTATCACTTGATTCACCGCTCTTCGCCCATGTTTGAGGATGGAAAGCTGAACTAAAGTCTAGTCGAGTTCCCATTCCTTCTTGAAATTTCTTCCAAAACTTGGACGTATATAGTGGATCACGATCTGAAATGATGCTGCTTGGAATCCCGTGTAATCTTACAATCTCTTTCATATATAGGTCTGCCAATCTTCCTGCCGTATACGTAGTATTGTATGGCAAAAAGTGCGCTGATTTGGTCAATCGGTCTATGACGACCCAAATAGCATTATGTCTCTTAGCGTCTGAGGTAATCCAACAATGAAATCCATTGAGATCGATTCCCACTTCCATTACGGTATTGGTAAAGGTTGCAATAGTCCCGGGATGTCTATGATCAACCTTCACTTGTTGACAAGTCAAACATCGTGACACATACTCGGCCACGTCTTGTTTCAGTCCTCTCCACCAATAATTCTTTTTCAAATCTTGGTACATTTTGGTGCTACCAGGGTGGATAGCATAATTTGATTTATGAGCCTCATCCAGAATTGTTCGTCTTAGATCGGCATTATCCGGGATGCATAGACGGCCTTTAAACAACAAAGAACCATCTGCTTTTATTGAGAAGTCCGAACTGATGCCTTCACTCACGTCTTGAGGCATCTTTGTTAATGGTGGATCTTTCATCTGTAGCTCGTGGATATGTTCAAATATCACCGCTTTACCGAGATGTTAGCCAAAAAGGATCCAAAGGTCCTTTGACTCAATGTTCGCATCATAGCATGCCAGTCTTCCAATAGTTTCCATCGGGCATACCCAAAATCAATGAAGCTAATCGAATGAACCCTTTCGACTCAATGCATCGGCTACTACATTATCGCCTTGCCAGATGGTATTGTATGGAAACAATCGTAAGTCCTTGAGAATTCCATCCATCTCTACTTGTCTCATATTGAGCTCTTCTGTGAGATATCGGAGGCTCTTATGATCGGTGAAAATTTCAAAAGTCTCACCATACAAGTAATGTCTCCAAATCTTTAGCAAAAATGACCGCCGGTTCCAAGTCATGAGTCGGGTAATTTTCTCGTGTTCTTTCAATTTGTCTTGATCCGTAGCTATCACCTTCTTGTGTTGGTTGAGCACACAACCAAGGCCATTGTATGACGCGTGTCAGACTGCGTATCCTCCATCCAAGGAATTGCCAACATCGAGCTGAAGTGAGTCTCGTTTGAGTTCTTGAAAACTCTTCTGCATGCCTCACTCCCTCAAACCTTGAATCTTTTTCGTGTCGACTTTGTGAGAGGTCCCGATATCTTTGAAAACCCCTCAACGAAACGTCGATAATAGCTTTGCTAAGCCCGAAAACTTGGACATCGGTCCAGTCTTTGGTTGTTCCCATTTAACTCGCTTCTATCTTTCTTTGGATCTACTGGTGACACCATGCTTTGAGACGACATGTCCCAAAAGCTAACTTCTTCCAACCAAAATTCACACTTCGAGTTTGGCGTACAATTGGTGTTCACGTGGCGTCGTAGAGAAATCCTCAAATGTTCTTCGTGTTCCGTCTTGGATTTGGACTATATTAATATATCATCAACGAACACTACTACGCAGGAGTCCAAGTGTGGTTTAAACACTCGGTTCATCAGATCCATATAAGACGCTGGGGCATTCCTTAATCCAAACGGCATCACAAGGAAATCATAGTGTCCATACCGTGTCCTAAAGTCATCTTCAATGTCCTCGCCTTTGACTATGGAATCGATGATACCCGGATCTCGTGTCTATCTTGGAAAATACTTTTGCACCTTGCTTGGTGAATAGATCGTCAATTCTAGGCAAAGGGTATCGGTTCTTCACGGTGAGTTTGTTCAATTGTCGATAGTCAATGCATAGTCTCATTGACCCATCTTTCTTCTTGACAAACAAGACCGGTGCTCCCCATGGAGATACACTTGGTCTAACAAACCCCTTGTCCATCAGTTCCTGTAGTTGTTCCTTCAACTCCTTTAGCTCGTGGAGCCATTCTATAAGGTGCTTTGAAATAGGCTCCGTTCACGGTGCTAAGTCAATGGCGAATTCTACTTCTCTTTCTGGAGGTAATCCAGGCAATTCTTCTGGAAACACGTCAGCGAAGTCTCGCACAATTGCTATCTCAGAAATGACGTTCTTTTCCTCCTTGTCCTCCTTTAAGAAAGCTAAGTATCCACTGCATCCCTTTCTGATCATTTTCTACTTCTTCGAGATCGTGTACGCATATGATGACCTCACTCCTTGAAACCGAAATGATCTTCTTGTGTTGGGTCCGAAAATGACTACCTTGTTCTTGCAATCAATGGTCGCTGTCAATGCATGCCAACCGATCACATCAAACCCTTGCATGTCTATGATCAACTTTGCTTCCAATTCATGCACTTCTAAGTCTTGAACCCTACGATGATGGATTTGCAAGCTAACTCCGTGTCTACTAACTCTCCGGTCGGAATAGACAGATAGGGGCCGAAATCCAACGTCTCGGAGCGATCTTCATCTTCTTAGCAAACGTGGGTAGCGAATGAGTGGGTAGACCCGGTCTATCAACACTCGGCGTCATGTCTAAATACACTTCCCTTTCATACATAGTTAAAGTACCTATAATATATATACACATACAATTTACACATCAAAATGCACTCTCGGTTTATATTAAAAGAATCTACACTATTCCTAATGCATGCACCTTTTCCATCTAAAATTCTTTATGAAACGGAATTTTTCTTTAATAAAATAAAATTTCTCACCTTGGATGACGTCGTGCACATTCCCTGCTTCCTGAGCAGTGACTGCATAGGCTCTCCCCTGGACAATCGGTTTTCTTGCTTGAATTGGTCGTGGTGTCAGAATCAAGTCTTGCCCTTGCAGTCTGGGCAATCCTTGATCATGTGGCCCACCTTGCCACATCGGAAACAACCTCTAGTTCGATTGCAGCCTATAGTCCTATGCGGCCACATCGCACACGTCTCACGAGGTGCGGAAGATACGGTACGAGAACCCTGTGTGATAGTGGCACCAGTAGACATGGCAGGGCTCTCATAGCGAATAGGTCTCCCCGACGCAAGTAATGGAAACCTCTGTTGGTGTTGTTATTCTTTGTTGCTGCGCGGTCTTCCAAAACCTCCCCGAAATCAGTCTCTCGACCACCCACGAACCTCGGCTTTTTATTCACCGGTTCGTAGTTCCCCATCCTTCCGTGGTCAAGTCCTCTCTCTCTGCTCTCTCTGTCTATATCTTGTTCTCCTCTTCTACAACCAATGCTTTGCTCATGACCTCTTCATAGGTCCTCGGTTGAAATGGAGCTCGCCTCCCCTAACCTCGAGGCTTCAACCCTTGCTGAAACCTCTTGGACTTCATCACTTAGAAGCGGCGTGTCCGAGCAAAAGCAGGCAAGTCGTAGAAACTCTACCCCGTATTCTCTCTCACTGTGATTCTCGCTTGTACTAACAGCAAAAATTGTATCTCTAATTGGTTCCTCACCACTTCCGGGAAATATTGTTTGTTGAACTCCTCAACAAACTCCTCCCAAGTCCATGGCAACTCTGGGGTCTGCTGTGCCCGAGTCCTTATCACGGACTTCCACAAAGGCCCAGCCTCCCCATCTAACATGTAAGCTGCCCATCTCACACTCTCATCTTCCGTGCAAGTTAGCACGCTAAAGACTTTCTCCATCTCCATCAGCCAGTTTTCAGCGGCCATTGTGTCTGCCTGCCCAGAAAATGAAGGAGGTCTCATCCTCCTAAACTCAGTATGATGAGGGCACAGCAGCAGTCCTACAGTGGTGTAGGTGGTCGCCGTTCTCTTCATGAGTGCAAAGGATGCCTTGTGCCATAAGCGTGCCATAGTCTCCATAGTGTGCATCATCCTTTGTCGTTCCTCTCTATCTTCTTGCCTTTCTCTCAATCTTTCTTGCTCTCTTAGATCTTGATCCGATGATCTCGATCCTCTTCCTCATGATATGCACACTCGCCTCACCTCCTAAAGGCACTCTATTGGTAGGAGATGAAATCATCTCCACTCATAAACTCCTTTGATGGCCTCCCCTTGGTGGCCTCTCCCTCTAGTGACATTTCTTTGCATTTGAAACTAAGGTTTTGTTAGCGAAGCCCTATGATCTGAAAGAATCCTTGTCGAATTGCTAAAAGAAAATAGCTTTGATACCAAGCTGGCCGGATTTTGATTACCCGAAACCCGTGCCATCAAGACGATCATCTTGACCGTGCCCTTAACTATACAAAGCATAAAAGAAGTAAGAACAACTTGCGAATTTAAATCTAATTAGAAATACTTTTCAAAAGCAGTTCTACCCTCATGCCCTACATGAAGGAGAACCGATCCGAACCATCGATGATATAAATCATCACGGATGGTTCGCCCCAAGGAATAATCAAACTCTATACATATACATGTTTTCACAAAATAAAGGCTTGACATACCAAGCCGTACAATCTCTACTCAAAACTCCTCAAAGTAGCACAACGAGTCCTCTAGAAGAAGTCCTCCGGAGGTGGCTCCAACTCCTGGCGACAAGTCCGACTCACGGGATGGCGTCCCTGAAACCTCGGCTGCTACTAATGGACTGCGCGTATAGTCTATAGGGTGAGCTACATCCTAGCTCAATAGGGAACAAACACACTGAACATATAAGTTATAACTCACATATATTCTATGATATGCCATGCATGATGTAACTATCGATTGTTGATAAAACAGTTAAAAGCATTCGTTTTACTGTTAATTTCTTATGTTTTCATTTACTCATGAATAATGCTGAAAAGGCCTAAAGCAAAACTTAAACTTTCAACTTAAGTAATCCCCGAGCAATATAGCATCGAGCCCGATGAGCTACCTTCATCGTCATCTATATAGACAGGTTTTAATGTATTCCACAGGAATACCATATAGTACCAAGCCCCTTTCCACAGGGATTGGTGGCGGTTTCACTTATCTCAATCAACACCCACGGGTGTGCTTACTATGTCTGGATAAGCCTCTTTGGCCCTACGGTTTCATGCATCAGTCACGGATATCTGCCGTGTCGTCGTGGATATCCGCCACGTCGGTGGGGTAACCTAAGGAACCTCAAATAACAAAATATCGATTGCCTTACATATAGTTATTCACCGTGTAAGTGTGCTATCTTATATCGCTTAGGCCCTATCAAACATGATTCAATCTTGGATACATCCAGGATGTATCCATTAACTACATCACACGATGCTCTTATCTCTTTACTTCTTCATCCCACAGGGATGGCTCATTCGTTACTCTTATGAATGTCACACACACACACTTTTCACAATTCTTTGAGCGGTAAAATAATTGAATTGAAATTTATATCACTACATACATGCTCTTGTAAAATAAAGTACATGTTCAAGGTGTTCCCTACCTCAAGTCTTTACTTGTTCAATGCATCAAGGTCCCCGTGGCTCCTTGTGCACTAGCTTACGTACCACCTATGTTACCACATAACAGTGAAACACATCACAAAGGATGTAATAAAGAAGGTATAAGACCCTCCAAGAATCTTGAGGTCAAACTAAAGTCAACAAAATTTATCGATCGATTAATCGAAATCCAAAATCGATTAATCGAACTTGGTCGATGTCGATTTCCAAAATCGATTAATCGAAGAACAATATCGATTAATCAGTAATTTGATTAATCGAAATTCTCTTTCGCAAAGTAAACTCCTTTGTTGAGCGATTGAGTTTAGTTCGATTAATCGAATCGATTTGATTAATCGAAATCTTCTTTTCGCAAGAACACTTACTATTGAATAGTTGAGTTTCTATTCGATTAATGAATTCATTAATCGAATCTCTCCTTTTCGCAAAGTACACTTCTTATGTTGAATAGTTGGTTTCACAAGTCGATTAATCGATCCCAATTCGATTAATCGAAAACTCATCGATTAATCAAATCCCATTTCGATTAGTCGATTTTCATAAATCATTTCCTCCAACCCTTGGGGTCCGGAGTTCCGATCGATTAATCGATTTTCAAATCGATTAATGAAATCAAATCGATTAATCGAAATCCAATTCGATTAATCGAAATCGTATCTTCGACCTTTCAACTTCCTCGCCAATTTCGATTAATGAAACCCATTTCGATTAATCGAAATTGTCGTTCAACCCCTTTTCTTCTTTTCCCATACTTTTCCTCTATTTTTCTAAACCATTATCCTGTGATTTAACCCACATTTAACCACAACTTAACCCCTATGATCTATGCATCTTATTTACAAGAATTTACCTTGGATAGATCTCAAGTTGATTTCTATCGATAGTTGGAAGGCTAGGGTTTCTAGCTTTGGCTCTAACGGATCCCTCTCGAATCCGCCTCCTTAATGCTTGACTCCTTCTTCCAAACAGTTGCAATAACTCTTCTCTCACTCCTCTCTCTTTCTCTCTCTTCTTTACTTCTCTCAACCACAAAAACATGAAAGTTAGGGTTTTCACCCTTTTTATCTTATTTCTTTTCTCGGTGTGGAACACATACACACCCCTCGGTGTATGTTACTCTACACACTCCTCTATCTCTCCATTCTTCTACACTGGTTCACACATCACATCCGCTCATCTCACTTTAAGTTCATCTTTGAACCATCTTATGGTCAAACCTAAGACCAATCGGGCACGGATCCCGAGGTCATAGTTTAACGTGATTTTTAGGGCTATTACAACCGACTCAGCCCAGAAGATCTGAGCGTCAGCATAAACTTGTTATTCCATATTTCTATGAGGTATATGCGCAAGAAGCTTAATTTAAAGGTATTGATCTTAATGATCCATCGAGTTTTCAGCAGGCTATTGGTAGCAATGGATCCTCACACTAGCAAGAGGCTAAGAGAGAGGAGTTATTGCCTATAAAAAAGAATAAGGTTTGAGACCTTGTGAATCTGTCAGAGGATCGCAAGGCGGTTGAATGCAAATGAGTTTATAAGCCTAAAAGATACTCTAGTAACAAGATTGAAAGATTCAAGGTGAGACTTGTCGCGAAGAGTTTCAGACAAAAGGAAGGCATTGACTATGATGAGACTTAGTCTCCGGTCTCTTCTGAGGATTCATTGAAGATAGTGATGGTTTTAGTTGCACATTACGATCTCGAATTATATCAAATGGACGTGAAGACTATTTTTCTAAATGAAGACCTTGTAGAAGACATACATGTCACAGCCAGTGAGTTTTGAGATTAAACGCAAAAAGCAGCTAGTTTACAAATTGAATAAGTTTATTTATGGACTTAAACAAGCTTCTAGGCAGTGGTATTTAAAATTGATGAAATTGTCAATAGTTATTTGTTTAACGAAGCTATAGTTGATCGTTGTATATACCTCAGAAATAGTAAGAGCAAATTTGTCATTCTGGTTCTCTACGTGAATGATATAGTACTTGCAAGTAACAACATTCATTTTGTCCACAATACCAAGAGTTTTCTCTCCAAGGCATTTAATATGGAGGATTTGGGCATTGCTGAGTATGTACTTAGCATTAAAATTCATCGTAATAGAGCTACACAATAGCTAAATAGAGAAAGTACTTAAACGATATAGTATGGATAGATGCGCTCAAAGTGAAGCACCTGTATTGAAGGGTAACATTATTTCCCAGGATCTAGGCCCCATAACTAAGGCAGAAAGACAACAAGTAGATCAAAAGGAATATGTTTCAGTTGTGGGTAGTCTTATGTATGCAATGGTTTGTCTACGTCCCGATATCAGTTTTGCTGTCACTCTACTTCGCTGTCACCCTACTTAGCCGATATCAGTCTAATCCAGGATTTGCGTATTGGAAAGCTGCGACGAACGTACTTCGTTATTTATAGAGAACCAAAGATTTTATGTTGACCTGTCGTAGGTTAAATAAGCTTAAGGTCGTCGGATACTCATATTCTGATTTTGTTGGTTGCAACAATAATGTCAAATCAATAGTAGATTATTTGTTTCTACTTGTAGAGGGTGTTGTTTCCTGGAGAAGCACCAAACAGACTTTGACGGTGGATTTGACTATGTATGCAGAGTTTATTGGTTGTGTTATGAGGCTACTCGCCATACATTATGTTTGAAGAATTTCATTGGAGATCTAAAGATTATTTATTTCATTCATCGTCTCTTTATTATCTATGTTAAGCCTGTATTCTTTAATACTCAAAAAGATTTGAGACAATTTCAATAAGTGATCTCTCACATTCCCAAGCCATCATACCGAAGGTGCATGAGATCATGCAAATAATCATATACAACTTGCTTCTTACTGTCAATATTTTTTTTCTTAATATGAGCTATTAATTTAGAAGCGATTTCGGTAGCAGGTATGCCACCCCTGAAAGAGGAATTAATGGAGGCTCTAGTCATTAACATGACTAAAGAGTTAACTTTATTTCATTTATCGAAAATTTCTTATCCTTGGCAGGAGAATCCTGGGTAACCGTTGTAGGTTTAGGTGTGATAAAGACAAAGAAAACGTCTAGCTTCCCAAAACAAATGTCGAGAGTCATTTTCTAAGTAATGAAATTGGACTCAGAAAACAGCTCAACTCCTGCTATGTGTTTGGTAATAGACAAAAGATCCATCGCAGTAATTTTTTATTTTAAAAAAAAAAAAAAATCGCCTTTTAAAAGTCAATACAAAACTAAAAATAATCAATTCCTTAGATTTAATCCCTTTCGCTTCCACCAAGGGTTTTGTTTCAAACATATAAAGTGGCAATATGTGCACATGCCATATTCTAGGAAAGCACTTGGCAACATCATGGCTCACCTTTGAGAAAATACTATGACTTACCTTTGCTTCCAACCGCGTAAAATATATCATAGACTTAGCCTCTATAATTTGATTATACTAAGACATTTCTTATACCTTTAGGCAAATAGGGTTATCCTATCTAACCATCCCATACAAGACTATTCTATTTGTCACATTACGTCAAGTACCTATGCCATCTTTGGACTATACGCAAACATTCAACGCAATAATACGCCTAGTGATCTAGAAAAAATATCGAAGATTCAGAAACTACAAAGTTTATGAATTGTCTACCTTTGGGCAAGAGCCAACTCACTCGCTGAGCGTCCTCAGACGATCACTCGGTTCTCCATAAATCCCATAGGAAATAATCTTAACCTTTGATCCATAAATGTTATATTCCAGTTCTTAGAATTAGAGACCCAATGTTTAATTTATACATTGTTCATATTAAAAATGTAACGAATATAGTCCAATTCAAGTTTAATATGTTTACATATTTAATTTTAAGTTGAATTTTTTAACATTAAAATAATATGAAATTTAACATGAAAATATGATACAAAATCCGACACCCTTGTACATAAGTTTAAGTGAAAAAGACATATAGATCAAATCCTAAAGTGAATATTTTAGGAACGATAAAACTTTATGAATGTGCATGAAATATGTATCATCGACCAATTAAATACAAATAAATCATGAATTTAAATTTAATTGCAACTTTAATTAAAAACACTTAAATATAAAATAATTATCCGAAAAAATATAAAAAAGACATCAAGTCATGAAAACTTCGCAATAGACAGGTCCTGTGCAAAATTAGACATCAAAAACAGATTCAGAATGTTTGAGAGAGTCAAAATTCATATATAATATTCCAAAATTTGACCTTTAAATAGCCCAAAAATGACGCAAAAAGAATAAAGAATAATATGGGTGTCAAAACGAGCCTTAAAGGCAAACGGATCGCATCGTACGGGCCGAATCGGGTCATGTATCATAGGCCGGGTTGAGTAATGGGCTGAACCAGATCATGGGTTGGATCGGGTCATGACCCGAGTCCGGTCATCAAACTTTAACTTTTACACAATTTATTTTTAGTCAAACTCGAAACCTACTTATAGATAGTTTACTATTACATAAATTTATACCCTATCAGTGTAATTTTTTATTAGTCGAAGTTTGACTTTTTGTCAAAGTTCGATTTTCTACAAAAAGTTATAAATTTTAATTGGTGAAATATTATAATTAAAAATATCTATCATTGTTTTAATTTGTAACTTTAAAATACATTAACTCATTTTTATTGGTCAAAGTTTGACCTTTATTCAAATTTTGACTCTAGTATATCTTAATAGTAGATAGTAATTATTACGGTGTTATTTGTATTTTGATAATATAAATTTTTATTAGTCAAAATTTGATATTTAATTAAATTTTGACTTTAAAATATAATATAATTTTTTAAAACTTTTGTAGACCCAATAAAATTTTCATATCATTTTATTAATTTATTACTTTATAGCAAATTACAAAAAATTTATTTTCCCTTTTTTGACATTGATCACAGCTTGCCTTTTTAAAAAGTATATCACATTTATTTTATCATTTTTGACATTCATCACATTTAATGGGAATCAACTTCCATGACATATCTAGTTTGATATCACAGCTATTATAGTCACTAATGCCAGAATCTGACATTAGTGACTATAATAGCTGTGTTACAAACTGGATACGTCATCGACGATCATTCCCATTAAATGTGCTAAACGTGCTTGCCTTCGTAGTGGCATGCAATATCAAATCTAGCATTAGTGACCATGGCCGCCACTAGTTGTTGACTAAAGTTTGTATTAGGTACACCATGAGAAAACAAAAATCAATCCAGCTGCAAGGCTCAGCCTTTCTGTTCAGATTTCTAATATCTCCAAAATTCGTGCATCTGTACATTTGACCATGATTAGAGGCTGAGATTGGTCCATGGACGTTTCCAGCCAATTAGGGGTGTGCCTAGGGCTATAATTATTGAGCCGGGCTGAGCCTGAGCTCAGGTCAGCTCTAGCTCGGTTCTACCTTATACGAGTCGAGTTGGAGGTCGGCTCTAGGCTCTTCGAGCTTGAAAATTTCAAGCTTTAGCTCGGCTCTTCGAGCTCAAGCTGCGCTCGGGCCGAGCTTCGAGCTAACTATATTTTATTATAAAAAATTTCCTCCTAGTACTTTTAAAAATTTTTACCCAATTAAATATTCATTCTATTAGAGAGAGAAGGTGAGAGAGCTGGTGTAACCCGCATGTGTAAGACTGTGACTCTGTGAGAGAGAGAAGGTGAGAGAGCTACAACAACATGAGAGAAGTAAGAGTTGAGTACTTGAGTTGCCGGTAGCTGTTGTAGGTAGGAGTAACAGTGAGACTGCTGTAGATATGAGTAACAGTGGGTACTATAGTCTATATAATATATATAGTGAAAATTAGGATAAGTGGGGAACAAAAGTTTCTATTTTACCCTTCAAAATAACTATTAGATAAACTTAAACGAGTACTTTAAAGGATAAACCGAGCCATAGAGCCGAGCCGGGCCGAGCTAGCCTTAGCTCGAGCTCGAGCTCGGCTCTGTTCATTCGAGCTACAAAATGTCCAGCTCGGCTCGGCTCGGCTCTCGAGCCGAGCTTTAAAGAGAAAAGCTCTTATTTTTCGGGTTGAGCCGAGCCGAGTTGTTAAGCTGGCTCGGCTTTGTTGCAGCCCTAGGTGTGTTGTATCAAACATTTACTCATTTTTTCGGTTTTTGGTTTAGCCTGAACCGAAATGAATTGGTTTCAGTTTGGTTCGGTAGTTAATTTTTTTTCTTGAAATCAAATTAAAATATTTCAATTTTGCCAGTTTGGTTTAGGTATTTTTACTATTTTCTTTTTTTATATTTTTAATATATTTTTTCTGTCATTTTAGTTTTTCTTAGTTTTTGCCGAATTTCTCATCATACGCCCTCGGTTTTTAATTTTTGCCACCCAAAGCCGAAATCAAAGTTAAATGGAATCGGTTCAATTCAGGTCAGTATGAGTCGGTTTTTGTACCCGTTCGATTCACTCAATTTTCAGTATGGTTTCATACCAATGCATAGTACCTAATACAAACTCTCTTAAATATAGACGACACTCGGCAGCTAGAGGCTAGTGCCAACAACTTTGACCCATTCAACAACGTCTAGGTCAACTGTAACATTCCAAATCTCTTCACGTTACTTATGGACAAAAGTACCCACCACCGATATTGGAACATGCTTCCACTGTTGATTGCTGTGATTTTCACACAAGGAAACTTAAGATCATCATCACCTATCAGATGGCTAGTTTCCAATTCCACATAGTACAGATCCAAAAAACGTAGCCCTAAAGTCATATTTGAGCATGATGTGTGCCATATAATTTTATGGCCACTATTTTGGGATTTATAGCATGTGGAATCGAAAATTGACCCTTGATAGGTGACTATGACCTCAAGATCCCTTGTGTGGAAGATTAGAACGAAGAGCGATCTCTATCGTTTGATTTAAAGCAATCAATGATTTTATTTATGAAAATCACAGCAATCATGTGGTTATTGTGAAAAACCATAAACAGGTTAGACTGTTGGGCCTAAGCAAACAATATTTACGTTACATGAGCCCGGCCCATCATCTCCACCGCTATATAATCAACTAATATCGTAACGGACCAGGTACCAAATCTCCACGGTCCATATCTATATCGCATACCATCTTGGCCGTACATTGTTGTGATCTTCGTTACGGGCCCGGGCCCAACCCATTGGCAACCCTTGCCGATTATTGATCTCTCTGTACCAGTAAGGGCATTAAGGTAAGATGATAGGTATTTAATAGAGGGTATGTGAGGGTGCCAACGGATCGTCATCAAATTCAGAGTGCCAAATCCACGTAGTGATCGACCGCGTGAAATTTATGAGTCCACCAACTCCCTCCAACTGCAAAAGCTAATAAGGGGCCCTATCCAAGTCCTCTGTACACCCTTTACATACTCTAACAATCTCCCTATATATTTCTCTCTTTAGCCTTTTAATTTCTTCACACAACAAAAAGTCACTTTGCCTTGGTTACTAAACATCACTTCTCCCCATTTCTTTCCTCATGGCTAGTGAATCTGTGAAAATGCGGGCGGTGGTGATGTCGTTCGTGCTACTCAATTTGTTGTTAACCGTCCGATCAGCACCACAAGTTCCGTGCTACTTCATCTTCGGTGATTCGCTAGTTGACAGCGGCAACAACAATGGTATCGCGTCGTTGGCTAGAGCCAACTACTTGCCTTACGGTATTGACTTCCCTCGCGGGCCTACCGGGAGGTTCTGTAATGGCCTAACTACGACCGACGTCATCGGTGAGGTTTTTGGTCTCATTTCTTTTTCAATCCAGGTGCTTCGATGGAAAATTGACACTGGTGAACGTAAATTGGCAGTAGGATTCCAACTGTTCTCTCTCTCTCTCTCTCTCTCTCTCTCTCTCTCTCTCTCTCTCTCTCTCTCTATATATATATATATATATATATATATATATATATAAGATAATTAGACTTAAGGCAATCCATCACCCTTCAAACTTGATAATATAATTGATTGCATCAATGCCAATTTTTCAAGGTACATGTACATGACAGTGGAGTGATCATAGAAATATACTTGTATTTACCATAAAAGGGTTAATATGATTTGCCTTTATTTTGGGTTCGAAGAGCTTTGAAACTATGCGTTCGAAGAGCTTTGAAATTAGTGTCGAACTAAAGACTGGTGATTCTTGGAACATTAAATAGGTCCATCATCAACTTATCTCATCTATTGGCCCTTCTATTTGCCCTAGTGGTGATGCCCTAAGGGTGTAGCATTGGGTCAGGGTTTAAATCTCATGCTTACCAATAAAATAAAAAATAGGTCCGTCACCATCACCATCATCATCATCATCATCGGCATAAACTTATCTATTGCAAGTCTTATTTCTCTAAAAAAAATGCTACTCTTCCAAACTAATAATGCAATTCTTCAAGTCACTTCTCACTATTTTTCTCCACTCTTCCGAGTCTTTCTCTTCTCCTACTTATTTTGCTTGTAGGCTCAATATTCCCTATGACACCCATGACATAACACTTCATACAGAATAATAGTGCAGCAATCCCTTGCAAAATTGCACCTAACCTCCTTATCTACTCAATGTTGAGTGCAGCAATCCCACCAGGGATTGGCGCAGTTGGTAGGGGATCGACTTTGGTTTGTTACGGGTCATGAGATCGAGTATTGGTGTCTCCCTTCTGCAATAACAAGTTGCTCTATAGGGTGAGTAAATCGTGAAATACTCATTACACAATGGGGGCGAGGGCATCCCTTAGAGATTAGGCCAAGCGTAAGCTTGGGATTACTCTAAATTATAAAAAATAAAAAATAAAAAAAATGTTGAGTGCAACAATAAGTAGTGTTATACTTGTGTGATCTCCTAGATGAAGGAAGAAGCGGCCAAAATATCATGGAGATATATCTCAATTCTTGATTCCAAGGTGTTGTTGTTGTTCTGTTTCCATGCCTTTTGTTTTGCCAAAGCTCCCTTGCTGCCACTCTCCATATGTTCTCATGGTCTTTCCTTTTGGGGCTTTTAATGATCACGACGAGGACCCTCCAACCTGATGCTATCAAAAAATAAAAAAACAACAACAAACACCTCCTGATCTACTCCAATTTCCTATGGATGTCTGCTTTTACGTCCCTATGCATGATGTAGTTTTTGGTCTTTCATCCCATCATTTCTGTTAAATGTTGACTCCAAAAGTTGATATCCATTGGTGTCAAGGCCCTGATAGTTTTTTAAAGTCAATTTTGGCAGGGTAACTGAAAGGGTTACCAAATTTAGGCAGTTCTTTGGTCAGCCTCCCAAGTTGTAATCTAATCTAAGTGAACGGATTTTGTTGCCAAATGGTGTCTAGTTTAGAAGTCAAGATAATCAAGCTTATATATCATACAACCTTAACCCATATAAAAGGTCTCTTCAGTAATTGCAAAGTGCCTTAATCTCTTTGAAAGGCAACATTATATTTGACAACATTGAGCGAGTAAAAGGCTTTCCATGAGCGTGGTGTTGCTAAGGACAATCATGCATATATATTGCGAAGTACTAAGCGCATATACTTCGTCACAAATTTTTCTGAATTAATCAAAATTAAAAAAAAATATTCTTCAAATAGTGATCTGCCCAAGAACTTTTCACCAAATATTCTTATAAATTGTCAATTCTTTGAATGTTCTTGAATATATTTGAATTTGACGAATTTTTTTCAAATTTTATCATTGTAAATGTTTTAACCATACTCCGCATATTCATTTGTGATGGTAAATTGTTAATGTTTGCAGATTATGAAATACACTTATTTTACACTTATTTTATTATCCAACCTTTGACCATTAACCACATTTTAGACACCCCCCAATTTTTTGGGTGGTCTTTGATTGTCCTTGGGGAAGTTGTCGTGGCACCACTACAAAAATAAGGAGTTTCAGCTGCAACAAAATAATGCTGCTATTAACAAAAAATTTATCGCTACTAGTTCTGTCGCTAATGAAACAGCAAGTTTTTTTGTTAATAGCAGCAATTTTTGGCAGCCAAAAACTGTCGCTAATAGTCTAATTTTTTGTAGTGCACCCGATCCCTTTGATGGCGCACCATGTTGATTGCACCTAGTTCGACTGCATGGATCTATCATGTTTAATTTTAAACAAGTTAACAAATGTTTTTATATATTTTAATAAATTATTAGTATTTTTTATAATCCCTGAATTATTATCAAATTCTTAGTTTGAATTTTCTCTAAATTAAATTGAACTTGCACCCAGTCAAATGAAGGGCACTTTAGAAAAACAACCTTGAAAAACAAACATTTTAGCGAAACAACTCCAAACTTAAATGTTTTAAAAAAATATAGTGCTTTCACGATTTTCAAAACTTCAAAAACCCGTGAAAACACTATTTAAAAAAAAAAAAATGTGCATTCACAGATTTTTGAAGTTCCAAAAACCGTGAAAGCACTATTTTTTTAAAACGTTTAAGTTCAAGGTTGTTTTGTTAAAACGTTTGTTTTTTAAGATTGTTTTTCTAATTATCCCTCAAAGGAATTAGTATGATCATATAAAGGCTAGGAAAATTATAAATGGAGGATAAATTTATTGAGGAAAAAGTGCATGTAGTTGACGTGACGCGAGGTGATTGATTGCACTGACCTGTATTAATTGAGCTCCACTGCACTTGCAGCCAACTACATCAGTCGCCTGCACTTTATCCGCATAAAATCTGTCTTCCATATAGCACTCTAGTAAAGGCTATGCCTATGGTTCATGCCTCTGATTTTTTTTTAAATATATACCATCATTTATGGTATAATATAGAATATTCAATGAAGATCATGAAAGTTATATGTGATTGATTGGTTCAACGCCTGCATTATTAGGGTTACTTGTGGCAACGTGGGGCGGCATGGAACTGATGGAAGCCTTAAATAGCCATAGTTTCCAAATGGGGCCAAAATATTGTGCCCCCCGCCCTGTGCCATTATTAATTGAGCTTGCAAATCCCGCATGCGTTGCTCTCGAGAAACATAAATGCAGCCGGCCACACCTAAACAGCTATCAAGCTTATCAATAGCCTTTGGCTTTATAGATTTTTAGTAGCCCTGATATTTGAGAATGCCAGCTTTTGAATGGCTTGATGGGATATGCCAATTCATACAATTGTTCTTAGATATGTTTCATTAACTAAATAAATTTCACTTCAGTTGTTAGCTTTGACTCAGTCACTTTGACTTCATAATACTTCACTTTTTAGCAGCGAGACTTTGCTTCTCACTTCACTTGTTAGCTGACGTTAACTAAATATTTACATCATATGCAGCTCAACTGTTAGGCTTTGATGATCTGACTCCACCTTATGCAACTGCTTCGGAACAAGATGCACTGACTGGCGTAAATTATGCATCTGCGGCTGCCGGAATAAGAGAAGAAACCGGACAGCAATTGGTATTACACGCTAACTTTGAATTAATTACTAAGGCCCTGTTTGACAACCCTTTCTAAAACGCTCTTTTTTAAGGAAAAATGTTAGAAGAAAAACATATTTCACCCAAGTACCTTATTACTTCTGGCTCAGAATAGTGATGTGTTTAGAAGTTGTCTCATACTACTTCTCGCATAACACCATTTTGAGTATGTGATTGACTTTTTTGAAAAGCAATATTTGTAAAACATGTGACAGCTAAAAACAGCATGTGACACACCTCTTTATAATACCTGCAAAATACTTTTCGAAAGGAAACGCGGCCTAATCAAAGAAAATAGGAAACAAAAACAGCATCAGATACCTCTTCCTGAAAATACATACTTCCCTTTTCTCCTTTTATTTCTACCACAATGGTTTATTTACTAACTATAGTGGTGCACATGCTCATGGATCCTGATCGACGACCATCCACCTGATAAGACTTAGGGCTATATCCATCTGAGAGCTGCACATCGAGTGGATGTTTTTATGTTATAATTCCACATAATGAAATTACAAGTGGGTAGTTAGATTTAGGCATATAATATATTTGCACTTCATGAGAAATATTAAGGTATCTTGAGGATTTATCCTATTCAATTATTTGGGTGGAAATACACATGGGGCCGAAAGGGGTACCAAAGTGAGAGCCGTCACAGAGGAGGGGCTGTCACATATTTCGACTGTAGAGCGCGGCAGTGTGTTGCAACCCGAAAGTAATAAGGGATTAATTTTCTGCTCCACTAACACCTAGGCATTTTCGGAATATTGGGTTAAGACCTTAAATAAATACATATTAAAAGACTATGGCTTGACTTTGAGTGGCCATCAGACATGCCAGTGGTGCCACTGGCATGTCGAAATAAGTTAATCTCTTATTACGAATTAATTTGCAAATGCGACATTGCTAATTTCGTTACTATCAAGAATTTATAGCCCCAAACATGTCCGAAATCTCTAAATAAGAACACCTAATTCGTGGCAAAGATCATAATTAAGCAATAGAAGATTAGGCACAACAGTCCTTAATCATGTTCTTGCTCTTACAGGGCGCTCGCATTAGTATGAATGGGCAGCTAAGGAACTACCAAAATACAGTGTCCCAAGTGGTTAACTTATTGGGCGATGAAGACTCCGCCGCCGATTACCTAAGCAAGTGCATATACTCTGTCGGAATGGGTAGTAACGATTACCTCAACAACTATTTCATGCCCGCAATTTACCCGACCAGCCGGCAATATACGCCAGCACAATACGCCGATCTTCTGATTGAACAATACACTCAGCAACTGAGGGTTAGTCACCCTAAACTAATTTATTTATTTTATGTTAGGTAAGGTTTAGTAATAGAGCACTTTAGAAAACAATGCCTCAAAAATAAACTTTTTAACAAAAAAGACCCAAATTCAAATGTTTTCGAAAAACCGTGCTTTCACGAAATTTGGAACTTCAGAAAATCGTGAAAGCACATTTTTACTTTTTTTTACAAACATTTTAGAAAAACGTGCTTTCATGGTTTTGTGAAGGTCCAAAATCCGTGAAAGCACGGTTTTTCTAAAACATTTAAAATCGGGTCTTTTTTGCTAAAAAGTTTGTTTTTGAGGCATGTTTCTCTAATTATTCCTTAGTAATACTAATTTAACAACTAGTTGTTCTGTTTTCTCTAGGTATTGTATAATTATGGAGCTAGGAAGGTGGCTTTGATAGGGGTGGGTCAGATTGGCTGCAGCCCAAATGAGTTATCTCAATCTAGTCCCGATGGGAGTACATGCGTACAGCGAATCAATAGCGCAATTGTGCTGTTCAATCAACGGCTCATATCGCTCGTTGATGACTTCAATAATAATCTCGATGGTGCGAAATTTATATACATAGACAGTTATGGGATTTTTGAGGATATGTTGAGGACTCCTTCTACATATGGTAACGATCTCAACCATCTTTTCATCTTTAATGGTGGAATGCAGATTATGTAGTTATAATTATGGTTTAATTGAAGCTTCTGCAGATATTCTTAAATGCCCCCAAGTGATAGATTGCAAATTAGCTACACAATTTCATCCCAAAATCCCCCCACCCATTATAAAAAAGATTTCTCCGACTTACACTTAATCAGTAAGGGTATGATTGAACCCCTAATGTAAATTGAACTAAGTTTTCATCTTTTCATCTTTAATTTCTTCAGGTTTTACGGTCACAAACGCCGGATGCTGCGGCGTGGGAAGGAATAACGGTCAGATTACATGTCTTCCTCTTCAAACTCCCTGCGCAAACAGGGACCAGTACGTGTTCTGGGATGCATTTCACCCATCTGAAGCTGCAAACATAGTCGTCGGTAGGAGATTTTACAGTGCTCGATCTTCCACCGATGCCTACCCAGTCGACATTCGTCGCCTTGCTCAGCTCTGAAGATGGAAATGATGCTCATCTGGTGGTTATGAACAGGAACCTTCATGACCTATATCAATCTACATTATTATTATTATTGTTATTATTATTATTCTATGATTATATTATGAAAGATGTGATCTTATTTTTTTTTCCAATTGAAGAGCCCCAATAAAGATCGTGTGAGTAGGGAACGTGTATTATAATGTGCATGGTCAAAGTTTTAACAGCATGAATGATGCTTAAATCATGTATTCTGCGTCAATGCCGAGATTTTTATTTTTATTTTATTACGGGTGTCCAGCCTAAGTCCGCCCAACACCCACACATTACACTTACTAGATAGTAGGGATAAATCCTTACTAGTGCCAAACAACGGGAGGGATTAATTAAACTCAGAACCTCCACTTCTGGAGGCGTGATTTCCGCCAATGCCCCCAAGTTGGTTGGACAAAATCGTGTTTATTAGGCAGGGCCGGTTCAATATGGTCTGTGGCCCTAAGCATAAGTATCCAATGAGGCCCTTGTAAAAAATTTTAACATTTGTTTTGCTTGTGCTAAACAAATCTTATTCATAAATATTATTTCAAATCTACACTTCTCCCCTTTAAAGAAATGCCCCTGATCAAAGTCGAATTGGGAAGCATAGTTGAAGATATCGCGAGCGCTTAATTGATGTTGAAAGCCCTTTGCTAAGATCGACGGATCGTGTAATGACCTTAAAATTCAGAACAGAACTCGACTGCTTCGATAAGAGTGCTCGACACGAAAATCGAGATAAATTAATATTATTGGGAATAATATTAATTCACGATTAAGTGAAGTCATGTATGACTTGTTATATAAGTCCGAGTCTTGTAAGACCTTAGATGAGACATGATAATCCGGAACACTTGGTGTACGCTTAACATCGGAACTTAAGTTTAGAAAATGTGAGAAATATAAAAAATATTTCTCTATAATAGTTTATAAGGAAAGGAAGAGAGTTAGGATTCTTTTCTTTACTCCTTTCTCCTTGATTTCTGGTATATTTGGTACTAAGAGAGTGGGTTTAGGTATATCATCCTCTCACGATTGGTTAGCTTGAGTTTCAGAGGGACTCCGTTATGAAACCAAGGCTCAAGAATGCCTCCTAAGGTGAATTCTTATAAATAGAGTGTGAAGGGTCGATCTAAACTATCTGTGTCTAGTTTGGGGATGTGTGCTATCGCTGTGTGTTCACACAAATGCTCTTCCGAGTCGTGACGGTGACAAATTTTGAATTTCGGATCGAAACCCTCTTTGGATCGCATTCGCCGAGAACCTGAAAGCGACATTAAAGAGGTAAGTTACTAGGTTAAAATTGTAGAAGTTAAAACCCCATAAATGTGTAAATAAATGTGTATGAGTGTTTGTTAGGAATCATTAAGGATTCAAGATGAAAATAGGTCAAGCTTCATGATCGGCATTTATGGCAGAAACTGTCATAATTGATCGATCAAATTAGATCTTTGATCGATCAAGTCTGGGATTGATCGATCAATATGAAAGATTAATCAATTAAATCTTATATGCAGTTAAGGAAACAGTAGATATACTTTTCTGGAAGTTCATGCCCGACAGTCATTATCGATCAAATTGGGATTTGATCGATCAAATTTGAAGGTTGATCGATCAGTTTGAGAAATGATCGATCAATATAAGAGGTTGATAGATCACAGGGATGTGATCGATCAAGGGTGTGAATGATCGATCAATGTGAAAGATTGATCGATCAATTCGTATAAATGAGTGTGCAAACAGAAGGGCGATATTTTTAAAAATTTAAGTCTGACTTGCTTGATCGATCAATAGGAAAACTGATTGATCAAATTGGATGATTGATCGATCAAACAAGGATGTTGATCGATCAAATTCCCTCTGTCCCATGTGAGTTATTTGGGAGATTGATCGATGAAACAAGGATATTGATCGATTAATCACCCCTATTTCTGCTGTTTTGGTTTTATAGGTAAAACACTACTGGACATCATACCAATTGATGTCCTGACATCTCTGACACTAAGTATACTATGTCTATGGTCTGGGATCAGACCGTGATGTATTAAAAAGCTTTGAATTTGCTTAGAAAGGTCTGATCTGAGCTAGGAGAAATTCAATCGAACTTGCATTTATTTTTTATCTCATGGGTTCATAGTTTCTGTGTTCTGACACATGCTCTGCTTTTATTTTTCAAATCATGTCTTGCATATACATAAAAGTTCCATTACATCTGATTCCTGCTATCCGATATCTGTCTCCTGATTCCTGTTATTATGATAAGTATGCATGCGATTTTAAGTTTAATAATCTGACGAATCCCACCGACTCGACGGTATATTCGTGACTGGCACATTCGTGCATCTGCTTTAGAATTTTCTCGGTACAATTGCACTTCTTAGATGAGGCATTGTTGTATTCCTGAAATTATTCATTGAATGACGATGGTCAGGATTATCCATTGGCACACATCTGGCTATCACGTGCTATATTCACGGGAGTTACTTAAGTATATTATTTTAAGTCATTTAAATACAGTATACATAGCATCCTGAAAACTCTAAAGTTATATCTGTTCTTACAAGCTCTGTAATCTGATTATCTATCTGCATTTGTTCAGTTCTGTCTATACTCTGCTTTGCTTATCTGTCTGAGCTATATTCTGTAATCATATTTTACAATTAAGATGCAAATTTAATTGAATTTCTTCTATTGAGCTTAGATGGTTAGCTCACTCCTGACTCTGTGTCATAGGTTCTAAGGCTCGGGCACCAGCCACCGAGAGCGACCCGGACTATCAGCCAGAGACAGAGGCTGAGGTTGAGGACGAGGAGGCTGATTTTCAGGCCGACGAGTTTTACCCTTAGCCTGGGTATATTAGTCTTATATTTTAGGTTCTCTATTGTATTTTTGATTATCTGTGCGCCTGGTGGCCACCTTTTGAATTAATTACTATATATACTTGTATTCGTATACATTCTATAGAAACCACTATCGGGAACCATTGTTTTGGGTGATGGATGTCCATCACTAGTGGTTCTTCTTAGTTTCTTTTTGAGGATGTATATTCTTTTGTTTTTACATATATGCATTATTTTATTTCTTCTTTTTTTTAAATGTCTTATATGATGATTCGATTTGCTACTACTGGATCGTGTCTGCTCTGGTTTTTACTAGACGAGCAGACACTCTTTGATTTATCCCGGGGATCATCCAGAGCATGATCCTGATGGCACGAATTTTTGGGTGCAAAAATCTGGGCTGTCACAGTTGGTATCAAAGCCTAGGCTTTAGGTTGAACTACGGGTTCATGTCGGATTATTTTTACAATCTATGTACTGATCAATATTATTATTTTCACAATGACAGACTAGTGCTATGGCCCTAAAGTTCAGAGGAGGACGTAGTGGCGGAAGAGAAGAACAGAGAGAAGTCCCACTGCGAGAGATTCCTGATATTACGGGTACATCTAGGGGATTGGGAATCTTGACGGGTGAAAATGCGGTCCCGGTAGGACCCAAAGGTGGTAGAAGAGGCGGTGATAGTAGAATGGAGCAGGTGTTGGAAGTTTTGGCTGCCAACGTCGCTCAGCAGACTGCTGCTTTGAATCAATAAGTAGCTAGACCACCTCACCAACCCGATGGTTTTGTCGAGTTTAGGAGAATGAGACCTCCAAATTTCTCGGGTCAAACATACCCTATTGAGGCCGAGGGTTGGATAGAAGAGATGGAAAAGGTGTTCGAAGTGCTTCAGTGCACTGATGTGGAGAAGGTGCGTTGGGCAACCTTCAAACTTGATGGGGAAGTGGGGCCTTGGTGGAAATCAGTATTGAGGCACCGTGAGCAAGAGCTTCCCAATGTACCTTGGACATAGGTCGAATTCGTTGAAACTTTCAATGAAAAGTACTTTCCCAAGATTGTGAGGCATCAGTGGGAAGTGAAGTTCATCAAGTTAGAATAAGGGGCTATGACAGTGTGAGAGTATAGTGTCGAGTTTGATAGGCTATCACGGTTTGCTCCACAACATGTCACCACCAAGTTGATGCCAGCTCGAAAGTTCCAACTTGGCTTAAGGCCAAACATATTGCGAGAAGTGGCCATATGGAAGTTGGAGACATATGCAGTAGTTATATTTAAAGCTCTTATTTTGGAGGAGGAAAGTCAGAAGAAATTTGCTTGGAGAGACAAGCAAAACAGAGAGGTCATTTCAGGGATAATCTCAGGACCCTGAGCAAAACAAGAGGGCTAGATTCTCCAGACCTCTGAGATACCCTACTCACTCCCTACCAGCAATATCTTCAGGGCCGAGTTCATATCAGAGGCCATCCGTACTTGCATCTTTCAGACCATTCAGATCGTCTGGTTCTTCTGGTAGCGGAGCTTCTGTCGCACAGGGATTTTCTAGGGTCTCATCTTTCGCTCCGACCCTATCATGTGTAAAGTGTGGGAAGCCACACAAGACAGAGGACTGTAGGAGAGAGACGGGGGCATGCTTTAGATGTGGCAAGATGAGCCACATAGTTAGGCGGAATTACCCAGAGGAGAGCAAGGAGAGCAAGGAGTGGGACGGATTAGTGTCCACTCAGAGATCCTCTCGACCTGTTGTTCAAGGTCGAGCATATGCCGTCACCGCGACTGATGCTCTGACATCGAACGATGTCATTCAAGGTATCATTACGCTTTGAAAGTTCAATTATGCCATTAATTTTAAATATTTTTGAATGTGTTAGTAAATTCTAAATACATAGGAATATTAGTGACTGCTATAAACTAAGGTACTCTTCCTAAGGTACTCTTAGTTTATATGTTTGACATATAAACTAAGGTACTCTTCCTATATGTCAAGAGCAAGATATATGTGAGATGGAAGCAAGAGTACTGATTGACCATGGATCTACAAATTCTTTCATTACGCTGATGTTCTCAGCACATATAGGGATTAGGCCGGAGAAGTTAGATTTCGTTTTGGCAGTAATAATCCCTACGGGTAATTTAGTGAGAACGGATACAGTAAACAAGGTGGTGGTCATTAGAGTTGAAAAGGAGGAAACTCGAGCAGACCTGATATTGTTGAATATGGTAGGCTTCGATGTGATCTTAGGGATGGATTAGCTATCCGCTTACCATGCTAGCATTGATTGCTTATATGACTTTTCTGTAAGAGGAAATCATTTAGATTTTTCAGGGTAAAGTCCAAGGTAGCACCGTTGATATCAGTTATTTGGGCTGAGAAGATGATGAAGAATGGGGGTAGTGGCTATATGACTTTTCTGCAAGAGCAACGGGAAGAGAAGAATGTTATTTCTGACATTCATGTTACTTGCGAGTACCCTGACGTATTTCCTGACGATTTACTAGGACTACCATCAACTCGGGAGATTGAATTTGCTATCAATCTAGTTTTAGGTACTGAGCTATTATCTAAAGCTCCATATCGCATGGCTCCTGTAGTGTTACAAGAATTAGAGGAACAACTACAAGAATTACTTGACAAGGGATTTGTCCGACCTAGTGTGTCTCCTTGGAGAGCACCAGTGCTATTTGTTAGGAAGAAGGACGGTTCGATGCGACTTTACATCAATTATCAACAGTTAGATAAGTTGACGATTAAGAATCATTACCCGCTCCCAAGAATAGATGATGTTTTTGATCAGTTATAAGGAGCGAAGTTCTTTTTGAAGATTGACTTACGATCGAGTTATCACCAGCTGAGAGTCAAAGCAGAGGATATTCAGAAGACGACGTTCAGAACCAGATATGGGCATTATAAATTTTTGGTCATGCCATTTAGATTGACGAACACACCCGCGTCTTTTATGGATCTAATGAACCGAGCGTTTAAACCACACTTGGATAAATCCATGGTCGTTTTTGTGGAAGACATTCTCATCTATTCAAGGACGAAGAGGAGCATGAACGACATCTACACACAGCTCTACAAACTCTCAGAGATCACAGACTATATGCAAAGCTCAGTAAGTGTGAGTTTTTGCTTGACCAAGTCAGCTTATTAGGTCATGTTGTCTCTGAGAAGGATATAACGGTTGATCCGACTAAGATTAAAGCGGTAGTGAATTGGGAGCAACCGAGGACGGTAACCAAAGTCCGTAGTTTCCTTGGATTGGCGGGATACTATAGACGATTCGTAAAAGGTTTCTCCAAACTTTTAAGTCCGCTTACTCAACTCATAAAGAAGAATGCGGAGTTTGATTGGATTGAGCAATGTGAGATGAATTTTCAAGAACTCAAGACGCGTCTGACTATAGCATCAGTGCTAGCTATACCTTCTAGTAGAGGAGGTTTTGCTATATATAGCGATGCACCTTACAGTGGTTTGGGTTGTGTCCTCAACCAACATAAGAAAGTCATCGTGGATGACTCTAGATAGTTTAAGGAACACGAGAAGAACTATCTGACTCACGATCTAGAGTTAGTAGCAGCAATTTTTGCTTTAAAGATCTGGAGGCACTACCTATACGGTGAGACGCTTGATATCTTCACCGACCACTCCGATCCTTCTTGCTTCTTGAAAAATCTGTAGCTAGGTTTTGTTTTTGAGTGGTTCTTTGAGAAAACAGGGTTAGTGATAACCGAGGTCGTGCGTTTGTCTGAAATAGAGGGTAGAGAGATCAAATAAAACTCTCCATATTTAGTCTCGGTATGTGTGCGGTCTCTGCGTGTTGAAGTGGAACTGATTGTCTGCTTGTTCGAGTCATAACGGCGATAAACTCCGAGAGATGGATCCTAAAACCTCTTCCGGATCGCTTCGCCGAAAACCGAAAAAGGGCTTCAAATAGGTAAGTTTTTAAATTAAAAGTGTGGAGGTTAAAGCCTCATAAATGTGTAAACTAGAGGTGTGTGAATGGTTGATGGAAACCCTCCATTAATGACAAAGAACTGTCATTACTGATCGATTAATCCTAAAGATTGATCGATCAATGTTGGGGTGATCGATCAATGAGAAGCATTGATCGATCAATTTATATAACTATTAAGTGGGAATAGTAGAGGTAGCTTTCTGGAGGTTCAGTGCCCGGTGGGCATTGATCGATCAATTTGTTAATTGATTGATCAATTCTGAAGATTGATTGATCACAATGAGGTGATCGATCAATGGCAAATATTGATCGATCAATGAAGGCATTGATCGATCTATTTGTATAAAGGTAGTGTGAGAACAGGAAGAGGGAAATTTACAAATTTAGGTTGGTGATCGATCAATACTAGGATTGATCGATCAATGAGATGGATTGATCGATCAACTAAGGTGTTGATCGATCAATTTCCCTCTGTCAAATGTGAAGAACAAGAGGCTATTGATCGATCAATTGAAGCATTTATCAATCAATGGGATGGATTGATTGATCAATCAAGGCTGTTGATCGATCAATCAACCTTTGTCATCTGTGACTTGTTTGAAAGGTTGATCGATCAATGAGGTCATTGATCGATCAAAGAGGAGGATTGATCGATCAATGAAGGATGTTGATCGATCAATCACCCTGTTTTTAGCCTGTTTTGATTTTGTAAATTAAGCGCTACTGGACACCGTGACAGTTAATGTTCTAACATCCTTGACACCTAGTGTACTATATTTATGGTCTAGGATCAGACCATGACGCTCTGAAAAGCTTTGGATTTGCTTAGAAAGAGGTCTGATCTAAGGTAGGAGAAATCCAACCTAAAATATATCTGACTATGATTTCATGATTCTTTCATTATCTGCATCCTGATTTCAATTTGAAAAAGCATATTTGCATATCAGTATTCCCTGTTATCTCTGATTCCTGCTTTCTGATTCCTGTATTCTGAAACCTGTTCCTGATTTCTGCTATCTGATTTTTGATGTCATATGTGTATGTGATTTAAGGATTTAACCAGATGATCCCCACCGACTCAGCGGTATATCCGTGCCTTGGTATTATCATGCATCTGCTTTGTTAATCTCTCGGCATAATTGCACTCCATAGATGAGGCATTGTTGCACCCTAAAATTGTTCATATGAACGACGATTGGTTGGAGTTTCCTATCGGCATATTCCTGATTACTCTGTGCTATATAGTCACGGGAGTTTCTTAAGTTAGAAATACTCACAATTTAAGTCACCAATGATATATATGCATAATATTTGTTCTTGTTTTGAAAACTAAGTACATGCCATCTGATTTATCCTGCCTGCATTTCCTGATTTGAGTTTCTGTTTTGAATTACTTCTTGCAAATCATGTCTTGCATTTTCAATACGATTTTAGTTGGAATTCTTCTACTGAGCTTAGATGTTGCTCACCCTGTTTCTCTAACATTATAGGTGCTGAGGCTAGAGCTCTGACGCTGACGATCGATTACCGGATCCCCGGATGAGGTAGGGAGGAGGATCTGAATACCCGGTGACGAGTTCTATTAGCCGTCTGGGTATTAGTTGTACTTTTTGGATTTTTGTATGATACTCTGGATTATTGTGTGCCTAGTGGCCACCATCTGTTTTATTATTTTAGATGTTTGTTTATGGTGTTATTATATATTCTGTAGGAACCACTATCGGAACCATTATTTTGGGTGATGGATGTCCATCACTAATGGTTCTTCTTGATTCCTTTTTAGAGAATATATATTTTTTTATTTTTATTTTTATAAATATGAAACGTTTATTGCTTCTTTATTTAAAGCCATATATGATGACTCGATCTTCCATTACTGGACAGTGTCTACTCTGATTTTTGCTAGATGAGCAGACACTTCATGATTTGTCCTGGGGATCATCCAGAGCATGATCCTGATGGCACGGATTTTTGGGCATGGAAATCTGGGCTGTCAGAGTTGGTATCAAAGCCTAAGCTTTAGGTTGAACTGCGAGTTCAGGTCAGATTATTTTTACAATCTATGTACTGATCAATGCTATTATTTTCACAATGACAGATCAGTATGGGCTCTATGTTCAGAGGAGGACGCGACGGAGGCAGAGAGGGACATAGAGAAGTGTCGTTGAGAGAGATCCCCTATATCACTGGTACATCTAGGGGATTGGGGTTCCTATCGGGTGAAAATGTCGTTCCTGTAGGACCAAGGGGAGGAAGAAGAGGCAACAAGGATAGAATGGAGCAGTTGTTGGAAGCATTGGCTGCCAACGTCGCTCAACAAACTACTGCCTTGAATCAGCAAGCAGCAAGACCACCTTACCAACCCGGCGGTTTTGCTGAGTTTAGGAGAATGAGGCCTCCTAACTTCTTAGGACAAATTGATCTGATTGAGGCTGAGGGTTGGATCGAGGAGATGGATAAGTTGTTTGAGGTGCTCCAATGCAAAGATGTCGAAAAAGTGCATTGGGCAACTTTCAAACTTGATGGTGACGCAGGGCCTTGGTGGAAGTCAGTCTCTAGGCACAGAGAGCAAGAGTTTCCTAATGTCCCTTGGACATGGGAAGAGTTTGTCGAGTCCTTCAATGACAAATATTTCTCCAAGATCGAGAGACACCAGTGGGAAGTGAAGTTCATTGAATTGAAACAGGGGGCTATGACCGTGCGAGAATACAACACGGAGTTTGACCGATTAGCAAGGTTTGCTCTGCAACATGTAGCCACCGAGTTGATGCGGGCTCGAAAGTTTCAACTGGGCTTGAGGCCAGATATTCAGAGAGAGGTGGCCATATGGGAGCTTGAGACACATGTGGCAGTCATGTCCAAAGCTCTCATTTCAGATGAAGAATGCCAGAAGCAATTTGCTTGGAAGGACAAGCAAAATTGAGAGAGGTCTTTTCAGGGGCAATCTCAGGACCCTGAGCAAAACAAGAGGGCTATATTCTCCAGACCTCTGAGATACCCTACACACTCCAGACCGGCGATATCTACAGGGCCTAGTTCGTATAAGAGGCCAGTAGTACCTGCATCTTCCAAACCATTCCGATCGACTGGTTCTTCTGGTAGCGGGACTTCTGTAGCGCAGGGATCTTCAAGGGTTTCTTCATTCACTTCGACCCTATCATGTGCAAAGTGTGGGAAGCCACACAAGACAGAGGCATGCAGGAGGAGAGTAGTGCGTGCTTTAGGTGTGGAAGGATGGGCCACCTAGTCAGGAATTGTCCAGAGGAGAGTAAAGACAGCAAGGAGCGGTTCGAATCAGTGTCTACATAGAGATCTTCTCGACCTGTGGTTCAAGGCCGAGCATATGCTGTTACCGCAACTGATACTCTGACATCAAATGATATCATACAAGGTATGATTAAAGTTCAAAGTGAGATTATTTTATAAAATGGACTGGAAATTTATAATGTCGAATTATTGTTGATATTTGCTTATGACAATGATGATGCACATTACATTTACACATTGTAATCACTTGATTGAATTGTGCCATTGAATTATAGGTGTATTGAAGGTGTATCAGCGTTGTGATATTTTTTTTCATAGAGCACGAGTTTTGGTAGACCCAGGCTCTACACACTCGTTTGTCAGGCCTCAATTTACGAAAGAATTGAGCATCACTCCTGAACATTTAGACTTCATATTGACGGTGTCTGTTCCTACGGAGAATTCGGTGAATGCAGGCACAATGTATAAATCAGTGATTATAATGGTAGAAGATCACGAGACGATGGTAGATTTGATACTGTTAGACATGCAAGGATTTGACATTATTCTTGGAATGGACTGGCTATCCGCTTATCATGCAAGTGTCGATTGCCTTTGGAAAGTTGTAGTTTTTCATCCTCCAAAGATGAAGTCACTTAGATTCTGCGGGAGGAAGTCTAAGGTAGCTCCGTTGATATAAGCTATTCGAGCCGAAAAGATGATGAAGAATAGATACAGTGGCTATATGGCTTTTATGCAAGAGCAACGAGAAGAGACGAATGTGATATCCGATATTCATGTTACGTGCGAATATCCCGATGTGTTTCCTGAGGATTTACCAGAACTGCCACTAGCTCAGGAGATTGAATTTGCAATAAATCTAGTTCAGGGTACTGAACCAGTATCTAAGGCTCCGTATTAGATGGCTCCTGCAGAATTGTAAGAATTAAAGGAGCAACTGCAAGAACTGTTTGACAAAGGATTCGTTCGACCTAGTGTGTCTCCTTGGGGAGCACTAGTTTTATTTGTAAAAAAGAAGGATGGTGCGATGCGTCTATGCATCGACTATTGGCAGTTGAACAAAGTTAACGATTAAGAATCGTTACCCACTTCCTAGGATTGACGATCTGTTTGATTAGTTATAAGGAGCGAGGTTCTTTATGAAGATTGACTTACGGTCTGGTTATCACCAGTTAAGAGTCAAAGCAGAGGACATCAAGAAGACAGCGTTCAGAACCAGATATGGGCACTATGAATTTTTAGTTATGCCATTCGGATTGAGGAACGCACCTGCGTCTTTCATGGACCTAATGAACCGAGTGTTTAAATCATACTTGGGTAAGTCTATGGTTGTATTTATGGATGACAAACTTGTCTATTCTAAGACAAAGGAGGAACATGAAGGACATCTGCACGTGGCTTTACAAACCCTTAGAGGTCACAAACTGTATGCAAAGCTCAGTAAGTGTGAGTTTTGGCTTGACCAAGTGAGTTTCTTGGGTCTTGTATTCTCTGCTAAAGGTATAACAGTCGACCCGACGAAGATTGAAGCAGTAGTAAATTGGGAGCAATATAGAACAATAACTGAGATCTGTAGTTTCCTTGGTTTGGTAGGATACTACAAATGATTTGTAGAGGGGTCCTCTAAACTATCGAGTTCGCTTACACAGCTCACAAATAAAAATGCTAAGTTTAATTAGACTGATCAATGTGAGAAGTGTTTCCAAGAACTCAAAACGCGTCTGACTACAGCACCAGTGCTAGCTATACCTTCTGGCAAAGGAGGTTTTGCTATATACTGTGACGCATCTTACAGTGGTTTGGGTTATGTCCTCAATCAGCACAAGAAAGTGATTGCGTACGGTTCTAGACAGCTCAAGAAACATGAGAAGAATTATCCTATGCATGATTTGGAATTAGCAGCGGTGATTTTTGCTCTGAAGATATGGAGGCACTATTTATACGGTGAGACATTTGACATATTCACCGACCACAAAAGTCTTAAGTATCTGTTTACCCAGAAGGACTTGAACATGTGACAGCGCAGATGGATGGAGTTTTTAAAAGATTACGATTGTTCCATCCAGTATCATCTTGAGAAGGCCAATATTGTGGCAGATGCTTTGAGCAGGAAGTCTTCAGCTCAGTTGTCACATCTTATTACCCGAGTACAGTGGTGGCATCTACTTGAGGACCTGGCCTTATGCGATACATTGATAGACGTTAGAGGTTCAGGGGCATTGATGGCTACCATTATGATACAACCCACGACACGACCCACGTTGTTTGATAGCATGCGTAAGCTTCAAATGATTGATGAGGAGCTGATGGCCATTAGAAAGGATGTGATCAACGAGATCAGACCTGATTTCTCTATCAAGGATGATGGTATTTGCTATTCAGAGATCGGATGTGCATTCCTGATAATAAAGATCTTAAAGATACTATTTTGGAAGAAGCACACAAGTCGATGTATGCTATACAACCTGGGAGTACCAAGATGTACCAAGATCTCACCAACCAAGGGCATCATGCGCGTCAGGAAGCGAGGGAAGTAGAATCCTCGATATATCGACCCCTTTGAGGTACTCGGTCGGGTTGACGAAGTCGCATATAGGATTGCTTTACCACCATAGTTGGCGAGCATGCATAACGTCTTCTATGTTTCCATGCTGCAACGCTACGTGCGCGACCTGACTCACGTTCTGGATTTCCAGTCGATTGAGTTGCAAGAGGATCTGATGATGATTGAGGAACCGATCGCGATTCTGGATCATAAAGACCAAGTTTTGTAGACCAAGTTGATTCCACTGGTACTCGTAAAGTGGAGAAATCATTCAGCTTCAGAAGCTACTTGGGAGTGCGTAACTGAGATTCACGAGCAGTACCCGCACTTATTTACTTGACGTCGAAGGTACTTTCACGTGTCGATTTACATTCCTTATTTTATGTGTATGCTTTACTTGTACGGGTGCCATATGTAAGGTACAGTACGCCTTCATTCTTGAATTACGATAGGTCCGCATTGAGACAATAAAGACAAATATATATATAAAAAAAAAATTACTTCCTGCCTTATTGATCAATCAATTTAGGTATTGATCGATCAATTTCTGAAAATTGATCGATCAATAAAGGACATTGATCGATCAAGGCTATCGAGCAAGTTGTGGAGTTTACTTATTGATCGATCAACAGAGTACCTTGATCGATCAATTTTAGATGCATTGATCGATCACCAAGGTTGGTTGATCGATCAACATAGGGTATTGATTGATCAATTCATGTTGCATTGATCGTTCAACATTAGGTCATTGATCGATCACTACTATCGGGTTAGGGCTTTTAACTTCACCATTGATCGATCAATTAGAGCATTGATCAATCAATCCGAGGGTTTTAAGTGACGATTGAGCTTTGAACAACTCATTTGCATGGTAAAAAGGGATTTGATCGATCAAGAGGAACTTGGCACCTTGCATTTAAGCTTTCTTCCGACGAGTTTTCCGGCCACCCGACCTCTTTCCCCCACATAGTTTGCTCGGATTTCGCTCTATTAGATCGGTAAAACCCTCCCTTTCGTTTCTTTTGAGTTTTTTCTATCCACATTTTTGATTTTGACCCATGGGACAGCGAACGAAGAACGCATAGCGAAAGACTCCCACTTCCCGGGTTCGTGCTTTCGTGCCACCCCCTGAAACTGTCCCCCAACCCATCGTGCCACCCGTGGCACCTATTACGAATGAGGTTCCACCCGTTCAAAGCCCCCAACTGACCCAAATTCAGTGTGAAGTCCCTAACCAGTGGTGGATTTCCAAGACTTTTCTCCTCGAGTACGTTTTCGGCACTACGCTTTTTGAGGATCGGCCCGAGATGTCTTGGGTCATTAATTATATCAAAAAGCTAGGGTTGAAACCCTTACTCAAGTCGTTTAACGATCACTATTGTCCTCGTATCATGCAGCTATTTTTCCAAAATCTTCATTGGGGCAATGGCCGTCACTGACTCGTCACTTCGATTAATGGGTTGGAATATAAATTCAACCAGTTTCATGTCGCGGCTGCCCTACAGTGCATGTCGGTATACATTAAAACCTGTGGCTTAGAGTCCCCCTACATTACAGACATCCCTTTTCTCGACGTGGTCACCAAGATGACCCAAGGTCAAAATGGGAAGGGGCAATCCATCACCCATGCCTAGTTACCTGACCAGTTGTTGATGCTTGATACTTATATCAAGTGTGCCCTCAACCCGTTCCTGCACAAGTCCTCACAGACGGGCATCATGCAGCAGGCGCTCTTTTCCACTTTTGAGAACCGTTGGTTCTCTGTTGCAAATTTGGTCATCAATGGCCTAATAAATGCTAGGGACCTGATGTCTGAGGAAATCAAGGCTGCATCCAAGAAACAAATGCCCTATGCTCGTCTGATCACAAAGATGGTTGAGCAATATGTGGCGCTCTGCGAGGCCTATAGTTTGGCTCCCGGCGAGCCAAGAATAACCAACAACACAAAGGTCTTTTGGCTTAAAGATTGGACCAAGAGTTATAACCTCTTGGTTAAGTGATTACCTGAGGGAGAGGAGCAGGCCGCAGAGCTAGTTGAGCCTGCCGTTGCAGAGGGCACCAGATAGCCAGAGAGAGTTCCTGCTGAGGGGGAGGCTTCGCCTGCTCAGCCACCTCGACCGATGCTACCTCCTAGACCTACCCCTGTGTGTCGACCTATCCATGCCTCTACGTCGCGTGACCCTATTCCTTCCACCGTGGACGTAGAAGCGATGCTTCATGAGCTTGTGTAGGGTAACTGGCGTATCCACGAGCGGCTGGATGAGATGGAGGCATTCCAGTGTCAGATTCATCGCCGGTTGGATTACCATGAGGGCATGCACGAGCTCGTGATGCAACACTTGTACGCCACCACGTCGACACCGATGATTGCTCATGCACGTCAGCATACCGTGGATCCTCGCGACTACAGTCCTTCGCCACCCCACCCCAGTAGACCTGCCCCTAACGAGGCCGGACCATCCGAAGTCTTGGCAGGTATTTACTATGCTATTACGTGTTGTTCTTTTAATAAGTATATCTGTATATGTTATTATTTTGCATTCCATCTAAATTTCTGCCTGCATATATTTTGATTCCTGTTTGATATGGTCGCCTGCTAGTTTTACTCCCTGCATCTCCTACGACCTCCTTGACATTTTCGAGGATAAAAATTCCTAAGGGGGGGATAATGTAATAGCCCTAAAATCTCGAACAAGAATCTGACTGCTCGATATGCGTGCTCGACATAAAAATCGAGGAAAATTTAAAATTTTGTAATTAATATTAGCCCATAGTTAGATAAGATCGAGTATGAATTCTCGCATGAGTCCGAGTCTTGTAGGACATTGATGTGGCGTAGTATGCCGTAGAAGTTGTGTAGGCGCTTCACACCGGGGCCAAGCTTATAGAGGAAACTGAAATATCAAAGATATTTTAGTTTCTTAGCTTATATGAGAAGGAAGAGGTTTGGATTGAATACCTTTTATCTTCTCCTTCTTGCTTCTTGAAAAAGCTGTAGCTAGGTTTTGTTTTTGAGTGGTTCTTTGAGAAAACAAGGTTAGTGATAACCAAAGTCATGCATTTGTCTGAAATAGAGGGTGGAGAGATCAAATAAAACGCTCCACATTTAGTTTGGGCATGTGTGCGGTCTCTGCGTGTTGAAGTGGAACTGATTGTCTGCTTGTCCGAGTCATAACGGCGATAAACTCCTAGAGACGAATCCGAAACCCTCTTCTGGATCGCTTCGCCGAGAACCGAAAAAGGGCTTCAAATAGGTAAGCTTTTAAATTAAAAGTGTGGAGGTTAAAGCCTCATAAATGTATAAACTAGAGGTGTGTGAATGGTTGATGGTAACCATTAAAAGATGGGGGTCAAAATAAGAAAAACAAGTGACCGCCATTAATGATAGAGAACTGTCATTATTGATCGATCAATCCTGAAGATTGATCGATCAATGTTGGGGTGATCGATCAATGAGAAGCATTGATCGATCAATTTATATAACTATTAAGTGGGAACAGTAGAGGTAGCTTTCTGGAGGTTCAGTGCCCGATGGGCATTGATTGATCAATTTATTAATTGATCGATCACAATGAGGTGATTGATCAATGGCAAATATTGATCGATCAATGAAGGCATTGATCGATCTATTTGTATAAAGGTAGTGTGAGAATAGGAAGAGGGAAATTTAAAAATTTAGGTTGGTGATCGATCAATACTAGGATTGATCGATCAATTAGATGGATTGATCGATCAACTAAGGTGTTGATCGATCAATTTCCCTCTGTCAAATGAGAAGAATAAGAGGCTATTGATCGATCAATGAGATGGATTGATCGATCAATCAAGGCTGTTGATCGATCAATCAACCTTTGTCATCTGTGACTTGTTTGAAGGGTTGATCGATCAATGAGGTCATTGATCGATCAAAGAGGAGGATTGATCGATCAATGAAGGATGTTGGTCCATCAATCACCCTTGTTTTTAGCCTAATTTGATTTTGTAAATTAAGCGCTACTGGACACCGCGACAAGTAATGTTCTGACATCCCTGACACCTAGTGTACTATATTTATGGTCTAGGATCAGACCGTGACGCTCTGAAAAGCTTTGGATTTGCTTAGAAAGAGGTCCGATCTAAGGTAGGAGAAATCCAACCTAAAATGTATCTGACTATGATTTCATGATTCTTTCATTATATGCATCCTGATTTCATTTTAAAAAAGCATATTTGCATATCAGTATTCCCTGTTATCTTTGATTCCTACTTTCTGATTCCTGATACCTGTTCCTGATTTCTGCTATCTGATTTTTGATGTCATATGTGTGTATGCGATTTAAGGATTTAACCAGATGATCCCCACCGACTCGGCGGTATATCCGTGCCCTGGCACAATCGTGCATATGCTTTTTAATTCCTCGGCACAATTGCACTCCATAGATGAGGCATTGCTACACCCTGAAATTGTTCATATGAACGATGATTGGTTGGAGTTTCCTATCAACATATTCCTGATTACTTCGTGCTATATAGTCACGAGAGTTTCTTAAGTTAGAAATACTCACAATTTAAGTTACCAATAATATATATGCATAACATATGTTCTTGTTTTGAAAACTAAGTACATGCCATCTGATTTATCCTGCCTACATTTCCTGATTTGAGTTTCTATATTGAATTACTGCTTGCAAATCATGTCTTGCATTTTCAATATGATTTTAGTTGAAATTCTTCTACTGAGCTTAGATGTAACTCACCTTGTTTCTATAATATTATAGGTTATGAGGCTAGAGCTCCCGGTACTGAGAGCGATCCTGATTACCAGCCTGATCCGGAGGCTGAGGCCGAGGAGGAGGATACAGATACTTCAGCTGACGAGTTCTATTAGCCGTTTGGGTATTAGTTGTACTTTTTGGATTTTTGTGTGATACTCTGGATTATTATGTGCCTGGTGGCCACCGTCTGTATTATTATTTTAGATGTTTGTTTATGGTGTTATTATACATTCTGTAGGAACCACTATCGGAACCATTATTTTGGGTGATGGATGTCCATCACCAGTGGTTCTTCTTGGTTCCTTTTTGGAGAATGTATATTCTTTTATTTTTATTTTTATAAATATGAAACGTTTATAGCTTCTTTATTTAATGCTATATATGATGATTCGATCTGCCACTATTGGACAGTGTCTGCTCTAATTTCCGTTAGATGAGCAGACACTTCATGATTTGTCCCGGGGATCATCCAGAGCATGATCTTGATGGCACAGATTTTCGGGCATGGAATCTGGGCTGTCACAATAAAGATTAGGTTTTTCGAACCAAGTTGATTCTATTTGTTTTGGTAAAGCGGCGTAATCATTCAACTTCAGAAGCTACTTGGGAGCGCGAAGCCGAGATTCATGAGCAATACTTGCATTTTTTTACCTGATATGGAAGGTAATTTTCACGATTTTTAGTTTAAATTTATTATTGTGTTGTTTGTGTATCACATGTGATTAAAAATATTTTGAATTGTCTAATCTGCATATACGGATATGGTATATGTGGTACAATAGGTCCTCATATTTGAAATGAGGTTCATTTGAGTTAAAGATATGCATATTTTAAGAAATCGTTTTACTGTCATGTTTGATCGATCAATTGGGGAATTGATAGATCAACTAGGACTTTGATCGATCAAAATATAGGATTGATCGATCAATTAAGTTTGAACCTTGTTATGAATTGAGTGGTTGATCGATCAAATTTTGAGATTGATCGATCAAACTTGTAGCTTGATCGATCAATATAAGTGAATTGATCGATCAAAGTTATTTAGTTAGGGCATTTTAACTTAAAATTTGATCAATCAAAGTAAGCATTGACCGATCAAACCTATCGAGCTAGGGTTTTTTAACTTAAGTTTTGATCGATCAACTTAAGCATTCATCGATCAAACCTATCGATTTAAGTAGCTATTGGGTTTTATTTTTCACTCGCACGATTAGGAGTTTCTATCGTTCAAGGAGGGTTTTGCTTCCTTTGCGTTCAAGGGACATTCCAGATTGTTTACCGGCTATCGGAGCTCCTCACTGTGCTTGATTGGACCGCATTTTGCTCGGCTATTGCGGTAAAACCTAACCTTTTTCTTAATTTGGGGTTTTTATATATTTTTGGGGTATTTAAGCTATCGGACTGCGAATGAAGAATCCATCACGTAAAGTCCCTACGTCTCGGGCTCGTGCATCAGTGCTGCCCGTTGGACCGGTTGCACCAACCATTGTGCCACCCATGGCACCGACCGAAACTGTGGTGCCACCCGTTCTAAACCTCCAACTACCACAAATTCAACATGAAGTGCTAAATGAGTGGTGGGCTTCCAAGACATTTTTGCCCGAATATGTTTTCGACTCTACCCTATTCGAGGATCGACTCGAAATGACTTGGGCAATTGACTATATCACTAAACTAAGGTTGATGCCGTTACTCGAGCCATTTCACAGTCATTTTTATCCTAGACTCGTGAGGCTTTTCTTTCAAAATCTTCGTCGGGGCGATAGTCGTCACCAATTGGTCACCAAGATCGACGGCTTGGAATATAAGTTTAACCAGTTTCATGTCTCTGCCGCCTTATAGTGTTCTTCACTGTACGTTGAAACTTATGGTCTGTTGTCACCGTATATCAAGGATGTCCCATACCATGACGTGGTTGCCAAAATGATACAAGGTCAACATGGTTTAGGTTAGTCCATTACCCGGGCCCAACTCCTTGATAGATTGTGGATGCTTGACACTTTTATCAAGTGTGCTCTAAACCGATTTTTATATAAATCCGGCTGGAGTGGCATTGCACAACAAGCACTGTTTGCGGCTTTCGAGAACCGTTGGTTCTCCATTGCCGACTTGGTTCTTGATGGCATGATCAATGCCAAGGACATGATGTCGGAGAAGATGAAGGCCGCTTCAAAAAATGGCTGCCCTACGATTGATTGATCACACGAATGGTCGAGAAGTATATCACGTTGAGAGAAGCGTAAAGCCTGGCTCCTGGTGATCCTAGATTGACCAACGATCTTAAGGTTTTCAAGATCAAGGATTGGACTAAGAGCTACAATTTATTAGTAAAGAGGTTACCGGAGGAGGAGGAGGTTCCTCCAGTTGCGGAGGGAGCAGAGGCGGCAGAGAGAGCCCCTGATGCGGGGGAGGCAAAGCCTAACCAGCCACCTCAGCCTGAGGTGCCTACTAGACCTGCCCCTACTACTTCACGCCGACCTGGCCTGTGCCCCTACGTCATGCAGATGTCGGTTCGATAAACTACATGCGAGAAGGTACGTACTGCATTTACCGAATAAAAAACATAGGTTCTAAGGAATAGGATTCAAAAATCGGCATTTGCAATAACTGCATGCACTAACTTCGATGATCGTAATCGGGAAGAAAGATAACCTTCGAATATCAATGGTTGAAAACGTTGCATGCGGCTCAAATCAAAGGTCAAATAATAAGCTAAATGCATGATTTGGTGGTTTAGGTGACCATGGCATGAACCATGATCACATGCAATGAGATTTGGGGAAAGAAATCCACAATTTGGGCATGTAAAAAGGAGTAGATGAAGGGCCTGTTCGATCGGAACCGCCGGGGCTAAGCATAACCTAGTCGGGCGAGTTCGTGGCAGAAATAAGAAAACAAGGGGGATAAAGAACTCGCTCGGGCGAGTTCTTAAAGCCAAAACGTTCGGGCAAAATCCGCCTGGGTGACTTAAACAGCCAAAAGGGGTAGCGCGGGTGACCCATTAAGTGGTCAGGCGAATTGCTTAAGGTGCGAGGGTTTTAGCTCTTAACAAACTTACCCGGGCGGCTTTCACAAGCCAAAAGTTTCGAGCGAAACTCGCCAGGGTGACTTTTAAGTGGCATTTTGGATATTTAAAGAGAAGCCGTCGAGCGATTTTAATTAGTAGCCCGAGTGACTTTAGGTGCCTTTGAAAATGAGACGACTTTACGTGTCTTTTGGACATGTAAACCCATGTGCCAGTTGAAGGGGCAACCTTGTGTACCACGTGAAATTTGTAAAGACCACCAAACGACCTTTTAGCCTTCGCCGAATCTAGTTAGATCACGATCCGATCTTTTATAAAATGACCAGGTTGGGCCCTGATGGCCTGATCATGCATATGAGCTTATGAGTCTACTGTGAATTAGGTGGAGCGAGGAATTCTCGGACACGAGTTTATAACGAGTATTGCAACGACTAAGATAGGGAACAACCTGATGTAAGATTTCTTATTTTTCCTTGAATTCTTGATATTGACATGCATGGTATATATGTTTAAATTGTCGAGATTAATGTATAAAAATATAGAGATATTCTTTGAAATTTTAAATATGAATCGTGCATGTATTGTTTTACTGTTTTTAGTAAATGACATCTTGTTGCATGAATTGTTCATTTGATTCCATAGTATGTGGCTTTTATACTTCGATTTGCTTCACTGTCATCCACTTTGCTCATATGTTCGACGCTAGTACGATTGTCGTGTCTCTAACCAAGTGACCTTGTTAAAGTAGCTCAGGGGCTTGATGGTCTCAGTGCAAGTGACCCTTTTAACTTAGCTCAGGGGCTTGACGTTTTGTTTCAAGCGATGTAATATCCTGGATATTTTAGGCCTGAGTTTGATTACCTCGGTATGCGTGCCCGAAAAATTTATGAGACGAACTAGGTTGACTTTGGTAAGTTAGAATATGATGTGAGATGTGACCAAAAGATTTTGGTTTCGGACTTATGGAAGTCAAATCTGTTGTAGCTTATACATTAACTAATATGTGAGTGCTTAACACCGTAAACAAGTGCAAGTTAAGTGGATAGAATTTTAGGTGAAATATCATGATATTTTGAGGAGTTAATTTAACTTATAAAGGGAGAGAATTGAAGGAGAAGTTGATCTCTTTTCCCTCACGTGTGAACCTACACTCTCTACAACCTGTGCCTCCTTGCTTTAATCTTAGATTCCTTGAGATTTAGAATTCCTCTCCCCATCTTAGCCATTGATAGACCTCGTGCCTTGTTTCTGATTTGTTTGAGTTATTGATAAGGAAGGCTAGGGGAGAGTGGACAATCCTTTTGGTGAGTGATCTGGGCTAACCTTTGCCTGACAGCAAGGTTGGTGGTGGACTGATTCGGGAGTCCAACTAACGAACCTTACGGCTTGATCCGGTGCTTGGATTTGGATCAATGGAAGGTAGGAGTAAACCTTGGAAGGTAGGCTCTTTAAACTCCTTTGATTAAGATATTGTATGCCTAGGTTAGATAGATAAAGGGTGCATCTGAAAAAGATAAACAAGTTGTGCTTTGGAAGGAAGGAGACAAATCTGAAGAATAAAATTTGAAACCACAGACCAGGAGAAATTCGAGGGTCGAATTTCAATTAGTGGGTCGAATTTGAAATTCGACCATCGAATTTAAATTTGAGGGTTGCATTTGGACTTTTAGGGCCTGATGAAATTTTATGAATTCGAGGGTCGAATTTATTTTTGACCATCGAATTTAAAATTCGACCATTGAAAATAAATTCGAGGGTCGAATTTTGCCCTATTTTTTTTGGTTTTTGAAAACTTTTGGAAATTGTTTTGGGGAGTCATTTTGTTGACTTTTTGGAATTAATTATTGTAGGTTTTGTGATAGAGGTCCTTTGTGAGGATTGTTTTGCATATGTTTGGATCGACCTAAGTCAAGGTAGGGGAATCCTAAACCTAATTTGTATTATATTATAAGTTTTGGTTATTTGTTGCAAGCATTGAAATATGAATTTTGAGAAACTTGGCATGAGTAAGAACTCTGAAACTTTGATATAAGAACTCAGAAATTTGAACTTCCGAATCACATCTTTGAATGTGAACTTTGAATTAGAACTCCGAAAATCCAAAAAATTGTATTAATTACATAATATATGATATGTTTAGCATTGCATTTAATTTGAGGCACATACGAATGAAACCCTAGATCCTATCAACCGTGTTAACGGTAATTTCAGTTTGGAGCAAGTTGCCCTCATTACGTAGGGACTTGTTGCACTTTCGAAAAAAGGGTTCATGAACAACGATGGTCAGTAGGGTTTTCCATCGATAATACACTGTGCTCTCATGCTATATGTAATTTGGGAGATAAAATTAAGTTATAATCTTAAGATAAGAAGCATGCTTAAATTCTGAAATTTTGGAAACATCAGAACCATTGAATCATCTTTTGGCTTTCGATTTTAGAACTGGAAATTAGATATTGAAGCATCTTTTGAAAAACCATATCTGATCTGATTTTTGTCTTTGAAAAATCCTTATTTATGATAAAATGCAAATGGATATGTTTCCTCTATTGAGCTTCGATGTTAGCTCACCCCGACTACATGTCACAAGTGCTGAGACTGACTTGGGATCTAAAGATCTGGATCTGGAGGACTCCGACTATATTCCTGAGGAGGAATTGGAGACCCCAGTGGAGGAATTCTTTCCTTGATCTAGATTTATACTTTTGGTACTTTTGATTCCGAATTAATTGAATATTTGGTTTGGATATCACTTGAGGAACCATCATTAGGAACCAGTATTTTAAGTGTTGGATTGGCCATCACCGGTAATTCTTCCTGGTTCCTCAGGGTGATATATTTTTTTTGAATGAGTTTTTGTTCGTGCTTTTTTTGCTATGCCTCTGTTTTGACCTATGCTTATGCCGCCGGCTTCTGTTTATTACGGCTTATTGAGAAATCAATAAGTTGATGAACCAGCCTTTCCTATACCTTTAAGGATTGGAAAAGTCGGGTCGTCACAGTTGGTATCAGAGCCAGGCTCTAGGTTCATAGTCTTAGGTCTAAGGGCATGATTGTCTTTACAATCAATATTGATCTATTTTTATTGTTCTTCAACAATGACAGATCAGCATGGCTCAACAATTCAGAGGTAGGGGCCGAGGTAGAGAAGGGCCTAGAATGACTCGTATCGAGGAAATTGATGAGGGCGTCGGTACCTCGCGAGTGAGAGATAGAGTGGCTACTGGTCCTAATGCTGATCCATTGGGAACTGGTAGAGGTGGAGGAGGAAACGTTGACCAGGTGTTGGCGGCCTTGGCCAATCAATTGATCGAGCGGAGTAAATTGTGACGAAGTTAGGGTTTTACAGAGTTCAGGAGGATGAGACCTCCTACTTTCTAGAGGCAGAAAAATCCAATATAATCTGAGGAATGGATCGATGAAATGGAGAAAATCTTTGAGGTGTTGCAGTGCACCGATGTTGAGAAGGTGCGCTGGGCAACCTTCAAGTTATTAGGTGCAGCTAGTCCTTGGTGGAAGTCTGTGTCCAAGACACAGGAGCAGGACTATCCTAATACCCCATGGACTTGGGCAGAGTTTGTGGACACATTCAACGATCAGTATTTTCCAAAGATTGTGCGTAACCAGTGGGAAGTCCAGTTCATAAAGCTGGAGCAGAACGAGATGTCGGTGCACAAGTATGGCGCTGAATTTGATAGGCTTGCATAATTTGCACCCTTGCATATGGCCACTAAGTTGATGAGGGCTTAAAATTTTCAGAGGGGCTTGAGGCCAAATATTCAAGAGAGGGTGTCGATGTGGGAGATGGAGACTGATGCGGGTGTCATGTCAAAGGCTCTCATTGGTGAGGAAGACATCCAGAAATAGATCTGAGACACGAGCAGGGAAATAGAAATCGGTTTGGCCAGGGATAGTCGAGTGCGTCTGAGCAGGTGAACAAAAAGCCAAGGTTCTCGAGACCTCCTCACTATCCTATATAGCCATCGTATTCCAAGCCGGCTGTTACGTCAGGACCAATATCTTCTTCCTATCAGCGATTGCAGAGTTCTTCACCAGTGCGACCTTTTAGAGCTGGGAGCACGACTACGAGTGGAGCTTCTGTAGCTCAGGGATCATCTTGTGGACCAGCAGTTACTCCTGTTCCTACTCCAGCATGTACACAATGTGGAAAACCACATAAGACGGAGGATTGCCGCAGGAACACTGGAGGATGTTTCAGATGCAGACAGGTTGGTCATATGATTAGGGATTGTCCTGAGGCAGACAAGGGGAGGACTATGTCGGTCTCTACACAGAAATCGCCACGACCTACAGTTCCAGGTCGAGCTTATGCGGTAACTGTACGTGATGCCCAAACGTCGAATGACGTGATCCAAGGTATCATTAAAGTTCAAATTGTCAATTCTTGCATTAATTAATATTGATGGCAATTGTGAATTCATTAAAGAACCTCTTGAAAACTAAAAATCATTGCATTTAATTAATGATAAAATTCTTGGTAAAAGGTACCCTTATGATGAGTTGTGAAGGCGACTTGTGTAACACTGAGGCACGAGCTTTGATAGACCCTGGGTCTACACACTCGTTTATCACTCCTCTTTTCTCTGAGAAGTTGGGTATTGCTCCCAAACCCCTTGCTTTCATTTTGGATGTGAAAATTCCTACGGGAAGCTCGGTGAGCACGGATACAAGGTGTCAGTTAGTCATCATGATGGTTGATGATCAAGAGGCAGTGACCAACATGATTACATTGAGCATGGAAGGGTTCGACGTGATTCTCGGGATGGATTGGTTGGAGACATATCACGCGAGCATGGACTGTCTACTGAAGATCGTGACTTTTTGACCGCCAAAGCGAAAATCCTTTCGATTCTATGGAGTGAAATCGAAGGTTGCCCTACTTGTTTATGCTATTCGGGCTGAGCGCATGATGAGGAACGGTTGCAGGGGCTACCTTGCTTACTTACAAGTTCATAAAGAAGAGAAGTTAGACATCGCGCTTATCACGGTTGCTAGTGAGTTTCCCGATGATTTCCTTGAAGATTTGCCTGGATTGCCACCGAACTCAGAGATTGAGTTCGCGATCGACTTAGCTCCGGATACTGAACCATTGTCCAAGGCTCCTTATTGGATGGCGCCCGTGGAGTTGAAAGAGCTCAAGGAACAGCTACAGGAGCTGTTAGATAAGGGCTTCATTCACCCGAGTGTTTCTCCTTGGGGAGCGCCGGTACTTTTTATGAAGAAGAAAGACAGATCGATGCATCTGTGCATCGATTATCGCCAGCTCAATAAGATGACGATTAAGAATCGTTATCCACTTTCGTGGATAGATGACTTATTTGATCAATTGCAAGGTGTAAAGTTCTTCTCAAAGATTGATCTGAGGTCAAGCTATCACCAGCTCAAGATCAAGGCGAAAGATACATCCAAGACCGCATTTTATATGCGATATGGCCACTATGAGTTCTTAGTGATGCCATTTGGGTTGACGAATGTTCCTGCATCATTCATGGATCTGATGAACCGCGTGTTCAAGCCACATCTAGACAAGTCTGTGGTAGTTTTCGTAGATGACATCCTCATCTATTCAAAAACCAGAGAGGAGCATGTGCAGCATCTACGAGTGGCTCTTCAAACACTAAGGGACCATTAGTTGTATGCCAAACTCAGCAAGTGTGTGTTTTGGCTCGATCAGGTCAGTTTCTTGGGCCACATCATCTCAGAGTTAGGTATATCTGTTGATCCTACGAAGATTGACTCCGTGGTGAATTGGGAACAACCGATGACAGTTATGGAAGTCCGTAGTTTCCTTGGTTTGGCAAGGTACTATCAGAGATTTGTCGAGGGCTTCTCGAAGATATCTGGTCCGCTTACATAGCTTACAAAAAAGAATGCAGAGTTCGATTAGACAGAGCAGTGTGAGTAGATCTTTCAAGAGCTGAAGCGAAGATTGACTACAACACCGATACTTGCTATACCTTTAGGCAGTGGAGGCTTCGCAATGTACAATGATGCTTCATATGGCAGATTAGGCTGTGTGCTTAATCAACACGAGCGGATCATTATATATGGTTCTAGGCAGTTGAAGGACCATGAGAGAAATTATCCAACGCATGATCTCAACTTAGCAGCAGTTATCTTCTCCCTGAAGATCTGGAGACATTACCTCTATGGTGAGATATTCGATATATTCACCGATCACAAGAGTCTCAAGTACCTATTCACTCAGAAGGACTTGAATATGCGGCAATGACGATGGATGGAGTTCTTGAAGGACTATGATTGCTTGATTCAGTACCATCCAGGAAAGGCGAATGTTGTTGCTGACGCTCTTAGTAGAAGGTCTTCAACACAGTTATCACATCTTATTAGTCGGATATAGAGATGGAAGCTATTAGAAGATATGGCTTTGGGCAGCTCACGGTTTGATGTGAAAGGCTTGGGAGCATTGATGGCTACACTTTTACTGTGCCCTACGCTCTTCAAGAATATCAGGAAGCTTCAGATGACAGATGATGAGCTGATGGCGATTAGGCAAGATGTGCTTAATGGAAGCAAGAAGGATTTCTCCATTCGAGTAGATGGGACTTTGTTATTTCGAGACTGAGTATATGTACCGACGAGTACTGAGCTTTGGGACACCATTTTGGAAGAGGCTCACAAATCGATATATGCCATACATCCTGGTAGCACCAAGATGTATCATGATTTGATGAAAAGCTTCTGGTGGCGAGGGTTGAAACGCGACGTCGCTGAGTACGTATCGCGATGCTTAGTTTGTCAGCAGGTTAAGGTTGATCATCAGAATCCAACAGGGTTATTGCAACCTTTACCTGTACCCAAGTAGAAATGGGAAGCCATTTCGATGGACTTTATCCTGGGTTTGCCAAAAACACTGAGGAAGAATAATGCCATCTGGGTCATTGTCGATCGGTTAACCAAGTCTACTCATTTCCTCCCGTACAATACTACGTATATAGCCAGTATACTTGCAGAGTTATACCTCAAGGAGATCGTTTGACTGCACGGTATACTGGCTAGTATTGTGTCCGATAGGGATCCGTTGTTTACTTCACAGTTTTGACAGTGATTTCAAGAAGGAATGGGTTATCGTCTCGACTTTAGCTCAGCATTTCACCCATAGACCGATGGTCAGACTGAGCGAGTGAATCAGATCATAGAGGACATGCTACGAGCATGCATGTTGGATTTTCATGGGTCATGGGACCAACACTTACCTCTGATCGAGTTCGCTTACAATAATAGCTTCTAAGCTAGCATTGGTATGGCACCGTTCGAGGCTTTATATGGGCAGCGGTGCAGGTCTCCACTAAACTGGGAAGAAGTGGGTGAGAAGCTCATTATCGGATCTGTAATTTTAGAGCGTACGACCGAGACAGTTAGATTGATTCACCAGAGACTACATGTAGCTTAGAGTCGTTAGAAGATCTACGCCGATCTCAAGCGGTGACATGTGGATTTTCAGGTAAGCTTACGTAAGCTTATGTATGTTTCTTCAATTAATACGTCTTTCCATGATAAAATTGTCGCTAACACATACCTTTCAGGTCGGCGACAATGTGTTTGTTCGAATCTCGCCTACGAAAGGCATTATGCGATTCAACAAACGAGGGAAGTTGAGTCCTTGGTACGTTGGGCCTTTTGAGATATTAGGCCGAGTCGGTGAGGTCGCATACCGAGTGGCGCTATCGCCGTAATTATCCAGCATGCACAACATCTTCCAAGTGTCCATGCTGCGCAAATACATACGCAACCCGACTCACGTGCTTGATTACCAACCCATCGAGCTTCAGGATGGTTTGACGGTGATCAAGGACCCAATATAGATTTTGGATCGCAAGGAGCAGATCCTATGCACTAAGAGGATCCCTTTGGTCCTCGTACAATGGCGGAATCATACACCAGAGGAAGCCACCTGGGAGCGAGACGCTGAGCTCCGTGAGCAATTTCCAAGTCTGTTTGATTGACTTTTTGGGAGATTGTATACTGGATGTCTGAGATTTTTTTTATATATACTAATTTGGAGGTGCAATGTAATTTTCTGTGTCTATATAATTTCGGTATGACAACTTTTATATTTTTCTACTTCATAATACTATATGAAAATGTTTTTTTTTTCAAATTATACCAAACAAGTGGGTGTTCTTCTCACCACTAATCATGTGACATAACTAGGCCAAATTTTAATTAATTGGTTAATATTCATAAGCCAAAATTACGGTTTTCTACTTACATAGTAGCCGGGATCAGTGTTTCACATGAACGGGGCATAGAGAAGTCAATTCAGACCCAAAACTATAGCCAAAACTTCAAAAATTTTGAATTTGGGAGGAATTTTTTTCAATCGAGAGTGGAAATGGAGGGTCGAATTTCCATGAACAGTGCACTGTCAGTTTGGGGTCAAATTTCAAGCTTGACAAACTTTTAAGGAATTTGAGGGTTGAATTTTTTTTCAATCATCGAATTTGAATTCGAGGGTCGAATTTATCGGGTTAAGAGGGGGTTCTGTTTTGGGATTTCTGTGGCTTCTCTTCTAACTTTTTGGCTGGATTTCAAGAGGGTTTCCACTCATATTGCATAAGGGACTCGGATTGCTTGCATAGGAGACCAAATTGGGGGCATTTCAAGAGGTAAAACCCTTCTCTTTTGTGTGTTGATCATTTAAATTTGTGGCCATTGTGTAATTTTTTTGACAATTTCTTATGGGGCCTAAGAAATAAACCACCACACGGGTTCCAACCTCCAAGAGACCAGCTTCTAAGGCTGGGTCTTCAAGCCAACCCTCACAGCCGGGTTAGACACCCATGCCCCCACCAATCCGTGAACATCCTAGTGAGTTTTGGAGTATTAAAGGCATTGCTGATGAGTGGAGCTTCGATCCCGAGCTCTTCGATCAGTAGCAAACTACCCAGTCGGCTTCTGATTACCTTGAAAAAGCCCAATTAACCACTCTATTGCAACCTTTACACCCATATTTCTATCCTCACCTAGTACGCTTATTCTATCAGCGCATGCGAAGGGAGGATGGCAAGAAAATCTATACCACTCTTGATGGTCGGGACTACGCCTTTGACCTTGATGACATTTCCATGGCAATGCGGTGCCCGAACAAGCACTCACCAAATATGGGTCTGGCTCCTCCCCACCCTAAATCTGTCTTGGTTCATGAGGTCATTGCACAAATGACCCAAGGTAAACATGGGTCCGGCAAGGCAATCACACGCTCTCAAATGCCCGAGACCATGTGGATGTTGGACGTTATTTTTAAAGCCACCCTTTACCCTTTTGGCCATAAATCGGAGCGCCGGGGCCCCATTCAACAAATTTTGTTTGTGGCATTTAAAGAACGTTGGTTCAATCCCAAGAAATTGTCTTTAAGGGTATCATTAAGGCGCGTGAGAAAATGGGAGGGAAAGTGAAGACACCGGCGAAGGGCATTTCTTATGCTCACTTGATTTCGGTTATGATAGAAAATTATAAAGCGGGACCAGCTTATGAGATTCCCCCTATGGAGACACGGTCCACGACCAGTCTCAAACCTTATAACTTAGTCAATTGGGGTTGGACCTATAATCGACTGATCAAGGCTCCCAAAGGTGCGGTGGTTCCTGATGAGGATGAAGAGGAGGATGCAGCGCACGCAGCAGCAGAGCCTGTCGCTCCTGCACCCGATCAGGTCCCACTGGCTGATGTCCTCACCTTGTCGGAGTTTACTCGCCAGATGACTTCTATGAGCTAGCAGATTCAAGAGGTCACTTAGCATACCAGCTCCATGAGTCGAGAGTTGGAGGTTCATGGCAGGGCTTTGACATACTTGATGCAGCACGCGTTTCCATCTGACTATGCGACATACATGGCTGATATCCGGGTATTTAATTTTGAGGAGGCTTAAAAGCCTACCTCTTGAAGTTTAAACTGTTGCACCAAAAACACGCATCGGAATCAAGTATGAAGGTTTAATTAGACCAGAGCCTCCTAATAAGTACATTTCAACCTTGCTTCACGAGCATAGGTCAGATCTACCCAGAAATATCCTCTCCCCTATCCTTCTCTTTCAATAGCTCAAACTGATCAGAAAAGATATACCAAGCTTATCAACGATTGGGATGGGGAGGGAATTTTCCAATCTCACAAGATCTAAGATCTAAAATCAAGTTGAGAGGCAAAAGTTTCTATCCTTAGATTCAACCGAGAGAGAGAGAAGTGTAACTTCTCTTCAAAGTCTCTCTCTTATAATATAAAAACAAAAAGAACAAAATATCTAGATTTTTCTATTTGCAATCCTATCTACTTAACTTGAACTTAAATCCGGCGTGAAGCACAAACACCCAACTTATAGTGTAAGTCATCGAATACATGACTTCCACAAGTCACGAGACAAAATCCTTTGGCCATTATTCTCATCATACCCTTAGCCAAACAAAAACCGAGAAAAAATCTCGTAGCATTTTCGTGTACGCTTATCGAGGTAAACGAAGACAGGCCAAAATATCAGGGATATTACATTCTCCCCTCCTTAGGAATTTTCGTCCTCGAAAATGTAACAGAACACACACCATAAAACGAAATCAAAAGTAAACATGAGTCACAGTGCACTGGTCTCGCAGGGCACGCAAGTCAAGGGATGGGATCCGTAGTAACATGGATGTACTACATGTGGCACCTGAAGAGCCATAGTGGGTTGCATCCGTACATGGATGCCTACACCCTGAGTGTTACGTGCCGGGAAACAATCTCACCATGACGCATGAAAACAATCAAAATAACATGATCTCACCACATAAAAATAGAAACAGAAATGATAGTACAGGCCCATATAACAAAATCCAGAAGTGCAAAACAAAGCCAAAAATGACGTATGAGCTAGATGTAAGAACCATATATATATAGATGTGACAAGGTCCATAGCGACAAGAAAATGGATGAACTAAACAAAACTAACTATCATATCAAAATCCCAAAACAAAAAATATATAAGAGATAGCAAAATTAGAACCACCAGGTTCTAAGATAATCCATGGAGTAAAATAATAAGTACATGCCCCAAAATATGCAAAACAACATATAATCGCCCAAAGCAACACTAAAACTCCCCCGCAGCAGCTGGACCAGCCTGATCCTTGTCACCGCCCCCATCACCAGCATCATCGTCTGAACCATCCTCTCCGGCATCAGAAGGCATGCTAGGACCAGCACCCGATGTGGAAGGGTGATGAACGGACGCTCGTATGTATGCCATGTACGTAGCATAATCTGTGGGGAAGGCATGTTGCATCAAGTAGGTGATAGCCCCGCCATGAATGTGCAACTCCTGACGCATGGAGCTGGCATGCTGTGTGAGCTCCTGGATCTGCTGGCTCACCGCAGTCATCTGGCATGTAAACTCTGAGAGCGTGAGTACGTCGCTTTGTGGGGGCTGATCGTGTGCAGGAATATCAGGTTCTGGGGCAACATGCGTTGGATCCTCGTCCTCATCATCCTCATCGGAAACTACCACGCCCTTGGGAGCCTTAACAAGTCGATTGTAGGTCTGACCCCAATTGACTAGTTTATACAGTTTTAGACCATCCATGGACTTCGGCTCAGTAGGGGGAATATCATAAGTTGGGCCCGCTCGATAAATCTCAATCATGACCGAAATCAAACGAGCATATGGGATGCCCTTTTTCGATTTCTTGACTTCCCTAGCCTTAACAATTCCCTTAAAAACTATTTTGGGGGCACTAAATCAACACTCTTTAAAAGCTACAAATAAGATATGTTGGATGGATGGGACCTCAACGCTCTGATTTGTGACCAAAAGGGTACAAGGCTGCCTTGAATATCTTGTCCAAGATCCACATGGAGTCGGGCATGTGTGAACGAGCGATTGATTTACCCAGCCCATGACGGCCCTGGGTCATTTGGGCGATGACCTCATGAAAGGGAACAGGTTTAGGGAAAGGAGGATCCAATCCCATAATCTTGGAATGTGCGTTAGGGCAGCGCATTGCCACGGCAATGTCCTCAAGGTCAAAGGTATAATCGTGCTCGTCAATCGAGGTATATATTTTCTTCCCATCCTCGCGGCGCATATGTTGATAAAATAAGCATATCAATCGAGGATAGAAGTGGTCACTAAAGGCTGTACAGAGCGAGGTCAAATGTGCTTTTTCCAAATAATCCGATGTCGACTGAGTGGTCGTTTGTTGATCAAACAGTTCGGGGTGAAAAACCCACTTAGTAGCAAGCCCTTTAATGCTCCAAAATTCATTGGGCTGCTCCCGAATCTGAGGGGGCATAGGTTGAGGAATCGGCTGTGGGGGTGGCTGATCGGACTGTGGGGTTGGCTATGTAGGTCGGCTTGAAGACGCAACCCTAGAAGCGGGTCTTTTAGATGTAGGATTTCGGATGGGGGTGGATTTCTTAGGTCCCATTAAGCAAAAAAAAACAACCAACCCTAAATGATGCAAGAAAAGGAGGCACCAAAATAAAATAAAGAGAGTTTTACCTCATGAAAAGCCCGACAGTGATCTCCAAAGCAAGAAATCCAAGGCCCTTGTGAAATCCGAGTGAAATCCCCCTGAATCCAGCCAAGAAGAGCAAGAAAAGCTCCAAAATCCCCCAAACCCTCGAAAACCCTAAGCCTAAACTCTGTTTGCAAAAGCCCGAAATGCTAAACCCCGAAAATAGACCCCAACTTATCACGAGAAAATCGACCCTCGAATTCAAATTCGATGGTCGAATTTGAAATCGAGCCTCGATTTGAAAATCGACCCTCGAAAATCCCAATTTGTTGCTAGGCCCAAAATTATGCCTGAAAAGCCTGGGTACTATTTACGAAAATTCGACCCTCGATTTGGATTTTCGATCTCGATATTCTCGAGTTCTATTTTCCTCCAAAAATTCAAAATTTTAAAATGGGGGTCCATTGCCTTGGGTCCAAATTGACTGCCTTTGAGCCTAATTCATTGCAATTAGGGAATGTGACATTGCTGGCAATAATAAAGCCGAATTTATCGAGTAACAACAAAAGAAGTAGCAAGAAAATTGGCCCGATTTATTTCTCAAGTCCATTAGGGAGTAACATTCCCGGTTGTGGTCTAAGTCCCCAAAATATTCTGGTTTCCATAACTAGGGACTTTTAAGCAGGCAGAAAATTAATATATATATAGGATCGCCAAAAAGAATAAATTTGATATTTATATAAACAAGTACATCACCGAAAGGGCGACAATATCATACAGTCTACACACAAAAATCCAGAAATCTAAATAAAAAGGGTCAGAAATTGGTCTCGGAGCTCAGCTTCCCACTCCCAGGTGGCTTCCTCCGTGTGTATGATTCTGCCATCGGACGAGAACCAAAGGAATCCTCTTCGATCATAGAATTTGCTCCTTGCGATCAAAAATCTGAACTGAGTCCTCAATCACCGTCAAACCATCCCGAAGTTCGATGGGTTGGTAATCAAGCACATGAGTAGGGTCACGTATGTATCGCCGCAGCATCGACACATAGAAGACGTTGTGCATATTGGACAATTGTGGCGGTAGCGCCACTCGGTATGTAACCTCTCCGACTCGGCCTAATATCTCAAAAGGCCCAACGTACCGAGGACTCAGTTTCCCCCTTTTTCCAAATGGCATAACGCCTTTCATAGGCGAAATTCGAACAAAAACATTATCGCCGACCTGAAAAGCAGTTGTTAGCGATAATTTCCATGCAAAATTTGTATCAAGTGATTAAATACACATGAATGTATTAAAGGCTACCTGAAAATCCACGTGTCTTCGTTTGAGATCGGTGTAGCTCTTCTGACGACTCTGAGCTACACGTAGTCTCTCACGAATCAACTGAACTGTCTCGGTCGTGCACTCGACTATCTCAAGTCCAATAATTAGCTTCTCACCCACTTCTTCCTAGTTTAACGGTGATCTGCACTATCATCCATATAAAGCCTTGAACGGAGCCTTACCGATGCTAGCTTGGAAGCTATTTTTGTAAGCGAACTCGATCAGAGGTAAGTGTTGATCCCATGACCCATGAAAATCCAACATGCAAGCTCTCAGCATGTCCTCTATGATATGATTCACTCGCTCAGTCTGGCCATCTGTCTGTGAGTGAAATGCTGAACTGAAGTCAAGACGAAAACCCATTCCTTCCTGAAACCGCTCCCAAAAGTGTGAAGTAAACAACGGGTCTCTGTCCGACACAATACTAGCCGGTATTCCATGCAGTCGAACAATCTCCTTAAGGTATAACTCTGCAAGTCTACTGGCTGTATACGTAGTATTGTATGGTAGGAAATGAGCAGATTTGGTTAGCCGATCGATAATGACCCAGATAGCATTATTCTTTCTCAGTGTTTTCGGCAATCCTCGAATAAAGTCCATCGAAATGGCTTCCCATTTCCACTCTGGTATAGGTAAAGGTTGCAATAAGCCTGCAGGATTCTGATGATCAACCTTAACCTACTGACAAACCAAGCATCGCGATACGTACTCAGCGACGTCGCGTTTCAAACCTCGCCACCAAAAACTCTTCATCAAGTCCTGATACATCTTGGTGCTACCAGGATGTATGGCATACATGGACTTGTGAGCCTCTTCTAGAATAGTGTCCCGAAGCTCAGTACTCGTCGGTACGCATACCCGATCGTGAAATAACAAGGTCCCATCTGCTCGAATGGAGAAATCCTTCTTGCTTCCACTCTCCACATCTCGTCTGATTGCCATCAGCTCATCATCGGTCATCTGAAGCTTCCTAATATTCTCGAAGAGCGTAGGGTGAAGTACAAGTGTAGCCATCAATGCTCCCGAGCCTTTTACATCAAACTGTGAGCTGCCTAAGGCCATATCTTCCAAAAGCTTCCATCTCTGTATCCGGCTGACAAGATGTGACAACAGCGCTGAAGACTTTCTACTAAGAGTATCAGCAACAATGTTTGCCTTTCCTGGATGGTACTGAATCGAGTAATCACAGTCCTTCAAGAACTCCATCCATCGTCGCTGCCTCATATTCAAGTCCTTTTGAGTGAATAAGTACTTGAGACTCTTGTGATCGGTGAATATATAGAATATCTCACCATAGAGGTAATGTCTCCAGATCTTTAAGGCAAATATAACTGCTGCTAACTCGAGATCATGCATCGGATAGTTTCTTTCATGGTCCTTCAGCTGCCTAGAACCATATGCAATGACCCGCTCATGTTGATTAAGCACACAGCCTAATCCGCCATAAGAAGCATCACTATACACTGCGAAACCTCTGCTGCCTGAAGGTATAGCAAGTACCGGTGTCGTAGTCAATCGACGCTTCAGCTCCTAAAAGCTCTGCTCACATTGCTCTGTCCAATCGAACTTTGCATTCTTTCTCGTAGGCTGTGTAAGCGGGCTTGATATCTTTGAGAAACCCTCGACAAATCTCTGATAGTACCCTGCCAGACCAAGGAAACTTTGGACCTCTGTAACTATCGTAGGCTGTTCCCAGTTCACCATAGAATCAATCTTTTTAGGATCCACTGAGATACCCGCTTCAGAGACGATGTGGCCCAAGAAACTGACTTGATCAAGCCAAAACTCACACTTACTGAGTTTGGCATACAACTGATGGTCCCTGAGCATTTGAAGAGCCATTCGTAGATGCCGCATATGCTCCTCTCTGGTTTTTGAATAGATGAGGATGTCATCTACGAAAACTACCATAGATTTATCAAGATGTGGTTTGAACACTCGGTTCATCAGGTCCATGAAAGATGCAGGCGCATTCGTCAGCCCAAACGGCATCACTAAAAACTCATAGTGGCCATAACGTGTAAGAAACACAGTTTTGGATATATCTTCTGCCTTGATCTTGAGCTGGTGATAGCCCGACCTCAGATCAATCTTCGAGAAGAACTTTGCACCTTGCAATTGATCAAACTAGTCATCTATCCGCGGAAGAGGATAACGATTCTTAATCGTCATCTTGTTGAGCTGACTATAATCAATGCACAAATGCATCGATCTATCATTCTTTTTCCTAAAAAGAACCAGTGCACCCCAAGGAGAAACACTCGGTCGAATGAAGCCTTTGTCTAACAGCTCTTGAAGTTGTTCCTTGAGCTCTTTCAATTCCACAGGCGCCATTCGATATGGAGCTTTAGACAATGGTTCTGTACCTGGCGCTAGCTCGATCGCGAACTCAATCTCTCGATCAGGTGGTAGTCCAGGTAAGTCCTCTGAAAAGACATCAGGATACTCATAGACCACCGTGATAAGAGCCAAGTCATTCTTCTTTTCTGTAGAATCTTACAAGTAAGCCAGATACCCAATGCAACCATTCCTCATCATGCGCTCGACCTTGATAGCTGAAACCAATGGCGTAACCTTTGATTTGACTCCACAGAATTGGAATGATTTTTGCTTTGGCGGTCGAAAGGTCACGATCTTCCGTAGATAGTCCACGCTGGCGTGATAAGCTGCCAACCAATCCATTTCGAGAATTACGTCAAACCCCTCCATGCTTAACGTAATCATGTCGGTCACTGTCTCGTGCTCATCAATCATCACGATGACTGACTGACATGCTGTATCCGTGCTCATCAGACTTCCCGTAGGAATCTTCACATCTAAAATGAAAGCAAGGGGTTCGGGTGTGATACCTAACTTCTCAGAGAAAAGAGGAGTAATAAATGAGTGTGCAGACCCGGGGTCTATCAGTACTCGTGCTTCAATTTTACTCAAGTCGTCTCTACGACTCATCATAAGGGTACCTTTATTAAAAAGTTTGTTAATTATATGCAATGATTCCAATGTTGTTTAAAATTTATTTGAATGAATTTAAACATTAAATAATAGAACCAATGCAAGAATTAACATCTCAACTTTAATGATACCTTGGATCACGTCATTCGACGTTTGGGCATCCTGTGCAGTCATCGCATAAGCTCGACCTTGAACTGTAGGTTGCGTCGATTTCTGTGTAGAGACTGACGTAGTCCTTCCCTTATCCGCTGTAGGACAATCCTTGATCATATGACCAATCTGTCCACACCTGAAGCATCCCCCAGTGTTCCATCGGCAATCCTCCGTCTTATATGATTTCCCACATCTTGTACATGCTGGAGTAGGAACAGGAGTAACAGCTAGTCCTCGTGATGATCCCTGAGCTACAGAAGCTCCACTCACAGTAGTGCTCCCGGCTCTGAAAGGTCGCCCTAGTGAAGAACTCTGCGGTCTCTGATAGGAAGACGATACTGGTCCTGAAGAAATAGCCAGCCTGGAATACGATGGCTGACTAGGATAGGGAGGAGATTTAGAGAACCTCGGCTTTTTATTCACCTACTCATACGCACTAAACTGTCCCTGGCCAAACCGATTTCTATTTCCCTAATCTCGCCTCAGGTACTGTTTCTGGATGTCTTCCTCTCCAATGAGAGCCTTTGCCATGACGCCCACATACGTCTCCATCTCCCACATCGACACCCTCTCCTGAATATTCGGCTTCAAACCTCTCTGAAATTTCTGAGCCCTCATCAGCTTAGTGGCCATATGTAAGGGTGCAAATCGGGCAAGCCTATCAAACTCTATGCCATACTCGCGCACCGACATCTCGTTATGCTCTAGTGTTATAAACTGGACTTCCCACTGGTTTCGCATGATCTTTGGAAAATACTGATCGTTGAATGTCTCCACGAACTCTGCCCAAGTCCATGGAGTATTGGGGTAGTCCTGCTCTTGTATCCTGGAGATAGATTTCCACCACAGACTAGCCTCACCCAAAAGTTTGAAGGCTGCCCATCGTACCTTCTCAACATCTGTACACTGTAACACCTCAAAAATCTTTTCCATCTCATTGAGCCATGCCTCGGCTTCCATTGGATCCGTCTGCCCTGAGAATGTAGGAGGTCTCATCCTCCTGAACTCAGCGAATCCCCCCGGCTGATGTCTGGCTGCCAGTAAGTTCGTCTGTCGATCTATGGCCGCAATCTGTTGAGCCATGTTGTTGGCCAAGGGTACCAAGACCTGGTCAATATTTCCTCCTTCGCCTCTTCCTGTTCCCAATGGATCAACATTAGGACCGGTAGCCACTCTGTCTCTCCCTCTCGAGGTACCTACACCCTCATCAATCTCCTCAATACGTGCCATGAGAGGTCCTTCTCTACCTCAGCCTCTGCCTCTGAACCGAGGAGGCATGCTGATCTGTCATTATTGAAAAACAATAACAATAGATTAGTATTGATTGTTAAGACAATCTAACCCTTAGTCCTAAGACTCTCACCTAGAGCCTCGCTTTGATACCAATTGTGACGACTTGACTTTTCCAATCCCTAAGGTATAGGAAAGGCCAGTTCATCAACTTATTAATTTCTCAATAAGCCGTAACAAACAGAAGCCGGCAACATAACAAAGAACTAAAAACAGAGGTAAAACATAGAGTAAGCAAAAGACAAAAGCTTTAAAAAAATAATATATCTCCCTGAGGAACTAGGAAGAACCACCGGTGATGGCCAATCCAACACCTAAAATAGTGGTTCCTAATAATGGTTCCTCGAGTGATATCAAAAAGACAAAACAATGGCCTAGGGCCCAATATTCAAAGAATAATTCTAAACAAAAGTACCAAAAAGATAAACTAGGATCAAGGGAAAATCTCCTCTGCAGGCGTATCCAATTCCTCCTCAGGAATATAATTGGAGTCCTCCAGATCCTCAGATCCTAGGACAGTCTCAGCACCTGTGACGTATAGTCGAGGGTGAGCTAACAACAAAGCCCAATAGAAGAAATATGTCTATTTGCATTTCATTATAAGTAAAGGTTTTCAAAGATAGAAATCGGATCAATCATGGTTTTCAAAAGATGCCTGATGTGATTTTTTTAATGTAATGTTTTACTCGCAAGTGCACGAATCGGTTTGTATATAGTGGGTGCGGAGTACGAGATCGTTCCCACGAGGACTAATTTTGAAATATCTAAAAGAGACAAGCAATTCTAGAAATCTATGAAGATCTAACAGTTTTATGATTTAAGCGGTTGATGAGATGGTAATTAATGACTACAAACTAAAATTTAATTGATAATTCAAAAGTAAAGGTGAAGATGATGATAAAGATGAAGATACTAAATCTTCCCATCTTTGGTCCATTCTTCCTATAATATAAATCTAAGGATTAAATTATGAGATATTTCATTGGTAACAAACATCTTTTATGGAAGATCAATGGTCAACACCCTAATAGGTTCCACGTTGCATCCCTGCAATCAGGACTTAGATGATTTTCATATATAGATCTGGGATCAAGGGCATGGCTAGGCACACATGATCTCAGGTTCAAATAAAAATCATCCCCAAAGTGGGTGAAAATTCTAACAAGAATACCACTTATAAATCTGAAATCAAGGGCATGGCTAGGCACACTTTATTCAGATTAGGGAGTATTTAAGATAAAATTACCATTACAGAATCAAGATCCAGGGCATGGCTAGGCACACTCGATCCCAGAACATAATCGTAATTAGATCCACACGATGAAAGCAAAAATACCATAACAACGATTGGGTAAAATTACCGTCACATATTTGAGATCCCGGGCATGGCTAGGCACACGCGATCCCGGTTAGTGGCGGGGATTTCATCCGTTCATGATAGCACAACAACCATAAAATAAAATCTCATATTTTAATCCTTAATTTATATTATTAAAAGTACATCCCTCGGATGAGAATCATTAGATCCCCATCCCTATAAATTTAGCCACACATATTGTAATTAAATGACATAAATAAATAAAGACGGGAAAATAACATTAATTTAAGAAATTAAAATTACCTCAAACTTCAAAAGAACTTACTTTGATCCAAAAGTACGATGATTTTCAGAAACGAAATTTAATGCAGGAATAAACTTTGAACAAAATTTAGGAATGAGTACTGAAAAATTAAAGGGAACAAAGCTCTCAAAAGAATAATAAAATTTCCCTATTTCTATGTCTAACTATGAAAAATAATGGCTAAAAACTAAGAACTCTAAAACTAAAACTCTTTCCTAAAATTAATTCTATCTAATTAATTCCTACGTTATTCCCTTCCGAAGTGTTTGAGTCGCTTTAAATAGACCCTCGTCGCGGAAGTCTCCCAAGCCAAAGTTTTAGGGTCGATTAATCGACCAGGGAGGGTCGATGCATCGAGCCGCCAAAAAGTCCCAAAAATTTGCTTTACAGTATCAGTTTCGTGTCAGACTCTGACTCATCCTCGATTAATCGACCTATAGGGTCGGTGCATCGACCCCAGAAATCCGTGAAATTCAGCACTTTCTCTTGGTTCAGACACTGCTTTGGTATTTCAGCCATAACGTTCGGTCCCGAACTCGGATTGAGGTGATTCTTACGCCGTTGGAAAGCTGACGAAACGATCGACAACTTTCATGTTTTACCAATTTCATAATTCGGCCATCTTGAAGGTCCAAATTTAGCCACAAGTCGCACCAAGTTCTCGATTACCCAAAGTTGCAGTGTTTTGACATTATATTCAGAATTCTTGGACTGTTTTCTATACTTGGCTTGTATTTACTTGAAACACTTCAAATCTAATCATTCTCGTCAAATAGCCTTCATCGGACAGCTAAATATAGGTATTTAGGGGTGAAATATTATTATTTTTCAGTACTCATCATATCCCCAAACCTACACTTTGCTAGTCCTCGAGCAAAGCAAACTAAAGAAAATAAATGCCACTTTCGTAGGGAACACGATTGCACTTAGCATGTGCAACAAGCCTTTAAACCCCTAGGTGATCCTAGTGGAGGAGTTGTGTCTCCTGAGGGTTTACAGTGAAGGTACCCACAAACTTCAATATATTTTTGAAATCATCGATAAAATTGAGTTTTCAAAACATGATTTTGATAACATATATACCATTCAAAAATAAAACTCATTAATCAATTCAACATGCGAATTCTCAATTTTAAATAACAATGTTATACTAATCATACTAATATCCATGCAAATTAGTCTAATGCTCAAATCGTTAGATAGCTCATCCATTCATGCCTAAACGTGAAGTGTGTGCATAACCAAACCAAAATTCATTCATCTCAGAACTAGTTCAAACGGAAAACCGTTGGATCTGTTGTTTTGACTCAATCCTCACTTTAGGTATACTCTCAAAATATACAGACACCGATAATGGATAAGTTTTCGCACATATGTGAGAGGTCAATACAAAGCAAATAAAATGGTCTCACATGATAAATGAAACACAATGCAATAAATGAACAAAAATAAATCTCATAAGAAGATACTTGTATATCCTAAACATGTCATATCACGTGTCATAAGTATCACATATTTACTCTCCACAAGGCAGTTACTAATGCAAGATCAGATCATGAAGGTCTTTTTAGGGTTATAATGGGGCTCAGGAAAGGGTAAGAAAGAATTGGAAGTTGGGATTCAAAGTTTCTGAGAAATTGGAAAAGAAACTCCTTTTTGATTTTTTCTATTTCTCTTCTTTTTCTTTTCTAATCTCTCACTATTTTTCTCAATTTTTTTCTATTTTTCTCAACTTTCTTTTTCTCTTCCTTTTTCTTGAAGCACCTCATATTTTTCATTATTTTTCACAATTTTTTTCTTTTTCTCCCCCCTTTTTTTTTCTTTTTATTTTTGCCATACACTCTCAGTAAACACCACAACTCAATATCTTTCCACTTACTCTCTTTTCGTTCACTCTCATCCCTCGTTCCTAATTTCTCAGAAATAAGAAGGGTAAAGCTGAATTTTCAGAAATGGTGAAGGATTAAAGGTTAACGTGGCTTATCAAAGAGTGTATAAAGGTAAATTTTTCCAATAGGCTCAAAGGGGTACTAGAAAGATAAATTTATTTGAGGTGGGGCATTTTAAGCACAAACGAGCCAAAGATGACCTTCAATCATGTCCTCAAAAGATAGTAACTTTGCCTATTTGTCTTGAGTAGATATACAGTACATTCTAACATAATGATATGAATTTGATTTCATGCAAAGTCACAAGTCAAAATGAAGAGTATGAGATTATGCAAAATAAGCCGTATTCAAAGAAAACTCCGAGTTTATATATTCACTCATCAATGACGGGAAATTAGCTCTAAAGCTCACTGGGTTTAGTCTCCACTGAGATCCTAAGATTCAACATTCAAAACAGTTCATCGATTTCTAAGTCTTAGCTTGGTATCAGTGTAAAAATTCTAAGCATGAATATCAAAATTATCCACAACATATCACATTCAGCTTCATCATCTTAGATACAAGTAATCAAAATATGACACTATTATTCTCAAAATTAAATTCACATGCATCATCAACTAAAGTTTGAAAACAATCGTAAAATAATGTACATGATGACTTCAAAATTAAATTTTATTTAAATTTTTTTTTTTTTTTTTAGATAAAACATATAATTAACCATACCCCCAAACCTAAAGATGACAATGTCCGCATTGACTGAAAGAAGTAGCGCACCCCTAAACCTGTTTGAAAAAAAGTACCTCAACACAAAGATCAGGTGCAGAGAATATGTGCATCAAATTGGAACATGACAAAAAATAAATTGAAGGGAATATGGTTACACTATGGAGGGAATTAAAAACAAACTAAACTAAACAAAACAAAACAAAAAGGAAAGAAGAAAAAAAACTAATAAATCCTAAATCCTAAATCCTAAACTAAACATGAATCCAACTCTGTTAGTCATTGGTAGGCGGACCCATCCACCTCGGATCACTTAAATTGATAGTCTTAGGCACAGGGAACAATTTCTCCCAAAGATCAAGGGGAAATTGATGAGACACCGCCGATTGTACGGATGGAGGTGTGGAGGCGAAAGTAGGAGATGAAGATGGGGGAGACGGTGACGGCATCAATCAATTATCTCGATATCAGTATTGAAGCACGGTGTAGGAGATTTGGAGCGATTTACCTTTTTTCGAGATGGTTCTCCCCAGTAAGGAATGATCATCGGATCGAGGTCGATGATTTCAACATTGTTGGACACAAAAGGGACCGTCCGATGAGAGCGGCGCTCCCGCTTTTTAGCAGTCTCCTCCATCTTTGATAATCGTGCTCTGGTGAGATATAATCTTCGTGCCATGAAAAGGATAGTGCAGAGTTAATGAAAAGTGAGCCTAAAGGTGAATATAAAGGGAAAAAAATATATAGAGTTGGAGTAGGAGTGGAAAGAGGTGTCCTCCAAAAAAAGAAACAATGAAAAGTGTGACAGTATGTCTAAGGGAGTCCACGGTCGTGAGAAAAGTGGCAAATTAGAGTTCCAATAGGAGTGCCGTCGCAAAAAAAACAAAAAAACAAAAAATGGTGGGGTCGATTAATCGATCCCAGAAGGTCGACGCATCGACCCTTTGGGGGTCGATTAATCGACATTGGGGTCGATGCATCGACGCCCAAATTTTTTTTTTTTTTTTTTTTTTTTTTTTTGAAACATAGGGTCGATTAATCGACACCATCATGGCAGAGAGTTGAAATTTAAAAAAAAAAAATGGCATTTTAATGGTGCTTTTCAACTACTCTAAAGGCAACAGGTAATAAGCAAAATTTTGGCAATCCCACACAGATTAGAAAACACACTTTTTCATTGATAAATACGATGATTACAAGGACACTTCTGATTTGACTCCTAAAATAAACAGCCTAAACAAAAGAAAGAAAGATAACACAAAATGAAAAATCCTAATCCTAGATTAATCAAACTAATCATCTCCATCCTCCACGGCCTGGCGGGCCCTGGCGCGCATTTCATCATAACTATCAGGCCACATGCGCTGCCCGATCTGATGGAGGAAGGAACGATCATAGTGGCTACGGCGCAGGAGTGCACCATGTTGTCGCTGCTGCTCCTCTTGTAAAGAGGTAATTTGGGCTTGGAGCGAACCAAGCGACACACCCTCCTCGGGTCCTTGATCAGGTGCATGATGGTCATCCTGGCGGACGGCCTGTGCGGTGAGGGAGCAGTTGGGCGGTGCATCATCGATGAGGGGCATCGAGGATATTTCCTAAGAGACGCATCTGCGGTTCCATTGGGGCCTTTCCTAACGATAGAATGCAAGGTCCCGATATCATCATCCCAGAGAACGGAAACGAAAGAAATTAAGCAACTTCATAACATAATGGGGGAAGTAGACCAACGGGGCTTCACCAGTTGTAGGTTTAGTGAGTTCGTCATGGCATCGTCACATGCCATCATGAATAATCCTGGGCACGTTGATCCATGAATTGCGGTGGGCCTCATAGAGCGCTTGAACCCGATCACCGGTGCGCTTCGTAAGCGTAACCCGCGAGGGCATAGATTGTGCTCACCACCACACTATCCCAAAACAAAAGCGGGCGCGGTAACGCCGATCGCCTAGTGGCGATCCCAGAAGAAAATATGCCGCGGCACATCTCATTGATTATATCATCCTGAGACTCGTCGAGTTCCTCACCCAAAGTGTGATTGTGAGGGCGCTCGCACGAAACATTAAAGACCTCCGCAATGGTGTGCGGATAAATTGGGCGCGACCACCCATCAATTGAAACAGTGAAGTGGGCGGCGACTTGATTCTCGATGGAGGGCACCCATGCCATGTTACGATAGAATAACGAACAACGCGTTGACACTTTGATCACTGCGGAGGAGAAAATGGGCATTGAGAGCCATCGCATGGCGAGAAGCGCACGAATGGCGGTGCTTGAAAAGCCGCGAGATCAAAAACATATTCAGAACATAGGTCGCGGGTCGCGAAGCGACCACTTGGCTGGTCACGTGGATGACCAGCAGGGCGTTGTACAAGTCTTTGTGGCACGGCAAAGGTCGAAGCCATGATTGCACTGTCGGAATGTCGGAGGCAGTCAGAAAAAATAGGATATAAACTCAATGAAAATCGTAGAGAGACTGCTCCATTTAAATAGGCGCAAAGGCGTCCTCTCGGGACGGACACACGCAAAATAATCGATTAATCGACCAAAAGAGTCGATTAATCGACTCCATTGAAAACGGGCGCGTCAGAAGTCCCGACGCATGGAAAACACGCAACGTCTTTAAGTGAAAAGACGCAACGTCCGGAAGTGGAAAAATCGATTAATCGACGTACTTCCTCGATTAATCGACATTAATCGAGGCAGATAAAAACCAAAAACGCATGTACCAAAATAAAAGTCGATTAATCGACCCATAAAGAGTCGATTAATCGACACCAAATAAAAACAAAAACGGACAGATTTTCAAAAACAGCACGATTTTCAAAATAGCAGTCGATGCATCGACTCAAGGAGTCGATTAATCGACTAAAGAAAAAGTCAAAACCTTCATAAATGCAGTCTCCTTGAAAAAGGACACTGCATTAAAGTTGTCGATTAATCGACCAAAAGGGTCGATTAATCGACCTTGGGAAGGTTGATGCATCGACCCAGGGTGGGTCGATGAATCGACAGAGGGGGTCGATGCATCGACTCCCAAATTTTTTTTTTTTTTTGTTTTTGTTACACAAAACAAAACCAAACAGAAAGTACACACTTGGGTTGCCTCCCAATGAGCACTAGTTTAAAGTCGATAGCTCGACCGTGGGCATCGCTCAGTCAGGGTGAGCCAATGGCTCACTCAAAGAAAGAGTGTCAGAAAATGCAATCGCATTCTCAAGGAACGGTTTCAATCGCTAACCGTTAACTCGAAAAACATTCCCGTGTTTCGGGTTGATAATATCTACTGCCCCATTGGGGAGTATTCGAGAGATTTTGAAAGGGCCATTCCAACGGGTTTTTAGTTTCCCTGGAAATAGATGAAGTCGGGAATTGTAGAGTAGAACCTGTTGACCAACAACAAACGATTTTCGCAGAATAGATTGATCATGAACCCGTTTCATATGGTCCTTGTACGATTTAGTACAGTCATATGCATCAGCACGGATTTCTTCTAATTCATTTATTTGGAAACCCCTTTGGGGACCAGATTTCAAGAGATCGAAATTCAATGACTTAACGGCCCAAAATGCTCGATGTTCCAATTCAACCGGGAGGTGACATCCTTTACCAAAGACCAACCGATACGGCGACATGCCAATCGGAGTTTTAAATGCAGTTCTATACGCCCATAGAGCGTCATTCAACTTTAACGACCAATCTTTACGGTTCGGATTGATTGTCTTTTCTAAAATCCGCTTAAGTTCCCGATTAGAGACTTCAACTTGGCCACTTGTCTGAGGATGGTAAGGTATAGCAACTTTATGTGTGACACCATATTTCTTCATTAATTGGGTGAACACTTTATTGCAAAAGTGCTTTCCACCATCACTGATTATCGCCTTTGGAATGCCAAAACATGAAAACACTTGATCCTTGAGAAATTTGATCACTACTCTGTGATCATTAGATTTACAAGCCACGGCCTCTACCCATTTTGAAACATAGTCAACACTGACAAGAATGAACGTATTTCCAAACGAATTCGGGAAATGACCCATAAAATCGATCCCCCAAACATCAAATAATTCAACTTCTAAAATTGGATTGAGCGGCATCATGTTGCGCTTTGAGATTCGGCCCAGCATTTGACAGTTGTGACAGGATTTGCAATGTTGATGACAATCTTTAAAGATCGTCGGCCAGTAAAAACCACTTTGAAAGATCTTTACTGTAGTCTTTTTGGAACAAAAGTGACCTCCACAAGCTAACTCATGACAGAACGAGATGATTCGTGGTTGCTCAGATTCAGGAATACATCTTCGTATGATTTGATCAGGACAGTATTTGAATAAGTATGGATCTTCGAAAAAATAGTGTTTCACTTGAGCTAAGAAAATAGATTTCTCATTCTTCGACCAATGGTGAGGTAATTTCTCGGTGACTAGGAAATTGACAAGATCCGCATACCAAGGTGGGCAATCAATCCTGAACAACTGTTCATCCGGGAAGTGCTCCAAGATCGGAACAGGCTGTCGGTTTCTCAATAATTATTCGTGACAAGTGATCGCCACCACATTTTGAACCTTTCTTGTCCTTGATCTCCAAATCGAACTCTTGCAACAACAAGATCCACCTAATTAAGCGTGCCTTAGCGTCTTTCTTAGCGAGCAGAGATAGCGAGCGTGATCATGAATACCACAACTTTAGATCCTAATAAATAGGATCGAAATTTATCTAAGCGAAAACTACAAAAGTTCCTTTTCAGTGGTCGAGTAGTTCAACTGGGCATCGTTGAGAGTGCGACTCGCATAGTAGATTACATGCGGTAATTTTTCTATTCGTTGCCCCAAAACAGCTCCAATTGCATAATCAGAGGTGTCGCACATAATTTCGAACGGGAACTCCCAGTTCAGAGATTGAATTATTGGAGCTTTTATCAATTCGGCCTTAATGGTTTCAAAGGCCCGCAAACATTTATCATCAAAGATGAATGGGGCATCTTTTGAAAGTAAGCTGCAGAGCGGCCGTGCTATCTTACTAAAATCTTTAATAAAACGCCTGTAAAAACCGGCGTGGCCCAGAAAAGATCTGATTTCCTTCACTGTCCTCAGTGGTGGTAGGTCGGCAATTAAATCAACTTTAGCCTTATCGACCTCGATACCCTGGGACGATATGATGTGTCCCAAAACAATGCCATCTTTAATCATAAAGTGACATTTTTCCCAGTTAAGAACAAGGTTCTTCTCCTGGCATCATGCAAGCACTAGCGACAAATGATTCAAACAGTCAGCAAAACTATTTCCATGTATCGAGAAGTCGTCCATGAAGACTTCAAGGAATCGCTCGACCATATCCGAAAAAATACTCAGCATACATCTTTGGAATGTAGCTAGTGCATTACAAAGCCCAAACGGTATTCGTCGGTAGGAGAAAGTACCAAAAGGACATGTGAAAGTGGTCTTCTCCTGATCCTCCGGTGCAATGACTATTTGGTTATACCCGGAATAGCCATCGAGAAAGCAATAGTACTCATGCCCGGCCAATCTTTCTAACATCTGATCGATAAACGGAAGTGGAAAGTGATCTTTCCTCGTCATCAAATTTAGCTTCCGATAATCAATGCACACTCTCCACCCTGTTTGAATTTTTGTAGGGACCAGTATGTTTTCTTCATTCTTCACCACTGTGATTCCCGATTTCTTAGGGACCACTTGTGTGGGGCTGACCCATTTACTGTCCGAGATGGGATATATGATTCCAGCATCTAAAAGTTTGATTACCTCATTTCGGACCACATCTTGCATTATAGGGTTCAGTCTCCTCTGTGGTTCCCTAGAAGGCTTAGCATTGTCTTCCAAATGGATTCGGTGCATACACACCATCGGACTAATGCCTTTGATATCTTTTATCGACCAACCAAGGGCACTTTTGTGCTCTTTGAGTACATTCATGAGTTGGCCTTGCTGACTCGCATCCAGTGTTGATGATATTATAATGGGTTGAGTGTCATTCTCCCCCAGGTAGGCATACTTGAGATTTTCCGGAAGAGGTTTAAGTTCTAAGGACACTTTCTCCTCCTCTTTCGGCTTTTCCTTGATTAATTCAATTTGAGTTCCACATTCTATTTCTTGTTCTTCACCCAGACGTGGTGTGGAGTCCAACATGTGATTTACTTCTTGGATTAGTTGATTCACATCGAAATTTTCTTCAAAATGCGCAAGGCAAGCTGCTAAAGGATCTTCAGATTCAGATGCATGAAATATTTCTTCTACAATTTCATCGAGTATGCATGCTTGTGCATGTTCATCATCCTCCATGGGTTGCTTGGCAATATTAAAAATGTTGAGTTCCACTGTCATATTCCCGAATGACAGATTCATGATCCCGTTTCGACAATTGATCAGCGCATTGGAGGTTGCTAGGAATGGTCTTCCTAGAATCACTGGAATATTATTCTTCAAATTTGATGCCGGTTCAGTGTCTAGAACAACGAAATCTACAGGAAAGTAGAAAGAATCCACCTTGATGAGGACATCTTCCACAATTCCTCGAGGATCTTTTACGTCGATCAGCTAACTGAAGGGTCATCGCAGTGGTCTTAAGTTCTCCCAATTCAAGCTCCTTGTACACAGAATAAGGCAACAAGTTGACACTTGCTCCTAAATCCAAAAGGGCCTGATCAATACGGTTATCGCCGATGATGATCGAGATTGTAGGACAACCTGGGTCCTTGTATTTGATTGGGAGCTTTGCTTGCAACACTGAACTAACCAGCTCGGCTAAGAAAGCCTTTTTCGGAATATTGGTCTTTCTTTTGATTGTGACCAATTCCTTAAAAATTTAGCATAGCGGTACTTGACGGATGGCATCCGGAAGGAATGTTAATTTTAAGCTTGAAAATCTCGTTTATTCCTTCCACATCGCGAGTTCTCAGTGGTGGCATCAATCTTTGCGGGTGCGGTGCTTTCGAAGCAAAACTTTTCTTCTGTTCACTCTTGTCATCTGATATTTCTTTTGCTTGTACTTTGTCATCAATTTCTTTTCTCTTGATTTCTTCTCTCCATCGGACTCTTCCTCCTCCTCCGCAACACTACTTTGTTATCGACACCTTTCCGGATCTCAACGCGTTGTGATTGCCCGAATTTGTTGTTGATTCTCCTCTTGTGTTGAAGTTGATGTTTGTTCAACAACCATTTGGCCCCTTGGGTTAGGGCAGTTGGCTTGAAAGCAACCTTTTCTCTTTCATGGAGAAAGGATGCCAATTGCCCAATTTGGGTCTCTATTTTAGAGATTGAGGGCGTGTGAGAATGAATGAGTTTCATCGGTCCTCGATAGAAGGAGTTTGTGTATGAGGGCGTTAGGCGGGATTTCCTGTGGGTTGTTAAATCCGTGGTGGAAATGTCGGCACAAAATTTTGTTGTGGTTGGTTTGATAACCTCCCATTGGTTGTAAACGAAAATTCTGGTTCATTTGCCGTAGCGATTTTGGATTGTATTAAAATTGATTTGGGTTATTGAACCCTCGCTGCTGAAATTGCCCTTGACTGTAGTTCTGCTGCGGTCCTTGATTGAAATTTTGTTGGGGATAAAAGTTCGTCCCCTATTTCCCGGGCTGCATTCTTTGATTATCTTGTTTCCATGAGAAATTTGGGTGGTATCTCCAGCTATTTGGGTTATTCTCATTGAAAACGTTTCCTTGATTCCGCCCATAATTATTCACAACATTTAGTTGTTCAGATGTGTCTTCATGATAGTTCTGGATTGAAGGACAATCATCTGCCATATGCATTGGACTCGCACAAATTGAACATGGCTCAGGTTGTGTATTGACCATATGCACATTCTTCTTTAATTTCAATTCCTCCACTTGTTGAGTGAGGAAATCAATTTTAGCCATCAGATCTGGGGAATCCTTTACTACGTATAATCCTCCTTTCTTGGTTGAACTCCCGGCTTGATCACGGGCTTTGACTGATTGTTCCCGAGTCTTTGTGAAATCCCAGTCTTTGAGAATCTCTCATTAGCTTTTTCTAAGAAAGCTTAAGATTCGGTTTCTTTAAGGCTCAGAATCCTCCGCCATTCATTGACTCCACGGATGTCTATTTGGTTGATTCAGGTCCATTGTAGAAACTCTTGGACGATCTCCACTTTGAGTATCCATGGTGTGGACATTTGAGTAAGAGATCCATGAATCTATCCCAAGCTTCATATAATCTCTCATCTTCCTCTTGCGTGAAATTCGTGATTTCACGTCTAAGGACATTCGTCTTCGCCATAGGGAAGAACTTTGTGAAACTTTTCGACCATCGATCCCGGTGGTTATGGATCCCGATGGTAGAGAATTTAACCATGCTTTTGCTTTATCCTTTATAGAGAAAGGAAATAAGCGCTAACAATTCTTCTTCTGAAATTTTGGTAAGCAGATGAAGCGGAACTTGACGAAGTCTTTAACGTCTTGGTATGGATCTTCTCTCCATGCCATGAAAGATTGGAAGGATTTGGATGACATTTGTCCGAATTTCAAACCGGCCACCAGGTGTGGCGGGGTATACAATGCATGATGGGGTATTTGTAGTTATCGGAGAAAACAGTTCTCTCAATGTTGGTTCTTCCTCTTGTTCGAGTTACCCATTCATGTTGTCAGTCATATTGACTTCAGTGGATGATTCACTTAAAAATTTCTGCCTTGATCTAGGGTCCTTACGATTTGACCGTCAGGCACGTTCGATCTCAGAATTTAACGGTTCTAAATTTCTTTCTTTAGAAGACCTAGTGTGCATGCAAATGATGCACAGAGTGGAGGTTTCAGGCAGGAAAACCTCAAAAAAAATATTTATTTATTTATTTTTTTTTAAATTAAAATTTTAAAATTGAAATTTCCGATTTTTTTTTTTTTTTTTTTTTTTTTAAATCGATTGATCGAGTCACACTCGATCAATCGAGGCAAGGTCGATGCATCGACAATGGGGGTCGATGCATCGACTCCCAGCAAAATTTTTTTTTTTTATTTATTTATTTTTTTTTTTAATTAAGCAGAAATACTATTTTAATCCTCGAAAATTCCTAAAATTTATTGTCTACCAAAAATTCAGATTTTCTTAATTTGATCCCCGGCAACGGCGTCAAAAACTTGATGTGATTTTTTTAATGTAATGTTTTACTCGCAAGTGCACGAATCGGTTTATATATAGTGGGTGCGGAGTACGAGATCGTTCCCACGAGGACTAATTTTGAAATATCTAAAAGAGACAAGCAATTCTAGAAATCTATGAAGATCTAACAGTTTTATGATTTAAGCGGTTGATGAGATGGTAATTAATGACTACAAACTAAAATTCAATTGATAATTCAAAAGTAAAGGTGAAGATGATGATAAAGATGAAGATACTAAATCCTCCCATCTTTGGTCCGTTCTTCCTATAATATAAATCTAAGGATTAAATTATGAGATATTTCATTGGTAACAAACATCTTTTATGGAAGATCAATGGTTAACACCCTAATAGGTTTCACGTTGCATCCCTGCAATCAGGACTTAGATGATTTTCATACATAGATCTGGGATCAAGGGCATGGCTAGGCACACATGATCTCAGGTTCAAATAAAAATTATCCCCAAAGTGGGTAAAAATTCCAACAAGAATACCACTTATAAATCTGAAATCAAGGGCATGGCTAGGTACACTTTATTCAGATTAGGGAGTATTTAAGATAAAATTACCATTACAGAACCAAGATCCAGGGCATGGCTAGGCACACTCGATCCCAGAACATAATCGTAATTAGATCCACACGATGAAAGCAAAAAGACCATAACAACGATTAGGTAAAATTACCGTCACAGATTTGAGATCCCGGGCATGGCTAGGCACACGCGATCCCGGTTAGTGGCGGGGATTTCATCCGTTCATGATAGCATAACAACCATAAAATAAAATCTCATATTTTAATCCTTAATTTATATTATTAAAAGTACATCCCTCGGATGAGAATCATTAGATCCCCATCCCTATAAATTTAGCCACACATATTGTAATTAAATGACATAAATAAATAAATACGGGAAAATAACATTAATTTAAGAAACTAAAATTACCTCAAACTTCAAAAGAACTTACTTTGATCCAAAAGTACGATGATCTTTAGAAACGAAATTTAATGCAGGAATAAACTTTGAACAAAATTTAGGAATGAGTACTGAAAAATTAAAGGGAACAAAGCTCTCAAAAGAATAATAAAATTTTCCTATTTCTATGTCTAACTATGAAAAATAATGGCTAAAAACTAAGAACTCTAAAACTAAAACTCTTTCCTAAAATTAATTCTATCTAATTAATTCCTACGTTATTCCCTTCCGAAGTGTTTGAGTCGCTTTAAATAGACCCTCGTCGAGGAAGTCTCCCAACCCAAAGTTTTAGGGTCGATTAATCGACCAGGGAGGGTCGATGCATCAAGGCGCCAAAAAGTCCCAAAAATTTGCTTTACAGTGTCAGTTTCGATTAATCGACCTATAGGGTCAATGCATCGACCCCAGAAATCAGTGAAATTCAGCACTTTCTCTTGGTTCAGACACTGCTTCGGTATTTCAGCCATAACTCTCTGTCCCGAACTCGGATTGAGGTACTTCCTGCGCCGTTGGAAAGCGGACGAAAAGATCTACAACTTTCATGTTTTGCCAATTTCATAATTCGGCCAACTTGAAGGTCCAAATTTAGCCGCACGTCGCACCAAGTTCTCGATTACCCAAAGTTGCAGTGTTTTGACATTATATTCAGAATTCTTGGACTGTTTTCTATACTTGGCTTGCATTTACTTGAAACACTTCAAATCTAATCATTCTCGTCAGATAGCCTTCATCGGACAGCTAAATATAGGTATTTAGGGGAGAAATATCATCATTTTTTAGTACTCATCAATGCCTTGCAAATTAAATCTCCAGTTCTACTCATGAGGTCAAAACTAATACAATTCATTTGATGTGTTCAAAAACTTCTGAATTAGCATGCTTATTGTCTTAAAATTATAAATTAATTTTATCTCCCAAATTATATATAACATGAGAGCGGACTAAGTTACCGATGGGAAACCCTACTGACCATCGTCGTTCATGAACCCATTTTCTGAAGTGTAACAAGCCCCTACGCTATGAGGGAAACTTGCGCCAAAATAAATACCGTCAACACGGTTGGTAGAATCTAGGGCTTCGTTCGTATGTTCCTCAAATCGAATGCAAATGCTAACTTATATCAAAGCTTGTATACATAACATATTTACTAATTTTTCGGAGTTCTGATTCAAAGTTCATGTTCAAAAATAGCTGAGGTTCTGATGTTCAAATTTCTGAGTTCTTAGTCATAACAAAGTTTTCCAAATTCTTATTTGTGTCCAAATTCAAAGTTCTTATTCATGTTGTGTTAAACAAATATTTTAGAATTTATGCTCTAAATCAAACAACCTATACTTATAATAGAATACAAATCAGGTGTAGTTCCCCTACCTCAACAAAGACGACCCAAAAATAAGCAAAAGCAGTCCTCACAAAGGACTCTCTAACTCAAAACCTACAAAGATTAACACTTTCAGTGTTAATATTGGACCAAAAGTCAAACTCGAAAGCTTGCCAAGAAAATCCGACAAAAAATTCAAAGGCCTGAAACAGGGCAAAATTTGACCCTCGAATTCAAATTCGATGGTCGAATTCAAATTCGACCCTCGAATTTCAAAATTTGGATCAGGCACTAAAATCTCAATTTCGACCCTCGATTTTCAATTCGATGGTCGAATTCCAAATTCGACCCTCGAATTTTTCCAGGTCTGTGGTTGTTAAATTTTTAATCTCTGGACCCTTTTTCATTCCCTCAACCACAGTTTCTCAAACTCACATAAAGAATATATACCTAATTAAAGCAAGACTAACAATATTTAATTTTGAGGAGGTTTAAAAGCCTACCTCTTGAAGTTTAAACTGTTTCACTAAAAACACGCATCAGAATCAAGCATGAAGGTTTAATTAGACTAGAGCCTCCTAATCAGTACATTCCAACCTTGCTTCACGAGCACAGGTAAGATCTACCCAGAAATATCCTCTCCCCTATCCTTCTCTTTCAATAACTCAAACTGATCAGAAAAGATATACCAAGCTTATCAACGGTTGGGATGGGGAGGGAATTTTCCAATCTCACAAGATCTAAGATCTAAAATCAAGTTGAGAGGCAAAAGTTTCTATCCTTAGATTCAATTGAGAGAGAGAAGTGTAACTTCTCTTCAAAGTCTCTCTCTTATAATATAAAAACAAAAAGAACAAAATATCTACATTTTTCTATTTGCAATCCTATCTACTTAACTTGAACTTAAATCCGGCGTGAAACACAAACACCGAACTTATAGTGTAAGTCATCGATTACATGACTTCCACAAGTCACGAGACAAAATCCTTTGGCCATTATTCTCATCATACCCTTAGCCAAACAAAAACCCAGAGAAAATCCTGTAACATTTCCGGGCACGCTTACTGAGGTAAACGAAAACAGGCCAAAATATCAGGGATATTACATTATCTCTACAAAAATCACTAAGAATCTACTCTAAGTAAAGATAAAAATATTTAACTCAAAGAGGTTTAAAAGCCTACCTCTTGAAGTTTAGTCCTTGGATCCCATTGCACCAAATTCAAGCACTGGAACTAATCTTCGAGGTTTAATAGGTCTGAGCCTCCAATCAGTCCATTCTAACCTTGCTTCTAGAGCAACAGGTCTGACCCACACAAAACTATCCTCTCCCCTATCTTCCTCTTTCAATGGCTTAAATCGATCAAAAATAACATACAAGGTTTATTAATGGTTGGGATGGGGAGAGGGATTCACAATCACACAAGATCTAAGGTCAAAGACAAGAGGCAAGGGTTGCAAATTTAGATTCAAACGAGAGAGAGAAGTGAAACTTCTCCTCAAAGCCTCTCTCTTTATAATACTAATAATAGCAACCAAATATCTAGACTTTTAAAGTTACAAACCTATCTACTTAAATTGTATTAATTTTCGGTGTTAAACACAAACACCCAACCTAATGTATAAGTCATCGAGTATATGACTTTCACAAGTCCAAAGCCAAAATCCATTGGTCACCAATCTCATCATACACTAAATTCAAGAGGTTTAAAAGCCTCTTAAAGTTTAGTCCTTCGATCCCGTTGCACCAAATTCAAGTACCGGAACTAATCTTCGAGGTTTAATAGGTCTGGGCCTCCAATCAGTCCATTCTAACCTTGCTTCCAGAGCAGCAGGTCTGACCCACACAGAACTATCCTCTCCCCTATCCTTCTCTTTCAATGGCTTAAATCGATCAGAAATGACATACAAGGTTTATTAATGGTTGGGATGGGGAGAGGGATTCACAATCACATAAGATCTAAGGTCAAAGACAAGAGGCAAGGGTTGCAAATTTAGATTAAAACGAGAGAGAGAAGTGAAACTTCTCCTCAAAGCCTCTCTCTTTATAATACTAATAATAGCAACCAAATATCTAGATTTTTAAAGTTACAAACCTATCTACTTAAATTGTATTAATTTTTGGTGTTAAACACAAACACCCAACCTAATGTATAAGTCATCGAGTATATGACTTTCACAAGTCTAAAGCTAAAATCCTTTGGTCACCAATCTCGTCATACACTAATCTATCTAAAAACCTAGAAATATCCTGCAAATTTTTTGGGCACGCTTATTGAGGTAAATGAAAAACAAGTCCAAAATATCAGAGATATTACACGACTGGTCAGGCTGTTGAGGGGGAGGATTAGCTCAGCTAGTGGGCTGTTATGATTACTTTTTGTTGTTTCTTATGGATTGTACTTATTTCATGGATTATCTAGAACCTGGTGGTTCTACTTTTGCTCCTTTTTTATAACTTTTTGTTTGTTATATTTTTTATGGATAGCTCTGTTATTTTGGCTATGAATTATCCGTTTTATGTATGCTTGCTATGTGGATATGTGGTTGCCTCCTATCTATCCTGGTTTCTGGTTTATGAGATTATGCTTATGATTGTTTTCCCTTTGGGTTATGTATATGTGTTTTTTTCATGTGGGTTCTGGATCTTTGCCTTTGTGCTTTACTCGTTCGTTCACCATGAGTCACGGTGAGGTTGTTTCCCGGCATGTGACACTCGGGGTGTAGGCATCCATGTACGGATGCAATCCACTATGGCCCTTCGGGTCCACATGCACTACATCCAGGTTACTGCGGATCCCACCCTTGACTTGCATGCCCTGTGAGGCCATCACACTGTGACCCATGTACCGTTTGGTTTTCGTCTTGTGGTTTTCGGTTCTGTTACGGCTTTGTGGTTTGGATGGGTTTCATTGTAGGCTTCTTTAGTGCGTCTTTTACATTTTCGAGGATGAAAATTTCTAAGGAGGGGAGAATGTAATATCTCGGATATTTTGGGCCTGAGTTTGATTACCTCGGTATGCATGCCTAGAAAATTTACGAGATGAACTAGGTTGACTTTGGTAAGTTAGAGTATGATGTGAGATGTGACCAAAGGATTTTGGTTTCGGACTTGTGGAAGTCAAATCTATTGTAGCTTATACATTAAGTAATATGTGAGTGGTTAACATCGTAAATAAGTGCAAGTTAAGTGGATAGAATTTTAGGTGAAATATCATGATATTTTGAGGAGTGAATTTAACTTATAAAGGGAGAGAATTAAAGGAGAAGTTGATCTCTTCTCCCTCACGTGTGAACCTACATTCTCTGCAACCTGTGCCTCCTTGCTTTAATCTTAGATTCCTTGAGATTTAGAATCCCTCTCCCCATCTTAACCATTGATAAGCCTCGTGCCTTGTTTCTAATTTGTTTGAGTTATTGATAAGGAAGGCTAGGGGAGAGTGGACAGTCCTTTTGGTGAGTTATCTGGGCTAACCTTTGCCTGGCAGCAAGGTTGGTGGTGGACTGATTTGGGAGTCCAACTAACGAAGCTTACAACTTGATCCGGTGCTTGGATTTGGATCAACGAAAGCTAGGAGTAACCTTGGAAGGTAGGCTCTTTAAACTCCTTTGATTAAGATATTGGATGCCTAGGTTAGATAGATAAAGGGTGCATCTGAAAAAGATAAACAAGTTGTGCTTTGGAAGGAAGGAAACAAATCTAAAGAACAAAATTTGAAACCACAAACCTGGAGAAAGGGTCGAATTTCAATTCGAGGGTCGAATTTGAAATTCAACCATCGAATTTAAATTCGAGGGTCGAATTTGGACTTTTAGGGCCTGATGAAATTTTAGGAATTCGAGGGTCGAATTTATTTTCGACCATCGAATTTAAAATTCGACCATCGAAAATAAATTTGAGGGTTGAATTTTGCCCTATTTTTTTTTTGGTTTTTGAAAACTTTTGGAAATTGTTTTGGGGAGTCTTTTTGTTGACTTTTTGAACTTAATTAACACCTTTGGTGTTAATTATTGTAGGTTTTGTAATAGAGGTCCTTTGTGAGGACTGCTTTGCATATGTTTGGATCGAACTAAGTCGAGGTAGGGGAACCCTAAACCTAATTTGCATTATATTATAAGTTTTGGTTATTTGTTGCAAGCATTGAAATCTGAATTTTGAGAAACCTGGCATGAGTAAGAACTCCGAATCTTTGATATAAGAACTCAGAAATTTGAACTTCCGAATCACATCTTTGAATGTGAACTTTGAATCAGAACTCCGAAAAACTAAAAAATTGTATTAATTACATAACATATGATATGTTTAGCATTGCATTTGATTTGAGGCACATATGAACGAAACCCTAGATCCTACCAACTGTGTTGACGGTAATTTCAGTTTGGCTCAAGTTGCCCTCATTACGTAGGGGCTTGTTGCACTTTCGAAAAAAGGGTTCATGAATGACGATGGTCAGTAGGGTTTCCCATCGGTAATACACCGTGCTCTCATGCTTATATAATTTGGGAGATAAAATTAAGTTATAATATTAAGATAAGAAGCATGCTTAAATTATGAAATTTTGGAAACATCTGAACCATTGAATCATCTTTTGGCTTTCAATTTTAGAACTGGAAATTAGACATTGAAGCATCTTTTGAAAAATCATATCTAATCTGATTTTTGTCTTTGAAAATCCCTTATTTATGATAAAATGCAAATGGATATGTTTCCTCTATTGAGCTTCGATGTTAGCTCACCCCGACTACACGTCACAGGTGCTGAGATTGACTTGGGATCTGAATATCTGGATCTGGAGGACTCCAACTATATTCCTGAGGAGGAATTGGAGACCCCAGCGGAGGAATTCTTTCCTTGATCTAGATTTATACTTTTGGTACTTTTGGTTCCGAATTAATTGAATATTGGGCCCTAGGCCATTGCTTTGTCTTTTGGATATCACTTGAGGAACCATCATTAGAAACCAGTATTTTAAGTGTTGGATTGGCCATTATCGGTGGTTCTTCCTGGTTCCTTAGGGTGATATATTATTTTTGAATGAGTTTTTGTACTTACTTTTTTTGCTATGCCTCTGTTTGACCTATGCTTATACTGCCGGCTTCTGTTTGTTATGACTTATTGAGAAATCAATAAGTTGATGAACTGGCTTTTCCTATACCCTTAAGGATTGGAAAAGTCGGGTCATCATAGTCGAACATGTTAATGTAGCTCAATGGCTTGAACTCTCGTCCCAAGTGACCTTGTTAACGTAGGTCAAGGGCTTGGATTCTTGGCCCAAGTGACCCTGTTAACGTAGCTCAGGTACTTGGCACTTGACACGTTGTAAGAACTCTCGCTATGCATCTTTGAAAATTGTTTGATTGGCATGCCTCCAAGCACGTTATATTTTTGTCTATTTGACATGCATTATTTTAAGCACGTTTACTTGTATACTTGAAAAAGAAAATATGTTTGGGATAATGTTGTAATATCCCTGATATTTTAGCCTATTTTTCGTTTACCTCGGTAAGCATGCATGGAAATTTTTATGGGAATTTTCTGGGTTTTTGTTTAGCTTTGGGTTTGATGAGAATAATGACCAAAGGATTTTGTCTAGTGATGTGTGGAAGTCATGTTATCGATGACTTAAACTATAAATTAGGTGTTTGTGTTTAACACCGGAAACAAAGGCAAGTTAAGTAGATAGGATTGCAAATATAAAAATCTAGATATTTTGGTTCCTTGTTTTTGTATTTTAAGAGAGAGCTTTGAAGAGAAGTTACACTTCTCTCTCTCTCTTGTTTGAATTAAGAGCTTACAACTTTGCCCTCACCTTAGATCCTAGATCTTGAGAATTTGTAAACCCCTCTCCTCATCTCAACCGTTGAAAAGACTTGCATAATTATCTTGATCTGTAAAAGGTATTTAGAAGAGAGATGGGGGAGAGTGATAGGTTCTGTGTGAATTATTGGTTGTTGAGGTAGAGGCAACCTTGTGATGGACTGATTGGAGGTTTTAACCTGTTAAGCTTTGGAGATTGGTTCCGGTGTGTGATTTTGGTGAAACAGGATCGATGGATTAAACGTTAAGAGGTAGGCATTTAAACCTCCATGTCTTATTTAAATTTATGTTTTGCTTAGAGTAGAAAATGGTGTTTTTATTTAGATAAACTGACTGTGGTTAAATGAGAGAAAAGGGTCCGGAGATAAAAAATTTAACAGCCACAGACTTGGAAAAATTCGAGGGTCGATTTTCAATTCGAGGGTCGAATTTGGAATTCGACGATCGAATTGAAAATCGAGGGTCAAAATTGAGATTTTAGTGCCTGATGCAAATTTGGAAATTCGACCATCGAATTTGAATTCGAGGGTCGAATTTTGCCCTGTTTCAGGTTTGACTTTTTGACCTATATTAACACTGGTAGTGTTAATCTTTGTAGGTTTTGAAATTAGAGGGTCCTTTGTAAGGACTGCTTTTGCTTGTTTTGGGACCGTCTTTGTTGAGGTAGGGGAACCCTACAACTAATTTGAATTCTATTATAAGTATAGGCTGTTTGATTTAGAGCATAAATTCTGAAATATTTTTCTAACACAGCATGAATAAGAACTTTGAATTTTGACACAAATAAGAAATTAGAAAACTTTGTTATGACTAAGAACTCAGAAATTTGAACATCAGAACTTCAGAACCTCAGCTATTTTTGAATGTGAACTTCGAATCAGAACTCCGAAAAATCAGTAAATATGTTATGTATACAAGCTTTCATATAAGTTAGCATTTGCATTCGATTTGAGGTACATACGAACGAAACCCTAGATTCTACCAACCGTATTGACGGTATAAATTTTGGCGCAAGTTTCCCTCATAGCGAAGGGGCTTGTTGCACTTCAGAAAATGGGTTCATGAACGACGATGGTCAGTAGGGTTTCCCATCGGTAACTTAGTCTGCTCTCATGCTATATGTAATTTGGGAGATAAAATTAAGTTAGAATTTTAAGACAAGAAGCATGCTAATTTAGAAGTTTTTGAACACATTAGATAAATTGCATTAGTTTTTGACCTCATGATTAGAACTGGAGATTTAATTTGCAAGGCATCTTTTGAAAACCATATTTGATCCAATTTCTATCTTTGAAAACCTTTACTTATAATGAAATACAAATAGACATGTTTCCTCTATTGGGCTTTGTTGTTAGCTCACCCTCGACTATACGTCATAGGTGCTGAGACTGACCTAGGATCTGAGGATCTGGAGGACTCCGATTATAGTCCTGAGGAAGAATTGGATATGCCTGTAGAGGATTTTTTCCCGTGACTTCTAGATTATCTTTTTAGGTGCTTTTGTTTAGAATTATTCTATGAATATTGGGCGCTAGGCCATTATTTTGTCTTTTTGATATCACTCGAGGAACCATTATTAGGAACCACTATTTTAGGTGCTGGATTGGCCATCACCGGTGGTTCTTCCTGGTTCCTCAGGGTGATATATTATTTTGATAAAGCTTTTGTCTTTGCTTACTCTATACTTTACCTCTATTTTTAGTTCTTTGTTATGCTGTCGGCTTCTGTTTGTTACGGCTTATTGAGAAATCAATAAGTTGATGAACCGGTCTTTCCTATACCTTAGGGATTGGAAAAGTCAGGTCATCACAGTTGGTATCAGAGCGAGGCTCTAGGTTCAGAGTCTTAAGACTAAGGGTTAGATTTCCTTAACAATCAATACTGATCTATTGTTATTGTTTTTCAATAATGACAGATCAGCATGCCTCCTGGGTTCAGAGGCAGAGGCTGAGGTAGAGAAGGACCTCGCATGGCACGTATTGAGGAGATTGATGAGGGCGTAGGTACCTCGAGAGGGAGAGGCAGAGTGGCTACCGGTCCTAACACTGATCCGTTGGGAACAGGTAGAGGCGGAGGAGGAAATGTTGACCAGGTGTTGGCGGCCTTGGCCAACAACATGGCTCAACAGACTGTGGCCATAGATCGACAGACGAACTTACTGGCAGCCAGACATCAGCTAGGGGGATTCATCGAGTTCAGGAGGATGAGACCTTATACATTCTCAGGACAGACGGATCTGATGGAAGCCGAGGCATGGCTCGATGAGATGGAAAAGATTTTTGAGGTGTTACAGTGTACAGATGTTGAGAAGGTACGATGGGCAGCCTTCAAACTTTTGGGTGAGGCTAGTCCATGGTGGAAATTTGTCTCCAGGATGCGAGAGAAGGACTACCCCAATACTCCATGGACTTGGGCAGAGTTCGTGGAGACATTCAACAATCAGTATTTTTCAAAGATCGTGCGAAACCAGTGGGAAGTTCAGTTTATAAGACTGGAGTAGAACGAGATGTCGGTGCGCGAGTATGGCGCAGAGTTTGATAGACTTGCCCGATTTGCACCCTTACATGTGGCCAGTAAGTTGACGAGGGCTCAGAAATTTCAGAGAGGTTTGAGGCCAAATATTCAGGAGAGGGTGTCGATTTGGGAGATGGAGACGTACGCGGGCGTCATGGCAAAGGCTCTCATTGGAGAGGAAGACATCCAGAAATAGTACTTGAGGCGAGAGCAGGGAAATAGAAATCGGTTTGGCCAGGGACAGTTGAGTGCGCCTGAGCAGGTGAACAAAAAGCCGAGGTTCTTTAAACCTCCTCCCTATCCTAGTCAGCCATCATATTCCAGGCCGGCTGTTGCTTTAGGACCTATATCGTCTTCCTAACAGAGACCACAGAGTTCTTCACCAGGGTGACCTTTCAGAGCCTGGAGCACTACTGCGAGTGGAGCTTCTGTAGCTCAGAGATCATCGCGAGGACCAGCTGTTACTCCTGTTCCTACTCCAGCATGTACACGATGTGGGAAACCACATAAGACGAAGGATTGCTGATGGAACACTGGAGGATGCTTCAGGTGTGGACAGATTGGTCATATGATCAAGGATTGTCCTACAACGGAAAAGGGAAGGACTACGTCAGTCTCTACATAGAAGTCGACGCGACCTACAGTTCAAGGTCGAGCTTATGCGGTGACTGCACAGGATGCCCAAACGTCGAATGACGTGATCCAAGGTATCATTAAAGTTGAGATGTCAATTCTGCATTGGTTCTATTATTTAATGTTTAAATTCATTCGAATAAATTTTAAACAACATTGGAATCATTGCATATAATTAACAAACTTTGTAATAAAGGTACCCTTATGATGAGTCGTAGAGGCGACTTGAGTAAAATTGAAGCACGAGTACTGATAGACCTCGGGCCTACACATTCGTTTATTACTCCTCTTTTCTCCGAGAACTTAGGAATCACTCCTGAACCCCTTGCCTTCATTTTAGACGTGAAGATTCCTACGGGAAGTTCGATGAGCACGGATACAGCATGTTAGTCAGTCATCGTGATGATTGATGAGTACGAGACAGTGACCGACATGATTACCTTGAGCATGGAAGGGTTCAACGCTATTCTCGGAATGGATTGGTTGGCAGCTTATCACTCGAGCGTAGACTGTCTACGAAAGATTGTGACCTTCTGATCACCAAAGTGAAAATCCTTCCAATTCTGTGGAGTTAAATCAAAGGTTGCGCCATTGGTTTCAACCATTAAGGTTGAGCGCATGATGAGGAATGGTTGCAGCGGGTATCTGGCTTACTTGCAAGATTCTACAGAAAAGAAGAATGACTTGGCTCTTATCACGGTGGTCTGCGAGTATCCTGATGTCTTTCCAGAGGACTTACATGGATTACCACCTGATCGAGAGATTGAGTTTACGATCGAGCTAGCGTCGGGTACAGAACCGTTGTCTAAAGCTCTATATCAAATAGCGCCTGCGGAATTGAAAGAACTCAAGGAACAGCTTTAGGAGCTGTTAGACAAGGCCTTCATTCGACCGAGTGTTTCTCCTTGGGGTGTACCGGTTCATTTTGTGAAAAAGAAGGATGAATCGATGCATCTGTGTATCGATTATCAGCAGCTCAACAAGATGGAAATTAAGAATCGTTATCCTCTTCCGCGGATAGATGACTTGTTTGATCAATTGCAAGGTGCAAAGTTCTTCTCGAAGATTGATCTGAGGTCAGGCTATCACCGGCTCAAGATCAAGGCGGAAGATATATCCAAAACTGCATTTTGTACGCGTTATGGCCACTATGAGTTTTTAGTGATGCCGTTTGGGTTGACGAATGTGCCTGCATCTTTCATGGATCTGATGAACCGAGTGTTCAAACCACATCTTGATAAATTTGTGGTAGTTTTCATAGATGACATCCTCATCTATTCAAAAACCAGAGAGGAGCATATGCAGCATCTACGAATGGCTCTTCAAACGCTCAGGGACCATCAGTTGTATGCCAAACTCAGTAAGTGTGAGTTATGGCGATCAGGCCAGTTTCTTGGGCCACGTTATCTCTGAAGCGGGTATCTCAGTGGATCCTACAAAGATCGATTCTGTGGTGAACTGGGAATAGCCTATGACAGTTACAGAGGTCCGAAGTTTCCTTGGTCTCGCAGAGTACTATCGAAGATTTGTCGAGGGTTTCTCAAAGATATCGGGTCTGCTTACACAGCTTACAAGAAAGAATGTAAAGTTCGATTGACGAGCAGCGTGAAAGCGGTGCTTTGAGTCAAGCGTGAATTGACTACGACACCGATTTGCTATACCTTTCAAGAGTGGAGCTTCATGTACGATGCTTCTTATGGCGGATTAGGCTGTGTGCTTAATCAACACGAGCGGGTTATTGCATATGGTTCTAGGCAGCTGAAGGACCATGAAAGAAACTATCCGACGTATGATCTCAAGTTAGTAGTAGTTATATTTGCCTTGAAGATTTGGAGACATTACCTCTATGGTGAGATATTCGATATATTCACCGATCACAAGTCTCAAGTACCTATTCACTCAAAAGGACTTGAATATGAGGCAGCGACGATGGATGGAGTTCTTAAGGGACTATGATTGCTCGATTCAGTACCATCCGGGAAAGGCGAACGTCGTTGCTGATGCTCTTAGTAGAAAGTCTTCAGCACAGTTGTCACATCTTGTCAGCCGAATACAGAGATGGATGCTTTTGGAAGATATGGCCTTAGGCAACTCGTGGTTCGATGTGAAAGGCTCGGGAGCATTAATGGCTACACTTGTACTGCACCCTATGCTCTTCGAGAATATTAGGAAGCTTCAGATGACTGATGATGAGCTGATGCCGATCAAACGAGATGTAGAGAGTGGAAGCAAGAAGGATTTCTCCATTTGAGCATATGGGACCTTGTTGTTTCACGACTGAGTATGCGTACCATCGAGTACTGAGCTTCGAGACACCATTCTGGAAGAGGCGCACAAATCCATGTATGCCATACTTCCTAGTAGCACCAAGATGTATAAGGACTTGATGAAGAGTTTCTGGTGGCGAGGTTTGAAACGCTACGTCGCTGAGTACGTATCGCGATGCTTGGTTTATCAGCAGGTTAAGGTTGATCATCAGAATCCTGCAGGCTTATTGCAACCTTTACATGTACCAGAGTGGAAATGGGAAGCCATTTCGATGGACTTTATTCTAGGATTGCCGAAAACACTGAGAAAGAACAATGCTATCTGGGTCATTATCGATCGGCTAACCAAATCTGCTCATTTCCTACCATACAATACTACGTATACAACTAGTAGACTTGCAGTGTTATACCTTAAGGAGATTGTTCGACTGCATGGGATGCCGGCTAGTATTGTGTCGGACAGAGACCTGTTGTTTACTTCACACTTTTGGCAACGGTTTCAAGAAGGGATGGGTTCTCGTCTCGACTTCAGTTCAGCATTTCACCCACAGACGGATGGCCAGACTAAGCGAATGAATCAGATCATAGAGGACATGCTGAGAGCTTGCATGTTAGATTTTCACAAGTCATGGGACCAACACTTACCTCTGATCGAGTTCGCTTACAACAATAGCTTTCAAGCTAGCATCGATATGGCTCTGTTCAAGACTTTATATGGACGACGGTGCAGATCACCGTTGAACTGGGATGAAGTGGGTGAGAAGCTAATTATTGGACCTGAGATAGTCGAGCGCACGACCGAGACGGTTCGGTTGGTATGTGAGAGACTACGTGTAGCTCAGAGTCGTCAGAAGAGCTACGCCGATCTCAAACGGAGACACGTGGATTTTCAGGTGGCCTTGAATACGTTAATGTGTATTTAGTCACTTGGTACATATTCCACGTTGAAATTGTCTCTAACAATTGCTTTTTAGGTCGGCGATAATGTTTTTGTTCAAATTTTGCCTACGAAAGGCATTATGAGATTTGGAAAAAGGGGGAAACTGAGTCCTCGGTACGTTGGGCCATTTGAGATATTAGGCCGAGTCGGAGAGGTTGCATACCGAGTGGCGCTACCGCCGCAATTGTCCAGCATGCACAACGTCTTCCATGTGTCGATGTTGCGTCGATACATACATGAACCGACTCACGTGCTTGATTACCAACCCCTCGAGCTTCGGGATGGTTTGACGGTGATTGAGGACCCGGTTCAGATTTTGGATCGCAAGGAGTAGATCCTACGCACGAAGCGGATTCCTTTGGTTCTCGTCCGATGGCGGAATCATACACCGGAGGAAGCCACCTGAGAGCAGGAAGCTGAGCTCCGAGACCAATTTCCGACCCTTTTCGCTTAGATTTTGAGATTTTTGTGTGTAGATTGTATGCTATTTTTGCCCTTTCGGTGATGTACTTGTTTATATATATATCAAATTATTTTTACGACCCATTGTATATTAAATTTCTGCCTGTTTAAACAGTCCCTAGTTTATGGAAACCGCATAATTTTGGGCCTTTGACCAAAACAAGGGAATGTTACTCCCTAATTGACTTGTGAAATAAATAGGGCTTTTTGTTAGATAATTCATTTAATTGATTTTATAAGTTAAATTCGGCTCTTTTTGATGCCAGCAATGTTGCATTTCGTAATTGCACTGAACTGGGCTCTAAGGAGGTCAGTTTGGACCCAAGGAATGGACCCTCATTTTAAGAATTTTGAATTTTGGAGGAAAACAGAACTCAAGAAAATCGAGGCTCAAAAATGCAAATCGAGGGTTGATTTTCCATGAACAGTACACAGGCATTTTCAGGCAAAATTTTGGGCCTGGCAACAATTTGGAGAAATCGAGGGTCGAATTGAAATTCGACCGACAAATTTGAAACCGAGGGTCGATTTTATCGATTTAAGTGGGCTCGGTTTTGGGGTTTTGGCATTTCGTGCTTTGAAAACAGAGGGTCTGGCTTAGGGTTTTTGTGGATTTTTGAGTTTTCTTGGATTCTCTTGCAAATTTTTGGCCGAAATCAAGGGGGATTCAACTGCTCTTTGCAAGGGTCTTGGATTGCACACTTTGGAACCGACTTGGGGAGCTTTTCTCGATGTAAAACCCTCTTTATTTTTTTGGAGCCTTATTTTTCTTGCATCATTTAGGGTTTATTTATTTTTGCTTCATGGGACCTAAGAAATCTACTCCCATCCGAAACCCTACATCTAAAAGACCAGCTTCAAAGGCTGCGTCTTCAAGCCGATCTACACAGTCAGCCCCAAAGTCCGATCAGCCAGCCCCACAGCCGATTTCTTCACCTATGCCCCCTCAAATTCAGGAGCAGCCCAATGAATTTTGGAGCATTAAAGGGTTTGCTACTGAGTGGGTTTTTCACCCCGAACTGTTTGATCAACAAACGACCACTCAGTCGGCGTCGGATTACTTGGAAAAAGCACGGTTGACCTCGCTCTGCACTACTTTTAGTGACCACTTCTATCCTCGATTGGTGCGCTTATTTTATCAACACATGCGCCGAGAGGACGGGAAGAAAATATATACCTCAATTGACGGGCGCGATTATACGTTTGAGCTTAAGGACATTGCCGTGGCAATGCGCTGCCCTAACGCACATTCCAAGACTATGGGATTGGGTCCTCCTTTCCCTAAACTTGTTCTCTTTCATGAGGTCATCGCCCAAATGACCTAGGGTCGTCATGGGTTGGGTAAATCAATAGCTCGTTCACACATGCCCGACTCCATGTGGATCTTGGACAAGATATTCAAGGTAGCCCTGTACCCTTTTGGTCACAAATAAGAGCATCGAGGTCCCATCCAGCAGATCTTATTTGCAACTTTTAAGGAGCGTTAGTTTAGTGCCCCCGAAATAGTTTTTAAGGGAATTGTTAAGGCTAGGGAGAAAATAGGCAAGCAGGTCAAGAAACCGAAAAAGGGCATCCCATATGCTCGTTTGATTTCGGTCATGATTGAGATTTACCGAGCGGGCCCAGCTTATGATATTCCCCCTACTGAGCCGAAGTCCATGGATGGTCTAAAACTGTATAAACTAGTCAATTGGGGTTAGACCTACAATCGACTTGTTAAGGCTCCCAAGGGCATGGTAGTTCCCGATGAGGACGATGAGGACGAGGATCCAACGCACGTTGCCCCAGAACCTGATGTTCCTGCACACGATCAGCCCCCACAGAGCGACGTACTCATGCTCTAAGAGTTTACGTGCCAGATGACTGCGGTGAGCCAGCAGATTCAGGAGCTCACACAACATGCCAGCTCCATGCGTCAAGAGTTGGACGTACATGGCGGGGCTCTTACCTATTTGATGCAGCACGCGTTCCCCACAGATTATGCTCTGTACATGGTAGACATCCGAGCCTCCGTTCATCACCCTTCCACATCGGGTGCCGGTCCTAGCATGCCTACTGATGCAGGTGAGGATGGTTCGGACGATGATGCTGGTGATGGGGACGGTGACCAGGATCAGGCTGGTTCAGCTGTTGCGGGGGAGTTTTAGTGTTGCTTTGGGCGATTATATGTTGTTTTGCCTATTTTGGGGTATGTACTTATTATTTTACTCCATGGATTATCTTAGAACCTGGTGGTTCTAATTTTGTTATCTCTTTTATATCTTTGTTTTGGGATTTTGATCTGATAGTTAGTTTTGTTTCGTGTTGTATTTTGCTATGGACCTTCTCACAGCTATATATATATTTGGTTTTTACATCTAGCTCATACGTTCTCTTTGGCTTTGTTTTTGCACTTCTGAATTTTGTTATGTGGGCTGGTATTGTCAATTATGTTCTGCTTTCATATGGTGGGATGGTGTTATTCTTGATTCTTCTTTTGTTTCGGCTTTGAATTTTGCATTCATCTTGGTTTGTTTTAATGAGTCATGGTGAGTGGTTCCAGGCACGTGACACTCGGGGTGTAGGCATCCATGTACGGATGCAACCCACTATGGGTCTTCAGGTGCCACATGTAGTACATCCATGTTACTACGGATCCCATCCCTTGACTTGCGTGCCTGCGAGACCAACGCACTATGACTCATGTTTCTGTAATATCCCTGATATTTTGGGCCTATTTTTCATTTACCTCGGTAAGCATGTCCAGAAATTATTGAGGGATTTTTCTGGATTTTGGGTTAGTTATGTGTTTGATGGGAATATTGACCAAATGTTTTTGTCTCGGGCCTTGTGAAAGTCTTATATGAGTTAACATACGTAATAAGTCCGATGTTTGTGTTTAGCACCGAAAATTTTTACAAGTTAAATGGATAAGTTGTAATTAGAAATATCTAGATTTTTGTTAGCTTTGTTTTGTATTATAAGACAGAGATTTTAAAGAGAAGTGTAACTTCTCTCTCTCGTTGGATTTTTGGAAGCTTATAAGCCTTACCTCACCTTAATCTTAGATCTTGTGAGCTTGAGAGTTCCTCTCCCCATCTCGACCATTGATTAGAATTGTGCTTGAATTTTGATCGGGCTGAACCATTGAAAGAGAAGAGAGATGTGGAGAGTGATAAGTTCTATGTGATTTTGTTGGTTGCTGAGGCAGTGACAACTTCATTATAATCATGAATTGATTGAAAGCTCAGGTCTATTAAAATCTTCATGTTTGGTTCCGATGTGTGATTTGGTGCAATGGAAGCAACGGATTAAACTACAAGAGGTAGGCCTTTAAACCTCCTTGTGTAATTTGAATTCAAATTCTGTTTAGAATAGTTTATGGTGTTTTTATTTTGGATAAGAAGGTTGTGGTTGAATGAGAAAGAAAAGAGTCCGGAGATGAAACATTTGACAAACACAAACTTGAAGGAATTCGAGGGTCGAATTCCAATTCGAGGGTCGAATTTGGAATTCGACCATTGATTTGAAATTCAAGGGTCAAAATGTGATTTTTAAGGCCTAATGTAATTTTTGGAATTCGAGGGTCGAATTTGGAATTCGACCATCGAATTGAAAATCGATGGTCGATTTTCTATTTTTCATGCCTGATGCAATTTTTGGAATTCGAGGGTTGATTTTTGTTTTGTTTTTGTCCTTCGAAATTTTGACTAAAAATTTTATAGGTAGACTTTTAGTTTGACTTTTGGTCTTATATTAACACTAAGAGTGTTAATCTTTGTAGGTTTTGAATATTGGGAGTCCTTGGTGAGGATTGCTTATACTTATTTTTTTCTAACCTTCCTTATTGAGGTAGGGGAACCCTACACATTACCTGCATTCTATTATAAGTAGGGACTGTTTTGACTGCTTGATAAGAAGCATAAATTTTGAGAACAATTGGTTGAAAACAGCATGAATAAGAATCTAAAAATATGATACAAATTAGAAATTTGGAAACTTTGTTAGGACTAAGAACTTTGAAATTTGAACCTTAGAATCTCAGTTAATTTTTGAATGAGAATTTCGAATCAGAACTCCGAAAAATCAGTAATATGTTATGAATAATAGGCTTTGATATAAGTTAGCATTTGCATTAGATTTGAGGTACATACGAACGATGCCCTAGATTCTACCAACCGTATGGACGGTGTTTGTTTTGGCGCAAGTTTTCCTCATAGCGTAGGGGCTTGTTGCTATTTAGAAAATGAGTTTATGAACGATGATGGCCAGTAGGATTTCCCATCAGTCACTTAGTTCGCTCTCATGCTATAGGAAATTTGGGAGATAAAATTAAGTTATAATTTTAAGACAAAAAGCATGCTAATTCAGAAGTTTTTTTTGAACACATCAGATTATGTTATCAGTTTTGACTCAGGATTAGAACTGGAGATTTAGTTTGCAAAGCATCATTTGAAAACCATATTTGATATGATTTTTGTCTTTTGAAAACCTTTACTTATAATGAAATGCAAATAGATCTGTTTCCTCTATTGGGCTTTGTTGTTAGCTCACCCTCGACTATACGTCACAGGTGCTGAGACTGACCTAGGGTCAGAGGATCTGGAGGACTCCGATTACATTCCTGAGGAGGAGTTGGATACACCAGCAGAGGAGTTTTTCCCTTGATCCTAGATCATTTTTTTTTTGGTACTTTTGTTAAGAATATTCTTTGAATATTGGGCCTTAGGCCATTGTTTTGTCATTTTGATATAACACGAGGAACCATTATTGTGAACCACTATTTTAGGTGTTGGATTGGCCATCACCGATGGTTCTTCCTAGTTCCTCAGAGTGATATATATTTTTTGTTGTTAAATGCTTTTATTTTTTATTATTTTATGCTTTGCCTCTGTCTTTAGATTATGTTATGTTGCCGGCTTCTGTTTGTTACGGCTTATTGAGAAATCAATAAGTTGATGAACCGGCCTTTCCTATACCTTAGGGATTGAAAAAGTTGGGTCGTCACAGTTTCCTTTTGGTTTCATTTTATGGTGTGTGTTGCATTACATTTTCAAGGACGAAAATTCTTAAGGAGGGGAGAATATAATATCCCTGATATTTTGGCCTATTTTTCGTTTACCTCGGTAAGCGTGCCCGAAAATTTTTATGAGATTTTTCTAGGTTTTTGTTTAGCTTTGGGTTTGATGAGAATAATGACCAAAGGATTTTATCTCGTGATGTGTGGAAGTCATGTTATCGATGACTTACACTATAAGTTAGGTGTTTGTGTTTAACACCGGAAACAAAGGCAAGTTAAGTAGATAGGATTGCAAATATAAAAATCTAGATATTTTAGTTCCTTGTTTTTATATTTTAAGAGAGAGCTTTGAAGAGAAGTTACACTTCTCTATCTTTCGTTTGAATTAAGAGCTTACAACTTTGCCCTCACCTTAGATCCTAGATCTTGAGAATTTGTAAACCCCTCTCCCCATCTCAACCGTTGAAAAGACTTGCATAGTTATCTTGACCTGTAAAAGGTATTGAGAAGAGAGATGGGGGAGAGTGGTAGGTTCTGTGTGAATTATTGGTTGTTGAGGTAGAGGCAACCTTGTGATGGACTGATTGGAGGTTCTAACCTGTGAAGCTTTGGAGATTGGTTCCGGTGCGTGATTTTGGTGCAACGGGATTGATGGATTAAACATTAAGAGGTAGGCATTTAAACCTCCATGTGTTATTTAAATTTATGTTTTGCTTAGAGCAGAAAATGATGTTTTTATTTAGATAAATCGATTGTGGTTAAATGAGAGAAAAGGGTCTGGAGATCAAAAATTAAACAGCCACAGACCTGGAAAAATTCGAGGGTTGATTCTCAATTCGAGGGTCGAATTTGGAATTCAACCATCGAATTGAAAATCGAGGGTCGAAATTGAGATTTTAGTGCCTGATGCAATTTTTGAAATTCGAGGGTCGAATTTTGCCCTGTTTCAGGCCTGTGAAAATTTGTCAGAATTTTTCTTGGCAAACTTTCGGGTTTGACTTTTTGACCTATATTAACACTGGTAGTGTTAATTTTTGTAGGTTTTGGAATTAGAGGGTCCTTTGTGAGGACTGCTTTTGCTTGTTTTGGGACCGTCTTTGTTGAGGTAGGGGAACCCTACAACTAATTTGCATTCTATTATAAGTATAGGCTGTTTGATTTAGAGCATAAATTTTGAAATATTTTTATAACACAGCATGAATAAGAACTTTGAATTTTGACACAAATAAGAAATTGAAAAACTTTGTTATGACATTAAGAACTTAGAAATTTGAACTTCAGAACCTCAACTATTTTTGAATGTGAACTTCGAATCAGAACTCCGAAAAATGAATAAATATGTTATGTATAAAAGCTTTGATATAAGTTAGCATTTGTATTCGATTTAAGGTACATACGAACGAAACCCTAGATTCTACCAACCGTGTTGACAGTATAAATTTTGGCGCAAGTCTTCCTCATAGCATAGGGGCTTGTTGCACTTCAGAAAATGAGTTCATGAACGATGATGGTCAGTAGGGTTTCCCATCGGTTACTTAGTCCGCTCTCATGCTATATGTAATTTGGGAGATAAAACTAAGTTATAATTTTAAGACAAGAAGCATGCTAATTCAGAAGTTTTTGAACACATCAGATAAATTGCATTAGTTTTTGACCTCATGATTAGAACTGGAGATTTAATTTTCAAAGCATCTTTTGAAAACCATATTTGATCCGATTTCTGTCTTTGAAAACCTTTACTTATAATGAAATGTAAATAGACATGTTTCCTCTATTGGACTTTGTTGTTATCTTACCCTCGACTATACGTCACAAGTGCTGAGACTGACCTAGGATCTGAGGATCTGGAGGACTCCGATTATATTCCTGAGGAGGAATTGGATACCCTTGCAGATGAGTTTTTCCCTTGACTTCTAGATTATCTTTTTGGGTACTTTTGTTTAGAATTATTCTTGAATATTGGGCCCTAGGCCATTGTTTTGCCTTTTTGATATCACTCAAGGAACCATTATTAGGAACCACTATTTTAGGTGTTGGATTGGCCATCACCGGTGGTTCTTCCTGGTTCCTCAGGGTGATATATTGTTTTGATAAAGCTTTTATCTTTGCTTACTCTATACTTTGCCTCTGTTTTTAGTTCTTTGTTATGCTGCCGACTTCTGTTTATTACGGCTTATTGAGAAATCAATAAGTTGATGAACAGGCCTTTCCTATATCTTAGGGATTGGAAAAGTCGGGTCGTCACAAATGTAGCAAAAGTCATGATTTTGTGCATTTACTTTATTATTTAAAGAACTACTTTTATACTTAATTGTATCGAAAATTAATGAAATTGAATATGTTAAATGAGCGATTTCACAAGTTCTTATTCCCTATTGAGCTTGGATGAAGCTCACCCCACGACTATGCGTCACAGCTGTAGGAGTAGACGCAGAGCGTGACTCTGGTGAATAAGAGGATTTGAACTATACTCCCGGAGAGGAGGAGGATAAACCCAAAAAGCATTTTCCGTAGCCGTAGGGGCATTTTGAGCTGGTATATGGACAGGACATTTTGAATTATTTTTGGGTTCATTTTGGGATTTTGATAAATGCTACCACGTGACATGTAACCGAATATAATGGATTTTGTGATCCACTGTTTAGATGAAGGTCGGCCTACATCGGTGGATGGATAGCTTTTGATGTATAGTTTTGGAGATAGACTTATTTTGTGGATTTATGTTATTACTGCTTTTACTTTTATAGCTATGTTGGTTCTATTGCGCACTTTGCTTCCGCATCTCGTGCTTACCTAAAATGGACCGCTTGATCCTTCCGATTTATTAAAGTGGAAGGATCGAGCTGTCGCGAAGTGATAGTCGCATTTCGGTACCATAATAGCACTGTAATTCAGATCATGCTCGATCTGACGGTGCGGATTTTTGAATAAGGAAATCCGGGCTGTCACACATATATATCTCAGAAAATTATGTTGGAAAAATTTGGACTGTCACAACTTAGGCAAATTAACAAAAAGAAAAGGAAGGAGAAAAGAAACCTCTTGAAAACAAACTTATATCACCATCAAAATTTGATCTTAATTTAAAAGGAGGAAGAAGTTTTTGGGCAACCCTACTATACCCAAGGAAAGAGAACAATCAATTGCTTACTCACTTGCTTTTTCGAAAAGCCCCTTATTAAAAACCCTAAAGCTACCCAAGAGAATAGTACTATTAGAAAGTCCAAAAAACTTTTTTTGGCGAAGGAATAAAAGAGTGATGTAACTCTCAGGTCGAGGAACCACAACGAGCTTTGATTAGAGTGATAGCAAGCTATGTACCATGGTTTGTTGTGAATTTCACAGCAGCTCGTTGTGGGCATCACAACCAGCTGTGGACAAACATCGTTAGTTGTGGACAAACCCATAGCTCGTTGTGGACACCATGACAAGGCATCCAAAGGTGAGCTTTTTAAAACGATCAGTTGGCAAATTCATTTTGAAAAAGACTTTACATGTTACAGACATGGTCAAAGATAAAAGTGTGAATGATAGCCTTGTTAACCAGCACATGATCCATCGATCTTGGCACACAATCTTGCTAAGAGAGATCTACACGATTTTTTGGAATAAAATGCGACAACTAGATCTAACACGAGTGATCCGCGACGACCTAGTTGCGATTACACTTTGTATTTAGCAATTTCTCTTGGATTAGAAGTAGAATTTAATGTCTTCTATATAAGAGAAAAGCTCTTCGATGAATTAGAGTGTTGAGATATCATTGTAAAGCTTTGATAAACCTATTTAGGGTTTTGTGGAGAGTTTTGGTAAGGCTTGAGTGCTCTTGTATTCTTATGGAATCATCAATATAGTGAATCATCGTTGCCCGTGGACATAGGCAAATTGCCGAACCACATAAATATTGTCTCTTGTGTGATTGTGTTTGATTTCCTTTTATTTTGCATACCTATTTGATCGTTTATTATGAGATCGTTGATTAATTTGAGAGTTTTGGCACAATGCAAAGGCCATATTTGAAGACTAATATAAGGTTTTTTTCATATAAACCCTTCCCAGTAAATGGGGTGCTACTTGCTAGCCTATTTAGTAAAAGTTTTGCAATATGCTCTCATTCTATGGGTAAAAGAGAACCCTTCATTTTTATTTGGTAGATCCATCAAATAGCAGCTGGTTTCTAGAGATAATTATCTCCATTGTCACCTTCAAGTACTGTTGGACCATAAAAAATCATCACATTCGTATAAATTTGGAGAGAAAGCCAATGATGCTTTCATAGAAATTTGGACGGAAAGATCATGCTGGATTTTCAGGTATCAAAGTTTTTCACGTTGTGCAAGATTCCACTCATATCGCGTTCCGAAAAAGGTTCTTTGATATCATCATTGCGTAAAGATTGATCATATCCATGCATGTTATCATCATCGCTTGAAAACGAGGTTTTGAAAATCACCTCTTTTGGTAAAATTCGCCCATTTGAGAGCATGCTCTAAATTCTTTACAATCATACAAATCTACCTTCTCAGGACACACTTGAGTCACGTGACGCTATTTTTCATCAAGTTTGCCACTAAATGCAAACACTGTAACACTTAAATTGGTATTTTGAATGTTGCATTGAAAATATAGCTCTTTTGTGATTAATCGATCAATTTCTTCTAAAATGAGCACTCACCATTTAAATTTCCAAACACAATTTTAGTCGTTCATTTGAATGGTATTTGATCGATCAGTGAATCACTATAGAGATGCTTCGGATATTGGGTCTTTGGCACAATGGTGATGCCCTCAAGCGCACAGTTGAGGCCAGGGGTTTGTAACGACTTGAAAATTCTGAACAAGAAACTAACTGTTTCGATCTACGTGCCTAGCATGGAAATCGAGACCGATTTGAAAATCAATAATTAATATTAGTTGATATAAAGTTGCACCATAGTTAGATGAGTTCACATAGGCATTTTCGTTTAAGTCTGAGTTGTGTAAGGTGTCAACGTAGTACGTTACGCCGTAGCGACCGTGTGCGCGCTTAACACCGGAATACAATTAGGGTCTAAACTGAAATATCAAAGATATTTTCGTTCAGGTAGCTTATAAGGGAAGGGAGAGACCTGGAGAGGTGTTTTCTCTTCTTCTTCCTTTAGTTCTTGAGCAAGGAAGTCTGTAGCTAGGTTGGGTTTGAATATGTCCTGTGAGGAACTGGGGTTAGAGGTGCCGAGATCTTGAGTAAATCGTAGTTAGGGTATGTGGAATGCAATAGGAGGAGCTCAAGCATAGTCTAAGTGAGTGGGAAGCCTTTACGTGCTGAATCGGGGTCGATACTTACATATCGGAGTCGCACCGGCGATACAGCTCAAGTTTCGAATTCGAAACCCTTTTTCGGATCGATTTGCCGAAACCCCAAAAGGGCCCGACTAAAGGTGTGTTTGTGCGTTTAAATTGGGCTAAAGAGAGGCCTTATATATATGTGTGTGTGTGTATTAATAGTTGCAAGAGACCATTAATAAAGATGGGTCAAAATAGGGAAAAGTAGATGACCTCCATTAATGACAGAGTTTCTGTCATTATTGATCGATCAATGACAAGATTGATCGATCAATATACTTGGGTGATCGATCAATGAATCAATCTGTGTAAGACAAAGAAGGGAACAGAAGCCCTGAAATTCTCAGAAGTTCAATGCTCGAAGGGTGCTGATCGGTCAATCCTGAGTAGTGAACGATCACAGAGAGGGTGATCGATCAATGACTGGTGGTGATCGATCAATGAAGGCATTGATCGATCACTGGAGTGTATTGATCGATCAATGAAGGCATTGATTGATCAATCTGTATAAATTTTAAATGTGAACAGAAGGTAGAAAAATTGAGATTTTAGGCTATTGATCGATCAATGAGGGCATTGATCGATCAACAGGAGGCATTGATCGATCAACCAAGCTAGTGATCGATCAATTTTGGCTATGCTAAAGTGAGGAGAAAAGGGATTATTGATCGATCAATAAAGGTATTAATCGATCAATGATGAGTGGTGATCGATCAATAGAGGCTATTGATCGATCAATTTACTCTGTTGCTAGTTGAGGGTTGAGAGAGGATTGATCGATCAATGGGGACATTGATCGATCAACAAGAGGGATTGATCGATCAATAAGAGTGGTGATCGATCAATCACCCCTATTTTATGCCAGTTTATGTTCTGACATCCCTGACATTTAGAATACTATGTTTAGGGTCTAGGATCAGACCATGACTTTCTGAAAGGCTTTGGATTTGTTTAGAAAGAAGTCTGACCTGAGGTAGGGGAATTCCATTGAAATTGCATTTATTTTTGATCTCATGGTTCCAAAGCTTCTGTATTTGACTGCATAGTCTGATTTTATCGTCCAGTCATGTTTAGCATGTGTGACAACTCTGTTATAAATCTGACACCTGTCATCTGTTATCTGATTTCCGTTAAGTATGATACGCCAGCATGTAATTTAAGGTTTAATACTCTGATGAATCCCACCGACTCGGCGGTATATCCGTTTCTGGCACACTCGTGCATCTGCTTGAAAATCCTTGGCACAATTGCACTCCGTAGTTGAGACATTGTTGCATTTCCTGAAATTGTTCATGTGAACGACGATGGTCGGGATTACTCATCAGACCAAATCTGGCTACCACGTGCTATACTCACGGGAGTTATTTAAGTTTACTATGCTAAGTCATTATACATTGTATGCATCACATTTTGTCAATTCCGATAAGATCTGTCTGCTTGATAAATTCTACATATTTGAAACACTGTTGGTATCTGTTCAGTTCTGTTCATATCTTCTGCAACCATGTTTTACAATTAAGATGTAACTTTAATTGATATTCTTCTACTGAGCTAAGATGTAGCTCACCCTGTTTTCTATTAACTTTATAGGTTTTGAGGCTGTAGTTCCCGACACCGAAAGCGACCCAGATTACTAGCCTGACCCAGAGGCTGAGGTCGAGGACGAGGAGGCGGACATCCAGGCAGACGAGTTCTACCCATAGCCTAGGTACTTGAGTCCGATATTTTGTATTTTGATATTCCGGATTATTGTGTGCCTGGTGGCTACCGTCTGTATATATACATTACTATAGATATTGTATTCATGTGCTTTTTTACATTCTATTGGAACCACTATCAGGAACCATTGTTTGGGTGATGGATGTCCATCACCAATGGTTCTTCTTGATTCCTTTTTGGGAATGTATATTCTTTTAGTATATAGAAATACATGTTTTATTTATTGTATTCATTTATTTTCAATGTCTTATGTGATGACTCGTACCACTGCTGGACAGTGTCTGCTTGATTTCTGCTATACGAGCAGACATTTCGTGATTTGTCCTGGGAATCATCCAGAATATGATCCTGATGGCACAGATTTCTGGACAGGGAATTCCAGGCTATCACAGGGTTCAAATCTCATACTTAACTATATAAAAATAAAAGAATAGACATGATTTTCTTATATAAGCCAGAAATAATTTTTCTATCGAATGACACTTCTTGGAAAATAGTGCCATTGATCCTCATTTGGTGGCTTGTTTCCCTCATTCTTATGGTTGTAAGGAAGGATGAATTGATAGCTCCTATATTAAATTGAAGCGAGTCGGAAAAATAGCCTCATTGGAAATTTGGATGTAGATTGGAACATCCAGTCCACTCTAATATGGACTAGTATGCTTTTTGCCACTTTTTATTTTAAAATACACTGAGTAATTGGTTCCAATCCTCTAGTAGGCTTGATTCTTTGACTGAGAGATGTGCCAATGATAGACAGTCATTTGGACTATTTAAATTGATCAAAGTTGCGCACCACATGTTTGTTAATTGTGTCACATGAAAAAGGTTCTTTAGTGATGTAACACCATTTAAGAGTTTGGTATGAGTATCCAACCCATTTTCAACAGACTTTGATTGGCATGTGTTACTTGATTTCTTCAAGTGTGTTGTATAATTTGAAGACCTAATCTCAATATCTTTTGTACAAAAGATTGGGAAGAAAAATTAACCTCTAAAATGTGAAGAAAACAAAGGACTACCATGTTAATTTCTCAAATAATTTTAGCCATTCATTTGAAAAACCTCGACTGCTTTGAATCCCAGATTAAATGTTATTTCTTCCCAATCGTTGATATCATATATCTGTAGATCGTGGACTTCAAATCACATTACACATTTGAGGAAACAACATGCCATGTGCCAAAACAAAGTGGCCAGTTTTTGAATTCGATTGGAGAATGGGTCTGGTACCTAACAACAACTCGACCTTTTAGTGTTTTCTAAGGCTGTGTTTGGGATCGGGACTGACAGGAATGTGCCGCCCTCAGTCTGCTCCCACCCTGCTCCCCACTAGAGCAGTTGAAAACTGTTATGGAAAAACCTTCACTAGGGAAGCTCCTGCAACACTCCCACAGCTCCCAGCCCGCTCCAGACAGTGTCTAACAGGTTACCAAATGCTCTCCTGATGTGCGATGCGCCACAGAGCAGCACGGAGGGGGCGGTGAGGATCGCCAAATGAACCCTAAATATCGCTCAGGAGACTAATTGTATAGAGATAATGATATTAGATATGGGCACAACACATGAAAATGGAAAAGCTCAACTGTTTAACATATGGTTATGTTAGTCTTATGACCGCTAACACAGAATATGAGGACTTTAATTTCAGTGTCTCCACCATTTTCTCCTTACTAGATTAACTATAACATGTACCTTTCAGGATACTAAAAATCTAAACCTGAAAGAAATCTCCGTGCCCATCTATCCTTCGATCATATCATCTGCAGCAACAAATAGTAATCAACGGTTGTTAGTAAAAGAGTGAATATTTCAAAGGATAAGTGAGGGTGATAAATTTGTGCATTCTAAAGTTTTCTGTACCCTTAAAAGTGTACAACATCTTGCTTCACACTGAAATATAAACACATTTAACAAGATTATTAACTGCCCGATCAGCGCTCCAAGAATGGTGCACGGGTAAATCTCCCTCCCGCAAAAGGGTTTAAACCTTAGGAAGTACGCAAGTGAGAAGCTCGACAAGCCAAAAAATACAACACAATACAAAAAGAAATAAAAAATACAACACAATCGATAGGTAAGCGAGAAGCTCGATCGACAAGGAAAAAAAAAAAAAAAAAATACAACAGGAAGAAATAAGTGAAAGCAATTGGACACCCTTCCCAGCATCAGCTGCGGCAAGAGCTTCAGCAATGCCATCACCCTGATGATGCAGGGACAGGGGGTTAGAATTTGATAAATTTGTGGGTCCAACTCAAAACTAATTGACTATGAGTGAAGGGGCCCATGATATTACAAGGAGAGAGACAACGCTATGATTTACCCATGTGGTATTAAACTTCAACAGAATTAGCTTCAAAGAACCAAGATGCACCACTCAAAGACCCTCAAGTACTTTTTGACTTCAGAGAGTCTAGAACTCCAAAAAATTGTGTGCTTCTTGAGCTCGGTGGTTGGAGAATGATCCATGCAGTACCCATGGTGCACTGATCAGGCACCTAATCCCAACTCTTTTTTCACAAAAGACATAATGTAAATCACATATTTGTACTTGACGCACACCAAAGGCCATGTAAAAATAACCTCAAGGGGTTTGGCGTGATGGTCACGCCAGGTACCCGCTTCCCAAAGCGGGAGACCTGAGTTCGAAACCCTCTCTTGAAGCCATCCTAGCGATTTATACCGTGTGACCCGACACATGTTAACTTGGGGTGCACATGTGCCCCTGGGATTAGTCGGGTACTCTTAGATGCCCGGACACCCAGATTATGACAATTGCCTACTATGCATTAAAAAAAATAGTAATAAAAATTAAAAATAAAAAACTACATAGGTGTAGGAAGGGAAATTCTTACCCAAGTTGAAGGGCTGTTTGGTCTTGGTGAGAGAACTGGTGGTGATTGGGTCCGAGGAGATTTACTGGTAGGAAGTTCCGACCATCAAAAGCAGGCATCACGTCGTACTCTGGCCCTGGCAAAACGTTCATATGCTGCTGTGCTCTTTCATTTTCAGCAATCTTAAATATACAAACACACAAAGGGACCCAAATTAAACTACCATTTAAATAATTGTCATATTAATGTAAGGGGCCGGTGCGTAGACCAGAGGTGCAAGAATGACCACGAAACAGGTCACTTTTTGTCCAAGTGGCACCATAAAATATGAGTTTGGTGCCTCATGGAGCAAGGGGGCGTTGAAAAGATCACATTAAAGAGGAAAATAAAAATAAAAAGGAAGCCATTACTTGCACTTGCTTTTTAAGTGATTGCACCGAAGTGAAAAAAAGACTTTGTATTTTAGGGGCTTGTAACGTATGAAAACACAATCTGGGCCGTTTGATTTAAAGTTCATGATCTATAGATCTTTAGTGGATAAGATTGACATGAAATATAATCTTCACCATGTGATTAAGTATAGTCAAAGGCTATTATTTGATTCAACGGTTGACAACAATAGATCATATGATAAATATGGTGTTTTGCATCAATTTTATCCATTAAGGATTTATAGATCATGAACTTCAAATCAGACGATATAGATTGTATTTTCACATGTCACATGTCCCTAAAGTATAGTCTTTCTTTAACCTAGGTGCAATCACTTAAAAAGGATGTGCAAGTAATGTCTCCCAAATAAAAAACTACCTCTACAATGTGATAAGCGTAAAAAAAAAATGGATAGCTAAAATAGATTTCGTTGTCTGTTTACTAATGCTAAAATGGCATGATAATAATCAATTTTTAAATTATACTTTTATATTTGTCCATATTTGATCAATAATCGCTCCTTGCACACCAAACCCATGCTTTGGGTCAGGGGCATAGCCAAGTATGTAGAGCAGTCTGGTGGATGTAGCCCTCATATAATTTTGAAAATTTTCTATAATATACTTCTTATAGAGCCTTCTTCCAGATGCAAATCCCCAAATCTATGGAATAATAGCCCCCAAATTCAAAACTTTTTTCTATTTTATCATTATTTCTTTTCTTCTATCGATGATATTGACAAGAAGAAGTGTGATAAAATAACCATTAACATATATGGACCATCACTAGCCCCCACAAAGGGCTATGCTCTATAATATTTCCTACACCTTGATTATATATATATAAAGAAAAAGAGAGAAAACCTTGATTATATATATAAAGAAAGAGAGAGAGAGAGAGAGAGAGAGAGAGAGAGTGATGCCTTGGATCTGAGATACATATTGTCATTTTGCAAGTCCATCTCCTGCATAGTTGGATTGAAAAGATCAACGTCAACACAAAAGTGATACCCAAGTTTCTGTAATTGCATTAAGTGCAAAAAGTACGGAGAGTGAGATATTCTTCTAGTTACCCTCTTCTGCATGTACTCGATTTCAGAAAACAACAACTCGTTCTGCAAGAAACCAAGCATATTAGGAACAAATAAGAAGACGACAATAATAAAATATATATACATGCTCATCACCACTGTTAAATCAAATATAACTACCTTTTTGGATCTGATTCTACTAATTCCTTTCTCCAACTTCACCTCAAGGCTCTTGAGGTCCTTAATATTCATAGAGCTAAGAGAATCGCCCATCATATGCCTGTAAATAACTTTGTTAGACTTAGAATTTTTTCAGGCAAAATCATGGGTTTTGCTAAATTGAGCACAAGTTACCGACCTGTTCGAGTTTTGTAAAATCCCAAGTTGTTGGCGAAGTTTTGCGGCCTCTTGTTGGTAGAACTGAGATGAATGAGAGAGCATACATGGTTCAGAAATTTCCTTTAAGGTTGATACTGTACTATATTATAGTGTAATAATTTAAATACAGTTATTGTTAATTTGAAAGATTAGAGTGTAATAATTTGAGGATTTCAAAGGTTAGTGTGTAATAATTTGGGGAATTTCATGAGAAAGCTCAACTAAAAAAGCCATTAAATTTTACCTTCATAACCCTTATTTCCAGAAAGAAGCGGGGTGAACAACTAGGGAATTATCATCCCATAAGCTTAATAGATAACACTTAAAAAAATACTAGCGAAGGTACTTTCCTTCCGTCGGGCGATGTGGGACTATCGTTCACGCCTCCTCACATGTAACGTGTCTCTCTACATCCCTGTGGTTACCTGCTCTGATACCATATAGAATTCCATGGGATTAACTCAATCTCACAAATCCAGCTTATAAGGTGAGGTTTGCCCTGATTTATATATAGCCCGAAGGTCATTGACCCATGCGATGTGGGACTATCATTCAGAAAAATCATATAATAGAGTGCATTGAAGAGTTTTGGATTACATGCTTGGTACTTCATACTCGTTGGTAGAGTAGGATCAAGGAGTTTGATACTTTCGCTTTGTTTTCTAAATTAATTAATGGGTCACTAAAGAGTTTATTTAAAAGTCTTAGGGATTGGAGTAAAGCAATCCTGTAACGACCCGAAAATTTTGAACAAGAACCTAACTATTTCGATATGCGTGCCCGGCACGAAAATCGAGACATATTTATAATTTTGAAATTAATATTATAAGAAATAGTATTACTCCTTGTGTAGATGAATTCACGTATGAATTCTCGCTTAGGTCCGAGTCATGTAGAACATCAAGACGGCATGTTACGCCGTAGCGACCGTGTTCGCGCTTCACACCGGAGTCAAGCTTAGGGTTTAGATTGAAATATCAGAGATATTTCACTTTAAGTAGCTTATATGGGAAGGAAGAGACCAGAAGGATCTCCTCTCTTCTTCTTCCCCTTGTTCTTGAGCTAAGAATCTGTAGATTGGTTGGGATTTGAGTGTGCTCTACGAGGAAATAGGGTTAGAGGTACCGAGATCGTGCGTCAATCTTAGTTAGGGTATGTAGAGTTCAATAAGACGAACTCAAGTACAGTCTAAGAGTGTGTGAGGCCTCTGCGTGCTGAACCTGAGCCGATATTCTCCTTGTCGGAGTCACACTGGCGATATAACTCGAGTTCCAGATCTGAAATGTAATATCCCCGATATTTTAAACCTATTTTCGTTTACCTCGATAAGCGTGCCCAAAAATAATTATGTTATTTTATGAGTTTTTTTGTTAGTATTGGTTATGATGAGGGACATGACCAAAGGATTTGGTCTCGAGAGGTGTGCAAGTCATGCACGCATTGGCATACACAATAAGGTTTGTGTTTGTGTTTAGTACCGGATAGGTTTTCAACTCTTGTGGATAAGTTAAAAATATAAAAATCTAGATATTTTTATTACTAACTTTTGGTTATAAGAGAGAGTGAAAGAGAAATTTCACTTCTCTCACTCGTTAGAAATTTAAGCTCTAAGGCTTTGCCTCATTTGATCCTTGATCTAGAGAGTTTTAGAACCCCTCTTCACCATTAATTAACCTTAGATTTGTATTCGGATCATTTTGATCTATAGAAAGGGAAGAGTGATGTGGAGAGTGAGAACCTCTGTGTGATTTGGTTGACTGATGAGGCTGTGGTCACCTTATTGGATGGACTGATTTGAAGATCTGAACCATTGAACTGGAGATTGGTTCCGGTGTGTGAATCGGTGCAATGGGATCAACGGTTTAAGCTACAAGAGGTAGGTCGTTGAAACCTCCATGTGTAAATTTAATTATGTTTTGTTTAGAGTAACATATATGTGTGAAATAAAGAAAAGGTTTAGCATGAAAAGATCGGAAAAAGAACCGTGAATGTCAAAGTGCACAGCCACAGAACACAGGAAATTCGACTGTCGATTTCAAAATCGACTGTCGAAATTGGAATTCGACAGTCGATTTGAAAATCGACTGTCGAATTGATGAATTAAGGCCTGATGCAGAAATTGGGAATTCGATGGTCGATTTTGGATTCGACCATCGAATTTCAAATTCGACCCACGAATTTGAATTCGAGGGTCGAATTCTGTCCTGTTTCTGGCATTCAAATTTTTGTTGAATTTTTGATCCGCAATCTCTTGGTTTGATTTTTTGGTTTTATATTAACACTGAGAGTGTTAATATATGTAGGTTTTGACTGTTGGGAGTCCTTGGTGAGGATTTGTTTTTTGTGCTTGATTGGAAGCTCTTTGATAAGGTAGGGAACCTTGTATTTTATTTGCATTAAATTGTAAGTAAAGACTGCTTTTTCGTTAAAATAAGAAGTATAATTTGGAAATTCGGTTTGCACAGCATGAATGAAACTCGATTTTATGACACAAATCGAAAATTTGGAAACCTTGTTATAACTAAGAACTTTGCAAATTGAACCTCGGAACCTCGATTAAATCTTGAATCGAACTTTTGAATCGAACTTAGAAAATCGGTATTATGTTATGAATATAAGTATTGAAATCGTTAGCATTTGCATTTGATTTGAGTGCGTCGAACGATACCTAGATTCTACCAACCGTGTTGTGGTATAACTTTAGCAAGTTTCCCTCATAAGCGTGAGGCTTGTTGCATTGAGAAAAAGGGTTCATGGCACGATGGTCGATGAGGGTTTTCCCATCGGTAATACACCTTGCTCTCATGCTATAGGAAATTTGAGAGATAAAATTAAGTTATAAATTTAATATAAGAAGCATGCTCAGTAAGAAAATTTCGAACACATCAGATTATGTATCAGTTTTAACTCAGGATTAGAAATGGAGATTGCTTGGTAAAGCATCATTTGAAAACCATATTTGATCCGAATTCTGTCTTTTGCAAAACCTTTACTTATAATGAAATGCAAATAGATCTGTTTCCTCTATTGGGCTTTGTTGTTAGCTCACCCTCGACTATACGTCCACGAGTCTTTGAGGCGATTTGGGATCGGAAGATTTGGAGGATTCTGACTATATTCCTGAGGAGGAATTAGATTTACCTGCTGAGGAGTTCTTCCCTTGATCTCTAGATCCTATATTTTTGGTATTTTGTTTGAATAGTGTTTTGAATATTGGGCCCTAGGCCTTATTTTGTTCTTTTGATATCACTTGAGGAACCATCATCGTGAACCATTAGTTTAGGTGTTGGATTGGCCATCACCGGTGGTTCCTTTTGGTTCCTCATAGTGATAGATTTGTTATATAAAGCTTTTGATGTATGGTTTATCTCTACTTTGCCTCTGTTTTAGATCATTGTTATGTGCCGGCTTCTGTTTGAATACGGCTTATTGAGCAATCAATAAGTTGATGAACCGGCCTTTCCTATACCGTAAGGATTGGAAAAGTCGGGTCGTCACAGTTGGTATCAGAGCCATGCTCTAGGTTCAGAGTCTTAGGACTAGGGATGGATTGTCTTGACAATCTTACTGATCAATTGTTATTGTTTTTCAACAATGACAGATCGATGCCTCCGCATGATTGAGGCGAGGCCGAGGTAGAGAGGGACCACGCATGGCTCACCTTGAGGAGATCGGTGAGGGTGTAGGTACCTCACGTGGCAGAGGAAGAGTTGCCACAGGTGCGAATGCAGAGGCCCTGGGAGCTGGTAGGCCACAGGGAGGAAATGTGGACAGTCTTTGTGACCTTGGCCACTAACATGGCTCAACAATTGCGACCATTGATAGAGACAGAGATCTTTGGCGGACATCAGCCAGGAGGATTCGCCGAGTTCAGGAGGATGAGACCTCCTACATTCTCAGGGCAGACGGATCCTATGGAAGCCGAGGCATGGCTGGATGAGATCGAGAAGATATTTGAAGTGTTACAGTGTACCGATATTGAGAAAGTACGCTGGGCATCTTTCAAACTTTTGGGCGAGGCTAGCCCATGGTGGAAATCTGTTTCTAGGATGAGAGAGCAGGACTACCCTAATACTCCATGGACTTGGGCAGAGTTTGTGGAGACGTTCAACGATCAATATTTTCCTAAGATCGTGCGTCATCAGTGGGAAGTCCAGTTCATCGAGCTGAAACAGGATGAGATGTCTGTGCGCGAGTATGGCGCAGAATTTGATAGACTTTCCCGATTTGCACCCTTGCATGTGGCCACTGAGCTGATGAGAGCTCAGAAATTTCAGAGAGGTTTGAGTAGAACATCTGTGAAAGGGTGTCGATGTGGGAAATGGAGACGATGTCGAAGTTATGTCCAAGGCCCTCATTGCAGAGGAAGATATTCAAAAGCAGACTTGAGGCGAGAGCGAGTAATAAAATAGGTTTGGCGATGAGAGTGCTTGAGGCGGAGTGAACAAAAGCCGAGGTTCTCTAGACCTCCTCCCTACCCTAGTCACCATCATACTCTAGACCAGTTGCTTGTGACAACGTCTTCATATCAGAGACCGCAGAGTTCGTCACCAGGACAACCATTCAGAGCTGGGAGCACTACTGCGAGTGGAGCTTCTGTGGCTCAAGGTTCAACGAAGGGATCACCGTTACTCTGCTTTACTCCACTGTGTGTGCAAGATGTGGGAAAACACATAAAACAGAGGATTGCGCATTTTAACACCGGAGCATGCTTCGTGTGTGGACAGTTGGTCATATGATCAAGGATTGTCCGGTTGTTGAGAAAGGACGGACTCTGACGGTCTCTAGAAGTCCCACGACCTACAGTTCAAGGTCGGGCTTATGCAGTGACTGCACAGGATGCCCAAACGTCGAATGACGTCATTCAAGGTATCATTAAAGTTGAGATGTCATTTATGCATTGATTCAATTATTATTGTTTAAAATTTGAATTCAAGTCAATTATGTTGAACCACATAGAAATCATTGCATATAATTAACAAAACTTTTTAACTAAAGGTACCCTTATGATGAGTAGTCGAGATGACATGGATAAAATTGAAGCACGAGTACTTATAGACCCTGGGTCTACACACTCGTTTATTACTCCTTCTTTCTCAGAGAAGTTGGGAATTACTCCCGAACCCCTTGCTTTCATTCTAGATGTCAAGATTCCTACGGGGAGTTCGGTGTGCACTGATACAGCATGTCAGTCAGTCATTGTGATGATTGATGAGCACGAGACATTGACCGACATGATTACGTTGAGCATGGAAGGGTTCGACGTCATTCTCGGAATGGATTGGTTGGCAGCTTATCACGCGAGCGTGGACTGTCTTCGGAAGATAGTGACCTTCCGACCGCCAAAGCGAAAGTCCTTCCGATTCTGTGGAGTCAAATCCAAGGTTGCGCCGTTGGTTTCAGCCTTTAAAGCTGAGCGTATGATGAAGAATGGTTGCAGTGGGTATCTGGCCTATTTGCAAGATTTTACCGAGAAGAAGAACGACTTGGCTCTTATCAAGGTGGTCTGCGATTATCCTGATGTCTTTCCAGAGGACTTACCTGGATTACCACCTGACCGAGAGATTGAGTTCGCGATTGAGCTAGCACCGGGTACAGAACCGTTATCTAAAGCTCCATATCGGATGGCGCCTGCTGAGTTAGAGCTCAAGGAGCGACGTGAGCTGTTAGACAAAGGCTTTATACGACCGAGTGTTTCTCCTTGGGGTGCACCAGTTCTATTTGTGAAAAAGAAGGATGGATCGATGCGTCTGTGTATCGATTATAGGCAGCTCAACAAGATGACGATTAAGAATCGTTATCCTCTTCCGCGTATAGATGACTTGTATGATCAAATGCAGGGTGCAAGGATCTTTTCAAAGATAGATCTGAGGTGAGGCTATCACCAACTCAAGAACAAGGGGGAAGATATATCCAAGATCGCTGCTTTGGACGCGTTATGGCCACTTATGAGTTTCTAGTGATGCCATTTGGATTGACGAATGCGCCTGCATCTTTCATGGACCTGATGAACAGGGTGTTCAAACCACATCTTGATAAATTTGTGGTAGTTTTCGTAGATGATATCCTCATCTATTCGAAAACCAGAGAGGAGCATGTACAACATCTGAAGATAGCTCTTCAAACACTCAGGGACCATCAGTTGTATGCCAAACTCAGTAAGTGTGAGTTTTGGCTTGAGCAGGTTAGTTTCTTGGGACACGTAGTCTCTGAAACGGGTATCTCGATGGATCCTACAAAGATAGATTACTGGTGACATGGGAACAACCTACGACAGTTACAGAGGTCCGAAGTTTCCTTGGTTTGGCAGGGTACTATCGGCGATTTGTCGAGGGTTTTTCAAAGATATCAGGTCCACTTACACAGCTCACAAGAAAGAATGCTAAGTTCGACTGGACAGAACAGTGTGAGCAGAGTTTTCAGGAGTTAAAGCGTCGCTTGACTACAGCACCAGTGCTTGCTATACCTTCAGGCAGTGGAGGTTTTGCAGTATATAGTGATGCTTCCTATGGCGGACTAGGCTGTGTGCTTAATCAACACGGCGGGTCATTGCTTATGGTTCTAGGCAGTTGAAGGACCATGAAAGAAACTATCCGACGCATGACTTAGAGCTAGCAGCAGTTATATTCGCCTTGAAGATCTGGCGACATTACCTCTACGGTGAAGTTTTTGATATATTCACCGATCATAAGAGTCTCAAGTACCTCTTCACTCAAAAGGACTTGAATATGCGGCAGCGACGGTGGATGGAGTTCTTGTAGGACACGATTGCTCGATTCGATTCATCCATGAAAGGCAAATGTCGCTACGATGCTCTCGAGAAGGTCTTGACTCGATTATCACATCTTGTGAGCGGATTCGATGGAAGCTATTGGAAGATATGGCTTTGGGCATTTCACGGTTTGATGTAAAAGGCTGGGAGCATTGATGGCTACTCTTACTACGCCTACGCTCTTCGAGAATATTAGAAAGCTTCAGATGACCGATGATGAGCTCATGGCAATCAGGCGAGATGTCGAGAATGGCAGTAAGAAAGACTTCTCTATACGAGCAGATGGAACCTTATTATTTCACGACCGTGTATGTGTACCGTCGAATATCGAGCCGGGACACCATTCGGAAGAGGCTCACAAATCCATGTATGCCATACATCCTGGTAGCACCAAGATGTATCAGGACTTGGTTAAGAGTTTCTGGGGGCGAGGTTTGGAGCGCGACCTAGCTGAGTACGTTTGGCGGTGTTTGGTTTGTCAACAGCTTAAGGGTGGTCATGAAAATCCTGCAGGTCTATCGCAGCCTTTACTCAGGCTCGAGTGGAAATGGGAAGCCATTTCGATGGATTTTATACCGGATTGCGAAGACATGAGAAAGAACAATGCCATCCGGGGCATTGTAGACCGGCTAACCAAGTCTGCTCATTTCTTGCCATATAATACCACCTATACAGCCAGTAGACTTGCAGAGTTATACTTAAAGGAGATTGTTAGACTGCATGGGATACCGGCCAGTATTGTGTCTGATCGAGACCCGTTGTTTACTTCACATTTTTGGCAAAGATTTCAGGAAGGCATAGGTTCTCGTCTTGATTTTAGTTCGGCGTTTCACCCACAGACGGATGGCCAGACCGAGCGCGTGAACCAGATCATTGAGGACATGTTGAGAGCATGTATGTTGGATTTTCATGGGTCATGGGACCAACACTTGCCTCTGATAGAGTTCGCCTACAATAATAGCTTTCAGGCTAGCATTGGTATGGCTCCGTTCGAGGCTTTATATGGACGACGGTGTCGATCGCCGTTGAACTGGGAAGAAGTGGGTGAGAAGCTCATTATTGGACCTGAGATAGTTGAGCGCACGACCGAGACGGTTCGGTTGATACTGTGGCGACCACGCAGTAGCTCGAGTCGTCGGAAGAGCTACGCCGATCTCAAGAGGCGACACGTGGATTTTGAGGTTGGCGAGAATGTCTTTGTTGGATTTCGCCACGAAAGGCGTTATGAGGTTGAAAGCGAGGAAGTTGAGTCCTCAGACGTTGGGCCTTTTGAGATATTAGGCCGAGTCGGAGAGGTTGCATACCGAGTGGCGCTACCGCCGCAATTGTCTAGCATGCACAACGTTTTCCATGTGTCGATGCTGCGTCGATACATACGTGACCCGACTCACGTGCTTGATTACCAACCCATTGAGCTTCGGGAGGGTTTGACGGTGATTGAGGACCGATTGATTTTGGATCGCAAGGAGCAGATCCCACGCACTAAAACGATTCCTTTGGTTCTTGTACAATGGAGGAATCATACGGAGGAAGCCACTTGGGAGCGTGAAGTGAGCTCCGGGACCAATTTCGAGCCTTTTGCTTAAAATTTTATATTTCTCACCTTGTGTAGACTGTGTAATAATTTGACATTTATGTGTACCTATTGGTTTTATATATACATATAAATATTTCTGTGAGAAATTTTGGAGGATCAAGGTATTTTTACTGAGTGGGTCTATATCGAAATCCCTACATTATAGAAATCGGAAAAAAAAAATTTTTGGGCCTTCGACCCAATTCTGGTATGCTACTCACTATAGGTCTAGTGACCTAAATTCGGTCTATGGTCACTTACCTATTTGGACATTCTTGAACCATTTGGCCTTGACATGTCATGGTCCAAAATATGCTCAGTTTGTAACTTTTTCACGAGTCCAATCAGACCCGGACTTGCTATTTTCCTTCACAACAAATTTTTTTAGTTTATTTTCGTAAAACTTTTTAGTCCAAATTGGACTGACATATAGCTATTATCTGTAACTGAGCTGTTTTGCATGAAATGGACACACAAATGATCCATTTGGACCCAAGGTAATGCCTTAAAAATGTCAAAATTTTGGAATTTTGAAGACCTCAGACACTTGAAAAATCGAGGGTCGATTTATGAAATCGAGGGTCGATTTTTCTGCATTGATTATAGGCATTTTAAGGCCAAATTTAGGCCTGAGCAATTTTCAAAAAAATCGAGTGTCGATTTTTGAATCGACGGTCGAATTCCAATTCGACCCACGAATTTGAAATCGAGGGTCGATTTTCTCGATTTAAGTGAGGGTTGAAACCCTCTGTTGCCATTCGGGTTTTAACTTTTTTGGGGATTTTTGAGCTAGGGTTTGGAGCGATTTGCCGATTTGGGGCTCTCTTTGTATTTTGGTTGCAAATCTAAGGAGGAGTGCACTACATTGTCAAGGGGATTCGAATTCCTTCATTGCAAACCCGATTTGGGGCTTTTCCTCAGGTAAATACCTCCCTCATCTCAAGATTTCGTGGGTTTTTACATCTGTTTGGAGGGTTTTTCTTGCATTTTTGTTGTTTTATTTGCAATGGGGCCTAAGAGGTCAAAAAGTTGGTTCCTCTAGCCGCCCTACACAGACAGCCCCACAGCCCCGGGAACCACCTCAGTCGGTTCCACCACCTTCTCAGCCCACACCATCTGTGCCCCCTCCAATGCCTGAGCAGCCCAATGAATTTTGGAGCATCAAGGGCTTCGCCAATGAGTATGTTTTTCACCCGGAATTATTTGACCAACAAACTACCACACAGTGGGCGAGTGAATACCTTGAAAAAGCCCAGCTAACCTTCCTGTGCACTGACTTTAGTGCCCATTTTTATCCTCGTTTAGTGCGCCTGTTTTACCAACATATGCGCCGCGAGGACGAGAAGAAAATTTACACTAAAATTGATGGGCGAGATTATATTTTTGACTTAGATGACATGGCTGTGGCACTACGTTGCCCGTTGCAATACTCTAAAACCATGGGTTTAGGTCCTCCCTTTCCCAAACCAGTCCCTTCTCACGAGGTAATGACTCAAATGACGCAAGGACGTCACGGGTCTGGTAGGTCCATTGTTCGCACACATATGCCAGAATCTATGTGGATTTTGGATAAAATTTTTAAGACTACCCTTTACCCTCTTGGACATAAATCTGAGCGCACCGGTCCCCTCCAACAGATTTTAATTGCTGCTTTTAAAGAGCGATGGTTTAGTGCTCCTGAGGTACTTTTAAAGGGGCTTATCAAGGCACGTGAGAAAATGGGAAAGCAAATCAAAACGCCGAAGAAGGGCATTCCCTATGCCCGTTTAATTTCTATCATGATTGAAAATTATCAAGCGGGTCCCGAATATGACATTTCTCCTACCGAACTCAAGTCTCACCGGTAGAAAGATGTATAACCGGTCAATTGGGGTCAAACCTCACGCTTGTGAAACCTCTTAAAGAACCTAGTTCTGATGCGGATGCACGTGATGCCGATGAGGATCATGCCCATGTTGCCCCTACTCAGCCTCCACAGAGCGATATCCTTACGCTCTCAGAGTTCACACGACAGATGACCGCGATGAGCCATCAGATTCAAGAGCTCACCCACCACACCAGCTCTATGCGTCAGGAGTTGGATGTCCATGGCGGCGCTCTCTCTTATCTGATGCAGCACGCGTTTCCCGATGACTACATCACGTATATGGCCGATATCCGAAGCCATTAGATATCGCCTTCGACATCGGGCCGATACTCGTATTCCTCCTTCGCCACACGGCGCGGTGATGATGTCATTGCTGACGGTGATGGTGTTTCGGATCTATGGTCCATCTGATTGGGGATTCTTAGTATGCTTAGGAGAGGGGTTACTGATTTATTTTTTTGTCACTATCGGTCTGTACTTATTATACAGCTTGGATTATTAGGACCTGGTGGTCCTTCTTTTGTTATCCTTTATTTTTCTGTCTTTGCGTGATTTTAGATCCCTTGTTTAGCCTTGTTTGTATATATGGATTATTCAGCATGAGTTTACTTTTGCATATATTTTGGTAAATATTTCTTTTAGACACTTGTGTGGGTTTGCTTCTGTCCCTCTGATTCTACGTGTTAGTTTTGATACATTTTTGATCTCTTTGTGACTTCATGCGTCACTGTGCATCGGTCTCCCGGCACGTGACACTTGGGGTGTGGGCATCCATGTACGGATGCAATCCACTATGGCCTTCGATGCCACATGCAGTACATCCATGTTACTACGGATCCCATCCCTTGGCTTGCGTGCCCTGTGGGATCGTACCACGGTGCCCATGTTTTCTCTTCTTTTATTGTCTGGTGTGTATCATGTTCAATTTTCGCGGACGAAAATTCCTAAGGAGGGGTGAATGTAATATCCCCGATATTTTAAACCTATTTTCGTTTACCTCGATAAGCGTGCCCAAAAATAATTATGTTATTTTATGAGTTTTTTTGTTAGTATTGGTTATGATGAGGGACATGACCAAAGGATTTGGTCTCGAGAGGTGTGCAAGTCATGCACGCATTGGCATACACAATAAGGTTTGTGTTTGTGTTTAGTACCGGATAGGTTTTCAACTCTTGTGGATAAGTTAAAAATATAAAAATCTAGATATTTTTATTACTAACTTTTGGTTATAAGAGAGAGTGAAAGAGAAATTTCACTTCTCTCACTCGTTAGAAATTTAAGCTCTAAGGCTTTGCCTCATTTGATCCTTGATCTAGAGAGTTTTAGAACCCCTCTTCACATCTCAACCATTAATTAACCTTAGATTTGTATTCGGATCATTTTGATCTATAGAAAGGGAAGAGTGATGTGGAGAGTGAGAACCTCTGTGTGATTTGGTTGACTGATGAGGCTGTGGTCACCTTATTGGATGGGTGATTTGAAGATCTGAACCATTGAACTGGAGATTGGTTAGGTGTGAATCGGTGCAATGGGATCAACGGTTTAAGCTACAAGAGGTAGGTCGTTGAAACCTCCATGTAAATTTAATTATGTTTTGTTTAGAGTAACATATATGTGTGAAATAAAGAAAAGGTTTAGTGAAAAGATCGGAAAAAGAGCAGTGAATGTCAAAGTGCCGACCACGAACACGAAATTATTGTCGATTTCAAAATCGGTATGTCGAAATTAAAATTCGACGATCGATTTGAAAATCATTGTCGAATTGATGAATTAAGGCCTCGATGAAATTGGGAATTGATGGTGATTTTGGATTCGACCATCAATTTCAAATTCGACCATTTAATTTGAATTGAGGGTGAATTACATCTGTTCGGCATTCAAATTTTGTTGGATTTTGATCCGCAATCTCTTGGTTTGATTTTTTGGTTTTATATTAACAGAGTGTTAATATATGTAGGTTTTGATTTGTTGGGAGTCCTTGGTGAGGATTTGTTTTTTGTGCTTGATTGGAAGCTCTTTGATAAGGTAGGGAACCTTGTATTTTATTTGCATTAAATTGTAAGTAAAGATTTTCTTTGTTAAAATAAGAAGTATAATTTGGAAATTCACGATGAATGAAACTCGATTTTATGACACAAATCTGAAAATTTGGAAACCTTGTTATAACTAAGAACTTTGCAAATTGAACCTCGTAACCTCGATTAAATCTTGAATCGAACTTTGAATCGTAACTTCCAAAATCAAGATTATGTTATGAATATAAGTATTGAAATCGTTAGCATTTGCATTTGATTTGAGGTACGCCGTAACGATGCCCTAGATTCTACCAACCGTTGACGGTATAACTTTGCAAGTTTCCCTCATAGCGTAGGGGCTTGTTGCATTCGGAAAAAGGGTTCATGAACCAGATGGTGAGGGTTTTCCCATCGGTAATACACCTTGCTCTCATGCTATAGGAAATTTGAGAGATAAAATTAAGTTATAAATTTAATATAAGAAGCATGCTCAGTCAGAAAATTTCGAACACATCAGATTATGTATCAGTTTTAACTCAGGATTAGAACTGGAGATTTCGTTTTGCAAAGCATCATTTGAAAACCATATTTGATCCGAATTGCCTCTTTTGAAAACCTTTACTTATAATGAAATGCAAATAGATCCCTCTATTGGGCTTTGTTGTTAGCTCACCCTCGACTATACGTCACAGGTGCTGAGACTGATTTGGGATCGGAAGATTTGGAGGATTCTGACTATATTCCTGAGGAGGAATTAGATTTACCTGCTGAGGAGTTCTTCCCTTGATCTCTAGATCCTATATTTTTGGTATTTTGTTTGAATAGTGTTTTGAATATTGGGCCCTAGGCCTTATTTTGTTCTTTTGATATCACTTGAGGAACCATCATCGTGAACCATTAGTTTAGGTGTTGGATTGGCCATCACCGGTGGTTCCTTTTGGTTCCTCATAGTGATAGATTTGTTATATAAAGCTTTTGATGTATGGTTTATCTCTACTTTGCCTCTGTTTTAGATCATTGTTATGTGCCGGCTTCTGTTTGAATACGGCTTATTGAGCAATCAATAAGTTGATGAACCGGCCTTTCCTATACCGTAAGGATTGGAAAAGTCGGGTCGTCACATGAAATCCCTTTCGGACCTTTTTGCCGGAACCACGAAAAGACCCAAATCGAGATATGTTTGTGCATTTAAAGTGGGCAAGATTGAAGCCTTTGAGCTTGTATTGGTGTGTGTGTTAATGGTTATTGAAAACCATAAATGAAAAGGGGATGGAAATTAGGTCAAGAAGTGACCTCCATTGATTGATCAATGTTAGATTGATCGATCAATGAAGGATGTTGATCGATCAATGAAGTGATTAATCGATCAATTCGTATAAGACAAAGAAGGGAACAGAAACATTGAAATTCCTAGAAGTTCAATGCTCGAAGGGTGTTGATCGATCAATTAGTAGATTGATCGATCAATCCTGAGTATTAATCGATCACAGAGAGTGTGATCGATCAATGACTGGTATTGATCGATCAATGAAGGCATTGATCGATCACTTGTGTGTAGTGATCGATCAATGAAGGCATTGATCGATCAATCTGTATAAATTACAAATGTGAACAGAAGGTGGGAAATTTGAGAATTTAAACTATTGATCGATCAATGAGGGCATTGATCAATCAATAAGACACATTGATCGATCAACCAAGCTGGTGATCGATCAATTTGGCTATGCCAAAGTATGGAGAAAAGGGAGTTATTGATCAATCAATTAAGGTATTGATCGATCAATGAAGGGTGTTAATCGATCAATAAAGGCTATTGATCGATCAACTACCTCTGTTACTGGTGAGTGGAGTTGAGTGTATTGATCGATCAATGAGGTCATTGATCGATCAACAAGGAGGATTGATCGATCAATAAGAGTGTTGATCGATCAATCACCCCTGTTTTTATCCTGTTTTATTTATGTGAATTGAATGCTGCTGGACATTGTGCCAGTTGACTTTCTGACCTACCTGACACGTAATATACGATATTTATGATCTAGGATCGGACCATGACGCTTTAAAAAGCTTTCGATTTGCTTAGAAAGAGGTCTGATCTGAGGTAGGGGAAAACTAACCTAAGCTGTTTTTGAGTATGATTTCATGTTTATTTCATATCTACGCCCTGATTTCTGTTTTAACAAGCATGTTAGCATATCATAAATCCCTGTTATATTTGATTTATGTTTCCAAATTTTGAATTATGAAACTTGCTTTGATTTCTGCTATTTGATTCGTGAGGTCTATGTGTGTATGTGATTTGATGATTTAACCAGATGATCCCCACCGACCCGACGGTATATCCGAGCCTGGCACACTTGTGCATTTGCTTTTAATCCCTCGGCACAATTGCACTTCATAAATGAGGCATTATTGCAACCTAAAAATTGTTCATGTGAACGACAATTGGTTGGGGTTTCCTATCGGTAAATTCTTGTTTACTCCGTGTTATATATTCACGGGAGTTTGTTAAGTTAGAAAACATACATAATTTAAGTCACTAATCATGTACTTGTATAACATCGGTTTCTGTTTAAAAGCTTGGTATTAGATTGATTTGTCCTGTTTGCATGTTCTGATTTGACTTCCTATTTTGATATATCATGATCTGCATATTCAATTCATTTTAGTTAAAATTCTTCTATTGAGCTATAATGTAGCTCACCCTGTTTTCATTAACATTTTAGGTTCTGAGGCGAGAGTTCCAGGCATCGAGAGTGACCCTGACTACCAGCCCGATCTAAAAGCTGAGGCTGAGGACGAGGAGATTGACGTCTAGGCGGATGACTTCTATCCTTAGTCGGGGTATGTAACAACCCTGAAAAATCTAGAACACGAACCAACTATTTTGATCTACGTGCTTGGCACGGAAATTGAGGCTGACTTAAAACTTTAGAATTAATATTAGTTAAGATAAGGTTGCACTGTAATTAAATGAGTTCACACGTGTGTTTTCGTTCAAGTCTGAGTTGTGTAAAGGGTCAATGTGAAACATTGCGCAGTAGCGACTGTGTTTGTGCCCCACACCAGAACATAAACTTGGGACAAATAGAAATATCTGTTTAGTGACTTATAGGAGAAGGAAGGAAGACTTAGAGAGAGAGACCCCCTTCTTCTTCTTCTTCTTCCCCTTGCCCTAGTGCTCCAGTAGGTAAAGAACCTGTAGCTAGGTGGATTTTCAAGAGGGTTCTTGGTGAAAGAAAAATAGAGTTAGCAAGATTAAGATGATGAGTTTCCTAAGCTAGGGTAGGTAGAGTTCAATGAGATGAGCTTAGGCATGGTCTAAGTATGTGTGAAGTCTATGCATGAGGAATCAGAACTAAACGATTGCTCATCGGACTCGGATCGGTGATGAACTCCGAGAGCTAGATCCGAAACCCTCATCCGGATTGATTTGCCGAAACCCCGAGAGGGCCCAAACAAAGGTGAGTCTGTATGTTTAAATAGGGGCAAATGAGAAGCCCAAGTAGGTGCATTTGATGTGGTGTTAATGGCTGTTGAGAACCATTAATGAAAAATAGGAAAATAGGGTTGGAGATGAACTCCATTAATGACAGAGTTCCTGTCATTATTGATCGATCAATGAGTATGTTGATCGATCAATAAGAGTGGTGATCGATCAATGAAGGCATTGATCGATCAATCTATAAAAAACAGAAAGGGGAACAGAAGCCCCTAAATTCTGGAAGTTCAATGCCCGAAGGGCATTGATCGATCAATTTGGGCATTGATCGATCAATCTTGGGCATTGATCGATCAACAAGAGAGTGATCTATCAATGACAGTTGGTGATCGATCAACAGAGGTATTGATCGATCACTGTAGGGTGTTGATCGATCAATGAAGGCATTGATCGATTAATCTGTATAGATAGTTAATGTGAACAGAAGGTGGGAATTTTTGAAAATAGGCTAGTGATCGATCAATAAGAGGTATTGATCGATCAACAAGAGGCATTAATCGATCAACCAAAGTGGTGGTCGATCAATTTAAACTGTGTTAAAAGTGAATAGAAGAGAGATTATTGATCGATCAATGAGTGTATTGATCGATCAATGATGATAGGTGATCGATCAATAAGGTGTATTGATAGATCAATTGGCTTGTTACAGAAAGAGAGCTAAGAGGGTGTTGATCGATCAATGAGGTTATTGATCGATCAACAAGAGGTATTGATTTATCAATAAGAGTGGTGATCGATCAATCACCCCTATTTTGTTCTGTTTTAGTTTTATGGGTTAAACACCACCGGACATTGTGCCGGTTAACTTTCTGACATCCCTAACACTTAAAGTACTATGTTTATGGTCTAGGATCAAACCCTGACACCTTGAAAAGGCTTTGGATTTGCTTAGAAGATAAATTGACCTGAGGTAGGAGAAAACCAACTTAAACTGCTTTTGAGTATGATTCCATGTTTATTTCATATCTATGCCCTGATTTCTGTTTTTACCAAGCATGTATGCATATCATGATTCCTGCTATTTTGATTTCTGTTCCTGATTCGTATTTTGAAGCCTGCTTCTGATTTCTGCTATCTGATCTGTGAGGTATATATGTATGTGATTTGATGATTTAAATCAGATGATCCCCACCGACCCGACGGTATATCCGATGCCTGGCACACTTGTGCACCTGCTTTCAATCCTCGACACAATTGCACTCCATAGATGAGGCATTGTTGCACTTTCAAAATTGTTCATGTGAACGACGATTGGTTGGGGTTTCCTATCGGACATTCCTGTTTACTCCGTGCTATATAGTCACGGGAGTTTCTTAAGTTAAATACACACAATTTAAGTTCTTTGATAATATACTTGCATAACATCTGATTTCTTGCATAAAACCTCAGCTCTTAGTTAATTCATCATGGTTATACGTTCCTGATTTGAATTCTGTTATGAGATAGCATGATCTGCATATTCAATTCGTTTAGTTGAAATTCTACTATTGAGCTATGATGTAGCTCACCCTGCTTTCTAAATCAATTTTGATGCAGGCGACCAGACCTGGCTGACCAGTGGTAGGCCGAGGCGAGACGAGAGACATTCAGGCGGACGTGTTCTATCCGTAGCCTGGGTACTTGAGTCTGATGTCCTGTATTTTGATCTTTTGGATTATTGTGTGCCTGGTGGTCACTTTTGTATATATTTTAGTAGAAGTATTTATTGTATTATTTATGCATTCTATTCGGAACCACTATCGGGAACCATTGGTTGGGTGATGGATGTCCATCACCAATGGTTCTTCTTGGTTCCTTTTTGAGAATGTGTATTCTTTTGGGTTATATAGAATTGATTGCTTTATCATTATTGTTCTTATGTTAAATACATTCTTAGATGACCGACTCGATCTACCCCTGCTGGATAGTGTCTGCTTGGCTTCCGCTATACGAGCAGACACTTATGATTTGTCCCGGGGATCATCCAGAGTATGATCCTGATGGTACGGATTTTTGGGTGCAGAAATTTGGGCTGTCACAGGGTATACTGGCCCATTGTTTTAGGGATTTTGTATAAACTTTGGATTATTGTGTGCCTGGTAGCCACTCCTGTGTTTATTTCTGTAGATATTTCTCTTTTATTATATTATTATACATTCTATAGGAACCACTATCAGGAACCATTGTTTGGGTGATGGATGTCCATCACCATTGGTTCTTCTTGGTTCCTTTTTGGGAATGTATATTCTTTTGAGATTGATATATATATATATATATATATATATATATATATATATATATATATATATATATTCACTATTTGTTATTGTTTTCTTCTATTTTAATTGCCTTATTTGACTTCTTTGGGCGAGTCTCGCTTGATTTCCGCTATCTCTGGCGAACGCACTTGATTTGTCCTGGGGATCATCCAGAGTATGATCCTGATGGCACGGATTTCCGAGCGTGAAAATTTGGGCTGTCACAAATCCATTATCTCGTTTCCTTTTTAGCATAATGTCCGAGACTCTTAGATGGTTTCTTCAAAGATGTTCCTTATAAAATCTTTGTTATGAGGTTCAGATTGCTAGTGCTGAACAGGTGATTATGCACCGCAAATATGCATACGACACCATAATTTTTTGCTAGTCTAATAGTGAGAAGCTTAAAAATGTCAAATTTATTCGAGTACTGTGAAGCATTTTCCCATCAAAGAGTGAATTATCTCCAAAACTTTTTGGTAGAAAAACTTTTTGGAACCCAATGGTAGAAAGATATGAAAGGAAATTGCAACATAGAAAGCATTCTCCTATTGATTTGTGGTTTTATCACTATCATCAAATCCATATTCTCCAACTTGTCTAAATCATAGAAATATTTCACTACCCAATAAGTGTCATTCACAAGCTTGAGATTTCATCTTATTAATTGGGATGTTGTCGGATTTGCTAAAGAAGATGGAAGTTTTGGTGATCAGTGATTCAAAGAAATGAATTCAACCCTCTTTGGTAAATGGCTTTGGAGGATTGAGGAAGAATCAAAGTCTTTAAGTGTAAGGGTTCTTGCTGCTAAATATGGGAGTAGTAGGAATCGACGGGAAGTTGGAAGTAGAAGGAGAAGAGGTTTAGATTGGTGAAATATCATATGTTCGATTAAGAGTCTCATCATCAAGTATTTTTTTTCAATGAGTAAGCAAATTTCATTAAAAGCAAAAATAGTATAGGAGGAGAATACAATTCACTCAAACCATCTCAAATAGAGCTTTGCCATCGCCATCACCCCATTTATCTTGCTTGTAGAACAGAAGAAAATCATTTCACTCCCTAATCAATGCTCATAACAATAGAGAATCTTTAAGGTTGTTATGCATATGTGTAACTGAAGTTTAAGATTAGGATTCTTAAAGTTTATATTTATCTTCATTATGTGTAAACAAAAGTCTATTTATACACACAAAAGATTAATGAAATTACATCAAGATTTTTTTACACAAAAGATTAATATCCCCCTTCTGCTTTAATTAAACACAGATGGGTTCTCTCGACCTCTCCATTGTTGGAATTGATGGAATTTCTCAAAGACAATAAATGGAGAATCATTTTCGAATTCCAAGGGTCTGTAGCCAGTGATTCCCTTTGTGATATTCAGCATACAGCCATTCTGAAGATCTTCTGATGGCTAAGGACATCAGTCTCTAAATTGCTAGTTAAAAGTGACTCCCAATATGTTATTCCCAACATCTTAGGTGAAGGGCATGTTCCTTGGATGTCTATCCCCACTATTGAGTGTATTAATAATTTATTTTTGAGCATTGATTCCAGCTTGGTGAAGCTCATTTTGAGGGACGCTAATGGATGTGGACTTTTCACTGTTGAGTGCAGTAACAATCTATGCCCACTATTGAGTGTATTAAGAATTAATTTGTAAGGTATATTTCTCTCTCAGTGAAGGTCATTTGAAGGTAAGTTAATGGGTGTGTGGGCTTCCTGGCTAGAGGGGTCCTGCTTACTCTACGGTACAACATTTACCTGGTGTGTTTTTTGTTCTGTTGCAGCATTCTCACCAGGAAAGGGACCCGTATTTTTTATTTCTTTCACGTTTAGTTCTTCCTTTGTTTTGTTGGAAAGGGATCCCTCTAATCCTCACTTATCTATCCAAGAAATAACACTAATAAAAGAGGAAATATCACCTATAACTCTCAATTCTTAACGTTCTATTTAAAAGAAATTTAATCATTCAAAAAGTGATTGTTGGTTTAGAAATAACCATAATATTATAACTAAACATTCATTTTCTAATATTCCTAAATCATTAATTTTGTCAATCTAATATTTCTAAAATACTAATATTGTGAATCTAAACCAACAATCGCTTTTTGTTTGAGAGTTTTTTCTAAACCATAATACTATAATCGTCAATTCTAAACCACCAATGTTGTTAATCTCAAGGTTGAAAGCTATTTTACAACACATCATATATCAATTTGTAGAGATTCAAATAAAATTTTAGAAAGTAGACAACAAACAACCTACTTTATACCAGTTTCAATATATTGTTCTACCAAGTAGAGTAAATTCAATCTCTCAGCTCAACTGGAAGTTTGACAATATTTCAATATTGAAGATTTGAGAGTTATAAGTGCTTGGTTCTACTATGATATTAGTGATTCTACTATGACTATTATAAATATCAAGGATATGATTGGCAATGGCTTGTGTATTTTTTTACTACACAATCAAAAGTTCTTGCCTTCACTAGGATGAAATATTCCAAGGAAAAGTACTGTAGGTATGAATTTACTATTAAAATAACAGTTTTTTACGGTCATCTAGAGATGTGATAGTAATCACATCTTCAAATTATAAAGCATAGTACATAGTGTAGAATTCCATGGGCCTAACTCAACCCTACAAAACCGGCTTGTAAGGTGAGGAGTGCCCAGATTATATATAGCCTAAGACCTCCAAGCTCATAGGCAATGTGGGAATATTCTAACATATGTAACACACTATAGTCTGAAATTTATTGAATGAATGGTATCTTCTTTGAGATTTTAAAAAAAATCTAAAAGGAAATTATTTAATACTTTCATTAGCAAAAATATGAGATATTTATAGTTCTATTTTGGTTGTGATAGGCTACCTCCATAATTTTAATGTCTCAACAACAGATTCTCTTACTATTTTTTTATTTGGATAATTAACAGGGTTAGAGACCCCACCAAAAGAAAACCTGAAAGGACTAAGATCTCCAAAAATCAGGTCCTTAATGTGCAAGAGAGAGTAAATCAATATCGCAATACTCACCGAAAGACCAATAGAAGGCTTCAGTTTAAGAGCCATATGGCCATTGGTTTCTCTCCAAGTGTGCGAGAAGTGACAAATTTCAAACTTGGAAGAGAGATCGAATATGTCCAACTAAGGCCAAAAGCTTCCAAGGAATAGGACCATCCTTGTTGATGCATTGGATTGCAGCTAACGAGTCATCGTTAACAAGGATGTTGGGGATGTTGAGCTTCATAGCAGTTTGACATCACTCTTTAATGGCAAAAAGCTCAATTTTTTTTTTGAAAAATGTTTAATTTATTGATATAAAAACTTGGCAAGTGCCTCGAAATGCCTGATAATAACACTATCAAATACCTTAAGCATTGCTACCTGAAAAATTGGACTTCCTGGAGAAAGCCAGAGTACATACTTGAGCAATGTGTTTGGAGATGGTTGGCAATTTGAGCAAATCCTTTTATCATTTTGAGATGGTACAAGTCTAGTATTATCAAGGATATCAGAAAGAATGTTGTATTCCGAAATTTCGCTGTCGTCTAGTAAAAACGACATGCCATAGAACAGGGCCTTCCATGTTGATAATGTTAGAAAGGTTTGAGATTGGATTTATAGCTATTTTGTAGAGATTAGGAAACTTGACACAAAAAACTCCATTCGTTATAGTTCCAAGGATCCGCCCAAAGGTGAATGCATTCGCCATTACCAACGGTGAAGGAGATATTTGTTAGAAAATCATCTCTTATGGATAGAATTCTCTTCCACCACCAAGAAGAGGATCGAGATTTTTATCGCTAATTTGCCATCCCTTATTGGAGACCCGGTATCTGTTTGTGGTGATGTCTTTCCACTATGAACTACCATCTTCACCTAATCTCCACCACCACTTCATGAGGAGAGCTTTATTCATAGCTTCAATGGGTCTAATACCTAATCCTCCGACGGATTTAGGCTTGGTAATTTTATCTCAACTAACAAGCTGAACTTTTCTTTTATCACCCAAATCATTCCATAGAAAGTTTCTTCCTTACTTTTCAAATTCTTGGCAAATCTTGATCAAACATTTGTAAAGTTATAGATAGTAATTGAGAATAGCATTGAGCACAGATTGGATTAAAGTAAACCTCCCCCTTTCAATAACAATTTACTTTTCCACCCGCTAAGTCTGCTAACTTTAGAAATGACCGGATCCCAATCTGACATATTAAGTTTTCTCATCCCAATAGGAATACCAAGGTATTTGAAAGGAAGCTTAGCCACATACAGGTTGGCAGCACTGGCCCAGTTATTTAGGATATGCCATACAATGTGAATGTCATAAATATTAGATTTCTCATAGTTAACTTTTTGCCCAGAAGCCTCTTTGTATACTTTGAGAAAGTTACAAATGTGGTTGATTTGGAAGAAATTTCCTTCACACATGATGAGAGAATCATCTGCATATTGAAGAAGATTAATATTGAAAGTGTTCCTAGGATTGGATAAGCCAGTGACTAACCCTTCTCGTTCTGCCTTTTGAAACATGAGGGCAAGACCTTCACTGGCTATGTCAAAGAGGTAAGGTGATAGAGGGCATCATTGTCTTAGCCCTCTCGAAGCTTTGAAAAATTCACATGCTTTACCGTTGATTATAATGGAAAAGTGGGTGCTAGCAAGACAGCCATAAGCACATGATCTCCATTTCTCTCTAACCCCATCTTCTTCATCATCTAAAAAAGTTAGTCCCAACTGACCTGATCATAAGCTTTTTCCATGTCGACTTTGAGTAAAACTCATTTTCTTTTGGTGGTGTGCATAGAGTGGATGCTTTCTTGAGCAATCACGGCTAGGTCTAAATCTGATTTCCTTCAATAAACGCCCCTTGGGACTTGGAGAATACCGACCTGATAACTCTTTTTAGTTCATTGGCTAAGAGTTTGGTAATGAGCTTGCAGAGGCTAGTAACAAGAGATATAGGTCTAACTTTTTTCAGCTCGTTCGCTCCTCTTTCCTTAAGAATAAGGAAAAGGAAAGTTGCGTTGATGGATTTATGGATATAGGAGAGTTTAATGTCTCAATAAAAGATCATCTAATTATTATTTTTATTAAAGGTAGATAAACCAGTTTATTTTTTTAATTAGAACTTAAGTTTTGACTTTTTAATTTGTAGGGAACCGTCTCCTAGAAATTAGTAATCTCACTTAAAATATGTAAATGCATTTGCCGAAGGTTTTAGAAATGAATCCCACCATATATACCCTCCAAAACAGGTGGTTTCAATCTAATTATTAGTCTATTTGTTGAAACTACAAAGAAGCGGTAAGTAAGAAATTTTATATGTTTGAAGTATCGGTGTAGAGAGAAAGTGTGGAAATTGTGGAGGAGAAAGAGTAGCACATTGAATATATATGTGAAAATTAGAGAATATTTGTCTTTATCATTATGTACTCATGAAAGAAAAAAGGTAGGAAAATTTCCGAAGCAATGTATTCTCTCCAATTATACAGTGCAAGAAATCAATTTGTGTCATTGCTTTTAATTTAGTTCTTTCCAGATCAAGTCCTCACATTCCCTCCAATAATTAACCAGTTTCAACTTTAAAAATTTGGTACAGCCACCCAGACTCAATAGGTGGTGATCCACGACCCATGGGAGAGAGATCATCGAAATGTTATACTATATTTCATAGCTTATGAGAATATCTTTAAAAGTATAATGATAAACCAAATTATAATGATAAGTCCCTAATGTAGATAATTATAAAGCTAACTAATTATTTCAACTAAAATAGTCTTTGAATGGTAACTACTATGACTCTTGCTCATTGTTTGGAAAACTTTGAGTTTGAGTGTTGAGGTGAAAGGATTTGTATAAATGACTTTCTATAATTACAAATAGTAGTGACAGAGAAATAAAGTCATGAAACTGCAAATTCGGTCAATCTCTTTTACTTTCCTAGTAGGGAATTGAAGCTGGCTAAATTAGAGATTGCGTAAAAGAGCCGCTTACTTAGTTTCTTTTGGTAGGTCGAAATTGGGAGTCAATATATTAAGGTTTTGGTTTCTTGGCTTGCTAAAGAAATTCGGGTTGCTGCTCAAAATAACCAAGTAGTTCCATTGCGCACCGACTAAATTATTTATACAGGGACGCCATGTTTTGGGAATAAAGTCTGTGAATTGCCTAATTTAGATTGTTATCACCAATTCCAGTAATAGAGTTAACTAACATGTTCATAATATTGCAATCTTGAGGTTGCCGATTCAATCTCACCTTATCATGTATGAATTCAAGAGAAAGCACCATGAACTTTCTTTGTTGCTAGTATACCATAAGAAACAATTTACATGAAAGGATGATAATTCAATAAAATATTCTATGAGAACTATTTTCACATGGTAGATAGCTCAGCTCCATGTTGGTAAAGGAGAACATCTGAAAAAAATAAAAACTAAAACAAGGCATAAGAAGTTATTTCAAATTGGACTTATTTTACTTTTTATGTTGTTCGATAAATTAGATGAATTAAGAAGGTTCATTTTCGTTTGTTGCTTTAGATTTTCAATTTTTATTGCAGTATATATTTATACTTGTTATGGTAAATATGCAACGTAAGTAGACTAATAATAAAAATCATACTTGTGTGTTCGCTTCCGAGACAGAGGCAGAATTGGAATCTGCATGAGCTTTCTTGTACCTATCAATTGTTGTTTTAACACTGCACCACAAAATATAACAATAGTTATTAAAAATTAGATCTATGAGCATACAGTTTCATCAAATGAAATCCATATCATACGTCATTCATAGACATAAAAGAGAAAACTTGTTTGTCTTGTTATTCTTTACTCAATAATCACCATCCTATATAGAATATATAACTCATTATCGAGATTAAAAAAAACCAAAATCGAAAAAAGAAAAAAATGTTAAACATTATAATAAAAAGAATAAATAGACCCAATGATATTTTTTGCAAATTTTATTTGATTTCGTGGCATTAGGATTAAAATATTAAATTTTAATATAAAAATTAGTGTTGTCATCTCTTTATCACTATATTTGAACATTGTTCCCATTCAAACGGAGTCCATACTTTAGTGAGTTAATTATAAAATTGAAGTACTAATCTCATCTTACCTGATTTACTACATCCACTCACAGAAATACTTGGTTAATAAAACACACAAATAAGCGAATCAGCAATGTAAAGTTTAGCTCAAAATTTGAAACTCATACACTCAAATCGAGAGATTAGAACTAAAAAAAACTCGGTTGATATAAATTTCTAAATATTGTGAGGTTACTAAGAGATTAGGGCTAATAAAAAATTGGTGGAGAAATAGGACTCGCAAAACTAACTACAAATAAATAAGATAAGGCTGTGATAATGAAGATGAGAATTTCTAGAGTAGCGAAAGGAAAAAAGTCTACTACTACTGTAGTTCCCATATGGAATACTATGATTTCCCTAATCTACTGTGATCACATTAATTAACGATTTCTAAAATACCAGTTTATGACCCCGAAACGACAATCAAAGTACTATATTGAAGAAAAATATATGTAAAAGAGTAAAAATAAAAAATAAAACTCTAATAGGGCCAAATTAGTAACATTTCAAAAGTATATAGAAAATGCTACTCTAGAAATAATAACAAAATAAAAAATAAGGAACTACTAGTTAGTTACAAATTAACTAGGGATAATTAGAGAAACCTGCCTCAAAAATAAACTTTTTAGCTAAAAATATCCGACGTCAAACGATTTAGAAAAATCATGCTTTCACAGATTTTAGAACTTAAGAAAACTGTGAAAGCACGATATTTTTTTTTAAACAGTGCTTTCATGATTTTCTGAAGTTCGAAAATCCGTGAAAGCACCGTTTTTCTAAGATGTTTGAGGTCGGGTCTTTTTTTGCTAAAAAGTTTGTTTTTGAGGCATTGTTTTCTAAAGTGCCCAATTAACTAATAGGTCAAACTCAAAAAACCACATTTGGATATCATAACAAATAAATAAAAAGAAATTAAAATTATTACATCAATATCTCTATAAAATAAATGAACATATCAACAAAATAAAGTTTAATCGCCCTATACAGTATACACTCATGAAAACATTCTCAACTAGAATTAGTCATTATGCATTAATTGTATGATAGACTTTCTAATAGGGTTGTAGATTCTTATACCCCATTGAGCTACCATTCCGACCAAAACCAATTAGTGATGGAAGAGGTATAACTAAATGCTTTAAGGAGTTGAGAGAGCATTTCAAGTGTGCCCCCCTTGAGCTTAGGAGGATTCACTACAAAAATAAGACTATTAGTGACAGTTTTTTACAGCAAAAAATTGTTGCTATTAACAAAAAAGTTATTAAGATTATTAGTGGCAAGGGTATTAGCAGTAGTTTTTGGCTGCCGCTAATAGTCTTATTTTTTTGTAGTTATTGTTCAGGGACCAACAACTTCCCCCACTAGTACTACCTGAGCGGAACTTGAACCCTTGACCTGATTCTGATACTACTTGTAGGATCTTATACCCCATTGAGCTACCATTCCAACCAAAACCATGTAGTGATGGAAAAGGCATAGCTCAATGTTTTAAAGTGTTTAAATAGCTTTTTGAGCGCTCCCTCCCCCACCCTCACCCCCACCTAAGCGCACAAGGATTATACAGCAACCCAACAAGGGCTAAAAGGGTAATGAGCTCAAAAACAGTTCTTACCTGTATTGGGGAATCTTAGGAGAGCGTTTCGAGCGCGGTCCCCCATCGGATCCATGAGGGCTGCACAGGGATCCAACAAGGGCTAAAAGGGTAATTATTTGTAGAACACTTCTAAGCTGTATTATAGAATCTCGGGAGAGCATTTGGAGCCCCACCCCGACACCCGGCCGCCCGCGGCCCATGAGAGTTGGACGAAGACCCAAACAAGGGCTAAAAGGGAAATGAGCTCAAGAACACTTCTAAGCTATACCAGAGCATCTTACACCCTTCATGCCCTTATTGGAATGTTTAGACGTACTAATATTATAGCTACATCGACTTTTGTCGTCCTTTAAAACTTAAAATTCAACCTAGTGCATCTAATAACATTCAACCATAAAACTTAGCTTTTATTTTTTTTTGAAGTGTGGGGCAATATAATCAGGCGCCAAAACAAGTGTCACTCTTAGACAGTAATGAGACGAGGGCTTAGCATATCACTTCGCATGCTCATAAATGAGAGCAAAATCTTTCGTAAGCTGATGGTGATTGAGTTGCACCTATACATCATATTATCATATATTCGTATATACTCTCAAAAGATAAGATATGCGTACTTATTACTTGCACTACACTTTAAAAGAGAAAGGAAGTCATTACTTGCATTGAGAAATGTCGCTCTCGCACCGAAGTTAAAGAGAGGCTTGTTATTTTAGGGATATGTGATATGTAAAAATGTAATCTGGGCTGTCTGATTTAAAGTTAATGATATATAGATCCTCAGTGGATATGATTGGAGCAAAACATGATATTTATCATATAATCTATTGTTGTCAACAGTTGAATCAAATAATAGCCTTTGACTATATTTAATCAAATGCTGAATATTATATTTCGTGCTAATCTTTTGAACTAGATATTGTTAAATGACAAGCTCCAAATCAAACAGTTTAGATGATATTTTTATATAGCAGAGGTCGCCAAACTTGTAAGTCTTTATTTTAAACTTAGTGCAAGGACCAAATTTCCAAATGCAAGTAATGGCTGCCGAAGAGAAATTACTCTGACGATAGAGAAGCCTACCTACACCTATTTAAGCAACACTTTCTATCAAAATTCATTAAGGCAGAAGCTGGACTCATTTACTTCTGTCATATATGACCCCCTCAATCCTAGAGTTTTATGTGCATAACATTATAAATAGGGAAAACTTGAAAAATTCCTAAACTTTCACTCCCATATCACTAATCCACTTAAACGATTGATATTGTTAAATTAGCACTCAAAAAAATCATAATTTCATCAACTAGACCGCTGGCGTCAACTCTCGTCAATATGGGAACTAAAAACGTTAAGTTGGCATACAGTTAGCATAGGCTTGCCGACATGCCAAGATTGTAATAAGTGATTTCCGTTCGTACATTAACAAGAGTTGAGGGCAAGAGTCTAGTGCACAGGCTGATTACTCAACTTCCCGTTCACTGTCAAGTGTGCATGGGCAGAACTCATGCTGAAATGATCAAACCTGTAATTTCATTGGTGTTTATGCTCATAAATAGCTGTGCACTTCTCAGGGTTTGACCATTTTAGTCTAATAGGATTGACCCGTTCACATTTGATGGTGAACAGGTTAGTTACCTAATACCGAAACTCACTTATACAACTGCCAAAGTAGAATAGGATCACAGGGCAATTTCCGAAGTCAATTTTCCCTCCAGAGACTCACTCTTACCTTAGTTTCATCGAGCTACTGATTGGTCCTCTCTGCCACGTGGGCACCAGATCCCACAATATGATTGGCTCCACTGACCTCACTCGCAGATGTGGACACGTAGGTAGTCAGACCATTAACCAATGTGTTATATTATGGAGCACACTCTATTATCCGCAAAGATTATATAGAAAACCACGTAATTGCCATTCGGACTTTACTTTTGCACACTCTCCAAAACCCATGCATGTAACCAAAAGTACAAATTCCTATTGGTTTGCAGTCCTCGTACGTTCTGACACTCTCTTTGTCGCTTTCTCTCTTAAAAAAAAAAGAAAAAAGATTTTCGTCCTGTATAAGTTTCTTCAGTATTCATTCTCCATCACCCTTTTATTTTCTTTTCTTTTTAGGGTTTAATAAAACGTTTAATCTTAAGATAGAAATAATCGCCAAATTTAGTTATTTAAAAAAATTTCTTTTTGAAGACGACGTAAACAACCTGCTCCATTTGACACCAAAAAAGTGTTTTGGCACACAAAACACGTTTTGTTGACGGCCCAGATGGACTTGAAGGACAACCTTGCTCGATCGTGGCGCCAAAATGATAACACAGTTGCAGTTTAAGTGTGTTAATGTTGAGTAATTAGCATAAAAACCCTAAGAAGTTAACCGGAGAGCCTTTTAAATATAGAAGTTAACCGGAGAGCCTTTTAAATATATTTGAATCATAATATTGACTTGATCAGCGTACCAATAAAGAAAAAAAATAAGGGGAAAAAACCCAGCAGAGGAAATCATGTCACAGCTCTGGTGTCAGTAATTGAGAACTGAAAAATCGTGTGTGACGTGACCCAAGATTCGTAAACTTAGAGATATTTACATAAAAACATAGAAAGATAGATAGACAAATGGAAAGATAGATACACATACTAACCCTATTCAGTTCAAACCTAACCAAACCCATTAAAGGATATCGTTTCACAAGTTAAGAGTTCACATATGAAAAGAAAAATGAACAATAGTTAAAATTTTACCATCCGTTGGGGAAGAGAGAGAGAGAGAGAGAGAGAGAGGGAGAGAGAGAGAGGGAGAGAGAGTACAGTAAAACCCTAATCAGTCTAAATTTTGAAACCCTTGGTGATGGGTGATGGGTGATGTTTTATGTTGTTCTTTGGAAGATCTGACGACGTTATTAAGGAAGCGTCCAGCGATGGAATTGATCGAACACCTTTCGTTAGTTAATGGCTAATCAGAGTGTGACAACTCTGTAGCAGGCTTTCTGGTGCTGATAAGTGACGTGTGGAGAGAGAGAGAGAGGGAGAGAGAGAGAGAGAGAGAGAGAGATTAGGAATAAAGGAGGAAAAGAGAGAAAATAGAAATGTCAAAAACGAGAGGGGAGAGATCAAAGGAGGCTTGTTATTCTTCACACCTGTGGTTGTATGCTTCTTAAGGCAGCTTACTGTTTACCTACTACCAATATTACCCCAGATCTATGTATTGACCCAACAAAGAAAATAAAAGGAAACATAAAAAGAAATAATGAAAAGTAGATAAAACATGGGAATTTTTGTTAAATTCAATCAATATATGCTAAAATAATTAATGGGTTTTGGTTTTATATCTGAATGATCTGCAAGATGAGTTGAATCTGTACCAAAAAATAGCAAGATGTTGTGCTAATTTGAATAATCATCCTCAGAAAAGTTGAGAAAACTTCGTAAATATCTTGAATTCAGCATTATCCATTGGATGTAGACTGTAGAGAACCCCCTTTAGGGCTACTTACTGAACAGAAGAGGAGGGATATGGTTGAATTGATATTTTTTAAAACAAAAAAATTCCTAATGAATAGTATAAATAAATCAACCAAGATGGATGTAGAGAGGGCTAAAGATTAAAGCATTGAAGCTGAAAATCTCGAAAAGATGAACGAAAAAAGAAAAAAAAAAATGAAAGAAAGAGAAGGAAAATAATGTTAAAAACCTGTTGTTGGAATATTCGAAAAGGCGTCCACGGCTGGAGAAGACGACGAGAGCGACCTCGGCATCGCAGAGAATGGATAATTCATAGGCCTTCTTGAGGAGGCCGTTGCGGCGCTTACAGAAGGTTACTTGTCGGTTCGTCGTGTTCTCGATCCGCTTGATCTCGATCTTTCCCCTTCCCATTTCTCTTGTTCTATGAATAGTTAGTCCCACAGGCCCCGGAAGGACGAGCAAAAGGAAAAGGGTATTACCAGAAGCAACTAATATGGTCTAACCTGGGATATTATATAACTAAAAAAGATTGATCTGAAAGAGGAGAGGTACACAGGATTTTGTATTCCCTTTCTGGCTTTAAGAAGGTAAGGTGAAGAAATTAGAGGGATGGGGAAACAAATTCTCTTGATATAGCCCTCCTTAATGGCATGGCTCTGCAATGCAGAGCAAGGCAGATAATTGTAGGGATTTACTACAAAAGATGGGTATTTATAGGCATAAAATTACCCTCAACACATAGACTACTTCTTTCTTCTCTCTATCTGGATTGCATATAGAAAAACCTAAGACCTTTTTATTAACTCAGACTCCATTACCATCCATTTCATCTATGGTGGTTTTGGGTGAGAGAGAAAGAAGAGAAAGGGACTTTTGGAAAGTGATTATTAATTCAGTGAATGAGACGTTTGGGCTAAGTTGCACTCCAGCTTATTCCAATTTGAAAGAAAGGGAAAGCAAATGGGGACTCTCTTGTTTTTAATTTTTGGAATATTGTTTAGCTTTTACCTAAGATTTGGCTTGTGATCTTGTTGCAAGTCGATATTCATAAGGACTTAGGAGTGTGACACCTCCCTCAATTCCCTATCTCATCTCTCTTTATTTCTTTCTTTTTGTTTTTCAAAAAAATCTCCTTTGCTTTATATCACATACTATGTATGTATCCCATGTTCTTATATGGGTATGGGACATAGTGAAGGTGACTCCCATATGACTAGCTATCTTCCAAAACCATTCCCTTATTACTTTGGCTCATTTAAGGTAATAAAGGAAGATTCTACTGGGTAATCTATGTTGCTAATTTGTTAACCCTTTTTACGTGGGGTCTAGACGAGTCCTAAGAGCCGGTGACGCCACATAGGTTCATCTATTGTCCACCCGGGCGTGCTTCCACGCTTGGTTTGTGTCAATTTAATATGAGTAGTAGATTGCCACATCACCATTTAATGTAATAAGATAACACTGATTATTTTAATCCTGATTATTTTCGTTGGCGTTGAGTCATTGGCTCTTGAGGAGTATATGACTACGCTTGTTAGGACGTTTGATGATATTTGAAGTAGGTACGTAAATTTTTGAGGACAAAAATTCTTTAAGATGAGAAAAATGTAACAACCCAAAAATTTTGGAAATGTTGAATCGCTGACCTTTGACGAGGATGCGACCTTTTGACTGATTTGAATAGAGTCAAACAGTTACAGTACCTACCTTTTGGGTTTTCTAGAGCGAGGGAGAGAGGAAGAGAAAAAGAGCTTTAAGAGATAGCCTGTAGACGTCTGAAACTCGGAATGTAAGCTTTTCATTGGTTGTGTGCTGCGAGAAGTCGTTGAATTTTGACGCAACTGAGATCCATGAAGGAACGAAGGTTTTATCCCTTCAAACCCTCTTTTGACTTAGATATTTTGAAGTCTCAAAGTCGGTGGATCTTGCAAGGGTTTTGTCGTGCATAATAGGAGGAGTTTAAGCTTTGATTATGCCGAAATGATCGCGAGAAGGTGGGTTTCAAACCCATTTGGTCGTGTGTGGCGCAAGCACCGGTGATTTCCATCTCCGTACATCGTATGCGTTGCTCTCGCGAGATTAGAAGGTAAGATTCGATTTAGATTGGTTAGGATTAGTTTTTGTTGTCGTTTATGAGTAATTAGAATGTTTGAAGATGAATTTTTTTGTTGATTTGGATTAAGGAAGAATAAGCCCGAAGGGCTGCAGAATTTGTCGAAATCGAACGATCGATTTTGGAAATTGATCGATCGATTTTAACAAGACTGATAAACAAATTTTATTTATGAAGAAATCGAATGTTTGAATTTAAAATCAAATGATCAATATTGAGAATCGATCGATCCATTTTGACACTGTTGATAAGCAAAATTTCTAAAGAAATCGAACGTTCGAATTGGGAATCAAATGTTTGAATTTGAAAGTCGAACGATTGAATTGGGAAATCGATCGATCGATTTCCCCTGTTTCAGTCTGTTTTTAGTTTTTCTTTGAAAATATTTTGAGAAGCTTCGAGTTATCTGTTTTTGACACTATTGGCACGTAGTACGATGTGAATGTGATCTAGGTTGAGCATGGGAGGCCGTATGTGAGGACCATTGGATCGCTTTGAACGACTCCTAAATTAAGGTAGGAGAAATTCAATGTAAAATTACATTTTATGAATTTGATTCAGAGTTTCTTTGATGTATGCTTTGATTTGATGGTTTCGATTTGATGCTTGACCTGATGCTTTATTTCCGTTCAGATATATTCTGTTTCTGTCTTATTTTCGCATATGATTTGATTGTTCTGTGTTTTCTCTTTTCATCCGATTCGTTCCATTCAGTTATACTTTGATCTGATCCATTCTAATAATCTAATTCATTCTGGTTTTGCTTATGATTTGATATGCTCTATTTCAGTATATGCCATGATTAGTTGAACTTGAATACAAACTTTGAATTCAAAATTTGACTGCATTTGAATCTTTGAAGACTTTGACCAGGAGTTTTGGAATTTGATTAGAAATTGAAAGGTGAATCATTAGTCATAGTGAAATTTTAGAGTATGGATGATTGAACTCTGAAATTCAGAAACAAGATATTGGACTTTGAACTTTAGAAACAAAATAGACTTAGTTTTGAATCATTAAGTTAAGTATGAACCTTGAACTCCGTACCTTAAAGTGGATGTGAATACTGAGAACACAGAGAATGTATTCTAAATGATAAGACATGGTGGGTGGACATTGAGCGAACATTATATATGTGGACCGGTACGGCGATTATCCGTACACATCGTACAGTGTATAGCATACATATGTGGACTGGTACAACGGTTATCCGTACGCATTGCATAGCATGCATAAGTGGACCAGTACGATGGTTATCCGTACGCATTCATAGCATACTTAAAGTGAATACTGTGAGTGATTGATGTCAACATAGTGAACATGTGAACACTGTGAGTGAGTGATGTGATCATAGTGAATATAGTGAACACAATGAGTGAATGTAGTGAACAATGGACATTGAATCATTAAACAGAAAATGATGGAATCTGAACCCTGAACATCAAATCATTGAATAGTATATAGTGAATAAAATGCTTTGAATCATTAAGTTAAGTATAAACCTTGAACTCCGTACCTGAAAGTGGATGTGAATACTGAGAACACTGAGAACATATTCTGAATGATAAGACATGGTGGGTGGACATTCAGTGAACATTACATATGTGGACCGGTACGTCAGTCATCCGTACACATCGTACAATTTATAGCATACATATGTGGACCGGTACGGCGGTTATCTGTATGCATTGCATAGCATACATAAGTGGACTGATACGACGGTTATCCGTACGCATTCATAGCATACATAAGTGAATACTGTGAGTGAGTGATGTGAACATAGTGAACATGTGAACACTGTGAGTGAGTGATGTGATCATAGTGAATATAGTGAACACAGTGAGTGAATGTAGTGAGAGAATGTAGTGAACAATGGACATTGAATCATTAAACAAAAAATTATGGAATCTGAACCCTGAACATCAAATTATTGAATAATGTATAGTGAATAAGAAAATGCGAGATTTTGTTTCAATTCGATATCTGCTCTATTATCGCTTTGAATTCTCTCATTGATTCTATGCATTGACATGATAAGATGAAATTATTATTGATATTTCTTCTGCTGAGCTTAAACAGTTAGCTCACCCCGACTACACGTCACAGGGCTTGGTATATTATAGTTTCAATTTTTGTACGTATTTGTTGACCATTGTTTAGGTGATGGTTAGTCATCATCGGTGGTTTAGTTTGTTTCCTTGGATTGTGTGTTCTCGATATAGAAATGGAGGTTTGATTTAAGTTCTGCCATGTGTATGTCTGTTTTGAATTCCGCTGATATGTGTATATACCAAGTAAATTCTGTATCAGATTATGTTCTGTGATATGGCGGTCGGGGTTTTCCCATTAATTATTAAAGTGATATATATATATATATATATAGATATCTCAAAAAATTAGGTTGGGAAAATCAGTGCTGTCACAGTTGGTATCAGAGTTATGTTGTTAGGTCCTGAAGAACACCATATGACCGGTTCATTTGTGACACCATGTATCACAGTTGATGTCAAAGCTATAGTAGTAGATTCTATCAGGACACAGGAGACCCAACTATGACTCTATCACAGTTGGTATCAAAGCTTAGGCATTAGGTCTTCTGGGGAATCAAATATATGGCATTAGATTATGTCTGAACATAGGAGAGTCAGTTTATGTTAGGTTATGACTGTAGGTCATCACGATCACTTCTGATTAAACCTTCTTGTTGAACATGACAAATCAGTAAGGCCCCACATGTCAGAGGAGGTAGAGGCAGACCGAGGACGGTCCACATGATAGAGGTATAATTGCTCTAATCTCATAATCCTACTAGAAGTCTAATCGACCTAGTCTCTTAATTCTACCGAGAGTCTAAAAAAAAAGGTATCCTAATTCTACTACGAGTCTAATTAAAAAAAAGGGGTGGTGGCCGGTTATGCTAAGGAGGATCGGCCTCGTTCCCGGGAACCCTTCGTAAGCTCCCTTTGGCAAATTAGGTGGCTAAGAATTATTTGTAAATATTGAAGATTTAAAAAAACTAAATTTAAACTTAGAATTTAGAGTTAGGAATCTGTGACGACCCGACTTTTCCAATCCCTAAGGTATAGGAAAGGCCGGTTCATCAATTATTGATTTCTCAATAAGCCGTAACAAACAGAAGCCGACAACATAGTACAAAGATATAAAGACAGAGGCAAAGCATATATTAATCCAAAAACAAAAGATTTTAACAACAAAAAATGTTACTATGAGGAACCAAGAAGAACCACCGGTGATGGCCAATCCAACACTTAAAATAGTGGTTCACAATAATGGTTCCTCGAGTGATATCAAAAGAACCAAAATAATGGCCTAGGGCCCAATATTCAAAGTAATATTCTGACAAAAGTACCAAAAATAAGGGATCTAGGATCAAGGAAAAAACTCCTCAGCTGGTGTGTCAAATTCCTCCTCGGGAATGTAATCGGAGTCCTCCAGATCCTCTGACCCAAGGTCAGTCTCAGCACTTGTGATGTATAGTCGAGGGTGAGCTAACAACAAAGCCCAATGGAGGAAACATATCTGTTTGCATTACATTATAAGTAAAGGTTTTCAAAAGACAGAAATCGGATCAATTATGATTTTCAAATGATGCTTTGCAAACTAAAATTTCAGTTCTAATCTTGAGTCAAAACTGATAACATGAGTCCAATGTATTCGAAATCTGCTGAATTAGCATGCTTCTTGTCTTAAATTTATAACTTAATTTTATCTTCCAAATTTCCTATAGCGTGAGAGTGGACTACATGACCGATGGGAAACCCTACTGACCATCGTCGTTCATGAACCCATTTCTAAAGTGCAACAAGCCCCTACACTATAAGGGAAACTTGCGCCAAAGTAATACCGTCAACACGGTTGGTAGAATCTAGGGCATCATTCTTATGAACCCCAAATCGAATGCAAATGCTAACATATATCAAGGCTTATTATTCATAAAATAATACTGATTTTTCGAAGTTCTTATTCAAAGTTCTGATTAAAAAGTTAACTGAGGTTCTGAGGTTCAAATTACAAAGTTCTTAATCATAACAAAGTTTCCAAATTTTCGGATGAGTGTCATATATTCAGAGTTTTATTTATGCAGTGTGTAACAGAATTCCAAATTTTATGCTTCTTAAATGAAACAATCAAAATAGTTTATACTTATAATCCAATGCAAATTAAATATAGGGTTCCCCTACCTCAACAAAGAAGATTCAAAAGCAAGCATAAGCAGTCCTCACCAAGGACTTCCAATACTCAAAACTTACATATATTAACACTCTCAGTGTTAATATAGAACCAAAAATCAAACCAAAAGCTTGCCAAGAAAAAAAATCCGATAAAAATTCCAAAGGCCAGAAACAGGACAGAATTCGATGGTCGAATTCAATTTCGACCCTCGAATTTCAAAAAAAATCTCATCAGTCATAAAAATCAGAAAATCGACCCTCGATTTTCAATTCGATGGTCGATTTCCAAATTCGACCCTCGAATTGGAAATCGACCATCGATTTTCAAAAATTGCATCAGGCACAGAAAAAATAGATTTCGATTGTCGAATTTCAAATCGATGGTCGAATTCTAAATTCGACCCTTGATTTGAAAATCGACCCTAGAATTTGGCTAGTTCTGTGGCTGTCAAAATTTCATGCCTGGATTCTTTCTCTTCTATTCAACCATAGCCATCTAATTTAAAATGAATACACCATATTCTAATCTAAGCAAAACATAAATTAAAATGACACAAGGAGGTTTCAAAGACCTACCTCTTGTAGTTTAAATCGTTGCTTCCGTTGCACCAATTCACGCACCGAAACTCATCTCCAAAGGTTAACGATTTAGATCTTCAAATCAGTTCATCATTCTAATGAGGTGGCCACTCAAACCTCTCCTTAGTGCACAGGACAAATCCCCTTTTTCTCAATATCCACTCCCCTATCCTTTTCTTCCAATAACCCAAACAGATCTGAATTTCAGTACGGAGCTTATCAACGGTGGGGATGGGGAGAGTAATTCTCAAGCTTTCTAGATCTAGGATTAAAATGAGGCAAGGCCTTAGAGGCTTGTAAAATTTCCAACGAGAGAGAGAGAAGTTAAACTTCTCTTTCAATCTCTCTTATAACTTAAAACCAAACAAACTAATATCTAGATTTTATCTTTTTACAACTTATCCACTTAATTTGCAAAATATCCCATGTAGAACACATACACCAATCCAATTGTGTAAGTCATCGCTTACATGACTTATACACATCTTCCGACAAATTCCTTTTGCCAGTAGTCTTATCAAACACATAGCTAACCAAAAATCTAACAAAAACTCGTAATAATTTCCGGACACGCTTACCGAGGTAAATGAAAAATAGGCCAAATATCAGGAATATTACATTCACCCCTCCTTAGGAATTTTCGTTCGCGAAAATTGAATGCAACACACACCAGACAAGAAAGAGAAAAAAAAAACAGGGGCCATCGTGTTCGGATCCCGCAAGACACGCAAGTCAAGGGAAGGGAACCGTAGTAACGTGGATGTACTGCATGTGGCACCAGAAGGGCCATAGTGGATTGCATCCGTACATAGATGCCCACACCCCAAGCGTCACGTGCCGAGAGACCGATGCACAGTGACTCATGAAAGCAACAATGATAATCGTCCCCACCATCAGTGTCGTGACCTGAAACATCCTCTCCGGCCTCAGTAGGCATACTGGTACTGGCGCCCGACGTCGAAGGACGATACACGGAGGCACGGATGTCAGCCAGATACGTAGTATAATCGTCAGGGAACGCATGCTGCATCAGGTAAGAAAGAGCCCCGCCATGCACGTCCAACTCCTGACGCATAGAGCTGGTATGCTGTGTGAGCTCCTGGATCTGGTGGCTCATTGTAGTCATCTGGTGCGTAAACTCAATGAGTGTAAGGATGTCGCTCTGTGGGGGCTGAGTAGGTGCAGGAGCAGCTGTGTCAGGGGCAACATGGATAGGGTCCTCATCGTCATCACCGGCATCCACATCAGGAACTACTGCTTCCTTAGGAGTCTTCACAAGTCGACCATAGGTCTGACCCCAATTGACAAGTTTATACATTTTTCGACCGGAAGTAGATTTTGGTTCGGTAGGGGGAATATCATACGCGGGGCCCGCTCGGTAGTTCTCAATCATCATAGAAATCAAATGGGCATAGTGAATGCCCTTTTTCGGCTTCTTCACTTGTTTACCCATTTTCTCACGGGCTTTTATAATTCCCTTTAAAAGGACCTCAGGAGCACTAAACCATCGCTCCTTGTAAGCGGCAAATAAATTCTGTTGTAGGGGGCCGGTACGCTAGGACTTGTGACCAAATGGGTAGAGGGTAGTCTCAAAAATTTTGTCCAACAGCCACATAGAATCGGGCATGTGTGTGCAGACAATGGATTTCCCCGACCCATGACGACCCTGCATCATTTGGGTAATTACATCTTGAAAGAGTACTGGTTTGGGAAAAGGAGGACCCAATCCCATTGTTGTAGAGTGTTTTAGCGAGCAACGTAGTGCCACAGCCATGTCATCGAGATCAAATGTGTAATCTCTCCCATCAATTGAAGTGTAAATTTTTTGCCCATCCTCGCGGCGCATATGCTGGTAAACGAGGGGCACGAGACGGGGAAAAAATGGTCACTAAATGCCGTGCAAAGTGAAGTCATTTGGGCCTTTTCAAGGTATTCTCCCGCCCACTGAGTGGTTGTTTGCTGATCAAACAACTCAGGGTAAAAAATATACTTAGTGGTGAAGCCCTTGATGCTCCAAAATTCATTGGGCTGTTCAAAAATCGGAGGGGACACATGTGGTGGTATGGGCTTTGTGGGTTGTGGAGCCGACTGTGTTGGCTGTTCGGCCTGTGGGGCTGAATGTTGAGCTCGGCTAGAGGAACCAGCTTTCGAAGCCGGCCTCTTTGAGGTAGGGTTTCGAATAGGGGTGTGCTTCTTAGGCCCCATGGAAAAATAATAAAAACTCCCACAGATTGCAAGAAAAACAAAGCTTCACAAGAGAAATGTAACAAGGGTTACCTTGTGAAGAGCCCCAAATCTGGTTGCAAAGATGAAATCCAAGGTCCGTTGTGCAATCCGAGTGAAACCCCCTTCAATTTCGGCCAAAATAGTGCAAGAAACTCCAAAATCGCCAAAAAACCCCAAAAACCCTAAGCTCAAACCCCTTGAAAAGCAAACACGAATTGTCAAATAAATAGAACCCCCACCACTTAATCGAGAAATTCGACCCTCGATTTCAAATTCATGGGTCGAATTTCAAATTGACCCTCGATTTTGAAATCGACACTCAATTTTCTCAAAAAGTTTCTCAGGCCTATTTTTGGCTTAAAATACCTGGTAACTGTGCATGCAATTTGGACCCTCGATTTTCATTTTCGACACTCGAATTTTAAAACACCTGTGGCCTTCAAATTTTTTCAAAATTGTTAAAATTTAACCATTCCTTTGGGTTCAAATGGACCATCTTTGAGGCCATTTCATTCCCATCATGAACTCGGACCATGACATCAGTATCAAGGCTAAATTTTGCATTGAAATTGAAGGAGGTAGCTTACTATAGGCCCAAATTTAGGTCACATGACCATTAGGGAGTAACATACCAGAATTTGGTTTAAGGCCCAAAATTATCCAATTTCCATAATGTAGGGACTTTTAAACAGGCACAATCATGAAAAGACATTGATCCGCCAAAAATTTTATATATTCCTATAATAAGAAGTACATCACAAAAAGCTCAAATACAAGACAGCCCATATGCATGTCCTCAACAAAGTCAATCAAAAAGGTGCGAAAATTGTTCTCGAAGCTCAGCTTCATGCTCCCAGGTGGCTTCCTCTGGTGTATGATTCCGCCATTGCACGAGAACCAAAGGAATCCTCTTAGTGCATAGGATCTGCTCCTTGCGATCCAAAATATGAACCGGGTCCTCAATCACCTTCAAACCATCCTGAAGCTCGATGGGTTGGTAATCAAGCACGTGAGTCGGGCCACGGATGTATCGAAGCAACATCGACACATGAAAGACGTTGTGCATGCTTGACAATTGCGGCGATAGCGCCACACGATATGCAACCTGTCCGACTCGACCTAATATCTTAAAAGGCCCAACGTACCGAGGACTCAGTTTCCCTCATTTTTCGAATCGCATAACGCCCTTCGTAGGCAAAATCAGAATAAAGACATTCTCGCCGACTTGAAAAATCAATTATTAGTGCCAATTTTCACATGGAATATGTACCAAGTGAAGAAATACATATGTACATAGCAAAAGTTACCTTAAAATCCACGTGTCTCCTTTTGAGATCGGCGTAGCTCTTCTGAAGACTCTGAGCTACTCGTAGTCGCTCGAGTATCAACCGAACTGTCTCGATCGTCCGCTCAACTATCTCAGGGCCCATAATGAGCTTCTCACCAACTTCTTCCCAGTACAACGGCGATCTGCACCGTCGTCCATATAAAGCCTCGAACGGAGCCATACCGATGCTAGCCTGAAAGCTATTGTTGTAGGCGAACTCGATCAGAGGCAAGTGTTGGTCCCATGACCCGTGAAAATCCAACATGCAAGCTCTCAGCATGTCCTCAATGATCTGATTCACTCGCTCAGTCTGGCCGTCCGTCTGTGGGTGAAACGCCAAACTAAAGTCAAGACGAGAATCCATTCCCTCCTGAAATCACTGCCAAAAGTGTGAAGTAAACAACGGGTCTCTGTTTGACACAATACTAGCCGGTATCCCATGCAGTCTAATAATCTCCTTCAGGTATAACTCTGCAAGTCTACTGGCCGTATACGTGGTATTGTAAGGCAAGAAATGAGTAGACTTGGTTAGCCGATCCACAATGACCCAAATGGCATTGTTCTTCCTCAGTGTTTTCGGCAACCCGAGAATGAAATCCATTGAAATGGCTTCCCATTTCCACTCAGGCACAGGTAAAGGCTGCAATAGGCCTACAGGATTCTGATGATCAACCTTAACCCGTTGAAAAACCAAGCACCGCGATACGTACTCAGCGACGTCACGTTTCAAACCTCACCACCAGAAACTCTTCAACAAGTCCTGATACATCTTGGTGCTACCAGGATGTATGGCATACATGGATTTGTGAGCCTCTTTCAGAATAGTGTCCCGAAGCTCGATACTCGATGGTACGCATACACGGTCGTGAAACAACAAGGTCCCATCTGCTCGTATGGAGAAATCCTTCTTACTGCCATTCTCCACATCTCGTCTGATTGGCATCAGCACATCATCGGTCATCTGAAGCTTCCTAATATTCTCGAAGAGCGTAGGGCGTAGTACAAGTGTAGCCATCAATGCTCCCGAGCCTTTTACATCGAACCGTGAGCTGCCCAAATCCATATCCTCCAAAAGCTTCCATCTCTGAATCCGGCTAACAAGATGCGATAACTGTGCTTAAGACCTCCTACTAAGAGCATCAGCAACGACGTTCACCTTTCTCGGATGATACTGAATCAAGCAATTGTAGTCCTTCAAGAACTCCATCCATCGTCGCTGCCTCATATTCAAGTCCTTTTGAGTAAATAGGTACTTGAGACTCTTGCGATCGGTGAATATATCAAAAATCTCACCGTAGAGGTAATGTCTCTAGATCTTTAAGGCAAATATAACGGTTGCTAACTCTAAGTCATGCATCGGATAGTTTCTTTCATGGTCCTTCAACTACCTAGAACCATACGCAATGACCCGCTCGTGTTGATTAAGCACACAGCCTAATCCGCCATAAGAAGCATCACTATATACGGTGAAACCTCCACTGCCAGAAGGTATAGCAAGTACTGGTGCCGTAGTCAAGCGATGTTTTAGCTCCTGAAACCTCTGCTCGCATTGCTCTATCCAATCAAACTTAGTATTCTTTCTCGTGAGCTGTGTAAGTGGACCCGATATCTTCGAGAAACCCTCGATAAATCTCTGATAGTACCCTGCCAAACCAAGAAAACTTCGGACCTCTGTAACTGTCGTAGGTTGTTCCCATGTCACCACAGAATCTATCTTCGTAGGATCCACTGAGATACCCGCTTCAGATACTACGTGGCCCAAGAAACTGACCTGCTCAAGCCAAAACTCACACTTACTGAGTTTGGCATACAATTGATGGTCCCTGAGTGTTTGAAGAGCCATCTTCAGATGCTCCTCTCTGGTTTTCGAATAGATGAGGATGTCATCTATGAAAACGACCACAGATTTATCAAGATGTGGTTTGAACACTCTGTTCATCAGGTCCATGAAAGATGCAAGCGCATTCGTCAATCCAAACAGCATCACTAAAAACTCATAGTGGCCATAACACGTCTGAAATACAGTTTTGGATATATCTTGCATCTTGATCTTGAGCTGGTGATAGTGTAACGACCTGAAATCTAGAACACGAACCTGACTATTTCGATCTACGTGCCCAGCATGGAAATCGTGGCTGACTTAAAACTTTAGAATTAATATTAGTTACGACAAAGTTGCACTGTGATTAGATGAGTTCACACGTGCGTTTTTGTTTAAGTCCGAGTTGTGTAAAGGGCCAATGTGACACGATGCGCCGTAGCAACCGTGTTCGTGTTCCACACAGGAACATAAACTAGGGGCAAACAAAAATATCTGTTTAGTAACTTATAGGAGAAGGAAGGGAGACTTAGAGAGAGATCCTCTCCTTCTTCTTCTTCTTCCCCTTGCCCTAGTTGCTCCAGTAGGTAAAGAACCTGTAGCTAGGTGGGTTTTCAAGAGGGTTCTTGGAGAAAAACAGGGTTAGCAAGATTGAGATGATGAGTTTCCTAAGCTTGGGTAGGTAGAGTTCAATGAGATGAGCTTAGGTATGGTCTAAGTATGTGTGAAGTCTATGCATGCGGAACCGGAGCTAAACGATTGCTCGTCGGACTCAGATCGGTGATGAATTCTGAGAGCTAGATCCGAAACCCTCATCCGGATTGATTTGCCGAAACCCCGAGAGGGCCCAAAAAAAGGTGAGTCTGTATGTTTAAATAGGGGCAAATGAGAAGCCCAAGTATGTGCATTGATGTTGTGTTAATGGTTATTGAGAACCATTAATGAAAAAAATAGGAAAATAGGGTTGGAGATGAACTCCATTAATGACAGAGTTCCTGTCATTATTGATCGATCAATAAGGGTATTGATCGATCAATGATAAGTGGTGATCGATCAATGAAGATCATTGATCGATCAATCTGTATAAAATAGAAAGGGGAACAGAAACCCCTAAATTCTGGAAGTTCAATGCCCGAAGGGCATTGATCGATCAATTTGGGCATTGATCGATCAATCCTGGGTATTGATCGATCAACAAGAGAGTGATCGATCAATGACAGTTGGTGATCGATCAACAAAGGTATTGATCGATCACTGTAGGGTGTTGATTGATCAATGAAGGCATTGATCAATCAATCTGTATAGACAGTTAATGTGAACAGAAGGTGGGAATTTTTGAAAATGGGTTAGTGATCGATCAATGAGGGCATTGATCGATCAACAGGAGGCATTGATCGATCAAACAAAGTGGTGATCGATCAATTTAAGCTATGTTAAAAGTGAATAGAAGAGAGGTTATTGATCGATCAATGAGTGTATTGATCAATCAATGATGATAGGTGATCGATCAATAAGGTGTATTGATCGATCAATTGGTTTGTTACAGAAAGAGAGCTAAGGGGGCATTGATCGATCAATGGGGTTATTGATCGATCAACAAGAGGTATTGATTGATCAATAAGAATGGTGATCGATCAATCACCCCTGTTTTGTTCTGTTTTGGTTTTATGGGTTAAACACCACCGGACATTGTGCCGGTTAACTTTCTAACATCCCTAACACTTAAAGTACTATGTTTATGGTCTAGGATCAAACCCTGACACATTGAAAAGGCTTTGGATTTGCTTAGAAGATAAATTGACCTGAGGTAGGAGAAAACCAACTTAAACTGCTTTTGAGTATGATTCCATGTTTATTTCATATCTATGCCCTGATTTCTGTTTTTACCAAGCATGTATGCATATCATGATTCCTGCTATTTTGATTTCTGTTCCTGATTCATATTCTGAAACCTGCTTCTGATTTCTGCTATCTGATCTATGAGGTATATATGTATGTGATTTGATGATTTAAACCAGATGATCCCCACCGACCCGACGGTATATCCGATGTCTGGCACACTTGTGCACCTGCTTTCAATCCTCGGCACAATTGCACTCCATAGATGAGGCATTGTTGCACTTTCAAAATTGTTCATGTGAACGACGATTGGTTGGGGTTTCGTATCGAACATTCCTGTTTACTCCATGCTATATAGTCCCGGGAGTTTCTTAAGTTAAATACACACAATTTAAGTTCTCTGATAATATACTTGCATAACATCTGATTTCTTGCATAAAACCTCAGCTCCTAGTTGATTCGTTATGATTATATGTTCCTGATTTGATTTCTATTATGAGATAGCATGATCTGCATATTCAATTCGTTTAGTTAGAATTCTTCTATTGAGCTATGATGTAGCTCACCCTGCTTTCTAAATCAATTTTAGGTTACGAGGTGAGCTCCAAGACAGAGTGACCAGACCGATCGACCAGGTAGGCCGAGGACTAGGAGACAGACATTCAGGTGGACGAGTTCTATCCGTAGCCTGGGTACTTGAGTCCGATGTGCTGTATTTTGATATTTTGGATTATTGTGGGCCTGGTGGCCACTTTTGAATATACTTTTAGTAGAATTACTTATTTTATTATTTATACTTTCTATTCGGAACCACTATCGGGAACCATTGTTTGGGTGATGAATGTCCATCACCAATGGTTCTTCTTGGTTCCTTTTTGAGAATGTGTATTCTTTTGGTTTATATAGAATTAATTGTTTTAATTATTATTGTTCTTTTATATTAAATGCATCTTGAGATGACTGACTCGACCTACCACAGCTGGATAGTGTCTGCTTGGTTTCCGCTATACGAGCAAATACTTTACGATTTGTCCCGGGGATCATCCAGAGTATGATCCTGATGGCACAGAATTCCGGGAACGGAAATCCGGGCTGTCACAGATAGCCTGACCTCAGATCAATCTTCGAAAAGAACTTTGCACCTTACAACTGATCAAATAAGTCATCTTTCCGTGGAAGAGGATAACGATTCTTAATCATCATCTTGTTGAGTTGCCTATAATCGATACACAGACGCATCGATCCATCCTTCTTTTTGACAAAAAGAATCGGTGCACCCCAAGGAGAAACACTCGGTCGAATGAAACCTTTATCTAACAGCTCCTGAAGCTGTTCCTTGAGTTCTTTCAACTCAGCAAGCGCCATCCGATATGGAGCTTTGGATAACGGTTCTATACCCGACGCTAGCTCAATCGCGAACTCAATCTCTCGATCAAGTGGTAATCCAGGTAAGTCCTCTGAAAAGACATTAGGATACTCGCAGACCACCTTGATAAGAGTCAAGTCATTCTTCTTCTCTATAGAATCTTGCAAATAGGCTAGATACCCACTGCAACCATTCTTCATCATGCACTCGGCTTTAATGGCTGAATCCAATGGTGCAACCTTTGATTTGATTCCACAGAATCGGAAGGATTTTCGCTTTGGCAGTCTGAAGGTCACTATCTTTCGAAGACTGTCCACACTCGCGTGATAAGCTGCCAACTAATCCATTCTGAGAATGACATCGAACCCCTCCATGCTCAACATAATCATGTCGGTCACTGTCTCATGCTCATCAATCATCACGATGACTGACTGACATGCTGTACCAGTGCATACCGAACTTCCCGTAGGAATCTTTACGTCCAAAATGAAAGCAAGGGGTTAGGGAGTGATACCCAACTTCTCTGAGAAAGGAGGAGTAATAAACGAGTGTGTAGACCCAGGGTCTATAAGTACTCGTGCTTCAATTTTATTCAGGTCGCCTCGACGACTCATCATAAGGGTACCTTTAGTTAAAAAGTTTGTTAATTATATGCAATGATTCCAATGTGGTTTAAATAATTTACTTGAATGAATTTAAACATTAAAATAATAGAATCAATGCAGAATTGATATCTCAACTTTAATGATACCTTGGATTACGTCATTCGACATTTGGGCATCCTGCGATCCGATAAGCTCGACCTGAACGAGGTCGTCACGACTTCTACATAGAGGTGTCAGAAGTTCCTTTCTCAACAGCAGGACAATCCTTGATCATGTGACCAACCTGTCCACACCTGAAGCATCCTCCAGTGTTCCGTTGGCAATCCTCTGTCTTATGTGGTTTCCCACATCTTGAACTAACAGCTGATCCTCGCGTTGAACCCTGAGCCACAGAAGCTCCACTCGCAGTAGTGCTCCCGGCTCTGAAAGGTCGTCCTGGTGACGAACTCTGCGGTCTCTGATAGGAAGATGTCACTGGTCCTGAAGCAACAGCTGGTCTAGAATATGATGGCTGACTAGGGTAGGGAGGAGGTTTAGAGAACCTCGGCTTTTTGTTCACCTGCTCTGAAGCACTCTCCGTCTCGGCTAAACCGATTTTATTTCGCTCGCCTCAAGTACTATTTTTGAATGTCTTCCTCTGCAATGAGGGCCTTTAACATGACGCCCGCATACATCTCCATGTCCCACATCAACACCCTCTCCTGAATGCTCGGCCTCAAATCTCTCTAAAATTTCTGACCCCTCATCAGCTCAGTGGCCACGTGTAAGGGTGCAAATCTGGAAAGTCTATCAAACTCTGTGCCATACTCACGCACCGACATCTCATTCTGCTTTAGCTCAATAAATTGGACTTCCCACTGATTACTACGATCTTTGAAAAGTATTGATCGTTGAACGTCTCCACGAACTCTGACCAAGTCCATGGAGTATTGGGGTAGTCCTGCTCTCTCATCCTGGAAACAGACTTCCACCACGGGCTAGCCTCACCCAAAAGTTTAAAGGATGCCCAGTATACTTTCTCAACATCTATACACTGCAACACCTCAAAAATCTTCTCTATCTCATCAAGCCATGCCTCGGCCTCCATAGGATCCATTTGCCCTGAGAATGTAGGAGGTCTCATCCTCCTAAACTCTGCAAATCCTCTTGGCTGATGTCTGGCTGCCAGCATCTCTTTCTGTCGATCGATCGCTGCAGTCTGCTGAGCCATGTTGTTGGCAAAGGCTGCCAACAACTCGTCAACATTTCCCCCTTCTTGCCTAGCAGCTCCCAAAGGATCTGCATTAGGGCCAGATGCAGCTCGCCCTCTACCATATGAGGTGCCTACGCCCTCATCTATCTCTTCGATGCGAGCCGTACGAGGTCCCTCTATACCTCGGCCTCTTCCTCTAAATTGTGGAGGCATGCTGATCTGTCATCGTTGAAAAACAATAACAATGATCAGTATTGATTATTAAAACAATCCAATCCCTTAGTCCTAAGACTCTGAACCTAGAGCCTTACTCTGATACCAACTGTGACGACCCGACTTTTCCAATCCCTAAGGTATAGGAAAGGTCGGTTCATCAACTTATTGATTTCTTAATAAGCCGTAACAAACAGAAGCCGGCACCATAGTACAAAGATCTAAAGACAGAGGCAAAGCATATATTAATCCAAAAACAAAAGATTTTAACAACAAAAAATGTCACTATGAGGAACCAAGAAGAACCACCGGTGATGGCCAATCCAACACTTAAAATAGTGGTTCACAATAATGGTTCCTCGAGTGATATCAAAAGAACCAAAATAATGGCCTAGGGCCCAATATTCAAAATAATATTTTGACAAAAGTACTAGAAATAAGGGATCTAGGATCAAGGGAAAAACTCCTGAGCTGGTGTGTCCAATTCCTCCTCGGGAATGTAATCAGAGTCCTCCAGATCCTCTGACTCAAGGTTAGTCTCAGCACCTATGATGTATAGTCGAGGTTGAGCTAACAACAAAGCCCAATAGAGGAAACATATCTATTTGCATTTCATTATAAGTAAAGGTTTTCAAAAGACAGAAATCGGATCAATTATGATTTTCAAATGATGCTTTGCAAACTAAAATTTTAGTTCTAATCCTGAGTCAAAATTGATAACATGAGTCTAATGTGTTTGAAATCTGCTGAATTAGCATGCTTCTTGTCTTAAATTTATAACTTAATTTTATCTCCCAAATTTCCTATAGCATGAGAGTGGACTACATGACCGATGGGAAACCCTACTGACCATCGTCGTTCATGAACTCATTTATAAAGTGCAACAAGCCCCTACGCTATGAGGGAAACTTGCGCCAAAGTAATACCGTCAACACGGTTGGTAGAATCTAGGGCATCGTTCTTATGAACCCCAAATCGAATGCAAATGCTAACATATATCAAGGCTTATTATTCATAAAATAATACTGATTTTTCGAAGTTCTGATTAAAAAGTTAACTGAGGTTCTGAGGTTCAAATTATAAAGTTTTTAGTCATAACAAAGTTTCCAAATTTTCGGATGAGTGCCATATATTCAGAGTTTTATTCATGCTGTGTGTAACAGAATTCCAAATTTTATGCTTCTTAAATGAAACAATCAAAATAGTTTATACTTATAATCTAATGCAAATTAAATATAGGGTTCTCCTACCTCAACAAAGAAGATTCAAAAGCAAGCATAAGTAGTCCTCACCAAGGACTTCCAATACTCAAAACCTACATATATTAACACTCTTAGTGTTAATATAGAACCAAAAATCAACCAAAAGCTTGCTAAGAAAAAAAATCCGACAAAAATTCCAAAGGCCAGAAACAGGATAGAATTCGACCCTCGAATTAAAATTCGTGGGTCGAATTTGAAATTCGATGGTCGAATTCAATTTCGACCCTCGAATTTCAAAAAAAATCTCATCAGTCACAAAAGTCAGAAAATTGACCCTCGATTTTCAATTCGATGGTCGATTTCCAAATTCGACCTTCGAATTGGAAATCGACCCTCGATTTTCAAAAATTGCGTAAGGCACAGAAAAAACAGATTTCGACTGTCGAATTTCAAATCGATGGTCGAATTCCAAATTCGACCCTCGATTTGAAAATCGACCCTTAAATTTGGCTAGTTCTGTGGCTGTCAAAATTTCATGCCTGGATTCTTTCTCTTCTATTCAATCACAGCATCTAATTTAAAATGAACACACCATATTCTAACCTAAGCAAAACATAAATTAAAATGACACAAGGAGGTTTCAAAGACCTACCTCTTGTAGTTTAAATCGTTGCTTCCGTTGCACCAATTCATGCACCGGAACTCATCTCCAAAGCTTAACGATTTAGATCTTCAAATCAGTTCATCATTCTAATGAGGTGGCCACTCAAACCTCTCCTTAGTGCACAGGACAGATCCCCTTTTTCTCAATATCCACTCCCCTATCCTTTTCTTCCAATAGCCCAAACAGATACGAATTTCAATACGGAGCTTATCAACGGTGGGGATGGGGAGAGTAATTCTCAAGCTTTCTAGATCTAGGATCAAAATGAGGCAAGGCCTTACAGGCTTGTAAAATTTCCAACGAGAGAGAGAGAAGTTAAACTTCTCTTTCAATCTCTCTTATAACTTAAAACCAAACAAACTAATATCTAGATTTTATCTTTTTACAACTTATCCACTTAATTTGCAAAATATCCCATGTAGAACACATACACCAATCCTATTGTGTAAGTCATCGCTTACATGACTTACACACATCTTTCGAAAAATTCCTTTTGCCAGTAGTCTTGTCAAACACATAGCTAACCAAAAATCCAATAAAAACACGTAATAATTTTTTGACACGCTTATCGAGGTAAATGAAAAATAGGCCAAATATCAGGGATATTATAGAATCAAAACCGATATCAAGAATTAGAAATTTAGGACTAGAATAGAGAATTCGAACTAGAAGGAAAATTGAGAATTAGAAAGAAAATTGGGAACTAGAACTAGAACTAGAACCTAAGAACTAGAACTGAAAACCAGAAGAAGATTACTTGAAGTCAAGCGCTTCTTTCTCCTTTTGGCATCACAGAGGAGGAACTCGAGCTCCCTAGGAGAGGTCGGAGCTCGAGAGAGAAGATATCTCTATGAAAAATTGTGTGTCTTAGTCGAGGTCGGGAGGTCTATTTATAGGTATACGGGTAATTACGCACCCTGTGGAAGGTGCGTAATTAGTCGGTCAAATCCCATTACGTGCCCTGTCTGGTGTGCTTAATTGAATTACGAGCCTTGTCCTGGGCAGTTAATCACTTTGAGTCCGTGACCGACTCAGTGAGTGACTGCTTGACTGGCTCAGCCGGGTGTCTTAGTTCTAGTCCAATTTGAACTAATTGTGCGCCTTGTTTAGTGCGTGCAATTCGATTAAGCTCCAGATCATGTATGCTTAATCGAGAAATTCAAGCGGTCTAGGAAATTAGAGACCAGGTTCAATTGGGAACCAATTGCACGCGGATGGTGGAATGCGTAATCGATTACGCGCACTTATAACGACTCTCAAATTACCAAAACATTCTGACTGCTTTGGTATCCGTGCCTGGCATGAAAATCGAGACAAATTTAAAATTTTAAAAATAAGATTATTAATATCAAGACTTTTAATCTGTGAGCGTGTGAAGTGATAAACCACTTACGACACGAATCCGAGATCCGATTTAGACCTGGGAAGAATGTCATCTAGGTGTGTTGTTTGTGTGCGCTCAACACTGAAGCGAAATGCTTGGAAATAGAAATATCCTGAATATTTCTATTTAGGTAGCCTATAAGGGAAGAAAGGGTAGAGAATACACATCTCTTCCTTCTCCTAACCTCTGCTTGCAAACTGTTGCTAAGAAACTCCCTCTGTGAGAAACCCAAGTGTGAAACCCTAGATTTCTGATTTTCTGATTTGAGTGTAGGTCAATAGACAGGTATACATCAATTTCATTGTGAGAGTAATATGCACCTGGGTGTTAGCGTGGTGTCGTACCTTCAGATCTTCGAAATATTTAAAGCCATAAACCACTGATTCAGATCTGAAACCCATGTAGGATCGTGATGTCGTGAACTAAGGAACAAACCTTCGAAAGAGGTCAGCTATTATGGGTTTTGTGTGAGTTTAGGTGTGATAAGTATGCATTTATGTGTGGTTGAATGGTTCTTGAAGAGTTATGGGAGTTAGGGTTTGAATTCAACAGACCCCATCAATGGTTGTTGAAGTGTGAGACCCGATCGATCAATTGAGAATTGATCAATCAGTCTGTAGTCCGATCGATCAAACTTTAGAGTTGATCAATCGAATTGTGTAAAAATGCCCCTTTGAAGCAGAAGGGTGTTTTCTTGAGAAGTGAGAGTCCGATATGCTCGATCAATCAAACTGGTGGTTTGATCGATCGAATTTGGAATTGATCGATAAATATTAGAAGTGATCAATCAGGGGTGAACTGATCGATCAAGCTGTGGAATTGATCGATCAAATCAGGGATTTGATCGATCAAATTTTATTAGGAAACTATAAAACAGGAGGCCTTATTTTCTGAAAATTCTAACCTTGGAAATTCGATCGATCAATTGATGAGATTGATCGATCGAATTGAGGAATCGATCGATCAAGTTTGCCTCTATTTTGTAATGAAGAACTGATCAATCAATTAAGAATTGATCGATCGAATTGAGAAATTGATCGTTCAAATTTTATAAAATACATTATGGGAGGTGTGTTTTTCTGAGATTTTGATGCGATCGGTCAAACATGGGGATTGATCGATCGAATTGAGGATCTGATCGATCAATGAAGAGATTGATTGATCAAATTTCCTCTATCCTGAAGATGTGGAAATGCCAGTTTGATTGGTCAATTATGGAAATTGATTGATCAACTGAAGAATCCAATCGATCAACTAAGAGGTTGATCAATCAATTGTCCTTTGTTCAGACTGGTTAGGTGTGAGACATCCGATTGATCGATGATGAGATTGATCGATCAGATGTGAAACCGATCGATCAAACAAAGGGATTGACCGATCGAGTTCCCCTGTTTCTGTTGTTTTGGTTTCTAGGGAATTTGAGGTTGGACTTTGTGCCAGTTACTGTTTTGACACTTCTGACACTTGGTGTACTATACCTATGGTCTAGGTCAAAGTTTGAACATCTTAAAAAGCTTTAGATTTGCTTAAAAAGACTTGATCCGAGGTAGGGGAAATTCAACTTAACTTGTATCTGATTTTGACTGCATTTTTCTGAGTATCTGCATATGATTTCTGTCAGTTAAAAGCTATGCCATCTATTTATGTCATCTGTTTCTGTTATTTGATTATGACATCTTTATGTGTATTGATTTAAAGTTCCATTTGTGAAATTGTGCGGGATATCCGTACATCTACCTTGGAAATTCATCAACACAATTGTGCTCCTTAGATGAGGCATTATTGCATTTTTCTGTAATTGTTCATTGAACGACGTTGGTCGGGATTACCCATCGGCACACATTTGGCTACCACGTCCTATATTCACGAGAGTTAGTTAAGTATATAGATCTTAAGTAGATAACTACTGTATGCATGTATCTAATTACTTTGAAATTCAAGTCCGATCTTACACTGATGTATCTGCTTTGTTTATTTAAAAGTTTTGCATTCTGATTTTTCTGCATATATGTTTATCTGTCTGCATCTATTTTGTTCTGTCTGTACTCTCTGACTTATTCATCTGTTCTGAGTTATATTATGCAAGCATGTTTTACATTTTAGATACAAACTGTTGAGTTTTTTCTATTGAGCTTAGATGGTAGCTCACCCTGCTTTAATATAATAGGTTCTAAGGCTAGGGTGCCTGGCACGGAGAGTAATCCTGACTATCAGCCAGAGCTGGAGGCTAAGGCAGAGGAGGACACTGACACCCCTGGTGGCGAGTTTTATTAGTAGCTTGGGTATTAGTTATATATTTTTGGGTCATGTACTTGTATATTTTAGATTATCTGTGTGCCTAGTGGCCACTTTTTGTATATTTTTACTATAGATGTTATACTTGTATTCATATACATTCCATGGGAACCACTACCAGAACCATTGTTTTGGGTGATGGATGTCCATCACCAGTGGTTCTTCTTTGTTCTTTTTTGGGTATGTATATTCTTTTGATCTATATACTTGTATTATTTTATTTCTTCATTTCTTTTAAGCCTTATATGATGACTCGATCTGCCACTACTGGACCGTGTCTGGTCTGAGTTCCGCTAGACGAGCAGACACTCTTTGATTTGTCCTAGGGATCATCTAGAGAATGATCCTGATAGAACGGGTTTCTGGGTGCAGAAATTCGAGTTGTCACAACACTGGGCAGAGCGTGTAATCGGATCTTAGCTCGGTCTCTAGAAAGTTAAGGACAGGTCCACATTGGACCAATTGCACGCCAATGATTGGGTTTGTAATTAAATTGCGTGCATGTTATAAAGTGCGTAATCCACTCCTAAGGCCCACAGGAAGAGCAGGCCGGGTCCAAGTGGGACCAATTGCACGCCAACTATGGGGTGTACAATTAAATTGCGCATGTTGGATAGGGCGCACAATTCGGGACCTTTCTGGGGTTGAGTTGTGTCCGAAGCATAAGGCAATTGTTTCAGCCTGTGCTTCGACTATTTACTATTATTTCAGTATATAGTCTTCATATTAAGGTTGTGGGGCTTGAGCCACAGAGCTATTGTTTCAGCATGTGTTCAGCCATATACTATTGTTTCAGTATATGGTCCCCGTATTAGGGTTTTAAGGCTTGTAGACAAGGTGAGTCCTTTCTGTAAGTCATGAGCAAGGTCAAAGGTTGACCAAACAGGTTTGTATACTCTGAGAGGGAAAAATTGAGGTATCTACAGCGAGGATTTTTGTTACGTGTTGTGAGAAGAATTTAAGCTTTAATCGAGTCCGATATGAGCATGAGAGGTTGGGCTCTCAAACAATTTTGTGTGGAAGAACTAAAGCTCGATTTTCGCTCAAAAGATGTGATGATCTTGCGAGTTAGGAAGGTAAGATTTGGCATAAATTGTATGGAATTAGTTTAGTGATTGGTTTATGTATGTTTGGCATGTGTGAGATGAGTTTTGGGCGATTCAGATCAAAGTAGGAGAAGCTCGAATGGGTTCTGAACCAGTCAAAATCGATCAATCGATTTGGAAATTGATCGATCGATTTTCTGATGACCTATGATTGTAAAAATTTACTATAGAAACCGAACGTTCGATTTTGGAAATCGATTGTTCGATTTTGGACTGAAGTGCCAACACAACTTTGGTATTTTGACTATAAAGTTTTACTCCAAACTCCAATTGATGCGATTCTTATGGCGTTGGAAAGAGGACAACGCGCCCTATAACATTTGTGAATTAAAAATTTAGTGAATCAAATGTTTTAAAACTCAAAATTGAGTGGGAAGTTTGGTTATGTTTTGAGTTAGCACGAACTTACCCATTTCTGCCTTGGTTTTAAGAAAATGCTTAAATACGTCAAAATTTTTAGTAATTAGAATTAAGCCTTAATACATTATTGTATATGTGATGTAGATTGGGAACGAGAGGCCGTCAATGAGGACCATTGGATCACTTTGAACGACTCTAAATTCGAGGTAAGGGAAAACTCAATGAAAAATTATATTTTTTTAATTTGGTTCATATTTTCTGATGGTTTCAATTTGATGTTTGATCTCATGCTTTGTTTCCATTTTGATATATTCAGTTTCCATCTTATTTTCGTATATGATCTGATTGTTTTGTTTCCATCCTGTTTCCGTATATGATATGATTGTTATATTTTTCCGCTTATGATTTGATTCTTTCCATTCAGTTATGCTTTGATCTGATTCATTCTGATGATATGTTCGCTCTGTTTAATCTGATTCGTTCTATTTGTGTTTATGATTCGTTCTGTCTAACTTGCATAGGAACTTTAAAGTCGAATGAACAAGGAACTATGTATGATTAGAAAACGTAATGCGATAAGACACGACTTTTAAGCCTGAGTCACAATGAGGTCTCTTTCCCAGACACGTAAAACTTAGCATGTAGGCGTTCATGTACGGATGCAACTCCTCTATGATAGTATGGGATACCACATGAAGTACATCCAGATCACTACTTATCCTGTCCCTTGAAAAGTGTGGTTGGTAAAGCCTATCTCACTGTGACTCATTCTAATTAAAACTAAGACAATATGGAATATGAATATTATGTTAAGACCTTTGTTTAGAATGAGGGTTAATCGTAAACTTGAACTGTACTTGTTGAATCTTCGAGGATGAGGTGAAGGGTGAAAGAGTGGATTATTTGACTCTAAACTTTAAAAACAAGATAGACTTAGTGTTGAGTTATTAAGTTAAGTATGAACCTTGAATCCTGTATCTGACAGTGAATGTGAATATTGAGAATATATCTGAACCTTGACTATGAGTGGACATTGATAAGTGGACTGGTGCGACAATTATCCTTACATATTGTATAACATACATAAGTGGGTCGGTACGGTGGCTATCCGTACGCATTGCATAGCATATATAAGTGGGCTGGTATGGCAGCTATCCGTACGCATTGCATAGCGTACATAAGTGAACACAATGAACGTGAACACAATGAGTGATGTGAGTGTGAACACAGTGAGTGAAGTGAATACATAGTGAATAGTGGATATTTGAATCATCAAATAGTGAATGATAAAATATGAGTATTAAGTTAATGAATAGTATTTAGGGAATAAGAAAATCTGAGTTTTTATTTTGTCATCAAATATTTGCTCCATTATCATTTTTGTTTCGGTTATTAAATCTCTATTCGGTTATCATTTTTGTTTCTATCATTGAATCCATACCTTGTTTCTGCTTTGAACTCTATCATTGATTCTACGCATTGACAAGATGTATTGTTATTGATTTTTCTTCTACTGAGCTTAGATTGTTAGCTCACCCTGACTATACATCACAAATGTAGCTCTTGATCAGTACCCAGGATTGAGGAGAACCTAAGTTACCTACTAGAGGGAAAAGCTCATTTGGATTTGGCACAGTGATTTTTGAGACTTTAGCTTGGTACATCATAAAGTTTCAGTTTTTGTACGTAATTATGCTATAACTGCCTTAATTTCCCATTTGATTTGAAGTTTGAAGAAAAAAAAATACATATATCTCATAAAATTTAGGTTGGAAAAATTCGAGTTAGCACAACGGGCGCATGCCTTAAATGTGGACAGGTTGGACATCAGATACGAGACTGTCCCAAAATACGGAACGAAACACCCACATCGGCAACTGCTCAGAGACAAGTAGGTCAAAAACTCAAGAGTTGAGTTTGCATCTTGTAGGTACTCCGTGTCTCCAACATTTTGTATGAGCTCCATTCGAAAATGGACATCTTTGGTGTAAATTTTAATGGACAGTAAACTTTTGTGGTGGGTGTCCTTTAATGGATTAGTCGTGTAATGATATTTTAAACTTTTGATGCTTAATAGTGTGCATTTTATCAGGATGACCGACTTAAGATTTGTAAATGTGTTTATGAACGTTGTGGATGTGTTCTTGCTATTGGTCGATGGTTTAGATTCTTTCAGATAATGGTTTAAATGTTGAGGTGACCTTTAGCAGGCGGTTGGTAACAAACAATTACTAACCTACACCCCAAAAGTAACAGGATATATTTTTGAGGATGAAAATTCCTTTGAGGAGGAGAGAATGTGATAACCCTGATTATATTAACCACCTTGATTATTTTAACCTTGATTATTTTCATTGGCATTGCGTAATTGTCTCTTGAGGAGTATATGACTACACCCGTTAGGACGTTTGATGATATTTGAAGTAGGCACGTAAATTTTCGAGGAAGAAAATTCTTTAAGGTGGGAAGAATGTAATTACCCAAAAATTTTAAAAATATTGAATCGTTGAGCTTTGATGAGTTATGCGACCTTTTGACTGATTTGACACTAGTCAAACAGTTGCAGTACGTGTCTCCGTTTCAGATTTTTCAACCGAGATCATTTCGGGTCCGTTTGAGCCTTGTGTAAGACTTTTGGACCAAAGCTCATACACGGTGGTGGTGTCTTGGCTTAACACCGAATCTCGTGTGACCAGTGGTTGGGGTGTGTAAGCTCCACACCGAACCAAAGATTATTTGTCGTAGTAAGAAGCACCTCGCTTAGGTGTATAGGTTCCACGCTGGAACAAACCAAATGGATAAGGCTAACACCTGAATGGGTGTATGTGTTTCACAAGGGAACTAGTCCGTTTAACTTGTAAAAGGCTAAGCTTCTCAAAGAAGCTTCACCGGTTTGCAAATTTGCTTGGGGTTTTGGGTTTTCTAGAGAGAGAGAGAGGAAGAGAAAAAGAGCTTTATGAGATCGCTCGTAGACATCTAAAACTCAGATCGTAAGCTTTTCATGGTTGTGTGCTGCGAGAAGTCGTTGAATTCTGACGCAACTGAGATCCATGAAGGAACGAAGGTTTTATCCCTTCAAACCCTCTTTTGATTCGAATATTTCGAAGTCCCGAAGTCGGTGGATCTTGCAAGGGGTTTGTCGCGCATAATAGGAGTTTAATGTAACAACCCTGAAATCAAGAACACGAACCTAACTGTTTCGATCTACGTGCCCGGCACGGAAATCGAGACCGATTTAAAAATTAAGAATTAATATTAGTTAAGATAAGGTTGCACCATGGTCAGATGAGTTCGCATGTGCATTTTCGTTTAAGTCTGAGTTGTGTAAAGGGTCAATGTAGCACGTTGCGTCGGAGCGACCGTGCTCGTGCTCCACACCGGAACGTAAACTAAGGGAAAACAGAAATATCTGTTTATTAGCTTATAAGAGAAGGAAGGAGAGACCTAGAGAGAGTTCTTCTTCTTCTCCTTCTTCCCCTTGCTCTAGAAGCTGAGAAATCTGTAGTTAGGTTGGTCTGTGAGAGTGTTCTTTGAGAAAACGGGGTTAGTGGTACCCGGGGTCCTACGTTGTCCGAGATAGAGGATGGAGAGATGAAATAGGACACTCCACAACTAGTTTAAGAGTGTGTACGGTCTTAAGGGTTGAAAGGGAACTGGGCATCAACTTATCCGAGCCGTAGCGACGATAAACTCCGAGAGCTAGATCCGAAACCCTCATTCGAATCGATTTGCCGAAACCCCGTAAGGGCCCAAACAAAGGTGAGTCTGTGCGTTTAAATAGGGGCAAATGAGATGCCCAGGTATGGGCATTGATGTTGTAATAATGGTTGTTGAGAACCATTAAAGAGAAATAGAAAAAAATAGGGCTGGAGATGAACTCCATTAATGACAGAGTTCCTGTCATTATTGATCGATCAATGAGTGTATTGATCGATCAATGACAATTGGTGATCGATCAATGAAGGCATTGATCGATCAATCTGTATAAGACAGAATGGGGGAACAGAAACCCCAAACTTCTGGAAGTTCAATGCCCGAAGGGCATTGATCGATCAATTTGGGTATTGATCGATCAATGAGGGCATTGATCGATCAACAAGAGAGTGATCGATCAATGACATTAGGTGATCGATCAACATAAGTATTGATCGATCACTGTAGGGTGTTGATCGATCAATGAAGGCATTGATCGATCAATCTGTATAAATAGTTAATGAGAACAGAAGGTGGGAATTTTTGAAAAAGGGTTGGTGATCGATCAATGAGGGCATTGATCGATTAACAGGAGGCATTGATCGATCAACCCAAGTGGTGATCGATCAATTTAAGCTGTGTTAAATGTGAGTAGGAGAGAGGTTATTGATCGATCAATGAGTGTATTGATCGATCAATGATGATAGGTGATCGATCAATAAGGTGTATTGATCGATCAATTGGCTTGTTGCAGAAAGAGAGCTAAGAGGGTGGTGATCGATCAATGAGAGGTATTGATCGATCAACAGGGGTATTGATCGTTCAATAAGAGTGGTGATCGATCAATCACCCCTGTTTTGTTCTGTTTTGGTTTATGGATTAAACACCACCGGGCATTGTGCCGGTTAACTTTCTGACATCTCTAACACTTAAAGTGCTATGTTTATGGTCTAGGATCAAACCCTGACACATTGAAAAGGCTTTGGATTTGCTTAGAAGATAAAGTGACCTTAGGTAGGGGAAAACCAACCTAAACTGCTTTTGAGTATGATTTCATGTTTATTTTATATCTGTGCCTTGATTTCTGTTTTTAACAAGCATGTATGCATATCATAGATTCCTGCCATCTTTGATTCTGCTTCCTAAATTGTATCCTGAAATCTGTTTCTGATTTTGCTATCTGATCTGTGAGGTATATATGTATGTGATTTGATGATTTAAACCAAATGATCCCCACCGACCCGGTGGTATATCCGATGCCTGGCACACTTGTGCACCTGCTTTCAATCCTCGGCGCAATTGCACTCCATAGATGAGGCATTGTTGCACTTTCAAAATTATTCATGTGAACGATGATTGGTTGGGGTTTCCTATCGGACATTCCTGTTTACTCCGTGCTATATAGTCACGGGAGTTTCTTAAGTTAAATACACACAATTTAAGTACTCTGATAATATATTTGCATAACATCTGATTTCTTGCATAAAATCTCAGTTTTTAGTTTGATTCGTCATGATTGTACGTTTCTGATTTGATTTCTGTTATGAGATAGCATGATCTGCATATTTAATTCATTTAGTTGGAATTCTTCTATTGAGCTAGGATGTAGCTCACCCTGTTTTCTAAATAAATTTTAGGTTCTGAGTCAGCTTCCGACCGCAGAGTGACCTGTGACTACCTAACCTAACCAGTGAGGCAGAAGACGAGGAGACAGACATTCAGGCGGACGAGTTCTATCCGTAGCCTGGGTACTGGTGTCTGATGTACTGTATTTTTGTCCTTTTGGATTATTGTGTGCCAGGTGGCTACTTTTGTGTATATTTTAGTAAGATTACTTATTGTATTATTTACGCATTCTATTCGGAACCACTATTGGGAACCATTGTTTGGGTGATGGATGTCCATCACCAATGGTTCTTCTTGGTTCCTTTTTGAGAATGCATTTTCTTTGGTTAATATAGAATTAATTGTTTTATAATTATTGTTCTTTATGATTAAATGCGTTGACAAATGACTGACTCGATCTACCACTGCTGGGTGGTGTCTGCTTGGCTTCCGCTTTACGGGCAGACACTTATGATTTGTCCCGGGGATCATCCAGAGTATGATCCTGATGGCACGGATTTCTGGGTGCAGAAATTCGGGCTGTTACATTTAAGCTTTGATTGTGGTGAAACGGTCTCGAGAAGGTGGGTTTCAAACCCATTTGGTCGTGTGTGGCGCAAGCACCGGTGAATTCCATCTCCGTACATCGTATGCGTTGCTCTCACAAAATTAAAAGGTAAGATTCGATTTAGATTGGTTAGGATTAGTTTTGGTTGTGGTTTATGAGTAATTAGAATGTTTGAAGATAGATTTTTTTTGTTGATTTCGATTAAGGAAGAAGAAGCTCGAAGGGCTGCATAATCTGTCGAAATCGATCGATCAATTTTGACAGGACTGATAAACAAATTTTATTTCTGAAGAAATCGAACATTCAAATTTGAAATCGAATGTTCAAGTTTGAAATCAAACAATCGATTGATCAATTTTGACACTGCTGATAAGCAAAATTTTTGAAGAAATTGAACGTTCGAATTGGGAATCGAATGTTCAAATTTGAAAATCGATCGATTTCCCCTGTGTTTGTCTGCTTTCATTTTTCCTTTGAAAAAACTCTGAGAAGCTTTGAGCTATCTATTTTTGATACTATTGACACGTAGTATGATGTGAATGTGATCTATGTTGAGCATGGGAGGTCGTATGTGAGGACCATTGGATCGCTTTGAATGACTCCTAAATTAAGGTAGGGGAAACTCAATGTAAAATTATATTTTATGAATTTGATTCATAGTTTCTTTGATGTATGCTTTATTCGGATGGTTTCGATTTGATGTTTGATCTGATGCTTTATTTCTATTCTGATATGTTCTATTTCTGTCCTATTTTTGCATATGATCTGGTTGTTCTGTGTTTCCGCTTTTGATCTGATTCGTTCCATTCAATTTTGCTTTGATCTGATCCGTTCTGATAATCTGATTTGTTATGTTTTTACTTATGATTCGATATGCACTATTTTCGTATATGCCATGATTAGTTGAACTTGAATACAAACTTTGAATTTTTAATCTGACTGTATTTGAATCTTTGAAGACTTTGACCAGGAGTTTTGGAATTTGATTAGAAATTGAAAGGTGAATCATTAGTCGTAGTGAAATTTTCGAGTATGGATGATTGAACTCTGAACTTCAGAAACAAGATATTGGACTCTGAACTTTAGAATGAGATAGACTTAGTTTTGAATCATTAAGTATGAACCTTGAACTTCGTACCTGAAAGTGGATGTGAACACTGAGAACACTAAGAATGTATTATGAATGATAAGACATGGTGGGTGGACACTGAGTGAACATTACATACATGGACCGGTACAGTGGTTATCCGTACACATCGTACAGTGCATAGCATATATATGTGGACCGGTACGGTGGTTATTCGTACGCATTCATAGCATACATAAGTGAACACTGTGAGTGAGTGATGTGAACATAGTGAACACGTGAACACTGTGAGTGAGTGAGTGATGTGATCATAGTGAATATAGTGAACACAGTGAGTGAATGTAGTGAGAGAATGTAATGAGCAATGGACATTGAATCATTAAACTGAAAATGATGCAATCTGAACCCTGAACATCAAATCATTGAATAGTGTATAGTGAATAAGAAAATGCAAGATTTTGTGTCAGTTCGATATCTGCTTTGTTATCGCTTTGAATTTTGTCCTTGATTCTATGCATTCACATGATAAGATGAAATTGTTTTTGATATTTCTTCTACTGAGCTTAGATTATTAGTTCACCCCGACTATACGTCACAAGTATAGCACTTGATCAGTACCCTGGACGTGAGAAGAATTCAAGTTACCTATTGGAGGGAGAAGCTCAATTGGATTTGGCATAGTGACTTTTAGGATTTAAACTTGGTATATTATAGAGTTTCAGTTTTTGTACGTATTGATTTACCACTGATGGTTAGTCATCACCGGTGGTTTAGTTTGTTTTCTTGGATTGCGTGTTCTCGATATAGAAATGGAGGTTTGATTTTAGTTCTTCCATGTGTATGTCTATTTTGAATTCCGCTGATGTGTGTATATACCATGTAAATTCTATATCAGATTGTGTTCTGCGATCTGGCGGTCTAGGTTTTCCCATTAGTTGTTAAAGTGGAATATATATATATATATATCTCAGAAAATTAGGTTGGGAAAATCCGGGCTGTCACATCCACGGCCGCAATCCATGTCAATTACCAAAGGTGATCTACTTAGGACGGCAGAAATTTCCACCTCTGCCTTGTGATATTTCATCCTCTCGTTCTCTTCTTGCCTTAGAAGATTTATGATTTACTTCATTTCCATATATAATCTTCTTTATTTTTAGTAGAAGGATAGAGGTCCCTCCAACACCGCTTTTCTATATGATGCACTTCACTGTTTTTTTTTTTTTGTTGGGATGGTGACATGACCATACACATTATAGCTCACTACTCTCTATTTTCTTTTTTCTGGTCAGTAAAATGTATAATTTTATTAAGAATAGCAAAGCAAAGGGAATGTACAAGTGAAAAATTTTATAAAAAATACAAAAGACAACATCAAGGTATAAACGGATTGAATTCCACGTTCCATCTATGAGCTATCCATCTATTACTATTGGTGCCTTTGTCCTTCAAGTTGTGGCCTGAGAAGCCATTCTTTATGTCACTAACAATGTTCACTACTGTCCTTATAAAGCCTGGTTCAAGTTCTCTAAAAATATAATATACCCATATCGGTATATTGAAAATATGAGGAACACTAGCCAATATTTTTTGTTATAATTTGTTGGAATACAAGCCCAAGTAAAGTGGGTCTTGGGTTGCACACCTTGAAAAACTATTTTGGGACATGCTTTAAGTAACTTTTTTAAGTTACAAGGTGACCTTTCATTTGTCAAGAAGACCTTTCATTTCTCCAGAGATAAATAATTATTTTATTTTGTTTCCTCGAAGTCATTGCTTAGAAGTCATTTACTAGGTGTCTTTTTAAGGTTCTAGGTGTCTTTTCATATTTCAAAGTGTTTACTTTTTCAATGTACTTTTATTCTTATATATATTGGTGTAACCAGGTAGCAAGATACAAGTTGAATCTTTTAAATGAAAAGTAAGTTTAAAGTGTTAGTAGTTAGCAAGCTCTTTTAGTATAAGGAAATCCTTTGTAGTGCAGCAACACAAGTTGGTCTATTTTATCTCCTTCAAATTGGTATCAGAGCCCCTTTCGATTAAGGAAGATGGCGAATATGATTCAGCCCCAAATTCTAGTCTTAACAAAAGAAATCTATGATAATTGGAGCATCCAAATGATAGTCTTCCTAGGATCGCAAGATTTGTGGGACATCATCGATAACGACTACAATAAATCAGAATCACCACAAGCGGAAGCGACACTTACGGTAACTCAAAAAGAGGCATTGAAAGAGGTACGAAAGAAGGGTAGGAAAGCACTTTTCTTAATCTACCAAGGAGTTGAAACATCAATTTTTGAAAAAATATTAAATGCCACATCGTCTAAGCAAGCTTGGGAGATCTTGCAAAATTCATTCAAAGGAGTTGATAAAGTAAAAAAGATTCGTCATCAAGCTCTTTGAGCTGAATTTGAATCCATTCGTATAAACAAAAGTGAGTTGATTTCAGAATTTTTTTTTGCATTTTGATTATTGTTAACAAAATGAAGAGAAATGGTGAAAGCATGGAGGATGTGCGGGTGATAGAAAAATTCCTAAGATCGTTGATACAACGATTTGAACACATTGTGGTGGCAATTGAAGAAGCGAAAGATTTGTCCACTCTTTCAATTGATAAACTCATGGGATCACTTGAAGCCCATGAACAAAGAATGAAATAAAACTCTAATGAAAAAGTAGAGCAAGCTTTGCAAAGAAAATTGGTCCTTAAAGAAGATAAAAAGAACTTCAGAGGACGTGGCAGAGGATATCGAGGGAGAGATTTTACTCATAGTGGCCGTGATAATTACCATAATGAAAAGGTATGTGATGATCATGGTGATTTTTCAAATGAACGAGGGCGATTCCAAAGAGGAAGAGGTCATAGAGATCTTTCCAATTCATTATACAAGCCAAGGTATGATAAATCACATGTCAAATGTTACAATTGTCAAAAGTTTGGTCACTATAATAATGAATGTAGAAGTAAATCTACAAATGATGTGGATGAACAAGCTAATTTCTCTGAAGAAAAGGTTGAACAAGTAACTACTGTGTTACTTGCATATAAGGGAGATGAATCAAAAAATCAAACCACTTGATTTCTTGATACTGGGGCCAGTAATCATATGTGTGGTGCAAAAGAAATGTTTATCGAGTTTGATGAGTCGGTAAAAAGTTATGTGACGTTTGGCGACTCATCTAAAACTCCAGTAAAAGGAAAGGAAAAAATTATGATTCAATTAAAAAATGGTGATCATCAATATATTTTCGATGTTTATTATGTTCCCGCAATGCGAAGCAATATTCTGAGTTTGGGATAACTCTTAGAAAAGGGTTATGACATACACATGAAGGACTACACTCTTGTTATTAAAAATTACAATAATGATGTCATTGCAAAGGTAGAGATGTCAAAGAATAGACTTTTCATTTTAAACATCAAGAATGATGCAGTTAAATGTTTCAACTCTATTGTGAAAGACAACTCTTGATTATGGCATTTGCGCTACGGGTATCTTGGTTTTAGCAGGCTAGAGTTGTTATCTCAAACTAATATGGTGAAAGATTTACCTAAAATTGAGCATCCAAAATAATTATGTGAAGGATGTATTTTGGGTAAACAACATAGATTGAGTTTTCCGGTGGGAGAATCAAGAAGAGTTTTTGAACCTCTTCAACTTATTCACTCTGATGTTGCGGGACCAATGGAGGTTACATTAAAAGGAGGAAATAGGTATTTTCTCACTATTATCGATGATTTTAGCAGAAAGACTTGGGTGTATTTTCTCAAATAAAAATCAAATGTGTTTGAGACTTTCATGTAATTTAAATCAATGGTGGAAAAATATAGTGGTTATTTTCTTAAAACTATAAGATCTGATAGAGGTGGTGAATACACCTCAAGTGTGTTTAAAGAATTTTGCAAGTCGAATGGAATCAAACATCAGTTGATGGTTGCATACACTCCTCAATAAAATGGCATCACAGAAAGGAAGAATCGTACCATCCTTGACATTGCAAGGAGTATTCTCAAAGGAAAGAACATGCCAAAGGAGTTTTGGACAGAGGCAGTTGCTTGTGCTGTTTATTTCCATAATAGAAGCCCCACCAAAAGTGTCAAGTTCATGACACCTCAAGAAGCATGGAGCAGCTACAAACCCGGAGTTGGGCACCTCAAAGTGTTTGAGTGCATTGCATATGCACATATTTCAAGTCAAAGAAGAACAAAGCTTGATGAAAATGGAGAAAAATGCATCTTCCTTGAATATGATGAACTTATAAAGGGTTACAAATTATTCAATTGTGTAATCGAGAAGATCATTATTTCTAGAGATGTTATCTTTGATGAAGAAACATCTTAGGAATGGAACACATGTGAAGAACAAAGTAATGAAAAAATTCTAGTTGTTGAAGAAGTCATAAAAGAGAATGATAAGGAGAATCAAACTCCTCCTCCAACTCCTCCTCAAACTCCTTATTCACCATCATCATTTCTGTTGGCCGATATTGCATCATCAAGTAGTCAATCAAGGGCACCGATAAAAATGAGAAGTCTCAATGATATCTACGATCAAACGGAGGTGGTCGATTTCACTTTATTTTTCCTTCTTGCGAATTGTGATCCGTTGTACTTTGAAGAAGCTACTATTGATCATAGATGGTAAAATACTGTGTGATAGCCCGAATTTCCACACCCGAAAACCCGTGTCATCTGGATCATATACTGGATGATTCTCAAAATAATCAAAGAGTGTCTGATCGTCTAGTGAAAATCAGAGCAGACATTATCAGAAAAGGCAGATCGAGTCATCATATAAGGCTCTAAAAAAAAGGAAAGAGAATAAAATAATACATATATATAAAATTAAAAGAATATACATCCTTAAAAAGGAACCAAGAAGAACAACTGGTGATAGACATCCATCACTCAAAATAATGGTTCCCGCTAGTGGTTCCTATAGAATGTATACGAATATAAGTAAAGCATCTATAGTAAATAATATAGAAGGTGGCCACTAGGCGCACAGATAATCCAAAATACATATACAAATCCCAAAAAAATAGAACTAAATACCCAAGCTAAGGGTAGAACTCGTTGGCCTGGATATCAGTGTCCTCCTCAGCCTCAGCCTCAGGCTGGTAATCAGGGTCGCTCTCAGTGCCGAGAATCCTAGCCTCAAAACCTAATATATAGAAACAGGGTGAGCTACCATCTAAGCTCAATAGAAGAAACTTAAGAAATTTGCATCTTAATTGTAAAACATGGTTGCAGAATATAACACAGATCAGATATCCAAATCAGAGAATATAGACAGAATGAGCAGATATAGACAGAAAATTAGAATGTGGACTTTTAGTAAACAGTGCAGATGCAGAAATATAAGAAACAGACTTTAATCTCAGAGTTCTCAGATGCATGCATATAGTAGTTATTCACTTAAATTCTATATACTTAAATAACTCTCGTGAATATATCACGTTGTAGCCAGATGTGTGCCGATGGGTAACCCCGACCATCATTATTTAATGAACTATTACAGAAGATTGCATCAAGCCTCTACAAAGGAGAGTAACTTGTGCTGAGGGTTTACAAATCAGATACACGGATATTCCGCCGTGTCGGTCATGAGTATCCTGCCACGTCAGGGGGATTCGTCACATGAACTTTAAATCAATATATATAAGGACCTCAAAATTAGATAGCAGAAATAGATGATAGAATTAGATAATAGAGCTTTTTAAATAGAAGAAATCAGATACAGATGCTCAGAAAACCATGCAGTCAAAATCGGATACAAGTTAAGTTGAATTTACCCTACCTCAAATTAAGTCTTTCTAAGCAAATCCAAAGCTTTCTAAGATGTCCTAATCTTGACCTAGACCATATGTATAGTATACTAAGTGTCAGAAGTGTCAGGATATAATTTGGCACACTGCCTAATAGTGCTTTTCTCTAAAAACCAAAATAGGTAAAAATAGGGAATTCGATCGATCAATCTCCGTGTTTGATCGATCGGATTCACATCTAATTGATCAACTCATCATTTGATCGATCGAATGCCTCACTCCTAAGCAGACAGATAAGAGGGAATCTTATTAATCAACTCCATGTTTGATCAATCGGATTCATATTTGGATCTATCAATCCCACGGTTGCTCGATAGAAAACCAACCCTCCACACCTATAGAACAGAAGAAATTTTGATCGATCAATCCCATAATTGATCGATCGAATCCTCAGTTTGATCGATCAATCCCTATGCTTGATTGATCGGATTTCTAAAGGTCATAAATTCATAAAAATAGACCTCCTGTTCTATAGTCTATTTATAAAATTCGATCGATCAAATCCCCTATTAGATCGATCAATCTTACCATTCGATTGATCAATTCTCAATTGATCGATCAGTTCACACTTGATTGGTCACTTCATTTTCTGATCAATCTGTGCCAAATTTGATCGATCAAAATACCAATTTGATCGATCAAGCATATCGGGCCTGAACTTCTCAGAAACATTACCGTTCTGCTTCAAATGGAGCATATACAAATCGATCGATCAAAACTCAAATTTGATCGATCGGACTGCAGATTGATCAATCAATTACTTAAATTGATCGATCGAATGTGACAGTCAAGCTGTCATTAATGGGGTTGTTGAATCATAACCCTTTTCAACCCTAAAACTTATGATTCTCCACGAATCATTTACACATCCATAAATGCAGATTCATGACATTCAACCCACATAAAACCCATAATAACTCAGCTCTTTCGAAGGATGCTTCTTAGTTCACGGCATTGTGATCCCATGTGGGTTTCAGATCCGAATCGGTGAGTTTGCCACTTCGAATTCTCCGATGAACTAGAGATACAAATCCTCACTAATACACAGAGGTGTTCACTCATAGATGTCGACTCCTTCAAGCTCTAGGTTAGACTATCATAAAGATAAGGTCCTCTCCTACGCAAGTTTCACAGAAGGAGTTTCTTTAAAGCTCGAATCATGCACACCTTGTGATTTTGCAAGCAGAAACCAGACCAGATCAGAGGAAGGAAATGAAGAGAGGTGAAGTTCCAATCTCTTCCTTCTCTTACAAACTAAAATAGAGAAATATCTAGGATATTTCTGTTTCCCAAAACTTTTACTCCGGTGTTGAGCACACACACACAACACACAAGGATAACATTCTACGAAGGTCCAATCGGCTCTCGGATTTGTGTTATAAGTGACATATCACTTCACACGATCATGGATTATTAATCTTTATATTAATATTCCTATATTCAATTTTTTTTTTAAAGTCTCGATTTCTGTGCTAGACATGAATACCAAAGCAGTCAGAAGGTTTCAAAAATTTAGAGTCATTACATTCTCCCCCCTTTAGGAATTTTCGTCCTTGAAAATGTCAGGGAGTCACAGATAGATCTACGGGATATCCTAATCCTAATGCTCGAAACGAAATAGAAACAGACAGTTCTAATCGTACGAGTGGGTCACAGTGCAATAGACTCCACTAAGCACGCGTATGGAAGGTCGGATCCATAGTAACCTGGATGTACTGCGTGTGACATCCGAGAATGCCATAGTGGATTGCATCCGTACATGGATACATCTGTCCCAAATGTCACATGCTCAAAAGAATACTCCACGGTGACTCAAACAACGACACACAGAACACACACAGTATTTAACCAATTTATGCCAGGGATGTCAGACGAAGTAGGGCACAGAGTAGATGTGTCATATACAAGGTAATCAGAGACTGAGCATGTAAAACATAGATCGAATACAGCAGATATGAGCAGTCAAGACAGAAATCATGCAGGTAATAGTCGTGCATGCAGAAAAGAAATTTAATATGGAAAATAGAGTTTTAAATATACACCGATAATTATAAAATAACATAAAAGGTATATTGATTACCTGCCGGTGGAGCTGATGATGAACTTGGCTCTGTAGGTACATCTGGTCAGCTCGGTCTGGATGGCTCGGTGCGATAGTTGCTTGAGTCCACAACCTGCAGGCGGGCATGAGCTAGCATCGGGGTAGAAGTGGTAGCATACGGGTGCTGCATTAGTAGCGCGAGTATCCCCTCATGATAATCCAAGCGTCGATGCACCTGACGATGGAACTGCTGCATCTCGTCCAGTCGCTCGTGCACCCTCTTGTTGCCCTCGTTAAACGCCTTGAGCACTACTTCATGGGTAATGGTGGAAGGCTCGGGTCTACGTGAAATAGTGGCATGGGCAGATTGATGCGAAGGAGTAGGGGCCGGTCTAGTAGATGCCTCAGGCTGAGGTGGACGGTAAGGCTGCGCCTCTCCCGTATCAGGAGCTCTCTTTGTAGCCTCGGCTCTGGCCTCAACTGGTGGAACCTCCTCCTCATCCGGCAACCTCTTGACCAAAAGTTATAACTCTTGGTCCAGTCTTTGAGAAAAAAGACTTTAACGTTGTCATTTCTCCTCGGCTAGCCACGAGCCATGCTACAGGCCTCACGCACGGAGTTATACTGCTTCACCATGCGTGTTATTAGATGGGCGTAAAGCATCTCCCCCTCTGGCTTAGCCTTCCTCATCATCTGATTAAAGACATCAAGCATGCCATCAATGGCGATGTTGGCAACGGAGAACCAATGGTTTTCGAAGGTGGAAAATAAGAACTGTTGTATGATGCCCATACGCTTTGACCGATGTAAGAATGGATAAATGGCACACTTGACATAGGTGTCAAGCATCCATAGGTTGTCGGGTAGTTGGGCCTGCTTGATAGATTGGCCCGATCCATATAGCCCATGCGTCATCTTAGTGACGACATCCTCAAAAGCTACGTCCTTAATATAAGGTGTCGCTAACCCACACGTCTCCACATACCCGGATGGGCATTGCATCGCGGCGGAGACGTGGAATTGATTGAATCTATATTCCAACCCATCGATCATGGTAACCATTTGATGGCAGCTACCTCCCCGTCAAAGGTGTTGGTAGAATAGACTACTATTCTAGGACAATAGTAGTCGTGAAAGGGCTTGAGTAAGGGTTTGAGCCCTAGTTTACCGATATAATCGATCGTCCACATCATCTCGGGGCGATCCTCAAATAGAGTCGGGATGAACTCATATTCAGGCAAAAAGCTTTTGGCATATCACCCCTCCTTCGGATGTTCACTTTTAATGAGTGGCGGTTGGGGTGGTTGAATGGGTTGTGGTGCCACGCTGAATGGTTGTACAACGGTTGTACGACGTCTGGACGTAAGTGGTGGGTATCTGAACCCAGCGGGGAACCTTGCATGAAGGGTTCTTCGTGCACGGTCTCATAGTTTAAAAATACCCAAAATACACAAAAATCCCAACAAAATTGAGAAGTTTAGGGTTTATCGAGATAATGAACAAAATCCGTGATCCAAGGAAGTCGAAACGAGGAGCAGTTGTAGTTGGAAGTAGTCGGAAACCATGTTCGAACGTAAAGGGAGTGAAGCACTCTCACTCAATAGCCCTCTTTCGATCTTTCAAATGGCATTTTTAAAATCTAGACGCCACTTAAATCGATACACTCTATCGATCAATGCTCAATTGATCGATCGAATTTATAAGTTGAAAAAGTCCTAACCCGATAGATTGATCGATCAAATTTCAGAATTGATCTATCAATTTATCTAATTGATCGATCAGATAGGTTTAAATCTATCCCATAGTTCAAGTTTAGTTGATTGATCAACTCTCAGTTTGATCGATCGGATTCACATTTGATTGATCAATTACTCCCTTTGATCGATCGAAATGTCAAAAAAGAACACAAGGTTGATCGATCAATGTCTCAACTGACCGATTAGACTAACATTTGATCAATCAAATCCATAATTTGATCGATCAAATTTGACAGCAAGGCTGTCTTCAAAACTTTCAGGTGTTAAAAGACCTGTGCGCATCGTCATAGTCCAACGGTTATACTACAATGTCATGCTAGTATGTTAAGCAATGCACACATATCTAACATATGCTCAATTGATTTAACAAGGATACAGTACAAAAGAAGAATTAAATTGAATATCACACTTACCTCGCATATCAGTTAAACAAATGAGGGTACTACTCGCGAATTTCGACTTCGCGTTCCCAGGTAGCCTCTGCAGATGAATGATTTTGCCACTTTACTAGCACAAGTGGGATCATCTTAGTCCGTAAGACCTGCTCCTTACGCTCCAGAATCTGCATAGGTTCCTCAACCAAGGTCAGATCCTCCTGAAGCTCAATTGGTTGAAAATCCAGGACGTGTGCTGGGTCTTTCACGTATCTCTTCAATATTGAAACATGAAATACATTATGCATGCTTGCCAATTGTGGTGGTAGAGCAATCAATTATGCGACTTCTCCAACCAGTTCGAGTACTTCAAAAGGTCAAATATAATGTGGACTTAACTTTTCATATTTCCCAAAATCCATCACGCCCTTGGTTGGCGAGATCTTGACAAAGACCTTATCTCCAACCTGAAAATAGGTGTCAACTTTACACTAATTGAGCAGACAAGGAAACCCAAAGTATTGAATACAATCAAGTATACCTAAAATTTGACTTGCGTTCGATGAAGATCGGCATAACTTTTCTAGCGACTTTGAGCAACTCTCAATCTCTTACGAATCAACCAAATAGTCTCGGTAGCACTGTCCACGATATCAGGTCCCAAAATAAGTTTCTCACCGACTTCCTCTCAATTCAACGGAGATCTGTATCATCGTCCGTATAAAGCTTCATAAGAAGCCATGCCAATACTAGACTGATAGCTATTGTTGTACGCGAACTCAATCAGAGGAAAATGCTGATCCCATGACCCGTGAAAGTCTAACATGCACACACGCAGCATATCCTTTATGATCTGGTTCACTCTTTCAGTCTGCCCATCTGTCTAAGGATGAAACACTGAGCTGAAGTCAAGTCTAGACCCCATGCCTTCTTAAAATCTCTGCCATAACTGTGATGTATAAAGTGGATCTTGATCACACACAATACTGACTGGTATTCCATGAAGTTTGACTATCTCTTTCAGATACAACTCTGCTAGGTTGCTGGCAGTATACGTAGTATGATATGGTAGAAAGTGTGCAGACTTAGTCAGTCTATCCACAATGACCTAGATGGCATTGTGTTTCCATTCAGGTATCAGCAAAGGTTGCAACAATCCCGTTGGATTCTGATGATCTACCTTTACTTGCTGGCAAACCAAGCATCTGGACACGTACTCAGTTGTCTTTCTTCAAACCTCTCCACCATAAGCATTTCTTCAAGTCCTGATACATCTTGGTACTCCCAGGATGTATAGTGTACATTGACTTATGAGCCTCCTCTAAAATGGTTTCTCGGAGCTCAACATTGGTACGTATGCACACTCTATCCCCGAATAACAATGTATTGTCCTCCCTGACGGAGAAATCTGCTCTAATCCCACTTATCACACCATGTCTAATGGTCATAAGCTCACCATCAAGCATCTGAAGTTTGCGAACATTTTCAAACAATGTCGGCTTGATAACAAGGGTGGCCATCAAAGCACCTGAACCTTTCACATCGAACCTAGCATCACACAAGGCCAAGTCATCAAGCAAATGCCACCGATGAACTCTAGTAATGAGATGCTCTATCTGAACTGAAGACTTTTGACTCAAAGCATCTGCCACTACGCTGGCCTTTTCAGGGTGATACTGGATGGAACAATCATAATCTTTCAAGAACTCCATCCATCGTCATTGTCACATGTTCAGGTCTTTCTGAGTGAATAGATACTTAAGGCTATAGTGGTCGGTGAAGATGTCAAACGTCTCACCATACAAATAGTGCCTCCAGATCTTCAAAGCAATGATTATCACTGCTAACTCCAGATCATGAGTTGGATAGTTCTTCTCATGGTCCTTAAGTTGTCTAGAGCCGTAAGCGATAACTTTCTTATGTTGATTGAAAACACAACCCAAATCACTGTAAGATGCATCGCTATATATCGTAAAACCTCCTCTACCAGAAGGTATAGCTGACACTGGTGCTATAGTCAGACGCGCCTTGAGTTTTTGAAAACTCTTCTAACACTGATTTGTCCAATCAAACTTAGCGTTCTTCTTTATAAGCTGAGTAAGCGAACCTGAGAGTTTAGAGAATCCTTCCACAAACCATCTATAGTACCCTGCCAAGCCAAGCAAACTACAGACTTTTGTTACTATCTTCGGTTGCTCCCAATTCACTACAGATTTGATCTTTGCAGGATCGATTGTGATACTATCCTCATAAACGACATGGCCTAAGAAACTGACCCGATCTAGCCAAAACTCACACTTACTAAGCTTGGTGTATAGTTGGTGTCTCTGAGTGTTTGAAGGGCAACTCGTAGATGCTGAACATGTTCCTCCCTTGTATTTGAGTAAATTAGGATATCGTCAACAAAAACTACCACTGATTTGTCAAGGTGTGGCTTGAATACCCGGTTCATCAAGTCCATGAACGATGTTGGTGCGTTCGTTAGCCTAAAGGCATAACCAAAAACTTGTAATGACCATACCTCGTGTAGAATGCAGTTTTAGAAATGTCGTCCACCTTAATCTTCAACTGGTGATAACCCGACCTCAGATCAGTCTTCGAAATGAACCTTGCACCTTGCAACTGATCAAAGAGGTCATTAATCTGTGGCAGTGGGTAACGATTCTTAATCATCATCTTATTCAACTGACGATAGTCAATGCAAAGTTGCATTGAACCATCCTTCTTCTTCACAAACAGTATCGGTGCCCAAGGAGATACACTCGGCCTAATGAAGCCCTTGTCCAACAGTTCCTGAAGCTACTCCTTCAGTTCCTTTAACTCTGCAGGTGCCATTTTGTATGGAGCCTTTAACAATAGGTCGAGAAGATCTCTGAGTGGATATCGATCCAGCCCGCTCTTTGCTTTCCTTACTCTCCTCAGGGCAATTTCTAACCATGTGGCCCATCTTGCCACACCTGAAGCAAGCCCCTGTATCTCTCCTGCAGTCCTTAGTCTTGTGTGGTTTCCCACACTTTGCATATGATAGAGCCAGCGTAAAAGAAGAGATCCATGAAGATCCCTGCGCAATAGAAGCTCCACTAACAGAAGAACCAGACGATCTTAAATGTTTGGATGGTGCAGGCAGCGCTGGCCTCTGATCGAAACTCCCCCTGAAGATACAGCTGGTCGAGAGTGAGTAGGGTATCTAGGAGGTATGGAGAATTTAGCCCTCTTGTTCTGTTCAGGGTCTTGAGATTGTCCCTGAAATGACCTCTCTTTGTTTTGCCTGTCTCTCCAAGCAAATTATTTCTAGTTTTCTTCCTTAGATATGAGAGCCTTAGACATAACCGTCGTAGATGTCTTTAATTCCCATAGGGCCACTTCTTTCTATATGTTTGGCCTCAAGCCAAGCTGAAATTTCCGCACTCGCATCAACTCGGTGGCCACGTGCTCCGGAGCAAACCTTGCCAATTTATCAAACTCCGCACTATACTTGCGCACAGTCATAGCTCCTTGTTCCAACCTGATAAACTTCACTTCCCACTGATGTCTCACTATCTTGGGAAAGTACGTCTCATTAAAAATTTCAACGAATTCAGCGCATGTCCAAGGGACATTGGGAAGCTCTTGCTCATGGTGCCTCAATACTGATTTCCACCAAGGCCCCGCTTTCCCATTTAGCTTGAAGGTTGCCCAGCGCACCTTCTCTACATCAATGCATTGAAGCACTTCAAAAACCTTTTCCATCTCCTCTATCCATCCCTCGGCTTCAATCGGGTCTATCTGACCTGAGAAATTAGGAGGTCTCATTCTCCTAAACTCAGTGAAGCCTCCAGGTTGGTGAGGTGGTCTAGCTGCTTGTTGATTCAAGGCAGCAATCTATTGAGCTACGTTGGCAGCCAAAGCTTCCAACACCTGCTCCCTTCTGCTATCACCACCTCCTCGTCCTCCTCTTGGTCATATCAGAACCGCATTTTAACTTGTTAGGAACCCTAATCCCTTGGATGTACCGGTAACATCGAAAATCTCTCGTAAAGGAACCTCTCTCTATCCTTCTCTTCCTCCACTACATCCACCTCTGAACCTTAGGCCCATAATACTGGTCTATCATTGTGAAAATAATAACATTGATCAGTACCTAGATTGTAAAAATAATCCAACCTGAACCCGTGATTCAACCTAAAGCCCAGGCTCTGATACCAACTGTGATAGCCCAGATTTCCACACTCGGAAGCCCGTGCCATCTGGATCATATACTGGATGATTCTCGAAACAATCAAAGAGTGTCTAATCGTCTAGCAAAAATCAGAGCAGACACTATCAGAAAAGGCAGATCGAGTCATCATATAAGGCTCTAAAAAATAGGAAAGTGAATAAAATAATACATATATCTAAAATCAAAAGAATATACATCCTTAAAAAGGAACCAAGAAGAACAACTGGTCTAAACAATGGTTCCCGATAGTAGTTCCTATAGAATGTATACGAATATAAGTAAAGCATCTATAGTAAATAATATAGAAGGTGGTCACTAGGTGCACAGATAATCCAAAATACATGTACAAATCCCAAAAAAACATAACTAAATACCCAGGCTAAGGGTAGAACTCGTTAGCCTGGATATCAGTGTCCTCCTCCTCAGCCTCAGCCTGAGGCTGGTAATCAAGGTCTCTCTCAGTGCCGAGAATCCTAGCCTCAGAACCTAATAGATAGAAAAAGGGTGAGCTACCATCTAAGCTCAATAAAAGAAACTCAAGAAATTTGCATCTTAATTGTAGAACATGGTTGCAGAATATAACACAGATCAGATATCCAGACCAGAGAATATAGACAGAATGAGTAGATACAGATAGAAAATTAGAATGCGGACTTTTAGTAAACAGTGCAGATGTAGAAATATAAGAAACAAACATTAATCTCAGAGTTGTCAGATGCATGCATACAGTAGTTATTCACTTAAATTCTATATACTTAAATAACTCCCGTGAATATATCACATGGTAGCTAGATGTGTGCCGATGGGTAAGCTCGACCATCGTCATTCAATGAACTATTGCAGAAGATTGCATCAAGCCTCTACAAAGGAGAGCAACTTGTGCCGAGGGTTTACAAATCAGATACACGAATATTCTGCCGTGCCGGTCGTGGGTATCCTGCCACGTCAGGGAGATTCGTCACATGAACTTTAAATCAATACATATAAGGACCTTAAAATTAGATAGCAGAAACAGATGGTAGAATAAGATGACAGAGCTTTTTAAACAGAAGAAATCAAATACAGATGCTCATAAAACCATGCAGTCAAAATCGGATACAAGTTAGGTTGAATTTCCCCTACCTCAGATCAAGTCTTTCTAAGCAAATCCAAAGCATTCTAAGATGTCCTAATCTTGACCTAGACCATACGTATAGTATACTAAGTGTCAGAAGTGTCAGGATACAATTCGACACACTACCCAATAGTGTTTTTTCTAGAAAACCAAAACATGCAAAAATAGGGAATTCGATCGATCAATCTCCATGTTTGATCGATTGGATTCACATCTGATCGATCAACTCATCATTTGATTGATCGGATGCCTCACTCCTAAGCAGATAGATAAGAGGGAATCTGATCGATCAACTCCATGGTTGATCAATCGGATTCATATTTTGATCGATCAATCCTACGCTTGAACGATCGAAAACCAACCCTCCACACCTATAGAGCAGAGGAAATTTTGATCGATCAATCCCATAATTGATCGATCGAATCCTCAGTTTGATTGATCAATCCCTATGCTTGATCGACTGGATTTCTAAAAGTCAGAAATTCAGAAAAACAGGCCTCTTATTCTATAGTCATTTTATAAAATTTGATCGATCAAATCCCCTATTTGATCGATCGATCAATTCTCAATTGATCGATCAGTTCACACTTGATCGGTCACTTCATTTTCTGATCAATCAGTGCTAAATTTGATTGATCAAAACACCAATTTGATCGATCGAGCATATCGGGCCTAAACTTCTCAGAAACATTACCCTTATGTTTCAAATGAACCATATACAAATCGATCGATCAAAACTCAAATTTGATCGATCGGACTACAGATTGATCGATCAATTACTTAAATTGATCGATTGGATATGACAGTCAAGCTATCATTAATGGGGTTGTTGAATCATAACCCAACCCTAAAACTTATGATTCTCCACGAATCAGTCACACACCCATAAATACAGATTCATGACATTCAACCCACATAAAACCCATAATAACTCACCTCTTTCGAAGGTTGCTTCTCGGTTCACGGCATTGTGATCGCACATGGGTTTTAGATCCGCATCGATGAGTTTGCCACTTCGAATTCTCTTATGAACCGGAGATACAAATCCTCGCTAATACACAGAGGTGTTCACTCACAGATGTCGACTCCTTCAAGCTCTAGGTCAGACTATCATAAAGATAAGGTCCTCTCCTACGCAAGGTTCACAGAAGGAGTTTATCTAAAGCTCGAATCATGCACACCTTATGATTTTGTAAGCAGAAACCAGACCAGATCAGAGGAAGGAGATGAAGAAAGGTGAAGTTCCAATCTCTTCCTTCTCTTATAAACTAAAATAGAGAAATATCTAGGATATTTCTGTTTCCCAAAAATTTTGCTCCGGTATTGAGCACACACACACAACACACAAGGATAACATTCTACGAAGGTCCAATCGGCTCTCGAATTTGTGTCGTAAGTGACATATCACTTCACACGCTCACGGATTATTAATCTTTATATTAATATTCCTATATTCAATTTTTTTTTTAAAGTCTCTATTTTCGTGCCAGACACGAATACCAAAGCAGTTAGAAGGTTTCAAAAATTTAAGGTCGTTACACTATGGATGAAGAAATTAAGTAATAGAAAAGAATGAACATGGGCGCTTACGACTCTACCAAAAGGAAAAAAGGCAATAGGAGTGAAATAGGTCTACAAGGCAAAAAAGAATTAAGAAGGTAAAGTAGAAAGATACAAAGCGAGGCTAGTCGTCAAAGGCTACAAACAACGTCAAGGCATTGAATATCAAGAATTCTTTGCACCAGTTGCAAGATTTGATACTATAAGGTTCCTTATAGCCTTAGCTGCCCAAAATGGTTGGAATATTTTTCAAATGGACGTAATAAGACAGCTAGGATTTCTGGACCTAGAAACCCGTGCCATCAGGATCATACTCTGGATGATCCCCAGAACAATACAAAGAATGTATGCTCATCTAACAAAAATCAGAGCAGACACTATCAAAGAGGCAGATAGAGTCATCATATAAGACATTTAAAAGAAAGAGAAACACATGTATATATATAAAAAATAATATACATCCACAAAATAGGAACCAAGAAGAACAATCGGTGATGTACATCCATCACACAAAATCAATGGTTCCCATAAGATATATACAACAATAACTAAAAGTAATTATAGAGTTTAATACAAAACGGTGGGCACGAGACCAAATAATCTAAAATGCGAATACAGATCCCAAAAATACAAAATTAAGTACCCTAGCTACGAATAAAACTCGTCAGCTGGGATATCAGTGTCCTCCTCCTCCTCAACCTCAACCTCAGGCTAGTAATCTGGGTCACTCTCAGTGCCTGGCGCCCGAGCCTCAGAACCTAAGATATTAAAAATAGGGTGAGCTAACCATCTAAGCTCAATAGAAGAAATTCAGTTAAATTTACATCTAAAATGTAAAACATGATTACCAGAACATAACTCAGAATAGATGATCATGAACAGAGAATGCAGATAGAAATTATCAGATGGCAGATGCTAAATTTTAAAGAACAAAATAGATGCAGAGTGTCAAACATCAGACAGAAATTTCAGAGCTTTCAGATGCTATGCATACAATATTTAGTGACTTAAATAATAGACTTAAGTAACTCCCGTGAATATAGCACATGGTAATCAGATGTGTGCCGATGGGTAATCCCAACCATCTTCGTTCAATGAACAATTTAGGGTATTTGCATCAAGCCTCTACTAAGGAGAGCAACTTATGCCATCAGGCTTTTCAAATCAAATACACGAATATCCTACCATGCCGGTCGTGGGTATCCTGCCATGCCAGGGGATTCATCACATGAACTTTAAATCATTACACATAAAGACCTCAGAATCAGATTACAGAATCAGATAGCAGAATCAGATGTCAGAAACAGATGACAAAATCAGATAACATAACTTTTATCATATACAATGCATGCTTTTAAAAGGCGAAAATCAGATTTTGATACTCAGAAAACATGCAGTCAAAATCAGATATAAGTTAAGATGAATTTTCCCTACCTCAGATCAGACCTTTCTAAGCAAATCCAAAGCTTTTTAAAGCATCACAGTCTTATCCTAGATCATAAACATAGTATACTAAGTGTCAGATATGTCAGGACATCAACTGGTATAATGTCCAGTAGTGTCTTCCCCATAAAATGAAAATAACAGAAACAAGGGTAATTCAATCGATCAATCTCCGTGTTTGATCGATCTGATTCACATATGATCGATCAACTCATCAATTGATAAATCGAATGCCTCACTCCTAAGTAGACAAATAAGAGGGAATCTGATAGATCAACTCCATGTTTGATCGATCAGATTCATATTTTGATCGATCAATTCCATGCTTGATCGATCAAAAACCAACCTTCCACACCTATAGAACAGAGGAAATTTTGATCGATAAATCCCATAATTGATTGATCGAATCCTCAGTATGATCGATCAATCCCTATGCTTGATCGATCAAATTTCTAAAAGTAAGAAATTAAAAAAAAAATAGGCCTCCTATTCTATAGTCTATTATAAAATTTGATCGATCAAATCCCCTATTTGATCGATAAATCTTACCATTTGATCGATCAATTCTCAATTGATCGATGAGTTCACACTTGATCGGTCACTTCATTTTCTAATCGATCAGTGCCAAATTCGATCGATCGAAACACAAATTTGATCGATCGAGCACACCGAGCCTGAACTTCTCAGAAACACTGCCCTTCTGTTTCAAATGGAGCATATACAAATCGATCGATCAAAACTTAAATTTGATTGATCGGACTACAGATTGATCGATCAATTATTCAAATTGATTGATCGGATATGACATTCAAGCTGCCATTAATGGGGTTGTTGAATCATAACCCCTTTTTAACCATAGCTTTTATGATTCATCATGAATCATTAAAGCCTTCACTAAACACATAAATGGGACATCAAACTCACACAAAATCCGTTAATAACTCACATCCTTTTAGTTGATCCTTTGGTCCAAAGAATCCTTCTTTTCCAAGCGGTTCTTTGGATTCAGATCTTGAGAGTTTGTCGAGATGAGTTCTTCGGTGAATCTAAGTATGTCCCCACACTAACACATGGTATGTTTTGCTCTCTCTCTCAGACAGATCGCCGCACACACATCCCTTCATCGTGTTCATAATCAAGGGTTCCATAACTAAGGTTCCTCAAGCTTGGCTCAGCAGTGAGAATTCTTTAGCTATAGCTTTGCAGGCAAGGGTTCAAAGCAAGGAGAAAAGATATCAGGTATTCCTAACCTTCCTTCTCTTATAAGCTACTAATGGAAATATCCAAGATATTTCCATCTCTTATTCATTCAATCCGGTGTTGAGCGCACACACCACACTCAGGCGTATCATATTCTACCAAAGGTACAATCAGATCTTAGATTCGTGTCACCTGTGACCTCTCACTTCACACGCTCACGGATTAAAAGTCTTTAAATTAATATTCCTATTTTCAAAATTTTAAATTTATCTCGATTTCCATGCTAAGCACGAATACCAAAGTAGTCAGAAGGTTTCAAAAATTTAGGGTCATTACATTCTCCCCCCTTAGGAATTTTCATCCTCGAAAATGTCAGGGGGTCTCGAGATTACCTACCAGTGGAGCTGATGATAAACCTGGCTCCGTAGGTACATCTGGTCGGCTCGGTCTAGAAGGTTCGGTGCGATAGTCACGGGGATCCACAGTGTGCAGACGGGTATGTCCGAGCATAGGAGTGGCAGTGGTAGCATAGGAGTGCTGCATCAGTAGCTCGAGCATCTCCTCATGATAATCTAATCATTGATGCACCTGACGATGGAACTCCTACATCTCATCCAACCTCTCGTGCACTCCCTTGTTGTTTTCGTTCATCATGGCGAGCACAATTTTGAGGGTAATGGTGGAAGGCTCGGGTCGGCATGAAGTAGTGGCACGGGCAGATCGGCGCAAAGGAGTAAGGGCAGGTCTAGTAGACACCTCAGGCTAAGGTGGACGGTGAGGTTGTGCCTCCCCTGCATCTGGAGCTCTCTCTGCCGCCTCCACTCCCGCCTCAGCTCTCATTGGGTAACCTCTTGACTAAAAGGTTATAACTCTTGGTCCAGTCTTTGAGCAAAAATACTTTAATGTTCTTGTTTCTCCTCGGCTCGCCAGGAGCCATGCTATAGGCCTCACGCACTGAGTTATACTGCTCCACCATGTGCGTGATCAGATGGGCGTAAGGCATCCCCCCCTTCAGCTTTGGCTTCCTCATCAGTCGATCAAAGGCATCGAGCATGCCATCAATGGCGATGTCGACGACGAACAACCAACGATTCTCGAAGGCGAAAAATAAAAACTGTTGTACGATGCCCGTAAGCTCTGACCGATGTAAGAAAGGATAAATGGCACACTTGACATAGGTGTCAAGCATCCATAGGTTGTCGGGTAGTTGGGCCCGCTTGATGGATTGGCCCGATCTATGTAGCCCATGCATCATCTTAGCGACGACGTCTTCAAAGGGCACCTCCTTGATATAGGGAGACGCCAAACCACACGTCTCCACATTCCCGGATGGGCATTGCATTGCAGCTGAGACGTAGAATTGGTTGAATCTATATTCCAACCCATCGATCGTGGTAACCATTTGATGACAGCTACCTCCCCGTTGAAGGTGTTGGTAGAATAAACGTACTATCCTAGGGAAATAGTAGTCATGGAATGGTTTGAGCATGGGTTTAAGCCCGAGTTTAACAATATAATCGATCGCCCACGTCATCTCGGGGCGATCCTCGAGTAGAGTCGGGGTGAACTAGTATTCAGGAAAAAAGGTTTTGGCATTCCACCCCTCCTTCAAAATTTCCCGCTCAATGAGTGCCGGTTGGGGTGGTTGAACGGGTGGCACAGGTGGTAAAGTGGTGCGACAAGTGGTACAACGGGTTATACTATCGGTTCTATGTGCGGGGTGGGTACACAAACCTGCGACGTAGGAACCTTACGCACAACGTTCTTCGTGCGCAGTCCCATAATGTAAAAATACCCAAAATACACAAAAACCCAAAATGAATGGAAAGTTTTAGAGTTTACCGTGTTGAGGATTTGAAAAGGGACCCAAGGAAACAAATACGCGCAGCTCCAGTGGCCGGAAGTAGCCGAAAATCACCTTTGAAAGCAAGGGGAGAAAAGCACTCTCGCTCAATAGCCCTCTTTCAATCGTTCAAATGGCATTTTTTTAAAACCTAGGCACTACTTAAGTCAATAAATTTGATCAATCAATGCTTAATTGATCGATCATATTTTGAAAATGAAAAAGCCCTAACCCGACAGATTGATTGATCAATCCTCTAGGTTGATCAATTGAATTTCAAAATTGATCGATCGATTCATCCAATTGATCAATTAGATATGCATAAAAACCAAAATCCACTTGATCGATCAATCCTTAAATTGATTGATCAAATTAACAGTCGATCGATCAAATATCTAATTTGATCAATCAGATTGATCTTACTTGAAATTTCAAGATTGATCGATCAACAAGTTTGGTTGATCGATCGGATTCACATCTGATCGATCAAATCATCACTTTGATTGATCGAATCTGACAGTAAAGTTGTCCTCCAAAAATGCAGGTGTAAAAGACCTGAGAGTATCGCCATAGTCCAACAGTGATACTACAAGGTTATACAAGTGCTTTAAACCATGCATACACATCTAACATATGCTTAAAAGATCTAACAAGGACACAATACAAATAAAGAATTTAAACTAAATATCGCACGTACTTCGCATATCAGTTGAACAAATGAGGGTACTTCTCGCAAATGTCAATTTCGCGCTCCTAGGTAGCCTCTGCAGATGAATGATTTCGCCACTTTACTAACATAAGTGGGATCATCTTAGTCCATAAAACTTGATCTTTACGGTCCAAGATCTCGACAGGTTCCTCAATCAGAGTCAGATCCTCTTAAAGTTTAATCAGCTAAAAATTGAATACATGAGTTGGGTCACTCACATATTTCTGTAGCATGGAAATATGGAAGACGTTATGCGTACTTGCCAATTGTGGTGGCAAAGCAATCCTATACGCGACTTCACCAATCCGACCTAGTACTTCAAAAGGTCCAATATAACGTGGACTCAGCTTTCCACGTTTTCTAAAATGCATCATGCCCTTAGTTGGCAAGATTTTCACGAATACTTTATCTCTTACCTGAAAATAAGTATTAATTTCATACCAATTGAGCAAACAGGGAAATCTAAGGTTTGGAACGTAACTAAGTATACCTGAAACTCAACGTGCGATCGATGAAGATCGACATAACTCTTTTTGCGACTTTGAGCAACTAGTAATCTCTCGCAGATCAACCGAACCGTCTCAGTTGCACTGTCCACGATTTCAGGTCCCAAAATAAGCTTTTCACTGACTTCCTCCCAATTTAAAGAAGATCTACATCGGCGTCCATATAAGGATTTGTAAGGCGCCAAACTAATACTGGACTAATAACTATTATTATAAGCAAACTCAATCAGAGACAAATGTTGATCCCATCACCCATGAAAGTCTAACATACATGCACGCAATATATTCTCTATAATCTGGTTCACTCTCTGAGTCTGCCCATCTATTTGAGGATGAAATGCTGAGCTGAATTCCAGTTTATACCCCATGCCTTCTTGAAATTGATGCCAAAATTGGGACGTATAAAGCGAATCCCTATCACACACAATACTGACTAGTATACCATAAAGCCGAACTATCTCTTTCATGTACATCTCTATGAGCTTGTTGGCTGTATACGTAGTCGTATAAGGCAAAAAATGTGCAGACTTAGTCAGTCTATCCACAATAACCCAGATGGCATTGTGTTTTCTCAATGTCTTCGGTAATCTCAATATAAAATCTATAGAAATGGCTTCTCATTTCCATTCAGGCACTGGTAATGGTTGCAATAACCCTACAAGATTCAGATGATCTACTTTCACTTGTTGGCAGACCAAACATTGAGACACATATTCTGCAATATCTTTCTTCAATCCTCTCCACCAGAAGCTTCGCTTCAAATCTGGATACATCTTGGTACTCCCAAGATGTATAGCATACATTGATTTATGAGCTTCTTCTAAGATAGTGTCTTTAAGCTCCTTGTTAGCAAGTATGCACCTCCGATCGCGGAATAACAAAGTACCATCATCCTTGATAGAGAAATTCATTTTGATCTTGTTGATCACATCCTTTCTAATGGCCATAAGCTCATCATCAATCATCTGGAGCTTACATATATTATCGAATAACGTGGGTTGTATCACAAGGGTAGCCAGCAATGCTCTTGAACCTCTGACATCAAACTGTGTATCACATAAGGCCAGGTCCTCTAGTAGATGCCACCTTTATATTCTGGTGATAAGATGTGATAACTGAACCAAAGATTTCTTTTTCAAAGCATCCGCCACAACATTGGCCTTCCCAAGGTGATACTGGATGGAACAGTTGTAATCCTTTAAGAACTCCATCCATCTGTACTGTCACATATTCAAGTCCTTCTGGGTGAAAAGATACTTGAGGCTTTTATGATCGGTAAAAATATCAAACGTTTCACCGTACAAGTAATGCTGCCAGATCGTCAAAGCAAAAATGATAGCTGCTAACTCAAGATCATGTGTGGGAGAGTTCTTCTATTGGTCTTTGAGTTGTCTAGAACCGTATGCAATAACTTTCTTATTTTGATTGAGTACAGAACCCAAACCACTGTAAGACACATCACTGTAAACTGTAAAACCCCCTCCACCAGTAGGTATAGCTAACACTGGTGTTGTAGTTAACTACATCTTAAGTTCTTGAAAACTTTCTTCACACTGCTCAGTCCAGTCAAACTTAGCATTCTTCTTCGTGAGCTGAGTAAGCGGACTCGAAAGTTTAGAGAAACCTTCTACAAATCGTCTATAGTATCCCACCAAGCCAAGAAAACTACGGACTTCAGTTACCGTCCTCGGTTGCTCCCAATTCACTACATATTCAATCTTAGTTGGATCAACTGTTATACCCTTGTCAGAGACAACATGACCTAAAAAACTGACTTGGTCAAGCCAAAACTCACATTTACTGAGCTTTACTTATAGTTTGTGATCTCTGAGAGTTTGTAGAGCCACATGAAGATGTCGTTCATGCTCTTCTTTTGTTCTTGAATATATGAGAATGTCATCTACAAAAATGACCACTGATTTATCCAAGTGTGGTTTAAACACTCGGTTCATTAAATCCATAAAAGACGTCGGTGCGTTCGTCAACCCAAATGGCATAACCAAAAATTCATAGTGCCCATATCTGATTCTAAACACCATCTTCAGAATATCTTCTGCTTTGACTCTTAGCCGGTCATAACTCGATCGTAAGTCAATCTTGGAAAAGAACCTCGCTCCTTGTAACTGATCAAAGAGATCATCTATTCTTAGAAGCAGGTAACGATTCTTAATCATCAACTTGTTCAATTGTCGGTAATCAATGCAGAGTCGTATCAAACCATCCTTCTTCTTGACAAACAGTACTGGTGCTCCCCAAGGAGACACACTCGGTCGAATAAATCCCTTGTCAAGTAATTCTTGCAGTTGCTCCTTCAACTCTTTCAACTCTGCAGGAGCCATACGATATGGAGCTTTAGATAATGGCTCAGTACCCGAAACTAAATCAATAGCAAATTCAATCTCTCGAGCTAGTGGTAGTCCAGATAACTCTTCCAAAAATACATCAGGGTACTCGCAAGCAACATAAATGTCAGAAATAACATTCTTCTCTTCCCGTTGCTCTTGCAGAAAAGCCATATAGCCACTGCACCCATTCTTCATCATCTTCTCAACCTGAATAGCTGATATAAATGGTGCTACTTTAGACTTTATCCCGAAAAATCTAAATGACTTCCTCTTTGGAGGACGGAAGACTACAATTTTCCATAGGCAATCTACGCTAGCATGGTAAGTGGATAGCCAGTCCATACCCAAGATCACATCGAAGCCTACCATATTCAATAATATCAAGTCAGCTCGAGTTTCCTCCTCTTTCAACTCTAAAAATCACCGACTTGTTCACTGTGTTTGTTCTTACTGAATTACCCGTAGGAATTGTTGCTGCCAAAATGAAATCTAATGTCTCAGGCGTAATACCTATACATGCTGAGAACATCGGAGCAATAAAGGAATGCATAGACCTAGGGTCAATCAGTACTCTTGCTTTAGTCTCACATATATCTTGCTCTTGATGCATAGGAAGAGTACCGTAGTTTATATGTCAAATATACCCGGTCAAGCATATAATCTAATATAGAGTAGTCACTAATATTTTTATGTATTAAAATTTATTAACACATTCAATAATATATGAAATCAATGACATAAACTAACTCTCAAAGCGTAATGATACCTTGAATGACATCATTCGATGTCAGAGCATTAGTCGCTGAGACGACGTAAGCTTGACCTTCAACTGTCAGTCGAGATGACTTCTGAGTGGATGTCGATCCAGCTCTGTCTTTACTCTCTCTACTCTCCTCAGGACAATTTTTGACAATGTGACCCAGCTTACCACACCTAAAACAAGCTTCCGTTCTCTTCTACAGTCTTCTGTCTTGTGTGGCTTCCCTCACTTTGCACATGACAGGGTCGGAGTGAAAGATGAGACCCTAGAAGATCCTTGTGAAATGGAAGCTCCACTAGCTGAAGAACCAGAAGGTCTTAATGGTCTAGATGATACCGGTATAGATGGCCTCTGGTAAGAACTTGGTCCTGAAGACACAGCTAGTCGAGAGTGAGTAGGGTATCTAGGAGGTCTAGAGAATCTAGCCCTCTTATTCTGTTCAGGGTCCTGAGATTGTTCCAGAAATGACCTCTCTTTATTTTGCCTGTCTCTCCAAGCAAACTATTTCTGATTTTCTTCCTCATATATGAGAGCCTTAGACATAACTGCCACATATGTCTCTAACTCCCATAGGGCCACTTCTTTCTGTATGTTTGGCCTCAAGCCAAGCTGAAACTTTCAAGCTCGCATCAACTCGGTGGCCACGTGCTGCAGATCAAACCGCGATAATCTATCAAACTCGGCATAATACTCGCGCATCGTCATAGCCCCTTGTTCCAACTTGATAAATTTCACCTCCCATTGATACCTCACTATCTTGGGAAAGTACTTCTCATTGAAGACTTCAACGAATTTAGCCCATGTCCAAGGGACATTGGAAAGCTCTTGCTCACGGTGTCTTGATACTGACTTCCACCAAGGCCCCGCTTCCCCATCTAGCTTGAAGGTTGCCCAGCACACCTTCTCTACATCAGTGCATTGAAGCACTTCAAAAACCTTTTCCATTTCCTCTATCCATCCCTCGGCTTCAATCGGGTCTATCTGACCTAAGAAATTAGGAGGTCTCATCCTCGTAAACTCAGCGAAGCCTCCAGGTTGGTGAGGCGCTCTAGTTGCTTGTTGATTCAAAGCAGCAGTCTGTTGAGCTACGTTGGCAGCCAAAGCTTCTATCACCTGCTCCATTTTGCTATTACCACCTCCTTGTCCTCCTCTTGGTCCTATCGAAACCGCATTTTCACCCATTAGGAACCCTAATCCCCTGGACGTATCGGTAACATCGAGAATCTCTCTTAAAGGAACCTCTCTCTGTCCTTCTGTTCCTCCACTATGTCCACCTCTGAACCTTGGGCCTATAATACTGGTCTGTCATTGTGAAAACAACAACACTGATTAGTACCAGATTGTAAAACCAATCCAACCTGAACCCATGGTTCAACCTAAAGCCTATGCTTTGATCCCAACTAAGACAGCCTGGATTTCTACACCCAGAAATCCGTGCCATCAAGATCATACTCTAGATAATCCTCAAAACAAGACAGAGAATATCTGCTCATCTAATGGAAATCAGAGCAGACACTATCAAAGAGGCAGAGAGAGTCATCATATAAGATATTTAAATGAAAGAGAAACACATGTATATATATATAATAATATACATCCACAAAATAGGACCCAATAAGAACCGCTGGTGATGTACATCCATCACACAAAATTAATGATTCCCATAAGATGTATACAATAATAACTAAAAGTAATTATAGAGTTTAATACAAAACGGTGGGCACCAGACCAAATAATCTAAAATGCGAATACAGATCCCAAAAATACAAAATTAAGTACCCTAGCTACAGATAAAACCCATCAACTGGAATATCAGTGTCCTCCTCCTCAGCCTCAACTTAGGTTGGTAATCTGGGTCACTCTCAGTGCATGGCGCCCGAGCCTCAGAACGTAAGATATTAAAAATAGGGTGAGCTAACCATCTAAGGTCAATAGAAGAAATTCAATTAAATTTGCATCTAAAATATAAAGCATGATTTGTAGAATATAACTCAGAATAGATGATCAAGAATAGAGAATGCAGACAGAAATTATCAGATGGCAGATGCAAAATTTTAAAGAATAGAATAGATGTAGAGTGTTAAACATCAGACAGAAATTTCAGAGCTTTCAGATGTTATGCATACAATATTTAGTGACTTAAATAATATACTTAAGTAACTCCCGTGAATATAGCACGTGGTAGCCAGATGTGTGCTGATGGGTAATCCCAACCATCTTCATTCAATGAATAATTTAGAGTATTTGCATCAAGCCTCTACTAAGGAGAGCAACTTGTGCCATAGAGTTTTTCAAATTAGATACACGGATATCCCGTCGTGTCGATCGTGGGTATCCTGCCACGTCAGGGGGATTCGCCACATGAACTTTAAATCATTACACATAAAGACCTCAGAATCAGATTACAGAATCAGATGACATAATCAGATAACAGAATCAGATGGTAGAAACAGATGACAAAATTAGATAATATAACTTTTATCATATGCAAGGCATGCTTTTAAAAGACGAAAATCAGATATAGATACTCAGAAAATATGTAGTCAAAATCAGATACAAGTTAAGTTGAATTTTCCCTACCTCATATCAGACCTTTCTAAGTAAATCCAAAGCTTTTTAAAGCATCACGGTCTCATCCTATACCATAAACATAGTATACTAAGTGTCAGAGATGTCAGGACATCAACTGATACAATGTCCAGTAGTGTTTTCCCCATAAAATTAAAACAACAGAAACAGGGGTAATTTGATCGATCAATCTCTGTGTTTGATCGATCGGATTCACATCTGATCGATCGAATGCCTCACTCCTAAGCAGACAAATAAGAGGGAATCTAATTGATCAACTCCATGTTTGATTGATCAGATTCATATTTTGATCGATCAATTCCATGCTTGATCGATCGAAAACCAACCTTCCACACCTATAGAACAGAGGAAATTTTGATCGATCAATCCCATAAGTGATCGATTGAATCCTCAGTTTGATCGATCAATCCCTATGCTTGATCGATTAGATTTCTAAAAGTCAAAAATTTAGAAAAAAATAGGCCTCCTGTTCTATAGTCTATTATAAAATTTGATCGATCAAATCTCCTATTTGATCGATCAATCTTACCATTCGATCGATCAATTCTCAATTGATCGATCAATTAACACTTGATCAGTCACTTCATTTTCTGATCGATCAGTGCCAAATTTGATCGATCGAAGAACCAATTTGATCGATCGAGCACATCGGACTTGAACTTCTCAGAAACACTACCCTTCTATATCAAATGGAGCATATACAAATCGATCGATCAAACCTTAAATTTGATCGATCAGACTATAGATTGATCGAATAATTATTCAAATTGATTGATCGGATATGACAGTCAAGCTGACACTAATGAGGTTGTTGAATCATAACCCTTTTTTAACCATAGCTTTTATGATTCATCATAAATCATTCAAGCCAACTAAACAAATAAATGGGACATCAAACTCACACAAAACCCGTTAATAACTCACCTCCTTTAAGTTGATCCTTTGGTCCGAAGAATCCTTCAGTTCTAAGCAGTTCTTCAGATTCAGATCTTGAGAGTTTGTTGAGATGAGTTCTTCGGTGAATCTAAGTACATCCCCACACCAACACACGATGTGTTTTGCTCTCTCTCTCAGACAGATCGCCGCACACACGTCCCTTCATCGTGTTCATAATCAGGGGTTTCGTAACTAGGGTTCCTCAAGCTCGGCTCAGCAGTGGGAGTTCTCTAGCTATAGCTTTGCAGGCAAGGGGGTCAAAGCAAGAAGAAAAGGTATCAGGTATTCCTAACCTTCCTTCTCTTATAAGCTACTAATGAAAATATCCAAGATATTTCCATCTCTTATTCATTCACTCCGATGTTGAGCGGACACACCACACTCAGGCGTATCATATTCTACCAAAGGTACAATCAAATCTCAGATTCATGTCACACATGACCTCTTACTTCACACGCTCATAGATTAAAAGTCTTTAAATTAATATTCCTATTTTCAAAATTTTAAATTTGTCTCAATTTTTGTACCAAGCACGGATACCAAAACAGTCAAAAGATTTCAAAATTTTAGGATTACATGTAAAGTCGGCAATTTTGAATGGCTAGCTTCAAGAAGAAGTGTACATAGAGCAACCGGAAGGCTACATAAAAAAGGGTCAAGAGGGATGTGTGTACCGATTAAAAAAAGCATTGTATGGGCTCAAACAAGCACCAAGAGCATGAAACACTCGCATCGATGAATTCTTTCAAAAGAATGAGTTCATAAAATATCCATATGAGCATGCCTTATACACCAAAATAAACGGTGTTGGGGATATAATGATCATTGCTTGTATGTTGATGACATGATCTTCACAGGAAATAATCTTCCTATGATTAAAGATTTTAAAAAATCCATGATCAAGGAATTTGAAATGATCGACATTGGAAAGATGTCATTTTTCCTTGGGATAGCAATAAAGCAAATAGAGGGAGGAATTTTTATCTTACAAAAAACGTATGCAAAAAGAAATTCTTGACAAATTTAAAATGAACAATTACAATTTGGCAAGCACACTTATGGAAGTGGATTTGAAGCTACAAAAGGAAGAACAAGGCGATTCGATGGATCCTACACTCTTCAAAAGTTTGGTTGGAAGTCTTAGATATTTAACAGTCACTCGACCTGACATTGCTCACAGTGTTGGAATCATCAGTTGATGCATGGAAGCCCCAAAACATAGTCACTTCTTGGCTGCTAAAAGGGCTTTGCGATACATCAAGGGTACAATTGATCATGGTTTGTTTTATAAGCCTACTAATGCTTTTGATCTTGTAGGATTCACAGATAGTGACTTTGGTAGAGATCCTGATGAAAGAAAAAGTACATCAGGATATGTTTTATATATTGGTTCAGCTACAGTCTCGTGGTCATAAAAAAAGTAACATGTTGTTGCTCTCTCATCATGTGAAGCTGAATATATAGCTGCTACAGCATGTACTTGTCAAGCTATTTGGTTGAAGAATTTATTAAAGGAGTTGCATCACTCTACAAATCAACCAGTAACGATCTATGTTAATAATAGATCAACCATTTCATTAGCAAAGAATCCAGTATCTCATGGTCGAAGCCAACATATTGACACAAAGTATCATTTTATCCGAGACCAAGTGAAGAAGAATGAAGTCACGCTCATCTATTGCAAGTCTGAACTTGGGTTTGAGAGGGAGTGTTGGAATACAAACTCAAGTAAAGTGGGTTTTGGGTTGCACACCTTGAAAAATTATTTTGGGACATGCTTTAAGTAACTTTTTCAAGTTACAAGGTGACCTTTCATTTGTCAAGAAGACCTTTCATTTCATTAAAGGCCTATATTTTCACCTTTTTTAGCAAAGCCATTTTATTCTTTAAAAAGTCAAAATACCCCATTCTTACACTTTTTTTCATTCTACATGGTTTAAAATTTTAAATATTTGCACTTTTCTAAATTTATGCGGTGTGAAACGGGATCTATGCCGTCTAATTTGAAGGCCACAACATAAAATCGATGGAACCAAAGATAGATACGAAAAAAAGGCGATATCGCCTCTTTAAAAAAAAATATATAATAATAAAATAAAAATAAATTTAAAACAATCGATGGCGACTCTTAAAACAGTCGATGGCGATTCTTAAAACAATCGATGGCGACTTTTAACACAGTCGATACCGATTGTTTTAAGAGTCGACATCAACTGTTTAGATAGTCGGTACCGACTGTGAAAACAGTCACCATCGACTGTTAAAATATATATATATATATATATATATTGATTTTTTTAAAATGACATCAAATTTGTGAAAACAAATATACATCATCGTTAAATATATATATATATATATATATATATATATATATATATATATATATATATATTTACAGTCGATGGCGACTTTTTTCAGTCGGTACCGACTGTCTAAATAGTCGATGGCAACTCTTAAAACAATCAATATCGACTGTGTTAAGAGTCACCATCGATTATTTTAAGAATCACCATCGACTGTTATAAGAGTCGCCATCAATTGTTTAAATTTTTTTTTTTTTTTTTTTTTTTTCAAGAGGCGAAATCGCCTTTTTTCGTGTCTATCTTTGGCGCCATCAATTTTATATTATGACCTTCAATCAGACGACATAGATCTCATTTCACACTATATAAATATAGAAAAGTGCAAATATTTAAAATTTTAAACCATGTAGAACAAAAAAAAGTGTAAGAAGGGGTATTTCAGACTTTTTGTGCTAGCTGAAAATGGCTTGGCTAAAAGCTGGTCGGTTTGGATAAAGGTGAAAATATAGGGACTCTAACGAAAAAGGTGTATTTGACAGGGTCGATCCGGTAAATTTCTCGAGAAATAATTATTTTGTTTTATTTCTTAGAAGTCATTTCCTAAGTGTCTTTTCAAGGCTCTAGGTGCTTTTTCATATTTCAATGTGTCTTTAACTTTTTCAATGTACTTTTATCCTTATATATATTAGTGTAACTGGGTAGCAAGATACAAGTTGAATCTTTTAAATAAAAAGTAAGTTTAAAGTGTTAGTAACTAGCAAACTCTTTTAGTATAAGAAAATCCTTTATAGTGCAGCAGCACAAGCTGGTTTATTTTATCTCCTTCATAATTGAGATTTACTACTATATACCAATAAGTTTTTTCTTTCTTGCGAGGAAAGCTTTGAGGTTGTTGAGTCCTCACCCATTTATTAGATCAAGAGGTAACAAAGAATACAATACATAAGAAAAGGAGCAAAAACATCAATCAACCCTTTTATGAACTTCGGTATCGCCATCACCCATAAAAAGATGATTAAAAACAAACTAAGCTCTTAACCATTTAGATTGATCTTGTACGCAAAGGCCCCATTCAGAACAACTTTTCTTTCAAGCAAACTAGGATTCCTCGCCATATATCGGTTGAACATGATACAAATGTCATTACGGATATGTTACAGAGAGCTTAGCCATGATCATGAATAACTTGTGAAATAAGACTCTCAAAGTCCATCACAAATAGATGGGATAAGATTATAAGTATATATGTATTTTAAATATTAGGTTTTTTTATTTATTTCTTTTTAGGGCTTGAAAATACTGTTACCTGGCCAGAGCCCAGATTCTAAAACTTGCTATCAAGAGAGTGAAATGAAATTACCTCCCTAACCAGCCAACCAGTGTACCCCGCTCTACAAAATTATATGATCCTGTTCTCTCATCATTCATCAAAGCTACTCAAACACATGCTTGGGCTCTCAGTTTGTTTAATTCGCTATAGCTTGCAAACAGTAATGTTAGCTTGTAATAGGGTCAACCCTACCAAGATTGCAGGTGCAGTTTCAAGCAAAACAAATATGGCCCCTTCGAACTTTATGCTTATTTATTGAATGGAAAATGGAAATACCCTTTGACCAGTATTTCTCCTACATATTATAATATTGCCCATGGTTTTATTTAATAATTCAATAAAACTGGTTTCAAACTTGTCACTTTTTAAATCTTTACACGTGACTACAAAACTTTTGGTGAACGTCCTTTCTGTTCGTACTTTCATATATATATATAAAGAAACTTCAATCCATTTCAGAGTGCTACTATTCTACTTAGGTAAAATCTTCTAAGTATCTACAGTGAGGACCGCCTTTATGGTCTACCAAGTACTAGTTTCTTGTTGTGATCCTTCATTGAGGAAACTCAAGGCATCAAAATTGAATAAATAAAGACCCTAACACAAATATCCGAGGCGAACCAACGACATTGCTCTTGCATACCCGTAACGCAGATAGATCCCACCATTAATAGATCTAATGGATCAACCCTACAAAACTTCGTTACCAAATTACTCAAGTTTACTAGAATTTTTCTTCAGATATTTCCTCTTTAAGAAAACTTTTTTTTTTTGGTAAAGTAAAACTTTCTTTTAGGTAAAGTAGAGAGAGTGAGAAAGAAAAAGCTGAGTCAAATTGAAACCCATATTCTTTCTGTACTGATGATATTAAGGGGACCCCATCGAAGAACCACTTTCACTGGATTTCAAAAAGACGCTCCAAGATTAGGGGTTTCAAAGGAAGACCTAATGCCATAAATGCCCTTGTAGTACTTTAATTTTTCAGTAAGAGTTGGTAATAGGGGCTGTCTGATTGACTCATCACCGGCCAAGTGCATGACTTTGAGACATTCACGGATTCCCATGATCTGAAAGTGGGAGTGTGTCTCAAGCTCAATGAAGCCCACATACATATACCGTATCACCTAATACCAGTGTGACAGTCCGGATTTCCGCACCTGGAAACTCTTGCCATCAAGATCATGCTCTGGATGATCTCCGGGACAAATCACAGAGTGTCTATTCATATAACGGAAAACCAAGCAGACACGGTCTAGTAGTGACAGATCGAGTCATCATATAAGGTATTTAAAAGGAAGAGATAAATAAAAAAATACGTATATAATATAACAAAATATACATCCTCAAAAAGGAATCAAGAATAACCAATGGTAATGGACATCCATCACTCAAAGACAGTGGTTCCCAATAGTGGTTCCTATAGAATGTATGTGAAAACAATAACAATATCTACTATAAAATAATACAGAAGTGGCCACCAGGCTCACAGATAATCCAAAATATAGAACTAGAAACCCAGAAATACAAGGCTTGTATACCCAGACTAAGGGTAGAACTCATCGGCCTGGATATCCGTCTCCTCGTCCTAGGCCTTAGCCTCCGGCTGATAGTCCGGATCGCTCTCCGAACCGGGGATCCTAGCCTCAGAACCCATTATATAGAAAACATGGTGAGCTACCATTTAAGCTTAATAGAAGAAATACAAATAAATTGCATATAAAAATAAAAAACATGGCATACTTGATACAGAACACAGACAGGAAATCAGACAGATAGGGTATGCAGAGTACAGACAGAGCAGAATAAATGCAGGCAGAAAAATCAGGCATGTAAAATAATCAGAATGCAGAGGTACAGAGACCAACATAGTCTCAGAGTGATCGGGTGCATGCATATAGTAGTTATTATCTTAAATTTTATATACTTAAATAACTCCCGTGTCTATATCACGTGGTAGCCAGATGTGTGCCGATGGGTAACCCCGACCATCGTCGTTCAATGAACAATTTCAGAGTATTGCATCAAGTCTCTAACAAATGAGGCAACTTGTGTCGAGATTTACAATCAGATACACGGATATTCCGCCGTGTCGGTCGTGGGTATCCTGCCACGTCAGGGGGGTTCGTCACATGAACTTTAAATCAGAGCATATTTGTCAGGAATCAGAGCAAAGCAGAGATACAAGATCAGAGATAACAGAACATTTATCAAACGTAAGACATGTTTTTAAAATAGAAGAAATCAGATATCGATGCTTAGGAAACCATGCAGTCAAAATCATATACAAATTAAATTGAATTTCCCCTACCTTAGACTTAATCTTTCTAAGCAAATCCAAAGCCTTTTAAGATGTCCAGGCTTTGACCTAGATCAAACATATCATATATTTTGTGTCAGAGTTGAAAAGAAAACACAGCCCCGTGTGTATGCTTCCAAAAACCCACAACAGAACACAGTCCTAGAACAGAGTATTCGATCGATCAATTTCCCTATTTGATCGATCGGATTCACATCTGATCGATCAATCTCTTTGTTGATCAATTGGATGCCCCACAGCTACCCATTCAGAACTGGAGATATCTGATTGATCAATCTTCTTATTGATCAATTGGATGCACAGCTCCATCGATCATTACCCATGTTTTATCGATCAAACTCATCATCTTAACCCTTCAGAATAGACCTGACTTTGATCGATCAATCTCTCATTTGATCGATCAAGTCTCAAATTCGATCGATCAATCCCTTTGTTTGATCGATCGGGGCAAAAACTTAGAAAAACATAGCTCATGTTCTATAGTTCTTTTATAAAATCCAATCGATCAAATCCTTAATTTGATCGATCAATCATACAGCTTGATCGATCAGTTCATGCTTGATCGATCACTTCTTATCTGATCGATTAGTCCTAAATTCGATCGATCAAACCACTAGTTTGATCGATCGGACTCATCGGGCACCAACTTCTTAAGAAAGGTTACCCTTCTATCTCACAAAGTCACAAGAAGATTCAATCAATCAACCCCTATGTTTGATCGATCGGATTGCAGACTGGTCGATCAATTATTCAAATTGATTGATTGGATATGCTAGTCATGTTGTCATTAATGGGAGTTGTTGAAAACAACCCAAATCAGCCCTAGCCATAAAGACTTCCCCGAATCATTTAAGCCTTCGCCACACTAGTAATTAAGACAAATAAATCTCGTACAAAACTTATAAACTCACCTCGTACGGTGATTGTTCTAGGTTCACGGCATCCGGGTTTCACTAGGGTTTTAGGTTCGGATCGGAGAGCTCATCAATGTGGATTCTCCAATGGACCAGAGGTTGAGGCTCACGCTAACACGCGGGCGTGCTTTGCTATTACAATCCGGTTCGTCGTACTCACGTCGAACTCCTCATGCATTAAATCAGAGGGTCAGAGATTTGGGGTTTCTCTCACACAAATCCTCATGGGTGGTTCTCTAGGAAAGGTTTGCAAGCTAGGTTTTCAAGGCTAAAGTACGGAGAAGAAGGATTGGGTATTCCTAATCTTCCTTCTCTTATAAGCTACAAGGGAAATATCCTAGATATTTCCATCTCTAATGGTCTCGCTTAGGTGTTGAGCACCCACACACACACACGTACCTAACATCCTACAAAGGATCCTATCAATCCTCAGATTCGTGTCACAAGTGATCTATCACTTTGCACACACACAAGATAAAAAAAACTAGTATTAAAAGTCCTATTTCAAAATTTTAAATTTGTCTCGATTTTTATACCATCACAAATACCGAGGCAATCAGAAGGTTCTCGAAATTTTTGGGTCGTTACAACCAGCTCTTTCAATAGGGATGCAAGGTTTGTGTTGAATAAGGTTTAGTCCCAACACATAGGTTCCATTAGGCTCCTCACTGGTGGAAATCGATTGATCGAGTTTGGGAAGTCGATTGATCGATCTGAGAACATAATTGTTGGATTGCTCATTGACTGAAGTCGATCGATCGATTCTAGGCGAATTCAGTTCCGCGATTTTGAATACTTGACAGTTTTAGAAGATTTTCTGAGTCAAGTTTCCTAATGTGTTTTGAAGCCTATTAGCAGAAGGTTTCTTTAGGGGTTTCAAATAGATTGAGAGAGAGCTTTCAAGAGAGAAAACTGTGGTGAATACTTTGAGAGGCAAGGTATTAAAGAATTGCTTGGGTGATTGAAGATCCGAATGAAGTCATTCTTGTGCAGGAATCGTTACTATATTCCGGCTGATCTCTTCTCTTTTATTTGAAGGACTGCGTCCTTGTTTTATACATCGTGTTTTTTGTATAAGACTGTGTTTGATCTTGATTGAGTTTGCACTAGAGAGAGCATAGTGTATTTGTTGTAAACGTTCATAAATAGTACATATACTCCCATGGGCATAGCTATCGATTGGGTGAATCACGTAAATTTGTGTTGTGTATGATTATTCTTTTGGATCTTCTTATTATTGTATTCATCGTGATCAGGAGTTTAGTAGAGTGGGTAGAATTCCTAACAAGTTGTGACAGCCTAATTTTTCCCTTACACGGATCTCTGAGAAAATCAGACTACCAGATCGTAGATCACAATCTAAATACAGAATATTTGATATATCCACACAAAATACAGAAATCATAGCAAAGATATATATGAAAGAGCTAAAATTTTCATTTCCATATAAAGCATATAAGAAATGAAGATAAAAATAAACCACAGGTGTTGGCCGACCATCACCTAAATAGTGATACACAAAAAAGTATGTACAAAAGTACTACAGAATTTTAAAGATGTACCAAGCTCAAAAGCTAAAAAGATCAACTCAAAACTATACCAAGTCCGAATTTGTAGCAACTATTATGCTTCTTTCTCCGGTATGTAAATTCGGATTCTCCTCAAGTCCAGGGTCCTGATCTGAAGCTATACCTGTGACGTATAGTCGGGGTGAGCTAACAGTCTAAGCTAAGTAGAAGAAATATCAATAGCTATTACATCTTATTATGTTGATGCATAGAATCAAGGTCATAATTTCAAAGCGATAACAACACATGGATTCAATGACAATATAACATCCTGAAAATTTAGACTTTGAACAGTATACCTCAGGATGTATGTCCGACTTTGAATAGAGTACCTTGAGATGCGTGCCTGTCTGATCACTTTTTCGATCAAGTGAAGTCAACTTGATGACTTTGATTGGATTAGTTTTGGTGTGAAAGTACACACTCGTGTGGTGTTAGATCTTTTATAGGATTTTATACACCTATAAATGGGTGGTGTTTGTGTTTTGCACGTGAGTCGTGCCTTTTAAGCTATAAGAGGGAGAGGGCTTCTCTTAGAAGCCATTCGTTTGAAGAGAAGAGGGTTTGAGGTCAGGGCTTTAGAAGAGAGAAAGAGGAAGAGAAGGAGAAAGTTTGCCGGATTTGCTTGCTTCGACCTTTGGTTTTGCATGAAAAGGGTTTGCGAGATCGTGTAAAGTGAGGGATCGTCGCCAGTTTCGACGTTTATGCGCTGCTTTATTAATTTTGAGCCGTTTGGGGGTTTTGGAAACCCTTCCTTTGTGTGATCGTGCTTTTTGTGCCGTGAATCATAGTGAGGTGTTATGTGTGGTGTGTGTGGAAGGTTTACTGACGAACACGAAGGCTTGGTTGTGATCGTGGGGTTCGAAGATGCTCGATTTGGGTTTTGGAAACCCTTTTTGTGAAACAAGGAAGATGATTCGATCTATGGGTTAATCGGTCATTTTGAGGTAAGTTTTTGTAAATCTTTGAGGTGTGTGATGTTTTAGTTTTAATTTAATGTGAAAATGATGGATTAAAGGAGGTGAAAGATGTTAGATTTGAGAAAAAAAAATTGGGTTTTGAATGAGAACCAAGGATTAGGCGAAATCTATGATTTTCGGTCGATCGAAATGGATTCGATCAATCAAATTTGACTTGAGAATGTTAAAATTCGATTTATGAAGGGTTTTGATCGATAGAAAATAAATTTGATCGATCGAAAAGTTTAGAATAGGAAGTGTTATGAATTTCTGTTGGAATTTAATCGATCGAAATGGTCGAAATGGATTTCGATCGATCGAGTTTCAAATTTGATCAATCGAATTTGATTGTGCGTGCCAACACTGCTTTGGTATTTTGGCCATAACGTTTTGTGTCAAACTTCGATTGACGTGATTCTTGTTGCGTTGGTAAGAAGATATGGATATCTACAACTTTTATGTTTTAACCAAATTTCATATTAGCATGAACTTGTCAGTTTCTGCCTCATGTTGAGAAACATTTATAGATGTCTAAGTTTTTAGTAACTAGAGTTGGTCTTTGATACATTATATGTTTGTGATGTAGATTGAGGGTGGAAGGCCATCGATAAAGCTTCACTTGGCTTCACGTAGCTTCAAGGTTAAGGTAGGGGAAATTCAACCTAAATTTATATATTAACTTGATTCATAGTCTTAGATGTGCTGATTTAATGTGATGAGTTAATTGTGATTGGATTGGTAGATGAGTAAAATGTAGTGGGATTATTAGATTGGAAATTGATGGCTTAGAATATACTTGTGAGATCATGAAGTGCGAATATGTGTGTGATGATATTCGATGTTAGATAACCTTTGATTTTGTGTAAGTATGATTCATGTTTCGAAAGTAAGACTTCCTGATAGTTGTGGCACTCGCGTTTCGTTTTGACACCTTTGTATTGTGAACTCATGACCCTTGGATACGTTGCATTGCATCCTTTGGGCCGGTACGGCGGCCTATCCATACACGCATTCATACGTTGCATTGTATCCCTTGGGCCGGCATGGCGGCCTATCCGTGCACACATTCATATGATGCATTGCATCCCTTGGGCCGGCACGGTGGCCTATCCGTGTACGCATTCATACATACGTTGCATTGCATCCCTTGGGCCGGTACGGCGGCCTATCTGTACACGCATTTCATCCCTTAGACATCATTACTTCCTTTGGACACTTTGAAAACTGTGATCACCCTTGGAATCTTGGAACACCCTTGGACACCCTCGTGCTATGTGTGTTTGTAAATTCGACATTGTTTGCAAATGTATGTGAAATTTTGGATACTCTTGATTAAGATTGATCATTTATGATGCTTTTAGATATATGTACTGTTGGATAAAAATTTGTGATAAATTTAAATGTTTAAGGTTACGTTCTGAAATAGAGGGTTGTGAAGAATGCCTTGAAAATCTGTTTTGAAATGAAGGAACGATTAAGGCTGTGGAACTCTGGTTTTGATGATTTTACTCTTGGTTTAAATTCTATGTTTTGATGTTAAGAAATGATTTTTATGTTATTTTTCCTCTGCTGAGCTTAGATGTAGCTCACCCTTTGACTATATGTCACAGGTTTGGCAGTTATCAGGATACGAGATTTGTGGTTGAGGACTCGCTGAGTGGTAAGTTTTGGAATCATAGATTTGTGAGCTTGCTATTTGGCTAAGTTTTAGTTTCCTTGTATTTTTTATATACTGGTATATATTTATTTTAGTTACTATTTCTTCGTCATAGAACTGGAGTTTTTATTTCTGCTTTATTGTACCAAGATATTCTGTATCAGATTGTGATCTAGGATTTGGCGGTCTGGGTTTTCCCATTTGGTTTTGGTATAAGTTAGTTTTAAAAAAATAAATGTCTCAAGAATTTTGTAATATCCCTGATATTTTAGCCTGTTTTTCATTTACCTCGGTAAGCGTGTCCAAAAAATATTAAGGGATTTTTCTGGATTTTTGGTTAGTTATGTGTTTGATGGGAATATTGACCAAGGGTTTTTGTCTCGGGCCTTGTGAAAGTTTTTTATGTGTTAACATATGCAATAAGTCCGATGTTTGTGTTTAGCACCAAAAATTTTTACAAGTTAAATGGATAAGTTGTAATTAGAAAAAAAATCTAGATATTATGTTTTGTTTTGTATTATAAGAGAGAGATTTGGAAGAGATTTTACACTTCTCTCTCTCTCGGTTGGATTTGAATATAGGAACTTTTGCCTCTCCACTTGATTTTCGATCTTAGATCTTGGGAGATTTGAAAATTCCCTCCCCATCCCAACCGTTGAAAAGCTCCGTACTAAAATTCTGATCGGTTTGAGCTATTGGAAGAGAAGGATAGGGGAGTGGATATTAAAATGTGGATCTGACCTGTGCACTAAAGAGAGGTTTAAGTGGACCAAGTGGGAGGCTCGGGTCTATTAAAATCTTCATGTTTAGTTCCGGTGCGTGATTTGGTGCAACGGAAGCAACGGATTAAACTACAAGAGGTAGGCCTTTAAACCTCCTTGTGTCATTTGAATTCATATTCGGTTTAGAATAGTTTATGGTGTTTTATTTTGGATAAGAAGGTTGTGGTTGAATGAGAAAGAAAAGAGTCCGGAGATGAAAAATTTGACAAACACAGACCTGAAGGAATTTGAGGGTCGAATTCCAATTCGAGGGTCGAATTTGGAATTCGACCATCGATTTGAAATTCGAGGGTCGAAATGTGATTTTTAAGGCCTAATGTAGTTTCTGAAATTCGAGGGTCGATTTCCAATTTGAGGGTCGAATTTGGAATTCGACCATCGAATTGAAAATCGAGGGTCAATTTTCTAATTTTCATGCCTGATGCAATATTTGGAATTCGAGGGTCGAATTTGAATTCGACCATCGAATTACAAATTCGACCATTGAATTCAAATTCGAGGGTCGATTTTTGTTTTGTTTTTGTCCTTCAAAATTTTGGCTAAAAATTTTTACAGGTAGACTTTTAGTTTGACTTTTGGTCCTATATTAACACTGAGAGTGTTAATCTTGTAGGTTTTGGATATTGGGAGTCCTTTGTGAGGACTGCTTATGCTTGTTTTTGAACCTTCTTTGTTGAGGTAGGGGAACCCTACACATTATTTGCATTCTATATTATAAGTAGGGATTGTTTTGACTGCTTGATAAGAAGCATAAATTTTGAGAACAATTGGTTGAAAATAGCATGAATAAGAATCTGAAAATATGATACAAATAAGAAATTTGGAAACTTTGTTATGACTAAGAACTTTGAAATTTGAACCTCAAAACCTCAGTTAATTTTTGAATGAGAACTTCGAATCAGAACTCTGAAAAATCAGTAATATGTTATGAATAATAAGCTTTGATATAAGTTAGCATTTGCATTCGATTTGAGGTACATACGAATGATGCCCTAGATTCTACCAACCGTATGGACGGTGTTTCTTTTGGCGCAAGTTTCCCTCATAGCGTAGGGGCTTGTTGCTATTTAGAAAATGAGTTCATGAACGACAATGGTCAGTAGGGTTTTCCCATCGGTCACGTAGTCCGCTCTCATGCTATAGGAAATTTGGGAGATAAAATTAAGTTATAATTTTAAGACAAGAAGCATGCTATTTCAGAAGTTTTTGAACACATCAGATTTATGTTATCAGTTTTGACTCAGGATTAGAACTGGAGATTTAGTTTGCAAAGCATCATTTGAAAACCATATTTGATCCAATTTCTGTCTTTTGAAAACCTTTACTTATAATAAAATACAAATAGATCTGTTTCCTCTATTGGGCTTTGTTGTTAGCTCACCCTCGACTATACGTCACAAGTGCTGAGACTGACCTACGGTCAGAGGATCTGGAGGACTCCGATTACATTCCTGAGGAGGAATTGGATACACCTGTTGAGAAGTTTTTCCCTTGATCCTTGATCACTTTTTTGATACTTTTGTTAGAATATTCTTTGAATATTAGGCCTTAGGCCATTGTTTTGTCATTTTGATATCACATGAGGAACCATTATTGTGAACAACTATTTTAGGTGTTGGATTGGCCATCTCTAGTGGTTCTTCCTGGTTCCTCAGAGTGATATATATTTTGTAGTTAAAAGCTTTTATTTTTTATTATTCTATGCTTTGCCTCTGTCTTTAAATCATTGTTATATTGTCGGCTTCTGTTTGTTACGGCTTATTGAGAAATCAATAAGTTGATGAACCGGCCTTTCCTATACCTTAGGGATTGGAAAAGTCGGGTCGTCACAGTTAGTATCAGAGCAAGGCTCTAGGTTCAGAGTCTTAGGACTAAGGGTTGGATTATTTTAACAATCAATACTGATCAATCGTTATTGTTTTTCAACAATGACAGATCAGCATTCCTCCGCGGTTTAGAGGCAGAGGCCGAGGTAGAGAAGGACCTCGTATGGCTTGCATTGAAGAGATTGATGAGGGCGTAGGCACCTCACATGGCAGAGGGAGAGTTGCATCTGGTCCTCATGCAGATCCTTTGGGAGCTGCAAGGCCTGAAGGGGGAAATGTTGACCAGGTGTTGGCAGCCTTGGCTAACAACTTGGCTCAACAGACTGCAACCCTAGACCGACAGACTGAGATGCTGGCAACCAGACATCAGCCCGGAGGATTCGTTGAGTTCAGGAGGATGAGACCTCCTACATTCTCAGGACAGACGGATTCGATGGAAACCGAGGCATGGCTTGATGAGATGGAAAAGATTTTTGAGGTGTTGCAGTGTACAGATGTTGAGAAGGTACGCTGGGCATCCTTCAAACTTTTAGGCAAGGCCAGTCTGTGGTGGAAGTCTGTTTCCAGGATGAGAGAGCAAGACTACCCCAATACTCCATGGGCTTGGGCAGAATTCGTGGAGACGTTCAACGATCAGTATTTTTCAAAGATCGTACGCAACCAGTGGGAAGTCCAATTTATTGAGCTGAAATAGAACGAGATGTCGGTGCGCGAGTATGGCGCAAAGTTTGATAGACTTTCCTGATTTTCACCCTTACACGTGGCCACTGAGCTGATGAGGGCTCAGAAATTTCAGAGAGGTTTAAGGCCGAATATTCAGGAGAGGGTGTCGATGTGGGAGATGGAGACGTATGCGGGCGTCATGTCAAAGGCTCTCATTGGAGAGGAAGACATTCAAAAACAGTATCTGAGGCGAGAGCAGGGAAATAAAAATCGGTTTGGCCATGGATAGATGATTGCTTTAGAGCAGGTGAACAAAAATCCAAGGTTCTCTAAACCTCCTCCCTATCCTAGTCAGCCATCTTATTACTGCATCTTGCTTCAGACCAAAGGTCGCCTTCCTATCGAGATCGCAGAGTTCGTCACCAGGCGACCTTCGAGCCGGGAGCACCATCTGCGATTGGAGCTGGGCTCGTGGTTCAAGGGGGATCAGCTGTTACTCCTGTTTCTACTCCAGCTTGTGCAAGATGTGGGAAACCACATAAGACGGAGGATTGCCGACGGAACACTGGAGGATGCTTCAAGTGTGGACAGATTGGTCACATGATCAAGGATTGTCCTACCATTGAAAAAGGATAGACTACGTTAGTCTCTACGCAGAAGTCTATGCGACCTACAGTTCAAGGTCGAGCTTATGCGATGACTGCACAGGATGCCCAAACATCGAATGACATAATCCAAGGTATCCTTAAAGTTGAGATGTCAATTCTGCATTGATTCTATTATTTAATGTTTAAATTCATTCAAGTAAACTCTAAACAACATTGGAATCATTGCATATAATTAACAAACTTTTTAATAAAGGTACCCTTATGATGAGTTGTCGAGGCGACCTGAGTAAAATTAAAGCACGAGTACTGATAGACCTCGAGTCTACACACTCGTTTATTACTCCTCTTTTCTCAGAGAAGTTGGGTATCACTCCCGAACCCCTTGCTTTCATTTTGGACGTAAAGATTCCTACGAGAAGTTCGGTATGCACTGATACAGCATGTCGGTCAGTCATCTTGATGATTGATGAGCATGAGACAGTGACCGACATGATTACGTTGAGCATGGAAGGGTTGGACGTTATTCTTGGAATGGATTGGTTGGCAGCTTATCACGCGAGCATGGACTGTCTACGAAAGATCGTGACCTTCTGACCGCCAAAGTGAAAATCCTTCCGATTTTGTGGAGTCAAATCAAAGGTTACGCCATTAATTTCAGCCATTAAGGCCGAGCACATGATGAAGAATGGTTACAGCGGGTATCTGGCTTACTTGCAAGATTCTACAGAAAAGAAGAATGACTTGGCTCTTATCACGGTGGTCTGCGAGTATCCTGATGTCTTTCTAGAGGACTTACTTGGATTACCACCTGATAGAGAGATTGAGTTCGCGATCGAGCTAGCACCGGGTACAGAATCATTATCCAAAGCTCCATATCGGATGGCTCCTGCTGAGCTGAAAGAACTCAAGGAACAGCCTCAGGAGCTGTTAGACAAAGGCTTCATTCGACCGAGTGTTTCTCCTTGGGGTGCACCAATTCTTTTTGTGAAAAAGAAGGATGGATCGATGCGTTTGTGTATCAATTATAGGTAGCTCAACATGATGATGATTAAGAATCGTTATCCTCTTCCGTGGATAGATGACTTGTTTGATCAATTGCAAGGTGCAAAGTTCTTCTCGAAGATTGATCTAAGGTCAGGCTATCACCAGCTCAAGATCAAGGCTAAAGATATATCCAAGACTGCGTTTCAGACGCGATATGGCCACTACGAGTTCTTAGTGATGCCTTTTGGGTTGACGAATGCGCTTGCATCTTTCATGGACCTGATGAACCGAGTGTTCAAACCACATCTTGATAAATCTGTGGTAGTTTTCGTAGATGACATCCTCATCTATTCGAAAACTCGAGAGGAGCATGTGCAGCATCTGAAAATGGCTCTTCAAACACTCCGGGATCATCAGTTATATGCCAAACTCAGTAAGTGTGAGTTTTGGCTTAAGCAGGTCAGTTTCTTGGGCCACGTAGTCTCTGAAGCGGGTATCTCAGTGGATCCTACAAAGATTGATTCGGTGGTGAACTGGGAACAACCTACGACAATTACAGAAGTCCAAAGTTTCCTTGGTTTGGCAGGGTATTATCAGAGATTTGTCGAGGGTTTCTCGAAGATATCGGGTCCACTTACATAGCACACGAGAAAGAATGCGAAGTTTGATTGGACAGATCAGTGCGAGCAGAGCTTTCAAGAGCTGAAGCGTCGATTGACTACGGCACCAGTACTTGTTATACCTTCTGGTAGAGGAGGCTTCGCAGTGTACAGTGATGCTTCTTATGGCGGATTAGGCTATGTGCTTAATCAGCATGAGCGGGTCATTGCGTATGGTTCTAGGCAGCTGAAGGACCATGAAAGAAACTATCCGACGCATGACTTAGAGTTAGCAGCAGTTATATTCACCTTGAAGATCTGGAGACATTACCTCTACGATGAGATATTTGATATATTCACCGATCATAAGAGTCTAAAGTACCTATTCACTCAAAAGGACTTGAATATGAGGCAACGATGATGGACGAAGTTCTTGAAGGACTACGATTGCTTGATTCAGTACCATCCAGGAAAGGCGAACGCTGTTGCTGATGCTCTTAGTAGGAGGTTTTCAGCACAGTTGTCACATCTTGTTAGCCGGATTCAGAGATGGAAGCTTTTGGAAGATATGGCTTTGGGCAGCTCATGGTTCGATGTAAAAGGCTCGAGAGCATTGATGGCTACACTTGTATTGCGCCCTATGCTGTTCGAGAATATCAGGAAGCTTCAGATGACCGATGATGAGCTGATGGCGATAAGACGAGATGTGGAGAGTGGCAGCAAGAAGGATTTCTCCATTTGAGCAGATGGGACCTTGTTGTTTCACGATCGTGTATGCGTACCGTCGAGTACTGAGCTTCGAGACACCATTCTGGAAGAGGCTCACAAATCCATGTCTGCCATATATCCTGGTAGCACCAAGATGTATCAGGACTTGATGAAGAGTTTCTGGTGGCGAGGTTTGAAACGCGACGTCGCTGAGTACGTATCACGGTGCTTGGTTTGTCAACAGGTTAAGGTTGATCATCAGAATCCTGCAGGCCTATTACAACCTTTACCTGTGCCTGAGTGGAAATGGGAAGCTATTTCAATGGATTTCATTATCGGGTTGCCGAAAACACTGAGGAAGAACAATGCCATTTGGGTCATTGTCGATCGGCTAACCAAGTCTGCTCATTTCCTGCCCTACAATACTACGTATACAGCCAGTAGACTTGCAGAGTTATACCTGAAGGAGATTGTTAGACTGCATGGGATACCGGCTAGTATTGTGTCAGACAGAGACCCATTGTTTACTTCACACTTTTGGCAGCGATTTCAGGAAGGAATGGGTTCTTGTCTTGACTTTAGTTCAGCGTTTCACCCACAGACGGACGACCAGACTGAGCGAGTGAATCAGATCATCGAGGACATGCTGAGAGCTTACATGTTGGATTTTCACGGGTCATGGGACCAACACTTACCTCTGATTGAGTTCGCTTACAACAATAGCTTTCAAGCTAGCATCGGTATGGCTCCGTTCGAGGCTTTATATGGACAACAATGCAGATCGTCGTTGAACTGGGAAGAAGTGGGTGAGAAGCTCATTATTGGACCTGAGATAGTCGAGCGTATGACCGAGACGGTTCGGTTGATTCGCGAGTGACTACGAGTAGCTCAGAGTCGTCAGAAGAGCTACGTCGATCTCAAACGGAGACACGTGGATTTTAAGGTAGCTTTCACTATATTAATGTGTATTTCATCACTTGATACATGTTCCACGTGAAAATTGGTCCTAATACTTGATTTTCAGGTTTGCGAGAATGTTTTCATTCAAATTTCGCCTACGAAGGGCGTTATGTGATTCGAGAAATGAGGGAAACTGAGTGATCGATATGTTGGGCCTTTTGAGATATTGGATCGAGTCGGAGAGGTTGCATACCGCGTGGCGCTACCACCGCAATTATCAAGCTTGCACAACGTCTTCCATGTGTCGATGCTGCGTCGATACATACGTGATGCGACTCACGTACTTGATTACCAACCCATCGAGCTTCAGGATGGTTTGACGGTGATTGAGGACCCGGTTCAGATCTTGGATCGCAAGGAGCAGATCCTACACACTAAGAGGATTCCTTTGGTTCTCGCCCGATGGCGGAATCATACATTGGAGGAAGCCACCTGGGAGCGAGAGGCTGAGCTCCGAGACCAATTCCCGACCCTTTTCGTTTAGATTTTTTTGGGATTTTGTATATGGACTGTATTTTTTCCTTTCGATCATGTACTTGTTATATAAATATAACAAATTATTTTTTTACGTTCCTTTATATATTAAATTTGCTGCCTGTTGAAAGGTCCCTAGTATATGTAAACCGATATATTTTGAGGATTCAAAACCGAAAATGGGGCTTTTAACTCCCTATTGTACTTGTAATTTAAGACGAGCCTTTTGTTAGCCTTTTTTCAGTAAATTATAGGTTAATTTCGGCGTTATTGTGACAGCATAGTCGGGTACCATACTTACACTGAACTGGGCTCTAAGGAAGTCAAATTGGACACAAGGAATGGACCTCATCTTTGAATTTTTGAACTTTTTAGAGGAAAACAGACCTCGAGAAAATCGAGGGTCGAAAATGGAAATCAAGGGTCGATTTTCCTTGAACAGTACCCAGGCATTTTAAGCAAAAATTCAGGCCTGAGAAATTTCTGAAGAAATCGAGGGTTGATTTGAAATTCGACCCACGAATTTGAAATCGAGGGTCGATTTTCTCGATTTAAGTGGGGGGTTCTGTTTTGTTTTGCAATTTCGTGTTTGAACAACAGAGGGTTAGGGCTTAGGGTTCTTGAGGGTTTTCAGATTTTTGAGGCTTCTTTTCCAAATTTTGGCCGAAATTAGAGGGGGGATCGACTACAAAGTGCAAGGGCCTTGGATTTCAACCATTGGAATCGGATTTGGGATTTTTCTCCAGAGGTAAACCCTCTATTTTTGTGGATTATAGTTCCTATTTTTGCATATTTTTGTTCTCTCTTGTTTTCTTTACTATGGGACCTAAAAAGCAAACTCCCAATCGAAATCCAACCTCTAAACGACCAGCTTCAAAGGCTGCATCTTCAAGCCGATCTAAACAGCCAGCCCCACAGCCCGATCATCCACCTTCTCAGTCAGCTCCACCACCCCCACAGCCAATTCCACCACCTGTGTCCCCTCCAATTCGGGAACAACCCAATGAATTTTTGGGTATAAAGGGTTTCACAACTAAGTATGTTTTCCACCCTGAGTTGTTTGATCAACAAACAACCACTCAGTCGGCGGCGGAATATTTAGAAAAAGCCCAATTGACTTCGCTTTGTACAGCCTTTAGTGACCATTTTTACCCTCGTTTGGTGCGCCTATTTTATCAACATATGCGCCGCGAGGATGGTAAGAAAATATATACTTCAATTGATGGACGAGACTATACTTTTGACCTAGAGGACATTGCCGTGGCAATGCGTTGCCCTATGGCACATTCTAAGACAATAGGATTGGGTCCTCCTTTTCCTAAACCTGTTGTTTTTCATGATGTTATTACCCAAATGACCCAGGGTCGTCATGGGTTGGGTAAATCTATTGTCCGTACACACATGCCCGACTCTATGTGGCTTTTGGACAAAATCTTCAAGACAACCCTCTACCCGTTTGGTCACAAATCGGAGCGTGTCGGTCCCCTCTTGCAGATTCTCTTTGCCGCTTACAAGGAGCGTTGGTTTAGCGCCCCTGAAATTATTTTGAAGGGCATTATTAAGGCTCAGGAGAAAATGGGGAAGCAAGTGAAGAAATCGAAAAAGGGCATTCCCTATGCTCGTTTGATTTCCGTTATAATCGAGATTTATCGAGCGGGCCTCGCGTATGATATTCCCCCTACAGAACCGAAATCTACTGACGGTCTTAAAATGTATAACCTTGTCAATTGGGGTCAGACCTACAGTAGACTTGTTAAGACTCCCAAGGAAGCAGTAGTTCCTGATGAGGACGAGAACCCGACACATGTTGCCCCAGAGATTGCTGCTCCTGCCCCCGCTCAGCCCCCACAGAGTGACATACTCACGCTCTCGGAGTTCACCCGACAGATGACTGCTGTGAGCTAGAAGATCCAGGAGCTCGCACAGCATACCCACTCTATGAGCCACGAGTTGCAGATACATGGCGGGGCTTTGACGTACCTCATGCAGCATGCCTTCCCCACCAATTATGCTACTTATATGGCCGACATCCGAGCGTTCGTTCACCACCCTTCGACATCCAGAGCAGGTCCTAGCATGCATACCGATGAGGGTGTTGTTTGTGCGGATGATGGCTCTGATGATGATGGCGCTGATGATGATGGGGATGGTGATAAGGATCAAGCTGGTCCATCTGCAGCGGGGGAGTTTTAGTGTTGCATCGGGGGTTGTTATGTTCTTTTTTGGATATATTGGGGCATGTATTTATATTTCATGCATGGATTATCTTAGGACCTGGTGGTCGTACTTTTGCTATCTTTTATATTATTATTTTGGACTTTTGATCTGATAGTTTGTTTTGCTTAGTCTTGTGTATATTTGCTCTAGACCTTGTTACATGTAATTTATATGTGGGTTTTACATTTAGCTCCTAATTCTCTTTGGCCTTGTTTTTGCATTTTTGGATTTTATTATGTGGACATGTACTCTCATGAGTGCATGAGATCTTGTTTTGCTCTATATATGTGGGTTTTGTTTCTCATCTTCTGTTGCTATGGTGGGACTGTGTTATATTGGTTGTTTTCATGAGTCACTGTGCGACGGTTTCCCGGCATGTGACACTTGGAGTGTGGCATCCATGTACGGATGCAATCCACTATGGCCCTTCGGGAGCCACATGGAGTACATCTAGGCTACTACGGATCCCATCCCTTGACTTGCGTGCCCTGCGAGACCAGCGCACGGTGACCCATGTTTTCCTTTTCATTTTGTTGTATGATATGCGCTGCATTACATTTTTGAGGATGAAAATTCCTAAGGACGGTAGAATGTAATATCCCTGATATTTTGGCCTATTTTTCATTTACCTCGATAAGCGTGTCTGGAAATTATTGAGGGATTTTTCTGAATTTTTGGTTAGTTATGTGTTTGATGGGAATATTAACCAAGGGTTTCTGTCTCGGGCCTTGTGAAAGTCTTATATGCGTTAACTTACGCAATAAGTCCGACGTTTGTGTTTAGCATCGGAAATTTTTACAAGTTAAATGGATAAGTTGTAATTAGAAAAAAAATCTAGATATTATGTTTTGTTTTGTATTATAAGAGAGAGATTTGGAAGAGAGATTGAACTTCTCTCTCTCGGTTGGATTTGAATATAGGAACTTTTGCCTCTCCACTTGATTTTAGATCTTAGATCTTGGGAGATTCGAAAATTCCCTCCCCATCCCAACCGTTGAAAAGCTCCGTACTAAAATTCTGATCGGTTTGAGCTATTGGAAGAGAAGGATAGGGGAGTGGATATTAAAATGTGGATTGACCTGTGCACTAAAGATAGGTTTAAGTGGACCAAGTGGGAGGCTCGGGTCTATTAAAATCTTCATGTTTAGGTTCCGGTGCGTGATTTGGTGCAACGGAAGCAACAAATTAAACTACAAGAGGTAGGCCTTTAAACCTCCTTGTGTCATTTGAATTAATATTGTTTAGAATAGTTTATGGTGTTTTATTTTGTTTAAGTGGACCAAGTGGGAGGCTCGGGTCTATTAAAATCTTCATGTTTAGGTTCCGGTGCGTGATTTGGTGCAACGGAAGCAACAAATTAAACTACAAGAGGTAGGCCTTTAAACCTCCTTGTGTCATTTGAATTAATATTCTGTTTAGAATAGTTTATGGTGTTTTATTTTGGATAAGAAAGTTGTGGTTGAATGAGAAAGAAAAGAGTCCGGAGATGAAAATTTTGACAAACACAGACCTGAAGGAATTCGAGGGTCGAATTCCAATTCGAGGGTCAAATTTGGAATTCGACCATCGATTTGAAATTTGAGGGTCGAAATGTGAGTTTTAAGGCCTGATATAGCTTTTGAAATTCGAGGGTCGATTTCCAATTCTAGGTCGAATTTGGAATTCTACCATCGAATTGAAAATCGAGGGTCGATTTTCTAATTTTCATGCCTGATGCAATTTTTGGAATTCGAGGGTCGAATTTGAATTCGACCATCGAATTTCATTTGTTTTGTTTCTGTCCTTCGAAATTTTGGCTAAAAATTTTATAGGTAGACTTTTAGTTTGGCTTTTGGTCCTATATTAACACTGAGAGTGTTAATCTTGTAGGTTTTGGATATTGGGAGTCCTTTGTGAGGACTGCTTATGCTTGTTTTTAAACCTTCTTTGTTGAGGTAGGGGAACCCTACACATTATTTGCATTCTATTATAAGTAGGGACTGTTTTGACTGCTTGATAAGAAGCATAAATTTTGAGAACAATTGGTTGAAAACAGCATGAATAAGAATCTGAAAATATGATACAAATAAGAAATTTGGAAACTTTGTTATGACTAATAACTTTGAAATTTGAACCTCAAAACCTCAGTTAATTTTTGAATGAGAACTTCGAATCAGAACTCTGAAAAATTAGTAATATGTTATGAATAATAAGCTTTGATATAAGTTAGTATTTACATTCGATTTGAGGTACATACGAACGATGCCCTAGATTCTACCAACCGTATGGGCGGTGTTTGTTTTGGCGCAAGTTTCCCTCATAGCGTAGGGGCTTGTTGCTATTTAGAAATTGGGTTCGTGAACGACGATGGTCAGTAGAGTTTTCCCATCGGTCACGTAGTCCGCTCTCATGCTATAGGAAATTTGGGAGATAAAATTAAGTTATAATTTTAAGACAAGAAGCATGCTAATTCAGAAGTTTTTGAACACATCAGATTTATGTTATCAGTTTTGACTCAGGATTAGAACTGGAGATTTAGTTTGCAAAGCATCATTTGAAAACCATATTTGATCTGATTTCTGTCTTTTGAAAACCTTTATTTATAATGAAATGCAAATAGATCTGTTTCCTGTATTGGGCTTTGTTGTTAGCTCACCCTCGACTATACATCACAGGTGCTAAGACTGACCTAGGGTCAGAGGATCTGGAGGATTCCGATTAATTCTTGAGGAGGAATTGGATACACCTGCTGAGGAGTTTTTCCCTTGATCCTAGATCACTTTTTTGGTACTTTTGTTAGAATATTCTTTGAATATTGGGCCTTAGGCCATTGTTTTGTCATTTTGATATCACACGAGGAACCATTATTGTGAACCACTATTTTAGGTGTTGGATTGGCCATCACCAGTGGTTCTTCCTGGTTCCTCAGAGTGATATATTTTTTGTAGTTAAAAGCTTTTGTTTTTTATTATTCTATACTTTGCCTCTGTCTTTAGATCATTGTTATGTTGCCGACTTCTGTTTGTTATGGCTTATTGAGAAATCAATAAATTGATGAACCAGCCTTTCCTATACCTTAGGGATTGGATAAGTCGGGTCGTCACAAATTTCTTGTTGGAAAAATTTGGGTTGTCACAAATAGAGTTCAAAGAAAAAATGAAGCATGCATTTAATGACAGAGTTCAAAGTACAAACAAGGCATGGATTCAACGATAGAAATAGAAACGATAACAAAACAGAGATTCGATAACCGAAATAAAAGCAATAACAGAGCAAATATTCGATGACAGAACAAAAGCTCAGATTTTCTTATTCACTATGCACTATTCACTAATTTAATACTCAAAATTCATCATTCACTATTCGATGATTCAATGCCCATTATTCACTACGTATGCATTGTGCTCATTGTGTACAGATAACTATCGTAACGATCCACTTTCCAATGTTCACTCAATCTCCACTATTGACTGTGTATTCACTTATGTATGCTATGAAATGTATACAGATAATCGCCATACTGGTCTACTATGCATGCTATGCAATGTGTACTAATAACCACAATACCGGTCAACTATGTATGCTATGCACTGTACACTGTGTATGGATAACCGCCGTACTAGTCCACTATTGTGACAACCCGGATTTCAATAAACAAAACCCGTGCCATCAGGTCACCTGTTAGAGCGACCCCCTTACATACAGAACACTTGGCACATCCACACAAAGCAGAAAACAAAGCTAATATCTCTAATTAAGCATATAGAGTCATCATAACCAGCAAAAGGAAACTCTATTTCTATATCTCTAAACAGAACAAAATATGGTTTTAAACCCGTGCCAATTGCATGAATAAAGAACCGAAATGAACTGCCGGTGATGAATATCCATCACCCAAAATGGCTCACAAAATAATATCCAAAATAAATATTACACAACTGAATGTCTCACTCAAAATGGCTAGACGTACCAAGCCTAAAACACAACAACTGTCCACTTCTAACAAAAGTCTATTTAGGGAAGAACTCCTCTGACAGGGGCTCAACCTCCTCCTCTGGCTCGTACTCTGGATCGCTCTCCTGATCCAATTCCATCTCTAAGTCATCACCTATGACGTATAGTCATAGGGTGAGCTAACATCTAAGCTCAATAGGGGAAAAATATTATTTGCATTTAAATCTTATATGTCAAGGCACTAAGTTTCATAATTAATTTTCATATGGACATTTCATGTTTACACATTTGAATTCCATATGCTGGAACTTAATCACATACACTCACCCACTTGAATCGCATGCTTTGTTTTAAAAACATTTGATATAACTTAATATTGTAACTTAAATTACCACCCTAAGCAAATATAGCTTTAGGAGCCACACATTATACCGATAGGAATTCCAACTATCGTCGTTCAATGAACCATTTATACATAATGTCCAAGTCCTTGCGTTATGAGGGATACTTGTGCCGAACGAAGTATTACCATTGGCCGGTAAAAGAATGAACGGATATCCCTCCGTATCGGAGCAAAATGAACAGATATCCTGCCGTACCAGAGCACAATTTGGGATTCGTTATACTGAACCTTAAATCATAGTGCAAAATGTAACTTATAGTTTTCACACCGTGTAAATTGATTACAATATACTTATTTTGGAAAAAACTAATATTAATTCACGATTTTTGAATTCACATGAACACATTCTTCACATCATATATCTCATATCACATCACATTTATACTTTTCAAAACTTATTTGAAAGGTTAAAATTTCACATGCTTATTTTCACAAAACTTATCATGACTTATCACATCACATTACTTAACTTATACAGAGCACATTCAAATAAAATGATCTTAAGTTTTTCCCTACCTCAATGCATGCTTAGCATAATCCATACATAAACCTTTTGAGGATTCACGCACAGGCTCAACATTTTATTTTACATCCAAATCATCCAAAGAATCCTTAGGAATGCTTAAGAAAAACTAAAGATAAATATTTTTGAAGAATTCACACAAAAAGAGTCAAAATAAGATTGACTCCATTTCTCGCACGAGAGAGCACTAAAGCTCATGTGCGCGAGCTCACAAACCTCGAGCGCACGATTGAAATTCAGCTTACTGAAGCTAAATTTCACCAACCGCTTCGAGCAGATGAGACTCTCGCGCGAGCGAGAAATAGAACTAGCGCGAGTGAGTTCATACACTACCTACACCCTCGCATGAGCGAGAAACATAGCTCGCGTGAGCGAGCTCACAAGTCACTCATACTCTCGGGCGAGCGAATATCAGAGGCTCGTTGGAATCTCTTTTACTCGGTCGAGCGAGGCTCAGTGATGCCTTACTAAAGGCCTCTCGCGTGAGTGAGCTTCGAAACTCGGGCGCCCGAGAAATAGAAAGACTTCATATCTGAGTTTTCTTAACTCCATCTCTTTGTAATCTGTTCTCCAATCTCTTCCACACTTCTTACATCCTATTTCACATCTTATCCTACAATTTGTACTCATTTAGGTGTCGATTTCTTACCTTTAAAATATTGAAATCGTGCAAGGATCAGAGCGCTCTCTCTTCACAAGATAATGGGTTACAAAACCCCTTCCGGTCTCTCAAAGCTCCAAAATCACACGATGATCCTACTGCTCGGAGCACACAGATTCAAGTAAAACCTTTTCTCTTCTAACCCTTTTGGTAATATCCCTGATATTTTATACCTGTTTTTTATTTACCTCGATAAGCGTGCCCAAAAAAGTTGCGGGATATTTTTGGATATTTAGATAGCTTAGTGTATGACGGGATTGGTGACCAAAGGATTTTGGCTTTGGACTTGTGAAAGTCATATACGCGATGACTTATACTTTAGGTTAGGTGTTTGTGCTTAACGCCGAAAATTAATGCAATTTAAGTAGATAGGATTGTAAGTTTAAAAATCTAGATATTTGGTTGTTTTTTTTTAGTATTATAAAGAGAGGCTTTGAGGAGAAGTTTCACTTCTCTCTCTCATTTGAATCTAAATTTACAAACCTTTGCCTCTTACTTTGATCTTAGATCATTAGTGATTGTGAATCCCTCTCCCCATCCCAACCATTGATAAACCTTGTATTCTTTTTCTGATCGGTTTAAGCCATTGAAAGAGAAGGATAGGGGAGAGGAGAGTTCTGTGTGAGTCAGACCTGTGCTCTTGAAGCAAGGTTGGGATGGACTGATTAGAGGTTCGGGCCTATTAAACCTCGAAGATTAGTTCCGGTGCTTGAATTTGGTACAACGGGATCGACGGACTAAACTTCAAGAGGTAGGCTTTTAAACTGCTTTGAGTTAAATATTTTTAGTTTTGCTTAGAGTAGATTCTTAGTGATTTTTGTAAAGATAAACAAACTATGGATGAATGAGCAAACGGATGCGAAGATCCAATTTTTAACAAACACAGACCTGAAAAATTTGAGGGTCGAATTTGGAATTAGACCATCGAATTGAAAATCGAGGATCGAATTTGGGTTTTTAGGCCTGATGCATATTTTGGAAATTCGAGGGTCGAATTTTGCCCTGTTTCTGGACTTTGAATTTTTGTTGAAATTTTTATCGGCAAGCTTTCGGGTTTGACTTTTGGACCACTATTAACACTTGCAGTGCTAATCCTTGTAGGATTTGAAATAGAGAGTCCATTGTGAGGACTACCTTGCTTGTTTTTGGATCGCTTTATGTTGAGGTAGGGGAACCTAGAACTTGATTTGCATTCTATTATAATTATGGGTTGTTTTGTATCAAGCATAAATTTCTGAAATTTGAATGACCCAGCATAGAACTTTGAATTATGATACAAATAACAACTTAGAAATCTGAACATCCAAACATTGAACTCCGAATCAGAACTCTGAAAATTCGTAAATGTATTATGTATACAAGCTTTGATATATTTAGCATTTGCATTCGATTTGAGGCTCATAAGAACAAAACCCTAGATTCTACCAGCCGTGTTGACGGTATTCTGTGTGTGCAAGTTACCCACAGTACGTAGGGGCTTGTTTCACTTTCGAAAAAGGGTTCATGAACGACGATGGTCAGTAGGGTTTCCCATCGGTGACTTTTCCACTCTCATGCTAGTATGTAATTTGAGAGATTATTTTAAGTTATAAATTTAAGACAAGAAGCATGCCTAATTCAGAAAATTTGAAAACATCAGATACATTGTTCAGCTTTTAGCTTTCTATTTAGAATTGGAGATTTAGCTTACATTGCATCTTTCGAAAACCATAAATGATCCAATTTCTGTCTTTGAAAACCTTTATTGATGATAAAATGCAAATAAATATGTTTCCTCTATTGGGCTTCGATGTTAGCTCACCCCGACCATACGTCACAGGTGTTGAGACTAACCTAGGGGCCGACGATCTTGATTCAGAGGACTCCGACTATATTCCTGAGGAGGAATTGGAGACGCCTACTGAGGAGTTTTTCCCCTGATTTTTATATCATTTTTTGGTACTTTTGTTTAGAATTTATTCTTTGAATTTTGGGCCCTAGGCCAGTTGTTTTGTCTTTTTGGATATCACTTGAGGAACCATCATTAGGAACCACTATTTTAGGTGTTGGATTGGCCATCACCGATGTTTCTTTCTGGTTCCTAAGGGTGATATATTGTTTTGATTAAGCTTTTGTTCTTGCTTAGTTTTGCTTTGCCTTTGTTTAGACCTTTGTTTATGCTGTCGGCTTCTGTTTGAATTACGGCTTATTAAGAAATCAATAAGTTGATGAACCGGCCTTTCCTATACCTTAAAGATTGGAAAAGTCGGGTTGTCACAGTTGGTATTAAAGCACGGCTCTAGGTTCAGAGTCTTAGGACTAAGGGATAGATTGTCTTGACAATCAATACTGATATATTGTTATTGTTTTTTTCAACAATGATATATCAGCATGCCTCCACGGTTCAGAGGCAGAGGCTGAGGTAGAGAAGGACCTCATATGGCTTGTATCGAGGAAATTGATGAGGGCATAGGTACCTCTAGAGGAAGAGATAGAATGGCTATTGGCCCTAATGCTGATCCGTTGGAAACTGGTAGAGCCTGAGGAGGAAATGTTGACCAGATGTTGGCGGCCTTGGCCACCAATATGGCTCAGCAGACTACGGCGATGGCTTAGCAGACAGAGCTACTGGTAGCCAGACATCAGCCAGGGGGATTCGCCGAGTTCAGGAGGATGAGGCCTCCTGCCTTCATGGGTCGGACGGATCCAATGGAAGCTGAGGAGTGGCTTGATGAAATGGAGAAGACTTTCGAGGTGCTACAGTGTACTAATGTTGAGAAGGTACGATGGGCAACCTTCAAGATACTAGGTGCAGCTAGTCCTTGGTGGAAGTCTGTGTCCAGGATACAGGAGCAGGACTACCCCGATACTCCATGGACTTGGGCATAGTTCGTGGTTACGTTCAACGATCAGTATTTCCCAAAGATCGTGCATAACTAATGGGAAGTCCAGTTTATAAAGCTGGAACATAACGAGATGTTGGTGCGCGAGTATGGCGCAGAGTTTGATAGACTTGCCCGATTTGCGCCCTTAAACGTGGCCACTGAGTTGATGAGGGCTCAGAAATTTCAGAGGGGTTTGAGGCCGAATATTCAGGAGAGGGTGTTGATGTGGGAGATGGAGACTTATGTGGGTGTCATGGCAAAGGCTCTCATTAGAGAGAAAGACATCCATAAATAGTATCTGAGGCGAGAGCAGGGAAATAGAAATCGGTTTGGCCAGGGACAGTCGAGTGCGTCTGAGCAGGCGAACAAAAAGCTGAGGTTGTCTAAACCTCCTCACTATCCTATTCAGCCATCGTATTCCAAGCCGACTATTGCTTCAGGACCAGTATCGTCTTCCTATCAGTGACCGTAGAGTTCTTCACCTGTGTGACCTTTCAGAGCTGGGGGCACTACTGCAAGTGGAGCTTCTGTGGCTCAGGGGTCATCACGAGGACCAGCTGTTACTCCTGTTCCTACTCCAGCATGTACACGATGTGGGAAACCACATAGGATGGAGGATTGCCGAAGGAACATTGGGGGATGCTTCAGGTGTGGACAGATTGGTCATATGATCAAGGATTGTCCTGCGACGTATAAGGGAAGGCCTACGTCATTCTCTACGCAGAAATCGACGTGACCTACAGTTCAAGGTCGAGCCTATGCAGTGACTGCACAGGATGCCCAAATGTCGAATGACGTGATCCAAGGTATCATTAAAGTTGATATGCCAATTCTCGCATTGGTTCTATTATTTAATGTTTAAATTTATTAAAATAAACTTTGAAAAATTGGAATCATTGCATATAATTAACAAGCATTCTTAATAAAAAGGTACCCTTATGATGAGTCGTAGAGGCAAATTGAGTAAAATTGAAGTGCGAGTTTTGATAGACCCCGGGTCTACACACTCGTTTATTACTCCTCTTTTCTCCGAGAAGTTGGGTATTACTCTAGAACCCCTTGCTTTCATCTTGGATGTGAAGATCCCTACGGGAAGTTCGGTGAGCACAGATACAACATGTCAGTCAGTCATCGTGATGATTGATGAGCACGAGATAGTGATCGACATGATTACGTTGAACATGGAAGGATTCGACGTAATTCTCGGGATGGATTAGTTGGCAGCTTATCACGCAAGCGTGGACTGTCTATGAAAGATTGTGACCTTCCAACCGCCAAAGCAAAAATCCTTCCGATTATGTGGAGTTAAATCAAAGGTTGCGCCGCTTGTTTCAACTATTAAGGCCGAGTGCATGATGAGGAATGGTTGTAGCAGTTATCTTGCTTACCTGCAAGATCCTATAGAAAAGAAGAATGATTTGGCTCTTATCACGGTGGTCTGCGACTATCCTAATGTCTTTTCAGAAGACTTACCTAGATTACCACCTGATCGAGAGATTGAGTTCGCGATCGAGCTAGTGCCGGGTACAGAACCATTGTCTAAAGCTCCATATCAAATGGCGCCTGCAGAAATGAGAGAGCTTAAGGAACAGCTTCAAGAGCTGTTAGATAAAGGCTTCATTCGACCGAGTGTTTCTCCTTGGGGCGCACCGGTTCTCTTTATGAAAAAGAAGGATGGATCGATGCGTCTGTGCATCGATTATCTCCAGCTCAACAAGATGACGATCAAGAATCGTTATCCACTTCCCCGAATAGATGATTTGTTTGATCAATTATAAGGTACAAAGTTCTTCTCGAAGATTGATTTGAGGTTAGGCTATCACCAGCTCAAGATCAAGGCGGAAGATATATCCAAGACTGCGTTTCGTATGCGATATGGCCACTAAGAGTTCTTAGTGATGCCATTTGGATTTACAAATGTGCCTGCATCTTTTATGGACCTGATGAACCGCGTGTTCAAGCCACATCTAGACAAGTCTGTGGTAGTTTTAGTAGATGACATCCTCATCTATTCGAAAACCAGAGAGGAGCATATGCAGCATCTACGAGTGGCTCTTCAAACACTCAGGGACCATCAGCTGTATGCCAAACTCAGTAAGTGTGAGTTTTGGCTTGATCAGGTCAATTTCTTGGGCAACATTGTCTCTAAGAGTGGTGTATCAATGGATCCTACAAAGATCGAATCTGTGGTGAACTGGGAATAGCCTATGACAGTTACAGAGGTCCAAAGTTTCCTTGGTCTGGCAGGGTACTATCAGAGATTTGTCGAGGGTTTCTCAAAGATATCTGGTCCGCTTACACAACTTACAAGAAAGAATGCAAAGTTCGTCTAGACAGAGCAGTGTAAGCAGAGCTATCAGGAGCTGAAGCGTCGATTGACTACGGCACTGGTACTTGCTATACCTTCCGACAGTGGAGGCTTCACAGTATACAGTGATGCTTCTTATGGCAGATTAGGCTGTGTGCTTAATCAACACAAGCGGGTCATTACATATGGTTCTAGGCAGCTGAAGGACAATGAAAGAAATTATCCGATGCATGATCTAGAGTTAGCAGTAGTTATATTCGCCTTGAAGATCTGGAGACATTACCTCTACGGTGAAATATTCGATATATTCACCGATCACAAGAGTCTCGAGTACCTATTCACTCAGAAGGACTTGAATAGGAGGTAGTGACGATGGATGGAGTTTTTGAAGGATTATGATTGCTCGATTCAGTACCATCCGGGAAAGGCGAACGCCATTGCTGATGCTCTTAGTAGGTCTTCAGCACAGTTGTCACATCTTGTCAGTCAGATACAAAGATGGAAGCGTTTGGAAGATATGGCCTTAAGAAACTCACGGTTTGATGTGAAAGGCTCGGGCACATTGATGGCTACACTTGTACTGTGCCCTATGCTCTTCGAGAATATCAGGAAGCTTCAAATGACCATTGATGAGCTAATGGCGATCAGACGAGATGTGGAGAGTGGAAGCAAGAAGGATTTCTCCATTCGAGTAGATTGGACCTTATTATTTTGCGACCGAGTATGTGTACCGATGATTACTGAGCTTTGAGACACCATTCTGGAAGAGGCTCACAAATCCATGTATGCCATACATCCTGGTAGCACCAAGATGTATCAGAACTTGATGAAGAGTTTCTGGTGGCGAGGTTTGAAATGCGACGTCGCTGAGTACGTATCGCGATGCTTGGTTTGTAAGCAGGTTAAGGTTGATCGACAGAATCTAGCAGGCTTATTGCAGCCTTTACTTGTACCTGAGTGGAAATGGGAAGCCATTTCAATGAACTTCATCCTTGGTTTGCCGAAAACACTGAGGAAGAACAATGCCATCTGGGTCATTGTTGATCGGTTAACCAAGTCTGCTCATTTCCTATCGTACAATACTGCGTATACACCAGTAGACTTGCAGAGTTATACCTCAAGGAGATTGTTCGACTGTACGGTATACCGGATAGTATTGTGTCTGACAGGGATCCGTTGTTTACTTCACAGTTTTGGCAGCGGTTTTAAGAAGGAATGGGTTCTCGTCTTGACTTTAGCTCAACATTTCATGCACAGACTGATGGCCAGACTGAGCGAGTGAATCAGATCATAAAGGACATGCTGAGAGCTTGCATGTTGGATTTTCATGGGTCATGGGACGAACACTTACCTCTGATTGAGTTCGCTTACAATAATAGCTTCCAGGCTAGCATCGGTATCGCACTGTTCGAGGCTTTGTATGGACGGCGGTGCAGGTCGCCGTTAAACTGGGAAGAAGTGGGTGAGAAACTAATTATTTGACCTGAGATAGTCGAGCGAAAGACAGAGACGGTTCGGTTGATTCGTGTGAGACTACGTGTAGCTCAGAGTCGTCAAAAAAGCTACGCCGATCTCAAGCGGAGACATGTGGATTTTCAGGTATGCTTGAGTACGTTAACGTGTAATTAAACACTTCATACATTTTCCGCGATGAAATTGTCGCTAACAATTGATTTTTAGGTCGGCGATAATGTTTTTATTCAAATTTCGCCTATGAAAGGCGTGATGCGATTCGGCAAAAGAGGAAAGCTGAGTCCTCGGTACGTTGGGCCTTTTGAGATATTAGGCCAAGTCGGAGAAGTTGCATACCGAGTGGCGTTACTACCGCAATTATCTAGCATGCACAACGTCTTCCATGTGTCAATGCTGTGTTGATACATACTCGACCCGACTCACATGCTTGATTACCCATCGAGCTTTAGGATGGTTTGACGATGATCGAGGACCCGGTTCAGATTTTGGATCGCAAAGAGCAGGTCCTACATACTAAGAGAATTCCTTTGGTTCCCATTTCATAGAGGAATCATACACCAGAGGAAGCCACCTGGGAGCGCGAAGCTGAGCTTCGAGAACACTTTCCGCACCTTTTTGATTGACTTTGTTGAGGAAATGCTTATTGGATGTATGGAATTTGAACCTTTTTGATGTACTTATCATTTTTCTATACATACATATATATATATATATATATATATATATATATCTTTGGGATCCAATGTTTTTTTGGGATTTTATATGTGCCTGCCTATTTTTGTATCACTGCTTAAAAGTTCCTATTTCTTCGAAACAGGATTTTTTTTGGGAATTAGACCTAATGTATGGGTGTTCTTCTCGTTACTAAACATGTGATTTAATCGGGCCAAATTTTACTTAATTGGTTCGAGTTTGTATGCTAAAATTTTGGTTATCTACTTCCACAATAGCCGGGATCACTGTTTTGCATGAGCGGGCCTCCGAGAAGTCAATTCAGACCGAAGGCCTTAGCCTACATTTCAAAAATTTTGAATTTTTGAAGGCAAACAGGTATTGAGAAATTCGAGGGTCGAATTCCAAAAGGGAGGGTCAAAATTGCATGAACAGTGCCCAGCCTGTTTAAGGCCAATTTTAAGCCTGACAAGCTTTTGGGAAATTCGAGGGTCGATTTCAAATTCGACCGTCGAATTTGAATTCGACCATCGAATTTGAATTTGAGGATCGAATTTATCAGGTTAAGTGTGGGTTCTGTTTTCAGGTTTTGGCATTCGGCCCTTTACAAACAGAGTTAGGGATTGGGGTTTTTGAGGTTTTGTGTGCTCTCTGTGATTTTCTTACGATTTTGGCTGGACACCAAGGAAGCTTCAACTCGGCTTGACTTTGGGTTTGGATTGCAAGCATTAGCAACCAATTTTGGGGTTCTCTACAAAGGTAAAACCCTCATTCCTGAGGCTTCTTTTCTATTTTTGTTGTATTTTTGGGTTGGTTGCTTGCTTTTTATTCATGGGACCCAAGAAACAACCCACCACCCGTGTCCCTACCTCCAAATGACCAACTTCTAAAGGTGGGTCCTCAAGCCAACAGGCTCAACCGCCTTCACAATCGGCTCAGCCACCCCCACAGCCGGTTCAACCACCATTGCCCCCTCAAATTCGAGAACAGCCGAATGAATTTTGGAGCATTAAGGGCTTTGCTACTGAGTGGGTTTTTCATCTTGAATTGTTTGATCAGCAGACCACTACTCAGTCGACTTCCGACTATTTGGAGAAAGCCCATTTGACCTCTCTTTGTCCCGCTTTTAGTGGCCATTTTTATCCTCGTTTACTGCGCTTGTTCTATCAACGCATGCGCCAGGAGGATGGGAAGAAAATTTACACCACAATAGATGGGTGTGATTACGCCTTCGACCTAGAGGACATTGCTATGGCAATGCACTGCCCGGCATCACATTCATCGACTATGGGTTTGGGTCCTCCTTTCCCTAAATCTGTCCCAGTCCATGCGGTTATGGCACAAATGACCCGCGGTCATCATGGGTCTAGTAAGGCTATCACCCGATCACAAATGCCCGACACTATGTGGATTCTTGACATGATTTTCAAGGCAACCCTTTACCCTTTCGGCCATAAATCTGAGCGCCGAGGTCCCATTCAGCAGATTTTATTCGCCGCTTTTAAGGAATGTTGGTTCAATGCCCCAGAAATTATATTTAAGGGGATTATTAAAGCTAGGGAGAAGATGGGCAAGCAGGTGAAGAAATCGAAGAAGGGCATCCCATATGCTCGTCTAATTTCGGTTATGATTGAAAATTATTGTGCGGGCCAAGCATATGAGATTCCCCCTACTAAGCCGCCATCCATGGACTGTCTAAAACTATATAACCTCTTCAGTTGGGGTCAGACCTATAGTCGGCTACTTAAAGCTCCCAAGGGTGCGGTAGTACCGGATGAGGATGAAGAGGAGGAGGATGCAGAGCACGTAACACCAGAGCCTGACGCTCTTGCACCCGACCAGCCCCCACAGACCGACGCACTCACCCTATCCGAGTTCACTCGCCAGATGATTGCAGTGAGCCAGCAGATTCATGAGCCCACACAGCATACCAGCTCCATGTGTCGGGAGTTGGACGTTCATGGCGGGGCTCTGACATATTTGATGTAGCATGCGTTCCCCACAGACAATGCCACATATATGGCCGATATCTGGGCATCAGTACACCACCCTTCGACCTCAGGCGCAGGTCCCAGCATGCCTACAGATGAGGGTGTTGATGGTTCGGATGACGACGACATAGACACCCAAATTCGGCCCAATGCCCGATCAGTCTATACTCCGAGAGAGATGTACCCCTGTGCTCCTGATGGCACCCTTGAACCCTTAGGAATCTATCTAGACCTTTAGGAATCACCTAAAACCCATTAGAGACATTCCCCCAACCTTTAGAGATCACCCCTAAACCCTAGGATCCCTTCCCAGACTCAACTTAACCCTTCTAGGAATTTGATGGGAGGAGAGCTACAAATTTTTATACAGACCACTACTGAGGATGAGCCATATACCGTTGGAAAGAAGACTTCTTCAGCTTTCCAACGAGCCAAAGATCACCCAATTTAGAGTTGTGGTTCAAAAGTTATGGCTGAATGACAATCTGACAATCCACATAAAATCATGACTTTTTGCTCAGGCGTATGTATTACATACACCCAGCAAATTTGGCCCCAGTTTGGTCAGGCGTATGTATTATATACACTTGGCATTTTTGGGCCATATTTGGCCGGGCGTATATAATACATACGCCCAGCATAGGTGGCCACCAACACGGGCACCCATCTTCTTAGATTCCCCTTGGTTTTCTTGAATTTCACTGTGCATAAACTGGGCGTATGTAATATATACGCCCAGCTTAGCTACAGTATCTGTCATTAAATGCTCGAATTTCCTCTATCTGGTTTGACCCTTTCCCCATCCCCTTGGTTAAGGTGAGTGTCTTAAGGTTGGTTTCACCCCCTTTGAGCTTGTTGGCAACCCTTAAGTCACCCATGGTCTCACCCCATCATCCGTCATTGAAACCAATTTCTCAAACCTCTAGGACCCTAAAAACCTAGAAAACCTTAGATGAAGGATTACCTAATTGCTAAACCAATTAGCTCTTAAGTAACCCTCTAACCCACCTCTTCTCTATAAATAGAGAGGCCCCCCTCTTCCCAAAAAGGTTGAAAAAATCAAAGTTGAAGAATTAGGATTGAAAGTTAAGCTTAAGAGAGAGAGCCCTAGTGAGAGAAAAAATATATATTTTGCAACCAGAATTCCAGCATGCTTAGTTCATCCTTTTCAACCCTTTTCAACCATTAGATCACCCCTTGTTAGCCAAGCTTAGTCCCTAGCTTCATCCTACACTTCCTATCTACCGAATCCTAGCATTAGAACCTATTCTTCTACCGTTTAAGCCATTTAAAACCATCTGAAGCACACCGAAGTGAAGGTCTTCCACGGTGCAACAAGGGCCCGTGAGCTCCAGCTCCCCCCTCTCTTCCTCTACCTTCTTGGTGTTTCCTCCGTCCAAGGATTCAAGCCGTTACGCCGCCAAAATTTCGGTTTGGCTCAAAGCTTGATAGGACCGTATTGCCTTCGGGCAAGGGGAAGCTCCGCCCATTTATTTTTGCTTTTGGCCATAGATAGAGATCGCTACATGCGGGTTGATCGGGTGCCTAAACCCTTTCCGATCGATAACCGAAGCCCCTACCTTAGAGCCTTTGGCAAAGACCGGTAAATCAGAGTCATATTTAGCACTTCGGTGCTCAAAATATTGATTTAAAGGTTTCCCGGGTCACCAAAAGCTTCGAGTAGCGACTCTACATTTTATTCTATCGCGAGTGCATCGCCGCGACGGGTCTGAGAGGATCCATGCTCGCACAGATGGTGACTCTACTGGGGATTTCACCCTAGTGCTTACCCTCTTGTTGGCCTTTCTTTTATTTTCTTTTACTAACCATTGCTATTTTTTATTTTAATTTTCTACTATTTTCCTTTATTTTTTTTGTTTTTACTAACATACTCACCCCTACGATTCAGTCCTTTAAGTGTCTTAGCCGATTGGCGGGCCTACTTGCGCCTTTAAATTTCAGCTTTTACGATTTTGTCATTTAAGCCGCCTTAGCCGTTTGGCGGGCCTGCTCGCATCTAATTTCCACGTCATTTAAATTTCAGTCATTTACAAGCCTTAACCATTTGGTGGGCCTACGTGCGCTCTTTATTTCAGTCATCATATCTCACCATTGAATGCCGGCCCGTTGAGGCGGCACGGGCTTGTCATCCCAGACCCGATTTTGGACTTAAATTCACTCCCCTTTAAAAATCTATAATTAAAAGTGAACCAACAGTGTGGGGACATAATCAAATATGTTTTTACGTATTTTGGGTAGTTTTTTGGGGGGCTTAGGTGCAGATATAATTTACCCGATTCCCAGTAAGGCGGCAACCCTAGTGGTGATGATCCTGAAAAGAACCACCCCTTCCCTTACCTGAGTAGGCGCTTGCGCCGGTGGTATATCGGTTGGGTTTCCAATTCCAATCAAAGTAAAAAACCATAATGGTGAGAGCGTGAACGGCGAATTCAAGGTGTATTCTAGGAAGCGGAAAGGAGGGACCCGATAACATACATGAGTCCCGAGAGCATCTCTCCCAAAACCGGTCAAAAGACCCATCTCAGCTTCCGTTTACTATCAAAAGAAGTCGATAGAATCGTCTGCTAGGCGTATATAATATATCGCCCGATAAAAATCCTAAAATATTCAGCATATATATATATATCGTCCACCAAAATCCCTTTTAAGCTATATATACCACCAAATCAGCTAAGTTTTGGTCGATATAATACATATGCCCGATATATCTTGGTTCAGCATTAATCGAGTCCCAATCCACCACCCAAGTTCCCCGATTAGCGGTATTAGTGCCTCGGTAGCCTCCGCATTACATGCAGCCCAATATGCCCCGCCATCAAAGAAGGTGACTTCTCATTGATTTGCTCCGGGGGATTGGGTCGTTTGCGTGGATTCCCTTACCTTTAATAGAACGAAAGGGTTCCCTTTCGCTTCTTCCGAAGTGTGTCGGATCCCGCCGTAGGACCTACTAAAGGTGCATATATCACCCGAGACGGAAATTTTTCTAGGGCACCAGATCATCATTCATTTAAATAGGGGAGATAATTTTCATTTGAAAAATCCAAAAAAAGTAAATATATAGAAAAATCAAAAATCCGTATATACGCGCACTTTTCGTGCGACCATCACTATGGCGACCTCAAACCCAACCCTAAGAGGAAGAACTAGGAAAGTGTTCGGCCCTTACCCAAGGCATCGGTACAACACTCGTCAACAGACCATGTCGAGCGCCGATACATCATCCCCATCCCATTCCCATATAGGAGAAGACCCGATCTCCAACACCTTCACCCAAACCCGGTTCGATGTCACGGGTCCATTTGGGGCACCCGTGTTCGCATCCACCCCATCCTTGCCCTTACATTTTCCCAACATACCCCCATCTCATCATCTACTGAAACACCTCATTTCCCGACCGACCCATACATCCCCATCTCCCATCCATACACCCTTACCGCACCCCCTACTCCCAAAGACCCCATCGGGAACCCCATCCCTCGCCTACCTCCCACACCTCGTCTACCTCATCATCCATGCCTCCTATATCCCATATCTCACTCACCTCATCTCACATACCCTCCACATCACATGGTCCACCCACATCCCAATAGGACCCCCTATTTACCCAGGTCATGCCCAACTTTGCCCAGGTGACCCACCATCTTCCTTAGCCATACATCCACACCCTCCAAGCACAACCATTCATGCCCCCCATACCCAGGTCATGCCCAATTTCATCCAACCCCCTCCGTCCTTGAATGGGCCATCACCCTCCAATCTCACACCTGAATCCATGCCCTCAATGGAGGACATGAGAAGGATGTATGCCCTGTGGGCTACCTCTCGGAGTCAAACATTTCAAACCCCACATCTAGGTCTCCAAAACCTCCATACCCCATTCCCCCATGACCATGCCCAACCACCCATCATTCATACCATCCAAGATCCCTCACCTCAATTCTAGGCCCAGGCCCAAGCCCATCAGACCCAAGCCCCCTCATCTCAGGACCAAATCCACACGAATCCTTGGGCCCAAGCTCAAACCCATCAAACCCAGGCCCAGGCCCAAAATCCTCAAAGCCCATGGGCCCAAGCCCAAACCCATCAATCCCAAGCGCATGCCCAAAATCCTCAAGGCCCATGAGCCCAAGCCCAAACCCATCAGGGCCAGGCCCAAAATCCTCAAGGCCCATGGGCCCAAACCCATCAGACCTAAACCCAAGCCCAAGCCCATAAGATCCAGGCCCATTTCTAAGCCCCCCAGGGCCCTTGGACCCAAACCTATAAAACCCAAGCCCATGGCCCATCACCCCGCACATAATACCAACAGGGCCCATTAGCCCAAAATCATACCAACCCCCATTCCCAGGCCCAAGGCCCATCAACCCAAGCTTTCCAAAACCATCAAGCCCAAACCCAAGGCCCATCCACCCACACTCATCAAGGCCCGTTCACAAACCCCTTTCCCCTTCACCGATACCCTTCATTCACCTACACCCCTTATGCCCCCATCTCGCCTCCAACAGAAAATTCGATCCACCTTATGCCTCAAAACCACGCCTACAGCATCCCGCCACATCAACCACACCCTCATCACCCCCAGAATATACACCCAACTTAGCACATCATTCATCCACAAATCGCTCATCCATTCACTCCCTCCCATCCCCTACAAGCCTTGTGGCCCCACCAGGTCATCCAACCCATCACCCCCAGTTCCAAATAGCAGACCTCGCCCCTCACCAGTACAATGACCAACAATACGAGGAGGACGAGATCTGCAACAGTGGAGGAGCTGCCAGCTTCGGCCCCCCAGGCCCGTCATCATCACACCCAGGGCCGAGCCAAATCAAGGGGAAGCAGTGTTAAGACCTGAAAAGTACCAATTTTCACCTCTTAACTTAACCGTTGATTAGACCCTTAGCCATCGAAAAAGTTCTTGTTAAGTGTTTTATGTAGGTAATAATCAACAGTGAAACAAGGCCAGGAATCCTGCTAAGGAGCCTGTTTTGGCATCAGAAGTCCCTTAGAAGGATGGACTCTGAATCCAGACCTGGAATGAGCCTCACGCAGTCTAACTGAGCTTCCCAAGACTTTACAACAACTACTCACGTAGATCTCACGAAGCTCAAGGGTAGAACACATCGCGCAGTCTCGTGCAGTTCAAAGCATACCTCTCTCAACCTCGCGCAGTTCCCTCAGAATGGCTGAGGAGAGAGAGCTTCAGGAGACTCCTCGCGCAGCTGTTGCGCAGTGGTCGCGGGATGCAATTATCAGAAGAGAACTCCTCGCGCAGTTCTCACACCATTCAAGAAGAAAGCTTCCTCACTAAGACGGAGCCATCCTCGTGAAGATCAGTCAAGACATGAAACCTCGCGCAGTTCAGAACTCATTAAAGCCTCGCAAGGAAACTCATGAAGTCCATTGAAGAGAAGTGCTCACGAAGTTCTCGCGCTATTCAAATCTGTCCTCGCAAAGATCAACCCAGCGATCGCGCAGCTACCTTGCGACTGCTTGAACTCCAACCCCGTGACATCTGAGGCTTTGATGTCTACTCAACCTCGCAACTGCCTGAAGAGCAAACCAAGGCAACCTCATGACGGTTGAAGCTTCAATATCAAATCATCCTCGCGAAGAGCAAGAGCTACCACACGAAAAGTCTGGGAAACAATGGCTACCTAGCGAAGCTCTGAACTTTAACTTCCATCTCTTCAGCAGAGGGCCTTCAGGGAATTTCCAGCGATTAGGGCACGCACTCCCATGCTCAAATCTCTGTGCATGCGCCCCAAGGCATCCAAGGATCACTATTCAGCCACATGGCATCGTTAAAATTAGGGTTTCCTAACCCTAATGCGCCACCACACCACTGCTATATAAACCCATACTTAGCTTAGGTTTAGGGATCCTGAAAATTCCTGGAATAGCTGGGAACACATCTCATTTCTTGGAGACTTGATCTGAGATCGTTTTTCTTTTCTTCTTGTAGCTGTAAGTAGTTTTTCTTTTTCTCTTTCCTTCTCTCCATAGTCCAGCACTTACTGGCTATGTCTTTGTATGCATTTTAAACTAGATCAATGGAAGTTTTGTAATAGGATTTGTACTCTGTGGGATTTGTGTTTGAATGTGAGATGCTCTGTACAAGGCTATTGCCTTGTGATCCGCCATTGCTCTGGCTGTGATTCAAAGCAATGGAGGACTGATTCCAAGGGCCACTCAGATCCAAGTGACCTGTGTGTCTTGGTTATCATGGTCATATATAGCCTTAGCCCCATCACAGGACCCACTAGATCTGAAATCCCCATGGGAGCTTGAGCTGGTAGCCTTACGACCATGGTGGTGGCAGCGATATTCTTATTTTGTCTTGGGCTCCGTGAGGAGGATAGCCTCTGGAATAGTCTGTGACCATTTAAGTGGACAGGTTATAGCCTTAGGGTGATTCTAATCCACCGATCCAAGATGGATCCTTCTTCTTTGCACCTAAGCTTGTAGAAGCCTGGTGGGAGATTATACAAAGGCAGACTCCCCTATATTTGTATAGATCCGCTATCAGATGTTAGATCTGATCTGGTTATAGAGATTGTAGGCTGGCGACTGGACCATTGTAGCCCCACTCAAGCAATGGACAGCTAGATCGAAGGTTGTACTCAATCTCTTGTTGGCTCTATGTGTCTGGGCTATCATGGTCCTATACAGCCTTAGCCCCACACATAGAGCTTTAGAGGTTGAGGTTCCCTATGGATTCTTGAGCTGATAGCCTGGATGAAATAGTGCCTATAATGATTAACTTGTTTTGACCCATCCCTGGATTGTGGTTCCCCTATGGGATAGTCTGTGACCATTCGAGTGGACAGGTTATAACCTTAAGGGATTAAATCATGGCAGAGAGATGGGTTGGATCCTTTCTCCTCAGTGGTGATAATGTAGCCATTGGACAGGATTTCTATAATATTAGATCTGAATCTGAGTTATAAAGCTCCTCTGATCTAGGCTCAGTAACATACTTCTCACCCTTTTATATTTATTTTCCACTCTCCATCCATCCTCTCAACCCTTTCTGTAGTTTAGAATACCTAGAATAAGTGACCCTAAACTCCCCTCCTTTTTAGGACTGCCAGATCTATAGTCAGATTTGGAGGGACTATTAGAGATGGCTCCCGTGGAGCTGTAGATCACCTTTCCTTGTGGGACAAACTCTTACTTATCAAAACTTGCCACAATGGACCTTGTATCTTGCAGGTCTAGGATTTCTTAGTTGTGCTGATTCCATCTCCTGTTTTACTCTTTCTTTGATTTTTAAATTACTTTTACCACCAACCAATAAAGAAAGCACACACTAAAAAATCAGCCAACAAGCAGCCCTAGTTACAGCCTCAAAAGAATCAGAGCAGCTGAAAGAATAGATAGATAGAATACAGAAGCAACTGACGAAGATGGGAGGGCTAGAACTGCATTCGACAAACTTTTCAGACTTATGTCTGTTCTTGGATGTCCCCCTACCACATGCCGTTATTCAATAAGTATAATGGCACTGATAACCCCATCGTCCACTTAAAATCTTACTGTGGGGATATGTGTCAATACGGCGGAGACGAACGACTCCTCATCAAAGTGTTCCAAAAGAGTTTGACAGGCCCAGCACTGAGATGGTTCACATCCCTAGAATCATCCATGACCAAAACTTGGAAAGATCTGACACACTTATTCCAAGAACAATATGTCTATAACATGGGCATAGAGCCAAGGAAGTCGGATCTAGCCCGTTTGAAGCAAAGACATGATGAAACTTTCAGTGCCTACTTAGGGAGGTGGAGGGCATTGGCCGCCCAGGTGACCCACTGGATTCCGAAGGATGAGCAGATTGAATTAATAACCAAGGGAGGGCTCCCAGTCATCATAGAATTCTTGGTATATCAGTAGCAGTCTAGTTTTGCTGATTTGGTTCGAAATGCCAACCGTTGCGAAGACGCCATTAGAGAGGGCAGATTGGGAAAGAGTATGGCCAACGAGGCCGCTGGGGTTCGAAAAGCTGCCGAACAAAGGGTTGAAAGAAGGTCAGGGGCAGAGGTGCAGAACATCATTTATACCCAGGCCAATGCCACCCCGATACAGCTCTAGGCCGCACACCCACCCCCGGCCTGTTTCGAACAAGCGCCAAGGCCAAATAACGGACCGAGGGCCCTGTTCACCCAGGAACAGATGAAAGCATGATTCGAACGGGTCTTCACACCGTTAAGGCAATCATTAAGCATCTTGTTGCCAGCATTGCTACAAAAGGGTCTGGTCAATTTACCCCAGCCTCGTCCACCCCCCAATCCGATACTAAGAAACTATGACCCGAACCTGCATTATAACTTCCACCAGGGGCCAGGTCACCCTATGGACCGATGCTTCCCACTAAAGCACACAATCCAAGATTTAATAGAGGCAGGAAAAATTGTTCCCCCGTCGCTTCCTCAAGGGTAGAACCAGAACATCCATCAAGCCCCTCTACCACCACATCCCGGAGGCCCCAGGCCTAACATCCTTTGGGTAGAAGAGGAAGAGGAAGAGTTCGACCCCTCGGATTACATCAATAGTCAAGAGGAGTTTTCATTTCCCAGGCTGAATGAGGGCGAACCAATTGTAGGGGTAATCGAGCCGCTGTATTTAGCCGATTACTTTCCTACCCCGACATACCAAGAGGAATCCTTAGATTTAGGGTAGTATTTTCCCACTCCTGCTCCTGCCTATCAAATCCAAATGGGCCCAGCCCCACTGCAATCATATGCATATCCGCCCCACTCCCAATTTACCCCACAATACACACCACCTCCCAGTTAACCCACCCCATACACCATCCCACCATCAGCCACCCCATATACCTTTTCGTCGCACCAAAATTACCCCACGCCATACAAAAATCCACCACCCCCATACTACCCCACCTCATACACACCCCCAAATCCCACCGCCTAGCATACTACCCCGCCATCCCTAAATCACCTCGCCCAATACACAACTCCACCATCCCTAAATCACCCCGCCCCATGCACGACTCCATCATCCCTGATTTACCCCATTTCATCCACAAACCCATCGTCGCCCCATCATGCCACCTCGATTACAAACCCTTCGTACCAGTACCACCCTACTCCGTCTGCTAGCCCGTCATACCCCTATCACCCCGCTCCACTTGCACCTCCGACATTTCCCAGTCACCCTATCCCAGTCACACCCCCACCATCCCTGCGCTATTTTTCCCCCAATCCAGCTCCACCCCCATCCAAACAAATAGCCCCTCACCCACTCCCCTTATCACCCGCTCCTAATCACCACTGGTCTTACCATGCCCTGATAACGCCTACACAAACCCCCTCCACACCCTCAAACCCAACTTCGCCAATTCCCGCCAATACCATTACACTCCCTATTAGAGTCAACCTGGTTGGGCCCGAGAATTCGACATACCCAGCCCAATCCACCCCAGAATCACCAAGCACTCCCTTCCTCATCCCGAAACTCACCTATGACCCGCATCAAATGCCATTAAGTTACAAGCAGACGGACATGAATGCTGGTCGCAACCGGGAAGAGACTGTTGAATTTATCACCCTGTCAGGTAGGATTTCTACACAGCCAGAAGTATCGGGGGTCGGTAGAGGAGAAGAGAAGAAGAAAGAGCAGGCCGCAGGGAACCCCTTTGAGAAAATGGCCAGAGAGCATGTGTTGGAGACACAGCTCAAGAGGACACTTGCACATATTACTGTCTAGGATTTATTGATCACGTCCGCATTCCACTTTCAAGCCTTAATGGGAGCGCTCAAAGACGCACATGTTTCTGCCCACGTGACCCCAAACGAGGTAGGAGAGATAATTGGGCAAGTATTGGCCCCGAAGGCCATCTCATTCACTGATGCGGATCTGCCGCTCAAAGGGAACAACCACTCTAAGCCCCTGAATATAACAGTGGAAGTAGGGAACCTGGTGGTACCATTGGTCTTGATAGACAACGGGTCGGCATTGAACGTATGGCCTCTATGGACAGCAATCAAAATCGGTGCGAACCCCAACACCTTCCGGCCATCCATAACAAGCGCCAGGGGATTCGACAACACTCGAAAAGAAATCATAGGAGAGGTAGACCTCGACCTGATCATCAGACCGCAAACCTTCATTGTCCCCTTCCAGGTAATAGCATCAAGTCTACATTTAATCTATTATTGGGCCGACCGTGGCTGCATGAGATCGGGGCAATACCATCAACTCTATACCAAAAACTCTTATTCATCTCAGGAGGAAGAATCGTCATCATTGTAGGTGAAAGCAGAGAAGACTGGGAGCGGAGCGCTCTGCATATTAAGAATCCGAAACTGCTTGACATGCAGCTGTGCGACCATGGATCCTCTCGAACCCGTCGTGGCGATGCACTCGCTTTTAATAAAATGTAGAGTGGCCACCCAAAGCTTTTGGTGACCCGAAAAACCTTCAAATAACGATATTTTGAGCACCGAAGTGCTAAATATGACTCCAATTTACCAGTCTTTACCAAAGGTTCTAGGGTAGGGGCTTCGGTTATCCATCGGGAAGGGTTTAGGCACCCGATCAACCCGCACATAGTGGTCTCTATCTATGGCCAAAAATAAAAATAAAAGGGTGGAGTTTCCCCTTGCCCGAAGGCAATATGGTCCTATCAAGCTTTGAGCCAAACCAAAATTTCGGTGGCGTAACGGCTTGAATCCTTGAACGGAGGAGACACCAAGAAGAGAGGGGTGGGGCTCACGGGCCCTTGTTGCACCGTGGTAGTCCTTCTCTTTGGCGTGGTTCCGATGGCTTAAATGGCGTAAAAATGGGTTCTAATGCTAAGATTCAATAAAATAGGAAGTATAGGGTGAGGCCAAAGGCTAGACTTTAGCTAAAGGGAGTGATCTAATGGTTGAAATGGATTGAAAAAGATGAACTAAGCTTGCTGGAATTCTGGAAAATAAGTGGCATTTTCTCACTGGGGTTCTCTCTCTTAAGCTCTCTAATCTTTCAACTAAATTTTCAACCCTTTGGGAAGAAGGGGACCTCTCTATTTGTAGAGAAGGGATGGGTTAAGGGATTACTTAAGAATTAATTTGTTTAGCAATTAGGTAATCCCCCATCTAAGGTTTTCTAGGTTTTCAAAGTCCTAGGGTTTTGGGAAACTGATTTTAATGGCGGATGATGGGGTGAGACCATGGGTGACTTAAGGGTTGCCAATAAGCTCAAAGGGGGTGCAACCAACCTCAAGACACCCACCCCAACAAAGGGGATGGTCAAAGGGTCAAATTAGATGAAGGAAATTCAAGCAACTAATGACAGTTACTATAGCTAAGCTAGGCGTATATATTATATACGCCCAGTTTAGGAACAGTAAATTTCACTAAAAACAGAGGAGCTTTGGGAAGATGAAACCCGTGGTCGGTCCCACCTATGCTGGGCGTATATATTATACACGCTCGGCCAAATTTCCCCTAAAAAAGGCAGGCGTATATAATATACATGCCTGACTAATCTGGGGCCAAATTGGCTGGGCGTATGTAATATACACGCCTGAGTAAAAGTTTTACGATTTTATGTGAAACCTTAATCGGCCATAACTTTTGAACCGTAGCTCCAAATTGGGTGATCTTTGGCTTGTTGGAAAGTTAGAGAAGTCCTCTTTCCAATGGTATAAGGCTCATCCTTGGTAGTGGTCCATGTGAAAGTCTGTAGCTCTCATCCCATCAACTACTCAGACAGGTTTAAGTTAGGTCTAGGAAGGGATTCTAGGGTTTAGGGGTGACTTCTAAGGATTGGGGGAATGGCTCTAAAGGTTTTCGGGTGATTCCTAATGGTCTAGGTAGGTTCCTAATGGCTCTTAGGAATGCATGCCCATTTTCTGAGTGAATTTTTTTTTTGTGTTTTCTTTTTCCAAATTTTTTATTCCGAGGCCTCTAAGCAAAGCTCAAGGACCTCTGGCAACTTTATTTTTGCACAACTCTTTAAGTGGATCAAATGCCAGTTGATACGCTTTTAAGAGTGCGTGCGCCATGCAGGGGATAGGTACACCTTGGGGATGTGCTCGTTCTGGTGGCGAGGTGCTCCTGATTCACATGAACCAGAGTGCCTTAACTTAAGACAAAGCTAAAGATCGGGCTAGGACCGATTATCCCTTGAAAGATATGGCCAATTCTAGCCTCCATCCCTAATGAAATCCATCTTACTAACTATGCACAGACAGACACCCATCAGGGGCGAAAAGCAGCAAAATAGGCGCGAATGGAAGCCTCGACCTTAAGGTACAATTTATGAGGACAAACGACCATCCTGCGAATACCCAGACCCAAGTGCGTACATTCAACAGGGGCACCGTGCCTATACAAGTTTTAAGCCTGTGTAAAAGGAAATAAAAGGGAATGAGCCCTTCGGTTTGTATGTTTGTACATAGTTTGGTTGGTGGTAATTTCATTTTGAATGGTCATTTCATCGACAATAGACTTTTCGAATGGTCTGAAGTCGGGGGCACTCTTGGTCAACATAGATCCGAAGGGGGGTGACCAGAGTGAATGCTTGGAAGGTGGGGTCAACCCACTCAGGATTTTTGCTAAGCAGCAACAGGTTGTTATTTCTTCTCTCTCTCTTTTTTTTTTCTTTTTTTATCTCTTTTTTCTTTTTTTATCTCTTTTTTCTTTTTTTATGTCAGATTGAGAGTCTGGGCATGCTCAAACTGTCTTTATTTTTGCACGTATCCTTAGGCGAATCAACTTGCCATGTTGATATACCTTAGGGACGTGTGCATTCCGGTGATGGGTTCTTGGTTTGCCTGCCGGATTAGGCCTCGACCTTTGCTGGGGGAGATCTGGGGCTAAGTGTATGCTCCCAGGAGTGACCGGTGATGAATGAAATTCATTTGCCTGCCGGATCAGGTATGGGGTGTCCCAGTGTAAGACTGGGTTCGAGAACTTTCGGGTGGACCCTGATCATTCCGAATTGATTTAACACGATTCTCGGAGTGGTGCACATGGTTATTGCAGCGCTCTTTTGAGAACTAGTGTCACTTTCAGCATTTTCTTTCTTCTTTTTTCTTCTTCTTTTTCATTTTTTTGTTTGATTTTGTGGGCGCAATAGGTGGGCGCCTACAGACCTAGATCCGTTTATTGTTGCACGGTCCCTTTGGGCCAATCGAAGGGAACTCGAAGGGTCATTTGGGGATGCGTGCACCCTTGCCCAATGATACGTGGGCCTTTGAGGGGGGGCTGGACCGGGGTCTATAGCATACAAGAGGGTCCGTCGGGCCTCAAAATCAAAAATGGCCGGGTAGTTAAAAAAACTACCATTTCTGGTCGGGCGTATATATTATATACGCCTGACCAAAATCTGGCAAAAATGGTCAGGCGTATATATTATATATGCCTGTCTAAAAACTGGCAGTTACAAAACTGCTCGAGCCCGAGCACAAAAAGGGCCCCCCTTTTCAAATTCTGTCTTTCTCCCTCCTTCCTTCTTGAGTTCGGGACAGCCCCCTAGGGTTTTTGCATTTGATTTGGCTTGAGTTCTATTACCGACCGTTGCGGGTGTGGATCGAAAGACGCTTATCCTCCGCCGATATTTATTTTTCTCTCTCATTGAAGGTAATCACTACCCTTCCTTTATTTTTCTTTTGAATTTTTGATGATATTGCCTCTTTTTTTTTTTTTTTTCATGGTGAAATGCTCTGTGATGCTTATATTCCTTTTTCTCTCTTTTTGTTTTTGTTGTTTTCCCCCATTTTTTTTTTTGAAATATTTGATTCCTTAGGCCTATTTTCCATCCATCATTCATTTATTTTGTTTTTCTTTCTCTTTTTTGTTTTTGATGGATTAGTGCATTTTATTTGATGGATTGGTGCTTCTCCCTCTTTTTTTTTTTTGGGATTAGTGCATACATGTATTAGTATACGTATATATGCATTATTTAATTTTATTATTTTTTTTTGTTTGGTGTATTAGTATACACACACACACATTTTTTTTGCTTGTTGATGGGTTAGTGCATTTATACACACATTTTTTTTTTGGATTAATACGCACACATTTTTTTTGTTAATGGGTTAGTACACACACATTTTTTTTTGGATTAGTACACACATTTTTTTTTTTGGATTAGTACACACGCACACACATTTTTTTTTTGACGGGTTTATATATATATATTTTTTGTTTTTTGTTTTTTTTTGTTTTTTGTTTTTGTTGTTTTTGTTTTTTTTTGTTTTTTGTTGTTTTTGTTTTTTGTTTTTTTTTTTTTTTTTTTTTTTGATGAATTAGTACATACACACATGATTTTTTTTTTTATGAGATTTTTTTGTCTTTGGATTAGTGCATATATATTTTTTGTTTTTTTTTGTGTTGGCACCCTTCTCATATGCCGATGCGTCTCATATTTTCAGGATGTCTGGTGAAGAAGGGCATGATCAGCAAGAAGGGCCGGAGATGGCCTACGGTCCCGTGGGGAACAGTTCATCGTGTCTCAGCGCTCCTCCTAGCCTAGGTATGAAATGCAAGGCAAGGTTGCCCATACCGGCCTCCTCTACTGCCAGCACACCCACATGTCCAACTTTGGGATTGTCAGTCAGGTAAATAGATGAGCCCCACCCCCCCTTTTTCACTTTTGTTTTCCTTTGATGTCTTCATTATACCACCATGCCCCTATCTGATTGATGCCTTCTGTTTGCAGCCCCTGCCACACATTATGTTCCGAGGCGGTTGGTTCGACCTCCAGCGTCTCGTGCTTTACCTTCCCTTAGTGGTGAAGGACCTGCTCACAGATGCCGATTTTGGGGATTTCATTTTGTGTCCCGCCGTGAGGGCCGATACGGCCTATTTGAAGGCTCTGATAGAGCATTTTTGCCCCGAGACCATGACATTTCACATGGCCGTGGTAGAGATGGCCTTTACACCTGTGAACTGGTCTATGATCACTGGGGTCCGTATTGGAGGGGTGCCCGTGGTACCTACCCATACGCTGGGTAAGGAGGAGGTGATTCGACTGATAGGGGCCTACCCGAGGTCTGGGGATATTCGGGGTTCTGAGGTCAAGCTGTCCTGACTGGTTGATCAGTTTGAGCCTCACGAGTTAGTGGACCAGGGCCAGCCTGACATGGCCATATATCTCGAGCTCGCACGCGCACATATGCTGGCCCGCATTACTCTGCTGTTCCTCCTGGGCAAGACTCTCCTCTCCAACACCAGCGGAGGGCGAGTCACGTTGTCCCTGCTCAGCCTGATGGTGAACTGGGAAACCGTGCATCGATTGGATTGGGGCGGCGCCGGCTATGCTGTACTCATGTCCAGCCTAAAGCGAGCCGTTCTTGGGGAGTCTAGCTCCATTATGGATTTCTAGCCTGCAATTGAGGTATTTTATCCTTTGGTTTTAGCCTGTCCAATTTTCTTTTATAGCATACCTGTCTTTATCTGCTTGCTTTCTCAGATTTGGGGGTATCTTCACTTCCAACCGGGTTGCCCTCTGCTTCAGTCCAAAGTTGCTACGTTCCCCCTCCTGAGTAACTGGCACGTGAGTCGCCGTCGGGACGTAGGTATGAAGCATTTGGAGTTAGGGCTGCGCTCTCAGTTCGACCTGTTGATCCCAGAGCAGGTAAAGTAATTCCCTTTTTATAAATTTGACAGCTCTTGTGTGCTATGGGTTCTGACCAAATGTGTGTATCCTTCCTCTGTTTTCTCTTCTTTTGCAAGTCATCCTCAACCCCTACATAGGATCTCCCTTCTGGAACTTGGCTTCAGTGGGTCCTTCTCGCTTTTTGCTAGACCGTCACATCATCTTCCTTTACGGGTCCTGGACTAGGGCCTACTATTTAGGGGAGAGAGTGGTTCATCAGTATCGCCCTCTCTTTGCCGTGCCCCAAGCTCCTCCCGTCGATGTGTTGGCTCCAGAAGGCTCCATTGATGAGCTTACTGCTCACTTTCTTCACCATGGGGTTCCTATCGATGACCTTCTCTTGCCCAGGGGGTATCAGTCGTGGTACGATTCCCTGCCCTATCATTTCTTGCTGCCCCGCTTCATGCCTGGTGCTAACTTTTTAGCTTTTAGCGGGCCGCGATCTCAGGTAATGCCCCTTTTCTCTTTTTATTTAGCACCTTCCTTGTGATTACTTTGATTGACCTACCACCTTTAATGATAAAATGTTTCTCTCTATAGTTTGAGCAGGGCGGCAACTCAGATGAGGGGGATGAGGCAGCTGCTCCTTATGATGCTACAGGTGCTGGACCCTCAGATCCTTTCGGGGCTGGTGCTTTGGGCGTGGCTTTAGGTGCTGGACCCTCTGACCCTTCTGGTGCTGGTGCTTCTGGCAGTTCACTTACCGTGGTCCAGGGGACCTTCAAGCGCTTGGATGATGCCTTTTTGTCGCGCGTGTGTGCCGACGTGGCCGAGAAGGCACGAATCTCTACTGAAGCTATCTAGGTCCCACCTCCTGAGTTGATTCCTGGGGTAATCTCTATCTTGTTGCTTTGTTCTCCTTCCCTTTGAATTATGTTGATGGCCTGTGTGACTAACACCTCTTTTTTCTTACTGGCCAGGATTATGAGTCGGCAGTGAGTCAAGCCAAATATTATCGTAACCTTGTTGGGCTTAGGGAGACCGAGGTGGTGAGTGAATGCTGACCCAACCTAGTTATTTTCTTTATTTACTTTCCGCCTGTTTCTCTTCCTGATGGCTTTTGGTGTGTTCCTACAGCGTGCTCATGAAAAGGAGTCGCGTTCCCTTCTCAGCCGTATTTCTCAGGCGTGGACTCGGGTGGGGGAGACTCGTACCTTTCAAAGCGCGAGCCGGCGCCGGAAGAAGTCGAAGGGGGCTGCCCAGGACTAGTTCATTCTCTGAAAATTTGAAACAATGAAACAGTTTAGACTTGACTTTATTGGGGATATGTAATAACTCCCTGTCTTCTCTGCTCTCGCCCAAGATGGTGACAATTTTTCCTTCCGAGATGAATCGCAGCTTTTGGTGCAAGGTAGATGGTATTGCTCCGAGCTTATGTATCCATGGCCGGCCTAACAGCAGATTGAAAGTAGACTTGATGTCCATCACCTGAAAGGGGGTGGTGAAGGTTTGCGGCTTGAGGATCAGGTCGAGGTCTACTTCTCTTATGATTTCTCTTCTGGTGTTGTCGAATCCCCGGGCGCTTGATATGGATGGCCGGAAGGTGTCGAGGTTCGCCCCAATTTTGATTGCCGTCCTTAGAGGGCATACGTTCAATGCCGACCCGTTGTCGATTAGGACCAACGGCACCACCAAGTTTCCTACTTCCACTGTTATATTCAAGGGATTAGAGTGGTCATTACCCTCGATTGGTAGGTCCGCATTAGTGAATGAGATGACATTTGGGGCCAACACTTGCCCTATTATTTCTCCTACTTCATCTGGAGTTACGTGAGTGGAGACATGTGTGTCTTTGAGTGCTCCCATCAGGGCTTGGAAGTGGAGGGGGGACGTGATTAATAAGTCCTACACAGTAATATGTGCGAGTGTTCTCTTGAGCTGCGTCTCTAGTATGTGCTCTCTGGCCATTTTTTCAAAGGGATTCCCTGCGGCCTGTTCTTTCTTCTTCTCTTCTCCTCTAATGGCCCCTAATGTTTCTGGCTATGCAGAAATCTGGCCTGACCGGATAACAAATTCAATAGCCTCCTCTTGGTTGCACCCGACATTCATGTCTATCTGTTCATAGCTTAATGGCACTTGATGCAGGTCATAGGCAGGTTTCAGGATAAGGAAAGGAGTGCATGGTAATTCTGGGGAGGATTGGGTTGGACACCCCAATTTCTTGGGTCCCACCAGGTTGACTCTAGTGGGGGGCAGAATGGTAGTGGTGGAAATTGGCAGGGTTGAATTTGTGGGTGCATGGGGGGCCTGTACAGGTATTGCCTGGGCTTGGTAAGACTAGTGGTGATTGGGAGCATGTGATAAGGGGATTGGGTGAGGGGTTGCTTGCTTGGGTGGCGGTGGAGTTGGGTTGGGGCCAAAATAACGAAGGGATGGCGGGAGTGTGACTGGGATGGAGGGATGGGGAGATATCTGAGGAGCGGGATGATAGGGATATGAAGGGTTTGTATATGGGGTGGCATGGTGGGATGATGACGGATTCGTGGATGACGTATGGTAAATTAGGGGTGATGGAGTTGTGCATGGAGCGGGGTGATTTGGGGGTGACGGAGGGGTGTATGGGGTAAATTGGGTGGTGGGATTTGAAGGTGTGTATGGAATGGGGTAACTTGGGGATGGCGGAGTAGTGTATTGGGTGGAGAGATTTGAGGGTGTGTATGGGGTAGGATAATACGGGGATGGCGGAGTTGTGTATGGTGTGGGGTGATTTGGGTGTGACGGAGGGGTGTATGGGGTAAATTGGGCATGGGGTTGATATGCGTATGATTGTGGCGGGGCTGTGCCGGTTTGGATTTGATAGGCGGTAGCAGGGTGGAAAAATACTGCCCTAAATCTAAAGGTTCCCCTTGGTATGCCGGTGTGGGGAAATAATCAGCCAGATACAACGGCTCGATCACCCCAACAAATAGTTCATCTTCGTTCGACCTGGGGAGTGAAAATTCCTCCTGATTACTGATATAATTCGAAGGGTCAAACTCTTCTTCTTCCTCTTCTATCCAATGAATGTTAGGCCTGGGGCTTCCTGGGTGTGGTGGCAGAGGGGCTTGAAGGATATTCTGGTTCTGCCCTTGAGGAAGTGGCGGGGAAATGATTTTTCCCGCCTCTATCAGATCTTGGACCGCGTGCTTTAATGGGAAGCACCGGTCCGTAGGGTGACCCGGTCCCTGGTGGAAATTGCAATGCAAATTCGGATCATAGTTCCTCGGTATGGGATGGGGTGGCGGGCAAGGTTGGAGTAGATTGACCAGACCTTTCTGTAGCAATACCGGCAATAAGACACTCAAGGATTGCCCCAACGGTGTGAACACTCGTTCAAAACGTGCTTTCATCTGGTCCTGGGTAAACGGAGCTCTTGGTCCGTTGCTTGGCCTTGGTACTTGCTCGAAACGGGCCGGGGGTGGTTATGTAGCCTGGAGCTGTATCAGGGGGGCATTGGTATTGGCACAGGGTAAACAATGTTACTCTGTCACGATCTTCTTTCAATTCTTGGTTGGTTCGTGACTTTTGAACCGGTGGCCTCTGCTACATTCCTTCCTAACCCTCTCTAATGGCGTTTTAACGATTAGCATTCGCACTGCATCAAGAAAACTAGACCGTCGATATTCTAAAAATCTGCGATGACTGGGAGGGCTCCCTTGGTTATCAATTCAATCTGCTCATCGTCGAGAATCCGATGAGTTACCTGAGCGGCTAATGCCCTCCACCTTCCCAAGTAAGCACTTAATGTTTCATCATGTCTTTGCTTTAGACGGGCCAAATTTGACTTCCTTGGCTCTATGTCCATGTTATAGACATACTGCTCTTAAAATAATCGTGTCAGATCTTTCCAATTTTTTATCATGGATAGTTCCAGGGATGTGAACCATCTCAGTGATGGACCCGTTAGACTTTTTTAGAACACTTTGATGAGGAGTCGTTCATCTCCGCCATACTGGCACATATCCCCACAGTAAGATTTTAAATGGGCGATGGGATTGCCAGTGCCATTATACTTATCGAATACTGACATCTTGGATTTTTGTGGCAGGGGGACATCGAAGAATAGACATAGGTCTGAAAAGTCTGTTGAATGCAGTTCTACTCCTACCATCTTCATCAGTTGCTTCTGTATTCTGTCTATTTGTTCTTTCAACTGTTCTGGTTCTTTTGAGGCTGTAGTGGGGACTGCTTCCCCCTGATTTTATTCGACCCTAGGTGTGATGATGGTGGGCTCGGGAGGGTTGAAGCTGGTAACTCCTCCACTATTGCGGATCTCATCCTCCTCATACTGTTGGTCATGGTATTGGTGAGGGGGTGAGTTCTGCTATTTGGACTTGAGGGGTGAGGGGTTGGATGACTTGGTGGGGCCATATGGTTTGTAGGGGATGAGAAGGGATAAATGGATGAGCAGTATGTGGGTAAGTGATGTGCTGAGCTGGGTGCACATTCTGGGGGTGAGGGAGGTGTGGTTGAGGTGGCGGGATGTTGTGGGTCTAAGGAATGGGATGGATTGGATTTCCCGTTTGAGGCGGGATGGGGGCGTAAGGGGTATAGGTGAATGAAGGGTATTGGTGGGGGGGTATGGGGTTAGTGAATGGGCCTTGATGAGCGTGGGCGGATGGGCCTTGGGTTTGAGGGATTTGGGTTTGATGGTTTTGGAAGGCTTGGATTGACGGGCCTTGGGCTTGGGTGTGGGGGTTAGTATGACTCTGGGTCAATGGGCCTTGTTGGGTTTGGGCTAACGGGTCATGAGGGGGTTGGGTTTGGATCTGAGCCTGATGGGCTTGGGTCCATGGGCCTTGGGCTTGGGCTTGATAGGTTTGAGTCTAAAGGCCCTGGGGGGCTTAGACTTGGGCCTAGGTCTGATGGGTTTGGGCTTGGGCCCATGGATTTTGAGGGTTTCGGGTTTGGATCTGAGCCTGATGGGCTTGGATCCATGGGCCTTGAGGATTTTGGGCCTGGGCCTGATGGGCTTGGGCCCATGGGTTTTGAGGGTCTTGGGCCTGAGCCTGATGGGCTTGGGCCCATGAGTTTTGAGAGTTTTGGGCCTGGGCCTGATGGGCTTGGGGTTGGGTCCATGGCTCTAAAGGTGTTTGGGCTTGGGCCCATGGATTTGTATGGGTTTGGGTTTGGCATTGAGGTGGGGGATTTTGGGAGGTATGGACGATGGGTGGTTGGACATGGTTAGGAGGGAATGAGGTATGGAGGTTTTGGAAATTTGGATGCGGGGTTTGAGATGTAGGGTTCCGAGAAGCAGCCCACAGGGCGTACATCGTTCTCATGTCCTCCATTGAGGGCATGGATTCAGGTGTGAGATTGGGGGGGTGATGGCTCACTTAAGGATGGAGGGGGTTGGGAGAAATTGGGCATAACCCGGGTAAATGGGGGGGTATGTTGGGATGTGGATGGGCCAGGTGGTGGGAATGGTATGTGGGATGAGGTGGATGGGATGTGGGATGTAGGGGGCATGGATGATGAGAGGGATGGAACGTGGGAAGTAGGCGGGGGATGGGGCTCCCTATGGGGTCTTTGGAAATATGGGGATGTGGTAAGGGTGTTTGGATGGGAGATGGGGATGTATGGATTGGTTGAGAAATGAGGGGTTTCGGTAAGGAATGAAAAGGGGGTATGTTGGGAGAATGTGAGGGAGGGGGATGGGGTGGAGGTGAACACGGGTGCCCCAAAAGGACCCGTGATATCGAACCAGATTTGGGCGAAGATGTCGGAGATCGGGTCTTCTCCTACGTGGGAATGGGATGGCGATGACGGTGGGGACGTATCGGCTCTTGACATGATCCGCTGACGAGTGTTGTATCGATGTCACGGATAAGGGCCGAACACCTTTCTTCTACGGGACAAGTTTGAGGTTGCCGTAGTGACAGTCACACCAAAATATACCCTTTTTTTTTTTTTTTTCTTTTCTTCTTTTTTTTTGTGTTTGTTTTGTTTGTTTTTGTTTGGTTTTTTTTTTTTGGAAAATGATTTTTTTTTTTTTGAAGATGATTTTTTTTTTTTTTTAGATGGAGATTAACTTCCCTTTGCTTAGATGAATAATGACCAAGTGCCCAAGGTCAACTCCCGTCTCGGGCGATATATGTACCTTTAGTAGGTCCCACGGCGGGATCCAACACACTTCGGAAGAGGCAAAAGGGAACCCTTTCGTTCTATTGAAGGTGCGGGAATCCACGCAAACGACCCGATCCCCTGGAGCAAATCAATGAGAAGTCGCCTTCTTTTGATTGGGCGGGGGCATGTTGGGTGTTAGAGGATGTGGGAGGCTACTGCGGGCACTAATACTGCTAATCGGGGACTTGGGGTGATGGATTGGGCCTCAGGTCGGGTTGCTGTGGCCCAGTATATACTGGGCGTATATATTATGCACGCCCGACCAAAAAATGCAGATTTTGGCTGGGCGTATATATTATATACGCCTGGCTTAAATCTGGGGATTTTGGCTGGGCGTATATATTATATACGCCTGGCTATTTTCTGGGGATTTTGGCTGGGCGTATGTAATATATACGCCTGGCAAAAACAGTTCTGTCAATTAATTTTGACAGTGAACAGCAAGCCCGAAAGTGGGTCTTTGAACTGGTTTCTTGGGAGAAATGCTCCCGGGGACTGCTGTGTATGTTATCGGGTCCCTCCTTTCCGTTTCCTAGGGATACACGGCTGAATTTTGGGTTGTCTACGCTCTCACCAATGCAGGTTTTACGACTTTATCGGAATTGGCAACCTAACCGATATACCTCCGGCGCAAGCGCCTTCTCAGGTACTGGAAGGGATGGATCTTTTCAGGATCATCACCACTAGGGTTGCCGCCTTACTGGGAACCAAGTAAATTGTATCTGTGCCTAAACCCCCCGAAAACTATCCAAAAATGCAAAAATAAATTCAATTATGTCCCCACACTGTTGGTTCACTTTTAATTACAGATTTTTAAAGGGGAGTGAAATTAAGTCTAAAAAACGGGTCGGGGATGACAAGCCCGTGCCGTCTCAACGGGCCGGCATTCAAAGGTGAGATATGATGACCGAAATAAAGTGTGCAAGTAGGCCCGCCAAATGGCTAAGGCTCGTAAATGACTGAAACTTAAATGACGTGAAAAGTAAATGCGAGCAGGCCCGCCAAACGGCTAAGGTAGCTTAAATGACAAAAATCGTAAAAGCTGAAATTTAAAGGCGCAAGTAGGCCCGCCAATCGGCTAAGGCACTTAAAGGACTGAATCGTAGGGGTGAGTACGTTAGTAAAAACAACAAAAAACAAAGAAAAACAGCAACAAATTAGAACAAAAAACAGCCATGGTTAGTAAAAAAAGTAAAATAAAAGGAAAGGCCAACAAGAGGGGAAGCGCTAGGGTGATCTCCCCAGCAGAGTCGCCATCTGTGCGACCATGGATCCTCTCGAACCCATCGCAACGATGCGCTTGCTTTTAATAAAATGTAGAGTCGCCACCCGAAGCTTTTGGTGACCCAGGAAACCTTCAAATCAATATTTTGAGCACCGAAGTGCTAAATATGACTCTGATTTACCGGTCTTTGCCAAAGGCTCTAGGGTAGGGGCTTCGGTTATCGATCGGGAAGGGTTTAGGCACCCGATCAACCCGCACGTAGCGGTCTCTATCTATGGCCAAAAATAAAAATAAAAGGGCGGAGTTTCCCCTTGCCCAAAGGTAATATGGTCCTATCAAGCTTTGAGCCAAACCGAAATTTCGGCGGCGTAACAGCTTGAATCCTTGGACGGAGGAGACACCAAGAAGGTAGAGGAAGAGAGGGGTGAGCCGGAGCTCACGGGCCCTTGTTGCACCGTGGAAGTCCTTCGCTTTGGCGTGCTTCCGATGGCTTAAATGGCGTGAAAATGGGTTCTAATGCTAGGATTCAATAAAATAGGAAGTATAGGGTGAGGCCAAAGGTTAGACTTTAGCTAAAGGGAGTGATCTAATGGTTGAAATGGATTGAAAAAGATGAACTAAGCTTGCTGGAATTCTAGAAAATAAGTGGCATTTTCTCTCACTAGGGTTCTCTCTCTTAAGCTCTCTAATCTTTCAACCAAATTTTCAACCCTTTGGGAAGAGGGGGACCTCTCTATTTATAGAGAAGGGATGGGTTAAGGGATTACTTAAGAACTAATTGGTTTAGCAATTAGGTAATCCCCCATCTAAGGTTTTCTAGGTTTTCAAAGTCTTAGGGTTTTGGGAAACTGATTTTAATGGCGGATGATGGTGTGAGACCATGGGTGACTTAAGGGTTGCCAATAAGCTAAAAGGGGGTGCAACCAACCTCAAGACACCCACCCCAACAAAGGGGATGGTCAAAGGGTCAAACTAGATGAAAGAAATTCGAGCAACTGATGACAGTTACTGTAGCTAAGCTGGGCGTATATATTATATACGCCCAGTTTAGGAATAGTAAATTTCACCAAAAACAAGGGAGCTTTGGGAAGATGAAACCCGTGGTGGGTCCCACCTATGCTGGGCGTATATATTATATACGCCCGGCCAAATTTCCCCTAAAAAAGGTAGGCGTATATAATATACACGCTTGACTAATCTGGGGCCAAATTGGCTGGGCGTATGTAATATACACGCCTGAGTAAAAGTTTTATGATTTTATGTGAAACGTCAATCGGCCATAACTTTTGAACCGTAGCTCCAAATTGGGTGATCTTTGGCTTGTTGGAAAGTTAGAGAAGTCCTCTTTCCAATGGTATAAGGCTCATCTTTGATAATGGTCCGTGTGAAATTCTATAGCTCTCATCCCATCAACTGCTCAAAAGGGTTTAAGTTAGGTTTGGGAAGAGATTCTAGGGTTTAGGGGTGACTTCTAAGGATTGGGGGAATGGCTCTAAAGGTTTTAAGGTGATTCCTAATGGTCTAGGTAGGTTCCTAAGGGTTCAGGGGGTGCCATCAGAAGCACAGGGGTACATCTCTCTCGGAGTACAAACTGATCGGGCCTTGGGCCGAATTTGGGTGTCTACAGCCGCACACAACGGATGACACCGATATCCATCGATTTGAGTATGACTTCTCAGCTGTTACCCTCGAGCCAACTAGAAAGACCCCTGCCAAAACTAGAGGAGGAACGGAGGCAGCCGTGTTCATGCTCCACAAATGGGTCCACCAAAAAGGGAAAGGACTGGGCCCGTGCCTTCAAGGAAGAAGAGACCACGTCAGGGCCAAGGGGCAGCAAACCAAATTTGGCCTGGGCTACAGGCCCGATGAAGAAGAAGTCAGAGAGGCCAAAAAGAAGATAAGGGCCGCAGCAGTCTCCAGGGCCAGGGGAATCGACCTGGAAGAAGAGCCTCCCGCCCGGCCCCACATCCGCCAAACCTTTGTAAGCATCGGGGTGGTAAAGATTGATCTGAATGGGGAGACGAGGATAACCCCACACAAGCTTGCTTCCACCCACCTCACTAACCCTTACATCACCCCCCCGGACCTTGAGGTGGACTTAGCAGCCCTCTCCTTATTTGAGGAAGAAATCCCTGGGCCCACCCATCACTCTAGCACTAGCCACTTTGGGCCCACCCTAACCTTCAAAGACAGGGTCCCAGAGGATCCCTCCATAAACATGCTGAGGGGGGAACTGCAAGAGCCTACTGATGCCGTTTCCAACCGAAAGGGTAAAGGCCAAGCCTCGCAGGTAAGTAACTGGGCATCTTTGCCCCAACTCCTAGGAGCCGCCAAATGCTGTGAATATGGCACTGGCTCTCCAAAAAAAAAATAACCTGTAAGAAATGAGGTTAGCCTCTGGGACACTCTACCTTGTATATATGGAGATCCACCTCGCCAGGGGCTAACTTTCGAAAGATTGCAAAAAACCATAAAAATAGAAAAATACCAATTCCAAAAATATTGTTCTTTAAAATCCCTAATAAAATTGAAAATGATGTCGGGACACCCGTCCCACGTGAAGCTGACCCCTTCCCTGTAGAAATATGAGAAGAGGTAGGAGTCATGAGTCTGGACGAGGAAGGTCAAGTCGATGAGCTCCCCAATGAGCTCCTCAAGCAATTTGCTGATTTTGAGCATGGCCCTACCCCGATCGTCGAAGAAACAGAGGACGTCAATTTGGGCACCGAAGAGGTCCCTAGAATCACTAAAATCGAAACATCGCTGTCCCCTGCGGAGAGAAAGGGTATGATAGACTTCCTCAGGTCATACCAAGACGTCTTCGCATGGTCGTATGAAGACATGCCTGGTCTGGATATCGATCTGGTTGAGCATGAGTTGCCACTCTACCCTAACTGCAAGTCGGTTAAACAGAAGCTGAGACGTCTCCGACCTGAGTGGATGTTGAAGGTCAAGGATGAGGTCATTAAGCAGTATGATGCACGTTTCCTCATGGTATCCAAGTACCCGCAATGGCTGGCCAATATCGTCCCCGTGCCAAAGAAGGATGGAAAGGTTTGAATGTGCATTGATTTCCAGAATCTCAACAAGGCGAGCCCTAAGGATGACTTTCCATTACCCCACATCAATTTCTTGGTCGATAACACTGCTAAGCACGGGATGCTTTCTTTCATGGACGGGTTCTCGGGCTACAATCAAATTAAGATGGCAGAGGCCGACTGAGAGAAAACTGCGTTCATCACCCCCTGGGGTACCTTCTGCTATAAGGTGATGCCATTTGGGCTCAAGAACGCTGGGGCAACCTACAAGAGAGCAATGACGACCCTATTCCATGACATGATGCACCGAGAGATCGAAGTGTATGTCGATGATATGATTGCTAAATCGCCGGAAAGGGACAACCACTTGGTAAACCTTCAGAAGCTGTTCGAGAGATTGAGAAAGTACAGGTTGCGGTTGAATCCCCAGAAGTGCGCATTCGGCGGTATGTTAGGAAAACTATTAGGTTTTATCGTCAGTAGGAGAGGCATCAAGGTCGATCCGACTAAGATCAAGGCCATCACTGAAATGCCACCACCGTTTACGGAGAAAGAGGTCTGAGGCTTTTTAGGCAGAATCCAGTACATCAGTCGGTTCATCGCATAGTTAACTCTGATATGCGCACTGATCTTCAAACTACTAAGAAAGGATTCACCAGTTGAGTGGAATGATGACTGCCAAGCTACATTTGACAAGATCAAGGGTTACCTCCTAAATCCTCCTGCATTGGTACCACCTGTACCTGGTAGACCCCTGATAATGTACCTGTCCACGATAGAGTTTTCGATGGGATGTGTTTTGGGGCAGCACAATGAAATAAGAAGAAGAGAGCAGGCCATTTACTATCTGAGCAAGAAGTTTACTAATTACGAGACGCGCTACTCTCATTTGGAGAAAGCATGCCTAGCTCTTGTATGGGCTACTCAAAGACTTCGACACTACCTGCTATCCCAAGCCGTTCTACTTCTAGCACGGATGGATCCGTTGAAGTACCTGTTCGAAAAACCTGCTCTCACTGGCCGAACTGCACGATGTAACTTTTATTATCTGAATTTGACATCACATATGTCACTCAGAAATCGATCAAGGGGCAGGCGCTCACCGATCATCTTGCTGAGAACCCTCTACTTGATTATGAGCCTCTAAGGACTGAATTCTCTGATGAGGACATCCTGTTCATGACAGAAGATGATACAGAAGAAGCAGAGGAATCATGGGTAATGCACTTTGACGGGGCATCGCATGTCGAAGGACAAGGAGTTGGCACCATCCTGATTTCACCAAGAGGATCCCATGTACCGATCTTTATCAAGCTCAACTTCCCCTACACTAAAAATATGGTTGAGTATGAAGCTTATGCCGCTGGTCTACAGGTAGTTCTTGATCTGAATGTAACTCAGCTTCGAGTATTTGGCGATTCACAGTTAATCATATGCCAGAAGAATGGCGACTAGAAGACGAAAGACGAGAAACTGATCTCCTATGTCCCTCGGATAAGGAATCGCTTTGCCGACGCATTAGCAACTTTGGCATCAATGATTGAAATCCCCTATGGTGTTGAGATGAAGCCGATCATGATCGAGCAGAGGAATGAGCCGGCCTTCTGCCTCCAGATTGAGGAACCTATAAAGCCTGATGATGAGCCGCCTTGGTTCTCAGACATCAAGAATTTCCTCAAGACCCTAACCTTCTTAGAGGGTACATCCAGGACAGACCGATGAACCATTCAACGCTTAGCAGTAGGTTACGTCATTTGTGGGGAATGCCTCTACAAGCGATCATACAATAACATCTTACTCAGGTGCCTTACTGAAAGTGAAGCGGTCAGTATGATGAAAGAAATCCATGAGGGGGTCTGCGGAGCCCACGTCAGCGGTCACATGCTCGCTAAGAAAATCCAGCGGCAAGGATACTTTTGGACCACTATGGAATCGGATTGTTGCAAACATATTCAAAAATGCTACAGGTGTCATGAACACTCCAGTCTGATACACGCTCCTGCCATTGATCTTCACTGCATGACCACTCCTTGGCCATTCGCTACCTGGGGCCTTGACGCTGTCGGAATGATTAATCCGAAAGCATCAAACGGACATCGATTCATCCTCGTCGCCATTGAATACTTCACCAAGTGGATAGAAGCGGCGTCATATGCCAACATCACAGCCAGTCACGTTGAGAAGTTTCTCAAGAATAATATTGTGTGCCGATTTGGAGTACCTAAAGATATCATAACGGACAACAGCACAAACTTTGTGAATAAGCGCATTCGAGACTTCTGCGAGCAATACAAGATCAAGCACCACCGCTCGTCCCCTTATCGGCCCCAAACTAATGGAGCCGTGGAAGTTGCAAACAAGACAGTCATCTGCATCCTTGAGAAGATGGTAGTCACTTACAGAGATTGGAGCGAGCAGTTACCCTTCACACTTTGGGCCTATCAAACGTCGATCCGTACCGCTACAGGGGCAACACCATTCTCCCTTGTGTATGGAACTGAGGTCGTCCTCCCGGTAGAGGTTGAAGTACCATCGCTCCGAATCCTCATGGAATCAGGCTTACCCGAAACAGAAAAAGAAAGATCACGCTTGATCAGCTGAACTTACTGGATGAAAAGAGACTCCTAGCCTTATGCCACACTCAAGTTTACCAAGGGAGAATCACACGCGCTTATAATAAACGTATCCGCGGCCGAGATCTAAAGGTAGGAGATACTGTATTGAAGAAGATCTTCCCATCCCTCCATGCCGATCCGAGAGGAAAGTTTAAGCCAAACTAGGAAGGACTGTACGTCGTTCGAGAAGTGCTGCCGGGATACGCCATCCGCCTCACCACCATGGATGGAGATCATCTTCCTGAGCCCATCAACACTGGATACGTCCGACGGTTCTACTCTTAGTCTATCGCGATAAGGTAAGTATTGATGAAACAAATATGTGACTGCTTAAGAACCACCCAAAAGAGGCCATCATTCCAAGCACAGTGGCCCTAAAATTTGTTATCCTTTGCTACCCCATTTGAGCCTGGGCCTTTCTTTCAATAAAACCATCCCCCCCCCAAAAAAAAAAGAATATATGTATCTACGTGTACGTATACCAAAAAAGGAGAGAGAAAAGATGCATGTGTATAAAGTTACTATCAAATCTAAAAAAATCGAGAAAAGCAAAACCTCAAAAGAAAATTGTCTTAAATGGAGAAAAAAGAATAACAAAAAAAATATATATGTATACAGAAGAATCACGGGGCATGTACAGTAAAAACTGTAAGGAAGAAAGTATGTTGAGAAAACTGAAGCCGTACCAAGGAAATACTTTTTAGCCCAGCATACCTTCAAATCCTAACCTAACCCATGGCCAAGCTACACCCTGAAGGAAGCCCTCTTTGTAGGTCCGCAAGCAGTCACAATATCTGTTAAGTCAACATAAGCCGAGTCGTGAGACGACACCAGAACCCCATCCAGCCGGTTATGACGGAATCTCTGTCTATGTTGTGGATTTTTGGTTCTAATAAAAAAAGAGAGAAGAAAAAAAATGAAAAAAAAAGGAAGGAAAGAAAGAAAATTAATTTGAGTTCAAAGCAACATGGACGTGGCGAAAACTCGCCAGGGCACTGCGGGAAAAAATAGCGAACTCACGCGAACTAGGTGAAAACCTGAAAAGGCACCTGGGATAAGAGAGCAGACCCATGGACATAGTGAAAACCCGAAAGGGCGCTACGGGTAAAAATAGGGATGACAGGCATGGCGAAAACCCGTCTTGGGCGCTGTGAGCAAAAATGTCAAGAAAAGAGAGATTAGGAGAGGATCTGTTCTGGCTCACCTATTTTAGCCTGGACCCCTTAAGCCCCTTCCCCCTTCTTTTGTTGGGCCGCTCATGTTAAAATTAGATCAGATCCTAATCAAGTATGTAGTCTCTACCGCATCGTCTGACACATGACCAAAGGTAAGGCCAGAAGACCAATCAATCTCAGGGGGGAGCTGACCCCTCCATGTTTAAAAAGAAATACCAGAAACTCCTAAACGGGGTTTGACCATGCTCAAAAAGAGGACCCGCCGGTTGGCCTTGAAAATACCGACATCACAAAAAGGAGAAAATTTCAAAAAAGATAATGGATTTTCCTTTCCCATAAGAAGCCTCACCCTGTGTAGGAGAAAAATTTGAAAAAAAAGATAATAGATTTTCCTTTTCCGTAAGAAAAACCTTACGTTGCGAGACGTATGAAAGAAAATTCGAACACCAAAAAAACATGTATATGTGTATATAGCAGATTTCATTTCGTTCCTTACAAGCATCATGTATGAAGTGTCACGTCCCAAAAAAATAACAACATGACACACTTTCTACTTTCTGCCTTCTGTACAAATATAAAATAAACAAAAAGGAAGCAAACCAAAAAAAGGAAGGAGATCTCTGTTAAAGGGCATCAGCCCCCCCTCTGTGTATATGATCTATGGTATGTGCAGGAACAGGTCAAGGGCAGGAACCATGCTTCAAGGCGCTGATCTCTGCAAGAAGAGAGTCCTCACAACATTTTGATCGGTCAACCACCTACCATGAAGACTCTTCTGCCGCCTCTGCGAAGCGTCAGCTGCACTGCGAGACTCGATTAAAAGCCCAGTCAAGCGAAGAACCTCACTCTCGGCCGTAGCAGCCCTCACCTCCGCCATCTCGGCTCTGGCCCTCTCCTTCCCCAAATCCTCAGTCAAAGCCAGCTTCTCTACAAAAAGAGACTCAATTCTAGTCCGGAGCATCATTTCCTTGAATGGACAGGGTCTCGTCTCTACCGCATCTATCGAAACAGGGTAAGGGGCAGGTAAGCTCTCAGATGCCAGCCAAACCTCGTAATCAGAAGAGAGGGCACCCCCCTGAGCCAGGCTACACATGTGCGCCGATTGGCGGGTTTCCCAGAGGGCTGCTATGTGATCCAGGTCATTGAGAGAACCCCGAGAGAATATCAGGGAACATAATGGCAGCCTCACAGTGCTCGGCACGTGTTGGGTATATCCGAATTGACGAAGCACCCGAGATGGGAAATAGTAGGTACTACCAGTCAACCCCAAAAGTGTGATACCCTCACAATCCCGAGAGCGGACAATCGGAAAGGTGTCGTTCAACTAGGGAAGTTGCCAGATCAACTCTGCATCAGATAGCCACAGGCTCAGTTCTTCGATGCTCCCATGGGGCAGCCTCAAGCAGCGTGTCAGAAAGCCCCGAGCCACATCCCCTCTTACCAAGCAAAGTCTCGGCACAGGCCCCATGATAGTCAAATGCTCTCCTAGCCAAATCTGAATGAGGAGTGGACTCCCGCAAAGAATCCCAACTCGGCCCGAGACTGAGGTATCCAGGCTCCGATACATCTCAGCCAAGACTAGGTGCACCAGTGAACGACCTCCCTCCAATTCGGTCAAGACATCGTATAACCCGAGGGAAAATGTCTCGCGCCTAGTAAAGAAGAGAACTTTCGATAGCAAATAAAGGGCAAAGGCCTTCACATTAAAAGGATCCCGGACCGGCAACTTTCGGAGACTCGAGTCGCCAAAAAGTTCTCTCAAGAATTTCACCGAGCACCTAGTGGGCCCGCCAGCAAAGCCCTTCTCATACCCACCCTTTTTCAAACCAAGAACTGCGTAGACCGCCTTTACATACCCCGGTTTTAGCACCACTTTGGTAAGCCCCCGATGCATCCTCAAGCCGATAATAGAAGCTAGCTCCTCCAAGGTTGGGGTGAGCTCCCTGAACCCGAATCTGAAGACATGGGCCTATGGTCCCATGAATCCAAGGCTGCTTATAAGAGGGCGGGCAATAAAGGAACAGCAAGGAGAGAGGAAAGATGGGATAACCCGAGGCGATCCAGAACAGCGAGCTCGCCCTCAGCCAAGCTAGCGCACCACTTTTGCAAAAAATTGGGCCCCGAGTCCAAACAGGGAAGTACACTAACCCCATCCCCCGTATGAGAATTTGGGCCGGGGAGCGGGTCCATAGATGTACAAAGATGTCCTATATACAGCTCAGTCAATGTAGGGCGATGGACCCGTTTATCAAAGAAAAAAGGGAAGAGAGAGAAAAGAAAGAAAAAAGAGGGGCAAAAAGGCAAAGCTCGAATGAACAATGAGGCAAAGGGGGCTGTCCCGGACTTGAGAAAGAAGGAGGGAAGAAGATAGAGTTTGAAAGAGGGGGTCCCTTTTGTGCTCGGGCTCGGGCAGTTTTAAAACTGCCAATTTTGGTCAGGTGTATATAATATATATGCCCGACCATTTTTTGCTGCAGATTGGCTGGGCGTATATACTATATATGCCCGACCAAAATCGACAGTTTTAAAACTGCCCAGCCATTTATTGGCTTTGAGGCCCGATGGACCCCCCTATGCTATGGACCAAGGTACGGTCCCTCTTAGAAGCCCACGTACCATCAAGCGATGGTGCACGCATCCCCAAATGGCCTTTCGAGCTCTCTTCGATTGGCCCAAAGGGACCGTGCTACAACAAACAAATCTAGATCTGTAAGCACCCGCTGAGTGCTCCATAAAATCATAAAACCAAAAAAAGGGAGAAAAAGAAAATACTAAAAAATGACAACAGTTCCCAAGGGAGCGTCGCAACGATTGTTTGCCCCCTTCCAAGAGCCGTGTTAAATCAATTCAGAATGATCGGGTTCACTCGAAAGCTCTCGAACCCTGTTTTACACAGGGACACCCCGTACCTGATCCGATAGGCAGATAATTTTACCCATCTCCGGTCACTATTACCTAAAATGTTCCCCTGGAGTCAGACCCTGACTTGGTAGGCAAATGAACTCATCCATCACCGGTCGCTCCAGGGAACATACACCTAGCCCAAGATCTTCCCCAATAGAAGTCGAGACCTGATCCGGCAGGCAAACCAAGGACCTATCACCAGAATGCACACGTCCTTAAGTTATATCAACACTACAAGTTGATCTACCTAAGGATACGTGCAGAAATAAAAGCAGTTTGAGCATGATCAGAGTCTCGAATTGACATGAAAGAAGAAAAAAAAAGAAAAGGGAAAAAAGAGAGGAAATAACGACCTTTTTTCATGAAGTAAAAATCATGAGTAGGTTGACCCCACCTTCCAAGCGTTAGCTCTGATCATCCACCTTCGGATCTATGTTGACCAAGAGTATACCTGACTTCAGACCATTTGAAAAGTCTATTGTCAGTCAAAATTGACCCGTCAAAAATAAAATTGCAACCAACCAAACTATGTGCAAACATACAGACCGAAGGGCTCATTCCCTTTTATTTTCTTTTACACAGGCTTAAAACCTGTATAGGCATGATGTCCCTATTAAATGTATGCACTTGCGTCTGGGTATCCGTAGGATGGTCGTTTGTCCTCGTAAATTGTACCTTAGGGTCGAGGCTTCCGTTCGCGCCTATTTGCTGCTTATCGCCCCTGATGGGTGTCTGTCTGCGCATAGTTAGTAAGATGTGATTTTATTAGGGACGGAGGCTAGAATTGACCATCTCTTTCGATGAATGTTTGGTTCTAGCCCAATCCTTTTAGCTTTGTCTCGAGTTAAGGCACTCCGGTTCATGAGAATCGGGAGCACCTCACCACCGGAACGGGCACATCCCCAAGGTGCACCCATCCCCAGCGGAGCGCACGCATTCTTAAAGCGTATCAACTAACATTTGATCCACTTAAAAGAGTTGTGCAAGAATCAAGTTGCCAGAGGTCCTTGAGCTTTGCTTAGAGGCCTCAAAATAAAAGAAAATTTAGAAAAAGGAAACACAAAATTTTTTACTTTGAAAATGGGCATGCATTCCCAAGAAGTGTTGCGACATCAATATTCGCTCCACTCAGGTAAATCATGCTAAAGCAACCTCGAGGTTGATGGGTTCACCCAGAAACTCCGAGCCTTACCTAGGTAAGGGCACCCGTGACCAATCCAACGGAGCTGTCAATGCCTCATAGGATTGGACACATTGTTTGTAGGCCTTCGCTTTGTGTGCTTCGCATCGATTCCGAAGCATATATCGATCACCCCGTTTCATGGAGCTGTCTGGTTCAGATTAATACTCAACATCACAAATCTATAATTTCCCTCAGGAAGTGGACGATATCTCGGCTAGCGGGCTTACACTTTTTATGATCATCACAGTTATGCCCAGTAATGTCGCAATGCGCTTGGGGACTGTTAGCTTTGAGGTACGGACGATATCCCGAAATGAGAGGGCTTACGTATACTCACCATCACCATGAATGTTTGAGAATTGATTTGAACTGAGTGGACCCATCAAATGTGCCTTGGACCTCTTCGGATGTCTCTTATCTTTGACATCCGATCATTAGTGATCGAATGCCAAAGAGGGGCATCTGTAGACACCCAAATTTGTCCCAAGGCTCGATCAGTCTGTACTCCGAGAGAGGTGTACCTTTGTGCTCTTGATGGCACCCTTGAACCCTTAGGAATTTATCCAGACCTTTAGGAATCACCTAAAACCCATTAGAGCCATTCCCCCAACCTTTAGAGATCACCCCTAAACCCTAGGATCCCTTCCCAGACTCAACTTAAACCCTTCTGGGCATTTTATTGGAGGAGAGCTATAAATTTTTATACAAAAAACTACTAAGGATGAGCCATATACCGTTGGAAAGAGGACTTCTCCAGCTTTCCAACGAGCCAAAGATCACCCAATTTGGAGTTGTGGTTCAAAAGTTATGGCCGAATGAAAATCCACATAAAATCATGACTTTTTGCTCAGGCGTATGTATTACATATGCCCAGCAAATTTGGCCCCAGTTTGGTCAAGCGTATGTATTATATACACCTAGCATTTTTGGGCAAAATTTGGCTGGGCGTATATAATACATATGCCCAGCATAGGTGGCCACCAATACGGGCACCCATCTTCTCAGATTCCCCTGGTTTTCTTGAATTTCACTGTGCATAAACTGGGCGTATGTAATATATACACCTTGCTTAGCTACAATATCTATCATTAAATGCTCGAATTTCCTCCATCTAGTTTGACCCTTTGACCATCCCCTTGGTTAAGGTGGGTGTCTTAAGGTTGGTTGCACCCCTTTGAGCTTATTGGCAACCCTTAAGTCACCCATGGTCTCACCCCATCATCCACCATTGAAACCAATTTCCCAAACCTCTAGGACCCTAAAAACCTAGAAAACCTTAGATGGAGGATTACCTAATTGCTAAACCAATTATCTCTTAAGTAACCCTCTAACCCACCTCTTCTCTATAAATAGAGAGGCCCCCCTCTTCCCAAAAAGGTTGAAAAAATCAAGGTTGAAGAATTAGGATTGAAAGTTAAGCTTAAGAGAGAGAGCCCTAGTGACAGAAAAACTATATATTTTGCAACCAGGATTCCAGCATGCTTAGTTCATCCTTTTCAACCATTAGATCACCCCTTGTTAGCCAAGCTTAGTCCCTAGCTTCATCCTACACTTCCTATCTACCGAATCCTAGCATTAGAACCTATTCTTCTACCGTTTAAGCCATTTAAAGCCATCGGAAGCATGCCGAAGCGAAGGTCTTACATGGTGCAACAAGGGCCCGTAAGCTCCGGCTCACCCCTCTATTCCTCTACCTTCTTGGTGTTTCCTCCGTCCAAGGATTCAAACCGTTACACCGTTGAAATTTCGATTTGGCTCAAAGCTTGATAGGACCGTATTGCCTTCGGGCAAGGGGAAGCTTCGCCCATTTATTTTTACTTTCGGCCATAGATAGAGACCGCTACATGCGGGTTGATCGGGTGCCTAAATCCTTCTCGATCGATAACCAAAGCCCCTACCCTAGAGCATTTGGCCAAGACCGGTAAATCAGAGTCATATTTAGCACTTCGGTGCTCAAAATATTGATTTAAAGGTTTCCCAGGTCACCAAAAGCTCCGGGTGGCGACTCTACATTTTGTTCCATCGCGAGTGCATTGCCGCGATGGGTCCGAGAGGATCCATGCTCGTACAGACGATGCTGACGGTTGGGACGGTGACCCAGTTTAGGCTGGTCCAGCTACTGCGGGAGACCTTTAGATCAGCATTCTCCTGTTTTATTCTCTTTGGTCATTTTTTTTTTTGGACACGTACTTATTTTTTTATGCTGCATGGATTATTTAGAACCTGGAAGTTCTATCTCTCTTTTTCTTTTATATCTTTTTGTTTTGAGATATGGACGAGATCGCTTCCTTTTGTTTTGTTTTGTACCTTTTTATCTGTGGATCTTGCCCTGTATATATGTGGTTTCCTCTTTTAGTTGATAGCCCTCTTTGCTTTTGATGTGGACTTATGGACTTCGCTATGTGGGCATGTGATTTCATCCATGATTGTTCTTTTGTGTTGTGGGATCTTTTGTTTTTAGTTCTAGTTTTATGAACTTATGTTTCCAACTAATTAGACTTTGAGTTTTGCTTTCATCCTATTCTTCATGAGTCATGGTGAGGTTGTTTTCCAGCACGTGACACTCGGGGTGTAGGCATCTATGTACGGATGCAACCCACTGTAGCCCTTCAGGTGCCCCATATAGTACATCCAGGTTACTACGGATCTCATCCCTTGACTTGCGTGCCCTGTGAGGCTATTGCATTGTGACCCATGCTTTTTCTTTTTATTTTTTTTTGTGGTATGCGTTGCTTTTTCCGCTTTCTGCTATGTGTTGGTTTTACATTTTCGAGGATGAAAATTCTTAAGGGAGGGAGAATGTAATATTCCTGATATTTTGAATCTATTTTTCATTTACCTCGGTAAGCGTGCCAGAAAAAGTTGCGGGATATTTCAAGGTTTTTGGATAGCTTAGTGTATGTCGAGATTGGTGACCAAAGGATTTTGGCTTTGGACTTGTGAAAGTCATATACGCGATGACTTATACTTTAGGTTAGGTGTTTGTGCTTAATGCCAAAATGAATGCAATTTAAGTAGATAGGATTGTAAATTTAAAATTCTAGATATTTGGTTGTTTTTGTTTTTTAGTATTATAAAGAGAGGCTTTGAGGAGAAGTTTTACTTCTCTCTCTCGTTTAAATCTAAATTTGCAAACCTTTGCCTCTTACTTTGATCTTAGATCATTAGTGATTGTGAATGCCTCTCCCCATCCCAACCATTGATAAACCTTGTATTCTTTTTCTAATCGGTTTAAGCCATTGAAAGAGAAGGATAGGGGAGAGGAGAGTTCTGTGTGAGTCAAACCTGTGCTCTTGAAGCAAGGTTGGGATGGACTGATTGGAGGTCCGGGCCTATTAAACCTCGAAGATTAGTTCCGGTGCTTGAATTTGGTACAACGGGATCGACAGACTAAACTTCAAGAGCTAGGCTTTTAAACCGCTTTGAGTTAAATATTTTTAGTTTTGCTTAGAGTAGATTCTTAGTGATTTTTGTAGAGATAAACAAACTGTGGATGAATGAGCAAGCGGATCTGAAGATCCAATTTTTAACAAACACAGACCTAGGAAATTCGAGGCTCAAATTTCAATTCGAGGGTCGAATTTGGGTGTTTAGGCTTGATGCATATTTTGGAAGTTTGATGGTCGAATTTGAATTCGACCATCGAATTTGAATTCGAGGGTCGAATTTTGCCCTGTTTCTGGTCTTTGAATTTTTGTCGGAATTTTTATCGGCAAGCTTTTGGGCTTGACTTTTGGACCACTATTAACACTTACAGTGTTAATCTTTGTAGGATTTGAAATAGAGAGTCCATTGTGAGGACTGCCTTGCTTGTTTTTAGATCGCTTTATGTTGAGGTAGGGGAACCTAGAACTTGATTTGTATTCTATTATAATTATGGGTTATTTTTTATCAAGCATAAATTTATGAAATTTGAATGACACAGCATGCATAAGAACTTTGAATTATGACACAAATAAGAACTTTGAAATCTAAACATCCGAACTTTGAACTTTGAATTAGAACTTCGAAAATCCGTAAATGTATTATGTATACAAGCTTTGATATATTTAGCATTTGCATTCGATTTGAGGCTTATAAGAATGAAACCCTAGATTCTACCAACCATGTTGACGGTATTCTATGTGTGCAAGTTACCCTCAGTACGTAGGGGCTTGTCTCACTTCCGAAAAAGGGTTCATGAATGACGATGGTTAGTAGGGTTTCCCATCGGTGACTTTTCCGCTCTCATGCTAGTATGTAATTTGAGAGATTATTTTTAAGTTATAAATTTAAGACAAGAAGCATGCCTAATTCAGAAAATTTAAAAACATCAGATACATTATTCAGCGTTTAGCTTTCTATTTAGAATTGGAGATTCAGCTTGCATTGCATCTTTTGAAAATCGTAAATGATCTGATTTCTGTCTTTGAAAACCATTACTGATGATAAAATGCAAATAGACATGTTTCCTCTATTGGGCTTCGATGTTAGCTCACCCCGACTATACGTTACAGGTGTAGAGACTAACCTAGGGGCAGACGATCTTGATCCGGAGGACTCCGACTATATTCCTGAGGAGGAATTAGAGACGCCTGCTGAGGAGTTTTTCCCCTGATTTTTAGATTGTCATTTGGTACTTTTGTTTAGAATTTATTCTTTGAATTTTGGGCCCTAGGCCAATTGTTTTGTCTTTTTGGATATCACTTGAGGAACCACTATTTTAGGTGTTGGATTGGCCATCACCGGTGGTTCTTCCTGGTTCCTCAGGGTGATATATTGTTTTGATTAAGCTTTTGTTCTTGCTTAGTTTTGCGTTGCCACTGTTTAGACCTTTGTTTATGCTGCCGGCTTCTGTTTGAATTACGGCTTATTGAGAAATCAATAAGTTGATGAATCGGCCTTTCCTATACCTTAAGGATTGGAAAAGTCGGGTTGTCACACTTCTTCTCTTTCTCTCAAAGAAATTAAAGTCAATAAACCCCACAATGGTTCTTGCACGTGAGTTACCCTTGACTTATCCAAGTAAACACTTTGCTTCCTTGTGAAGCACATAAACACTCTTGTGTGTTACTCTTATCCACTTTCTCTCTTGTTAAACACATACACATAGTGGAGTGTATATGTGAAAACTCCTCCACCTAATACAACACCTACCCACTCATGGGTCATCACACATACACATAAACCCATCCAAACACTGTAGGCATATAGTGCACCACACCAGCACTTGCGCAAATTTACTTACAAGAGTTCCTAAAATTAGGGTATTACATTCTCCCCACCTTATAAAATTTTCATCCTCGAAAATTGACCAAAGTAATTAGAACCCACTACACACACGACATGAAACACTCACATACACAATCACATTGTCCAAATGAATGGACACAATCGAGAAGTAGATGCGTGCGTACGCATCGACCTCAAAGCACACAAACACTCATTCACAATCCAAAGCTTACATACACACCCTACAAATGTCCACACGTATAGGTCATAGCCATAAACATAAAACCCATGCATACCTGCAAAAATTCCACACTTACAAAACCATCTATCCTAGATCAAACAAGAGTTGTGGGAAGTACATATCCAACGCCCAACTGGTCAAATTAGACCATATATTTATACCTGCACAAAATTACTACCGATTTATATCCACACTATAATGTTCATCAAAATTTGTAAAATTGAAATAGCAAACCCACATCAAAATTCTGTTGCACATCCAAACACAGTGGAGAATCCACAATTAGTGTTGGTGACATGATAACTTAGAATCCCAGCACATTAACCTAAAAATAAAGCCATTCACAATTCCTACTGTACACATCCACACGAAATTGGTGTGATCGGTTCAATAAGCCAATCCACACGTAGGTAAGTATGACCACACAGAGCCACACATGGGCACCTGCACATCAATTTAGAACAAAAATATATGTATATGTAACTATTCCAAATTAAAATATTTACATCGAATCATGAGTAGAGTATCCAAAACATTCATGGATATTGTTACCATGCAAAAGTCGAATTGAACAAAAACCCGAATTAAAATCCATTCACATTCAAATAGTAAACTATTCACATTACATAAAACCATTTATATCAACACTAAATCATGTAACTGTGACAGCCATGTCACAATAGTTGGGGACTTATACATCAAATGTTACCAAATTCATCCATATGTACTTCAAAAAGAAAACATATTATAATTCCTCAATTAATTTTCCATCTTCACATCGGCAACTAACTCTCAGCACCGCCACCCTGATCAGACTCCTCTCCTGAGTCATCCTCACAAGAACCCGATTTGTCATCAGCCTCCTCACCGACGTCAGTCAGCACACCAGAGCTGGAAGTACAAAAAGTAGCGGACCTTAGTATCGAGAGGCGCTGCTTGTACGTATGCGGATATGCATGACGCATCAAGTCGGTGACAATAGCCTCTTGAAATTGCTGTTGTTGCCTCATTTCACCGTTCTGTTGGAGTAGTGCCCTGAGCATCTCATCCTGGCTATCCAATCTCCTTGCCCAATCCATGGTTTGTTTGGTATAGGTTTGTGGTTGGATTAGGTGATCTGGTACTGCTTCAGGCTAAGGGGGCTGCTGTGGAGCTGCTTGTTGTTCCTAGTCTTGCGCCCATTGCGTAATTTCTCTTTCTATTTTTCTTCATACACTCCCAGTTAAACTGTTATAACTTAGGTTCCAACCATGCACTCGGTATGTTTTGCAATTGTCAGTGGCGAGGGGTTCATGATAAAAAATTTCATAATGATCGGCATCGGACGAGGGTTGATATTGGGCTATCATTCTGGAAATTAATCTGGCATAGGCCAATCGAGGTATGACTGTAGGAAGGGCTCCCGATTTAGCACGCTCATGGGCATGCTTAATCCCTTCGCGTACTAAAACAGGGGCATTGAATCATCTACCCTCAAAAGCTACGTATAGAGCTTGGAGAAACGGATCCCTCCATTCTTTCTCATGGCCCACTGGGTATATATTTGTAACATCCTCAAAAAATTTGACTTTGAACAGTGACCTTCGGATGCGTGCCCGATTTGGTCGTAGGTTTAACCAAGTGATAGTTAACACGATGACTATGGTTAAGGTAATCTTAATGTGAATGAACACGTGTGTGGTGTTGGAACTAGTTTAGAGATCACATACACCTGTGTTGGGTGTATTTGCTTAACACCAAAACATAGGAGGGGTTAAAGGGTTTAAACAACTAAGAGAATTTATTTCTCTTTGTTTTGCTTGGTGTGGAGTTAAGAAGAGAGAGAGAGAGAGAGAGTAAGGAAGGAGTAATTGCTAGGGAGTTAATGTGGATTCTAAATTGAAGACAAGTTTGAGCATTTAACACCGGATTTGACACTTTGAAACTCGTTGAAGTCGATGCTAGAAGCCCTAGCCTATAGACCGATCTAATTGTTCAATCAAAAGATTGATTGAGGTGAGTCCTAGTTAATTTTCTATAAACATGTTGTGCATTAAATTTTAGATTAGGTGATGAGTTAAAGAAGTGGGAAAGAAGGAAAATAGAAAGAAATGAAAGCTGGAAGAAATGGCCGCAAATGGGTGAAATTCTGACCAAATCGATTGATCGATTTGGAAAATCGATCAATCGATTTTGACCTGGAAATTAGCTGGGCAAAGATGTCCGAAACCGATTGATCAATTTTAAAATCGATCAATCGATTTTTGAAGTTTGATTAATCGATTGAAAATTGATTAATCGTCTGAGCACTCCCAGTGACTAAAAAATGGAAGCTTGGAAAAATTGATTGATCGATTTGAGAAATCGATCAATTGATTTTGGAAATTTGATTAATCGATTTGGATCGATTACTCAATTTTGAGATTTCGATTGATCGATTTTGGAAATCGATCAATCGATTTAGACAGTTTCTGTTGGCTTTTGTTTTAAACTTTGAGGTTCAGGGAGGGTCTTGTACCTTCTTTTATGCATCTTTCTTGATGCTTTGCTTGTGCTATGGTGTACCATATATGGTACGAGTGACTGCAAGCATGGGGAACCGCGTTGGACCTTGATGCTTAGAGATTCAATCACGTGAGGTAGGAAATGCCTTGAACATATAATTTAAAAGCAAGAGCATGTATGTAGTGATATAGAAATGAGTATTGTGCATATAAAGTGTATGTGTGTGAACATAAAATAAAGTCAATAAGTATGTGATGTCCCCAGGGGATGTGAATGTGATAAAGGCATATGTGTGATGCATTGAGTTGGACATCTCAGGGATGTATGTGAATCTGTAAAGTAAAGTTAATGAGATTGATAAGGCCTAATCTACTATAATTAGCACAATCACACGGTGAATAACTATATGTAGTACACTATGATATTTAAGGTTTGGAGAATACCCACCGACGTGGCGGGATACCCACGACTAACTCAGCAGGATATTCGTGATCGGTACAGCGGCCAATCCGTACACCAGTTAGACATCCCAGAGATGTAAGTATGAGATTATGAGACTTAAACCCCATCACCTATGAGAAAGGGACCTGGGTAGTATTGAATGAATGAAAAAAAAGGGCATGAAAATGGTATGACTAGACGACGATGGAGGGTATTTCATTAGGCTCCCGACTCTATAGTAAGTTGGAGAATATTTAAGTTATGATTTAAGTTTTTAGGCCGAATCATTGTCTTCTATAAGAAAAGTTGAGAACAAATAAAACAAGTAAAGAAACAGTAATATTTAGTACATCTTTTCAGTCATTTAAACTGCTTTTCTAGTTAATTCATTGATACACCATGCTATTAAATATCATGGAATATATGTGAGGAATTAAATTATATGTTCATTCTGTTATTTCTCTATTGAGCTAGGATGTAGCTCACCCTTTAGACTATACATCACAGGTCCCGTGCTTACGGCTGCTACTGCTTCTGGAGGCATAGATCCAGAGGATTCAGATTACGTACCCGGAGAGGATTTGGAGCCCCCTCCTGAGGACTTCTTCTAGAGGACCCCTGCGTACTTTGATTTATTTTGAGAGCGTGATTGTACAGCTTGGTATGTCATGCCCTTTTGAGAGAATGTATTTATGATATGATATATTCTTTTAGCGAACCATCTTAGGTGACCTTGTTTTATCACCGATGGTTCGGGTTAGTTCTTCTACTCATGTAGTGCATGGAATTAGAACTGTCTTTTGAGCTTATACTATAATATATCATTAATGCATGGAGATTTAGTTAGATTCAGTTCTTACGCTTTATTGTTGCTTAGTTATACTAATGTTCCATGCAGGTTTATGGGGCACGGCCTTGGGGGTCGTGTTGATGGCACGGGTTTTGGGGAGCCAAAATCTGAGCTGTAACAATATTCTTCCTCCTAATACATCCAAAGGCCACATTCGTTCAGGTAATTGGGCCCGCGTAACTGACTTTCCGGTCCCAACTTGACCATTGGTCATTTCGGTCTTAATGTGATGAAAACTAACAGTTTCTTAGATAGGAGGTGTCGAACCTCCTTCCCACAGTTCATAAGTCCAAGAGCAATTCATTGCTCTCCCAATGTCCATGTAGTCAAAAGTTAAGGTTTTATTGTCAAGGGTGACAATCAACATATTTTCCGTGGGATCCAGTTTCAAAGTCTGATAAAATAACCTTACAAGACATGGGTAATAGCTATCATAGAATGGGTGGAGAAATGATAGCATCTCGGCCGACGTCACGTATTCTTTGGTCCATAATGTTTCGGGTTGGTCCTTAAAAAGATTCTTGTGGATAGACCATTCTAATTCAAAAGTCTTTGCTCCCAAAATGGGGTGGGTTGCATCAAAGGAATTTGAGGAGAAACATTCTTTCGGTGCCCTGAACTTGGTGGTCTTACCGCTAGTTTCTTCCTAGGTTTAGGGTTTGGGGACCTTGAAGACATTCTAGGGTTTTAAAAAAAAAATCCAAATGACTTGAAATGTAGATGGAGATTAGTGCGAAGATTACCTTAATCGCGATGAATCCTATTTGTAGTGTGAAAAATCCATAGAAGGATCGCAATGGAAGGCTCCCCGTGTAGAAGAAACGAAAACCCCCAAATTCCCCTTTTTCGAATCTTATGTGAAATGCTCACGGAAAGGGTTAAAACCCTTATACAGTCTGATCCTCACGCGTGACTTAAGATAGCTCGGGCGCATGAGCATCAGTCAATCACTGGAAGTCAATTTTCCTCTTAATTTCTTTTCGATTCTAAGTCCCTCGTGCGAGCTAGCACTTAAGGCTCGGGCGCGCGAGTTTTAGTTCACCTAAGGAATATTAAAATTCCTCTTATTTCGCCTTCCTAGGTACCTCGTGCGAGCGAGTTCTAGAGCTTGAGCGCGTGAGTACCCAGACATAATATTTTGAAGCAGTTTTGCTTCTACTTTTCATTTCTCTTGCTTTTATTCATCAATATTCTCATATTTGGGACATCTTCTTGAAGTTAACAATTTATATATCGCCCAAGTAAATCATCGGCCTCACACAATACCGACTCACAATGATTTTATCGTTTACTAAATCATCACACACTTAATCAAGAAAAATCTAAATTTAAATATTAAACTCATAAAATTTGTTCACATTTATACGAGTTTATGCAAACAAATCTGAGTAAATATCATGCACATCTGCCTCACGTTTTCAAGTGGCTTATTTTGGCCAATGGTCCGACCATCTAACAAGTACCAATGAAATCTTTTTTGTGCGCAGTACTTGTTCCTTCCGATCAAGAATTTGTACCGGCTCTTCCCTAACCGTCAGGTCTTCTTGAATTTCAATCGGCTAGTGATCTAATACATGAGAGGAGTCCTTCACATATCACCTCAACATCGATACATAAAATACATTGTGCATGCTTGAAAGTTGCGGTTGTAGTGCAATTCGGTAAGCAACCTCTCCTACACGTCCCAAAATTTCAAAAGGTCCCACATAATATAGACTCAACTTGTTGCACTTCCCAAAATGCATTACACCCTTAGTCAGTGAAATCTTAATGAAGACATTGTCTCCCATCTAAAAGAAACATATTGTATTATCATTGATATATATATATATATATGTATGTATACTTATATACATACTCCAGCACAATAAAACATTAAGTTTACTTGAAACTCAATGCTTGTCCATTTAAGGTCCACATAGCTCTTCTGCAGCTTTGTGTAACCTTTAACCTCTCATTAATCAAGCGTACCGCCTCACTAGTACTCTCCAGAACCTCCGACCCCAACACAAATTTTTCTCCTGTCTCCTCCCAATTGATTGGAGATCTACATCGTCTTCCATATAGAGCCTCATACGGTGCCATACCTATACTTGTTTGATAGCTATTGTTGTATGCGAACTCGATCAATGGAAAATATTGATCCCATGATCCTTGAAAATCAAAGATACAAGCTCATAGCATATCTTCTATAATCTGATTTACTCGTTCAGTTTGGCCATCTATTTATGGGTGAAATGTTGAACTAAAATCTAGTCTCGTACCCATCCCTTCTTAAAATTTCTGCGAAAATTAAGAAGAATACAATGGATCTCGATCGGAGACTATGCTCACTGGACTACCCTGTGGCGAATCTCCAATGGGGCTCCCTGAGGGAGCCATAGCTATCGAGCTGGCCGAGAAAGGTGGATGCACTCCACCTTCCCAAAGCAGTGGACCCAGATGTCCACGTCGAAGAAGGGCCAGACAGACTGTATCACTGGTTGCTTGGCATCCTCCCCGACCGCATAGGGCTTTCAAATCACCTACAACCAGAAACAAGGAAACAGCCATCAGTAAATCCAAAACTCGAAAAGACTAAGACATTGATATTGTAGACAACACATACCTACCGTACATGCATATCCTCGAACAGACCTCACGTGGTATGCTGGTCTGAAGATCGGTGACAGTCCTAATGCCCTCCGCCACATGTGCATCCACCGAAACGTAATAGTGATCTCCGCTGGGACCCACGGGTGTAAGAAGGTGAAGTGGACGTATGCCTAGAACTGGGAAGGATACCAAAATTGTTACTAAAATAAGAAACTAAACAACTAAGACAACGAAGAAACCAACAATTAATGAATACTCACCTGGAAAAAAGGAAGAAAACCATCGATGGTGGCTAAACTTCTCCCTCTGCGATACAACTGCTCACAGAGGTGCGCCAACGCTGCCCCAAACATAGGTGGAGACTCGATCCAAATCTCAGAGAAGCGTTAAGAACAATCCTGTTGGTGCGCGCTTTTTCTAGGTTCCTCTCAATTCTCATTGAATCAGTGGCTACTAATTCTATCCGGATTGACTCTAGCGATGCGGCGTTTGGAATGTTAAGAATAAAGGGATATTGTAGGGTGGTTTCTAAGTTATTGCGATCGCTAGCTACAAATATTTATCGACGCTGCAGCACGTCAATGATCACGCTTAAAAGCGGGTATGGGTTACTTCTATACTGAATTGTCCACCTGCGAACGTCAGTAGCATTCTTTTCCTTGGGTTAGATAGTTTAATTTTCTTTTTATTTCCCTTTATGGTTATAGTTCTGGTAAGTTTAGACTTCCCTGATTCTGTTATGAATTTGGTTATATAAGTTTATTCCAATTCGATTAGGAGTCTAGTTAATGTTGATTTCCTAATTCTATTAGAAGTCTAATTAATATTAGTTTCCCAATACTACTAGAAGTCCAGTAAGTTTCAGTCTCCTATTGGTACAAAGAACACATGTGTAATAGTTCTGGTAAAATTTTAATTAGTTCGGGCATAATAATTGTATTAAGATTCTGATTAAATCAGGTATAACAATTCTATTGAAATTCTAACTAAAGCGATTATAACAATCCTATTAGAATTCTAATTGAGATAAAAGACTGATTTTACTGAAACTCTAATTTAAGCAAAGGAATTAATGCTATTGAAATCTAATTAAAATGGATAAACTAATTTTTACAAAATCTGACTAAAATAGATAACCTGATTTTATAAAAATCTCTAATTAAAGCAATGAATTAACTATGCTAAAAAAATCTAATTGAAGCAACGAAATTAATTCCATTAAATTCTAATTGAAGCAAGGAATTGATCAATTAAACTCAAATTTAAAGAGATTAATTAGTCATACTAGGATTTAAGACACTCACTTAATTAAGCATGCTGAAATACAATAAACCTACTAATCAATTATACTAAAAGTATAAAACTAAAGCAATTAATTAATTCTAAAATTCTTTAAAAAATAGGGGTTTAGGCCCACTATGCTAAGGAGGATTGGTCTCATTCTTGAGTACCCTCCGTAAGCTCCCTTGGGTAAATCGGGTGGCTGAAATTAAAGACAAATTGATTTTTAGACCGTAAAATAGTATTTTGGGCCTTTAAGAGTTGATTTTAGAATAATAATTATGAATTAAATTGTAAACTAGAATTAATATTTAGGATTTTTGAAAGTATTAAAATAGGGAATTAAAATTATAATTTAAATTTTGAGGACTGAATTCAGGTCCGAAATCAGAAAATCAGGTCGTATGATTAAGGACTGGTTCTGAATCGAAAGATTAGAATCAGAAATTAATGATAAGACTGTAGATCAAGATTTTAGAACTGAGTTAAAGTCTAGGATCGATGTATCGGACTGACAGATTAAGGACTGGTTCTAGAAACCGAGAACTGGAACAAGATTTATAGATTTTCGGTCCGAAAAGGGTGCTACGGTCTAAGACTAAAAATAAAAATTAATAGAATTTCGAGATCTAGAGACTAGAAGCTATGGTCGTAGATAAAAAAAAATTCTTCACCTAGGGTCGGGGCTGTAGAGGAGAATCATCCAAAGCTTGAAATTTGAATCTCGGGATCATGGCTTGGTCTCTCTCTGTGTTCGTTCTATTCTCGGAGTTTTCAATCACTCGAATTTCGAAAAAATTTCAAAAAAGTCCAGCCAAAAAGTCCAACCCACTGGGTCGAATTGAAGAGAAGCTTTTATAAGTTTTTCTTCAATTACGCACCTAGTTTCTAGCGTTTAACCAAATTACTACTTACCGGCGCTTGATCATTTTGAGTCGGTCACTGACTCAGTGAGAGATCGACTGACTTGCTTAGTGAGTTTCTCAATCCTAACAAAATTAGGGCTAATTGCGTGTGTGATGGGAGGTGCGCAATCTGATTAAGCATTTAGTCATAAGCACTTAATCAAGGAAATTTAAGAGTTAAGGGTAGTGATACTAGGTCGGGCGTAGGCCAATTGCGCATTGGTTGTGTGGCGCTCAATCCGATTGTGGGTCTGGTTTCAGGCGCGTGATAGAGTCTCGAATAGGTCTGAGAAAGGAAGTTTTGTCTGGAAGAGGGATTGATTGCGCGCTTGTGGTGTGGCATGTAATCGAATTACACGCGGGGTTTCATGTGCTTAATTCGGGGTTGTCTAGGTCTGGTCTATAGACTGAAGTGTAAGACTATTATTTCAGTCTGCATTCCGACTACATACTATTGTTTCAGTATATAGTCTCCTCATGTCGGGATTTGAGCCACAGAGCTATTGTTTCAGCCTATGTTCAGCCATGTACTATTGTCTCAGTGCATGGTTCCTATATCAGGGTTATGATGTCAAAGGTTGACCGAACAAAAAGTATATCTCGAGAAGGTAAAATGGGGGTGTCTATAGATGCCCCTCTTCGGTGTTCTCTTACGAAGTAAGAACGCGTTGAAGAAGTAGACACCTTTCATCTAAGATGTCTTCTCGTTTCTCTTGGGAATTCATAAATGTGAATTAGTGATGCTGACATGACATGCTTGGCTTTCTTATCTATCAGTGCAAACTAAAATAGAGAATTTGAAGGGAAAATGGTAGCTGTCGAAGGGCACATTTCGGGTCTTTGGGTGCATGGCACCTGCAAATAGAGGGATTTTATGCAATTGAGGTACCGAGGCATCAATTAAATATCCAAAACAAGGTCCAGGGACCGATAATAATAAAAGATGAAGCATCATGTAATATCAAATTCTTTTACAAGTCATGTCAGACGGGGCTCGTCATTGCTCACACCAATGCGTGTCAGGCGTTCTTTTTCCAATAGGCATTTGTAAGTTCCTAAATTAAATATACTCAATGTTTGGCTTCCCAGGGGAATGGTTGATTTGGGCTAGTAATTGAAGTGGGGTCTTGTGAGGTGTGTTCAGTTGAATTTTGTGTAGTGGCATCTGCGCTTGATTCATTTGGAGTTCGGGGTCGGTAAATTGGGAATTTTACTTCTAATGTGTTTAAACTAGTGATTCTATCCAGTGGCGTATGCGCTCGATCCAATTTCGCGCAATGGGATATGCGCTTGATTGTAAGTTCAGGGGTTGGTCTGTAAATTAGATATTAAAAGTTGGGCGTCTGAACAAATGATTCTATGTAGTGGAGTATGCGCTTGATCCAATTCTGCGTAGTGGCATATGTGCTTGATTACAAGTTCAGAGGTCTTAGGAATTAAAAGTCGGGTTCAAGTGTAATTTATTATGTGCGGGTGGTGGGGCGCTCAATCAAAATTTTTGGCATTTAAAGGAAGGTGAATTGGGTCTATTTATCTTGTTGCTTTATTTTTTTTTGTTTCTCTTTTTTTTGGTAGTTTTTTTTTATTTTTTTTCTTTTGAAGTAAGAGATTTTATTTTGTGAAATAAAGGTTTTTTTTTTTTTTAAATAAAGAGGCTTTGAGATTTTGAAAATTTTTAGGGGATTTAACTTAAGATCAATTCGGTAGTAAAACGGCAGAAAATGTGGCTTCCGTGACCTCGCTGAGCAGATCCACCGGTACAGAATTTATAGACCCAACCGTTATTATGGTTGTCAAGATGACACTTGGCATGCCAGATACTATATCTAATCTTCTCGACGAGTACTGATAATTGTCTCTTATGGGAGGACTACAGTGATTCGCAAGTCGAGAGAGATGAGTTTTGAAAACATTTGATTTAATCATAGCTAACTATATTTATAGGCAATATCGAGTAATTAAAAAAAAGGGTAATACTTACCTGGGTTGCACGCAACTTGTATGGTTCGTGGTAGTGTTGTAGTGTCGCGATGAGACTTTGTGGCTATTATTTTGATGCAGTGCTCTGGATGTGATGTCGCAATGGGACTTTGGAGACTTTTTCTCTTCGGGTTCGCTATGAAAGTGGTTGGTGATCTCCGATGTGATGTCTTGGAGGAATGATGTCGCGATGGGAAATGAGAGTTTCTTCCTTCCCTTTGGCTGACATGGCAGGGCTTGGCAGTTATGATGCAATGTCTTGGGAGAAATGATGTCGCGATGGGACCTGGGGATTCTCCCTTTCTTTGGCTATGTGCTAGGTGAGTCTTGGCGAGACGTGAGGATCAATTCAGGAGAGAGAGAGAGAGAGACCTTTGCCTTAGTGATGGGACATGATCAATCTTTCCCTCTTTTCATCATATGGTGTGGCATGTGTTGTTTGAGCTTTCTTTTCCAGGTAGCGAGGTTTGCGATGGGACATCGACTGGACATAGTTAGCGATGAGACATTGGTAAGATGTTATTGCGCGATGGAACGTTGTTGCCTTTCTTTGGTGGATCTTGGGTTACAAAAGAAATTACGTCGTGGCTGCGTTGTGATTGACTTCATCTTTGGGCGGTTTGTTTTCGGCTTTTTGCAATGGGTCATGAGGGTATGGTTAATTTATTCTGATGGGACTGGGTATTGAGGTGATGTCGCATGTGTGCATGTTATCGTGATGGGGTCGTGAGGGTATTATGGTAAAGAGTATATGTCTTGTCGTGACGGGATTAGGGGATGATCGATGTTATAGGATGGTGAATAGGTCTTTCTTTCCTATCGAGGTAGTCTGTGAGGCTACATGATGGGACAAAACGGTATGACCGGGACGTGATAAAAGAATCTTGGCTGTGATGGGACAGAAGAGTCTTGACCAAGATGGGATACAAAGGTGTGACGGTGTGGATTTCATCTAAAATCAGGTATTATGTGCCTGTTTTTGGGCGCTCAACGTGATTGTGCGCCTGCTTTCAAGAGTGCGATCTCAGGCTTGACGGGTCATTTACGCTCATGTATGTGTGCTAACAATTGGATTATGCGCTCTAATCATTGCACATGATTGAAGTGTCACCTGGTCAATGTACAGTCAGTGTACAAGTGACCTTTCATATTGTGCATTTACAGCGGATCGTTTAATTGGTTTATGCAGTTCATAGGATGAGCGTGATCGAAGCGTCGCGCGGATGACGCGGGCGATGGTTAAATTGCACGCTCAGGTCAAAGCGCGTGTTCAGGATTGTGCGCCACGTGAGTGGCGTGTGACCTAATTAAGCACACGTGTTGGTGCGCGTGATTGAGTCCGTACTCTATATAAGCAACAGAGCTTTCATTTTTTTTTCATTCTAGTTTAGTCTCTAGTTTTGACCTTTTTTGAATATCTCGTTCTCTGAAGTTCTTATTTTAGTGATATCGGGGGATCTAACCGTCCGATTGGGATGTCGTTTCTTCCTATATTTGTTATTTCGCGTGATCTTCGTCCCGAGGTGATGCTCGTGGACGGCGTTATTTTAGGAGTGGGCGGTATTGGGAATGATTGCGCTTGTCTTCACATCAATCCTTTTTAAGGAGCAGTGAAGGCAACGTTGACGAGGCGGCGGTGGAGGAGGCTTGTTTATCCGTTTAAATTTATTAACGGATTAGTTGGATTTATCTGATTGGTTTGACTTAGTTTTAAGATTTAGTTTAGCTTGAATTTTTAGGATTCATTTATTCAGGGCATATCCCGATGTTAATTCATCTTATTGAGCCTGATTTAGAGGATTTATTTAGTTCTATTTGATTAATTGGGGGCATTTTTTCAAACCAGTCAGGGTCTCACTCTAGAGAATTGTTGTTTTTTTATTATTTAATTTAAAGTTTTTATTGGTTTAAGGTTTGATTTTAACTTGAGTTTTAGTATTTTATTTGTGTTCAACATGAAGTTGAAAAAGTATGAGTTTTAAAAGGTTCTAGATAGGTGTTAAATATCTAAGTCCTATTGGTTTATCCATTTTGCTTAGGATCTGTGCTCTTAGGGGGTTAAGTGTTGTGTAATTATTGGTTCATTTATGTTTTTCATGGATTGTGGTCTTTTAGGGGATATGTGTTTGGTTTAGATTAGATTAGATTAGAAGGATTTAAAGATGTAACACTTGTCATTCTATGGTTTAGGGAGTATAGTTTATAAATGTGTGAGCCAAAAGTTTTGGGCTCTTGTTATTTTTTTATTTTAAGTTTGGGATTAAAAGTTTTGAGGCATTCTTTTAGGGCATTTTTTTATATTAATTAATGTCTTTTCTTCCTTTCTCTTTTGTATCCTGGGTATTGGACCCGAAGAATTGTGTTTATTGTGTGGGCTCTTGAGAATGAATGGGATTGGGAATGCAAGGTAGCGGTCGAATTGCTGCCATACTAAAGGAAGAGATGGAGGAGAAAAAGGTCATAGAAAAGAAAGTCAAGGAAAAGGTAGGGTTAGAGTTCTCGTGGTCAATGCCTATTTTTCTTTAGTAGGATCTGAGGATTCAACGTTAGTTGCTCCTCCTTTTTAGTGTTTCCAAGGCGAGCTCCTAAGGGTGGATCTTGCAGGTCCTGGGTGGCTTTCCGTGAGCAACTCTTTCTTTTCTGTCGTCTCGGGGTAAGGGGAAGAGGTTATTACGGCTATAATTCGTTCAGGGCGCCTCCTTTCTCCTGGTTTCTCCCAGATCTCTAGTTTTTCGAATGAATCCAGATTCAGGGATTACTTGAACGTGTGGATTTTAAGTTTCTTGTTTTAAGTTGTATATTCAGAGGGTATGCCCTCGATGTACTTTGTAATTATTTATTTATTTATGAAGTGATTATGATTTTAATTCTTTTGTAAATTCCAGTTTGGTTTGCTTTACAGCTTATTTGATTTATTTGGAGTGTGAGATTTATTTGTTTAATTTATTTATTTTGGATTGGGGTATGTTAGGAGTATTTCTTTTGTTTTGATTTAGTTTAGGCTTAGTTGGAGTGTATAAATGATGAGAACATCTTTTTTTGGTCTTAGTGTACAGACAAAAAAAGGGAATTTTTTTTTGGTTGTTTAATTAATATTAATTGGGGTTGTGTGATATGAGGGTATTCTTTTTAGTTTTAGATCAGTGTTAGTTGAGACAAAATTTGTGTTTAGCTTTGGTCTTAGTTTGGGGCAAGTTTCCTCCTTTTTGTTTATATTTTTTTTCTTTAGCTTTGGTTGGGGTGTGCGAACGGCATCGGGGCATTCTGCTCGTTTTAGGGCGTATATTTCTCCAAGTTATAGGTATTCTTGGATCGGTCTTAACAAGAAGATGGTTTGGACCGGTAATTGGTGTTAAGAATCTCCTAGCTTAGGTATGTGAAAGTGCTATTTTGTATCCGTATATTTTTTTTATTTTCTAGAGAATTGCGTGCATTCCTCTAGGCATTTAAATTAATTGCGTACCAAGTTTGAAGTGTGTATTCCAAGGCGTCAAGAAGTTATTAAGTGTCAGTGTTCAATCATTTAACTGAATTAAACGCCAGGTAAGTGGCGCTCGATTAGGGTGGTGGTGGTTATTATGGAAGTGACTGTTGATATTCACGCACTCTAGTTCATGCACTTGATATGATTACGTGCCTGGAAGGCGACGCAAAACAAGTGGTCGGGTTAGTTTGAGTGGGCGACGATTAGATTGCGCTCTCTAGATCGGTTGTGTGATCCGAATTAAACGCTACTAAGGTGGCGCGTGATTGGTTTGAGCATTTGGATTTAAGCACGTGATTCGAATATTCCCTATAAATGGTTTAAAGTTTCTCATTTTTGCCACACGATCCATTTTGGTCTTTGATTCTCTGATTTTCTTGTTTTCGTGCACTATAGTTTTCGTGTTTTCGTGATATCTCGTGATCCGGTCGTCTGTTTCAGATGTCGTTTCTTCTGTTCTCTTCAGTTTCTCGAGCTCCTCGTTCTAGGATGGAGTCTCAGGGTGGTGGTGGGCATGATCTTACCCTTTCTGAGTTAGAGAGGATGTTAGGGGCCGAGATAGGTGAGGCTTCCGAGGTCCGAACCGATGTTGTCGGGGAGGCGAATGTTGGAGAGGTAGTTGGAGGGGAGGTATTTAAGTTTGACCAGCCTATGGTTAGGGAGGAGGTGCTCGAGGTTGAGGAGGGAGTTGTAGAGGGTAAGGGTGAGAGAGTTGAGGGTGAGATACTAGTGGGTGAGAGAGCTGAGGGTGCAGCTGCAGAGCACCAGGGTGTTCCTGCGGAGCATTCGGATCGCAGGCACTTCCCGCTGGAGGATTTCTTTGCTCAAGGCCAGGTAAGCACTCATGTGCAAGAGTTCTTCCATTCCCTTAGTGACTTAGGTCATGCCATAGGCTTATTAGGATTTGGAGCCCTTCTAATTTATGTCAAACCTACATTAATGATTGATTGTGTGCTCACTCATGCATCATGATTGCATCTAGGGGTAGGTTATATTTCTACTCAATTGTTCTTATCACGTTTTGCGTGTTTGTTGTAAATTATTATTGTGTTTGGGGCATGTTTGATTTACTTTTAGTTTTTTTTTTAATTCGCTTACCTTTCGTCATAAGTATGTGTTAGTTTTACTATTATTGCTTATGTTTCGTTCAATAAGAGCCCCCGCAGCTGGCTATCAGCTCGGCATGGGCCGAGTCTCATGTTTGGCATCGTGCCTTGCCGGAGTTTCAGTAGGCGTGGCTAGTATCTTTCAGTTTCAGACCGATCCTGGAGCTAGAGCCCTTTCAAGTCGATCGCGGCCTGATCGCAACGATCTTGGAGAGGTGGAGGGAGGAGCATCAGGCGCTCCTCTTTCCAGTAGGCATGATGTTGCCGACTCTAGAGGATTGGGTCCGTATCACCAGTCTTCATTTTGAGGACAAGCCGATCACTGGGCGGATGGTAGGACATTATTTAGAGGTGTGTGAGGAGATCTTGGGTGTGCCGTATAGGTCGAGCGGCTCGGGGCCAGGTGTAGTTCGAGTCACTTGGATTTTCGATACGTTTGCGAGTGGCTTCGTCCCCCCGAGGCACCACTCAGAGGTGAAGGCGACCTATGAGGTGCGTTGTGCAGTAGTGGTGGGTCGGGAGCCGGGGTTGGCTGTGGATAGAGTGCTTCGAGCGTTCTTGTTGCACTTCCTCGGTGCCGTACTTTTCTCTTCTTTAACTCAAGGATGAGTCATCGAGTTATTTTTTATGGTACTTGGGGATTTGGATAGAGTCCCTACCTATGCGTGGGGCGTAGCCATTCTGGTGCATCTCTATGAGCAGCTTTACCGTCAAGGACAGGGCGTCGCGTCGATCGAGGGTTTCCTTTCGTTCATCCAGGTGAGTTTTAGTTAATTGGTGTCATGACATCTTTATTTTGGTTACTTTTGGTCATTTAATGGTAATATCGTTTCTCCTTGTGTGTCATTGTTATTGCTGTTATTATTTTTCAGTTTTGAGCGCACAATCATTTCACTTTTCTTCGTCTGGGAGTTCCATTGGAGGTGACTTCTACATTTCTGTGGATGCACGTGTGGTGGGAGGCTTTAAGGGGTCGTCGCTGGTCTTTGGATCTTCAGACCGCGCGCGGCCTCTTCGAGGACATGCATGCAAGGCAGGTATAAATCATCATGCATACGCTTCTTCTTTTTTCGTTTAGCATTTTAAGATTTTAGTCTTCATTGAGGGTTGATTCCTTTATTTGGTTGTAGATTATCTGGAGGCCGTATGAGGATGAGGATGCAGAGGTACCGGTGATTCAGTCTGGCCGACCCTTCTTCTATGTGGACATATGGGTCCATTGTTTTGAGAGGGTGGAGAGGATCCACACTTCTCGTGTGGTACAATAGCTGGGGCTTGCTCAGGGAGTCCCTCCAGAGTTTTACCATAGAGTGGCGAAGAGGATGACCGGCCCTCCTGGCCGAAATTTTGTAGCGTGGATGGCTCTTCAGATAGCAGGTTTTAGAGAACGGGGGACTAGAGTTAGAGGGGTGCGCGACGAGGTGGACGCCCAGGAGTATACTCAGTGGTTTGGTGCATTGGGTGGCGGGCACCTCTTCACACGTCCCTTCCATGGGAGTGGCTCTTTGTGATCGGAGGGCTGGAGTCGGTGTCAGCTTTGAGGGAGAGGTTGGCTGCATTAGAGCAGGGCCATCTCACCGTGAGTGTGCGAGGGGCATTAGATGCTCTTAATAGGGCGATAGAGCGGATGGGGTGTGCTCCTTGTCCAGATGAGGAGATGCTGCAGTCTTTAGCCTCCTCGGTTGCTCAGGCTAGGACAGCAGATGATGAGTTAAGGGTTCGGCTAGCAGAGGCTCGACAGCTCCTGGTGAGTTAATTTCTATTTTTTTTGTATCATGTGGACTTGGTCTTCTGGTCACTCTAACATGGTTGTGGTGTCTCATTCAATTTTCTTTTGGACAGTCTACGAGGGAGGATGAGGTCACTCGTCAGACGGTGATGATGGAGTTGTTATGTAGTCAGCAGCAGGCCGGCTGAGAGATGGAGGCCAGCCTACGATCTAAGATTGATCGATTGGTAAGTGTCTTCACAAGTATGGTTCTGTTCAATTGTTAGCATCGTGAGCTTGTCAACTGATATGTTTATTGTTATTCGTAGAGAGCCGAGCTAGCCTCTGGAGGTCCCGTTTCGACATTTGATCCAGCTTCAGTTGCTTCCTCCAGTCGGGAGGATCCAGCGATGGCTCAGCTTCAGGCAAAGCTAGATCATTGGGTAAGTTCAATTCAATCTTTAGCCTAGTTTGTGTCATTGCAATAGTTTATTGGGTGTCGTTGTTCTACTTTCTTAGTAGTTTACTATTATCATATGGTATTTCAGCGTCAGGTTGCCGAGGATCTTCAGAAGAGGGAGGCGATTACTGCCTCTCTATGTCCCGAGAGCTAGGTTAAGTTTCTTTTGATGTGGATAATTATTTTTTGGTTATTCCATCTTTATTTTATTCTGGCATATCTTATGTTGGATTATTTGGTTCTTTGTAGGCTGTTCCGGATTCTGCTCCCGAGGCTCCCCCTCAGGAGTCTATTCCTATCCCTACTCAGGTATGCTTTAGTTATTGTGTTTGTAGTTTATTTGTCATTATAGTAGTTTTCTGATGTATTTATCTGTTCTTATTGTAGCCGCCTATGTTTGCTGTCCCTCTTGTGCCTCCTGCTGATCCAGTGACCGCTGAGATAGTTGAGCGACTCCTGAGGGAGAGGCTGGATATGGTATGGTTCTTTGCCTCAAAGTTTCTTATTTTTTCTGTGTATATGTATTTATTTTTGCTTAACTTGGTGTGGTTATGCAGGTTCGTCAGCTTGAGGAGGTGCGTCTAGAGGCAGCGCGAGCCCATGCCACTCCTGAGGGGAGACGAGTCCTTAGGGAGACGTAGAGTTGGGAGGACCTGGTCATTGAGATAATGGTCACACAGAGGACTCAGACCAAGGCATTAGAGGTGGCACGTCAGACGACACGGGCAGAGATACATAGGCTGGCTCGTCAGCTTAATGGGTCAGAGTCGAGGGCTGTGGGTTCCTCGACTGGATAGTCTCGTCACACGTCACATGACCGTGTCAGGGATGATGCTCGTAGGGATCTGGCTATTTGTGATATTCTGGCGGGGTATCCTCCTCGTTCTCGATCGAGGCGATCTGCTAGCCAGAAAAGTGAGGGAGGATCTGTGGTAGGGCCTCGTCCCTTAGAGGTTCCGCCAATTCCTGGCACCGAAATCGTATTTTCAGAGGATCAGTCTATAGACCTCCGAGCTGATGATACTGGGGATAGCGGTGCTCGACCGTCCCAGCGGCAATGTAGGGAGTAGGTGTGTGTGTGTGTTTATGTATCTAGAGGGTGTGTGTGTTGTATATATTGGGGGGTGTCCCCAGTGATAAGTGTAAAAGAAATGAAAAGATTTGGCATTTATAGATATAATGAGATTCTGGGTTTAGATGTACCTGATTAGATCCTTTTCTTTTGGTTGCCTCATGCATCTACTTTTGCTTTTAGTTGCTTTAGCGCCATCGACCGTCATTAGGACTTGGACGCTTGCTGAGCTGGCCCGGTGGTGGTTGAAGGTTGCTTGCATATCTGCACATGTGAAAGTAATGTTGTTAGTAGTTTTGTTCACCCCCTTGCCAGTTGTCAAGGGGGGTAAGTATCTTGAATCGGGGTCTAGTAGCAAAAGATAGATGTGTGCTCTCTCATTTTCTTCTTTTTTTTTTCTTTTTTTTTTCCTTTTCTTTTTTTCTTTGAAATGAAAATATTACAATAGGAAAAGAAAATAGCTAGAATAGAAATAATATAATAATAAAAATTAAAATGCCTCAGTGTAGGAGCGTGGTAGGATCGGTAGCATGGTATCTTCGGTAGCACTTTCCGGAGGGTAACTTCATCGTTTCTTATCTTCTTTGTAGACAAGCTGGCACTTCTAATATGATTCTTCTTCCAATCTAAAAAAATGCCCCAACGTCAATATGCAATGAAGCTTTTTTAGGTTTCATGGTGAGCCCTTTGGATCTATAAGCAGTCATGGGTATCTGGTGAGTTAGTTTTGAAGAAAAGGTTGATCAGTACTGTCACCAAACTAGGGAGGTCATCTTTATGATTAGGTCAGCTGTGTATGGGGCTATCCTAGGGTGGTAGTCATCCCATCCCGTGGTTATTAGGGAGAAGTATGGTATGTATAGTAAGTGATTGCGCCACTCATCATTCATCAGTTTTCAGTTTCATTTCTTGGAATATCCTGCAAGACTTCTGATTTATCGTCCAAAAAAATAAAAATAGCAGAGGGGGATAAGGCTCAATGATATGGGCGGATTGTTTGTATCTAATGCTTTTCAAGGAGTAGGTAATAATCTTTTTCTTAGAGGGATACTGGATGCCATGATCGAGCTCTTCATCATGTTTCAGCACCATCGAAATCTCATATTCTTTGGTTAGCAGGAGTTTATCCTCCTCCCGCCACCTTACAACGACATCTAGTAGTATGGGGACGTCAGGGGTGCCCTCGCAACTTGCTTATACACTTCTAGTGAAATTATCAGAGATGCCCTCATGGTCTGCTTATGCTTCCCTGAGCTCATTGACTTGTTCATTCATCGTAATGCTCTCACTCGATTTTTTTTTACGTGTAAATGCATATTTTTTTTGAAAGCATCCTGCTAGCGCAAGAGTAATGAGTTTTGATTGAACCTAACATCTTTATTTTTTTTCCAATGGCGGGAGAAGGGAAATAAGGATCATGTGTTACCTATATTTTTTTAAGAGGTTAGATAGGTCACTAGTCCTTTGATCAAATTGCCCGAGTGAGAAAAGGTGGGCAATAAATCATAGGCCTTAAGGATATTATAAGAATTGAAGGCGTACAACCAATGAGTGGATCGTGACAACTACGAGGGTGATAAGTATAAGTATCTAACCACTAGATGTCACGATCACGGGGTTAAGGGTAATATTTCTTAAGGTACATGGCATTCCAAAGACTAGGGAGTTCTTCCCCATCTTGGTTTGCCAGTTTATAGGCATATCCAGGGTATGCAGTTGTTATGACATATGGGCCTTCCCAGTTCGATTTCAATTTTCCTTTTGGATGGGCGTGCTTGTAAGGCATAATTTTCTTTAAGACTAATTCTCCAATATTAAAAGTTCGTTCGAGGACTTTCTTATCTTAAGCCCTGGCCATTCTCCTCTAATATACCTAAGAGTGATCAGCTGCCCTTAGGTGTATTTCATTGAGCTGCTCTAGCTGCGTGAGTAGGGCAATTCTCGTCTCATCTAAGGATAGCTCATCATCGAGTTGAATGCGTAAGGATGGTACTTGTATCTCATATGGTAGGACTGCCTCCATCCCATAGGTAAGGAGGTAGGGAGTTTGGCCAGTGGTCGTACGAATAGAGGTCCTATAGGCCCAGTGTGCTTCTGGTAGTCGTTCAAGCCAGTCGACTCCATTGCTTGTTTCTACTGTGCATTTCAGAATTCGAATAAGCATTTTGTTCGTAGCTTCCACTTATCCAATGCCTTGAGGGTAGAATGATGATGAGTGGCGTAAATCGATGTCGTACTTCTTGCATAACTTCTTCGTCTTCTCCGCGATGAACTGTTGTTCGTTGTTAGTGACAAACATCTTGGGTACTCCAAATCTGGTGATGATATTTCGAATGATAAACCTCACGAGTGTTGAAGCGGTGATTCTGACATAGGATTCAGCTTCGACCCATTTGGTGTAGTATTTGGTTGCTATAAGGATAAAAGCGTGCTTGTGAGTGTTTCGAACCGTGTCTGTGAAGGGTCCAATGATATTGAAGGGCCACATTGAGAATGGTCATGGCGAGATCATAGTGTTCAATGCAACTGATGGAGCTTTGATGAGTGCGGCGTGTTCTTGGCATTTCTTACAGGATTGAACATAGAGGTGGCAATCTCTGATCATTATCGGTCAGAAGTAACTTTGTTGCGTAATTGGATCGGCGAGTCTCTGTCCACTAGAGTGGGCACCACAGGCACTGGCATGTGCTTCTTGGATTATGTATTGTCCTTCAGCGGTCGTAACGCATCGTAGTAATATACCTTTAGTGAAGGCTTCTTTGTATAATGTTTCACCAAGTATGCAGAATCAGGCGCATCTGTTCCTTATAGTCTTTCGTTCGATCTTCGTGGCATATGGAGGAACGTGTTGATGTTTTAAGAAGTTCTAGATGTCGAAATACCATGGTTGTTCATCGTCAGTTGGTGATTTTTCAAATCTAAACATAGCAACTTCAATTTTTGCCTTGACGTGCTTTTCCGGGATAATTCCTCCTTTTAGTTCTGTACTTGTGGGGAGGATGGGCAGTTCTCTCTTAACGGTCCATGCTACCTCGTGGGCTGGTACTGTTAGCTTTTCAATGAAGAAGGTCTTAGTATTTTGTCCGACAGGTATTTGGATGATCGAGGCTAGTGTGGCTAAGGAATCTGCGAGCTCATTTTCTAATCTAGGGATGTGCGTAAATGAGATTTGTTCAAATTTCTTTACTAACTATTGAGTGGTTTCCAGGTATGCCATTAGTCTCCTTTTCTTAGTTTTCTATTTTCCTATGACTTGTGAAATTACTAGTTTGGAATCACCGATGGTTTTTAATTGTTTAACTCTTAATTGTAGTGTTGCTCGTAGTCCAGCTATAAAAGCTTCGTACTTTATGACATTATTAGTGACAGAGAAATCGAGTTGAAAATATTTAGGCATGACAACACCTTCTGGGCTTAGGAGGACTATCCCGATGCCCTTTCCTTTGTGATTTAGAGCGCTGTCAAAATAAAGGGTCCATGAGGTCTTGTCTTCGTTATGAATCGTGAATAGGTCTTCGTCGGGAAAATTCACCTGTATGGGTTCATCATTCGGGAGTGGGAGGTCCGCGAGATAATCAGCGATTGCTTGCCCATTGATCGATTTTTGCATGACGTAAGTGATGTCGAATTCTTGTAAGAGCATATGCCAGCAAGAGATCTTTCCTGATGTTGCGGGCATTTCGAATACGTACTTTAGAGGGTCCATTCGGGCTAGTACTTGTATTTTATATACTCCGAAGTAGTGTCATAATTTGGTAGAGGCCCACACCAATGTGAGGTAAGTCTTCTCCATTAGAGTATATTTTTGTTCGTACTCGACCATCGTCCTACTGAGGTAGTAGTAGCCTTCTCTCTCTTACCGTCTTCTTCATATTGTCCCAGAATTACTCTCATTGCTTTGTTGTTCGCTAAGAGATAAAGAATTAGGGGTTTTTCGGAGACAGGTGGCGATAGTACTGGTGGGTTAAGAAGATATTTCTTGATGTTGTTGAAGGCTTACTAACACTGGTCATCCTATTTGTATTCAGCTCCTCCTTTAAGTAGTCTATAGAAAGGATCGCATCTATTTGAATGTTGAGAGATAAATCTTCTGATGAATTGCAATCTTCCTATCAGGCCTCGTAATTCTTTGATATTACTGGGAGGCGGCATCTCGAGGATGGCTCTGACTTTTACAGGGTCAACCTCGATCCCTCACTTGCTTACTATAAAACCAAGTAATTTTTCTGAGGTGACTCCGAAAACATATTTCTTTGGGTTCATTTCTAGCTGGAATCTCTCAGCTCTCTTTAAAACTAGTCGGAGCACTTCAACATATCCTACTTGCGTATGGGACTTCACTAATGTGTCATTGACATAGGATTCTACACAGTTATGTATCATGTCATGAAAGATAGCCATCATGGCACGTTGATACGTGGCTCCTGCGTTCTTGATCCCAAATGGCATGACGACATAACAGTATGTTCCCCATGGTGTGGTGAAAGAAGTCTTCTCTTAGTCAGACTCTACTAATTTGATCTGATTAGATCCAGAGAAGCCGTCCATAAAGGATAGCATCTCATATCTCGCGGTGTTGTCAACTAGAGTGTCAATGTGTGGAAGTGGGAAGTCATCTTTTGGGCATGCCTGGTTGAGGTTTCGGAAGTCGATGCAAACCCGTACTCTGTCGTCTTTCTTGGCGACAGGTACTATGTTGGCGACCCACTTAGGGTAAAGAATGACTCGGATAAATTTAGCTTTGTGTAATTTGTCGACTACTTCTTTGACTTTGAGGGTAATTTGTGGGTGCATCCTATAGAGTTTTTGCTTAACAGGCTTTGCATCGAGTTCTAAGATAAGGCAATGTTCTACTAAACTCGGGTCTAAACCGGGCATGTCCTCATAGGACCATGCAAAAGAGTCGAGGAGTTCTTGCAGGACTTATGTAATTTGTTGGCATTCCTTAGAGCTAAGCATTGTGCTAAACAATAGCTTCTTAGGTTTCCCTTCAATGCCAAAGTTAAGTTCTTCCGTGGATTCTACGGCAGCTTGGGTTTGCTCATTGAAATGCTTGATAACCCGTTCGAAGTCTAGTGCCTCCTGGGCAACTGGTGCTCTTTCTTCGTCCTTAATAAATTTGTATACTGCGAAGTCACTATACTGGGGATTTGAATTTGCAAAAGGTAACCCTTCATCGGCACAATTTATAATCGAGAGATATTTAGTAAGGTAAAGGTCAAGGTTATTGATTCTTCTCGCAAAGTCTCGAAGTATCTCATCTGGTATGATCACTGGCTTGTTATTTAGACGGGATGCTTTACGTTCTTGTGCAGGGAATGGGATAGAAACCTTAGGAGAAGAGTCTCCTTGTTAGCCACAAATCTGGTTAGGGATGAAGAGTTCCCTTTCTTTTCTAAAGTTTTTAAATTTTTTTAGATTTTATATTTTTGGATTTTTTAGATTTTCTGTTTTTTTTATTTTTTTTATTTTTGATAATAAATATGGTACAGGGTCGATCGCCTCAAGGGGCACCGGGAGAATTACTTCCTCTAATTGAGGGAGCGAGACGGTTGCTGGAGCCGTTCCAGCGATCCTTCGAGAAATATGGCCTTGTTGTAAATTTGACGTTTTTTTTTTGGAGTCCTCAACTAATGAGACCTTTTGAATGTGTGATGCGGGCAATAGTGGCACCGATGTTTGGATTTCCTTTATCACGTTAATGGCCTCTTCATCGAAGAAACTCTGAAAATCATAATCAATCGAACTATCCACTTCAGAGTCATAATATGGTGGTTCTTTCCACTGAAGGGAATCTCCCGAAGGATCCTTAGGGGTAATAAGTTCTTTTCCTTGATCTTCATAATATGTTGGGATGAGCGCGCATGCTCGGCAGCGAGATTGATAATGGTGAAGAATGCAGGGGGATTCCCAAGGGCATTCCCATCCTTCTAAGTCAGAGTCAAAGACAGTATTGAACTCACTTTCTTGATCTGATAATGCTTGAAGTCCTAAATTGGCTCGCTCTGCTAACTCGAGCACACGGAGATCTATCCAGTAGTCTTCGTCATCACTCAGGAGAGATTGCCATTCCTCTTCGAGAGATTTGCAAAATATTTGGAGCTGTGGTGAATCCGGAGATGTAGAAGTGTCTAGCTCAAGTTCCTCCTCAAACTCTATAAGAGTGGGTTGAGTGTTTCCTTTTGGATCAATCAGATAACCGTTGGCATTCTTTACTCTTGGTGCCAGTAGCTAAGCTGGTAGGTCATTGCCGGTTTCTGTCATCACGAGGTTGGAATGGTTAGATTCCTCCGTCGTAGGATGTCGGGTCCACTTAGCGAAACATTCTAATATACCGATGCATGCCCTACAGCGGGGCTGGCAAGGGTGAATGATACAAGGGGAATCCCACGGGCATTCCCACCCTCCAAAGACAAGGTCGAGGCAGATGCTATACGAGTTGAGATTCTCTTGCGGGGTGTCATCCTCTCCCCACGTTGAGTGCAAGTGCTCTTTGTCATCTTGTAGGGCAGCTATACGAAATTCTTTGTTATCGATAGATTCCCAATCTTCTAATTGTGGTATGGTTTCTGGAGGTTCTTCTCTCCTCTCATCTGTAAATTCCTTATTGTTAAACAACGGCTTGACTCCTTCAAGTAGTCTATTGATATCGTTGTTGAGACTTATCAAATCATTAAATGCTTTGGCCATTTGTTCAATTTCTATTTCTTGGGATTTGGTGAAGGACACCTCCTTACGCTTCATCACGTCAGCTTTCTCAGTGGTCCTATAGAGAAAGTGGTCATATAGAGACCATTTCAGTGAGGCAGGGCATAAGTCAGCTTGTGAGTCGTCCGATTGATAACCTAACCCTATGTGTTTGCATATTTTCGTTGAGACGACGGGTCCTATACGACCTTGTTTATTCTTACCGAGTCCAGTGTGGGGGACATATCTAAGTTGGTACAGAAGATCCCACCCTTTTATCGCGGTAGGGTTGATGTCATAAAGTTTGGCGAGGTCTGGACCGACCTCTCTCCTCACTGAGTTTTGTTGACGCATTGGGGGAGAACTAGGAAGATCACAGGGATGGACCTCTGCGATGATTGTGGCATCAGGTGTCCGAGTCTTTCAAATATGGCCTGTGTTCAATACATAGTCGTGAGTGGTTGGTATGCTTGCCATGTAATCAGTGTCTTTCTCCTGGAGGGGTGCATCAGCCTATATATGGACAATGGAATTCTCGTATGGGAACTTGACATATTGATGGTATGTGGATGCAACGGCCTTCATGGACTCTAGCCATTGTCTTCCTAAGATAAGATTGTATGTACTAGCCGAATAAGAAATATGGAAAGTAATGTCTTTCATCACGGATCCGAGGCGAACCTATAGCTTAATAATACCTTTCACGAAATGACGTGAGCCATCATAGGCTATAAGTGACAAGGCGGAGGGCCCAACGTCTTGTTCTATGTATTCGAGAGTCTTTAACGTGGTGAGAGGGAAGATGTTGAGCCCTGCTCCCGTGTCAACTAGTGGGTGTGGTATGGAGAATCCTCTAATTATGACTGTGAGATATATGAGGGGCTCACTTCCACGGAGGGACTCTTTAGGCATGTCTGCGTCTGTGAAAGTGAGCGCCAAAGGTTACGCCATGACCGAAATGATTTGATTAAGCTCATCTAGAGTCGTATCCTCATCTACTTGTGTGTCTTCAAGTGTTCTTATCAATAATCGATGATGGTCTGGTAATTTTTTTATGAGTTCTAATATGGATATTTGGGCCGGGATCTTCTATAGGTATCGCAGAAGGTCATATTCTTGTCCTAGCTCGAGTTTCACTTATTTGCCTAGCCGGTGAGTCTTGGGTGCAGGTGATTAGAGTGATTGAGGTGCAAGGATTGGTGGAGGGATGATATGAGGTGGGGGACGCAAGTTGACCTCTCTTTCCCTTACATTCCCCTCTGGTGGCTGTGCGCTTGTGAAATCTTTACTTTGAGAGGTGGGTAATTGGTTCCTGACTTGAGAATCGGGCAAGTCGGCTGTTGACCAAACCCGGCGTGACTTGACGTTGATGTGTTTTTGGAGCGAGCAAAATTGGAGGTTGGAGCAGGTGCTTGCACAACACCATTCCAAGGTGGGAGATACTGTGTTTAATCTTCCTCTTCTATGAAAGCAAAGGCCAGTGTCTCGCACGGGTCGGGATGTTCTTGCTCACTTTCTATTGTGTTCAATAAACTCTATGGTTGTTTCTTTCTCTCGGCTTGAGTCTTACAGTGACACTTTCTACCCATGCGCAACTTTGAGCTGAGAATGTGATCTCCATACTGATTCAAAATTGGACGAAGGGAGTGGTAAGGGTGTTGTTTCAGGATTTGGAGGGGTTGAAGGTTCTGGTAGGTGACGATGGAGGAATGGTCTTCTGGCCCTAAAGGAATGGACTTGTATCTGAGTGAATCTTGGGTATGGAGGTGGCTCGAGATTCGAGTGATCGTATGAGGGATGTAGGGTGAGGAAGTTCTTGCGGTGTGAAGTAATAGAGGTTGGATGTGAGTGATTAAAGCAGAGGGTTGGAAGGAACGTTGGCCACGAAAATCCACGGTAGTGACCTAGGCTGGTTTTGCTTGGTTGTGGTTGGGCATAGGGTTGTTTATGATCCATAAACTCTATTGGGGTTGGTTATTATTAGGATTCAAATTTCTAAGCACTTCCCAATACATTTGATTTCGATCGTTCATATCATAAATCACATCCCTAAGGACCCAACAGTCTTCTAAATCGTGCCCCGCGTATTGATGGAAGGCACAGTATTTACTATAGTCTAAATTTATAGGCCATGGGCGAGGTTTTTCTTACAGGAATTGGAGGAGATTTTGAGTGTTAAGAAGACAAAAAATATTGGGAATTGTATCCGGTAAAGGGAGATAGTATTCCCGCCTCGGTTGGTAAGGGCCTGTGGCTGGGTTGAAGTTCTATGGTGGGGGTACGTTATTATAATTCGGCGCGTGGACCGGTCAGTTCTGTGTCGCGTTTTGGTTTTGATAGGTGTTAGGGTACTAGTTCGTATTTTGGTATTGGCCTTAATTTTGATTCTAGCCTTAGTTTTGGCTCACGTATCTATGCTGACTAGCACCTTGATTTTGGTTGGTATACCATTGTTGATTTTTGTTATGTCCGAAATTTTGCGGTTATAAGTTTTTGTTATTAGAGTTTTGCCCTTGGTTGACAATGGTGTTAGCTTACTCATTTCCTAAGGCTTTCTTATTATTTTTGGATTTCGATTCGCTGGAAGAACCTATTTTTGATGTGACTATGGATAACGCGAGATCTCCTCCTTTAATGTGTCGAGCTAGTCGAGATGCTCGAGAGTGGAGTGCAGTAAAGTCGAGGCAGTCACTTATGACAGGTGCACTCTTTAACGGCTCCCTAGTATTGTCAATAATAATATCAATCGAGTCCTTCTCTTTCATTGAAGTGTCGGTCCTAGCGGTGAGTTTTCTCCATCTGGCGACGAAGTTAGTGAATTCTTCATTAGGTCCTTGCTTGGCTGCCATTAGATCGCTGAGACTAACTGTCTCTTGGATCAAGTATTTGTATTAGTCTAGGAATTGACCGACTAATTGGTCGAAGGTTTCTATCTTATAAAGCGACAGTCCCGCAAACCAATCTAAAGCTTCTTCTTCTAACAAACATTGGAAATAGTGAATGAGAAGTCCTTGATTATCACGTATGGGTCGGCAATCATTACAAAAGAGGGCCAAGTGATGGTTCGGATTTCCGGTGCCGTTATATTGAGTAAACTTTGGTGACTTAAATCCTATCGGTAAATTGAATTCGATATCCCAGCAAAATTTGTCGAATCTGAATGAGTGACCGGGAAGCTCTCTCTAGGCTATGTACTCATCAAGCATTTTAGGGAGATCTTCGAATTTAATGGTGCGGTCTTTTGGAATGGCCCGTGAGCAACCCTTGTCCAAAGGGTCATCGTTGAATAATGTGTGGGCAGGTTGTCTCAGTGAGGTGGCGCGGGCTGACACCATGCTCGAGGTGGGCGGTGGCCTCTCTTGTCGCTCTTGCTCTTCTGAAAATTATCGTGACCTAATGGTTTCGTATACGACAGCCAACTCTCAAAGCAATTCTTCGGAGTCATCATCTCCTCTTTGTATTCTTTGGATACTAAGTTCTACGATTTGTTGAGCAGTAAGGTTTTGTCCGTTGCCACCATCTCTCTCATCATGATTGTTCCCGGTGTATGGGATAGAGAAGGGGTTCTCTTGCTCACCAGCCATATGAATTTCAGGTTGTCGTGGGCTAAAATTATGAAACGGTTCTTCTCCGTACATGAGGTTGTCATGATACCCCCACAGTGGTGGGTCTCCTAAACTTACTCTTCGTATACCAGACATCTCGAGTATTTGGCGAAGACTCATATATATAATATATATATATATATAAGGGAAACTAAACGACACGGTGGGAAGAACAAAAGGGAAATAGGATGGAAGCTAACTATCTAAAAAAAAAGTTTGCAAAAGTGTCCCATCGCGATCGCCAGTCTATTGGTGCGCTCTTTTTCTAGGTTCCTCTTTGTTCCCATTGAATCAGTGGCTTCCAATTCTATCCTAATAGACTCTAGTGATGCGGCATTTGGAATGTTAAGAATAAAGGGATATTCTAGGGAGGTTTCTAATTTATTGTGATCACCAATTGCAGATATTTATCGACGTTGGAACACGTCAATGATCACGCTTAAGAACGGGTATGGGTTACTTCTATACTGAATCGTCTGCCTGCAAACATCAGCAACATTCTTTTCCTTGGGTTAGATAGTTTAATTTCCTTTTTTATTTCCCTTTATGGTTATAATTCTGGTCAGTATAGACTTCCTTGATTCTTTTATGAATTTGGTTATATAGGTTTATTCCAATCCGGTTAGGAGTCTAGTTAATGTTGATTTCCTAATTCTATTAGTAGTCTAATTAATATTAGTTTCCCAATACTACTAGAAGTCCAGTTAGTTTTAGTCTCCTATTAGTTCAAAGAATGCATGTGTAATAGTTCTGGTGAAATTTTAATTAGTTCGGGCATACTAATTGTATTAAGATTCTGATTAAATTAGGTACAACAATTCTATTGAAATTCTAACTAAAGTGATTATAACAGTCCTGTTAGAATTCTAATTGAGATAAAAGACTGATTTTATTGAAACTCTAATTTAAGCAAAGGAATTAATGCTATTGAAATCCAATTAAAACAAATAAACTAATTTTTACCAAATTCGATTAAAATAGATAACCTGATTTTATAAAAATCTCTAATTAAAGCCAATGAATTAACTATGCTCAAAAAATCTAATTGAAGCAACGAAATTAATTCCATTAAAATCTAATTGAAGCATATTTAAAGAGATTAATCAGTCATACTAAGATTTAAGACACTTAGTTAAGCATGCTGAAATAAAATAAACCTATTAATCAATTATACTAAAAGTATAAAACTAAAGTTATTAATTAATTCTAAAATTTCAAAGGGTTTGTCTCTATGCTAAGGAGGATTGGCTCCTAGCAATAAGCTCCTTGGGCAAATTAAAGACAAATTGATTTTTGGACCGTAAAATAGTATTTTGGGCTTTTAAGAGTTGATTTCAGAATAATAATTATGAAGTAAATTGTAAACTAGAATTAATATTTAGAATTTTTGAAAGTATTAAAATAGGGAAATGAAATTATAATTTAAATTTTGAGGACTGAATTAAATTAGAAAATCAAGCCGTATGATTAAGGACTGGTTCTGAATCGGAAGATTAGAACTAAAAATTAATGATAGGACTATAGATCGAGATTTTAGAACTGAATTAAAGTCTAGGATCGATGTATCGGACCGACAGATTAAGGACTGGTTCTAGAAACAGAGAACTGGAACCAAATATATAGAGTTTCAATCCGAAAAGGGTGCTACGGTCTAAGACTAAAAATAAAAATTAACAGAATTCCTAGATCTAGAGACTAGAAGCTATGGTCGTAGATAAAAAAATTCTTTACCTAGGGTCGGGGCTGTAGAGGAGAATCATCCAAAGCTCGGAATTTGAATATCAGGATCATTGCTTGGTCTCACTGTGTGTTCGTTCTATTCTCGAAGTTTTTCAATCGCTCGAATTCTGAAAAAAATCCAAAAAAGTCCAGCCAAAAAGTCCAACCCCCTGGGTCGAATTGAAGAAAAGCTTTTATTGGTTTTTCTTCAATTACGCGCCCAGTTTTCGGCGTTTAACCAAATTACGCTCCTACTTACCGGCACTTAATCACTTTGAGTCGGTCACCGACTCAGTGAGCGACCGACCGGCTGACTTTCTCAGCGAGTTTCCCAGTCCTAACAAAATTAGGGCTAATTGTGCGCATGATGGGAGGTGCCCAATCTGATTAAGCGTTTAGGCATAAGTGCTTAATCAAGGAAACTGAAGAGTTAAGGGTAGTGAGACTAGGTTGGGCGTAGGCCAATTGTGCGCTGGTTGTGTGGTGCTTAATTCGATTGTGTGTTTGATTTCAGGAACGTGATCGAGTCTCGAATAGGTCTGAGAAATGAAGTTTTGTTTGAAAGAGGGACTGATTGCACGCTTGTGGTGTGACGTGCAATCGAATTACGTGTGGGGTTTCATGCGCTTAATTCGGGGTTGTCCGGGTTTGGTCTCTAGAACTGAAATGCAAGACTATTGTTTCAGTCTTCATTCCGACTATATACTATTGTTTCAATATATAGTCTCCCCATGTCGGGATCTGAGCCACAGAGCTATTGTTTCAGCTTATGTTCAGCCATATACTATTGTCTCAGTGTATGGTTCCCATATCAGGGTTATGAGGTCAAAGATTGACCGAATAAAAAGTATATCTCGAGAAGGCAAAATGGGGGTGTCTACAAACTCGATAACACATCCTCGAGTGGAAGAGGAAAAGAGTGTTGTGCCAAGGAAGTGCATCAAGAATTCACGGAGCACATGATCCGGCGCCACTCCCGGCTCCACAACAGGCTCTTAGCGCACCATCGCCTGACAACGCGCCTAAAATAACCCTCTCGGCTCCGAGTGGCGTCTCGGAGGGACGGAGCCACTAGCAAACGTATCGAAGAACTAGGTGATGTGGACCACTCGTGTCCCCGATCAGCTAAAGTGATATGTGACCCCCATAATCTCCTCACATACCGCCAGATAGTCCCCCTCCATCCAACCAGTCACCGGCTCCCCCTTGAATCTGAGTCCGGTAATGTGAACCTAGTCCTCTGGGGTCGATAGAATTAGCCCAACTGGGAAGAGCAATGCCTACTGCTCATCTCTCCACCTCTCCAAGATCGCCCCGATCAGACCTCGGTCAACCTAGAAAGGCTCCAACTACAAAATCGGGCTGAAGTCGAAAGCCACCAATCGTACCCGTCGGAACTCAAGCAGAGCACGGTACTAGGCATGAGACTCTGACCACGAAGTGCTGATAGCCAGCACCGGGGGATCCTAACAGGTGATAAACAAAAAGTATAACAGAAAAAAAGCAACAACAAACAAAATCGAGCAAGATAAAGCTAATCACCATGCTAAAACTAACAAGAACCATGAGCAACGAATCAACCTAAGCCTAATTAGATAAAACAATGAACAACAAGACATGCAACAATTGCAAACTACGACGATAATCCGCCAGGGACACTTAAAACATGATAAAAGACATGACAATAAAGTCAACATGACCTAGTACTAGATACAAAGATGATGCATGAATGCACACACACATGCACTAGATGTAGGTTTGACGTAAATTTAAAGGGTTTCCCGATCCTAAGAAGTCTAAGTCATAACCTAAATGCCTAAAAGAAGACTCTTGCTTACGGGTACTTACCTAGTCTCGTGTAAAGAACTCCTCCTATGGAATTTGTATCGCACCCTCACCCTGAGGCGGGACAACATCATCCTGATCATCATCATCCTCAACCTCGTTACCACCCTCTGGTGCCTGCTCCTTAACAACCATCTCAGTGTCGCCCTCTACCACGACCTCAGTGTTGGTACGAACCTCGAAAGTCTCACTGACCTCCCCCATCATCATCCCCTCCCACTGGGAAGAAGTAAAGTCAAGCCTATCACCGCCCCCAGACTCCATCTCAGAATAAAAAGCTAAAAAACCTAAAGAGAATGGAAGAAACTACGCTCGAAACAGATGGACAGATTGTTAGATATTGTAAAAACACGAAAAGCAGAGCACTAGGAAGAAAGAAAAAGTAGAGATTCAAGAAGAAAATGGATAGCGTAGTTAAAATGAGAATTTCTGGAGGTTATATAGGACGCTGCCTAATTGTGCAACCGTGGGATTTGTGATGATCCTGTCACGGCGATGCGCTTGCTTGCAAAAGTATAGAGTCGCCACCCGGAGCTTTTGGTGTCTCGGGATACCTATATCATTTTTATGAGCACCGAAGTGCTAAAAATATGACTCTGAATCCAATCCACACCAAAGGCTCTTAGGTAGGGGCTTCGGTTATCGATCGGGAAGGTGTTAGGCACCCGATCAACCCGCTTAATGCGGTCTCTACTAATGGCTAAAACAAAAATAAAGTAAAAGAAAAGAAAATGGCTTCCTCTTGCCCAAATGGGCCTTAAATCCTATTTGTGCCCCTCCGTTCCTACCAAAAATTTGGCGGCATAATTGCACAAATGGGAGGATGGGAAGAGCTAAAGAAGAGATAGGAGAAGAAAGGGGAGAGCCAGAGCCCTCGGGCCCTTGTAGCACATAGAGGAGTCTTGCATTGGCTTGCTTTGATGAGCTTTTGAAGGCTTGAATGGTAGAAAATGAGGTTCTAACTCCTAAGGCTTGGTAGCTAAGAGGTAGAGAAGGAAGGCTAAGGGGTAACACACACCTAACCTAGAGGTTTTTTATGAAAGGTAAGGCTTGGAAGGAGGTTTTAGAATTCTGAAATTTGTATGAGCAATGGTGCACCAAAGGGAGAAAGATCTTCTCACTTTAAGCTCTTTCTTTCTTAGGTAAAAATTCTCAACCTTTAATCCAAGGGGAGAGGGGCTCTATTTATAGGAAATGGGTGGGTTAGGAGACCACTTAGATGCTAACTGGGTTTAGCAATTAGGTAATCTCACATCTAAGGATTCCTAGGATTTTTGGAGCCTTCAAATGTGTGAAAAAGGCCTCAAATGGTGGATCATAGGGAGGGGCTTTAAGTCACATAATGGGTTGCAAGTAGGGTGTAAGAGGGTGCAACAGAACTATCAAAACACACCCCAAAGGTCCAGTTGGTCAACAAGTCAAACCCAATCACAAAATTTGGGGCAAAACTAGAGGCTACTGTTCACTTGCCTGGTGCAACTATAACTATTAGTTGCGCGAGGCTTAAATTATGAGAAATTGGCCTGGCGTAACTAATAGTTACGCCAAATCCCTAGGGGGCCCACTCAAAATTATGCCTATGCCCTCTAGGTTCAGACTGTCATATCTTTTGATGTACAACTCCGATTGGGGCGATTCTTGGCTCGTTAGAAAGATAACGACTTCTACTTTTCAATGGTATGAGATAAGATTGCAGTAGGAGGTTAAAGCTAGTCCTAATGCACCACTCTTCATCCATTTCCCGAGAAGGTTAGGTTTAGGGTTTGAAATTGGTTCTAAGGGTCGGGATTGGTTTCTAAAGGTTCGAAATAGGTTCCTAAGGGATCTAGAGTAATTCCTAAGGGTTTGGGGTGATTTCTAAGGGTTCCATACATGCCATAAAAAGCTCATAAATGCGGCTCTCTCGAAATGGGTTTCGATCAGGCCTTGGGCCAAATTTGGGTGTCTACAGATGCCCCTCTTTGGTATCCGATCACTAATGATTGAATGCCAAAGAAAAGAGACATTCGAAGAGGCCCAAGCTTCCTGACGGGTTCGCTGCATTTAGAACAAACTCTAAACACCAAATGAGTAATATGGTGAGATAACGAAAGCCCTAGATGCCAGGCTAAATATTCGTTTCTCAAGGTAATCGTCCCCCAAGCGCTTAGCGACATTACTAGGCATAATCGAGGTGTGACAAATTGTGAAAGCCTAATAGCTGAGAAAGACATTCGCTTCTTGAGTTACGAAAGCCCGTTAGTCGAGAAAAATGTCCGCTCCTCGAGATGATTTGAAGGCGATTAATGTTCGAGATTCATTTTGAATACAACAGCTTCGCAAGTAAGGGGGGGATCAACTCACACTTAAAGATAGGCGCAAAGCGAAAATACGCAAGGTTCCACAGTTTGCGTCCAATACCACGAGGCATTGATTGCCCCATTTGACTGGTCACGAGTGCCCTTGCATAAAGCAGGGTTCAAGGTCTTTGGGCGAACCCATTGATCCCGAAGTTTATTTAGCATAATTACTCGAGTAGAGTGAATAGAAGTTGCAACGCTTCTTGGGAGTATGTGCCTTTTTCGCAGATGTCCCCAGATCGACATGACCTAGAGAATCCAGCTTCAACTACCTTGAACAGATCCAACCAAACATTAGGTATATCTCAAATGGGACATCCAATCCTAGTTTCTGCCAACAATGATCATAAATATCATTTAACTATGCATAAACATGTACTCATTAGGGGCGGTAAGCAACAAAGGCGATGGAAGCCCCGATCTGGACTTGCCCGGGTATAATTTACGGGAACAAACGACCATCATACAGATATCCAAACGTATAGCATACACTTTACAGGGATACTCTGCCTATACAGGTTTTAAGCCTGTAGAAAATAAAGGGGAAATGAACCCTTCTGGATGCATGGTTGCACATAGTTTGATTGATATGTAATCTCATTCCCAACCGGTTGGTCTCAACCAACGATTGACCTTTTCCAACGGAGAATCCGAAGCTTAAGATACTTAAGTTCATATGAATCCAAAATAGAGCGCTCATCACAAAGATTTAGCGGTGGAGTCATCCTGATCAAAACATTGACCTTCTAATCATGATTGACCCCGTTGCTCCTACTTGGAAGTAGGATCCATGGATCCAAGGCGAACCTTAGATCTAGGATATTAGTTTTACACAGTTGCGTTGCCGATAAAATATTGACATTTTATCGCATTGAAAACATGCAAGTGCGTAGCTCTGTGGGGAAACACAAATTTATTCTTCTTCTCTTTTTCTTTTTTTAAAGATTACTTTTTAATTTTTTTTTTAAACAAGCATTATTTGGACCTCGAACCCTGGGAGGCGCACGCCCAGACAACGGATACCAAGAGCCCGTGCCTCCGCAATAGTTTGCGAAGAAACTGAAGCCAACGTACTCAAGTTCATGTGATATCAAAAAGATCGGGTCAGAATTGGGTGTCCACCGAAGGATACTCAATCTTAGCCTTCGTCATCAATGAAGTTACAAATGAACAACTATACATAAACATGCGCCCATTAGGGGTGATAAGCAGCAAAGGCGATGGAAGCCCTAACCCGAACCTGCTCGGGTATAATTTACGAGAACAAATGACCATCATACGAATACCCAGACGTATGGCATACACTTTATAGGGATACCGCTGCCAATACAAGTTTTAGGCCTGTAGAAAAATAAAGGAAATGAGCCCTTTTGCATGCATGTTTACACATAGTTGTCTGGCGTAGTTTCGTATCTAACAGGTGGGAATCAATCCAACAATGGATCTTTTAGAGGACGGAGTTATTAGGACCTTAATCCCCGTAGGGTGCTCGCTCGGACAGTGCTCACCAAGAGTCTACACCTCTGAAAATGTCACGTGATGAACTAGAAGTACAAGATGCTCAAGTTCATCTGAAACCAAAATATGGAGCGATCAGGGTGAAGATATAGCAGTGGAATCAATCCGATCCAAGTATTGACTGTTTGACCGAAATTGACACCGTCACTCCTACTTTGAAATAGGATCCATGGATCCAAGGCGAACCTTAGACCTAGGACATTAATTTTACACAACTGTGTTGCCAGTAAAATATGGATATTTTACCGCATCGAAAATACACGAGTGTGTAGCTGTGCATAAAAAGTTCACAGATTTATAAATTTATTTAATTATTTATTATTTTATTTTTTTCACAATGATTTTCTTTTTTTTTTCTCTTTTTTTGAATAGACCTGACGCCAATGGTGAGGTGCTTCATCTGATTTGTCCATAGCTGAGAGGTTGCCGGCTTCGAGGCTTTGGACCGTTTTGATGTTCCTACACATTCTTAAGAAAACGTCAGTCTCTTTTTTTTGTTTATACATATATAAAGAAAATGCATCCTAAATAACAGAAGGAGAAATAAATTTTTACCTACACTTTTTCAATTTCAAGATCTTTTCTAGATTTTTTTTTTAGAGATTTTTTGTTATTTTTCTTCATTTTTGAGATTGAAATATGATGCTGGAAATATGTACATGAAAATGAGTAGAAATATATGCACATTTTTTGGTATTTAGATTTTTCTTGATTTTTTTATTTTTGGCTTTTTATTTTTGTTTTTGATGCCTTGACAGTGAGACGGAGTAATGGGTCCCATTTTGAGCATAGTCGAACTCTTTTATGCAGTCAAACCTGAGTGAGTTTTCAGATTTTATCAAGGCCGGAACATTAATCCCTTTGGCTTGAGTCAAACCTTTCCCCTTATCTTGAGTCATACGTTTGACAAAGCAATTTCACAAAGACAATTCTGGTCGGGACCCGTCTTGAACTAACATGAGCGGCCCAGCCGAAAAAAGGGTATCAAAGAGAGTAACCAAGAGGGCTCCTCAAGCATCAATCTTCTCAATCAGTGCAAACCTTTCTCCTTTTTTTCTTCTTCTTTTTTACCCGTGGCGCCCTTTTGAGTTTTCACCACGTCCATGGGTTTAGCTCTCTTACCCCGAGTGCCCTTTCGGGGTTTCACCTGGTCCATAGGTTTAGCTCTCTTTTTCTTTTTTTATTATTTTTTTTTTCTTTTTTCAACAGCCACGACATAGACGTCGATTCCATCATAGTCGGCTGGATGGGGTTTTGGTGTCGTCTCATAACTCGGCTTGTGTTGACTTAACAGATATTATAACTGCTTGTAAACCTAAAAGAGGGCTTTCTTCAGGGTGTAGCGTGGCCATGGGTTAGATTAGGGTTTGAAGGTATGCAAGGCTAAAAGGGTTTCCTTAATACAACTTTAGTTTTCTCAATATACTTTCTTCCTTGGGGGGTTTTACTATACATGCCCCGTGATTCTTCTATATTTTTTTTGTTCTTTTTGCTCCATTTCAGGCAATCTCTTTTTGAGTTTTAGCTTTCTTGATTTTTATAGATTTTGATAGTAACTTTACTTCCCTTTTTTTGTATATGTACACACACATTTTTTTGGGGAAGGGGGTTATTGAAAGAAAGGCCCAGGCTCAAATGGGGTAGCAAAGGATATCATCATTTTTAGGGATACTTTTTGGCTACTTTATTTAGAATGATGGCCTCTTTTGGGTGGTTCTTAAGTAGCTTCGTATTTGTTTCACCAATACTTACCTTATCGCAATAAACTAAGAGTAGAACCGTCGGACGTATCCAGCATTGATGGGCTCAAGAAGATGATCTCCATCCATGGTGGCAAGGCGAATGGCATGTCCTAGTAGCACTTCTCGAACAACATAAGGTCCTTCCCAGTTCGGCTTGAACTTGTCTCTTGGATCGGCGTGGAGGGATGAGAAGATTTTCTTTAGTACAGTGTCTCCTACCTTCAGATATCGACTGCAGACATGTTTATTGTAAGCGCGTGCAATTCACCCCTAGTAAACTTGAGTGCGATACAAGACTAGGAGTCTCTTCTCGTCCAATAAGTTCAATTGTTCAAAGCGAGATCTCTCTCTGTACTTCGAGTAAGCCCGATTCCAGGAGGATCCAGAGCGACGGTACTTCAATTTCTATCGGTAGGATGGCCTCAGTTCCATACACAAGGGAGAACGGTGTTGCCCCTGTAGTGGTACGGATCAATGTTCTATAGGCCCACAAAGCAAATGGCAGCATTTCACTCCAATCTCGGTAAGTGACGACCATTTTCTTGAGGATGCGGACGACTGTCTTATTCGCAGTTTCCACGGCTCCATTATTTTGAGGTCGATAAGGTGACGAGCGATGGTGGTTAATTTTGTATTGCTCACAGAAGGCTCGAACGTGCTTATTCATAAAGTGTGTGCCATTGTCTATGATAATATCCTTGGGTACTCCAAATCGACACACAATATTGTTTTTGAGAAACTTCTCGATGTGACTGGCCGTAATGTTGGCATATGATGCTGCTTCTACCCACTTGGTGAAGTACTTAATGGCGATGAGGATGAACCGATGTCCATTTGATACTTTTGGATTAATCATTCCGACGATGTCAAGGCCCCAGGTAGCAAATGGCCAAGGAGTAGTCATGCAGTGTAGATCGATGGCAAGAGCGTCTATCAGACTGGAGTGCTCCTGGCACTTGTAGCATTTCTGGACAAGTTTACAACAATCTTATTCCATAGTGGTCCAAAAGTATCCCTGTCGTAGAATTTTTTTAGCAAGCATGTGACCGCTAACATGGGCTCCGCATACACCTTCGTGGATCTCCTTCATGATATTGGTCGCTTCACTTCCTGTAAGACACCTGAGTAAGATATTATTATAGGATCTCTTGTAAAGGCACTCCCACAAATGACATAGCCAGCTGCTAGGCGTTGAATGGTTCGCCGATCCGTCCTAGGCGTACCCTTAGGGAAAGTTAGTGTCACGAGGAAATTTTTGATATCTGAGAACCAAGGTGGCTCATCATCAGGCTTTGTAGGTTCCTCAATCTGTAAGCAGAAGGCCGGCTCATTCTTCTACTCGATCATGATCGGCTTCATCTCAGCACCATACAAGATTTCTATCATTGATGCCAACATCGCTAGTGCGTTGGCAAAATGATTCCTTATCCAGAGGACATATGAGAATGTCACATCTTGGAGGCAAGCTATCAGATCCTCGAGGTGCTCATGGTAAGGGATCAGTTTCTCATCCTTCGTTTTCCAGTTACTGTTCGTCTGGCATATGATTAACTGCGAATCGTCGAACACCCAGAGGTGAGTTACATTCAGATCAAGAGCCGCCTGCAGACCAGCTGCACAAGCCTCGTATTCAGCCATGTTGTTAGTACAAGGAAAGCTGATCTTGATAGAGACGATAACGTGGGATCCTTTTGGTGAGATTAGAATGGCACCAACTCCCTGACCTTCGCCATTGGCTGCCCCGTCAAAGTGCATTACCCAAGATTCCTCTGCTTCCTCGGTATCGTCTTTCGTCATGAACAGGATATCTTCATCTGGGAACTTAGTTCTCAAAGGTTCATAATTTGGCAAAGGATTGTTAGCAAGATGATCGGCGAGTGCCTGCCCCTTAATTGACTTTTGAGTGACATACGTGATGTCGAACTTGGATGACAAAAGTTGTCATCGTGCAGTTCGTCCAGTGAGGGCTGACTTTTCGAACAAGTATTACAACGGGTCCATTCGGGCTAAAAGTAGAACGGCTTGAGATAGCAAGTAATGGCAGAGCCTTTGAGTAGCCCATACAAGAGCCAACCATGCTTTTTTCAGATGAGAATAGCATGTTTCATAATCAGTAAACTTCTTGCTTAGATAGTAAATGGCCTGTTCTCTTCTTCCTGTCTCGTCATGCTACCCTAAGACACATCCCATCGAAACTTTCGTTGTGGAAAGATACATCAAGAGTAGTCTCCCTGGCTCGGGTGGTACCAACATAGGTGGGTTAAGGAGGTAGCTTTTGATTTTATTGAACGATGCCTAACAATCATCGTTCTATTCAACAGGCGATTTCTTCCTTAGTACCTTGAAGATCGGTGTGCAGATAGGCGTTAGTTGTGCAATGAACCGACTGATATATTGTATTCTGCCTAAAAACCCTCTCACCTCTTTCTCAGTAGAAGGCGGTGTCATTTCCATGATAGCTTTAACTTTGACTGGGTCGACCTTGATCCCTCTCCTACTGACAATGAATCCCAACAGTTTCCCCCGACATCGCTCCAAACGCGCACTTTTGTGGATTCAGTCGTAATCTGTACTTCCTCAGTCTTTCAAATAGCTTTTGAAGGTTTACCAAGTGATCGCTTCGCTCCGGTGATTTGGCTATCATATCATCAACATACACTTCAATCTCTCGGTGCATCATGTCATGAAATAGTGCAGTCTTCAATCTTTGGTATGTTGCATCAGCATTCTTCAGCCCAAATGGCATGACTCGATAGCAAAAGGTTCCTCAGGGGGTAATGAACGCAATTTTCTCACGGTCAACCTCTATCATATTTATCTAATTATATCTTAAAAATGAATCCATGAAAGAAAGCATCCCGTGCTTAGCAGTATTATCGACCAAGATGTCGATGTGTGGCAATGGGAAATCGTCTTTTGGGTTCGCTCTGTCCAAATTTTGAAAATCGATGCACATGCCAACTTTTCCATCTTTTTTTGGTACAGGTACGATATTGGCTAGCCATTGCGGATATTTGGATACCATGAGAAACCCTGCATCATACTGCTTGATGACCTTGTCTTTGACTTTCAACATCCACTTGGGTCGAAGACGTCTTAGCTTCTGCTTAACCGACTTCACATCATGGTAGAGAGGCAACTCATGCTCGACCAAATTGGTGTCTAGACCAGGCATGTCCTCGTATGACCAGGCAAAAATATCTTGGTATGATCGAAGGAAGTCGATCATGCTTTTTCTTTCTTCAGCAGATAGCAACGTTCCGATCTAGGTAATGCGGGGAATCTCCTTAGTCCCTTGATTAACGTCCTCAGTTTCCTCGACAATGGGGGTAGGGCCATGCTCAAATTCGGCAAACCGGTCAAGGAGCTCATTGGGGAGCTCCTCCAAAGGACTATTCTCATCCAGAATTGTAACTCCTATCTCTTCTTGTATTTCTATAGGAAAGGGGTCATTTTTACGTGGGATGGGTATTTCGATTAAGACATCTTTTTACGAGACTTTATCTAGAATTTTAAATGATAATATTTTTAGACTTTGTATTTTTTTAATGTTTTTGGGATTTTATATTTTTTTAATGTTTTTAAGATTTACGTTTTCTTCAGAAACGGACCCTTGACAGCGCGAGTCTGTGTATATATAAGGTATTGCTTGCCAAGGCTTATCTCACTTTTTATAGGTTATTTTTTTTTGGGAAACGGGTGTCAAATGTTAGGCCACTCCCTGCTTCTAGAGTTTAGGGCAAAGATGCCCAATTGCGTACCTGACTTGCTGCCCCTTTACCTTTTTGGATGTAGGAGGCTGGCGAATGTGACTCTTCTAGACCGGCCTCCATCATATAGACCATAGGTTCGTCTAAGATTTCATCCTCAAATGTCAGCAGGTCCTGTGGTAGTTTATCACAGGAGGAGTTTGTTCAGATATGGAATGCTGCTCCTCAAGTAGGGATAGGGCAGCCATATCTATTTCAAGATTGGGAAGGGAGATGTGGGGATTGGTGGGATGGACAGGGGCTATGGGTTTGTGTGGGGTCAAATGGGTTACCCCATTTCGATCGATATTTACAACCCCAGCGCTGACAAAGGATATCCTGATGTGTGGCCTAGGGTGAGGCTTCTCTTCTATGTTGATTCTTCGAGCTCTTGCACCTGTAGCGACCCTGGCTTTCTCTTTAGCCTCTCGGACCTCTTGCTCTGTGGGCTTGTAACCTAACCTGAATTGGACATTATGCCCTTTGGCGATAACTGGCTCTTTCCTTCCTTGTAATCTGGGCCCCAGACCCCTTTCTTTCTAATAGCCCCACTTTTTTAGCATAGCCACCACTGCTACCATTTCGCCTCTAGTTTTAGGAACGATGCCCTCAATGGGCTCTGGGAGTATTGTCGACACTTCATATTCAAAATTGTGGAGGTCGACATCCTCAGCGGTGTGCGGTACATCCAGTATATTGGGTTTCTCAATGCTATTAGTGGCCTTTTCTTTCTCACTGTGCCCCTCTCTGTTGATTGTAATAATCTTCTGCCTAGATGCAAATTTGAGTTTTTGGTGTAACATGGAAGGTATGGCTCCGACTTCATGTAACCACGGGCACCCCAACAACAGATTTAATGAGAATTTAATATCCATTACTTGAAACAAAATGGAAAAGATCATTGGCCTAATTAGCAGCTCACGATCAACTTCTCCCATTATTTCTCTCCTGGTATTGTCAAAACCTTTAGCACTGGTTCTTGTAGCCCTCAACATGCATGGATCGACCCCGATCTTGGTGGTGGTACTTAGTGGGCATATATTCAATGCGGACCCATTATCGATTAGAACCAAGGGGATTACCATGTTTTCATATTCGACTGTTATATTCAAAGACTTCAAGTGGCTACCTCCTTCCTCTGGTAAGTCAGCATCAGAAAATGAAATGGCATTCGGAGCCATTGCTTAACCAATTATCTGCCCGACCACATCTGGGCTAACTTGAAGTGACACATGTGCATTCTTTAATGCCCCCATTTATGCTTAGAAATGGAGTGGGGACGTCATCAACAGATCCCATACAGTTATATGAGCAGACATTCTTCTCAGCTGAGTCTCTAGTATGTGCTCTCGACTCATTTTCTCAAATGGGTTCAATGTGCTATCTTTCTTCCCCTCTAGTTGGGCTTGTACTGCCATCGGTGCTTCTAGCTATTTTGAGATCTTCCCTGTCCTGGTAACAAAATCCACGTCTTCCTCTCTGCAGCTGCTATCGACGTTAGCATTGATTTACTCGTAGCTCAGTGGGACTTGATGAGGGTCATAGGTTGGTCCTGAGAGCTGGAAGGGTATGGCTGCCGGTACTTGAGGTGCATGTACAGATGGCTTAGGAGGTGTGGGCAACACTTGGTTTATTTCGGTGGTAGCTGGTTGAGTGGCCAAATTGGGCCAAATGGGGGTGATGAAGCTTGAGGGTAGTGGAACTAGGGGAAAAGGGGTAAAAGTAGGCCATTGGTAGCTGATAGGTGATAGCGGGGGATCGAGGGTTTAATGGGCCATTAGGTAATTGACGGGAGTGGTGGAGTTTGTAGGCGGTTGAACTGGGGGTAATGGGGTGGGCGCAGGCCATTGGTAGTTTATTGGTGATGGAGGATTGGGGGCCTGTTGGTTTATTGGGTAATTGATGGGGGTGGTAGAATATGGTTGATACGCATTTATTTGTATATAATTTATGGGAGTGGATGGTGGAAAATAGGCCCTAAGATCTAGGGGTTCGGTTTATGGTGTAGGAGTGGGAAAGTAATCCGCCAGATTCAAGGGTTCAATCACCCCAATGGTTCTTTCTTCTCAGTCTTGTTGCCTTGGGACCATAAAATTTTCTATGTTACTGATGTAATCAGAAGGTTTAAACTCATACTCTTCATTAATTTCCTCTACCATCCCTATGGTGGGTCTGGGACCTGCTATTTCGATAGGGTGTGGTGGCAAAGGCACCTGGTGAATATTCGCATGCTGGTTTGCTTGGGTGGGTGCAGGGGGAATGATCTTCCTAACATCGATTAAATCTTGGATTGCATGTTTCAAGGGGAAGCAGCGATCAGTTGGGTGACCCGGACCCTAATAAAAATTGTAATGAGTATTGGGGTCAAAATTATATGGAATCGGATTGGGAGGAGGCCGTAGTTGGAGAACAGTTATTAAATAATTTTCAATTAATAATGGTAAAAGTACACTCAGGGATTGCCCCAAGGGCGTAAAGACTCGATCATAATGGGCTCTCCTCTCTGGGGTCATTTGCATTCCCTGTCCATTCCTGGCTCTCGATACTGGTCCTATCCTGACGGGAGTTGGTTGCGCTACTTTAAATTGAAAGGGGGCTACATTGTTATTGTTGGGCCAGGTGTTTGCAATATTCTGTACCTCTGCCCATGTTCTTCTATCATTTATCTGCTGGGAAAACCTCCTAACCCCGCTCGATCCCTCGGATGCATTCTTGTTCAACTGCCCTTCTCTGATGGCGTCCTCACAGCAGTTGGCGTTCCTTACCAAGTCAGCAAAATTGGACTGCTGCTGGTATACAAGAAAATCTGAGATCACTGGCAGGATATTTTTTGAGATCATTTCTATCTGCTCAATCATCAAATATCCTATTTCTGACTTAAGCTGCCAATGCTCTCCAACGCCCTAAGTAATCACTGAAGGTTTCATTGGAGTTTTGCTTCAATTGGGCTAGATCTGACTTGCGGGGCTTAATGTTTATGTTGTAGACATATTGCTCTTAGAATAGGTGGGTCAGATCCTTCCACATTTTAATCATTGATAGTTCAAGAGATGTGAACCATCTTAAAGCTAGGCCGGTTAAACTTTTCTGGAACACTTTGATGAGGAGTCATTTGTCTCCGCCGTATTGGCACATGTCCCCACAGTAGGACTTAAGGTGTGCAATAGGGTTGCTTGTGCCGTTATATTTATAAAAGATCGACATTTTCAATTTAGGGGGTAGGGGGACCTCAACAAACAGGCATAAGTCCGCGAAGTCTGTGGCATAGATTTTAGCACCACCCATCTTCTGTAATTGCTTTTGGATTTTATCCAACTACTCTTTCAGCTGTTTTGATTCCTTGGACATGGGGGGCCGTCTTTTCAATTATCAGCTTGGATTCACTTTGGGCTGCCAAGGGTGGGGTAATTACAAGTGGAGGATTGGCATTGGTTGCTGCCTCGGCATAGGCCCCGTTGTTTCTAATGTCGTCCTCCTCATACTGCTGGTCTACATAGGGTGCAACGAGGGCGAGATTTTCATACTGATGTGTGGACTAGACGGGATTGAACTGGATGTGGGTTGGGAGTGCCCCTTGAACGTAAGGGAAGTGTTGTGGGGTGATGGGATGAGTGGTAGCTTGGTTTAGGGGTGGGGCTTGATGAGGCCATTGGGCATGGGGGGAAGTTTGGAGGTGGTCTTGGGGTTTGGAGTATGGCATGGGTTTGACCGGGGTGTGAAGGTTGGGGGTGGGTGGAATGTTGGGGGTATTGTGGAAAGTATGGGTGTGGGGCCTCAAGGTTTGGGCCTTATTGGGTTTGGGTAAAGGTCCAGGGATTTAGAGGGTCTTGGTTCAGTAGGCTTTGATGGGTATAGCCCATTGGGCTTTGGAGGGTTTGGGCCATGGGCCATTGGTGGGTTTGGGCCGTGGGCCCTTGATGGGATTGGGCCATGGGCCCTTAGTGGGTATGGGCCACGAGCCATGGGCCCTTGATGGGTCTGAGACATGGGCCCTTTTGGGCCTGACCCATTGGGCCTTAGTGGGTCTGGCCCATTGGGCCTTGGCTGGTATGGCCCATTGGGCCTTGGTGGGTTTAGGCCTTAGACCCTTGATGGGTCTGGGCTATGGGCCCTTGATGAGTATGGCCCATTGGGCCTTGATGGGTATGGAGGTTTGGGCCATGGGGCCATAGGACATGTGGGTAACAGAGGTTTGGGCCAAGGGGCCTTGGGGCATGTGGGTTTGGATGGTGTGGATTATGGGGGGTTGATAGAGGTCATGGGGGAATGAGGCATGGAGATTGGCTAGGGTATGAGATGTGTCCATGGACGTGGGGTGTGGAGGAGAGGAGGCATTTTGGAAAGCCTTCCACCTGGAGTAGGCTTGGAACATCTCCTCCATCATGGTTATGGAAGGAGGGTCGGATGGAGATGGTGGATTTAAGGGGTGATGAGGTATAGATGGGATGGATGTGGAGGATAAATTGGGCGTGGTCCTGATAAAATTGGGCATGATCCGAGTAAGTGATGGAATATGAGGTGAATTTTACGGATGAGGGGATGTCTTGGGTATGTTTTGGGATGATGGGGGGTATGGTGTGGAGGGGTGAGAAAAATCGGGCATGGCCCCAGTGAAAATGGGCATGACCCGGATAGGTGGGGGGATTTATGGGGGGTTGGATAAGGTGGAAGTGGTATATATGAATGTGGGTGGATCGGGCCTATAGGGGGAAGATGGGAAATGGGGCATGGATGTGGATGGGGAATGTATAGGATTTGGCATGAAAGTGGATGGAAAATGTGTTGGATTTGGCATGGGCATGGTTTGGGCAAAAGATGGGGAGTTGAGGGTTGGACTTTGGATATTTTGGGTGGTAGCGGTTGGGAAAATGGGAGCACCAAATGGGCCGATAACGGTAAAGGGCTATTGGGTAAGGGGGATGGATGTGAAAATGTCTCCCGAATGGGAGTGGGTTGGTGAATGTGGTGGAGATGTGTCGGGATCGGCATAAGCCGGGTCCACTACCCACGACATTCTATGAGAACGGGTTGGGTAAGGGTGCCTTGAATAAGGCCCAAAAATCCTCCTTCTTCCCTTATGGGACGGTGGAGGGCAAGATGATGTCGTTGTGTCGGCACCACAAACTATATATTTTTTTGTTTTGATTTATTTTTATTTTTTTAGTTTTTTTTTTGTTTAATTTTTTTTGAGAAAATTTTGAAAAACAAAGGTTCCAAGGCCTTAGAATTCCCTTCTCGGGTGGCCTTTGTACCCTGATTTAAGACCCGCAGCGACGATTCTAAAGTACTCCGAAAGAATCAAAGGAAACTTTTGATCTATTGAAGGCATAAAAATCGAGGAGAACAACCCGATCTACCGGAATGAGCCAAAAAGAAGTCACCTTCTTTTGACCGGTGGAGGCGTGTTGGGTGTTGGAGATGGCCGGGCCCAAACAAAGGCACTAAGCACACTGATCGGAGGACTCGGGAGGTGAAAAAGGCCACAGATTCGGGCAGCTGCTGTTCAGAACATGCTTGGCGCAACTAATACATGCGCCAAGGTGGCAGGGCCCCTTTTTTACACTGGCATAACTATTAGTTGCGCCAAGGTAAAAATGGAGGATTTAAAGTTGGCGCAACTATTAGTTGCGCCAGTTATAAATATGAGATTTTTGCACTGGCGTAACTAATACTTGCGTCAGGCAAAAAATATTGTTCCAGAATCGATGACAGCAAGCACCAGTACCCGAAATGAGTCTCTTTTTCTTGTTTTTGTGGAAGCTAGGCTTTCGAGAACTTAGCGGTTTTTTGACGATCGGTTCTCTCCTCACTGCACCTAAAGGATTTGAGTCTGGTATAACTCACTAGCGCGCTCCCCAAGGATTTTAAGCTTTAGAATGGGAACCCACCCGATATACTTCTGACGTAAGCACCTTCTTAGATACTAGGTGGGCTGGGACTTTTCTGGATCATCACCACTAGGGACTGCCGCCATACTAAGATCCGAGTGGTTGTATGTTTGCCTAAACCCAACCCTATAAAAATCTACCCTGTGAAAACAAATTAATTAAGCTCCTTATTCTTGATCCAATTTTAATTTTTTCAAAACTATTTTTTTTTAATGGAAGTTTTCTTTAGTTCAAAGACTAGGGGTGATGGCCCCGTGCCGCCACTACGGGCCGGTGCCCACTGTTGTGATATGAGTGCGCAAGTAGGCCCGCCAATCGGCTAAGGCACTTTAAATGATGGAAATTTAAAGGGAATTAAAAGACAAAATGAAAGTAGGCCCGCTAATTGGCTAAGGCACTAAAATGACGGAAAAGTAGAGAAATAAAAAGATAATGCACATGTAGGCCCACCGATCGGCTAAGGCTCGTAAATGACGGGAAAGTAGGGGTGAGAAAAAAAAATATAATACAAAAATATAGCAAAATGGTTAGTAAAATAAAAAATAAATGGCTAAATTTTAAGGAGAAGCTCTACAAGCTTTCCCAAGCAGAGTCGCCATCTGTGCAACCATAGGATTTGTGATGATTCCGTTGCGGCGATGCGCTCGCTTGCAAAAGTATAAAATCACCACCCGGAGCTTTTGGTGTCCCGGGATACCTATATCATTTTTATGAGCACCGAAGTGTTAAAAATATGACTCTGAATCCAGTCTGTACCAAAGGCTCTTGGGTAGGAGCTTCGGTTATCAATCGAAAAGGTGTTAGGCACCCGATCAACCTGCTTAACGTGGTCTCTACTAATGACCAAAACAAAAATAAAGTAAAAGAAAAGAAAATGGCTTCCTTTTTCTCAAATGGGCCTTAAATCCTATTTGTGCCCTCCGTTCCTACCAAAAATTCGATGGCGTAACGGCACAAATGGGAGGATAGGAAGAGCTAAAGAAGAGATAGGAGAAGAATAAGGAGGGCCGATGCCCTCGAGCCCTTGTAGCACCATAGAGGAGCCTTGCGTTGGCATGCTTTGATGAGCTTTTGAAGGCTTGAATGGTAGAGAATGGGGTTCTAACTCCTAAGGCTTGGTTTTTAAGAGGTAGAGAAGGAAGGCTAAGGGGTGGCACACACCTAACCTAGAGGTTTTTTATGAAAGGTAAGGCTTGGAAGGAGGTTTTAGAATTCTGAAATTTGTATGAGTAATGGTGCACCAAAGGGAGAAAGATCTTCTCACTTTAAGCTCTTTCTCGGTAAAAATTCTCAACCTTTAATCCAAGGGGAGGGAGGCTCTATTTATAGGAAATTGGTGGGTTAGGAGACTACTTAGATGCTAATTGGGTTTAGCAATTAGGTAATCTCACATCTAAGGATTCCTAGGGTTTTTACAGCCTTAAAATGTGTGGAAAGGGCCTCCAATGGTGGATGATAGGGAGGGGCTTTAAATCACCTAATGGGTTATAAGTAGGGTGTAAGAGGGTGCAACAGAACTATCAAAACACACTCCAAAGGCCCAAGTGGTCAATAAGTCAAACCCCAATCATGAAACTCGGGGCAAAGCCAGAGGCTACTGTTCACATGCCTGGTGCAACTATTAGTTGCACCAGGAAAATGTACAGTAAAATAGTGCTTAACAGTGGCCTGAAGTTAGCTTCACGAGTGGTCACTTTAATATTAGTGCAACTATTAGTTGCGTTAGGCTTAAATTATGGAAAATGGCCTGGTGTAGCTAATAATTACGCTAAGAAAAATTACAACTGGCACAACTATTAGTTGCGCCAGGCCATTTCTGGGGAGAAATGGCTTGGCGCAACTAATAGTTACACCAAATCCCTAGGGGGGCCCACTCAAAATTACGCCTATGCCCTCCGAGTTTAGACTGTCTTATCTTTTGATGTATAACTCTGATTAGGGTGATTCTTGGCTCGTTGGAAAGTTGACGACTTTTACTTTTTAATGGTATAAGATTTGATCATAGTAGGAGGTCATAGCTAGTCCTGATGCACCACTCTTTATCCATTGCCCGAGAAGGTTAGGTTTAGGGTTCGAAATGGCTTCTAAGGGTCGGGATTGGTTTCTAAAGGTTCGGAATAGGTTCCTAAGGGATTAGGTGATTTATAAGGGTTTGGGGTGATTCTTAAGGGTTCCATACATGCCATAAACAGCTCAGAAATGCGCCTCTCTTGGAGGGCATAGGCGTCAACATCGCAGAGCCCCGAGTTGGCGGAAAAAAAGAGTGGCTTATAGAAGACCACCCAGAACCTGAGGTATGCACCTATGGAAGGCCAATCTTGGAAACCCCCAAGGGAACACCAACCAGAGGATAATCCTCAGAGGCTACCAAGGAGCAACTGGCATCGGTCACGAGAACTCTAGCGTAACTCTCTTCTTTTCTTTCCTTTCGCCAACCTTTGGCCCTTCCTTCTCCTCCACCAATAGGGTGGCACTTCGGGTCAGATTAACATCATCTACCCTAGCGCCACCCTGAATTCCCAATACCGCTCATCGTCAAAGAAAAAAATAATAAAACAATAATAGCAAATACAATAATAAATAATTACAAGCCTCTTTAAAGCATAACATCTTAAAAGATAATATCATAATGTAATAAAATATGCCCCAAATTCAAAGTTATAAATAAAGTTCAAAATAAAACCCAAGCTCTTAAGTCCCTATTTATAAGTTACACCCCCTTCACCACAGTGTGACAAGTGTCAAATTCATGAATGCCCTCCATCTAATTGAATCCAAACCAGGCACATATCTCACTAGAGGAACCATAATCCATGACTAACTCATATCAACCAATAAACACACAACACTTACCCTTCAAAGAAGCACAAATTATCCACAAGTAAGATAGGCCAATAGGATTGAAACATCTAATGCCCATCTAAATTCTAGGAATTAGACTCACACTTTTGCCAAATGTCACCTCAAAATTAAACCTCAAACTAAAACAAACCAAGCCTATACCTTAAACAAAACAAATAAATTTCTAACCCATCTAGTCCACATGATAACCCCAAGAAAACATTAAACTCACCAAGTAAAAATCAAATCAAATCAAACAAAATCTTAAATATATCCTAAATAAATCCTAGACCAATTAGAGAAAATTTTGAATGAATCCAGCAATAAATTTTGAAGTAAATCCTAAAATAAATCCTAAACTAAATCAAATAAATCTCAAATAAATCCTAAAAACCTAAACCCTAAGGGAAATTAAATCCTAAAAAAATAGATCAAATCAAATCCTAAATATTCTAAAATCCTAAAAATCCTAAATAATGCTAAGCCAAATTTTAATCCTGAAGAAGGGAATCTTAGATAAGACCAAATGAAATTCTAAGTAAACCTAAGGGAAAAAATTAAATCCTGAAAATAAACCCTAAGTAAAAAAAATAATAAATTCTTGATAAATCCTAAATAAATTTTAATAAGTCAAATAAGCCAAATCAAATCCAAATGAAAGCCAAAAGAAGTTGAATAAATCCCTGTAAATCCCCAAGTAAAACAGATGCCCGAACAGAGCTAATTAACGCTTAGAACAAGATAAACAATGGACAATAAGCAATACAAAAAAAAGAGAGAAATGAGCACAATAAATAAAACATATCTTTATTGATATAATAAGATTTTACAACTGTTACCAGAGGCATACCTCCTGAACATACAATCTGAAACAAAAGCCTAGAACCTAAACTACGACCTAGAACCTAACCCAAAACGGACACTAATCAGTCACATAATTTATCATTTTATCACTCTTAACTTAGTGATGCTAGGAGTTAGTTTGCTACTAACAGGTTAACGATATGCAGATATTAAGGAAAAATAGTGAAAGAGAGCCAAAGTGCTAATATTCATCAAAATAAACTCAAAAAGTAGTAAGAAAGATTATTAGTGAAAAAGACGATTTCCGCCTACTTAAAGCCAGAAAATTGTAATTCATGATTCTGTAAAAAAAAAGAGACAAAAAGAAGAAAAGTGAAAAATTGTAATCCAGAGAATCGTCTGAATAGGAAACTGTAAAAAACTAGAAAATCATGATTTGCGATTATCCAGAAAAGAAGCTTTCCTATTATTATTGCTACTGCTGATCACGTGAATGAAGATTATCACCACCAAAAATAGAATTAAAATATATTTGAAATTAGAAGTTTGGTGAATCACGAACCTAAGAAGATTGATGAAGATAAGCTCTTAAGAAATCTTGATTGCTAAAATAAAGTAGAACAATCTAGAAGCACATCAATCATTGGAAGCAAGGAAAAATAAAATTAGAAATTAGAGTTATATTAGGAATCTTTTATTTTAGTAGTTTCTTTTATTAGAATTAGAAGTCTTTGTAAACCAACTCTTTATGATCTATAAATAAGAGAGCCCGGTGTAGGAATAAGCATCGAAGAAATTTAGCATCAATTGACAACTGAGGTTGGATTTTCTTTCGATCAGTAGTGTAAAATAGTTAGAGTAGATTAGATATTAGAGGTTTCTCAAGAGCAATTGGCGACTGCTATTGGGTGCTGAAGATTAGTGTAAATATCCTTGTTTCTCATAAGCAATTGACGACTACGGCTGAGGGGTGAAAGTTATATTTAATTACTTTCTAGTTTAGATTTTATTTGCTTTATTTATGTGCTTTGTAAACATCTTCAAGTTTTAATTTGAATTGACGACTCAGGCTGGAATTTGCAAATTAGTGTAACAGTTTTTACTTTTCCATCTTCAATTTTCTAGAGTTTGATTGACGTCCAAATTTTAGGAAATTATTGATTAGATTAAATCTGTGTTTAAGAGTTTTAGTTTTTGATTGACGCCCAAATTGTAGAATACTACAATATGGTGTAACGGTATTGTTTATTTTTATAAATATCCGATAGCTGAAGATTTGGATTGACAACCTCAATCTGAAGGAGGATTAGGATTTATTTTCTGCACTTTAAATTAAGAAATTATTCTTTTATTCATATTTCTCAAGTAGTTTAGAACATTTAAAAGATAAATATAACCTTTAAAATAGATATATATATATATATATATATATAAAAGATAAACTTCTCTGTGGGAACGATCCTATACTAACTCTACAATTTCCATTGTGCGCTTGCAATAGGTTAAGACTTAATTAGATACACACATAAGTAGCGATCAAGTTTTTGGCGCCGCTACTAGGGAATTTTTTGTCTTTATATTTTTATATATATTTCCATTTTAAAAATAAATATTTATCTTTCTCTTTTTATATTTATTTATATTTTTAAATTTCTTTGATCACGTCTTAAGCTTTCGTAGGTTTATTCGGTCGGAGCAACGAATCAGAACTTCAACATTTCTGCTGGCCATAGAGACTAGAGGCTCAGATTTATTTCTCTCCCTACCTTATAAAATATAAATATAATAATATAAATATATTTATTATCATGCAAGGCCACGACAATTTATCTTGGCCAATTTACCAACCAACCTATGCCCCGGTAGAATACCCAGTAACCTCTTACTATCCACCCACGGAGGAAACCGAACAAGTTTTCGCTTCTTATTGGGGTAATCATGGGAGTACCTACAACCCTCAGTGGGGAAAACATTATGACTTCTCGTATGCATATCCACAATACCCTCAGGGAATTCAACAATCCTATGATGGAAACCAATATTTTGACCAACAGTCCATTAGAAATGACGATGCTACTATTTTCAAATCCTTCAAGACCTGTAGCAATAGGCACATCAACGATCTAAGGAATTATCTCAATTGACCCAAATTTCCCAAGACCTATACTCCTGCTCTCAGTCCATTGCAAACTTAGGGACCAAAGTTGAGCAAATAGCCATGCAATGGGAGAGAACGGGAGACAACCAAAGGTGTTCTCCAACAGGGACTAATTTAAGAGGACAGTCAAGTTAGGGATTTACAGCAACTCCTACACCTCACATCCAAGCTATTCAAACTCTACGAAGTGGGAAAACTATTGATAATAAGGTAGAGCTGCCTACACCAATAATCACCCCTGCAACCCATGCCAAAGAGAAGCAAACCCTAGAAGAAGCCCCCTTGCCAGAAAAACAAAAAAAAGTAGAAAAAAAAAAAAAAAAAATAGTAATGAGGAGAGTACACCAAAATCTGTGGCTAAAGTACCTTATGTACCGAATCTACCTTTTCCTAATGCTTTTGGTGCACCATCTCCCTTTGATAAAAATCCAAAAAAATTAGAAGAAATTACTGAAATCTTCAAGGAAGTAAAGATTAATTTGCCTCTCTTAGAAGCAATTAAATAAGTCTCAGCCTATGCACAATTCCTGAAAGAGAGGTGTACGCAGAAAAGAAAAAGGCAAAAAAATATCTCGTAAAAAATTTGCTTGACATAGCAAGTAAGCTTAGTCTTGCAAGCCAAAACCCCGCCTAAACTTAAGGATCCTGGAGTGCCTACAATTCCAGGTATTATAGGCAATCACGCTATAAATAAAGCACTTCTTGTCTTGGGAGCCAGCGTAAATATGCTACCATACTCCGTCTATGAAAAGTTGGGACTGGGAGATATGAATCCTACTTTGGTAACTCTTCAGTTGGCCGACAAATCAGAAAGAAAGCCAGTAGGATTCATTGAAGATGTTATGTTTGGGGTTGAAAAATTTGTCTTCCCTGTCAACTTCTTAGTGCTAGACATGGAAGCCATGGATAGAACCTTTGCCCACTACCTCCAACGAACCAGTACAACCTTCCATCGAAAAGCACCATCCCTAGACCTGAAATTACTTCCCAACACCCTTAAGTATGCTTTTCTTGGACCTAATAAAACTCTCCTAGTGATCATTTCATCTTCTCCTAACAGGGAACAAGAGAGCAAGTTGCTGGCCATACTTATAAAATATAAGCATGTAATTGGGTGGATAGTTGCTGATCTAAAAGAGCTTGATCCATCAATTTGTATGCATCGAATTCATCTAGAGAACAATGCCAAAACTTCATGTGAAAGTCAGCAACAGTTGAATCCAAATATGAGGGAAGTAGTCCAAAAGGAAATCGTGAAGCTATTAGACACAGGTATTATCTACCCAATTTTCGACAGCGAGTGGGTGAGTCTCATTCAGGTAGTCCCAAAGAAATTTGGGATTACCGTGAAAGAAAATACATCTGGAGAGCTAGTACCATTACTCGAAACCACAGGATGGCGTGTATGCATTGACTACCGGAAGCTTAACTTCATGACACGCAAGGATCATTTCCCCTACCCTTCATTGACTAAATTTTGGAAAAACTTGTGGGTCAGGAATATTTTTATTTTCTAGACGGTTACTCAGGGTATAACTAGGTTCTAGTATATCTGAAAGACCAAGAAAAGATGACCTTCACATGTCCTTTTAGGACATTTGCTTATCATTGCATGCCCTTTGGGCAATGCAATGCACCTACAACTTTCTAGAGATGCATGATGGCCATCTTTTTTGATATGATAGACAGGGTTCTAGAAGTATTCATGGATGATTTTTCGATATTCGACCAGACCTTTGATTCTTGTCTTGATCACCTTGCTCTTGTTTTAGAAAGATGTGAGGAGACGAACTTGGTACTAAGTTGGGAGAAGAGCCATTTTATGGTTCAAGAAGGAAGAGTCTTAGGGTACCTTGTCTCCAAAAGAGGAATAGAAGTTGACAGGGCTAAAATTGATGTAATATCAAATCTGCCACCACCAATTTCAATATGGTAGATTCGATCTTTCCTTGGCCATGCCTATTTCCATCGTCGCTTTATTAAGGATTTCTCAAAAATCTTGTGACATCTTTGCCATTTATTAGCAAACGATATACCTTTTAACTTCGACAATGATTGCCTTGACGCATTTAATAAGCTTAAACCCTTCTCCCATCCACACCAATCAATCAATCACCTGACTACTCCTTGCCTTTTGAAGTAATGTACGATGCTTCTAATTACCCAATAGGTGTTGTCCTAGGACAATGGAAAAACAAGATCCCTAAGTAATTTATTATGCGAGCTGTACCTTGATCGAAGCTCAGGTTAACTACACTACCACCGAGAAGGAGCTCCTTGATGTTGTGTTCGCATTGGATAAATTTTGACAGTCCCTATTGGGATCAAAGATCGTCATTTTCTCTGATCATTCTGGACGAAAATATTTATTGTTTAAAAAGGATGCCAAGCCAAGACTAATTCGGTGGATCCTACTTTTGCAGGAATTCAATTTCAAAATCAAGGACAAAAAGGGCGTTAAAAATATGGTAGTTGATCACTTGTCTAGAATCGAACTACCTGGAACTAGCAGTAGAGAGTCCTTGCACGATACCTTTCGAGACGAGCAACTCTTTGCCATCCAAGCAACTATGCCATGGTATGCAAACATCATAAATTATTTGGCAACAGGTAAGATTCCCCCATCCTAGTCTAATCAGGACAGGTACATTTTCTTTCTAATGTAAAATATTATATTTGGGAAGATCCTGACCTATTCAAAATATGCCCGAACCAAATAATTCAAAATTGTGTGCCCGATGGTGACACCCACAATATTCTATAATTTTGCCACACATATGCTTGTGGGGCCACTTCGGAGGAAGAAAAATGGCTGCCAAAGTACTGCAATCAGGATTTTATTGGCCATCATTATTTAAGGATGCACAGAATTTTTGTCAGGCCTGCATTTGATGCCAGAAGTCAGGAGCTATGCCCCGAAGGAACATGATGCCCCTCCAACCGATTTTGATCGCAAAGCCTTTTGACGTATAGGGCATAAATTTCATGGGCCCATTTCCACCTTCGTTCTGATTCATGTTTATACTTGTAGCCGTTGACTACGTATCAAAATGGATAGAAGCAACAGCTACAAGAACAAATGCCCGTAAGGTGGTAGTCTCTTTTATCAGGGAAAACATATTTTCGCAGTTTGGAACCCCACGCGCCATTATAAGTGATGGAAGAAGTTATTTTTATAACAGGCATTTCGAGAGCTTACTCAAGAAATATGGTGTCACTCATAACATTGCAACCCCCTACCACCCACAAACAAGTGGGCAAGTTGAGGTTTCCAACCGAGAAATAGAGAAAATATTGGAAAGAATTGTCTGACCTGATAGAAAAGATTGGGCCCTGAGACTAATTGATGCCTTATGGGTGTAGAGAACGGCCTATAAAACACCTATTGGCATGTCCCCTTTCGACTAGTGTACGGTAGGGCCTGCCATCTACCTGTGGAATTAGAGCATAGAGCCCTGTGGGTTATCAAAGCATTACATTTCAAACTAGATGCATTCAGAGAACAAATGAAGCTTAAGCTTAATGAACTGAAAGAAATTCACAATGATGCCTATCAAAATGCTCGAATTTACAAAGCCAAAACTAAAGCATTTCATGATAAACACATTTTGAGGAAGAGTTTTGAGCCTGGTCAACAAGTTTAGTTATACAATTCATGGTTAAAATTATTTCTTGGGAAACTCCGAAGTCGTTGAGACGGGCCTTACAATGTGGTCAAAACATTCCTTCATGGGGCTGTCATTATTCAGGACCCCAACGATAATCGTACATTCAAGGTTAATGGGCAGAGACTTAAACCTGTGGTCTCTTTACAAGAGAAAGGGACAATGACCACTATGTCACTAAAAGACCTGGAGTATGTCTGATATGCTCTTGGGCATTATTGTGCTACCGACTCACCCATAGCGATTTTTTGTATATCACTTCCCTAATTTTAGTTGTACAATATTAGGAGACTAAATATTTCAATAAATGTTTCAAGGGTATGAAACATCGTAGTGATTACGATTTTTCGGCCATACGTTTTTCATATACAAGCGTGATACTCACAATTGCTGGGAATACAATTTATTAGGACTTTATACGTTGATATCAGAAGGGCATGACTTCCGATATCAATGGCTTAGCCTCATTTCACGCTGAGCAAACACGTCTTTCTGCATTAATAAGCACCAACCGGTTTGTATTCTTCAACACTAGCCATACCTCTCATTTATAACAACCTTTCATTTTCCCTATTTTTGACTACTTATAAATAAGCCTTCTTACCTTCTGTCATCATAACATTCCTTTTGCTTCCCTCTTCATTACCAACATCCTTGCCATGGCGAATCCACCAGATTGGTCTGAAATATCAGAGGCCTTTCTCCACCTCATCCGACGCCACGAGGAGGAACTCATCGCAATCCTGGATGAAAGGGGGCGGATAATAAACGAAATAATAGCTCTCTTCTCCTCCCTCCCTATTCAAAATCATACAACGAAACCACCATCTTCCCCTCGTACACCTCATTCCCCACCGCCACCTCCTGCATCCTCTTAAACCGTCCTTTTCCCCTTTTCTATTGGATGCACCTACCGCCAGACGGTGATTTTTTTTTTATATGGGCGACAATAGAAGCTGAGGACCGATCTTCATTGAAGATAAACTTTGTTCTCAGGCGTTGCTACCAGTGTCTTAGTTTAATGTGTGTCTAGATTTTTTTTTCCTAGGTTTATACTCCTTTATCTAATTAGTTCTTAGGATAGATTTTTTATTTTACTTACTTTTTAGATCATTATAAATATTCAGAAATATATAAAATTTTCTTTTATTTTAACTAACAGTGTGTTACTAATATTACTAACATTTTTGTTATTGATACTACGAGAATAAGTCGCGAGTATTTTCTCTCAAGTTTGGGGGAGAGTACGTATCTGGTAACATATTTTTTCTTATACAGAATCAGTATATCAATAATTTTTAATTATTTTATTTATTTATTTTGTGTCCCGTGCTTTTATGCCAATGAGGGCATTGTCCGATTAAAGTTTAGGGAGGATACACAATTTCGGTGTTTAGTAGTAATTTTATTTTTTTATTTTTAATTTTTGAAAATTTTTATTTTTATTTTTTTATCAGTACATAGGAATTACAATAAAAAAATTACAAATCCTGAAAATTTACGATTCATTATAATAGAAGTTTAGTAATTAGAATTTAGAACAGTTATAGTTCATTTTCAGCTCATTGAAACACTATATTAGAATGAATGCTTGAAATAATAGATTGATCTAAACTGCAAAAATTTAGACTATAGTTTCAAAATTATAAACTAGTGAGATTTTGGACCATATTTCCTCTTTTCTCAGAGAGACTGTTTCTATTCAAATCATGAAAATTTCTTTGAACCTCTATACTGATATGAAATTCATATTGTTGAATTTAGAATCGAATTATTCTATGAATATGATGAACTGATTTTTTTTTTCTCAAAATATCAAAGTAATAAGGCATCTATGATAGTAAATAATGAAGATGATTTAAGGCCATCTTTTGTTTAAATCAGAGCCAAAAAGCCAAAATCCCTGAACATTTTATTCTTTGAACCCATATTAGAAGCTTCAAACCGAATTTCTTTGTACCAAAATTTTATAAACCCTTAAACCATATGTACTATCCAAAGCTTTCTACCTTTAACCCTTATAATTTCTGAGAGCTTAGAATGCAAAGAAAGAAAAAAGAGGGAGTGAAAGGAGTAAGAATGAAACAGAGAAGGAATGTTCGAAAAGGGGTACAGAAAAAAAACATATGGGAAAGGAGTGAATAAGAAGAATGATTCTTTAAAAGAAGCTGAAAAAAAAATAAAAAATCGTAAAAGATGATTTTATAGCTGAAGAACTAGGGTTTACTAAAGAATAAATGAAAAAAAATATGGGAAGAAGTTATCCAATAATGGATACTTACTGAAATAAAATAGTAGAAGAAGATAGGAAAAAGAAGAGCTAAATTCTCAGAAAAACTTTGAATCCTTTTTTACCTTTCTTTGATACCTTCAAAAACCTAAAACTCCATTACAAGCTGAAGGAAAGACCTTTCTGATTTACGATTTATGAAAGCATAAGCCTAGTAAAGATAAGGATAATAGATACTATGGATTGTGCAAGAAATCATAAGAATATGATAAGATTATCTTTTCTATGAGATTTATTATTGCAATTATCTTTGACTGAATTCTTATGAAAAATATACTGAGAGAACCCAAAAGTTTCGATATCTTTTCGAGTATGTCAATAGTAAGGTTTTAAATAAAAATATATTCTAAATCTGCAATTTAGAAAAATTTATGAAGAATAAACTGTTCACTAGTGCATTTATACTCCGTGCTTAGTATGAATTGAAATTGTTGGAGTTCTAATCAAGGATAACTATTGCAGTGAAAAGTAGGGATAATAGATTGGTAATTTTGGAAAATTGTAATAAACTATGTATTGACCAATTTGACAACTTAGGTAATTTAGGTACTTTAGTTATTTTAATTAGGGTAAAAAATTAGTTTAGTATTTTTAAATTTTAGATTTCTAAAAAAATATATTTTGAAAAAAATTTAAAAATATTTGAAGTTTGTAGGTAACTTCATTAAAAACCTCCAGGAGACTACAACTCCTCTACTAGGGATTACCTAGGGGTTTAAAGGCTTGTTGCATATGCTAAATGCAATCGTGCTCCCTACGAAAGCGGGATTTAAATTCAAAGTTTATATATTTTATATTTCCTTGTTTGCTAGGGACTAGCTAAGCTTAAGTTTAGGGTGTGATCAGTCACATAATTTACCATTTTATCACCCTTAACTTAGTGATGTTAGAACTTAGTTTGCTACTAACAAGTTAACGATGTACAAATATTAAGGAAAAATAGTGAAACAGAGCAGTAAGAAAGATGATTTCCACCTACTAAAAGCCATAAAATCGTAATTTACGATTCTGCAAAAACAAGGATACAAAAAGAAGAAAAGCGAAAAATCATAATCTTGAGAACTGTCCAAATAAGAAACTGTAAAAAAATAGAAAAACGTGATTTGCAATTATCCAGAAAAGAAGCTTTCCTACTATTACTGTTGCTGCTGATCACGTGAATGAAGATTATCACCGCCAAAAATAGAATTAGAAGATATCTAAAATTAGAAGTTTGGGGAATCACGGACCTAAGAAGATTAATGAAGATAAGCTCTTGGGAAATCTCGATTGTTGAAATAAAGAAGAACAATCCAGAAGCACATCAATCATTGAAAGAAAGGAAGAATAAAATTAGAAATTAGAGTTATATTAGGAATCTTTTATTTTAATAGTTTCTTTTATTAGAATTCGAAGTCTTTGTAAATCGACTCCTTATGATCTATAAATAAGAGAGCTCGTTGTAGGAATAAGTATCGAAGAAATTTAGCATCAATTGATAACTAAGGTTGGATTTTCTTCCGATCAATAGTGTAAAATAGTTAGAGTAGATTAGATATCAGAGGTTTCTCAAGAGCAATTGACGATTGCTATTGGGTGCTGAAAATTAGTGTAGATATCCTAGTTTCTCAGAAGCAATTGACGACTGTGGCTGAGGGGTGAAAGATATATTTAATTGCTTTCTAGTTTAGATTTTATTTGCTTTATTTACATGCTTTGTAAACATCTTCAAGTTTTAATTTGAATTGATGACTCAGGTTGGAATTTGTAGATTAGTGTAACGGTTTTTACTTTTCCATCTTCAATTTTCTAGAGTTTGATTAACGCCCAAATTTTAGGAAATTGTTGATTAGATTAAATTTGTGTTAAAGAATTTTAGTTTTTGATTGACGCTCAAATTCTAGAAGACTACAATACGGTATAACGGTACTGTTTATCTTTATAAATATCGTTAGCTGAAGATTGGGATTGATGACCTCAATCTGAAGGAGGATTAGGATTTATTTTCTGCACTAGAGATTAAAAAACCATGTTTTTATTCATATTTCTCAAGTAGTTTAGAACCTTTAAAAGATAAATATAACCTTTAAAATAGGAATATATATATAAGATAAACTTCTCTGTGAGAACGATCCTATACTAGCTCTACAATTTTCATTGTGCGCTTGCAATAGGTTAAGACTTAATTAGATACACACATAAGTAGCGATCAAACACCAACTCAAAGCTTGATGCACGAAACATCCGATCATAAGCAACGGAAAGGCAGGGAGAGGATTGGGTAACACCCTTTCCATCCATTTGGAGGATTTCCTCCCGCCATCTTTACCTCCTAATAATAATGAAGGATGTATAATATCCCTTGATTTTTTATACTTCCCAAGCCATAACCACACCTCGGCCCAAGACGACTTTAGGACAAAGAGCGTGTGAAACGATAAAAATCGAAAGAAACGACATACCCTATACTCGCCCGCTAAGATAAAGAGAGAGAATGAAGAAAACCATAGCAAATTCAGATATATATAGAATCTTCCCTGATTAAGCGCCAGAAACATAGCATGCAATCCGATTAAACGCAAAAAAATATGCACTCAATCCAAATCACACGCGCCAAACTGGACGCGCAGTTAAATTGCCGTACGCCCCAAAAAACCGATGAGTCGATCCCGCGCCGACAACCCTGCGCGTAATCAAATTTCATGCCCATGCTATTGCAAGAAATCCCAAACACGCAATTGACCCCCTGAGCCTCTCTATCGTGCGCGTTCGATTAGGTGCGCAATTCAATTAAATGCTCACTCACTAGGCACGTAATTTTCAAACCAAATACACACCCTAACCAAAACAAACATACGCCCTCAACAAAAATACTAAGAAACACACAACACGTCCTATCGCAATAAGACACACACATAATCACCTTGACCGATCACAAACCAATTTGGGATGAGGACATCTCCCCTTGTCCCATTGCAACCAAATCACCCCTGGCGACTTACTGTGAATTAACATCCCACCCCGATCAAAATTATTCCCCAGAGTCTCATCGCATACTCACAAGTACACATAACCCCCCTCAACACCTGCTACAAAGAACAAACCAACGACACAAATTAAAATCACCGCTCATGACCCCATCACTAAATACAAAGCCCCTTCACAACACAAAGCGAGAATTAATGATGACGAAGTAGCCAATCACACTACTTGCCCCATCACGATCAGAATTACTCCCCTTATCCCATCGCGTAACCTTACACACCAACCAAAGAGGGAGAGGGAGCCATTGATATCCCATCCTCACAATGACCCATCCCGTCACAACAGGATGCACATATCCAACCCTATCCCAACACTTAAGCTCATTAGCCTAAATCAGCCACCCCCTCATGTCCCATCGTGACGCTAAAACCTCACCATGTAACCTCACCCGCCACATGACCGAAGGTAGGCTCGACCGATGTCCCATCATGGAAAGCCAAAAATGAGCCTCCCTAAAAATAAAAATAAAAACTTTCCACGTCACCGAGGTCAAAACCAAGTCCCGTCGCAATCTCAAAACGCCATTCAAACCGATCCCAAGACATCACCTGTCGAAGAAAAAAGACACCATCATCGTCCCATCATGATGTCACAACAACCAAGAGTCATCAGACCAACCCCCCATCACACTCATGTCCCATCGTGATACATCCACTATCTGATCTCGTCATATAACCCAAGATCTACCAAAGAAAGAAATAAGCATAGCTTTCCTCATCTCATATCCACCAATGACCCATCGCCCACTACACTTTCCCGAAATCTCATCGCGTTACTCCGCTTAGCAAACAGAAGGGAAGGCTCATTCAACACCTCACTGCAAAGAGCCAAACTTCCCTCCAAACACCTTACCACAGTAATCATCACGTCCCATCGTGACGACTCCTGAATGCCCCAATCACACGGCAGTCACCAGACTCCACCACAACTGCAACACACGCTCGCTGACAGTAGAGGAGGATAAACCCTCCACCATCCCATCGTGCCAATAACCAGCAGGCCCTTGCCATTACAGAGATCAGAAAGGAGGAAACCCTTCGACATCCCATCGCACCCAACACCTACCAAGTCCCATCGCGAACATCTCATCAGGCAATTCGGACATCCAGTCACAGTGGCAGCCATCAGCCCCTACTATAACAATAAGCGGAGGGGGAAAGAACAGACCCTCTGATGTCCCATTGCGTGACCCTGCACGATAGACATGACAGAATGAAGAGGAGGGCCAGCCAATGTCCCATCGCAATTCACACCCCTCCAAAATGTCCCATCACGACATTCCCACCGAAATATGAAGCAGCACAGGAAGCCACCTTGACAATACATAAACACTGACAAGAAGGCTTTGAGTTCATGTGGAAAATTCACACAAAAAGCTCAGCAGCCTGAAGGAAATAAAGCTCACTGATACGAATCATGCGGGTGGTTGTGTGATGTCCATCCCCCCAATGACTATACCTTCGGACAATTTTATCCCGTCGCTTAACCTTACAAGCCCAGCAAAGATGACTCAAATTAGAAGGAGATGAAACTCTCTAATGTCCCATCTCAACGCTGCCACGATAGCCAGCCAGTTCCATCGCAAGCAGAAGCTTCCCATTGGCAACAAATTATGTAAGTAAAACACTCCTTTTACTCGATATTCTTTTTAAAAAGTAGTTAGATAAGTTTAAGTCTAGAATTTTCAAAACCCGTCTTTCTCGACTTGCGAATCACTGTAGTCCTCCCATAAGTGACAATCATCAGTATTCGTTGAGAAGGTCAGACGGAGCATCTAGCATACCAAGTGTTGTCTTGGCAACCACAAAAATAGTCGGGTCCACAAATCCCGTACCGGTGGATTTGCTCAGTGACATCTCAGAAGCCACATTTTCCACAGATTTACCACCGAATTGATCTTAAGTTAAAATTCCCAAATTTCTAAAAAAATATATATATATATACTTTCAAAAGCAAAAAACAATAAAAAAAATAATAAACCTCCTATCTGTCAAAAATTCACTTCCAATCCTTCCAATTCATTCTTTCCCTGGGAAACCGAACACTAAGTATACTCAACTCTGAGAAATCATAATTGTCCACTGGAAAAGGACAGCTGATGCACCATTGGTGTGAGTAATGACACGCCCAATTAGACATGATCTGCAAAAGCCTTCACCATTACATGATATTATATCTTATTATCAAGTTATTTGACCTTGTCTTTAGACATTCGTATGACGCCCCCTGGTACTCCGACTGTGTCATTTTTCCGCTATTTGACTGCTCCTTGCAGCAAGTCATGCTATACGACGGGATGCCCCTTGCACCCGCAAATGAGGATATGATGATTCTCCTACTGTTTGACTGCCCCTTGCTGCAAGTCACACCACGCGATGGGATGCTACGCGACGGGATGCCACTTGTACCTGTGGATTAGGATACGCTTACTTCCCCCATTGATTGCTACTTGCAGTAGGTCACGATGCACGACGGGATGCCCCTCACATCCACGACAAGGAATACGCCTTTCGACAACTATCACTGGGCCCCTGAATGCTCCATTTTAGCTTGTGTTGATAGATAAGAAAGACAAGCATTTCATGTTAGCTTCCACACTCCACCTTTGTGACTTCCCAAATGAAACAAGAAGGCACCCTTGGGAGAGGGGTGTCTATTTCTTCGACGCATTCTTACTTCGCAAGAACACGCTGAAGAGGGGCATCTGTAGACACCATAATTTTACCCTCTCAGAGTATATGAATATGTTCGGTCAACCTTTGACACTGCCCATGATTTTTAGAAAGGACTCACCTTCTCTGAAAGCTTTAAAACCCTAATACGAGGACCGTATACTGAAACAATAGTATATGGTCAAAGTACAGGCTGAAACAATAGCCCTGTGGTTCGGACCTGACCTAGACCGGAGAAAAATCCTGAATTCTGCACCCTTCCATGCGTGTGCAATTCGATTGCATGCCCTATCACTGGCACACAATTGGTCCCCTTAGACCGGGCTTACCCTTCCTGCAGACCGCCTTAGGAGTGGATTGCGTGCTCTATCCTGTGTGCGCAATCTGATTGCACGTTCAACCACTGGCGCACAATTTGCCTTCTTTTGATATGTCCTCTAATTCTTTAGACCACCTAAACTCTCCTATTATGCGCCTAAAATAGAGCGCATAATCGGATTGCACGCACCTAACAGGGCGCGCAATTAGTTCCAAATAGACTGGAACTAGGACACCCGACTGAGTCGTGACTGATTCAAAGTGTTTTAAGCGCCCGTAGCAGGCCGCGTAATTCAATTAACCGACCCATACAGGGGGCGCAATTGAATTCCACCGACCAATAAAGCGCACCCCATAGGGCGCGTGATTGCTGGAATACCTATAAATAGACCCCCTTACCTCGAACACAAAAAGCATCACAACGCATCCAACCTTGGAATTTTTGAATGCTTAGATATTTCGAGGATTCTCTCTCCAACGCCTAGCTTCAGGTAATTTCCTTAGTTCTAGTTTTTTATTTCTAGTTCTAGGTTCTAGTTCTTAAGTTCTAGCTATTTAGTTCTTAATTTCTTGTCTTAGGTCTTAGATTTTAATCCTAGTTTTTAATTTTAATTCTTAGTTTCTGGTTCTAGTTCTTAGGTTCTAGAACCAGTTCTTAATTCTAGTATTCTGATTTCAAATTCTAGTTCTTAAGTTCTGATTTCAGTTCATAGGTTTTAAATTCTTAATTTTAGATTTTAAATATTATTTCTTAATTTCTACATTTTAGATTTCAAATTCTAGTTCTTAGGTTCTTTTTACCTTAATTTTTTAGTTCTAATTCTAGACAGTAGTTATAGCGTTCGATTCCAGTCTTAATTCCAAATTCTAAATCTTATAATTCACAGACTTTAATCTGCTAATTTACACTTTTTTTTAATCCAAATTTAGTATTTTAAAATTAGAATTATTTCTAAAACAATCTTAAACCAACCGATTTGCCCAAGGGAGCTTATGGAGGGTACCCGAGAACGGGACCGATCCTCCTCAACATAGCGGGCCTAAACCCTTTTTTTAGGTTCCTAGTTTAATTAGAACATTTAAATTAATTATATTCCTAATATAGTTAGAATATTTAAATTAATTAGAGTTCTAGTAGAATCAGGACGTTTAAATTAATTAAAGTTCTGATAGAATTAGACTACTTAAATCAATTAGAGTTCTAATAGAATTAGGGTATTTAAGCTAATTAGACTCTCAATAGAATTAGGAGACTAATACTAATTAGAGTTCTAATAGGATTAGGACTTTTAAAATAATTAGACTACTAGTAGAATTAGGAGGCTAGTTCAACTAAACTTCTAAAATAATTAGAACTTCTAAAATAATTACTCTTAGTAGGAATTGGAAAGATTGAAAGACGATCAGACTTAAGAGCAGGATTAGAAAAAGAAAAAAAGCTAAAAATCTAGGAGACCCAGTGCTGTTGACATCGGCAGGCCGATGAATCAGTAAAGAAGTTGAACCCATACCCCGGAAAGGCGTGATCAGTGATGTCTTGTAGCATCGATAAACATCTGTAGCAGGCGATCGCAACAAACCATGTATTTTCTTCCCAGAATTTATCTTTTCCCCTTTTTACCTCTATACTTTCCATTCACCATCAATCACCTTACGTCAGAGTCGACATAGACCAATTTGGGCCACTATTTCCAGGGACTGAAAGGAACCCAGAAAAAGCAGGCACCAACAACGATAACTATGGATTCAAGCGCGAAGGCAATCTTGAGATCTCATGCACGTGGGGTTTCAAAATGAAGCAGAAGAGGGTTTGAAAAAAGTCAAATCTTTCACGCACTTGAAACCATCCGCATGATCGTTGTTCCTTGCATCAATGATCAAAGCAAAGGGAGGATTTGAGCGGAGATCGACAATCAATGGCAACCAGAACGGATCTCTCTTCCTCAAGCTCTCTCTCTCTCTCTCTCTTTCTCTCTCAATTAAACCAACCGAGTTTTGCAAATGAGATTTTGGGTATTTGTTTCCCTTTTAACTTGTGACTTGGACTTGGAGTTAAGACGACACACCATGAGTCGGTGCACAGGCTTCCTATCAATTTGCCAAAACTAAGATCTAACTTCACTTTTCACACCCAAAATGCACTCTTATAAATAAATTATTTAAGAATTCAAGGGGAAATTTTGTGCCTTGCCAAACACGTACACGAAATTGGGTGCGTTCGGGTTTGAATTATATTACACAAGCAGTATTAAAGCGAGGTTTATGCTACAATGACGATGAAGGTCTCGAATGCACGATTATAGGTGGAGAAGTTTTCGGGAAAGAATAACTTCGCTTTGTGACAAGTCAAGGCCAGAAATCTCCTTGTCCATCACGGCATTGATGATGCCCTACTTGGAAAGGAGATAAGGAAGAAGGCAGAGACGTCTAATAAAGAGTGGATCTCTATTGATAAGAGAGCCATAAGGACTATCCAATTGTGCTTATCCAATAAAATACTGTACAATGTTCTTCACGAGAAGACGTTCTTGGATCTGTGAAAGAAAATGGAATCTCTACATGACAAAATCATTGTCCACCAAACTCGTTCTTCAACAAAGTATTCATGAAGAAGCAACTCTACACCCTTCGTATGAAGGCTGATACGTGTATTCATGATTATTTGAATTCGTTTAATAAAATAGTTAGTGAACTATTAGGCATTGAGATGAAACTTCAAGAAAAAGATCTCAACCTCTCTTGCTCACCTCATTTCCTACATCTTATTAGCACCTTATTACCCATTGATTTATAGTAAAGATACTATTGCCATCGAAGAAGTGACTGCTGCACTTCTTTCGGACGAATTGAGAAAGCAGTCTGAATCTAACTTTGAAGGGATTAGTCTCTTGAGCAAAAGGGTTGAAGCCATGCTCACAAAAGAGACAAGTCCAAATGGGATAATAAATCAATGAGAGGAAACAACAGGTTCAAATCTAGAGGTGAAAGAAAGGATGTTATTTGTTACTTCTGTAACCAATCTGGACATATTTACAAATATTACAAACAGACATTGAATAAAGATAAGGGAGACAAAGGGACTTCACAACAATCTAGTGTTGCTATGTTAGATTTCGGTGATGTGACAACTCGACTTTTCCCACACGGATCTCTTGGAAAATCCGAGTCGTCTGGTGACAATCCGATTTTTTCCTTACACATGATACTAGGAAAAAATGGATCATTCGATGCCTTCTGATACATATGCCCCTATACAGAAAGACCAAAGCAACATCATATGGCACTACTACGATTCCATATCTACACATTTCAATTCTATTATTTTACTTACAGCCACTAGAATGTGCTAAGACAAAATCTATCTCAAGTTTGACTAAGGAAAATAATCTTCAGGCGGAAGCTCTTCTTCTGCCTCCGGCGTATAATTAGGATCCTCCTCTAGCTTAGGATCCTGATCCAAATCTAAACCTGTGACATAAGATGTCGGGATGAGCTAACAGTCTAAGCTCAGTAGGAAAAAAATCAATACCAACTCACATTTTATCAATTTGAAATATAGGTTCAATGACTATAATTAAAACCATTATCATATCAAAACTGAATCAAAAGTATTATCATATCAAAACTGAATCAAACGATGAATTTTCATGTGTCATTTCATGTTCAAACAAAATTCAAAATAGCTTTAATTTTAAATCAATGTTCAGCCAAAATTCAAAAATTTCATATGATTTCAATTTTCTTTTCATTTCTCACATCTTACATGCTATGCTCAGTTCATCAATGACTTAAATTGTAACTTAAATAACTCCAACGCGATTATAGTGTTGTTGAGACAAATTTATCGATGAGAATCGCTTGAACCATCGTCTTTTAGTAACCACTTACAAGTGTACGGTATAAACCACCGTATCGGTCCTTGGTGGATGGTATACACCACCGTATCAGTCCTTATTGATATAAATCGCCATACCGATCCATATTGTATGGTATAAACTTCCATACCGGTCCATAGTGTGGGGGATTTATTCACATAACCTTAAATGATCATGCAATGCTAACATACGATGCTTAAGTCATAGTTATAACACAACTATATTTAGAGTTCGATGGTTCCATATTCGAAGATTCAAGATTCTAATGTTCATGATAGCATTCAATGATCATATTCGGAGTTCTATTTTCAATAAAACATACATTCAAATTCAAATTCAAATTTACGTTGATCACATCATGGAGTCAATGAATCAAGATCAAAAACAAAAATCGTGCATTGAGTTTTCCCTACCTTAGGCTTGGTGCTGTTCAAAACGATACGATGGTCCTTTTCGATGGTCTCCCATTCTAGACCTAGATCACATTAAGATCACATACTATGTGCAATGATGGAGAAATTGATGGTTCAAAACATTCCCAACCAATATCACACACTATGTGTCCCAACCAATATCACACACTATGTGTCAATGATGGAGAAATTGATGGTTCAAAACATTCCCAACCAATATCACACACTACGTGTTAATGATGGAGAAATTGATGGTTCAAAATATTCCCAAACTTTTCCAAAAGAAAAACCCGAATGACCCATCAACAGAGAAAATCACTTGAGCGATTTTCCGAAGGGTGAATATCCGCTCGAGCAATTTCACCAGATTCCAAGTGGCACACAAAATTCTCTTGAGCGAATTTTTCCAGAAGATTTTTCCCTGGAGAGCTATTTTTCCTCTTTGTTTTCAGAAGCCAATTCGCTTGAGCGATTTGACCCGATTCAGCATTATTTGTGCTTCTTCAGGGCTTGATTTTCTCAAAATTTTGAAAGGAGCCCAACTAAACACCATACATATTTTAATCTAAGTCTAAGAAAGCAATTTCATACTATAATGTTACAATGCTCACCTTTTTAGATCGCGCACACGAAGCTTGCGATGACCATTATCAAAATGGAGTTTTGGCGTCAAACTTGCGGATCCTCATGATGATCAAGATAAAAAATGAAGCTCAAAACAAAACTCCACACTAGCATGTACTGATCTTCACTTTCTCCAATTACGGATGACGCATTTACAATGGCAGGTTCACACTCGTTCAAAACCACACCCCCTCAAGCTCCTCAATCTAAGCTATATCAAAGCTGAAAGGTTCTTCGTAGTCGAAATCGCAAGAGCGATCGAAACTACAATGATCCTTGTGAGGAGGACGAAGAAGCTTGCAGAAGGATCTCACGATTTTGGGGTTTCAATGAGTGTTTGAAGAGGGTAGTAGCTCTCTCTCTCCCTCTTACCAAAAAAAAATCCAAATATCTAGATATTTTGACTTCTCAAGTCTTATCCCTTTTAACTCATTTGGGCCTAATTGGGTGTTAAGCCGACACACCGTGAGTTGGTGTACAGCTCTTCTCCAAAGGCCAAAACATAAGATCTAATCCTAATTATTCATACGAAATTTCATCCTTATTAATTATTTATCCTAAAACTTAAGGCGGCATCTTGCGACTTACCGAACACGTACATGAATTTGGGTACATTTGGGTTTGAAATTTTTTGGGATGTTACAGGTGAAGACCTATTGTGTGTATTGTTAGGCTTCAGTCAGTTTGATGGTAGATGGATCCTAGATTCAAGGGCATTGTATGACATGTGTCCGTACAGAGAATGATTTCACTAGTAGAAGGTAGCAAATGGTGGGACAATTTTGATGGGGAGTGACAGTGTATGTGAAGTAGTGGGTATCAGTTCTATCAGAATTAAGATGTTTGATGGTTGTGTTCGCACTCTTACTGAGGTTAGGCATGTGTTTGATCTGAAGAAAAATTTGATTTCGTTGGGAGCATTGGATGAGATAGGATGTCAAGCCATCCTAGAATCCCGGAAACTAAAGGACGTACATTGTACTATGACCTTGATGAAAGGTGAAAAGATGAGAAATCTTTATACTCTAGTAGGCAACACAATCAGCGGTAGTAGTGTTGTAGCTAAAAAAGATTCCATGGACCTCTCAGATTTATGGCACAAGAGGCTTGGTCACATGGGCTGACAGAGCTCAAAAAGAATAAAGTAATTCTGACATTCAAACTTATAAACTGATTTTTTTTTAAGATTGTATCTTCGGAAAGTAGAAGAAAGTCAATTTCTTCACAGGAAGGCATAATTCGAAAGGCTGATTGATTTCATATATTCAGATATATGGGGACCGACTAAAGTCACTTTAGTAGGTGGAGCCAACTACTTTGTGTCATTCAAAAATGACTACTCCAGGAAAGTTTGAGTGTATCCGATTAAAAATATCAGATGTATTTCAGAAATTCAGGCAGTGGAAGAGTATGATTGAAAAGCAAATAGACAGAAAGGTGAAGATTCTTAGATAAGATAATGGTGAGGAATACTTGTCATCGGAGTTCAAGGCTTACTGTGAAAATCAAAGGATTGTTAGGCACTTAACAGTTCCTAGAAATCCTCAACAAACGGCATGGCTGAGAGGATGAACAGAACACTTCTAGAAAAAATATGGTGTATGATAAATCATTTCGGCTTGAGTCATGGGTTTTGGGTAGAGGCAGTGAACACAACATGTTCCTTAGTCAACCAGTTGCCTTCAGTAACATTGAACTTGAAAACTGCAGATGAGGTTTGGTATGGAAGACACGATAGTTATTCTCATTTTAGGGTGTTTAGATGTGCGGCTTATGCATTACTTCAGGGAAGTGAACGATCCAAGTTGGATCCAAAATCTAAAAAGTGTGTCTTGATTGGCTATGGCGAAAGAGTCAAATGTTATCATTTGTTGGATACACAATCTCATAAAGTGATAGTTGAAAGAGATGTTACTTTTAACGAGGATGAGTTTTCGATGAAAATGCGGAAGACAAACCTCAGTCATCTGATAAACCTCAGCTACAAGTTGATGTTGAAAGGTATGAGCAAGATGAAAAAAATAATAAAAACTCTAAGATAGAGCATGATGGCACAATTTCTCAAGACTTGCAGCCCCGGGTACCGGTTTCGATTCATACTACTTTGAGAAGGTCAGTAAGGATGAAGAAACGTCCTAAAAAGTTTAAAGATATGGTCCCTTTAACACTTGCACTTATCAAAGAGAATGCAGTGGACATGTTGACTAAACTGATTACATAGAATAAGTTTAGGCATTGCCTAAACTTGATTAACACTTGTCGAAGATATTGATGCCCATTGGGGCGGTGGTGCGGTTGTGGATGAAACCTTGGTAGAGATTGTTGAATAAGGTTTAATCCCAATGCACAGGTTCCATCAAGCTGCTCACTAGTGAAACTTGATCGATCGAGCTTGGGAAGTCGATCGATCGATTTGAGAGCATAATTGTTGGATTGGTCACGGACTGAACTCAATCAATCGAGATTGGGAAGTCGATCGATCTATTATGGGCAGATTCAGTTCCGCGATTTTGAATACTTGACAATTTTAGAAGATTTTCTGAGTCAAGTTTCCTTATGCATTTTGAAGCCTATTAACAGAAGGTTTCTTTAGGGGTTTCAAGCAGATTGAGAGAGAGTTTTCAAGAGAGAAAACTATGGTGAATAATTTAAGAGGCAAGGTATTGAAGAATTGCTCGGGGATTGAAAAGTCGATTGAAGCAGTTCTTGTGCCCGAATCGTTTTCCTGACAGATCTCCTCTGTTATTTGAAGGACTGCGTCCTTGTTTTATATTGGGTGTTTGCTATAAAAGATAGTGTTTGAACTTGATTAAGTTTGCACTAGAGACAAGAGAGTGTGTACGTTGTAAGCGTTCATAAATAGTGCATATACTCCCGTGGCCATAGCCATCGATTGGGTGAACCACGTAAATCTGTGTTGTGTGATTGTTCTTTCGCATCTTCTTATTTTTTTGTATTCATCGCGATCAGGAGTTCGGTAGAGTGGGTAGAATTCCTAATAGTTTGAACCGAAAATTAAAAATGATTGAAAATCGGTCCGCCAAACTAGCCTGAAACTGACCAAAAACTGAAAAAACCAAAACCGATTCTCAATTGGTTCGGTTTTCGGTTTTAGATCACCGAAACCTAAGACCGGTTGCCAACCCAAAATTAAATAAGTAATAAATAACCGAAAGAATTGAAGAACCACTACAAAAATAAGGTGTTTTAGTTAAGGCAGTTTTTGGTAGCAACATGACTAATAGCAACAATTTTTGGTAGCGACAGGAGTAATAGCAACAATTTTTTGTTAATAAAAACTACCGCTAATAGTCTTTTTTTTTGTAGTGAACCCTAAAAATAATTAATAAAAATTGAATAAAAAAATATAATTAACATAAAGAAAAATCGAACTGAACCAATTTTTTCAATTTGAGTTTCGACATGTTTGAGGGTTAAGGAATGGTGAATTGCACTTCAAATTTAGGTTTGGGAATTTCATGGTGGGTTCTTTTAACAATACAAACCCACTTGGAATTGACCAAAGAGGCGTTAGCCCAGTTGGTACGCTCCCTCCAATGTGAGGGAGTCGGTCGTGGGTTCGACTTTCGTCCTCGCTGTTTCTGACCCTTGTCTTTACAAGGTGTGGGTTGGATTATGTTAGATAAGCCTCACAACTATAGTTGGTGCTCCCTCACACTGCTCCGCAACTGTACGTAACATATGTATGTGTGCCTGCTCCTCGGTTCACTGTTGAACATTTTAGAAGTAAATATTATGATTGAAGTTAAGGACACATTGCTCATCTATAAAAATTTTAATGACTAAAATTAGGCTGGTGTTACTCTCACACTACTTTATGTTACAAGCACCTCCGTTAGTCAAAGAAAAAATGTTGACAACTTTAAGTCTAGCGATGAAAATCATTTTTATCCCTATCTTCCACACAATAGATCAAGATATCAGGAGCCTACCATCATACGGTCAGATATTGATTATAAGATCAGATGTTGATTACACGTGGCACACATGGAAAAGAGTGAATGCGATCATGTCATACCATCAAATATGGTTAATGTTCACTTTTTTCCATGTGTGCCACACGTGAAATCAACATCTGTCTGATGGCAGGCCCATGATCTCTTGTATGGAAGATTGAGAAGAAAAACGATCTGCTTCATCTAATTCAAAGCAGACAACGAATTTTTATTTCATGTAACTGGGTGACTATAACATAACTGGTGTGGTGCCTTTGTCAATGAACATTTCTAGTTGGAAAGAATAACTTGTACCTTTTTCTGTTAGCTTGCGGTAGATATTTTGGATAGGTTAGGCAACCCGTTCGCAATCTAGATTCGCAATCTAGATTGTTAATCGGTCCGTAATTTTGGACATATAGAACTACTTTTCATTTAGTAACCCTTTTCATGTGAAGATATGGTGCGTCCAAGCTTGCATTAAAAACACATATCCATCATGTGATTGAAAGTAGTCATACGGCTAAAACTGAATTTCGATTCTTACATGGTAATTATCCATTTTAAAGTAGCTTGACTGCTTAGAATCACAAAATAAAGGTTTCTTCCATGGAATCTTCGATACTCTAGACTTTAGGTGAAGCTCTTCACATCACTTGGCCCACCTGATGAAAAATTCTTGCAACAGGTCCAAAAAGTTGCTCTACCGGGCTTACCAGATCTAGGGTAGATGGAACTCCACCTTTAGGCCTGGTTTGACAAAACTCATGGAAATGATTTTTTTTTTTTTTTAACTTTACATGGGCTTGTAAATAAAAGAACGTACTCATGAGAAGTTTTATTTTTAAAATTTTACATTGGTTTGATTTTATTTTTTTCAGCTGTTTGACTATTTTGTATAAAATTATTTTCCTAAGACACCATTCTTCACACCATGTGCACTTGTAACCTCACCCCATCTCGTTGGGCCAAAATATATTAATCGCTTTGAATTAGAACATGAATTTTTTTTTTTTGTCCCAACCTTTTAGAAGATGGGTCTTGAGATCACAGGCATATACTCAGATAGTCAGTTTTTTATTCCACATGGTACACATCTCAAATAGTAACTCTAAACTTGTGAGACATACATCAAGCTCAAATACAAATCACGAGTCATTTTTTGGAATGAGTGCCACATGAAATAAAGAAACTGTCTAATGATATGCTTGTGATCTCAAGATGCATCATGTGGAAGATTGGGATAAAAAACAATCTCCTTTGTCAGATTCAAAGCAGTCAATGCATGTTGGCCGGAGGAGATGAGGTGAGGTTACGATTTTACAGTGCAAATAAATAATACGATTATAAGGTGAGGTTGCATCTAAACCGTCTGATAGAAAGGCCATGATCTACAGATCTACGACACAAAAGAGTGGTGCAAAACTCATTCTTTATCATATGATTCGATAGAATCAACTGTTGAATCAGATAATGACTTTGGAGTGCATTGAGACATATGATAAAGATTATGCTTGGTGCCAATCTTTTCACTTATGATCTTTAGATCATGGCCTTCAAATTAAGTGGCTTAGATGGCTGGGTTACATTTATTGGCGTCGCTGTTTATGGGTACCTCTATTTGCATCCATGCATTCTCTAAAAGCGCCCACGTCCCAGATCCCATGAAGACTGTTGATTGCTTTGGATCAGATGAGGCTGATTGTTTTTCACCCCAATTGTCCATAGAATGGATCTTAAGATCATGTAGCACTTATCAAACGATCAGTTTGTGATTACATTTCTCCCCAGTCCCCAAAAAATGGCCCTAAAGTCACATTTGAGTATGATGTGTGCTATATGATTGAAGAGTCATTTTTTGGGTATCGGTGATACAGGAAATCAAAAACTGGCTGTCAGATTGATGCGCCATGCACCCAAGATCTATTTTGTGAAAGATCGTTGTTAAAAAAATCTCCATCATCTGATCTGATGAAATCAATGTTTTTTTAGGGGTCTGGGACGTAGGCGCTCTTAGAGAACACGTGGCTCTGAATAGAAAGGTATTGACATGTGTGCCACATCAAAGAAAAAATTGAGCATTTGATGATAAGCTGATGATCTCGAGCTCCATTATATAAAAAATTATGGTGAAAAAAAAACTCGATCGGTTGATCCAAAGCAGTCAAACGATTTTAGAATGAAATATCCGAGTTGAGAAGAACGAATTTTGGGTTGCAAAGGTAATAAATAAAATTCTCCTTTAATGGGAATAACCCATGCCGTTGGTGGAAACAATTTTCAGCCAAATTTTGGCTAAATATTTTATCCGAGTTTTTCTTTAAAAAAACTCTGATTTGTGGGTCCCACATGATTTTCAAATAGCTGAAAGTTTGCGTTTCCGTAAAATCCCAAGATTTTACAAGATTTTTTGCTGAAATCATTCCGCCAAACAAGTCCTTACTATAATATCCCCAAAATTTTCCCAAACTGTGTACATTCCGATAGGAGTACGTGTCAGTCACGACACGCGATGTCGTTTCAGATTTCTGGATAAATCATTTGGATTTGTTTTAGATCTTTCAGATAAGGGGCTAACGCACCGTTGCGGTGTAATAGCTTAATATCGGATCTAGCAGATACGTGGTTTGGGTGTGTTAGCTCCACACCGAACCGACCTTTCACTTGAATGTAAGCTAACACATCACATAGGTGTTGTAGGTCACAACCAAACCAAACCACTAGGTGAACACACAACTTAAGTGTGTGTGCTTTACAAGGAAGCAAGGCCCATGTATATAATGCAATGGCTTTCGTGAGAAGCCATTGCTTTGCTTAGTTTTGCATGAAGATAGAAGGAGAGAAAGAAGAGAGCTACTCTTCACGTGAGCCTCCTTACACGCTGAAACCTTGAATGGTTTGTTGATCTCACTCTCAATCTCTTCTTTTCTTTTGATTGGTTTTCGTAGGAGAGCGTTAATCTCGGACGTGGTCATGATCTGCGAGCTCCAAGCCAATCAAATCCTCTTTTGCTTCGTGAGAAACCCTCTTTCATAGAGAATTCCGCCTAAAGATTTCCCTCGCACAAGAATTCGTGAGTCTAGTGTGTTTGTAAGATTGACTTGATTGTGTGTGCGTCCGATATGATCGTGAGAAGATGGGTCTCAAACCCTTTTGAAGTGTGTGGTGAAAACACCAAGGATTTCATATTCTCCGATCGTTTTGCACGTTGATCTCTCGAGTTAAGAAGGTGAGATTTTTTCTTTATTGTGAGTTATTTACAATTTAAATCAAGCATTTATTACCCTAAATGTTAGGTATTTAATGTGGGTTTAAAAAAGGGTCAAAAGGGTCAAAATTCAGGAAGAATTACTGAAATCCCAAAAGTCACTCGTGTGACTTTAGACCTCGCGCGCGCGACATGAAGTTGCTCACGCAAGATATGCTTCAGGATAGGCGTGAAATCAAGTAAGAACAGTCATTTGCGAGACTGAGAGAGTGCCAGGAGAAGTCGCTCGCACAACTTTGGGGCTCATGCGTGCGACTGTTTTAGGCTATTTTGATAAGAAGTAAGTGAGCACAGTCGCCCGCACGAAGCCGCACGACTGAGGTGTGCCACGGGAAGTCGCTCGCTCGACTTTGGGGCTCGTGCATGCGACTGAGACAGATATTCGACGTGTATGATCCCTTAAACATTAGTTAGTGACCTTTGGATATAATGTGATGTAGGTTGGAAGTTGGGAACATATATCAAGGAAGTTGGCATCGTTTCTTGTGTTTCGCAACCGAGGTAGGGGATATTCATTACCACTTGCATTTGACGTGATCTTTATAGATGTTGTGATATGATTCGAACTAAATGTGATAAACATTGAAATGAAATAAACTCTTGACTTATGAACCTTTCGAAAATGAGTTTTGTACACAGATTCTAAAAATGTGATTCAGTTGTGAATGTGTTAAGAATGTGTGATTGAACTCCGAAATTAGTTATAAAATAATCGCACTGCACTGTGTTAAATTATATCTATGCACAATGATTTAAGGTTCATATGAAATGAATCTCCATTTATGTACTGGTACGACGGGATATCTGTACATTTACACCAGCCAACGGTAAACTTTAGCCGCACAAGTGCCCTCATAGCATAGGGGCTTGCTCACTTCAGAAAATGGTTCATTGAATGACGATGGTTCTAGGATTCTCATTGGTTAAACTTGTGGCTCTCAATGCTACATCTACTTGAGAGAATATTTAAGTTATTGATTTAAGTCAGCTCTGAATTATGAGAAAGCACATAAGATTTCGAAAATGAGCAATAACTTAGAAACTAAGTAACCTTTCGAACTTGTCTTTGAAATTCTTTATTTTGTTCGATTCAAGCATCTTGAAATTCAGTTTTTATGAAATATGCTTCAGATATCTATCATAAAATCTATGTTTGAAATGATGATATAATTGGTATTGATATTCTCCCTATTGAGCTTAGACTGTTAGCTCACCCCTCGACTACACGTCACAGGCATAGGTGTAGATATGGAAATTGAAGATTCAAGGTGTGAGGAAGACCCTAATTACATTCCTGAGAAAGATTTAGATCTTCCACCAGATGAGTACTTCCCTTAAGGGACGTCTAATTATTTTTAAATTTTGTAAGTGGGCTAGGTACGTCCAACCTTTATTTTGTCGTGAAACACTCAGTTCATGTAATGTTTTACGATGTTTTGTGAACCACTGTTTAGGTGATGGTCTGCCATTACCGGTGGTTCATTTTGATTTTGTTATACTTCTGAGTTACACAAGGATAGAACCATTAGTTTGTCTCTATTCATGTGTATATGGAGGTTTCTTTTCCCATATGTGTATGTCTGCTCTGAATTATGTTGTGTGTATGGATTAGCCAAGTGCTCCATTTTGGGGATCATCATTATCAGCGATCCGACAGTCTGGATTTTGGGGTATGGAAATTCAGGCTATCACAGTTGGTATCAAAGCTCTATGGCTTTATAAATTTTTGACAAAACATAGACTTGGACTAGAAGTTTAAGATTTTGTCAGAATATGGGGACCGTCTGTTAATGGAACTTATGTTTCACTATAACAGATCAGTATGGCCTCACGTTTGAGAGGTAGAGGCAGACCTAGGATGGTCAACGTAGAGGATGTGCCTGAGGGAGAGGGCACATCGTGTGGCGTAGGAATCACCACAGGTCCCAACACTATTCCATTTGGAAGAGGGAATGGAGGAGATGAAAGGGAAAAAATGACACAAGCAATAGAAACCGTGGCCAATACAATGGCACAACAGACGGAGTTAATGGTCGCAAATAATGTGAATAGTCATCAACCTCAGCCATCAACATTTATAGAGTTTAGGAGCATGCGACTTCCAAGTTTCTCAAGAAAAGCTGAACCACTTGAGGAAGAAAAGTGGCTCAATGACATGGATAAAATCTTCACTGTGCTTCCTTGCACTAAGGATGAGAAATTTAGGTGGGCCGCATTCAAGTTGAATGGGGAGGCTGACCCATGGTGGAAATCAGTGTCGAGGGAGAGGGAGCAAAGTAACCCCAATGTTCTGTGGACTTGGGAAGAATACGTAGAGGCTATTAATGAGTATTTTCTCATAGTGGTACGAAATCATATGGAAGTTCAGTTTGTTCATTTAGAACAAGGGCGGATGTCTATACGGGAGTACGGAACGGAATTCACAAGACTTTGAAGATTTGCACCGAAGCATGTGGCCTTGGATATAATGAAGACCAAGAATTTTAATGCAGCTTAAGGCCAAATATCCAGGATAGGGTCTCAATGTTCCAATTGGAAGCATCTGCAGAAGTATTGAGCAAGGCTCTTGTCGTCGAAGAAGATATAGAGAAAATGTACAAGAGGAGGGACTAGCAGAATAGAGGTAGGGCAAGTCAAGTGCGGTCAAATAGTTATGAGCCGACAAGCAAGAAGTTGAAATTTTTTACTTTGGCAGCATGACAACCTGCTCAGAGTGTCTACTCACAACCATTGGTGCCTATGCTAGTAGATATTCTCATCAGTCGGGCCCTACTATGACAACAGGGGCATTTTTCATGCAAGGCCATTTGAGAGCAGCAACATCTACTCTGGTAGAGACATGTACTCGTTGGGGGAAATCACATAAAATGGTGGATTATAGACAGAACTCCGGAGCGTGCTTTAAGTGCGGTAAGATGAGGCACATGATATGAGATTGCCCTGATATAAGAAAGAAAGGGACTATATCAGCTGCCAAGCAAAGGCCTACACGACCCACGTGACCTACCGTTCAAGGCCGTGCATATGCTGTTACTGCTGTGGATGCCCAGAAATCTAACGACGTCAACCAAGGTATAATTCAATGGGATGATAAATTCGTTCCATTAACAAACATTATTATAGTGGTTTATAAATAAATTGTAAGTCACGAGTGCCATCATACATTTTTATACAATGAACTGAATTGCATGCATGACACGTATGTACCCTACAAATGTATCAGCGTAGCGATATATGTTGGCACGAAGCACGAGTATTGATAGACCCAGGTTCTACACACTCCTTCGTAACTTCATAGTTTGCGACTGAATTGAGCGTCATCCCAGAACTTTTAGATTTTATTTTAGCCGTGTCAGTTCGTACGAGAAGTGCAATGATCACGGATATGCTTTGTCGATCGATCATTATTTTTGTTGAGGGTCACGAGACGACGACAGATCTCATCCTATTGGATATGCAAGGATTCAATGTGATCCTTGGCATGGACTGGCTATCCACTTATCATGCAAGCATTGATTGCCTACGGAAATAGTTACTTTTCGCCCTCTAAAAGGAAAATCGTTATGATTGTGTGGAGTCAAGTCCAACATTGCATCGCTCATCTCCGCGATTCGAGCAGCACGACTGATGAGGAACGGATGCAGCGGATACCTTAAATTTTTGTAGGAGCAACGAGAAGAAAATAACAACATAGCCGATATCCCTGTTGCATGTGAGTTTCCAGAAGAACTGTCAGGATTACCTCTTGATAAGAGGTCGAGTTTGCAATCGACTTAGCTCCTCCTGGCACGGAACCAGTATCAAAGGCACCCTATAGGATGGCTCCGACTGAGTTGAAAAAGTTGAAAGAATAGTTGCAGGAACTCCTGGACAAAGGATTCATAAAACCAAGTGTTTCTCCTTGGGGAGCACCGGTCTTATTTGTTAAGAAGGACGGGCCGATGAGATTGTGCATTGACTATTATCAGTTGAACAAGTTGACGATCAAGAACCATTATCCACTCCCCAGGATCGATGATCTTTTTTATCAATTATAGGGGACAAGGTTCTTTTCCAAGATCGATTTGAGATCCGGCTATCACTAATTGAAAGTTAAAGCCGAGGATATTCAAAAGACTGCATTCCAAACCAGATATGTGCATTACGAGTTCCTAGTGTTGCCTTACGGTTTGACTAACGCACTAACTTCATTCATGGATCTTATGAATAGGGTGTTCAAATCACATCTCGATAAATGTGTGGTCGTATTCGTAGATGATATCCTCATCTACTCGAAGTCAAAGGAAGAACACGAGTAGCATCTACAAATCGCTCTACAGACATTACATGAACACCAACTTATGCGAAGCTCAACAAGTGCGAGTTCTAGTTAGAACAAGTGAGCTTCTTAGGAAATGTTGTCTCTGAAATGGGTATTACGGTCAATCCAATAAAGATCGAGGCCGTTGTATAATGGGAACAACCGAGAACAATGACAGAGGTACGAAGTTTTCGAGGTTTGGCTGGCTACTACAGAAGATTTGTAGAAGGCTTTTCCAAGATATCAGGACCGCTCACATAGCTTATGAGAAAAAATGTGAAGTTTGAATGGACCGAGTCGTGTGAGAAGAGCTTCCAGGAACTTAAGAGAAGGCTTACTTCTGTACCAATGCTTGCAATTCCATCAGGCACTAGAGGTTTTGTTGTGTTTAGCGACACGTCACATAGTGGATTGGGTTATGTTCTTAACCAAAATGAGCGAGTTATTGCCTATGGTTCGAGACAATTCAAGGACCATGAAAAGAATTATCCAACACATGATATTGAACTACGAGCAGTAATTTTTGCCTTGAATATATGAAGACATTACTTGTATGGAGAGACTGTTGAAATATTTACGGACCGCAAGAGCCTCAAGTAACTATTTACTCATAAGGATTTGAATATGAGATATAGAAGATGGATTAAGTTTCTCAAGGATTATGATTGCCCCATTAAGTATCACCTAGGTAAGGCGCATATAGTAGCGGATGCTTTGAGTCGGAAGAATTCGACTCAGTTATCAAGCCTCATCCTGGGAATCCGTAGGTGGAAGTTATTAGAGGACATTTCATTGTATGATACAAAGATCGAGGTAAAAGATTCAGGATCATTACTGGCAAACATCACTATCCGAATGACGATCTTCGAGGACATCTACGGGCTTCAGATGAAAGATTAGGAACTTAAGAAAATCAGGCAGGGAGTGATAGATGGTATTAATTCAGATTTCTCCATCAAGGAGGATGGATTGCTACTGTTCAGAGGGCGTCTATGTATACCGATAGATGCTGATCTCCGACATGCCATCTTAGAAGAAGCCCATAAGTCAAAGTATGCTATTCATCCGGGTGTGTAGACACCCTATTTTTGCCCTCTCAGAGTATACAAACTTATTCGGTCAACCTGCGACCATGCCCATGACTTCCGAAAAGGGAGCTCACCCTCTCTGAAGGCCTTATTACCCTAAAAGCGGAACCATATACTAAATTAAAAGTGTATGGTAGATTCCCAACCTGAAACAATAGCCCTGTGGCTCAAACCCGATCTAGTTTGAGGAAGAATCCTAATTTCGCACCCTCACAGAGGTGCACAATTCTATTGCATGCATAGATGCATGCGCGCAACTGGCGCCACATGGACCAAATCCGCTCCTCCCACGAGCCACCTTGAGACCCTATTATGTGCCCTAACCAGAGTGCACAATTGATTACACGCCACACCACCGGCGCGTAATGGCCCCCAGTCTAACCTGGTCTCTGACTCCCATGACCGCCCAAAATCCATGATTAAGTCCACTAATAATGGAGCTTAATCGGATTACACTCCCTATACAATACGCTTAATTAGTTCCAAGTGAGTTGGGCCTAGGATTCCTAGTTAAGCTTGTCAGCCGACCACCCTAGTCTGTGACCGACTCAAACTCGATCACGCGCCCAGTACAGGGCATGGAATCGAATTACATGCCCCACAATGGGCGCGCAATGGAATCCGACCAACAAATTGCGCACCTCCCACAAGGCACATAATTACCCCAATACCTATAAACTGACCCCCTTACCTCGTCCAAACTCGCCAATTCACATATTCAAGTCTCAAGTTCCTTTCTTCCTAGCCTAGGATTTGAATACTATCTCTGTGGCGCTTAGCTTCAGGTAATCTCTCTTTAGTTTTGCAGTCCTAATTTCTAATTTCTAGTTCTAGTTCTTAGGTTCTAGTCCCTAGTTCTTAATTTCTAGTATTAGTTCTTAGTTTCTTAATTCCTGTTTTTTTTTTAATTTTAGTTCTAGTTCTTAGTTCATAATTCCTTAGGTTCTTAAATCTAGTGCTAATTATAGTTCTAGATCTTAATTTCTAATTTCTAATCTCTAATTGCTAGTTCTTAATTCCTGCATTTCAGTCTCTAGTTTCTAATTCTTAATTTTGCTTCTGATCCTCACCATAGTTCTTAATTCTTGTTCTAATTTTAGTTCTTAATTCAAATCTTAGTTCTTAATTGAAGCTCTTAGTTCTGAATTCAAGTTCTTAGTTCTTAACTCAAGTTCTTAGTTTCTAATTTTCAGTCCCTAAATTCTTAGTTTTTAATCCTTAAATCCCTAGTTTTCAAGCCAAATTCAGTCTTTAATCTCTAATATTTAAAATAATCCTTAACCACTCGATTTGCCCAAGGGAGCTTATGGAGGGTACCCGGGAACGAGGCCAATCCTCAGGATAACGGGCCACAACACCCCATTTTTGGATTTCCAGTAGGATTAGGATATTAAAATTAATTAGTCTCGTAGGAGGATTAGGAGAGTAGATTAATTAGATTCCTAGTTGGATAAGGAGATTAAGCTTATTAGAATCAGAGTAGCATCAGGAGACTAGGTTAATCGGAATTATAATAGTATTAGGAATAGTTAGGATATAATTAGGAGACTAGATCAATCCTAGGAAAACCAGAGTAATCATACTTAGAGTAGGATTAGGAAAACTAAATAAACTAAACTCCCAGGCAACCCAGAGCTTTTGGAGTTAGCCGGCCAATGTTTAATAAAGAAGTCAACCTACACACTGAAAAGCGTGATCGGTGATGTGCTGCAGTGTCAATAAATATCTGTAGCTGACAATCTCATCGAACCAAGTATTTTTCGTTTAGAATTTACCACTTTATTTTCCATATTTAATATCCACCACCTTTGCTAAAGTCCACCCAGACCGAATTGGGCCACTGATTCCGGGGACCGAAAAGACCCAAAAAAAGTGCTAGCGATCGCGATGGGACCTCTTATCATGGATCAAAATCTCGATTTTGGTTTTGATTTCGTTCATGACCCGAACCGTAAATTGGTCAAATTCGGTAAATTTCAGATTTTTTAAAAAATTTGCTCCGAACTTTACTGAACTTTGCCGAACTTTATTTTATTGATTTTTTTACTAGTGAACGTAATTTTTTATCACACAATAGATCTTGAGCTCATGCAAAACATATCAGATGGTCAGATTTTGATTTCACATTGATTAAATCTCAAGTGACCCCTTGAAAACCCTTCTCATGATACGCCCATGATTAGGGTCATTTTGGGGATGCATGACACGTGGAATCAAGATCTTACTGTTTGCTAGTTGGGCTATGATCTCAAGATCTACTGTGTAAAATATTGTGTACCTCTATTACCGCTCACGCAATCTCTAAAAGTGCCCATATGTACAACCCCTTTAAACCCTTTGATTGCTTCTTATTGGAAGCCATTACTTGCACATGCTTTTCAAGTGATTGCACCGGATTGCACTGAATTTAAAAGAAAGACTTGCAAGATTGGCAACCTCCACTATGTAAAAACACCGTTTAAGCAATTTGATTTGAAGGACATGATTAAATGGAATCAAAGGCTATTATATAATTCAACAGGTGACCACAATAAATCATATGACAAGCATCGTGCTTTGCTCCAATTTTATATACCAGAGATCTATTGATCATGAACTTCAAATCAGACGGCCAATATAACATTTTTACATATTACATGTCCCTAAAATACCATGTCTTTCTTTAAATCCGGTGCAATCACTTGAAAAACGTGTGCAAGTGTTGCTTTTTAAGTGATTGCACCAAAGTTAAAAAAAGACTGTGTATTTTAGGGCCATGTGATACATGAAAACGTAATCTGGGCCGTCTAATCTAAAGTTCATGATCTATAGATCCGTAGTGGACAAGATTGGCACGAAATATATTCTTCATCATGTGATTAAATATAGTCAAAGGCTATTATATCCGACGATAATTTGACATCAAATGGTAATTTGAAAACGTAATCTGGGCTGTCTAATCTAAAGTTCATGATCTATAGATCCTCAGTGGACAATATTGGCATGAAATATAATCTTCATCATGTGATTAAATATAGTCAAAGGCTATTATATCATACGTAAATTGTGTTTTGCTCCAATCTTATCTACCAAGGATCTATAGATAATGAACTTTATATCAGACGGTTTAGATTGCATTTTCACATGTCACATGTCCCTAAAATAAAAAATCTTTCTTTTACCTTAGTGCAATCACTTAAAAATTGTGTGCATACAATCTATTGTATCAAACCCATCTCTCTCTCTCTCTCGTCTAAACCTACACGCAGATGGCAGACCATTCGCAGAAAAAAAAGAAATAAAAAGCTAGAGAAGAAGAAAGAACGAAAAGGAAAAAGCCAAGTACCTCCTTCTTCTCCTTTTGTTTAGGGAAAAAAAGGGAAAAAATGGAGGAGAGAAAAAAAAAAAAATTTTTTTTTTACAAAAATTGGGTTTAAACCCTATTAAAAAAAGTTCAAAACTCAACTGTGTGATCTTGGCCGATAATTTCGATTTTTTTGGGGGTAGCGATAAAATGTATATTTTCGTCTCGGTATCGACCGAAACCGAGACGTCTCGGCCGAAAATTTGAAATTTCGACCGAGATTTTGATCCATGCCTCTTAATGCTAAAGTTGCCTTTGTTTAGTTAAGTTTTCTTTTACTGCATATATAGTTTTCTTTTTCCCGCTCTACTTCTTTTCGTACACACTCGTACTATCAAGAATTTCCCGAGAGTACATGAACGTCCACCGGAGACTCGAGATGTCTGGGATATGAAAACTAAAGCTTGGTGACCCACCATTATGGGGATCCCACAACAATCTCGTGTACAAAGAAGACCCTTCCTTCCACTCGGCCCCACAAGTACTCGAAATCAAAATGGCCAGTGGTGAGGAACCTCCCTTCACTCCCCCGAGCACAAGCAATAACGACGGAAGCGGCATTGGGCAAAACTTCATAGCCTGACAACTTGTAGAGCTCAGTGTCCAAAAACTACAAAGGGGAGGAGAAGAGGCCGATGAACTGCTTCGATGCCTGGCAACCACATACGAGACCGTCATGGAACGGTAAGACAAAGAAGAGCAAGAACGACAAAGACAAGAGAAGCCACCATCAACTCCAAGCACGATATTGCCTCACATATCACCACCAAGGCAAACTAACCACACCCTTTTCAATAATAACCGACAGGACAGGGGTCACCTCCAGGCTACCAAGAACGACACCACTGTAAGAGTAGAGGATCTTCCTAAGATGCTTGACCACTACATGGCTAAGAGAGAGCGCCCCGACCACTTATTCGAATTTGATAAATTCTTCCAAGGCCTCGAGTTCAATTTGCCAGTACGGTTCAAGCCCCCCAAGTTCAACAAGTACAACAACACGGGGAACACGAATTATAACCTAGCCCTCTTCTGCAATGATTGTCGACCTATACACGACAACCAGGGCCTTCTCATTCACTATTTTCAAAGGTCACTAGAAGGAGAAACCCTCGATTGGTTCGTCGGGCTGCCACTGCACAAGATCAACACATTCGATGACTTAGACGACCAATTTCTCAATCAATACAAGCATTTGATCCAGGAGATTGCTAGCCTCAGCGACCTGATGGCAATGAAGCAAGAACCTGATGAGGAGTTTGCCAACTTTTTCGAATGATGGAGGAAACTCGCTGTAAGGACTGGAACCTCGATGAAAGAAAAGGGCTTTATTGACATCATTTCCGGCAACACCAAAGAACCCCTGAGAAGTGCTCTTATTATAAGTAGCTGACCAGACTTCTCCACTCTTCAACTCCAAGCCTCTCGTCTGACACGACACATCAAGGGCGGAGACCTCACTTTGCCCATAGTAGCATCATGAGTCTCTTCCGGTGAGACCAAGACGAATAACAACAAGAAAGCCTCGGGATCTAAGCCGGTCAACTCCGTCACAAACCAGAACAGGAATCAGTGCCCTAATCAAAATACCTATCAAAACCTGAATCAAAATGTGGCACAGAACCGGATGGCCAACCCTCATAACTATAACAACATGCCCCCACCTCAAAATTTCAACCAGCAAATCAGGGGCCCCTACAAGCCGAAGCGTGAGCACTACCCTCCACTACCTGACACCATTCCCAACATCTTTCGCCTCCTCAGTAATCAGAACCTCCTCAAATTCCCACCAGAGCTGCCTCAACCTTGGCCTGCAAACCTAGACTATAGTAAATTCTGTGCTTTCCACCAATTCGCTGGTCACAACCTGAAAGACTGTTGGGTTCTTCGGGATGTGATCTATGACATGAATGATCGAAATCATATTGACTGGGAGTCTCTCATAAATTCCAACCCCAACAACAATCAACCTCCGCAGAATCTAGGGATTTTCAACAACCCCATGCCTAACCATTACCAAGGAGCAGTAGCTCACATCACCATGGTGGAACTCCCTAGTCAACTCCCCGTGCATCCTTTCGCTCTAATCACCCACCGCAATCCTTTTGGTGTCCCAGTAAATCTAGTCGAACATCCTAGATTCTCGGCTACTCGACCACAACCCTCGACCTTAATCACTCGGATCGCACCTCCAGATACCCCTCCTTACCCAAACTTTACAAGGATCTAAGTCCAATCATTGAACACCCGGAGACCAAACCTTCATGAACCCTTGTCAAAACCCTCGATTGCTCCAATTGCTGGGCCCACTACATCATTGCCTCCTTCATCTGACTCTGAACAAGAGAACGAAGACATTATCCTCTGAACTGTGGCCCAAATTGCGGCATGGGTAGATGGACTCTCCCAAAATACCTCAAGCCAAGAGCACAAGGCCATAGTCGAACACCGACCGAGTATAAAAATAAAGCGACAATAAGAAGAATTCGGCAAGCAGGAAGCATTAATCTCCGCCTTCCTTGAAGAAGAAGACTACACGTAGTACCTCCCACCTAGGGATGGCATCGCTACAGTACGTATTCCTTCTTAAAACTTCACCCCGTTCTTGACGAATGCTCCAGCAAGCTCATCAACTCAAGTCGCGACATGGCTTAAGGATCAATAATCGGCATGCCCAGTCCTCAAATCAGGAACTACCAACCCGCTGCCACCATTCCCTCTGGAGAAAGAAGCTATCGACGCACAACCGTCAGAGAGGATAGTGAGAGAAGGAAGCCAACTTGCCTCCCCTGCCTCACGTCATTCAGCCACCACTGATTCATGCACCTCAGCCACTTCTACTAGGTACAAGTAAATCACATCGACCAAGAAAAGAACATAGACTCGAATCGGGCCAGGAGTATGACCTCCTATGGCATCTCCAGAAGATCCCAACGTAAATATCGATAAGAGGTTTTTCAGTCCCTCATGCACTAGTTGACACAGGAGCAGGACTCAACATTTGCCCCATAATGATGCTCAAGACTCTCGAGTACACGGAGCAAGATATTAGGCCTTCATCGCTATCTCTGATCTCATATGATGGCTCTCGACAATTTGTCAAGGGAACCATTAAGCTATAAGTTCGTCTCGGGGCAGCAACAAAAGATGTCACCTTCCACGTTTTTGACTCTTCTAGTACTCACAATTTAATCTTAGGGTGGAAATGGTTGGAATCCATGAAAGTTGTAGCGTCTACATACCACCAGTGTGTCAAATTCCCTCACGAGGACTCTATCATCAAAATATATGTTGACGTGCCTCGTCGGGAGATAGATACCGACTACACAGCAAGCATCTAGACAACCCACGACTCGGTGCTGTCCACTGGCCACATTAAAAGAGTGCAGACTTCCGATGATGTGGCGATAGCTGAAGTTAGCCATCCTACCTCTCCTTCAATGTGCCGGCAAAGATTAATGAGAAGAGAAGCATGCCTCGACCTTACCCCTTATACAACATAAATCCCACCGTAATAAAAGGGCGGGACCTAATGTATCAACTAGGATACATCCCTCACACCGAGCTCTGCAATAATAAGAAAGGATGCATAGGGTCTGTCGTCCTGAAGAAAGTTCAAAAACACATGGGATTGGGCTACCAATCAGACGGCAAGCAAGCCAACCTCGCCTGAGTGGTCACTATATGACCATTTCATCTATGGAATCACCGAGAAGGCCAATGTACCAAAGAAAAAAAGGGACTCCTTCCCTAAACTGTAGGAGACGAAAATCGAGCAGATAACTAGAGCCTTCACTAACCTGACCAACCTGAATCAAGACGAGGACATGGATAATCCGCTTGAGGGAGTCACACCGCTATTTGATGCTGAAGAACCCCCTGACGAACCAAGGAAGGAGCTTTCAGAACCTGAGCCACACATAGAAAATTGGAAGTCAATCGATGAAGAAGACTTTCATATAGTCGCTTTGGGCACTGAAGAAGAACCAGAGTTGCATATCCTCCAATCTTCGCAGTCATCCCAGCCCCACAAACTGGCAGAAGAAGACTGGCTCTCCATGTCAAGTGAAGAAGAAGACTATTGGATAAATCTTACTGACATGGAGTTAGGAGATCTCCTAAGAGAGGAGCGTCTAAAATTGCTCGAGGAAGTCAATCACTCCCAGAACTAAGGATCAGACTCTGATGACAAATTCGACCATCGAGCCATACTTGACAATTGGCGATGTCCATGCTGCTGTCCTTACCTAGAGTCACCTTATTGCAACCTATGCACATTTATCCTAATACGATGCGAGAGAGCCATCCTGCGTGAATTAAGGTAAACAATGAGGGCAGAAGATTCTCACATTGCCTTCATATAAGTCGACGAGGAGTTAGAGATCGATACCCCCAATCTCTGGAAGCACCATAACTTTAGATATTCTGGAAATCACTAGAGGAAGAATGACAACCACCTCCAAGCAATGACGAAGATTACTGGATAGATCTCCCCACCCTCGAGTTGTCAGAACAGTTAGACCAAGGCCTTCAAGGGCTATCTAGTGGAGAAGGCGAACCTGATTTCAACAACGACGACTTTGGCCCTGATCTCGAAGGATGGAAATGCCCTTGGGGACACCCTTGCATCTCGTACCCATACCAGCCTCGCTGTCAAGCATGCATACTCATCCTGGCATACTACAAAGTCTAAGCAAAAGAACTTACGAGCTCGAAGGAAGATCAACCAGGGTCACCTAAAGAAGACGAACCACATCAAGAATATTTCAGCATTGACAATAGTGACCCCAATCACCTACCTACCAAAGGGGAATGACCCTGAGAGTTTCCATGTATCATTCGGCCATATCAACCCCATTGTAGAACCTATACAGTGATATTAGAAGATCTCAAACTGGAAGGTGAGATTATTCCTTTTCCTGCACTATGGGCAATGTTCGAAGAAATCAAAAGTAATTTGGAACTAGCTACTCCCAAGCCAAACTCAATGATAAAACCCATTGAAGAGTGCGCTTGGCTGATATAAGAAGAAGAAGAGTCAAAGGGCTACCTAGCCGACATGGAAAAGGAAACGATTCACATGCTAGAAGAAGCAAGATCATCGATGGGACCGCCACCTTCATCTTTCATCACGAAGATCACGCTGACCAAGGATCATAAAAAAAATTACCAAATTCAGAACGGGTTCACGTCATTCGAAAACTCGCACTAACAGCTTCAGCAGTAGCTCCACTTCCCCAACTAGAAGAAGCAACTCCACTGATTCCTCTTCAGGCAATCAACCTTGTACCCTACTTATTATCGAAAATCAAAAAAATAGAAAACCTCAAAACCCTTAAAAATTTTAAAAGTCAAAACCCCAAAAAATTAGGAAATCTCATAAGAGAGAGGGAGCCCTTCATCCCACACCCGCCTAACAATCAGCAAAGACACCTCTCATAAGGCTACAAGTAGCGGTCACGCCAACGAAGTCGAGAGAGTAATAACAGACATGACCACATGGGGTCACCCCGTTGCAATCAACGCCAAGGAGCCGTACCTCAATTTTTTTTCAATATGACCCTACCCGCTTTCCCTCACAAAGACGTAGGGCATCCCGGTGAAGTAACAAGCCTATGATCATACCTGACGAGATACTCCGTGACTTTGAGAGGAGAATGAATAGCCTCGACCTACACCTCACCAAGGATGTCGCAGTCATCAATTGCACTAATGAAGGGTTACCTCTTGTAAAACTAACCCCCAGTGTAGTGATTTTGTAATTTATGAGCTTACAGACGATGAAGAGGGAGCACCAGCCGCTAACAAGACATAAAACTTCCAATGGGCCATCAAATTCTTTGACGAGCAAACTCAAGCTGCCATGGAACCTACCGAAGAAATTAATTTCGACACCGAGGAGAAGCCCAAGAAGCTGCCAATCAGCGTAACACTCAACCCCAAGGAACAACAACAAATCAACCAAGTCCTTCAAGATCACCTCATCTCCTTCACATGGTCCTATGAAGACATGCCCGGTCTAGACCCGACCCTAGTGGAACATTGTTTGGTCTTAGAACCCAATGCAAAGCCCGTTAAGCAAAAACTCAGAAGGATGCACCCGCACACAATGCTACAAGTCAAGGAGGAAGTCGACAATCTACACAAAGCTAACTTCATTTAAGTCGTCGTCTACCCTAACTGGCCAAGAAGGTCGATAGAATAAGGGTATGTATCAACTTTCGGAACCTCAATCGGGCATGCCCGAAAGATGACTTCCCTCTACCTCACATCGACACTCTGGTTGACAACATTGTCAGGCATGAGATGTTATCATTTATGGATGGCTTCTCCGGATACAACTAGATAAAACTGGCAGAATCCGACCAAGAGAAAACTTCGTTCACTACACCATGAGGAACTTACTGCTACGTCGTCATGCCTTTCGGCCTCAAGAATGCAGGAGCCACGTATCAACACACCATGATGGCTATCTTTCACGACATGATGCACAAGTGTAGAAGTCTACGTCGATGATATACTAGTAAAGTTTCAAATGTGAGCAGGACATGCTGAAGCACTAAGACTGGTACTACAAAGATCTGAGAAATATCAACTAAAGATGAATCCAAAGAAATGCGTGTTTGGAGTGACCTCTAGAAAACTATTAGGATTCATCATTAGTAAGCGGGGAATCGAGGTTGACCTGATAAAGGTCAAAGCCATCTCGAGATGCCACCTCCCAGAAACATCAAAGAACTAGATGCCTGATGGGAAGACTGCAATTCATCAGGAGATTCATCTCCCAACACTCAGACAGATGCGACCCTTTCTATAGAGTACTTAAATGAGGAGTCGAGTACATATGGGATGACCAGTGTCAGCAAGCCTTCGACAACATCAAGAAGTACCTCCTTAATCCGTCAATATTATCATCACCAGTTTTTGAAAGACCCCTGATCCTCTAAGTGTCAGTAAATGATAAGGCAATGGGAGTAATTCTCGGACAACATGACGAAGATGACAAGAGAGAGAAGGCCATCTACTACCTCAACAAGACGATGGTCGAGTACGAACAGAAATATACATCAATGGAGAAGACATGCCTCACACTAGTGTGGGCCTCGACAAAACTATGACACTACTTCGGAGCGTACAAGATATTGGTATTAGCATGTATAGACCCTCTGAAGTAAATATTTGATAAGCCCGCTACATTCAGAAAGATCGCTTGATGGCATATGCTACTATAAGAGTTTGACATCACCTATGTTGCGCAGAAGTCCATCAAAGGACAGGTGATCACCGATTACCTCGCTAACCTTCCACTCTCAGGTAATGAGCTCGTACGCGCAGAATTTTTCGATGAAGACCTACTCTCAATTCATGATGAAGAGCCTGACAAGACACCAAAAGTCTTTCAACTCGACTTTTTGGTCACCAATAACATTAAGGAATATAAAGCCTTCATTGTCGGGCTACGAGCAACGCTACAGCTAGGCGTCAAGCAGTTGAAGATAATTAGTAACTCCAAACTTGTGATATCACAAGTCATCGGGGAATGGAACACCAAAGAAAGAAGACTGATGGCATACTTAGAAACAACTCAGTTTCTAATAAAGAAATCTAAGAGAATTTCTTTCATGCACAACCCTAGACTAGAGAATGAGTTCGCAGATTCTCTCACCACGCTACCCTCAGTCATACAAATACTAGTTGGACAAAATACAAATCCCTTCATCAAGAAATTAACGCTAGCACGCGAAGTCGCCTCGCAAGTGAAACCAGAATTGCCAACCCAGCCGAAAGAGAAGCAGTCTATTCCGGTGGAGGTTACGAAGAAAGAACTCAGTGTCGCAACCTTCAAATTCGATCCCAACCGATGAGGGACAGCCATGGTACTTCGACATATGGAACTTCTTGAAGCATCGACATGTTCCTCCATACGCTACCAGGGTCGAACGAAAGACCATAGGGAACCGATGCATAAGATTTTGCATCTTGGGTGAGATGTTATACAAAGAAGCCTTCACCAAAGAAGTACTACTACGATGTGTCCCGACATCTGAAGGAAAATATATCATCCAAGAAGCATACACCAGTACCTATGGGGCCTACGCCAATAGACAGAGACTCATAGACTAGATCATACAACAAGGCTACTAATGGCCTACGAAGACGAGGGATTGCCACCTCTATAACCAATGTTGTAAACAATGCCAAGAACACACTGCACTTATCAAGGCCCCATCGATTACATTGAATCCCATAACCTCACCATGGCCATTCTCGATGTGAGCCTTTGATGCCATCGGACCCTTCACGAACACAGTCGGGAACACTCACAAGCACGCATTAATACTCAATGCGATCGAATACTACACCAAATGGGCATAAGCCTAGTCATATGTCAGAATCTTGGCTTCAATGCTTGCGAAATTTATTATTCAGAACATCATCACCAGGTTTGGAGTACTCAGGATGTTACTCACTGACAATGGACCACAATTCATTGCAGAGAAGACGAAGAGACTATGTAAGAAATTTCACATCCACCTATTCCACTCGTCACCATTCTACCCCCAGGGAAATGGGCAAGCAGAGGCTACCAATAAAATGCTAATCTGGATTCTAAAATGAATAGTGGAGGCAAGCAATGGAGTCGACTGGCCTGAACGACTACCAGAAGCACTCGGGGCCTATAAGACTTCTATTCGCACGACCACTAGCCAAACTCCCTACCTCCTCACGTACGGGATGGAAGCAGTCTTACCCTACGAGATACAGGTACCGTCCCTACGAATTTGACTCGATGATGAGTTATCCCTAGATGAAAGGAGAATTTCTCTGCTCGATGAGCTAGAATAACTCGATGAGACGCGTCTAAGGGCAGCCGATCATGCTGAAGTATACCAGAAGAGAGTGGCCAGGGCCTACGATAAGAAGGTCCTCGAGTAAACTTTTGAAATTGAAGAGTTAGCCTTGAAGAACATCATGCCTTCCAAACATGCCCATCCGAAAGGAAAACTGAAATCGAACTAGGAGAGCCCATATGTTAGACCAACCACATACCCGGGGAATGCATACAAGCTAGTGAACCAGGACGGGGAAGAACTCTCTAACCTGTGAAACACCATGTACCTGAGGAAATACTACCCCTAGCATTGTGATTGTCACATCCCATGGTCAGACATAGATACTCATACCTGCCACCCCCGTAGTCATCATAACTCATTCATTGGTCGTACGCCTTCATTTCTTAGGATATCCTTGAAGACTTTTGACTCACTGCCCATCTTCTTATTCGGGCAATTTGATCGAAAGGGCTAGTGGAATATCTAACCCCTTTCAAAAGTATAGGTAACACCTGATTCTCACCCCTTTCCCTTTGCCATTTGAGGAGATGTTAAAGCACATAAAATGAAGATGTTACGCTCAATCGAAACTCACCATTCTTGCATCAGCAGGTTCCTTTTAAAAAATATATACGTAACTGAGAGAGAGCAATACGACAGATGAACAAGTCAATGTGCCCAGGGAAGCATAAGCAGATCATGAGGACGTCCCTAGTGACCCTAATGGGAAGGAATAAGCAAGTTGCGAGGGCATCCCTGGTGTCTCAATACTTCTAGATATCGTCATAAGGTGGCAAGAGGAGGATAAACTCCTGCTAACCATGGAATGTGAGATTTTGATGGTGCCGAAGCAAGACGGAGAGCTCAACTATGGCACCGCACACCACTCGAAGAAAAGATTGTTACCTATCCCTTTTAGAAATCGTTAGATAGAAACTATTCCCTCACGTCATTGAGCCTTATCCCCCTTTTCACTTTTTTTTTATTTTCGGACAATGAGTCAGAACCCTCCTGAGATATTCCCAAAGATGAAATCGAAAACTCATCAATGATGACTGATGGAATCACCTACTATCTACTGCACACCCCCCTAATAAGACTACAGGATAGGATAATCACTGCCAAAGGTAGAACCCCAATATACAGCCGATATGACTAAATGACCTCCCCTGGTTCAATGACAATATCAAAGAACTCTTCTCGACACTAACTTGCCAAACACACATGGCTCTTCATAGGCCCAAGTACTAGCAAAAATAAATAAAAAACTCCATTGCACCTCGACACTAGGACAATATTTTATTCAAGAGAAGTATTATATCGAAAGTCACTGCTCATCCATAGAAAAGATGCAGAACGATGAGGTCATCGCCTAAGGAAGACCAAAAATACTGCTCTACCGATCCCATCACACTCCTACACTGGGGCATTTTATAGACTTAGACTTTTATTTTAGTACTTTGCTTTCCTTGTTGCATTATTTTCCTTGTAAAAAAAAAGGGTAACATAAAATAAAATTATCCCTCGTAATTCCATCGCAATAACACACCTCCCGATGCCCTATCGTGATTAGACCACTAGAAAAAATATATATATAATAAAAAAATAAACAATGAAAGTCCCATTGTGACACCAAAAGCGAAAAATAACAATAATACTACCTGAATAATGACAAAGTAGCCATAGGATAAATCATTCCATGCTACTCATCCCACCACAATCAGGATCACTCTCCCTTGTCCCAACGCATAACCCCACACGCCGACTAGAGAGAGAGAACCGCTAATGCCGCATAACACATCCCATTGCGATAGAATGCACAGATAAGCAATGCTATCCCAACACCTAAGCTCATTGACATGAATCAGCCACGCCCTCATGTCCCATTGCGACGTTAAAGCCCCGTCACACCACCAAGGCCAAACGCAAATCCCGTCGCGATCTCAATACACCATTCAAACTTACTCTAACCCATCACATAACCAAGATTTTCCAAAGAAAGAAATATACCATTACCTTCCCATCATGACCTCAAAATAGCCAAAGAGTCGTCAACCAAATTGACCCATCGCACGACCACCAAGTCCCCTGCCAACCTACCACGGTGCACACCAGAAGGGGAGACTCAACCAATGTCCCATCATGCAACAGTCACCAGCCCCTACCACTACAGAAACTAGAAAAAGAGAAGAAACTCTCTGACATCCCATCGCATGACCACCGCGGAGACAACAACCAACAAGTCCCATCGCGAGCAAAAGCCTCCTGTCGGCAACAAATCAGGTAAGTAAACTCCCCCTACTCGATATTCTCTGTACACATATAATTACCTAATATTAAGTCAAATGTTTTCAAAACCCATCTCTCTCTACTCGTGAATCACTGTAGTCCTCCCATAAGAGACAATCATCAATATTCGCGAGAAGATTAGATGGAGTATTCGACATACCAAGTGTCATCTTGAAAATCACATAAACGATCGGTACCACAAATCCCACTCTGGTGGATCTGCTCAGCGACGTCTTGGAAGCCACATTTTTCACCGTTTTACCACCGAATTGATCTTAAGTTAAAAATCCCAAACTTTCAAAAAATGATAATAAATAAATCCTCTATCTATCAAAATTCTATCTCTTATCACTCCAATCCATTCTTTCCCCTGGGAAACTAAACAATAAGTATACTCAACTATGAGAAATCATGAATGTCCACTGGAAAGGGACACCTGACGCACCATTGGTGTGAGGAATGACATGCCTGCTCTAACATGACTTGCGAAAGCCTTCACCACCAGATTACATCATATTATCTAGCCACTTGACCTTGTCTCGGGACATTCATATGACACCCCTCACTACCATGTTAGTACCATTTTCCCGCATTTGATTGCCACTTGCAGCAGGTCGCGACATGCGACGGGATGCCACTTGCACCCACGGATGAGGATATACCTCTCGATTGCATCAATTTCCCCCCGTTTGACTGCCACTTACAGTAGGTCATGACATGCGATGGGATGCCACTTACACCTGCAAATAAGAATACATCTCTTGAAAGTTACCACTGGACCTTCAAATGCTCCGTTTAGCTTGTGCTGATAGATAAGAAAGCCAAGCATCTCATGTCAGCTCCCCGGTTCTCACTTGTGATCTCTCAAAGAAACAAGGAGGCACCCTGGAAGGGGTGTCTACTTCTTCGACGCATTCTTATTCCACAAGAACGCACCGAAGAGGGGCATCTGTAGACACCTCATTTTTGCTCTCTCGGAGTATACAAACCTGTTCGATTAACCTCTGACCATGGCCATGACTTCCGAAAAGGGGGCTCAACCTCTCCGAAGGCCTTATTACCCTAAAAACGGTACCATATACTGAAGCAAAAGTGTATGATAGATTCCTGGGCTGAAACAATAGCCCTGTGACTCAAACCCGATCTAGCCCGACAAAGAATCTGAATTTTGCACCCTCACAAAGGCATACAATATTATTACACGCATAGATGCTTGCATGCAACTGACCCCACTTGAACCAGACCAGCTCCTCCCATGGACTACCTTGAGACATGATTATGTACCCTAACCAGAGTGCGCAATCGATTACAAGCCACACCATCGGCGCGTAATGGCCCCCTGGTCTCTGACTCCCATGACCGCCTAAACTCCATGATTAAGTCCATTGATAATGGCGCTTAACCAAATTACATGCCCTATACATGGCGTGTAACTAGTTCCAAGTGAGTTGGAACTAGGATTCCAGTTGCTCATTCAAATTGACCACCTAGTCCGTGACCCACTCAACTGAACACGCTACCAAGACAGTATGTGAATCAAAATACACGCCCCACAATGGGCGCACAATTAAATCCGACCGACCAATTGTGCACCTCCCATAGGGCGCATAATTACCCCAATACCTATAAAAAGACCCCCTACCTCGTCCAAACACACCAATTCACATATTCAAGTCTCGAGTTCCTTTCCTCCATGCCTAGGATTTCGATACTCCCTCTGCGGCACTTAGCTTCTGGTAATCTCTCTTTAGTTTTTCAATCCTAATTTCTAATTTCTAGTTCTCGTTCTTAGGTTCTAGTCCCTAGTTCTTAATTTCTAGTATTACTTCTTAGTTCCTAACTTCCATTTTTTTTTAATTTCAGTTCTAGTTCTTAGTTCATAATTCCTTAGGTTCTTAAATCTAGAACTAATTCTAGTTCTAGATCTTAATTTCTAATTTCTAATCTCTAATTGGTAGTTCTTAATTCCTGAATTTCAGTCTCCAGATTCTCATTCTTAATTTTGCTTCTAATCGTCACCATAGTTCTTAATTCTGGTTCAAATTTAAATTCTTAGTCCAAATCTTAGCTCTTAATTCAGATTTTAGTTCTTAATTCCAATCTAAGTTCTTAATTCAAGTTCTTAGTTCTTAACTCAAGTTCTTACTTTCTAATTTTCAGTCCCTAAATTCTCAGTTTTTAATCCATAAATCCCTAATTTTCAAGCCAAATTTAGTCTTTGATCTCCAATATTTAAAATAATCCTTAGCCACCCGATTTGCCCAAGGGAGCTTATAGAGGGTATGTGGGAACGGGGCCGATCCTCCTCAGCATAACAGGCCACAACCCCCCTTTTTTAGATTTCCTGTGGGATCAAGATATTTAAATTAATTAGTCTCTTTATTGGATTAGGAGAGTAGATTAATTAGATTCCTAGTTGGATTAGGAGATTAAGTTTATTAGAATCAGAGTAGCATCAGGAGACTAGGCTAATCAGAATTATAATAGTATTAGGAATAGTGAGGATACGATTAGGAGACTAGATCAATCAGACTCCTGGTAAAACTAGGAAAACAAGAGTAATCAGACTTAGAGTAGGATTAGGAAAACTAAATAAACTAAACTCCCAGGTGACCTAGAGCTATTAGAGTCGGCCGACCGATGTTCAAAAAAGAAGTCAACTGATACCTCGAAAAGCGTGATCGATGACGTGTTATAGCGTCGATAAATAGCTACAACTGGTGATCGTATCAAACCAAGTATTTTTTGCTTAAAATTTATCTCTTTATTTTTCATATTTAATATCCCTTCATTTATTATCCACTGCCTTTGCTAGAGTCTACCAGGACTGAATTGGGCCACTGATTCCGAGGGCTGAAAGGAACCCATAAAAAGCACGTATCAACAGGGTGGTACCAAGATGTACCAAGATCTAAATTTTTTTTTTTGGGTGGAGAGGTTTGAAGATAGATGTCATCATGTACGTCTCAAAGTTCTTGGTGTGTCAGCAGGTGAAAGTGGATCACCAACATCCATCGGGTCTATTACAACCTCTACCTATACTGGAATGGAGATGGGTATCCATGTCATGGATTTTATTTTGGGATTACCGAGGACGAAGAGAGGGCACAATGCCATATGGGTAATCATCGATAGGCTAACCAAATCAGTCCATTTCTTACCTTACAATACCAAGTATATAGCGAGTAGGCTTGTAGAGATGTATCTAAAAGAGATCGTCTGATTACATGGTATCCCTGTGAGCATTGTTTCAGATCGAGACCCCTTGTATACATCACAGTTTTGGCAGAAATTCCAATAGAGAATGGGTTCAAGGTTGGACTTCAGCTCTGCATTTCACCGATAAATAGATGGACAGACTGAAAGGGTGAACCAGATTGTAGAAGACATGCTACGAGCTTTTATGCTTGATTTTCAAGGATCATGGGATCAACATCTGCGCCTGATCGAGTTTGCATATAATAACAATCATCATACAAGTATTGGTATGGCTCCCTACGAAGCACTATATGGAAGAAGATGTAAATCTTCGATTAATTGGGAAGAAACCGAAGAGAAATTTATTTTCGCTCCAGAAATCATTGAAGGTACTACCGAAGCGGTACATTTGATCCATGAGAGATTAAAAGTAGCACAAAGTTGGCAGAAAAGCTACACCGATCTGAAAAGAATGAGCATATAGTTTCAACACAGAGATAACGAGTTCATAAAGATTTCACCTACCAAGGGTGTAATGCGCTTTGGGAAACGTAGGAAGTTAAGTCCATATTACATAGGACAATTTGAAGTTTTGGGACGAGTTGGAGAGGTTGCGTATTGGATTACACTACCACCGCAACTATCGAGCATGCACAACATATTTCATGTGCCGATACTAAGGAAATACGTGAAGGATCCAACTCATGTCCAAGACTATCAACCGATTGAAATTCAAGACAACATGACCGTTAGAAAAGAACTGGTATAGATCCTCGATCGGAAAGAGAAAGTGTCACGTACCAAATGTATTCTTTTGGTATTTGTGAAATGGCAAAACCATTCATCGAAAGAAGCTACTTGGGAGAGCGAGTCGGACATAAGCGACGTGTATCCATAGCTCTTCGAATGAACTTTTGAGTTAAGGAGCCATTTAAATTTTGAGTTAATTCAATGTGAAATGTAAGATCAGTAGATCATTTTATATAAACTTTTGTTTATTAAGTGTGATTGTTATCAAATAGTTAACATTGTGCTAAGAGGTGCCACGCGCGAGTCGCGAATCGTCAAGTATTACCGAATTGGTACACAAATATGTATCAAAGGAAATCCACAGTTTAATCCAATGAAATATGTATATGTGTATCAATTTGGTACACAAATTTTGGATCTAAATGAATGGGAATTAGATACATTCAAAATGATAGAAGGAACCCAAACAAAAAACTATACAAATCACAAGAAACTACTGAATTCGTGTGCACGAATTTAGAGTCGCTCGCATGACTTCTTCAGAAGGCCAAGCGAGAAAATTGGTAACACAGTTGCTCGCACGGCTGTTCCAGCGCCAGTTTTACTTATAAGTCGCTCGCGCAAATTTTGAAGGTTGCTTGCGCGACTGTCGGGGCATATGAGGCTGGCGGGTTTTTTTTTTTTCATACATGAAAACCACTTTTTCTCCTTCGAATTCATGTCAGAGTTGTTCCAATTGGCTTGCGCCTTTGATTAACAGGGCATTTCTTCTGAGTTCTCCACATGAAAGGGGTAAGATTTCCCGTTTTGAGTTCAATTTACGTTGTTTTTTGTTTGAAATAGTTAAAAATGGGTCCTCGAAAGATGTCGGCTTCCAAGCCCTCTTCATCGAAACGTCCAAAGGTGGATCCTCCCCCAATTTTATGAGAACAACCCACCGAATGCTGGGATTCTAAGAAATTTGAGGTTGAATGGTCTATCGACAACAACCTGTTCGAGGGCCATGAAACCACATAGTGGACACTTGAATATTTGACGACGGCGGACATGAAATCGATCCTTGAGCCATTTAATCCCTATTATTTCCCTAGATTAGTGTGCCTATTTTATCAAAATTTAAAAATGAGTGCGGATGAAACAAAATTTGTGACTGAAATCGATGGCCATGACTTTCAATTTGACCTCAGTGACATTGCTACCGCGATGGGGTGCCCATCAAGGTATGTAGAAAATGGAGCATTAAGACCCCCAAATCTTGAAAAAATACCGTTCAAAGACATTATCACCGAGATGAAAAACGGGCGAACCAGATCTGGTTTGTCAATCACACAGGCCCAGTTGCCCAATTACATGTGGACACTCAACATTATTTTTCGGAAAAATCTATTTTCGCTGGGACATGAGCAAGAGAGGAGAGACCCTTTTCTCTAGCCATTATTTTCGGCTTATCAGGGGAAGTGGTTCTCCGCCCTAGCTGTTGTAAGTGAAGGAATTGTGTATGCACGTAATAATGGGAGGCAGGTGCTCACAAGACACCCCTCAAACGTTTGCCTTATGCTCGGTTCATCACAGTAATGATCGAGCAATATGTAAGCGAGGAAGCAGGTGGAGGATTCCACATTACACTAGATGATCCCTAATTCACTAGCAACACTCAGTGGTATAGATATGAGGATTTGAAGATTAGTCTCAATAATTTAAATATGAGCGTCAACCGCTGCAAGATCGAGGAAGTTGTGCAACGTGTGCAACAACAGTAGCAACCCCAATAACCTCACCATGAGCCTGATCAAGCGGCTCAATATCCAATGCCGCCACAACAAGTTCCGATTGAACCATTGATTCCTCCATACGGTGGTGTGGACTTCACGACGGAACTTTTTAGAAGAATGGACTTACAAGACCGAGATTAGAGCAACAGAACGAGAAAACCACGTGCCAGCTCTACTACCACGAGGCCCTGCTAAGCGACGCAATGCGATATATGTACCCATTAGATTACTTGCAGCACATGGAAGCGGCACAGTCATACATGCAGGACACGTCTAACTCTGGAGCTGGTGGAGCAGGTGATGAGGCCAATCTGGCAGGTGGTGAGGAAGACTAGCCAGGGACTACGTTCATTGGCCTTAGGGCTGTTTTGCTGATATGTTTTTGTTAAACCTTTGGTTTAAACTTTTGGTAAAATTGCAGTAAATATTTTGGTGTTTTAAGTTTATAACAATGGCAGCATGGATGCCATGTTAGGGTGGTTTTAAATTGTGAATGTTTTTTTTTTGTGATGTTCATGACTTATGTAGTTATGGATGAATGTTACCATTGTCGCATTTCTTACAAGGTTTATCTATCTGAATGGTTTTATTGTAGCTAGCATGAATGATTTGTTGTGAATGGAATTGTATAGGCACAATCCATAAATTTAATTTTGGAAGATAGCCTATTATGAATGTTTTTAAATGGTAGTGAATAAATAATTATAGAATGTGAGAATCGGTAGCTAGCGACAGCTACGGTTCTATTTTGCAAGGTACATGAAATTGATAGATCCAATGTCCATGGGTTTTTTGCAGGAACAATGTTAAATCAGCCATGGCTAATTGAATTAGATGTGGATAGTTTTGTTTTGAGTTGTAGTATGAATGATGGTTATGTTAGCAATAGCTAATTAAACCAAACACAGGTCCAATATGGTTCGTATAATTCTGAATGATGATTTAGGTTGTGAACCTTTGTGGTAAATTCTTGTGTATCGTTGTGGATTATGTGTGAATAACATAGTTGTGGGTAACTTATAAATCATGATCATTGTATGGTTCTATTGTAGGTGTGCCTTCCGTGTGGTTAATTTAGTTTAATCCTTGCGCATAGGTGTAAGACATGTCTTATTGATCATGTACAATCAATTGCGATTGGATCCGAAAAATTCTTCAGCAAATTTTTGAGGGCGAAACTTCTTATAAGGAAGGGAGGATGTAATATCCCTAAAATTTTCCCAAATTGTGTACATTTTGATAGAAGTACGTGTCAGTCACGACACACGGTACCTTTTTAGATTTCCGAATTAATCATTTGGATTTGTTTTAGATCTTTCTGATAAGGCTAATGCACCGTTGCGGTGTAATAGCTTAATATCGGATCTAGCCGATACGTGGTTTGGGTGTGCTAATGTCACTTATATCCGCCTCGCGCTCCGAGGTGGCTTCTTCTAAAGAATGGTTCCGCCACCTTACAAGTACCAATGGAATGCGCTTGGTACATATCACTTGCTCCTTTCGATCAAGAATTTGCACTGGTTCTTCTCTAACGGTCATATCCTCTTGAAGCTCTGTCGGTTGATAGTCTAAGACGTGAGTTGGGTCCTTCATGTATTTCCTCAACATCGATACGTGAAATACATTGTGCATGCTTGAGAACTACGGCGGTAGAGCAATGCAGTATGCAACTTGGCCTACCTGACCCAATATCTCGAACGGACCTATGTAGCGCGGACTTAGCTTTCCACACTTTCCAAAATGCATTACACCCTTCGTAGGTGAAATCTTAATGAACACATTGCCTCCAATCTGAAACTCGACATTCCTTCTTTTTAGAATGGCATAACTCTTTTGCCTACTTTGTGCAACCTTTAATCTTTCGCAGATTACGCGTATCGCTTCATTTATGCTCTCCATAATTTCTGAACCTAATATGAATTTCTCACCCATTTCTTCCCAATTAAGCGGAGACTTGCATCTTCGCCCATACAATTCTTCATATGGAGCAATTCCGATGCTCGCCTGACAACTATTATTATAAGCAAATTCATATATGTCACAGCCCGAATTTTCCCAACTTACTTTTCTTCTGAGATATATTTTTTTTCTTTAAACTTTAAAGCAAATGGGAAAACCTAGACCGGTAGATCACAGAACACAATCTGAATACTGAATTATATTGGTACGCCCACACATAATGGCAAAATTTAAAGCAGATAGCAATATCATTTATGGGAGAACTAAAATAGCATAACTAAAATTTTCTTTTCTTATTGAACATATGATTAAAAGAACTAAACTAACAACTGGTGATGGCCAACCACCACCTAAACAGTGGCGCACAATTATATCTAAATAATAACTGGACGTACCAAGTTCAACTCTCAGATCCGATACTATACCAAAATCCCAAAAATGATGTGCTTCTTTCTCTGGTACAAAACCAAGATCCACCTCAAGCCTGTGGTCCTAATCAAGAGCTACACCTGCGACATATAGTCGAGGTGAGCTAACAGTCTAAGCTCAGTAAAAGAATCTCAAATTCAATTGACACCTTATCATATAATCACATAGATTTAATGACAGAAGCAAAATTGGAATTGAGCAGATATTCAAGGATTGTAACAAAGACGGAACAGACAAAAGCGGAAGCAGATTAGGTATTCAATGATTCACATCATACAGTGTTCACGTCTCACAGTGTTCAAATCTTACAGCTCAATGTCCTAAGGATCAGATTTCAAATTTCTATCCTCTAGTGCGTCCATATCTTCCAGTGGGTTCACATCTTCCAATATCTTTCAGTGTATACAAATAACCCGACCGTCTTGGTCGGTGTCTGATACTCGGTCCAAATCAATTTATGCAAGATATTTAAAAATCCCGCCGTATCGGTCGATGCATGCAAAGGTATACTATGTACGGATAACCCGTCGTACCAGTCCAGTTAGTGTATGCAGTATGTATTAAAAATCCCATCGTACCGGTCCAGTATGCATGCAGTGTACAGTCGAGCAATCAATCTCACAAATTTGATTTCAAATCACTAGCATGACTTTTCAATCCAAATATTCAAACACAACCAGATCAACAAGTTCTAAATCCATTGGTAAGATCACAACCTAATTCAAACGGATATCATGTCAAATCAAATTCAAGGCATCAATTTCAAAGAGTTCTAATCACTTCATTCGATCCTACAATGATATCTATGAAATCAATTTTAAAATGCAATGAGTAATGAGCTTTCCCTACCTTAATTTTGAAGTCGTTCAAAGCAATCCAAAGGTCCTCAACAATGTCGAAAACAAACTCGAAGCTCCACATAGTTTTTTCCAAAGAAAATTGAACCAACCAAAACAAAACAAATCGATCGATTTCCAAAGCAGAGAAGTTTGATCGATCGATTTCCCAAAATATATATTTTTCAATCCCTATTCTATACAAGTCGATTGATCGATTTCCTATTCGATCAATCGGTTTCAAATTCGATCGATCGATTTCCAATTCGATCAATCAATTCCTTCAGAATTCCAAATTTAGTCGATCGATTTCCAAAATCGATCAATTGATTCCTTCATAAATTTTTTACATATCTCTGTTCTATATAATTTGATCGATGAATTTCAAAATCGATCGATCGGATTTGACAGTTTCAGAAACCCTTCGGGCTTCTTCTTCCTTCGCTCGGACTTTCTAAAATCCCCAAAATTGAAACTCTATCTTTTGTATATAATCTATCCTACTTAATGTAAGTTCAATACATGAATTAATTGGGTATTTTACCTCCTAAAATCGAGCATGTAACGTTCTTGATGATCGGATACAAAAATTGGCGCTCTATGCCTCCCATTCATCCGATTGCTTGAAACCGAAACCCTTTTCTTCTCGCGATCGGACGAAGTCGTAAATCAGCTCCACCAAATATATGCCATAAGCTAATAATCTCCTTTAGCAAGGATCTTAAGAGCTGTAAGCTCAATGGAGGCTTGGGCTTCAAGGAAAAGAGGTTTGAGAGAAACGTGGCTCTCTCTCAAGCTTGTAGATCGTAACCGCGTTACGGTAGATGCTCCCTTGCGGCAACCAATCAAAGAGGAAGGAATTTGGGTAGGATATCAACGGTGGGTTGAATCTCGAAGGGTAAATGGGACGGACTTCTTCTTTCTCCATTCACGGTTCTCTCTTTCTCTTCTCTCAATTTTCTTAGCAAATGAAACTTCCAAAGGAAGTTTCACCTATTTAAACCATGGGTTTTGGTTCCCATGAGAAACTTGCACACTTAAGTCGTGTGTTAGCCATTGCCTAAAGATTTTGTTCTGTGATAAGCACATACACCTAAACAAGGTGTTAACTATTATACAACTAAACTTTTGGTTCTGTGTGGGGCCTGCACACCCAAACCACTTATCCACTGAACTCGGTGTTAAGCTAATACACTGTAGCCGTGTATAAGCTTTGGTCCAAAATCCCTGACGAAGTCCGAACAGACACAAGATGATTTTCTCTAGAAAATCTAAAACGGTGACGTGTTTCTCAATGGACACGCACCTAATCAGGACCTATGGTTTCAAAAAAATTTCAGGATGTTACATTCTTCCCCCCTTAAAGAATTTTCATCCTCAAAAATTGACGTGCCTATTTCAAAAAGGTATGGAAATTTGACAGGTCCGACCAATAGTAATCACACTCTCCTTGAGATTCAATGATTCACATTAACGAAAATAATTAGGGTTATTACATTCTCCCCTCCTCAAAGGAATTTTCATCCTCGAAAATTCACTGGGTACTATTCAAGGCGAAAGGCATAGGGTCAGTCGTCAATTAGTCAAAAATGCAACATCTATAAAAGAACTTTAAAAACCATTAACTGCCAAAGTGAACATAGGGCCTCTGAATAGATGTCAAAGTTCGTCTTTCCTTTCCCTTCTCGTGACAGTCTTTTACCTGATGTCCCATCTGGCCACACCTGAGGCATGCACCAATGGACCACCAACATTCTCTCATCTTATGTCGTCCTCCACACCATGCGCGGGACTTAAACGGTGTGGATGAAGTGATGTGTGAAGGTTGTTGCACCCTCGATGTTCCAGCCGTAGTAGGGTTTGAAAGGCTAAAAGGCCTCAGAGACGTAGGTATGGATGGTCTCGAGTAGGTAGTCTAAATAGCCTGGATAGGCGTTGGCATCAGTAGTCTCGATTCCTTGTTTGCCTCAGGTAAAAGACAGTCTCAATGGAAGCATAAGCTCACGTTTGACTTGTCCCACCTTTTTGGTTATGTTCTTCACTTTGGTACTTCTTTTCAATGTCTTCTTCGGCAATAAGGGCCTTGGTCATTATCGCTGCATATGTTCCTAGCTCAAACAGTGAGACCCTCTCATGGATGTCAGGCCGTAAGCCATGTTGAAACTTCTTGGTCTTCATCAACTCTGTGGCTACATGGTGAGGTGCAAACATTGAGAGCCTAGTAAACTCGGACCCATACTCGCTTATTCTCATTCGGTCTTGTTTCAATTCTATAAACTAGACTTCTCATTGATTTCTCACTACGTTGGGGAAGTGTTCTTCGTTAAACTTCTCAGTAAACTCGTGCACCGTATCTCTTTGCATTGCTTTCCACCAGGGATCAGCCTCTCCATCCAGTTTGAAGGCTGCCCATCTCACTTTCTCATTCTCAGTGCAAGGAAGTACACTGAAGATCTTCTCCATCTCGTTTAACCACTTCTCAGCCTCAAGTGGATCGACTTGACCCGAAAAGTTTGGAGGACGCATCTTTCTAAATTCTAAAAATCCTGAAGGTTGACGCTAGTAGCTCGGTCTCCTTTGCCATGGATGTCCTCTACTGCGTCATTACGTTGGCCATGGTCTCCTCTACTACGTCATTGTGTTGGCCATGGTCTTCAACAGTTTTCTATCACTACCATTGTCACTACCTCCTAATGAAATGTGGCTAGGATCGGTGGCGATTCCTACACCACGCGAAGTGCCCTCGCCTTCAGGGACATTCGTCATGTGGACCGTTCTCGGTCTGCCTCTACCTCCTCTGACACATGGGGTCATGTTGGTCTATCACGATCAAACAAAGATTTAATCAGAAGTGATCATGAAAATTTAAAGCTTTACTCATAATTGAACATAATCTAAGCCTTTCTATGCTCCCTATGTTCTGAAAAAATCTAAAGTCATAAGCTTGGGTCTCCCATAAGACCCGAAGCCTAAGCTTTAACAGAATCTAACATCATAGCTCCGATCACGAAGAGTCAGTCAATGCCCTAACAGATCCTACTGCCATATTTTTTAACCTAAAGCTATGGCTCTGAGTCCCCATGAGACCTAAATCCTAAGCTCTAATACCAACCATGATAGAGTCACAGTTGGGTCTCCTATGTCCTGATAGAATCTACTGCCATAGCTCTGATACCAATTGTGACAGTCTGGATTTTCCCAACATACTTTTCTTCTGAGATATATTTTTGTTTTCTTTAAACTTTAAACTAAATGGGAAAACCCGGACTGCCAGATTGCAGAATACAATCTAAATACAGAATTATATTAGTACGTTCACACATAATGGCAGAATTTAAAGAAGATAGCAATATCATCTATGACAGAACTAAAATAACATAACTATTTTTTTCTTTTCTTACTGAACATATGAAAAAAAGAACTAAACTAACCACCGGTGATGGCCAACCACCACCTAAATAGTGGTGCACAATTATATCTAAACAATAACTAGACGTACCAAGTCCAACTCTCAAATCTGATACTGTACCAAAATCTCATAAATGATGTGCTTCTTTCTCTGGTACAAAATCAAAATCCACCTCAAGCCCGAGATCTTGATCAAGAGCTACACCTGTGACGTATAGTCGGGGTGGGCTAACAGTCTAAGCTCAGTAGAAGAACCTCAACTTCAATTGACATCTTATCATTTAATCACATAGATTTAATGACAGAAGCAAAAATGAAACTGAGCAGATATTCAAGGATTGTGAAAAAGGTGGAACAGACAAAAGTAGAAGTAGATTAGGTATTTAATGATTTACATAATTCAGTTTCTATTACTCACATCACACAGTATGTTAGTTTCCATTATTCACATCTTACAGTGTTCACGTCTTACAGTGCTCAAATCTTACAGTTTAATGTCCTAAGGTTAAGATTTTTTATTTCTATCGTCCAGTGCGTCCATATCTTCTAGTGTGTTCACATCTTCTAATATCTTTCAGTGTATACGGATAACCTGTCGTACCGCTCCAGTCAGTGTACAGTCACATAATCGGTGTCTAGTCAATTTATGCAGTATGCATTATGTACGGAAAAATCCCATCGTATCGGTCCAGTATTGTATACACCCAAATTCGGCCCAAGGCCAGATCAATCTGTACTTTGAGAGAGATGTACCCCTATGCTTTAGATGGCACCCCAGACCTTTAGGAATCACCCTGAACCTTGTAGATCCATCCCCCCAACCCTTAGAGATCACCCCTAAACCCTAGGATCCCTTCCCAGACTCCACTTAAAGCCTTCTGAGCAATTGATGGGAGGGGAGCTACAAAATTTTACACAGACCACTACCGAGGATGAGCCACATTCCTTTTGAAGGAGGATTCTCCAACTCTCCAACAAGCCAAAGATCACCCAATTTGGAGTTATGGTTTAAAAGTTATGGCTGATTGAAGTTTTACATAAAATCATGACTTTTGCTCAGGCGCATGTATTAGATACGCCCAGCAAATTTGGCCCCATTTTGGTCAGGCATATATATTATATACGCCTGGCATTTTTGGGCCAAATTTGGTCGGGTGTACATAATACATACTCCCAGCATAGGTAGAGCCCACCGCGGACACCCACCTTCTCAGGTCTCTTTTGGTTTTCATGGAAATCACTGTACATAAATTGGGCATATGTAATATATACGCCCAGCTTAGCTATAGTAACTGTCATCAGATGCTCGAAATCCCTTCATCAGGTTTGACCTTTTGACCATCCCCTTGGTTGAGGTGGGTGTCTTAAGGTTGGATGCACCCCCTTTGAGCTTATATGCAACCCTTAAGTCACCTATGATCTCACCCCATCATCTGCCATTGAAATCAGTTCTCCAAACCCCTAGGACCCTAAAAACCTAGAAAACCTTAGATGGAGGATTACCTAATTGCTAAACCAATTATCTCTTAAGTAATCCTCTAACCCACCTCTTCTCTATAAATAGAGGGGCAACCCCACTTCCCAAAGGGTTGAAAAATTAAGGTTGAAAGTTTGAGCTTAAGAGAGAGAGCCCTAGTGAGAGAAAGACCCATTTTATTTTACATTCTTCAACCAGAATTCCAGCATGCTTAGTTCACCCCTTTCAATCCATTTCAACCATTAGATCACCCCTCTTTTAGTCAAGTTTAGTCCCTAGCTTCATCCTACACTTCCCATCTACCGAATCCTAGCATTAAAATCCATTCCTCTACCATTTAAAGCCATCGGAAGTACGCCGAAGCGAAGGTCTTCTACGGTGCAACAAGGGCCCGTGAGCTCCGGCTCACCCCTCTCTTCCTCTACCTTCTTAGTGTTTTCTCTGTCCAAGGATTCAAGCCGTTACGCCGCCGAAATTTCAATTTTGGCTCAAAGCTTGATAGGACCATATTGCCTTCGGGCAAGCAGAAGCTCCGCCCATTTATTTTTATTTTGGCCATAGATAGAGACTACTACGTGCGGGTTGATCGGGTGCCTAAACCCTTCCCGATCGATAACTGAAGCCCCTACCCTAGAGTCTTTGGCAAAGACCTGTAAATTAGAGTCATATTTAGCACTTTGGTGCTCAAAATATTGATTTAAAGGTTTCCCTGGTCCCCAAAAGCTCCGGGTGGTGACTCTACATCTATTCTATCGCGAGTGCATCGTCGCGACAGGTTTGAGAGAATCCATGGTCGCACAAGTATGCATGCAGTGTACAATGTGTACGGATAGCTCGCCATACCGGTCCAGTTAGTGTATACAGTATGTACGAAAAAATTGACTGTACCGATCCAGTATGCATGCAGTGTACAATCGAGCAATCAATCTCACAAATTTGATTTCAAATCACTATCATCACTTTTCAATCCAAATGTTCAAATACAGCCAGATCAACAAGTTCTAAATCCATTGCTAAGATCATAACTTAATTCAAAAGGATATCATGTCAAATATGATTCAAGGCATCAATTTCAAAGAGTTCTAATCACTTAATTCGATCCTACAATGATATCTACGAAATCAATTCAAAAATGCCATGAGTAATGAGTTTCCCCTACCTTAATTTCGAAGCCGTTCAAAGCAATCCAAAGGTCCTCATATACGGACTCCCATTCTTAACCTAGATCACATTAAGATCATACTACGTGTCAATAATGTCGAAATTAGACAACTCAAAGCTCCACATAGTTTTTTCCTAAGAAAATTGAACCAACCAAAATAGAACAAATCGATCGATCGATTTCCAAAGCAGAGAAATTTGATCGATCGATTTCCCAAAATATATATTTTTCAATCCCTATTCTATGCCAGTCGATCGATCGATTTCCAATTCGATCTATCAATTTCAAATTTGATCGATCGATTCCTTCAGAATTCCAAATTTGATCGATCCAGCCATTCCTTCAGAAAATTTTTACATATCTTTGTTCTATATAATCCGATCGATCGATTTCAAAATCTATCTATCGGTTTTGACAGTTTCAGAAACCCTTCGAGCTTCTTCTTCCTTGGCTCTGACTTTCTAAAATTCCCAAAATTAAAACTCTATCTTTTGTATATAATCTATCCTACTTAATGTAAGCTCAATACATGAATTAATTGTGCATTTTACCTCCTAAAATCGGGCACATAACGTTCCCAACGATCGGATCTAAAACATGGGCGCTCTACTCCGCGTTCGTTCGATTGCTTGAGATTGAAACCCCTTTTCTTCTCGCGATTGGATGGAGTCATAAATCAGCTCCACCGAATGTACACCACAATCTAATAATCTCCTTGAGCAAGGATCTTGAGAGCTGTAAGATCAATGGAGGCTTGGGCTTCAAGGAAAAGAGGGTTTGAGAGAAACGAGGTTCTCTCTCAGGCTCATAGATGGTAACCGCATCACGGTCACTGCTCCCTTGCGACAACCAATTGAAGAGGAAGGAATTTGAGTGGGAGATCAATGGTGCGTCGGATTTTGGAGGGCAAATGGGGCGGAGTTCTTCTTTCTCCACTCACGGTTCTCTCTTTCTCTTCTCTTAATTTTCTTAGCAAATGAAACTTCCAAAGGAAGTTTCACCTATTTAAACCATGGATTTTGGTTCCCATGCGAAGCTTGCACACTTAAGTCGTGTGTTAGCCATTGCCCAAAGAGTTGGTTTGATGATAAGCACATGCACCTAAATAAGGTGTTAACAATTATACAACTAAACTTTTGGTTCTGTGTGGGGCCTGCACACCCAAACCACTTATCCACTGAACTTAGTGTTAAGTTAATACACCGCAACTATGTCTAAGCTTTGGTCCAAAATCCCAGACGAAGTCCAAATGGACCCAAGATGATTTTTTCTGAAAAATTCAAAATGGTGATGCGTTTCTCAACAGACACGCACCTAATCAGGACCTATGGTTTTGGAGATTTTTCAGGATGTTATAGTATATAGACATGTTTTGGAAGTACCACTGTTTAGGTGATGGTCGGCCGTCACCGGTGGTTCGTTTTATTATTTTGGCTTACGTTGTGGAGAATTGGAATCGTAGTAGTGCTATATGTGGTTTGCTTTGATCTTTTTGCATAGGTGCATATGTATCCTATTGCATCAAATGATCCAGTTGTCCTAGTATCACATGTAGGGGAAAATTGGATTGTCACCCACACCCCAGCCTTCCCAGAAACCTGTGTGGGAAAAGTCGGGCTGTTACAAGATCTTGATAAGGACCCTGGCTTAGAGGAGGATCCTGACTACGTATGGAAGGCAGAACAAGATCTTTCGCCTGAGGATTTTTACTCTTAGGTCATTGATCTTGGCTGGTATATTGTGTATTTGTATAGTTTGTATGTTTTGGATTTGAGCTTGGAACATCTTCAGGATTAGTTCTTCAACTAGTTTTTGTTTAGACGCACTTGTATATATATTTTGTACACCACGGTTTTGGTGATGGTTGGCCGTCACCGGTGGTTTATTAGTTTTGCTTTATGATTCGACATTAGAATTAGAAATTTTTAATTCTGCCATATTATATCTGCTTTAATTTTTGCCCATCTGTATAAAAAGAAAATTTTTGTTCTGAATTTCAAACACGTGACGGTTCGATCTTCCTCGAAATCCGTGCAGGAAAAATCGGGTTGTCACAGTTACACTACATAAAATAACTATTAGCTTCAGTTTTTCGACCAAAAAACTGCCGCTATTAACAAAAAAACTATTAAAGACTATTATCGGCAAGGGTATTAGCGGCAGTTTTTTCGTTAATAGCGGCAAGTTTTGGCTGCCGCTAATAGTCTTATTTTTTATAGTGTTACGAGAACCTCATTGGGTGTCAGTTGAGCTACAAGAATGAGAGAGATGGAATGGTCGATCATTGCAATGGGCTCTCATAAAATATCTTATACTGTTGTTGTGGGATAGAAGACATGCGCCTCCAACAACCAGTTCATTATATAGTGATCTTTTATCTACTTTGGTTTTTCTGTTAAGTTTGTGAAATTTCTAACAGCTCAATAAAGTGTATGCAACAGTAATAACCTTTGTAGAGGCATTTCTAGTTATAAGAATCTTTATCTGGTATGGGTCTACCTTTATAAAACCTTGATATTAGAATGTCAGAAAATGTCAATTAATGAATGGCCCAAAAAATTGGAAAAAAAAAATATAAATAACATATAAAACTACACCGACGGCTGAAACCGTCAACGTAGGATCTTAAATATACACTACCAAAAAAAAGACTATTACCGGCAGCCAAAACTAGCGCTATTCCTAAAAAATCTTGTTGTTTTAGTTTTGACAAGTTTTTTGTTAATAGCGACAGTTTTGGCTACCGCTGAAACACCTTATTTTTGTAGTTATATATGCCGACGGCCTCAGCCGTCGGTGTAGACATGCGCCAACGAACTTATCACCGATGGCTGCCAACTGTCGGCATTAAGTTTCCCAGTTGTCAGTGTAATGTATACCAAAGGCAGGGGAGCATATTGGCGACGGCTTCCAGCCGTTGGCGTAGGCTCATTTTTCGTAGGGTGTTTATTGCTTTAATAAAAAAAAGGGTGGAGCCATGGTGCCTCAAATATTTCATCAATTAGAAGAGAAGGAAAGCTATTGATTGCTCTAATAAAATGTCCGCCATGGTGCCTCAAATATTTCATCAATTTGATAAGAAGGAAAACTAATCTATTTCATAACTTCTCCTTGATTCACATTTGGAGAGAAACTAATGATTGTGCGGATTACCTAGCTAAACAAGGTATCACTATTGATTCAGTTATCCAAGGTCAGATGTGTCTGTTATTCCTCTTGATTTTCTCTCTTCTTAGAAAAGATCTGATTTGCATGTACACTACAAAAAAATAGATTATTAGTGGCAGCTTTTTGTTAATAGCGGAAATTTTTGGTTGTCGCTAATAGTCTTGTTTTTTATAGTGGTATTATCATTAATCATTCTTTAATGAAATAGGTGGGTCCCCACTGTTGGTACACACTTTTTTTGGGATCCTTTCGATCCCCGAAAAGAGTGGCCCAATTTGGTCTGTGTGGACTCTAGCGGAAGGCAATGAATAGTAAATTAAAATATGGAAATAAAAGGGGTAAATTCTAAAAGGAAAATACCTCGGTCATTGCGATTTCTAGCTACAGATTTTTATCAACACTGCAACACGTCACTGATCACGCCTTTTGGGGTGTGAGTTCGACTTCTTTACTAAATCATTGGCCTGCTGACGTTACCAGCACTGGGTCACCTAGAAGTTTAGTTTATATAGTTTTTCTATCATGCTCTAAGTCTAATTGCTTTAGTTTTCCTAGTCTTACGAAGAGTCTAATTAATCTAAGCTTTCAATTATTATAGAAGTTTAATTAAACTAATCTCCTGATCCTACTAGGAGTTTTAATTGATCCAAAAGTGCTAATCTTACTAAGAGTTTCACTAACTTAAGAGTCCTAATCTTATTAGAAGTCTAATTCGCATTAATCTCCTAATTCTACTAGGAATCAGATAATCTTAAGTTTCGTACTCCTACTAAAAGTCCATTCGGTTCAAGTATCCTAATTCTATTAGAACTCTAATTAACTTAGGTGTCCTAATTCTATTAAAAGTCTAATTATTTTAAATATCCCATCTTTAATAGGAGTCTAGTTAACTTAAATATCCTGATTCTATTAGAAGTCTAATTGACTTAGATATCCTAAGCCTATTAGAAGTCTAACTATTTTTAATATTCTATTTCTACTAGGAATCTAATTATTTAAAATTTCCTACTTCTAGGAATTTAAGAAGGGGAGTTTTGTCTCGCAATGCTAAGGAGGATCGGCCCCATTCTCGGGTACCCTCCGTAAGCTCCCTTGGGCAAATCGGTTGGCTAAGGGTCATTAAAAATAGTATAGACTGAAAAAAACTGAGTTTTGTATTGGAAAGTTAAGGTTTTGAAGATTAAAATTAAAGGATTTTTAAGATTAGAATTGAAGATTTATAAACTAGAATAAATTAAAACTAGAATTAAAAAAATAAAGGCTACGATCTAGAATAATTAAAGACTAAGAACTGGTTCTAGAGATTAAAAACTAGAACAAAAAATTTAAAACCTAAAATTAAGAACTGGTTCTCGGAATTAAGGCCTAGAACCAGAGATAAGAAAACTAAGAATTTGAATTTAAAAATTAAGAGTTGAAATTGAAGATCTAGAAATTAAGAGACTAGACACTATAAAAACTAGAACTAGAAATTAGGAAGAGGACTAGAATTTAAAACTAAAACTAAAATCTAGAATGGAAATTTAAGAATTAAAACTACGAACTGGTTCTAGAAGCTAAGAACTAGAGGTTAAGAACTAGAACTGAATAACCAAAATCAAAGCCTAAGATCTAAGACTAGAAATTAAGGACTAAATGCTAGAACTTGAAAACTAGAACCTAGAACTAGAAAATTAGAAACTAGAACTAAGAAATTACCTGAAGCTAAGTGCAGAAGAGAATCTCGTAATCCCTAAGCTCGGAAGAAAGGAACTCAAAAATTCTATTGCTTGATTTGTTGATGTGTGGGGTAGGGGGTCTATTTATAGATATTCGGGTAATTACACGCCCTGTGGGAGGTGCGCAATTAGCCGGTCAAATCCGATTACGTGCACTGTCTGGTGCGCTTAATCGGATTATGCACCCTATTTCAGGCGCTTAATCACTTTGAGTCGGTGACCGACTCAGGGAGTGACCAGCTGGCTAGCTCATCCGGGTGTCCGAGTTCTAATCTAATTAGAACTAATTGCGCGCTCTGTACAGTGCGCGATTGGTTGCACGTGCTGGTGTGGGCACCCAATCGGATCTTAAGACGACCTTTAGAAGGTTAAGGAACGGTCCATGTTGGACTTGCGCGTCAGTGATGGGTTGTGCAATTGAATTGTGCACGTTATAGGGCGCATAATCCACTCCTAAGGCGACCCACAGGAGGAACAGTCTTGGTCCAAATGGGGCCAATTACTCGCCAACTATTGGTCATACAATCGAATTGCGCGCAGCTGTGTGGGTGTGTAATTCAAGACTTTCCCTAGGCCAAGTTGGGTCCGAACCATAAGGCTATTATTTCAGCCTGTGCTTTGACTATATACTATTGTTTCAGTATATAGTCCCTGTATTAGGGTTTTAAGACTTTCAGAGAAGATGAGTCCTTTCTGAAAGAGGTGGTCAAGGTCAAAGGATGACCGAACAGGTTCATATATTTTGAGAGGGCAAAATTGGGGTGTCTATAGATGCCCCTCTTCGGTGCGTTCTAGCAGAGTAAGAATGCGTCGAAGAAGTAGACACCCCTCTTCCAAGGATGCCTCCTCGTATCTTTTGGGAAATTACAAATGTGGACTAGGGATGCTGACATGAAATGCTTGACTTTCTTATCTATCAGCGCAAGCTAAAATTGAGCATTCGGGGGCCCAGTGGTAGCTGTCGAAAGGCGTATCCACTACTGCCAATGCAAGGGGCATCCTGCTGCATATCGCAACCCGCTGCGAGTGACAGTCAGACGGGAGGAAATTGGCATATCCTGATCCATGGGGGCAAGGGGCATCCCACCGCATATTGCGACTTGCTGCAAGGGGCAGTCAAATGGGAGGAAAGTCAACATATCCTAGTCTATAGGTGCAAGGGGCAATCAAACTGAGGGATATTTGACACAATTGAGGTACCGGGGGGTGTCGTACGAATGTTCAGAGACAAGGTCAAGTAGCATGATAATAAGATGTAATATTATGTAATGGCGAAGGCTTTTGTAAGTCATGTCAGACCGGGAGTGTCATTGCTCACACCAATGGTGCATCAGGTGTCCTTTTCCAGTGGACATTTGTGATTTCTTATAGTTGAGTATATTTAGTGTCGGTTTCCCGGGGGAATGAACGGATTGAAGCGATGAGAAGTGAATTATAATAGATAGGGGGTTTATTAATTATTATTTTTTTTTTTTTATATCTTTCTCTTTTTTCTTTTTTTTGAAAATTGGGATTTTAACTTAAGATCAATTCAGTTGTAAAACTACGAAAAATGTGGCTTTCGAGACGCCGCTGAGCAGATCCATCAGAGTGAGATTTGTGGACCCGACTGTTTATGTGGTTTTCAAGATGACACTTGATATGTCAGATGCTCTATCTAACCTTCTCGATGAATACTGATGATTGTCTCTTATTGGAGGACTACCGTGATTTATGAGTCGAGAGAGACGGGTTTTGAAAATGTTTGACTTAATATTAACTATATTTTAAAAGAATATAAAGTAGAAGAAGGGGTATTTTTCTTACCTGACTTGTTGCCGACGGGAGGCTTTTGCTCACGGTGGGACTTGCCGGTTATTGCTCCCATGGTTGTGTTGCAATGGGATTACGGGCAGCTCGTCCTTCTAGCTTGAGTCGCCTTTGCTTGTCATGTAAGGTTACCTGATAAGGTGGGAGTGTTTGGGGAGAGTGGAGTTGTTGGAAGGACTCGGTCTCTTTGTGGAAGCATGAGAAATCACACAACCACCCACATCATTCGTATCAATGGGCTTTGTCGTCTTCCAGCTATTGAGCTTTCTTATGAAATTTTCCACATGAACTCAAAGCCTTCTTGTTGGTGTTTATGCATTGTCAAGGTGACTTCCTATGCCACTTCATATTTCGGTGGGAGTGTCGTGATGAGACATTTTGGAGAGGTGCGGTTTACAATGGGGCATTGGTTGCCCCCCCTTTTATCGTGTATATTGTGTAGGGTCACGTGATGGGACTCAGAGGGTATGTTCATCCCCTTCTGCTGATTGTTGTAGTGGGGCCTGATGGTTGTTAGTGTGATGGGGCGTTCGAATCGCCTGATGAGGTGTTCACGACAAGAATTGGTAGTTGATGGGTGCAATGGGACATTGGAGAAGTCTTTCTTCTATCGGTGAGTGTATGTTTTAGTGATGGGGGAGTTTGGTGACTGCCGCGTGATGGGGCATTTGGGATTCGTCATGATGGAACGTGATGGCTGTCGTGGTAAGATGTTTGGAGGGAGGTTCAGCTCTTTGCGATGGGATTTGGTTGACCCTTCCCTTCTGGTCGTGTGCTATAGTGGGTTGGGGCGGAACTTCAGGGAAGTGTAATCGGCGGATCTTGGTTATGTGGCTAGATCAGGTAGTGACTCCTCGACTATTTTGACATTAGGACGGGACAATGGTGGCGTCTGTCTTCAACAAGTGATGTCTTGGGGTCGTGACGGGACTCGCCCTTTGGCCTTTGGGATGGGATTTTCGGGAGGCTCATTTTTGGCTTTTCGTGATGGGACATTGGTCGAGCCTACCTTCAGTTGCATGGCATGTGAGGTCACGTGGTCGGGTTTTAGGGTCGCGATGGGACAGGAGGGCATTGTTGATTCATGCCAATTAGCTTAGGTGCTGGGATAGTGTTGGATATGTGCATCCTGTCACGATGGGACGTGGGTTATTGTGAGGATGTGTGACAAGACATCAGCGGTCTTCCCTCTCTCATCGGCGGGTAAGGTCACGCAATGGGTCAAGGGAAAGTAATTCTGATCGTGATGGAATGAGTAACGTGATTAGTTACATTTTCACCGTTACTTTTCACTCTACGTCGCGAGGGGACTTTCATATTTAGCAATGGGGCTGTGAGTGATGGTTTTATTTTATTTTGTTTTATTTTGCTGGTTTATTTCGTGCAGCGGATATTGAGGAGTGGTCACAAGTACTTGTGGGTATGCGATGAGACTCAAGGGAACAATTTTGATCAGGGTGGGAGGCTAATTCGCAGTAAGTCATCAGGGGGTGACTTGGCTGCGATGGAACTGTAGGGAGATGTCTTCTCCCTTGATTGGTTCTTTCTGATCTTCTTGGATTCATTTGGGTATTTAATCAGATTTATTTGGGGTTTAATCAGACTTATTTGGGCATCTATCTGATTTGGGATTTATTTGATTTACTTGGTTTCATTTAGTTTATTTAGGATATGATTTATTAGATTTACTTTGTTTTATTTGGTTTTTTAAGATTTTATTTGGTTTATTTAAGATTTTATTTAATTTATTTGATTTTATTTGATTTTATTTGGGATTTCATTTGGTTTAGGATTTTATTTGATTCTATTTGGTCCGGATAACTTAAGGTTTCATTTAGGGAGTTTTAAGAAACTTTTGGCATTTGTTTTGTTTAAGGTGTGGGTTTTTTCTTGTTTTAGTTTGAGGTGCCATTTTTCAAAGGTATGTGAGTTTAGTTTCTAGAACTCTAGAGGAATGTTAGATTTTTTAATCCTATTGGCTTATCTAACTTGCTTTGGATATATGTTTCTTGAGGGGTAAGTGTTGTGTGATTATTGGCGTATCTAAGTTTGCTAGGGATTGTGGTTCTTTTAAGGGGCACGTGTGTGGTTTAGATTTAACTAGATGGGGGGTGCTTAGAAATGTGGCACTTTTCACATTGTGGTGAGGGGACCTTGCCTATAAATAGGTGTTTAGGAGCTTTTATTTTATTTTGAATTTTATGATTTAAAATTTTGGACTAATTTTTGGAGTTATAGAACTCTAACATATTTTGATGCCTTTTCTTCCTTTTTATTTTGTATCCCACGTGTTATGCCCAAAAAGATTTATAATTATATATATATATATATATATATATATATATATATTTTTTATTTTATTTATTTATTTTTATTTTTTTTTTGAGGATGAGCGGTATTGGGAATCCGGGATGGTGTTAGGGTTGATGATATTGATCTAACCCGAAGTGCCACCTTATTGGTGGAAGAGATGGAAGAGATAAAGGTTGGTGGAAGGAAAGAAAAGGAAAGAGTTGCGTCAGAGCTCACATGACTGACACCAGTTGCTCCTTGGTAGTCTCTGCGGGTTGTTCTTTAGTCGGCCTTCCCTTGGGGAGTTTCTGTGATGACTCTTCGTGGGTGTTTGCATAGACTCCTGAGTGTCATTCTATGAGTCACTCTTTCTTTTTCCACCAACTCAGGGATCTACGATGCCCATGCTTGGTCATGTAAGTTGAAAGATCGTATCATAAGCGGCATCTCAGCGGAATTACAGAGTGAAGACAAGACTTTTATTGTAATAGCCTGAAAAATCACGCTAAAACTATGACCTCGGGATCCGTGCCCGATCGGTCATAAGTTTGACCAAACGGAAGTCCAATAGTTAGCATGAGGTGTGATGAACGGATGAGATGTGATAAACTTAATGTCGATGTGGTGTGTGTTGTAAATGTGAAGTCGCATATACCTACCGCGGTATATGTGCTCAACACACAAGTGAGAAAAGAGGATAAAAGGGTTTAATAACCCTAGAGGTGTATTTTGGTTGTTGAAGGAGAGTAAAGAAGAGAGAGAGAGAGAGTAAAGTAAGAGAGGAGTTATTGCAACTAATTGGAGGGGGGATTCAAGAGATAAAAGCCGGATTCAACGCGATTTAGATCTGTTAGAGCCAAAGCTGGAAACCCTAGCCTTCCAACTATTGGATTGAAATCAACTTGAGATCTATTCAAGGTAAGATTTTTGTAAATAAAATGCATAGATTATAGGGGTTAAGTTGTGGTTAAATGTGGGTTAAAATCATAGGATAATGGCTTAGAAAAATAGAGGAAAAAGTATGGAAAAAGATTGGGAAGAAACAAATGAAGGCTAATCGACAATTTCGATTAATCGAAATTGGGTTTCGATTAATCGAAATTGGCCAGGAAGTTGAAAGGTCAGAGGACCCCAATTTCGATTAATCGAATTTGATTTCGATTAATCGACTTTGGATTTCGATTAATCGATTTGGGAATCGATTAATCGACTGGGAACCTCCAGTGGACCCCAGGGGTTGGAGAAAATGACTTGAGGAAAAATCGACTAATCGAAATGGGATTTCGATTAATCGAGTTAGTCGATTAATCGATTCGGGATCGATTAATCAACTTGAAACTTCATTCGAGCGAGTCGACTTTGCGAAAAGAAGAATTTCGATTAATCGAAATTGGATTCGATTAATCGAATGAAAACTCGACTGTTCGAACTGTGGGTCGACTTTGCGAAAAGAAGAATTTCGATTAATCGAAATTGGATTCGATTAATCGAATGAAAACTCGACTGTTCGAATTGAAGATCGACTTTGCGAAAAGGAGAATTTCGATTAATCGAAATTACTTCGATTAATCGATATTGACCTTCGATTAATCGATTTTGGAAATCGATTAATCGAACCAGATTCGATTAATCGATTTTGGAATTCGATTAATCGACTGAGATAAATTGTGTTGACTTTTGGGTTTGACTTTAAGATTCTTGGAGGGTCTTGGACCTTCTTTATTGCATCCTTTGTGATGTGTTTCACCTGTTATGTGGTACCATAGGTGGTACGTGTGGACTAGTGCACAAGGAGCCACGTGGGACCTTGATGCATTGATCAAATGAAGACTTGAGGTAGGGAACACCTTGAACATGTACTTTATTTTACAAGAGCATGTATGTAGTGATATAGAACTCAATTCAAATGTTTATTTCTTAAGAATTTGTGAAAAGTGTGTGTGTGTGACACCCATAAGAGTAATCATAATGAGCCATCCCCAGGGGATGAAGAAGTAAAGAGATAAGAGCATCAGGTGTGATGCAAGTAAATGGATACATCCCAGGGATGTATCCAAGGATTGAATCATGTTTGATAGGGCCTAACTGATATAAGATAGCACATTTACACGGTGAATAACTATATGTAAGGCACCGATATTTTTGTTATTTGAGGTTTGATAGGGTACCCCACCGACGTGGCGGGATATCCACGACTGACACGGCAGGATATCCGTGACCGATACGGCGGAGAAACCGTAGGCCAGTGCGGAGGCTTATCCGTACATAGTAAGCACACCCCAGGGGTGTTGATTGAGACAAGTGAAACCCCGCCACCAATCCCCAGGGGAAAGGGGCTTGGGTACTATTGGTATTCCCAGGGAATACGGTTAAAACTGTCTATATAGATGACGATGATGGGTATCTCATCGGGGCTCGATGCTATATTGCTCGGGGATTACTTAAGTTGAAAGTTTAAGTTTTGCTTTAGGCCTTTTCAGCATCATTCATGAGTAAATGAAAATATAAGTAATCAACAGTAAAACGAAATGCTTTTTAACTGTTTCATTAACAACTGCATAGATACATCATGCATGGCATATCATGGAATATATGTGAGTTATAATTTATATGTTCAACCGTGTTTGTTCCCTATTGAGCTAGGATGTAGCTCACCCTATAGACTATACGTCGCAGGTCCACTACTAGCAGCTGCCGCGGCTTCAGGAGACGCTGATCCCGGCGAGTCGGACCTTGCGGCCGGCGAAGAGTTGGAGCCACCTCCAGAGGACTTCTTCTAGAGGACTCCGTTGTGCCACTTTGAGAGATTTTAGAGAGAGTTTTGTACGGCTTGGTATGTCAAGCCTTAATTCTGTTTAAACCATGTATATATATAGAGTTGGGATCATTCTTTTGGGACGAACCATCCGTGATGATTGCTATCATCGATGGTTCGGATCGGTTCTCCACTCATGTAGAGGCATGAGGTTAGAACTGTCTTTTGGATAGTTAATTAATATAGATTTAAATTCTGCAATTTCGTTTATTATACTTTTTGATGCTTGATATACCAGTGTTCCGTGCTTAGCTAAAGGGCATGGTCAAGATGATCGTGCTGATGGCACGGGTTTCGGGGTGCTGAAATCCGGGCTGTCACATTTATTAGAATTCGTTCAGGGTGTGCTCCCTCCCCGGGCTTTTCCATCATCTTTCGCTCGGAAAAATTTAAATTCGGGCATGTACTGCCTTAACGCACCAATTTTCAAGTCCTTATTGTATATTCAGAGGGGATGCCCTCTTTGTAGTTTGTAATAATTTTGACATTTATGAGGAGAACTCTTTATTTATAATTACTTGAATTCTAGTCAGTTTTGATTTAGTTTGGTTTGCTTTATTTAGTTGAGTGCATTTTTTATTCGGTTGAAAAAAAATTTGGATCTAAAGTTTTTGGGTATTTTTTAGTTTGGTTTAGTGTCGACTCGGTTTGGATTTCGACGGGCTTTGATGTGTTTAAGTGTTTAAGTGTTCAAGTGCGTGGGGGTATGGGTGAATTTGCTGTTTTTTTTTTATTTGAGCGTATGGGCTTAGGTCAGAGGGTGTTGCACATGGTGCGGGTACTGTCTAGTGTGAGTGCCTCAGTGTATGTACTCACCCCTGGCTACTGCAGCCATGTATATATATATTATTATTATTTTTTATTTTTTTATGTGCTTGGGTAATTGCATGCAGGTCATAGGGCGCATAATTCTATTGCGCGCCAGGTTAGGTGCGCATGATTGAGGAGGCTAGTGGGGGTATTACATGCCCCAGTGTGTGCGCGTAATCGATTATGCGCCCCAAACCGTGGGCTCAATTAAAGTGTCACCCGGTCATTGTGCTGGTGGCCTTTCAAATTGTGCGCTTGGTGCCTGGCCTGGAGTCTAATTTTGGGTGGGCGACAGTTTGATTGGCACCCTATCCAGCGCACACAACTCAGATTATGCGTTAGTGTTCAGGCGCATAATTCAATTGCGTGCCTGTGTTAGGGCGCGCGTCTGACGTGTGTTCCATATAAGCTAAAGCGTCCTCGTTTTTGTCCATGTCTATGTTTTTTTCTCGGTTCTCTGCTTCCCTACTTCCTAGTGCCTTGATTCTCTTGTTTCTGCAATATTTCGCAATCCGTCCATCCGTTTCTAGCACAAATTCTTTCGTTCTTCTTAGTTTTTCAAGCTTTTTGATTTGAAATGGAGTCCGAGGGTAGTGATCGACTTTACACGACTGCTTCGGAGATGGAGCGGATGATGGAGGGGGAGGTCGGTGAGGCTTCTGAGATTCATACCAGCGTTGATGCCGTGGTGGAGGGTCGGAGGTGGTGGTCTGAGAGGATGCCCCTGAGGGTGATGAGCACAAGGATGACGATGCTGCTCTGCGTCAGGATGCGGGTACGATGCGCATCCCATTGGAGGAGTTCTTTGCGCGAGACCAGGTAGGTACCCATGAGCAAGAGTCTTCTTTTATTACTTAGACATTTAGGTTATGACATAGACTTCTTAGGATCTGAAAACTCTTTTAATTTATGTCGAACTTGCATCTAATGTAGTGTGCATGCGCATTCATGCATCATATTTGTATCTAGCTTTAGGTCATATTTATTTTCTTGTTCTATCTTAATTTTATCATGTTTTGCGTGCTTCTCATAGATTATCATTTATGTTTGTGGTCATATGTTTTATCGCTTTATCTTATTAAGATTAGGTTTGTTTGTTGTTTGTAGCTCTTGTTCGTTTTAGCATAGTTATAGGTGCTAGCTTTATTTTGTTTTCTTCTCATTTTCTATTTATTTTGTTAGGAGCCCCCGGTGCTGGCTATCAGCACTGTGTGGTCGAAGTCCCACGGTTGGTATCGTGCCCTACCTGAATTCCAGCGAGCACGGTTGGTGTCTTTCTGCTTTGGGCCGATTCTGGAGTTGGAGCCCTTCTAGGTCGACCGAGGTCTGATCGGGGCGATTTTAGAGAGGTGGAGGGAAGAGCAGCAAGCACTACTCTTCCCAATTGGGATGTTGCTACCGACCCCAAAGGACTGGGTCCGCATTACTGGACTCAGATTCGAGGGGGAGCAGGTGACCAGTCAGATGGAGGGGGATCTAATGGTAGGCGAGGAGATTCTTGGAGTCGCATATCATTTCAGCTGATCTAGATCAAGATTGGTCTATGTCACCTGGTTCTTTGATACGTTCGCTAGCGACTTTGTCCCTCCGAGAAGCCACTCGGAGATGAGAGTGTCATTCCAGGCCCGTTGTGAGGCGATGGCGCGCCGAGAGCCTGTGGTGGAGTCGAGAGTGGCGGCAAACCGAGTGCTCCAGGCATTCTTGATGCACTTCCACGTGGCAGTGCTCTTTTCTTCTCCCCCTCGGGGATGTGTCCCCGAGGTAATTTTTATACTTCTTAGGGATTTGGAGCGAGTCCCTACTTACGCCTAGGGGGCGACGACATTGGCGCTCCTCTACGAGCAGCTGTATCGTAGAGGAAGAGGTGTTGCCACCATCGGAGGTTTCCTTCCTTTCCTTCAGGTGAGTCTTGGTTAGTTGTTGGCTTCGACATTGTCTTAGTTGTTTAGTCTTTCGTCTCAGTGATGCTTTCGGTGTATGCATGTTTAGTTCTGGGCGTATGATCATTTCACCTTCCTATGCCCGCAGGTTCCAGCGGAGATCACCGTTATGTTCTCGCGGATGCACGAGTGGTGGATGGCATTGGGGCATCGCCGCCAGTCTTCAGACTTGCAGACTGCGTGAGGTCTCTTTGAGGACATGCATGCAGGGCATGTATGTCTTATTTACGTTGTCAACTGACTTGGTTGTTATTATGTATTATAATTATATTAAATTCAAGTCTTAACCTATTGTAGGCGTACAATGGAAATTATAGCATAGCATAGGATCATTCCCATGAGGAAGTTCATTGTCTTGTTAATTTCTATTTCTATCTTCTATATAAATCCCTATCTTAAAAACTTTTATTTATCTTTAAGATTTCCTAATCTACTGAAGAAATATGAATAAAGGAATGGTTTTCGAAACTAAAGTGCATAAAAATAAATCCTAATCCTCCTTCTTCAGATTAAGGTCGTCAATCTTAATCTTTAGCTTTCGGATATTTATGAAAATATACAGTACCGTCACACCATAATTTTAGTCTCCTAGCATTGGTCATCAATCAAGTCTAAGATCCTATCAATACAGATTTAATCTAATCAACAATCAACCAGAAATTTGGGCATCAATCAAAACTGAAGATGGAAAAGTAAAAACCGTTACACTAATATGTAAATCCTAACCTAAGTTGTCAATTCAAATTAAAACTTAGAGATATTTACAAAGCACAGAAAATCTAATCTAGAAAGCAAAGTAAAATATATCCTTCACCTCTCAGTCGTAGTCGTCAATTACTCCTGAGAAATTACAAATATCTACACTAATCGTCAGCACTCAATTGCAGTTGTCAATTGCTCTTGAGAAACCTCTGATATCTAATCTACTCTAACTAGTATACACTACTTTGATCGAAAGAAAATCCAACCTCAGGCGTTAATTGATACTGAAATTCTTCGATGATTATTCTTATGTCGAGCCCTCTTATTTATAGATCACCAGGGGTCGGTTTACAGAGATCTAGTTTTAATAAAACAAACTATTAAAAATAAAAGTATCCTAATATAACTCTAATTCCTAATTTTATCTTTCCTTACTTTATTTAGAGCATGCGTTTCTTGAGTATTCTTTATCGAGTAGCAGTAGAGTCCTTTGGATTTAGACCTTTATCAATCTTCTGAGATCCGTGGTTCATCAGACTTCTAACTACAAGAGTCTTTTAATTTTGGATATGGTGGTGATAGTTCTCACGTGATCAGCAACAATAATAATAGTAAGAAAGCTTCTATTTTTGGGAAATCGTAAATAGCGATTTCTTCTTTTCATAGTTTCTTCTCTGAAAAATTGTAAATCACGTTTTTCTATTTTCAGTAGGATTTCTCATAGTTGACGATTATCTGGATTACGCTTTATCGCTTTTCTCTTTTTATCTCTTTTGAAGAATCGTAAGTTACAATTTCTGACTTTTATTAGAAGCAAATCATCTTTTCCGCTCAATCATTTTCTTATTGCTTTTTGAGTTTATTTTGACAAAGATTAATATTTAGGCTCTGATTTACTACTTATCTCTAATATCAGCACATCATTATCTCGTTAGTAGCAAACTATGGTCTAGCACCACTAAGTTAAGGGTGATAAATGGTAAATTATGTGACTGATCATACCCCCAAACTTAAGTTTTACTAGTCCCTAGCAAACAAGGAAACATAAACTATTTAAAACTATGATTTTAAATGCCAGTTTTGCAGGGATCAAGATTAGATTTAGCGGATGCAACAAGACTTTAAACCCCTAGGTTATCCCTAGTGGAGGAGTTGTAGTCTCCTGAAGGTTTTCAGTGAAGTTACATGCAAACTACAAATATTTTTGGATTTTTCAAAACCAAAAATTCAAAATATAAACTAATAATTTTTTTATATTTTTTTTTATATTACTAATTATTCAGTTAGTCATTATATGTTCATTATTTCAAAATATTTCAAATCTTGTATCCTTAGCTTCCCATCATCGCAATCATCCTTGATTCGAACTCAATAATTTCAATTCTTATATAGCGTGGAGTGTGTGCATATTAGTGAAAAGTTTACTTATCATAAATTTTTCTAAACTACAGTTTTTAGAAAATATTTTCATCCAAACTCTTACTTATTAGCATACTCTCAGAAATAATCAAAAATTTGGATTCTCATAATATGATATGTTTGTGAAATTCAAAGGACAATCAGCTAAAATGATAAATCTCATGGAAAGGATAATCAATTCTTTTCATATAATTTCTATATTTATTCATAGTATCTATTTCATATATCTCTACTAGATTCATTTTTGCAAATCATAAATCACAAAGGTCTTTCCTTCGGCTTGTAATAGGATTTTGGATTTTAAGAAGGTTTTAAAGAAAAGGTAAAGAGGATTTAAAATTATTTCCAAGAGTTTAGCTCTTCCTCCTCTTCTTCTTCTATTTTTTAGCTTCAGTAAGTATCCTTATTTTGGATAACTTCTTCCCATTTCTTTTTCTTTTCTAAATCCCATTTTTCTTCTTTTTTTTTCAGTTTGGAAGCTTTTTGCTTCTCTTTTCATAAAATCATATTTTACGGCTTTTCATTCTTTTTCTTTTCTTCTCCCATATTTTCATACATTTGTATTTCTTTCTCAGTTGTACCCTTTTCAGTAAATCCCTTATCTGTTAACTCATACTCCTTTCACTCCCTTTTCTTTCCTTCTTTTACATTCTAAACTCTCATAAATTAAAAGGGTTAATGATAGAAAGTTTTTGGTAGTAAATATGGTTAAGGATTTATAAAATTCTGGTACAAAGAAATTTAGTTTTTAGGCTTCTAATATGGGTTCAAATGGTAAAATATTATGAGATTTTAGCTTTTTGGCTCTGGTTTAACAAAAGATGGCCTTTGGTCAATTTCACACTTTGCTAATATGTATGTCTTATTGCTTTGATATATTCATTAGATAGTTTTAAACAAATAAATTATCATAATCATAGAATATATTGATTCTATATTCTGCATTATGAGATTTCAGATATTAGAGAAGTTTAAGGAAAATTTAGGCATGAATAAAAACAGTCTCTCTTTCTTAGAATAAAGAGGAAATAACACTATAGCTCACTGGTTATATAATTTTGAAACTATAATCTAAAATATTTTACAGTTCAAATCAATCGTATAGTTTCAAACTTTCTCTGATACAGTGTTCTAGAGATGTTTTACTTTCAATTGTAACTATCTTTATTTTAATTTTTGAACTACTACTATGATGGTTTGCTAAGAAATTCATATTTTTATATTTTTTTCATAAATTATATATAATGATTAACTTAAAAAAATTCAAAAAAAGAAATTAAAATTTTAAAATTTCTATGAAAAATAAAACTAAAAAAATTAAACTAAACTAATGTCGTGTAGCCCCCCAAACTTAAATAGGGCAATGTCCTCATTGTGAAAAAAGGGGACATACATAAAAAAATTACTTATTTTATTTACTGTCATGTTAGTAACCGGGTATATAATCTGCAATAAAATCAAAAATCTTTCCCCCAAACTTAGGAGAAAAATACTTTCGATTTTATGGAACTAAAAAGTTAGGAAAACAATATTTGTTAGTAATGTTAGTAATACACACTGTTAGAAAAATATGCAGAGTTAGTAAAAAGAAAATTATATATATATATCGGAATATTTACAGTGAAAAGAAAAAAAAAAACTAAAATATAAGAATTAATTACATAAAAGAGTATAAACCTAGAAAAAAAATCTAGACACACATTAAACTAAGACTCTGACAGTAACATCTGAGAAAAGGATTCTTCGATAAAGATCAGTCCTTAGCTTCTAACTACCTTCAATCAAAGTCTCGCATCCCATACAACAAAAGGAGCTCCAACCTTTGGAGGGTTGCTACTTCAAGAGCTATCGAATCACTCCCTACTGCCCTTCCAAATCCCTCCATGATTCATCGACTGCACGGTTAATGCAGTTACGGGAAGAAGTTGAGGAGAGTTGGAGGATGACACATCTCAACCCCCCATTCAGCCTATACTGCTCCCTTGCAAAAAATTTATGAAGAGTTTGTAGCGCAAGCTAAGGGTGAAGATGAGCAATGGAGAGAGGTGGTGAGAAGATCAAGGATGGGATGGAAAATGACACTAAAAATTACAACCCATCCTTATTATATAGGAAGTTGCATTCTGGTGGGTTGTGATGGTGTAAGGTTTAGGAAGTGGGGGAAGATGCGTTCCTGGTATATGGTTTCAGATTTGGATTAGGTTTAGGGTCAAGGATAGTTTCGGTGGATGATTAAGTATTAAAGACATATCACTGGCGCTTAAGATCTTCTACTTTCTGTTGTGCAGCCAGGAGCTCAGCTCTATATTTTTTTAAAATTTTGTCAAGTCTTTTGCTAAACTCATTCTAGTTATGTTCTTCCGTCATGGGTTGTAGGGTTTCAGACGAAGGAAGAAGAAAGGTTATGAACTGGTTTTAGTCTATAGATGGGTATGGATTTATAGGGAAAGGCTCCCCTTTGAACTGTCACTGCGAGTAAATGTCTCTGTGTAGGTTCCTAGGCTAGGGTGGTTGAAAAGTGGTGAAATTAAATGCATGTCATGTTTATTTTCTATACAATTTTAAATGGGTCTTACTTCCAATGCACCCGAAAAGACTGATCACTAGGTTCTCCTATTCCCCAGAATTGTCGTTTGCAATTCTGGATAACGTCACGAGAATCTAAGACTGAAAAATTGTACTCGCTTGGATTTGACTCTATATTCACGAGAATCGCAAATCCATGCATTTCAAGTGTTTAAAAAAAAAAAAAAAGAGCCCTTTATGATTACTAATATTTTATAAATCGTAAGGGGTCAACAAAAAAAATTTTATTTTTACATATGTTACATGTTTGCTACGGGTGAGTTGGTAGCTCGACAATTTTTAGGAAGAATTCAGTGGCGATCAAGGGGAGTTGATGTCCCTCCCATAAAAGTATTTTATCCTGAGGTGCCAATTGGCCATTGGGAAAAATAGTTACTCTCTCTCGAGTTAACCAGAATGGTTAATTGCTCAACCTGAGTTTCTAATCATGTAATAGATTCCAAGAGATTATTAAGTAGTTGCGTTTGAATATGGCCATGTTGCAGCCAGCTTTTGGCCAATTGCGTCAAGGCTTCCTCAATGTCAATGTGGTCTTGGGTCTGTGTGGGACAAAGTATAGGAGAGTGCTGAGAAATTTCTTGAGTTAAGCCGCAGTTACCAACGACTTCTCCTTGTTGAGAAGCTGGGTGCGATTTTACTCCCACCAGAGATAGAATTTTTGTCTTCCATAGTTTCAACTTTGGAAGGCAATTCATCATTGACTTTAATTTGTATAAACCTCTATGCCTAAGAGGTATACTCCTTGAAGTTTCAGGTTCAATCTTTCTCGGTGCTTGGCATTGCACTGGTTCCTCGCTAAAGTTCTCAAAAAATTTTCAAGCAGCCTCAGCAGACATGCTGTGGAACATCCCCCCACAGGCAACATCAACTATGTGCCAATTTTGATCATTTAGATCTTCATAGAAAGTGAGGACTATCTGCCAACGAGGTATCTCATGATGAGGACACCCATCTAAAAGACCGTTGAGGCGCATCCACCCCTCTTGAAGAGACTCATCCGGAGATTATTTGAAATTTCTAATTAGATACCGAATTTGATTTGTTCTATGCATCGGGAATTATTTCATGAGAAATCCTCGTTCCAAGTTCTCCCAATTGGTGAACAAATCATGAGGCAAGGAGTGTATCCACTGCCTTGCTTCATCTCTTAAGAGAAAATGAAAACAGCCTTAGACGCAGAGATATTTCTGGCAAATTTGGGATTTGGATAAGATTGCACACTTCTATGAATTGTCTTAAATGTATATAAGGGTTTTCATCCCTTAGCCCACGGAATATTGGAAGTGTTTGAAATATTTTGGGCGTAATTTTAAAAGTCTCATTACCGGTCATAGGGGTCATTTGTGTACATGGGGGAGGTGTAAGAAGTGTTAAAGCATAATGTTCCTCCATCGTTTTAGGCATATATTGTCTAAAATTGAAATTTTCTATTTTATTTTAAAATTTTTGTAAATTTTTTATTTTAGAAAGTAGGGAGAGAGACAAATTTGAGTTTCAAATTTCTGGGGCCCGCAGAAATGTTGAAAGTCTGGTCTGTTGCTCTGAATAAACCTGCAAAAGATTTAAGAAGTTATTAAAGAAAATAAAAATATATAAAAATATAAAAGAGAAAGATAAATATTGGTTTCTAAAAGGATAAAAATATTAGATAAAAACTTGAAAGAATTAAATAAATCCACTTCCCCGACAACGGTGCCAAAAACTTAACTTGGTTGTTATTGTGTATTATAATTATATTAAATTCAAGTCTTAATCTATTGCAAGCGCTTAATGGAAATTATAACATAGCATAGGATCGTTCCCACGAGGAAGTTCATTATCTTATTAATTCCTATTTCTATCTTCTATATAAATTCCTATCTTAAAAACTTCTATTTATCTTTAAGATTTCCTAATCTACTGGAGAAATATGAATAAAAGAATAGTTTTCTAAACTAAAGTGCATAAAAATAAATCATAATCCTCCTTCAGATTAAGGTCGTCAATCTCAGTCTTTAGCTTTCGGATATTTATGAAAATAAATAGTACCGTTATACAATATTTTTAGTCTCCTAGCATTGATCTTCAATTAAGTCTAAGATCCTATCAACAGAGATTTAATCTAATCAACAATCAACCAGAAATTTGGGCGTCAATCAAACTCTAGCAAACTGAAGATGAAAAAGTAAAAACCATTACACTAATCTGTAAATCCTAACCTAAGTCATCAATTCAAATTAAAACTTAGAGATGTTTACAAAGCAAAGAAAATCTAATCTAGAAAGCAAAGTAAAATATATCCTTCACCCCTCATCCACAGTCGTCAATTGCTCCTGAGAAATTATAGATATCTACACTAATCTTCAGCACTTAATTGCAGTCGTCAATTACTCTTGAGAAACCTCTGATATCTAATCTACTTTAACTAGTATACACTACTTTGATAAGAAGAAAATCTAACCTTGGGCGTCAATTGATGCTGGAATTCTTCGATGATTATTCCTATGCCAAGCCCTCTTATATATAGATCATAAGGGGTCGATTTACAGAGATCTAGTTCTAATAAAAGATACTACTAAAAACAAAAGTAATCTAATATAACTCTAATTCCTAATTTTATCTTTCCTTGCTTTCTTTAGTTGATGCGCTTCTAGAGTATTCTTTATCGGGTAGCAGCAGAGTCCTTCAGATTTAGATCTTTATCAATCTTCTTAGATCTGTGATTCATCAGACTTCTATTTACAGAAGTCTTCTAATTTTGGATATGGCGGTGATAGTTCTCACGTGATCAGCAATAGCAACAATAGTAGGAAAGCTTCTATTTTTGAGAAATCGTAAATACCGATTTCTTCTTTTCACAGCTTCTTCTTTTCATAGCTTCTTTTCATAGTTTTTCTATTTTCAGTAGGCTTCCTCATATTTTACGATTCTCTGGATTACACTTTATCGCTTTTCTCTTTTTGTCTCTTTTCAAGAATTGTAAATGATGATTTTCTGACTTTCATTAGTGGCAAATCGTCTTTTTCGCTCAATCATTTTTCTTATTGCCTTTTGAGTTCGTTTTGACAAAGATTAACATTTAGGCTCTGATTTACTACTTATCTCTAATATTTTCGCATCAGTATCCCGTTAGTAGTAAACTATGGTCTAGCATCACTAAGTTAAGGGTGAGAAAATGGTAAATTATGTGACTGATCATCAATGTCTTAGCTTCTCGGGTTTTGGATTTACTGATGATTGTTTCTTTGCTTCTGGCTATAGATGATTTCGAAGCCCTATGCAGTCGGGGAGGATGCTGAGCAGCCAGTGATACAGTCTGGCTGGCCCTTCTTCGACATGGACATTTTGGTCCATTTCTTTGAGAAGGTGGAGTGTATCCACCTTTCTCGGGCAGCTCGGCAGCTAGGGCTCCCTTTGGGAGTCCCCTCGAGATTCACCACAGAGTGGCGAAGAGGATGACTGGTCCCCCTAGTCAGAACTTTACATCAAAGTTGGAGGCTTAGATTGCTGATTTCAGAGCCGAAGGGACCAGGGTGATAGGGGCACGCAATGATGCGGATGCCCGGGAGTTTATGAGGTGGTTCTAGGAGCTCAGCGATGGCCGGCTCTTTACACGTCTCTTTCATGGGAGCGGCTCTTTCACGGTCGGTAGTCCTGAGTTGGCCTCGGCATTGAGGGAGAGGTTGGCCACGTTAGAGTAGGGCCATCTTGGCACTGGCATTCATGGAGCGTTGGATGCCCTCCATAGCGCAATGGAGCAGACAGAGTGCGCTCCTCGTCCTGATGAGCTGATGTTGGGCTCCCTAATGACCTCAGTCTTCTGGCCTAGGGGATAGAGGACGAGCTGAGGGCTCAGCTAGCAGAGGCCCGACAATCTCTGGTGAGTTAGTTTATTGGCTTTAATTGTTAGTGGGTATTCATTTGGTTTCTAGTTAGTTTAACATCATTTCTTTGTTTGGTTTCCCTTATGCTTGCCAAACTGAGAGGGAGGGTGAGGTCGTCAGCTAGGCACGCGATGATTGAGCTGTTGTGAGGTCAGCAGCAGGCTAGTCGGGAGGTAGAGGCCAGCCTGCATTCTGAGATCGACCAACTGGTAAGTGTTTATATTTGTTTGGTTTTATTACTCATTAGTATCGTTTGTTTTGCCGTTGCTGATGCATTTTTCATGTGTCATGTTTGCAGAGGTTAGAGATATCGGGTGCTAGGGTATCCGCTCTAGCATTTGATCCTTCTTTGGTTGCGTCATCCAGTCAGGAGGATCCCGTGATAGCTCAGCTTCGGGCTGAGCTGGAGCAGTGGATGAGTTTCTTGTGTCTTCTAAGTTGTTGCTCCATTCAGTTCATCTAGCGATTTGCTAATATGGTGTTGTATGTTCCAGCGTCAAGTTGTTGAGGACTACCAGACTCGGGAGGTGATAGCTGCCTCTTTACGCCCTGAGAGTCAGGTATAGTACATTAGTTTATGTGTGTATTTCATTTGTTTTTATCTCATATTATCTGAGCAGTTATGTGTTTGTTTGCTCTTCTCTTGTGCAGGCGGTACTCAATTCCGTTCCCAAGGCTCCTCCTCAGGAGTCTACCCCCATTCCTACTCAGGTATGTTTAGTTAGTGTAGTCATATTTCTTGCTTCAATTTTTTAGTCGTAATGTTATCTGATGTGTTTATTTCTTTGCGTTGTAGCTGTCATAACCCCAGATTTTTGGGATCGTACACGTCATGCAACATGCACGTGTATAGGTGGTTCACAAGGGAACCAAAACTAACATATACACACTTTTTGTGTGTGTGTGTGTGTGTGAAACACACTAACTTTCACAAAAAGATACATAAGTGAATGGAATAGAGAGGGGTTCCCCATATACGTAACCTAATTATCCTAGAAAGAGAAAAGGTTGAATGAGGAGCTTTAAATGAGGAGCTTTAAGGAGGAACCTTGGAGATCTCTTCCTCAAGTGTAGTTTTGAATTGCAGATCAAACTTATACGAGACCTATCGACGGAGGTATGTTAAACTGCATGATAAATGTTTAGGTGTTTAAATAATGTATAGGATGTTGTTATATGGATTTTAACGATGACAAGGTTTGAATGAAAGAAGAAAGAGTTTCTCGATCAGATCGAGGAGTTAAAAATTTTTGCTCCTCGCTCGAGCGATCTAATTGGCTCACTCGAGCGAGACCCAAAACCAAGGGAAGCTCGCTCGAGCGAGGTCTCTAGTAGAGCTCGCTTTAACCGCTCGAGCGAGAACAAATGATCGCTCGAGCGAGGCATCGGAAAGGGCTTCAGAAGGCTCGCTTTGATCGCTCGAGCGATCTCGATTGAACCGCTCGATCGGGGCTCAAGTGACCGCTCGAGCGAGGATTAAGAGACCTCGCGTGCGAGAAATTGTGCTCGCTCGCGCAAGGCACCACACAGTTTTTGAATTTATTGGTGTAGATACATGGAGGCTATGTGCTCCAATGATTCTAGTAACCTTTCTAAACATATTCTAAATACATGAAATGTAGGTTTGACGTAAGATCATGAAGTGTAAACCTCTACGAGAAAGTGTGCATTGGAATTGCATTGAGGTAGGGAATATTCTTGAAACATGTGCATTATTTCACCACTTCATATGTGTAGTGTAATCAAATTAAATAATCAAGTACTGCATAATCATTATGAAAAAGGGTGTGTGAGTAAATTTTTAAACGTGATAGTCATGAGGTCCCCAGGGGACGTAAAAATTGTAAAGTGGACATCTGGATGATGCAATTGAATCAGGGGCATCCCAGGGATGCAGATTAAAACTAATAGTGAAGCGGAAGTAATATGATAAGGCCTAATGTAATAAAATTAGCACAATCACGGTGAACAACTATATGTACAACACGTTCGATATTTTATTATTTAAGGTTTGACTAGAATACCCCACCGACGTGGCGGGATACCCACGACTGACTCGGCAGGATATCTGTGACCGGTACGGTGGCCAATCCGTACATTCATAGCACATCCCAGGGATGTAAATTTGAGAATAGACCCCCGCCACCTATGAGAAAGGGGCTTTGACAGTATTCCCAGGGAATACACATAACAACTGTCTAGTTAGAAGACGATGGTGGGTATTCCATCGGGGCTCGATGCTATATTGCTCGGGGACTACTTAAGTTAAGATTTAAGTGATTAAGCTAAATTCACAACTAAACCAGCAAGGAGATTAAAGAAAACCATCCAAAGTAACAGTCGAGATCATTAATTATTTCCAGTTATTTCAATTGTTTTCCACAAGTGTTATACAAGAATTTATGTTTTCTTTAAAACTGCTGACATATATGTGAAGGTTAATCTATATGTTCTTTTTGCTTTCCTACAGAGCTAGGATGTAGCTCACCCCCCCTAGACTATATGTTGCAGGTCCAGGACTAGTGGCAGCAAGGACTTCTGGAGACTTTGATCCAGGGGATTCAGACTGCATGCCCACTGAGGAGTCAGAGCCTCCTCCTGAGGAATTCTTCTAGGAGACCCATTGCGTACTTTGAGAGTGAGTTGAGAGTATTAGGCACGACTTGGTATGTCAAGTCTCTTTTTTTGTAATTAAGTACCTTTATTCTTTTGGCAAACCGTTTGGGACGGACAGTTAACACCAACGGTTTGGGTCAGTTCTTATGCCCATGAATTGGCATGGGATAAGAGCAGTCCTTAGAAACTCTTTTACCTTAAATGCATGGGTACTTGTATAGAGTAGATGCATCCTTAATAGTAGTCTTTGGCTTGTATATACCAATGCTCAGTATTGAATTTTAAGGCACGGCCTGGAGGGTCGTGATGATGGCACGGATTTCGGGGTGCCAAAATTTGGGCTGTCACAGTTGGTATCAAAGCCTTTCTTTTTAGTTTCTAGCAATCATCTCGTTAGAACATAGGGACTTCTGCTAACGAAACCATGGTTTCTTATGCAGACCGTTATGTTTCCTAGAGGAAGAGGCCGACCTAGGGGTGGTCATGATAGAAATTTATGCAGTAGAGATGGTTTCGTCTCGCCTACCAACAGGGTACCATTAGGAAATAGGGAGATTCCCGAGGGCAGTGGCCAAGGAGAAAACCAAAATCAAGCAGAAGATCAGGATTGAGATCATCAGGATCGAGATTAGAGAGAACAAGATAGAGTGGGGGAGAGAAATGAAGAAAGAGAGGAGCGTCAGAGGATGATGCACACAATAGAAACAATGGCAACTGCCATGGCACAGCAAGCAGCATCCTTGGCAGCCCATGCAGCCCCAGAACCACAACGGACACCCACACCTCCAGTAGGACCTACACCACCAAAGGGCTTCAAAGATTTATCAATTCAGGAGGATGAGACCTCCTAACTTTTCAGGACAGGCAGACACAATGGCAGCCAAAAATTGGCTGGGTGAAATGGAGAAGGTGTTTAGCGTACTGACATGCACTGAGGACAAGAGCGTCCGTTGGGCAGCATATATGCTAGATGGAGAAGCTGGACCTTGGTGGAAATCCGTATCACGAACTAGAGCACAAGAAACTCCAGATATGCCCTGGACTTGGGATGAATTCATGGAAGAGTTCAATAAGAAATATTTTTCGGAGGTTGTGAGAAATCAGATGGAGACCCAATTTTTGCAACTGATGCAAGGAAGGATAACCGTGAGAGAGTACAGAGTAGAATTTATGAGACTGGCTCGCTTCGCTCCAGACTACGTAATTTCGGATGTGATGAAAGCGAAGAGGTTCCAACAGGGTTTAAGGTCGGACATCCGAGGAGGGGTTGCGCCATTTCAGCTAAGGACCTACGGAGAGGTCATGAGTAAGGCGTTAGTGATTGAAGAAGAAAACAATAACCGATATCGTCAGAGAGAACAACAGGGAAGAGGAAGCATAGATCCAAGCACGACGGGGAGTTATGAATCAGTAAATAAGAAGCCAAGGTTTGTAGCACCGAATCAGAGGCAACCGTTCTAGACAGGGTATGGGAGAGCCGCACAGCAAACCACTCATCAAAGTTTACCATTACTGGCATCAGGGAGACCGATGAGGTATGAGGGTCCTGCTATTTCCAATGGAGCTACAACTACACAAGATTTTTCGAGAGCTGCTTCTTCAACACCAAGGGAGACTTGTGCCAAATGTGGCAAGTCCCACAAAACGGCAGATTGCAGGCAAGGAATGCGAGGCTGTTTTAAATGTGGGAAGATATGCCACGTGATTAGAGAATGCCCTAAGGCAATTAAAGAAAAGACGGCCTCAGCTTCCATGCCACGACCTATTCAATCACGGAAGCCAGTTGTTCAAGGGAGAGCCTACGCAGTTACCGCGCAGGAAGCAGGGAGTGTACATGACGTCATTCAAGGTGAGATTTCTTTTAAATAAAGAATTTTAGTTTAATACCATTTTAGATAGAGAGTGTGCATTCATTAGGATAGTGTATAGAACCGTGTTTATGCGTTAGAAAGTTCTAAATAAAGTATATGCTATGTATGTATATGTATGTGTTATAGGTACGTTACAAGTCTATGAGAAAGGGTGCTATGTAGCACATGACGCACGAGTGCTGATAGACCCAGGGTCTACCCACTCTTTCATCACCCCTAGATTTGCAAAGAAGATGAAGGTTGTTCCGGAGACACTAAACTTTGTGTTATCAGTATCTATACCAACAGGAGAATTAATGGACACAAAGTTAGTCTGCAAATCGGTAGTAGTAAGCGTTAGAGATCACGTTGTCTATGAACTAGACGCACAATTAATATTGTTGGACATGCAAGGATTCGACTTGATCCTTGCCATGGATTGGCTATCTCATCATTGCGCAATAGTGGATTGCAAGAACAAGGTTGTTATTTTCCGACCTAACACGAGGAGATCGTTTCGATTTCGAGGAGAGAGATCGACACAGGTGCCACTCATCTCTGCAGTCAGAGCAGAACGTTTAATCATGAAGAGGTGTAACGGTTATTTGGCGTTTCTGAAAGAAGATAAAGAAGAAAAGAATATTATCTCCGAGATAGCAATAGTGCGAGAATTCGCAGACATATTTCCAGAAGAATTGCTAGGATTACCCCCAGAAAGAGAAGTGGAATTCACTATCAACTTAGCACCAGGAACGGAGCCTGTCTCAAAGGCACCTTACAGGATGGCTCCTGCAGAGTTGAAAGAATTGAAAGAACAGTTGCAAGAGCTCATGGATAAGGGATTCATAAGACCAAGTGTGTCTCCATGGGGAGCACCAGTTTTGTTTGTGAAAAAGAAAGATGGGTCGATGCGGTTGTGCATTGACTACCGTCAATTGAACAAACTCACTGTGAAGAATCGATATCCGTTGTTAAGAATAGATGACTTGTTCGATCAGTTGCAAGGAGTGAAATATTTTTCCAATATCGATCTGAGATCTGGATACCATCAATTAAGAGTCAAGGCTGAGGACATTCAGAAAATGGCATTTAAAACACGGTATGGACACTATGAATTTTTGGTGATGCCATTCGGATTGATGAACCCACTGGCGTCGTTTATGGACTTAATGAATCAGGTGTTTAAACCACACCTAGACTCCTGCGTTGTCGTGTTTGTTGACGACATCTTGATTTACTCAAAATCGAAGACGGAGCATGAAGAACACTTACGAGTCACTCTACAAACCTTGTGTGAACACCAATTGTACGCCAAGCTCAGCAAATGTGAGTTCTGGCTAGAAGAGGTTAGCTTTTTGGGACATGTCGTCTCAAAGCATGCTGTCACAGTAGATCCCGATAAGATCGAGGCAGTAGTGAACTGGGAGCAACCAAAGACCGTGACAGACGTCCGAAGTTTCCTTAGACTGGCAGGTTATTATCGACATTTTGTTTAGGGGTTTTCAAAGATATCAGGACCTCTTATGAGGCTTACAAGAAAGGATTCAAGATTTGAGTGGAGTGAGGCGTGCGAGAAGAGTTTTCAAGAACTCAAGAAGAGACTCACCTCAGCCCCAGTGTTAGCCATTCCATCAGGCAGTGGAGAATTCGTGGTCTACAATGATGCTTCGTATAACGGTTTGGGTTGTGTACTAAACCAACATAAAAAGGTAATAGCTTACAGGTCAAGATAGTTGAAAGAGCACGAGAAGAACTATTCGACACATGATCTGGAACTAGCAGTGGTCATATTCACATTAAAGATATGGCGACATTACTTATACGGAGAAACGTTTGAAATCTTCACTGACCACAAGAGCCTCAGATATCTGTTTACACAGAAGGAACTAAATATGAAGCAGCGCAGATGGATGGAGTTCCTCAAGGACTATGACTGTTCCATACAGTACCATCCAGGCAAAGCTAACGTAGTGGCCGATGCCTTGAGTCGGAAGAGTTCAACTCAGTTGGCTAGTCTAATTTTGGGTATACATCGATGGAAGCTATTGGAGGATCTAGCACTATGTGGTGCAGACATACAGCCACAAGCAACAGGAGCCTTCTTAGCCAATATATTAGTGAAACCGGTGATATTCAAACACATACGAGAACTACAGATGAAAGACCCAATTCTAACCAAGATACGTCAAGATGTAACTGAAGGTATTACATCTGAGTTTTCGATCAAGGAGGATGGTTCCTTAGTATTCAAGGGCCGTATTTACATTCCGGATAATGCCGAATTGCAACGAACAATTCTTGATGAATCTCACAAATCAAGCTATGCTATCCACTCGGGAAGGACAAAGATGTATCAAGATTTAAAAAAGAATTACTGGTGGAGAGGCTTGAAACAAGATATGGCAGAGAATGTGTCGCGGTGTTTGACTTGCCAGCAAGTGAAGATCGATCATAGACACCTCGCAGGCCTATTACAACCCCTACCTATACCGGAATGGAAGTGGCAATCGATCTCCATGGACTTCATAGTCGGTCTACCGCGAACTGCAAAGAAGTACAATGCCATTTGGGTAGTGGTCGATCGATTGACTAAGTCAGCGCACTTCTTGCCTTATAACACTATGTACACAGCGAGAAGACTGGCAGAGCTCTATATAAAAGAGATTATCCGTTTACATGGGATTTCGAGTAGCATTGTTTCAGACCGTGACCCATTATATACATCAAAGTTTTGGAAGAAATTTCAAGAAGGAATGGGAACGAGACTAGATTTCAGTACGGCGTTCCATCCACAAACCGACGGACAGACTGAGAGGGTCAATTAAATCATTGAAGACATGCTTAGGGCATGCATGTTGGAATTACAAGGATCATGGGATCAACATCTACCATTGATTGAGTTCGCATATAACAATAGTTTTCAGACGAGTATTGGGATGGCACCGTATGAAGCCTTGTACGGAAGAAGATGCAAATCGTCAATCAATTGGGAGGAAATTGGCGAGAAATTTGTTTTGAGATCTGAGTTACTTGAGGATAACGCGGCCATTGTCCGCATGATCAGAGAAAGACTAAAGGCGGCTCAAAGCAGACAAAATAGCTACGCTGATATCAAGTGGACGAGCGTGGACTTTAAGGTGGGAGAACATGTTTTCGTGAAAGTATCGCCTATGAAGGGCGTGATGAGGTTCGGAAAGAGAGGGAAGTTAAGTCCCCGCTACCTTGGACCGTTCGAAGTTTTGGGTCGAGTAGGGGAGGTAGCTTACTGCATTGGACTGCCACCATTATTTGATCAAGTACACAATGTATTCCATGTATCTATGCTCAGGAAGTATCTTAATGACCATAATCATGTGTTGAGCGGCAAATCTTTTGAAATGCATGAAGATATGAGCATGATCGAAGAGCCAACAGAAATTTTGGATCGAAAGGAACAAGTGCTACGCACCAAAGTCATTACTTTAGTACTGGTACGCTGAAAGAACCATCCGGTCGAAGAAGCAACATGGGAGCGAGAGGCGGATGTCAAAGAACAATACTCCAATTTTTTTGAGAACGCTAACTAGTTGCTCTAGATAATATGTAATATTTTGACAGTATATCAATTTGTATTTTTGAAACAAGTAAATGAATGAGATTTAAATCTGAACATTTGGCTTAAACTTTTGTTAGAAAGACTGTTCGTGCGAATAAAATCTCAATTTCCTAACATAGGAAATCATGTGAAAAAGATGTCCTGATAATAGAAAGGACTAGAGGAAATATGAGCTTAGAGGAACCAGAAAGATATTTCTGGGCTGGCTCGAGCGAACACTTACGCTCGCTCGCGTGAGGAGACATAAAATAATACTTTCAAGAGGTCTAGTGACCGCTTGAGCGAGGTATTTTAACCGCTCGAGCGAGGTCTTTTAACCGCGCGAGCGAGGTCTATCGACCGCTCGAGCGGGGACAGACTATATATTGCGGACGGAATGTTAAATGTCCATTTCATCTTCAAGCGAGGAGTCCAAGCCGAGCGAGGGTTTAGGGCTTTTGATCTTCAACCTTTTCCGTTCGATTCAAACCGGATTCGAACCATCCAATCCGTTAAAAACTTTTTTTTAGGTAAAATCTACCCCTTTCCAAATTTGTTTTTTTATTCAAAAAGCTCTATAGATATCTAATGGCTTCTTCAAGCCCTAATCCACAACCTAAGAAGCGGATGGCGATTCGATCACCGTCAGCGCGCAACAAAGCACCGCAAGATCCACAACCACCACCAACTCCATCCCCTACCCCAATCGCACTAGACGATTGGTGGGGGGCTAAAATATTTGAAACCGAATGGGATATACATCCCTCTTGTTTTGGGGATCCAACGTCCACCCAATGGACATCGGATTTCCTCACCAACAACAACCTTAAACCTTTACTTACACCGTTCGGAGATCGATATTACCTGAGACTCGTGAAACTATTTTACCAAACCCTTAATATGAATGTGAATGAGGACGCCATCCTCGTCACGATCGATGGAAATGAATTAATTTTTAACTGTGTGGAAATTTCATCGGTTATGAAATGTCCCCACACCTCTGCCCCTAGCCCACTCATCCTACCACCCTTTTCTGGGAACGTGGAATTCCCAACGATTATTTTTGACATCACTGGAGGCACGTCTGCTTCGGGTCAATCTATCACCCGATCACAGCTACCGCCACGTATGTGGCTTCTAGACGTTATTTTTAAGAAGAATCTACACCCAACCGGCCATGACCAAGAATGCCGTGACGCATTTTTACGGGCTTTACACACCGCATTCCATAATAGGTGGATTAACGCGCCTATGGTTATCATTAAAGGCATGGCACATGCCTATAAACGGAATGTAAGAGGTGTTGTTCCTCCACCCATGAACCGACTACCTTATGCTCGGTTGATTTCCCGACTCCTCGACTCACGAAATGGAAAAGGAGGATTCAAGATCCGGACCGACGAGTTATTTCTCACCGATAACGTCGTCCCCTATTTGGCCCAAGACTGGAGCCGAAACCTAAAGAGCCTTCAAACTAGCGTCAACAAGAAAAGAGACCGTCAAGTCTCCCGACAAGCCACGCAACAAGCGTCGGCAAGACCTACCACTCCCTCTACCTCATTTTCGCAGCCCCTACCTACTACCGATGCTGCCATGATGCGGGAGATCCTTCAGCAAGGGCGGGAGATCAGATTGCACCAGAGATTCCAGGAGTCATTACTCATTGATCTCATGGGCCAGGCTTACCCGCAGTCATACATGGAGCGCGTCGGTGCTATGAGAGCTGCTATTTTTGGAGCGTCTAGCTCGGGTCCTACTACCAGGAGCACTACGGGGGGTACCACTACCGCTAGGGTGATAGTCGAGGACGAGGACGAGGAGGACTACGATGATGATGGTTCCAGCAACGACGATGAGTACGAGGAGGATGATGACTAGGTAGTCATATATTTTTCTTTTGGAAAATGGACATGTAATATTTTGTTAGGACATTCGTGGTGAGGAGGTTTTTGGACGGTTATTTACAATCTATCGTGACATGAATGTCACAAAATTTTTGTGGATGGTTAACGTCATGGTTGTATAACTCTTTAGTATTATTATATGATCAATTAGTATCATGATGGTGGAAATACCTGATAGTGTAAGATTTTATCAATTGTATTCTTAATATCATCTTTATTTTGACTATATGGGTATAAGTTGATATGGGTTAACGCAAGTCGTTGCGAGGGTGACCATTCGTTTAATTACCTAATGACGTATGGAGCTAGCCTATTTCATGGCCTAGTGATAGTAGTACCTAGTCACTTAAATATCGTTGATTTTCGAGGACGAAAACCTTATAAGATGGAGTGAATGTCATAACCCCAGATTTTTGGGATCGTACACGTCATGCAACATGCACGTGTATGGGAGGTTCACAAGGGAACCAAAACTAACATATACACACTTTTGGTGTGTGTGTGAAACACACTAACTTTCACAAAACGATATATAACTTAATGGAATAGAGAGGGGTTCCCCATATACGTAACCTAATTATCCTAGAAAGAGAAAAGGTTCAATGAGGAGCTTTGGGGAGGAACCTTGGAGATCTCTTCTTCAAGTGTAGTTTTGAATCGCAGATCAAACTTATACGAGACCTATCGACGGAGGTATGTTAAACCGCATGATAAATGTTTAGGTGTTTAAATAATGTATAGGATCTTGTTATATGGATTTTAACGATGACAAGGTTTGAATGAAAGAAGAAAGAGTTTCTCGATCAGATCGAGGAGTTAAAAATTTCTGCTCCTCGCTCGAGCGATCTAATTGGCTCGCTCGAGTGAGGACAGAACATAAAATTTAGTTCTGGGCTCGCTCGAGCGAGACCCAAAACTAAGGGAAGCTCGCTCGAGCGAGGTCTCTAGTAGAGCTCGCTTTAACCGCTCGAGCGATCTCGATATTACCGCTCGAGCGAGAACAAATGATCGCTCGAACGAGGCATCGAAAAGAGCTTTGGAAGGCTCACTTTGATCGCTCGATCGATCTCGATTGAACCGCTCGATCGGGGCTCAAGTGACCGCTCGAGCGAGGATTAAGAGACCGCACGTGCGAGGAATTATGCTCGCTCGCGCGAGGCACCACACAGTTTTTGAATTTATTGATGCAGATACATGGAGTCTATGTGCTCCAATGATTCTAGTAACCTTTCTAAACATATTCTAAATACATGAAATGTAGGTTTGACGTAAGATCGTGAAGTGTAAACCTCTACGAGAAAGTGTGCATTAGAATTGCGTTGAGGTAGGGAATATTCTTGAAACATGTGCATTATTTTGCCACTTCATATATGTAGTGTAATCAAATTAAATAGTCAAGTACTGGATAATCATTATGAAAAAGGGTGTGAGTAAATTTTCAAACGTGATAGTCATGAGGTCCCCAAGGGACGTAAAAATTATAAAGTGGACATTTGAATGATGCAATTGAATCAGGGGCATCCCAGGGATGCAGATTAAAACTAATAGTAAAGCGGAAGTAATGTGATAAGGCCTAATGTAATAAAATTAGCATAATCACGGTGAGCAACTATATGTACAGCACGTTCGATATTTTATTATTTAAGGTTTGACTAGAATACCCCACCGACGTATGGATACCCACGATCGACTAAGAAGATATCCGTGACGATACGCCAATCCGTACATTCATAGCACATCCCAGGGATGTAAATTTGAGAATAGACCTCGCCACCTATGAGAAAGGGGCTTGGGCAGTATTCCTAGGGAATACACATCACAACTGTCTAGTTAGACGACGATGGTGGGTATTCCATCGGGGCTCGATGCTATATTGCTCGGGGACTACTTAAGTTAAGATTTAAGTGATTAGGCCAAATTCACAACTAAACCAACAAGGAGATTAAACAAAATCATGCAAAGTAACAGTCGAGATCATTAATTATTTCCAGTTATTTCAATTGTTTTCCACAAGTGTTATACAAGAATTTATGTTTTCTTTAAAACTGCTGACATATATGTGAAGGTTAATCTATATGTTCTTTTTGTTTCCCTACGGAGCTATGATGTAGCTCACCCCCCCCTAGACTATACGTTGCAGGTCCAGGACTAGCGGCAGCAAGGACTTCTGGAGACTTTGATCCAGGGGATTCAGACTACGTGCCCACTGAGGAGTCAGAGCCTCCTCCTGAGGAATTCTTCTAGGAGACCCATTGCGTACTTTGAGAGTGAGTTGAGAGTATTAGGCACGGCTTGGTATGTCAAGTCTCTTTTTTTGTAATTAAGTACCTTTATTCTTTTGGCAAACCATTTGGGACGGACAGTTATCACCAACGGTTTGGGTCAGTTCTTATGCCCATGAATTGGCATGGGACAAGAACTGTCCTTAGAGACTCTTTTACCTTAAATGCATGGGTACTTGTTTAGAGTAGAAGCATCCTTAATAGTAGTCTTTGGCTTGTATATACCAATGCTCAGTACTAAATTTTAGGGCACGGCCTGGAGTGTCGTGATGATGGCACGAATTTTGAGGTGCTGAAATTTGGGCTGTCACAGTAGCCATCCACGTCCGAGGCTCCTCCAACACCAGTTACTAATTCGATGATTGTTGTGACGGTTGAGCACCTTCTTCAAGAGAGCGCTGAGCTGGTATATCTTTGTTACTCTTAACATTGTCATATATGTGTTTTTTTTTTTTTTCTTGTCTTAGCTTCGTGCTTGTATGTAGGTGCGCGAGCTAGAGTGATCGCGTTTGGAGACGTAGCGCGCCCTGGCTCGTCAGGAGGTCCATGAGATTCCGTCCGACCTTGCTGACCGTCATCTGCAGGAGGTGACTATGGACTTGCTAGTCGAACGGCGGACTTGAACGACTGAGTTAGAGAGCGCTCGAGCCATAGCTCGTGCTGAGATGTAGGTGACAGTCAAGCTGCTACAGTATGAGCTGGAGAGAGTTGGGGGGAGAGTGCTATTGATGCTTGATCACCTCCCTGGGTTGGGCTTGAGGGCTACTGGGTCGTTGGCCGAGATCCATCGGGGGACCCATGAGCGTATGAGGGCTTATGCGTAGGTAGACTCAGCCCTTGGGCCCTCGAGTCAGGTGAGTGAGGGAGGTTCTGTTGCTAGACCTTCCTCCTGTAGGAGGCCTCCATCCATGCCCCAGGCCTCAGCTGAGGCCTTTGTGGACTAGGCTCCTGGTCCTCAGGTTAATAATGCTAGAGAGGGTGATGAGCGTCCCTCGCAGAGGTAGTGGAGGGAGTAGGTATTTTTGTTCTTTTTTGTTCATTGTATATACAGGGGGTATGCCCCTGGTGGCAGATGTAAAGAAAATTTTGGTATATATAAAAAGATCTTTTCTGGTTCAGATCTACCTAGCTTCGCTTTACTTATCTTTATTTTTTACCTTCCGTAGTTTAACTGGTTGCCTTTGGTGCCGTCCCCTACTATTGGGACTTTGATGCTCTTTGAGTTGGCCCAGTAATAGTTGAAGGTTGCTCTATATCTGTACATAAAGATAAAATTATTAGTAATTTTATTTTCCCCTTTACTGAATGTCAAGGGGGGAGGTGTCTTAGACCGAGGCCTGGTAATAAAGGATAGATCATTATATCATCATTTTTTTTTTCAATTTTCATTTTTTTTGTGCTACTAGTTTTCATTACAAGAAAGGGAAAATAATGCAGTAGGGAATGCAAATAATTGAAGGAAAAATCCTAAATTAAAAATAATTGCTCCAGTGTAGGAGCGTGATGGAATAGGCAATGTGGTATCTTCAGTGATCTTCCTGAGGTGATAATTGGTGATAACTTCATAATCCTGCACCTATTCGTTAACAAGCAGGGGTCTCAAGCCGACTCCTTTTCTGAAATAAAATGCCCAGTGTCAAGGTGCAATGGAGCATTTTTTATTTTTTTAGCACTTGGGCCTATGAGGAGCCATGTGCATTTGATGAATTAGTGTCGAGGAAATTCCTTAATACTATTTACCGAACTGGGGGGAGATCGTTTAGCCATATCATTCGTTCACTAGGGTTCTACCTTTGGTAGTAATCACCCTATCCCATAGTCAGTACGAGAGGGCAAGTAGTAGATAGTAAGTGGTCGCATCAGTCATCATTCACGGGTTTTCGGTTTCATATCTGGGGATACCTTAGGAGGGTTCTGACTCACTGTCAATGAAATAGAAATTAAGGGTGCAGGAGGGGTAAGGCTCAATGTTGTGAGGGATTAGTTTCTATCTGACAATTTCTAAAAGAGATAAGTAACAGCCTTTTCCTCAGGGGGGTATGGGGTGCCATGATTGAGCTCTCCACCATATTTCGGTACCATGAAAGTCTCTCATTATATGGTTAGCAGGAGTTTGTCCTCCTCCCGCCACCTTACAACGATATCTAGTAGTATTGGGACACCAGGGATGCCCTTGTGGCTTTCTTATACTTTCCTAGTAAGGTTATCAGGAATGTCCTCACGATTTTCTTATGCTTCCCTAGGCTCATTGACTTGTTCACCCATCGTATTACTCTCTCTGTTATGTATATGTATATATAGTTTCTTGAAAGTAACCTGCTGACGCAAGAATGATGAGTTTTGATTGAGTCTAACATCTTCATTTTTTGTGCTCTAACGTCTCCTCCAATGGCGGGAGAAAGTGGTGAGAATTGGGTGTTACCTATACTTTTGGAAAAGGTCAGGTATTTCACTAGTCTTTTTTATCAAATTGTCCAAATAAGAAGGTGGGCTGTTGTTGGTATGCGCTTTTTCTGGGTTCCTCTCGGTTCCCGTTGAATCAGTGGCTCCAATTCTGTCCAGGTGGACTCTAGCGATGTGGCGTTTGGAATAAAAAAAAAAAAAGGGATTTTTCTAGGAAGGTTCCTAGTTTGATTGTGATCGCCAGTTACAGATATTTAACGACGCTGCAGTACATCAGTAATCACGCTGTGAAGCGGGTGTAGGTTACTTCTATACTGAATCGTCCGCTTGCGAATGTCAGCATAAGTGCTTGTCCTTAGTTTAGTTAGTTTAATTCTCCTCTTATTTCCCTTTGTAATTATAATTTCGGTCAGTTTAGATTTTCTAATTCTATTATTATTATGCTTTTGTTGTGTGGGCTTATTAAGGTGAGTTATATTAGTGTTCTGATGCTATCAAGAGTCCGATGAGCATCAAGGTTCTGGTATTACTAAAAGTCTAATCAGTTTTAGTCTCCTATTGGTACTAGGAGTGCATATGTATCAGTTCCAATAATATTCTAATTAAAATTTAGCATGCTAATTGTACTGAGATTCTAATTAAAGTAATTGTAGTAATTTTACTATAATTCCAATTGAAATAAAAAGACTGACTTTCTCTACAGACCTAATTAAAGCAATAAATTTAATTTTCTATTGTAATATCAACAGAAACAAAAAAGGGACTGATTTATCTACGGTTCTAATTATTGACGGATTAATGATGGCAAAATGTAACTAATCATGAATAAACTAAATTACTTAGAATTCAGATTTGGAATAATCGATTAACTAAACTAATGAAAAGGAAATTCTGATTTAACACTCTAATAATTATATCAAAGCCTAATTAATGTGAATAATCAATTATGTCTAGATATAAACTAATTAAAGCAATTTATTAATTCTAAAAAAATACTCTAAAAAAAAAAAAAGAGGGTGGCTTGGGCCCGCTATGCTAAGGAGGATTGGCCTCGTTCCTGAGTATCCTCTGTAAGCTCCCTTGGGCAAATCAGGTGGCTGAGATTAAAGAGAAAAAAATTGAATTTTTGATGGTAAAGTAATATTTTTTTTGGGCTTTTTAGAATTGATTTCAGAATAGCAATTATGAATTGGATTGTAAACTAAAATTATAAGACTAAAATTAATATTTATAATTTTTGAAGGTATTGAAATAAGAAACTAGAATTAAGGTTAAATTTTTAAGACTGAATTCGCCCCTGAAATTGAGAAATCAGGCCGTATGATTAAGGACTAGTTCTGAATCAAAGGATTAGAACCAAAAAATAATTATAGGACTATAAATCGTGATTTTAGAATTGAATTAATCTGTAAAATCGGTATATCGAACCAACGGATTAATGACTGATTCTAGAAACAGAGAACTAGAACCAGATATAAAGAGTTTCGATCCAAAAAGGGGTGCTACGGTCTAAGACTAGAAATAAAATTAAAAATTAATAGATGTAGAGATTATAAGCTACAGTCGAAAACTAAAGTATTAAATCCTTACCTAAGGGGGTCAGGGCTGCGGAGAGAAATCTCGAAGATTCGAAGGTTGAATCTCGAAATTATGACTAGGTTGCTCTATGGGTATGTCCTCAGAGTTCTCTGGTTTCAGAATCCCGTCTCCTCTCTCAAAATTTGTAACCTCTTTTCCGTCCCCACCCCGGGCGAATTAAGAAAAAAATCTTTTATAGGTTTTTCTCCAATTACGCGCCTGTTTACGAGCATTTAATTGAATTGCGTGCCTAGATTCTGGCGCTTAATCGCTTTGAGTTGGTCACAGACTCAGTGAGCGACCGGCTGACTTGCTTAGCGAGTCTCCTAGTCCTAACAAATTAGGAGTAATTGCGCGCAAGTTATTATGCACTCAATCTGATTAAGCGTTGAACCTGAAACGTGTAATCAAGGAAACATAGGGGTCAAGGGTAGTAAGACTAGGTTGGGCGTAGGCCAATTGCGTGCTGGTGGTGAAGCGCTGAATCCGATCACACGTCCTATTTCAGGTGCGTAATCGAGTCTTGAATCGGTCTGAGAAAGGAAGTTTTGTCTGAAAGGTGGGCTGATCACGCCCTTATGGTTCTGCTCGCAACCAAATTGTGCGCTTCTAGCGCATAATTCTGGGTTGTCCGGGTATGGTCTCTAGAATGAAATGCTAGACTATTGTTTCAGTCTGCATTCCGGCTATATATTGTTGCTTCAGTATATAGTCTCCCTATGTTGGGATCTGAGCCACAGAACTATTGTTTCAGCCTGTGTTCAGTCATGTACTATTTCGTAGTCCCACACCATGGGTTAAAGGGGTCAAAGGTTGACCAAAAAAGTTTGTATATTCTGAGAAGGCAAAATGAGGGTGTCAACAGCAGTGAGTCGGAAGCCTTCAAGGGTATCCTCAGAAATGAAGACGTACAACCAATGAATGAGTCTCGATGACTACGGGGGTGGTAGATATGGGTATCTGATTATAGGATACGATGATTACGACGCTAAGGGAAGTATTTCTTGAAGTACATGGCGTTTCAGGGATTAGGGAGTTCTCCCCCATCCTAGTTCACTAGCTTGTATGCGTTCCCTAGGTATGCAGTTGCTATAATGTATGGGTCTTCCAAGTTTGGTTTCAATTTCCCTTTTAGATGGGTGTGTTTGGAAGGCATGATTTTCTTCAAGACTAATTCTTCAATCTCAAAAGTTCACTCGATGACCTTTTTATCGTAGGCACTGGCCATCCTCCTCTGGTATACTTGAGCATGATCGCCTGCCCTTAGACACGTCTGATCAAGTTGTTCTAGCTCAGCAAGCAGAGCAATCCTCCTTTTGTCTAGAGATAGCTCATCATCAAGTTGGATACGTAGGGATGGTACTTGTATTTCATACGGCAGGACTACTTCCATCCCATATGTGAGGAGATAAGGAGTTTGGCCAGTGGCCGTGCGAATACAAGTTCTATAGGACCAGAGTGCTTTTTAATCATGTGCTAGGGTACAAATCTCGTGTGCCAGTTTTGCCACCTTTTCAAAATGGGAGCCATTACTTGCACGCAGAAAGTTGGCCCAATCATGCAATTTAGAAGCAAGGTTTCGTAGTTTTGGGACTTGAGCTAAAACAAGATCTAAACCTGTAGACACCCCCATTTTTCCCCCTCAAAGTATATATATCTGTTTGGTCAACTTTTGACCTTGCCCACGATCTCCGGGAAAGGATTAACCTTTTTCAAAGACTTTAAAACCCTATACAGGGATCATGCATTGAAACAATAGTAATTATATTGCACGCTTTGTATCCAATGCGCAATTATATTGCACCCTTCTAGAAACCGCGTAAGACATGATTGTGCACCCTACCTAGAGCGTGCAATTGAATTATGCGCCTCAACAACATCGCATAATTTGTTCCTAATCGAACCCGGTCTCTAACTCCCTAGACCGCCTGAGATTCCCTATTAAGCGCATGAATTCAGGCGCTTAATTGATTGAGCGCACTAATGAGGGCGAGCAATTAGTCTAATTAGACTAGGACTGGGATACCTGGCTGAGTTAGTCAACCGATCACTCATTGATTCAGTCATCGACTCAAAGTGATTGAGCGCCTGAAATAGGGCGTATAATTTGATTAAGCACACCAGATAGGGTGCATAATTGAAATTCACCGACCAATTGAGTGCACCCCATAGGGCGCGCAATTGGCCAAACACCTATAAATAAGACCCACCACCACAACTCAAAAATATACAATTTTCGACACATATTTTTCTCTCTTGAGTTCCTCGCTTTCAAGCTTAGGATTTCGAGATTCTTCTCTGCAGCCCTGGCCTCAGCTATAGTTTTTTTTTTTTTTAATTCCTCTAGTTCTTAGTTCTAGTCCTTAGTTCAAGTTCTTAGTTCTAGATCATTGGTTCTAGACTTTAGGTTCTTAAGCTTTTAGTTCTGGATCTTAGATTTTAAATCTCTTTAATCCATAATTCTTGCCTTTTTCCCCAGTTCTAGTTCTCAAGTTCTAGAACCAGTTCCTTTTTTCTTAATTTTAGTTCTAGATATAGGTTCTAGCCTTTTAGTTCTTAAATTCTAGATCTTAGAACTTAGGTTTTAATCTAAATTTCTACTTTATTTATTTATTTTAGTTCTTAGTTTCTAGAATCAGTCCTTAATTTCAGTCTTAAATTCAGTCTTAGAATTTCAATTTTAGTTCTAAATCTCCAGTCTTAGATCTTAGGTTCTTATCCCTAGATCAATTTTGACATTCTAATTCTTAAATTTTAATCTAGATTTTTAAGTTCTAATTTTTAACTTGATCCTCAAAATCCTCGATCTTCGATCCGCAAATCCATAACTTCAGAATGCAAATTAGTTTTTTAATCCATATTATTACGAAAATAATCCCTACTTACCCGATTTTCCCAAGGGATCTTACGGAGGGTACCCAGGAATGGGGGTGATCCTCCTTAGCATAGTAGGCTAAAACCCCCTTTTTTTAGATTTTCAATTAAATTAGTATATTTACTTAGAATTTTAATAGAGTTAGTACATTCTTAATTAATTAGAGTTTCAATAGAATTAGTAGATTCCTAATTTGTTTCCATAGAATTAACGTATTTACACTCCTAGTAGGATTAAGAGGCTTAATTAATTAGATTTCTAATAAGATTGGGATATTTAAATTAATCAGACTCATAGTCAGATTAGAAGACCTAGTTAAATTAGAATTCCCCGACTAATTAGACCTCTAATAGGATTAAAATTAATTAAATCCCTGATAATCATAGCAAAAGTAGGAAAGGAAAAGTAGTTAGAAGAGAATTAGGAAAACTAGCTTAACTAAACTTACAGGCGACCCAGTGCCACTGACATTGGTCGGTCGATGATTTAGTAAAGAGAACAATGGAAGTAGTGATCAGTGACGTGTTACAACGTCGATAAACATCTATAGCTGGCGATTGCAATGAACTAGGTATTTTCCTGAGATTTACCTCTTCATTTTTAATACTTAATTACCTCTAAAAACACCGCCTTTACCAGAGTCCACTTAGACTGAATTGGGCCACTCTTTTACGAGACCGAAAGGGATCCAGAAAAAGCGCGTACCACTAGACTAGCAATTGTGATGGGACCTCTTGTCGCCAAAGCCGCTCGTGTTTAGTTAAGTTTCCTTTTCTTCTAGTTAGTTTTTTTTAGTTTTAATTTTATTACTTTTTGCATTTAAGTCTACTATCGAGAGCACATGAGCACACACCAGAGGCTAGAGATGTCAGGAATACGAAGGATTAGAATTGGTGACCCATCGTTTTGGCAATACCATGAGCAGCCACTCGAGGGCTCAGCACAATACAACCCGGAGATCAACATAACCTGTGGTGAGGACCACTTTGGATCAACTGCATGAGATTGCCTCGATTATGACTCACCCACTTGTGCTTACCTTCACTGAAGCTGACATGCCTAAAGAGTCGTTATGTGGAAGTTTGGCTCATATTTATCTAACCATCATAATCAAAGGATTTTCAGTACTTCACACATTGGTCGACACTGGAGCAGAACTTAACATATGTCCTATAACGACGTTGAAGATCCTTGAATACACCAAACAAGATATAAGGCTTTCGTCTTTATCCCTCATCGCTTACGATGGCTCTCAGTGTTTCTTCAAGGGAACCATCAAGTTGCAAGTTCACCTCGGGCCAGTCACCAAGGACGTCACTTTCCATGTCTCTGACTCCTCAAGCACTTACAATCTGATATTAGGAAGGAAGTGGTTGGAATCCATGAAGGCAGTAGCATCGACGTATCACCAATGCATTAAATTCTCGCATGAAGATTCCATCGTCAGGATATACACCTATACTCCCCTTAAAGAAATCGACATAGACTACGCAGTGAGCATTCCAACAGCGCACGACTCGATACTAAACACATGACATATTAAAAAGATACAGGATCCCGATGACGCATCAATAGTAGAAGTTAGCTATCCTCGGTCTCTTCTGACCCACCAACAAAAGGTAGTGAGAAGAGAAGCCGGACTTGATCTCACCCAACTATACAATATAAACCCGACCGCGGTAAAAGGATGGGACCTGATGTATTAGCTAGGATATGTCCCTCACACTGGACTCGACAAAGATAAGCAAGGATGCATAAAATCGGTTGTACCGAAGAAACTATGCAAACACATTGAATTAGGTTACCAGTCACACAGCAAGCAAATCGGCATCCCACCCACTTCACCAAAGTAGTCGCTCTACAACCATTTCGTATATGGAACCACTGAGAAGGCTAATGTGCCGAAGAGAAGAAACGAGTAAGTGACCAAAGGCTTCGCTGACCTAACAAACCTAAACCGTGATAGTGACGACATGGACAAGCCACTCGAAGGAGCCAGACCATAATTTGAAATCCCTGAAGAGCCAGAGCCATGCACAGAAGACTGGGAGTCGACCAAATAGGAGGACTTCCACATCATCACATTAGCAGACGAAGGAGAACCAAAGACAGGGACACCCCAGCCTCATGAACTAGGAAGAGAAGACTGGCTCTCAATGTCAAGTGAAGAAGAAGAGTACTAGACTAGTTGTACAGAAATAGAACTTGGAGATCACTTAAGAGCAAAATGGCTAAAGCTCTTCGAGGAGGTCAACAACTCCCGAAGTGAAGAAATAGACTCTGATGATGAACTTGAACATTAATCCTTACTGGAAAATTAGTGGTGTCCGCGCCACTGCCCTTACCTAGAGTTACCCTATTGCAGCCTATGTGCGTTCGTCTTGACATGGTGCGAAAGAGCTATCTTGCACAATATACGACGGACAACAAGGATAAAAGATTATCACGTTGCCTTTATAGAATTCCAAGAAGAATTAGAGCTCGATGCTCCCCAATCTCCAGCTGTGCCATAACTTTAGATATTCTGAAACTCACTGGAAGAGGAATGACAACCGCCGCCGAGTGATGACGAAGACTATTGGATAGATCTCCCCGCACTTGAGTTAGTAGAATAGTTGGAACATGGCCTCCAAGGACAATCAAACAAAGAGGAAGATCTTGATCCTGACAATAGTAACCCCAACTCCGATCATGAAGGATGGGAATGCCCCTGGGAGTATTCCTGCATTTCTCACCCATATCAGCCTCGCTGTCAGGCCTGCATACTTTTCACCATGAACCATGAGATCTAAAGGAAGGAATTCCCATATTCTGACTTCAATGATGATACTTTTGACCACCTCTTTACTACATGGGAGTGCCCAAGAGAGTTTCCATGCATCGTTCGACCATATCAACCTTATTGCCAAACCTACACAATAATAATAGAGGACTTCGAACTAGAAGGTCAAACCAATCCCCTTCCTGCACTATGGAGAATGGTCCAAAATAACCTAGGTTCGATAATTAAGTTCATCGAACCGTATCTATGGTTAATAGGAAGCAAAGAATCTCAACAACAAGCAAACGTCCGTATCGAGTCCTGAATGCAGTCTTCTGAATATCCTCTGCCTTGACTCTCAACTGATGGTATCCCGATCTCAGATCAATCTTTGAGAAATACTTCGCTCCTTGCAGTTGATCAAACAAGTCACCTATCCTAGGCAAAGGGTATCGGTTCTTGATGGTAAGTTTATTCAATTGTCGATAGTCAATGTACAAACGCATTGACCCATCTTTCTTTTTTTACAAACAAGACCGGTGCTCCCCATGGAGACACGCTCGGTTTAACAAACCCCTTGTCCATTAGCTCTTGTAGCTGCTCTTTCAACTCCTTCAACTCAGCAGGAGCCATCCTGTATGGTGCTTTAGAAACAGGCTCCATTCCTGGTGCTAAGTCGATGGCGAATTCTATCTCTCTCTGGAGGTAATCCAGGTAACTCCTCCGAAAATACATCGGCGGAGTCTGGCACAACTGCTATTTCAGAGATCACGTTCTTCTCCTCTTTTTGCTCCTTCAAAAATGCCAAGTATCCACTACACCCTTTCCTGATCAATCGCTCGGCCCTGACTGCCGAGATAAGTGGTAGGTGTGTCAACCTCTCTCCTCAAAATCTAAACGATCTCCTCGTGTTGGGTCTGAAGATGATGACCTTATTCTTGCAATCTATCGTCGCACAATGGGTTGATAACCAATCCATGCCAAGGATCACGTCGAATCCTTGCATGTCTAACAGAATCAAGTTCGTCGATAGCTCAAAGACATCTCCATCCATGACCCTCACGATCACGGAGTTGCAACCCTTCTCGGTATCAACCGCTTTCCCAGTAGGAACAGTCACGGTTAAAACAAAGTCTAACTCCTCTGGGTCAACTTTCATTCTCTTGGTGAAGCGAGGGGTAACAAATGAGTGAGTAGAACCTGGGTCTATCAACACTCGAGCTTCGTATGTTACGTCACTCCCCTTCTTATAAATTTGTAACATACCTAATCATACATATCCATAAATATATCATTTACTATTATACTAGAATCTATCATATGTAAGTTTTTCTTATATTTTTCTAATCATAGATGCACCTTCTCTATCTAAAATTTCAAGAATTGAAATTCTTTATTTAAAAGAAAGCTCACCTTGAATCACATCATTCGTGTTCTGAGCCTCTTGAGCTGTGACTGTGTAGGCCCTTCCTTAGATGATCGGCTTCGTTGCTTGTATAGGTCGTGGAATAGGTGCTGAAGTCGTCTTCCCGTTGTTCATCTCAGGGCACTCTCTGATCAAGTGGACCACCTTGCCGCATCGAAAGCAACCCCGAGTGCCTACCCTACAGTCCGTTGTCTTGTGAGGCTCGCCACACTTGGCACAAGTCTCACGAGGTGTGGAAGAAGCTGCTCAAGAAGCCCCCTGTTTGACTGTAGCGCCGGTTGTAATAGCAGGGCCCTCGTAGCGTATCGGTCTCCCCGACGCGAGTAATGGAAATCTCTGCTGGTTGCTCTGCTGCGTCGGTCTTCCATAGCCTCCTTGAAACGGTGGTTTCTGATTATTTGGTATGAATCTCGGCTTTTTGTTCACCGGTTCATAATTCCTCGTTCTCCTCTGATCCGTATTCCACCTTCCTTGTTGCTCCCTCTGGCGGTATTTATTGTTATTCTCCTCTTCCACTACGAGCGCTTTGCTCATGACCTCACCATAGGTCCTCAATTGGAATGGCGCTACTCCTCCCCTCACGTCCGGCTTCAAACCTTGCTGAAACCTCTTTGCTTTCATCATATCGGTGATGACATAGTCGGGCGCAAAGCCAGTGAGTCGCATAAACTCCACTCCATAGTCTCTCACTGTCATCTTCCCCTGAGTAAGCTGTAGAAATTGGATTTCCATTTGGTTCCTCACCACCTCAGGGAAGTACTGTTTATTGAATTCTTTGACGAACTCATCCCAAGTTCAGGGAATATCTGGAGTCTCCTAAGCCCTAGTCTGTGAAACGGACTTCCACCAAGGCCCAGACTCTCCGTCGAGCATGTAGGCTGCCCAACGGACACTCTCGTCCTCGGTACAAGTGAGCACACTGAACACCTTCTCCATCTCACTCAGCCAATGTTTTGCCACTATAGGCTCTCCCTGTCCAGAAAAGCTAGGAGGTCTCATCCTCCTAAACTCGATAAAAGCAGATGATGCTGGCGGTGTCGGAGCCACTGGAGGTGTTGGTGGCTGATGCTGCTCATGAGCCGTGTGAGCTGCCAAAGATGCTGCCTGTTGAGCCATAGTAGCTGCCATGGTCTCCATGGTGTGCATCATCCTCTGACGCTTTTCTCTATCCTCATTTCACTCTCTAACTCTTTCCTGCTCTCTCTGATCTTGATCCTGACGATCTCGATCACGGTTCTCTTCCTGATCTTGGCTCCCTTGGCCACCACTGCCAGAAGCCCCTCCATCTCCTATAGGTTCTCTATTTATGTCTGAGATAAAATCATCTCGGCTACGTAAGCTTCTACTATGGCCGCCCCTGGGTCGGCCCCTTCCTCTAGAAGACATAACGGTCTACACGTGAAAATAAGGTTTTCATTAGCAGAAGTCCCTATGATCTGACAAAAGAATGATTGTCAGAATTTCTAAAAGAAAATGCTTTGATACCAACTGTGACAGCCCAAATTTCAGCACCCCAAAACTCGTGCCATCAGCACGATCCTCCAGACCGTGCCCCAAAACTGTGCAAGGAACATTGGTATATCAAGCACAAATTAAATAACTAAAGTAATTAATCTCATAAAGCGGAAACAGTTAATATGCCCAGCTGGCATATGCAAAAGATAGTTCTACTTTCATGCCACTGCATGAACAAAGAACCGACCCAAACCATCGGTGATAACCAGATCACCCCAGATGGTTTGCCAAAAGAATAATTCAATTTAATTATATGTTTATCAAAAATAAAGGCTTGACATACCAAGCCGTACAACTAGCTCTCAAAACTACTCTCTGTCAAAGTACACAGCAAAGTCACCTAGAAGAAGTCCTTAGGTGGAGGCTCCAACTCGTCTCCCGGCACGTAATCCGAATCACCCTGATCTACGTCTCTCGAAGCCTCTACAGCTGCTATTGATGGACCTGCGACGTATAGTCTAAAGGGTGAGCTACATCCTAGCTCAATAGGGAACAAACACAATGAACATATAAGTTAAAACTCACATATATTCCATGATACACTAAGCATGATGTGTATATGCTTTTGAAAGAAAAACAGTTTAAATCTGATGAATTGCATTTAAGTTTACTGGTAGTTAGCATGTCTTACTTTACTGCTGATTTATCACGAATGACATTGAACAGGCATAAAGAAAAAATTAAATCTTCAACTTAAGTAATCCCCGAGCAATATAGCATCGAGCCTCGATGAGATATCCTTCATCGTCATCTAATTAGACAGTTGTAAAAATATATTCCCTGGGAATACGACCCAAGCCCCTTTCTCACTAGGCGGCGGGGTTAAATATCACACAACATCCCTAGGATGTACTTACGGTTACGGATAAACCTCCGTACTGGTGTACAAATTTACCGCCGTACCGATCACGGATATCCTGTCGCGTCAGTCATGGGTATCCCTCCACGTCGGTGGGGTATCCTATCAAACCTCAAATAACAAAAATAACATGTGCTTTACATATAGTTGTTCACCGTGTAAGTGTGTTATCTTATATCAGTTAGGCCTCAATAGTAATTATTCAATCCTATGTATACATCCCTGGGGTGTATACATACTGCATCACACCTGAAGCCTTTATTACTTTCTCATCCCCTGGGGATGTCTCAATCTCATTAGATTACTTGTTCTTAATTACTTGCATCACACAGATGCCTTTATCACATTTTTGGTGTCACACACGCACCCATTTTCACAAAGCTTTTCACAATTTAAAACAACTTCAATTTCATAATTATATCACTACATACATGCTCTTGAAATTAAAGTACATGTTTAAGGTGTTCCCTACCTCAATTCTCTTATGGTCCAAGCATCAAGGTCCCACGCGGCTCTTTGTGCTCGCTTTCACACGTACCACCTATGGTACATCATAACACATGCAATACATCACTAAAGATGTAATGAAGAAGGTCCTGGACCCTCAATGAATCTCAAAGAAAACATAGAAAGTTAAGCAAAACTGTCAAAGTCGATTAATCGAAATACAATTCGATTAATCGATTTTCAAAATCGATTAATTGAAACCCAAATCGATTAATCGATTCTCAAAATCGATTAATCGAAATTCAAATTCGATTAATCGATCCCAAATCGATTAATCGAAGTCTCTAACATAATGAAGTCGATTCTCAAATCGAGTAGTCGAAGTCTGAAATCGATTAGTCGATCCCAAATAGATTAATCAAAATCCAAAATCGATTAATCGATTTTCCAACTCGATTAGTCGATTTCTCCAGCCACTGGAGGTATCTAATCGATTAGTCGATTTCCAAATCGACTAATCGAAATCCAAATCGATTAATCGAAATACAATTCAATTAATCGAAATCGGGCTTTCATGACTTTTCAACTTCTGGGCTAAAATCGATTAATCAAACTCCAATTTCGATTATTTGATTTGGCCAGATTCAGCTCCCTTTAGGGCTGTTCTTTCAAATCCTTATCCTTTCTTTTCTAAGCTTTTAATCTATCCATTTTAAACTATATTGACTGAATTTAAACATCTACAATCCATGCATTAACTTCAATTTAAAACTCACATCAACAATCCCCTCAAGGGATTTATTTGTTGGGTTTGATGGCTAGGGTTCCATCATTTGCTTCACAATCCCAATCGCTTGAATCCGTCAATGAATGCTCTTATCTCCTCTTGATTTGCATCCACTTCCTCCTCAATAACTCCTCTTTACTCCTCTCTCTCTCTCCTCTTAACTCTCTCTTCAATAATCAAAGCAAAAAGAAACTAGGGTTATTAAAACCCTTTTATTCTCTCTCCTGCTTGTGTGTTAAACACATACACCGGACATAGGTGTATGTGACTGCAACATAACACTATACTCTACACTTAGGTTATTCTACTCTCACATTATTACATACTTCATGAACTCAATGTTTGACCATCACTTGGTCAAACCTATGATAAATCGGGCACGAATCCCGAGGTCAAAGTCAGACGCTCAATTTTTTGGGATATTACATGGCACCCCATATCCACTCTAAGAAAAAGAGTGTTACTCATCCCTTTTAGAAAGCATCAGATATAAACTATTCCCCCACATCACTGAGCCTTTTCTCTCTTTCACCCTTAATTTTTTTTTCGGACAATGAGTTGGAAGCCTCTCAGGATATTCCTAGAAGTGAAACCGAAAACTGATAAATGACGACTGATACAATCACCTATTATACTTACTGCATGCCCCTATAATAATGACCACGGAATAGGATGACCAATATCAAAGGTAGACCCCCAATATACGAAATATATAATTAGACAATCTCCCTGGTTCAATGACAGTCTCAAAACAAGCTTTTCTTCAAAACTAACTCACCAAATACACATAGGCCCAAAGTACTTATCAAAAACTTAGAGAAGCTCCATTGCACCTCGACACAGGGCATTTTTTATATAGAATCATGATAAAAGCCCCTACTTGCCCATGAAGAAGATACAAAACGACAAAGTCATCACCCGAGGAATATCACTGAAGATATCGCACTGCTTATTCCATCACGCTCCTACACTAGGGCATTTTTTTTAGTATTAGAATTTTCTTTCAGTTATTTTCTTTCCTTGTTGCATTATTTTCCCTTCCTTGTAATGAAAAGTACAAAAAACAAAAAAAGAAAAAAAAAAGAAAAAAGAAAAAAAAAATGCCCCTCTTTTATCACTAGACCTCGGTCTGAAACACTTCCCCCCTTGACAATCAGCAAGGGGGAAAATAAAATTACTAATGCCTTTATCCTCATGTGCAGATATAAGATAACCTTCGACTATTACCAGGCCAACTCAAGGAGCTTCCAAGTCTCAATAATAAGCAATGGCGCCAACAATGACTAGCTAAAGTATAAGAGGTAACAAGAAAATGAAGCAAAGTCAGGTACATCTAAACCAAAATCTCTTTTATATATCAAAAGTTTCTTTTACATCTGTCACCGGGGGTATACCCCCTGTATATACAATGGATTAAAAAAATAATAATAATAAAAATACCCTACTCCCTTAGCTGCCTCTGCAAAGGGCGCTAACTACCATCTCCCATATCCTCAACCCCCAGGTCTGGGGTCTGATCCCCTGACAACTCAATACCAACACCAAGAGTCAGAGGACACTCCCTACGGGGAGAAGGCCTAGCAACAGAACCTCCCTCGCTCGCCTGGCTGGAGGCCCGTCGAGAATATGAATGTAGAGTACCAAAGGAAAGCATAGGCCCTAGGTTCGAGTCTGCCAGAGCATAGTCCCTCATGCGCTCACGAACCTCTCGACGAATCTCTGCCAGTGAACCGCTAGCCCTCGATCACAACCCTGGAAAATGGTCGACCATCCCTCGCACTCTCCCACTGACTCTCGCCAACTCATGCTGTAAAAGATCTATCGTCAATTGCATCTCAGCACGAGCTACAACTCAGGCACTCTCTAACTTTGTTGTCTGAGTCCTCCGCTCGACCAACAAGTCTACAGTCACCTCCTAGAGATGGCACTTCGCGACGTCGGAAGGAATCTCGTGAATCTCTTGGCGAGCTAAGATGTGCTGTGTCTCCATACGCGACTACTCTAGCTCACAGACCTATACAAGTCAAAGGCTATGGGAGTGCATATGCATAACAAGACAGAGTATAGACAATGAAGACATATCAGGTCAGCACACTCCTGCAGAAGACACTCTACGGTGGCAGTAGTGGCCGGATCAGTTGAAGGAGCCTCGAATGCAGGTGGCTACAAGAAATAAGGAAAGAACATTAGGGATACAATAACGCTACATAATCGAGAACAAAAAATAACCATACTAACCAAATATACCTTGAAAGGAGTGGGAGTCGACACCTGAGGAGGAGCCTCGGGAGCAGAGTCAGGAACCACCTACACGTGAACCAAACAAACACAAAACTCGTCAGATAAAAACTAATTAGCAAACAAAATAAAAAACCAAATAAACTACACATAAAATGCCTGACTCTCTAGGCACAGCGAAGCAGCAGTCACCTCCCTCGCCTGGAGATCCTCAGTAAGGCGGCACTGGAAAGACATGACGCAACATCAACAAACCACTAAAAAGCACAAGGCTAGATAACTCAACAGAGCAAAGAAACTTACCCAGTTCTCTAGCTCTGCCCGAACCAGAGCCATCACCAGATCCTCCAAACTCGAAGAGGTGACTAAAGACGGGTTGGATGTCGGAGCAGAACCCCTAGCAGCAGAAAGCTCCGCTCTCTATAAATATCAATAAGAACATCAGACCTGACAACGTCAATAAAATGCTAACAAGTAATAAACTAAAATTAAAACAAGCACTTACCAGTCGATCAAACTCAGAGCATAGGCTAGCCGCCAGCACCCGGTCAGCCTGCTGCTGGCTATGGTAAGACCCGAGCAATGCCACCTGCCTGGCGACCTCGCTCTCTCTCTCAGTCTGACAAATAAGAACCAAATAAGACTATTAAACTAGGAACGATTAGAGAAAGAAGTGAACAAATTCACAAAGAAATACACTCACCAGAGATCGCCGCATCTCTGCGAGCTAAACCCTCAGCTCATCCTCTGAAGTCCTAGCCTGAAAGACTGAGTCTGTCAAGGACCGCAACATCTCTTTGTCTGGACGAGGAGCACATCCTGTCCGCTCCATCACCCTATGAAGCGCATCTAGTGCTCCGCAAATGCCTGCACCCAAGTGACCCTACTCTGGTGCGGCCAGTCTCTCCCTTAGAGCAAAAGTAGACTCGGGACCACCAACCGCAAAAGAACCACTCCCATGAAAAGGGTGGGTAAAGAGTCGTCCACCGCCTATATTGTGAAACCACCGTAGGAACTGTCGGGCATCCGCCTCATCTCGTGCCCCGATAACCCTGGTCCCCTCGGCTCTAAAGTCCTGAATCTAGGCCGCCATCCTCGACAAAAAAATGCGACCAGAGGGACCATTCATCCTCCTCGCCACTCGGTGGCGAATCTCTGAAGGGAGCCCCAACTGGCGAGTCGCTCGAGAGAGATGGATGTGCTCTAACTTCTCAAAGCAATGGACCCAGATGTCCACATCAAAGAAGGGTCGATCGGACTGAATCACCGGTTTCCCAGCATCCTCCCCTGCACCATAGGGCCTCCAAATCACCTATGACCAGAAGTAAATAAAATGGCTCGTCAATTCTACAACCTAAAACACTATCAACACATAAACATGTACCTGCCTTGCATGCATATCCTCAAACAAACCCTGCGCTGTCTGTAGATCTGAAGATCAAGGGCGGCCCCCTGGCACCTACCGCCACACATGCATCTGGGGGAACGAGAAAGTAATCTCTATCGGGACTTGCGGGCTCAAGAAGGAGAAATGGTCATACGCCCAAAACTAAACACATGACGTCAAAAACCATCACTAAAATAGACACTAAGACATTTCCAACGAAACTAATAATCAACCAAAACTCACCTATATAAAAGGGAGGAAAACCCTGATGATTGCGATGCCTCTCCCTCTATGGTAAAGTTGCTCGTAGAGGTGCGCCAACGCCGCTGCTCCCCAAGCATAGGGAGACACCTGATCTAGGTCCCTCAATAGTGTCAAGAAAAGACTCGTCACACATATTCGGGTCGAGGACCAGAAGAGGACCGCCGCGAAGAAATGCATCAAGAACATTCAGAGTACTTGAGCTGTCGCTACTCTCGGCTCCCTCACTGGCGCCCTACCTGCCATCGCCTCACGGTGTGTATTAAAAATTGCTCTCGCCTCCGAGTGACGCCTCGGAGAACGAACCTGCAAGCGAAAGTATCAAAGAATCAAGTAGTCCGAACAATCCCTGTCCCAAACCCACTGTGTTGGTACTCAACACTGAGCACCTCCCTACAAACGGCCTGATAGTTACTCTCCATCTGCCCCATGATAGGTGCCCCCTCGAACTGCAGCCTGGTGATACGGACCCAATCCTCAGGGGTGGGAAACAACATGCCTATCGAGAATAGCAATGCCTGCTGCTCCTCCCTCCATCTCTCCATAATCGCCCCAATCAGACCATGGCCAACAGTGAAGGGCTTCAGCTCTAAAATTGACCCAAATCCAAAAGCCGCTAATCGCGCCCACTGAAACTCAGGTAGGGCACGGCACCAGACATGAGACTCGGACCACGCCGTACTAATGGCTAGTATCTAAGGGTCCTGAAGAACCATAATAAACAAGGTACACATTAACCTAGGCCTACACTAACCTTAACCACAATCACAGACGATGATTAAACCTACCTAATGGTAATGACAGTAAAAATAACGAAACTGAAAAGAATGACAATCCATGACAAGCACGCAAAACATGATAAAGATAATGCAGAGTAATAAAGTAAACGTAACTTGAAACCAAATACAAGTATGCAGGTTTGACATAAAATTAGAAGGTTTCCATCCTAAGAAGTCTACATCGTAACCTAAATGCCTAGAAATAATAGAGAACTCTTGTTCACGGATACCTACTTGATCTCGCACGAAGAACTCCTCCAGCGGAATCTTGATCGCGGGCTAGTGAGGAGCAGCATCCTCACCAGCATCCTCATCATCCTCGCCGGCCCTATCGTCAACCTCAGGGACCTCCTCCCTGACAACCATCTCAACGTCACCACCAGTGTGGACCTCAGAGGTCTCACCTCCCCCCTCGACCATCTGCTCTACCTCAGATGCGGTCCATGAAATGTGGTCGATACCCTCAGACTCCATCTCAGATCAAAGAGCTCAAAAAACTAAAGAGAGTGCAAGAAACGCAGTACAAAACGGATGAATAGATCGCGAGAAATCACAAAAATCAGGAACAAGGAAGCAAGAGAACTCGAAATTACAAAAGATTCAGAAAGCGCGTGTTTAAATTGGAAACCTTAGGCTTATATAGAGCACGGCTTAATTGCACGCCTGAATACAGTCGTGCAATTGAATCGCGTGCATTATCTCCTGCGCATAAATAAAAATGCGCGCCATTGAGCATGTGCATAACCAAATCGTGGCCCGCACACACACCAGTCGCGCATTCTGAATAGCACACACAATCGGATTATACGCCTTGAGGCAGGGGCGCAAACTCAAGTGTCACCCGTACATTGACTGGAAACCGATCGAATCACGCGACCTTAGCCAAGTGCGCAATCTTATTGCACGTGTCGAACCTAGCGCATAATTGACCCCTGCGTCTATCATTCCCGCGCCACTGACTTGGTGTGTAATCGTATTGGGTGCCCTGGATCCAGCGCGCAATTACCCTGGTTCACCAAAAAAAAAATTTGCCAGTCATCTGTAGCCCAAAAATGAAAACTCAGACTTAGTGGCCAATAGCCCAAACACCATACATAGTTCAGATTTCACACACACACTCTCACTTAGGCATTCACACTCTCCAAACTCAGAATTTAACCGCACACTTAAACACCTCAAACCATCCAAGCCCATCCAAAACCTATACCAAATTAAGGCCAAAATAGATTGAAAATACAGATGAAGTATTCTAAATTTAACCTAATACCTCCCAACCAAATGAAGATACCCTGACAAAATAAGAATGCACCCGATAAAAGTAAAGCCGTTCTAAAAATCAACTAAGTCGAACCAACGATAGTTAAAAATTTCACATAATTACACATAAATCTTTTATAAATCTAGGAAATTTATTATAAATTACACCGAAGGCATACCCTTTGAATTTACAAAATAGTTATGATCTCGGTGCGAGAGATGAATTTCGATTCGAGACAAACACTCAGAAATACCCAAGTCCATAGATACTTAGGAGAGGCAGCCCTAAAAGAAATGCCTAAAATAGGAGAAAATAATAGAAAAATCTGGAGAGGAAGCACACCTTGAATGAGGTCTAACAAGAATCTCATCTTCCTCTCCCGAGATGGCAGAAAAGAAAGAGTGGCTCACAGAATGCCACCCAGGATCTGACGGATATACCTATGGATGGCCAATCTTGGAAACCCCCAAGGGGATGCCAACTAGAGGATAATTTATAGAGCCTACCAAGGAACAACTGGCGTCGGTCACGAGAACTTCGACACAGCTCCTTCTTGCAGTTTCTTTTTCCCCTCCTTTAACTCTTCCATCTCTTCCCCTAGCATGGTAGCAATTCGATCACAACCTCGTATTCCCAATGTCGCTCATTCTCAGTAATAATAAATAAATAAAAATTACAATCCATTTAGGGCTTAACACCCAAGATACAAAAAAAAACATTAATAAACTAATAAACTAAAAAAAAGCCTCAGATTCCTAGAATAATAATGAAAAATTCCTTAACTCTTAAATAAAAAAATGCCCCAAGTCTTTCCCCAACCTGAAATAAAATTCAAAATAAAACCCAAGCCCTTAACCCCTAATTTATAACTTACGCTTCCTAAAACAAAAATGACAAGTGCTACACTCACAAGCCTTTTCCATCTAAATAAATATAAACCAGACACATACCCCCTTTAGAAACACCAATCCATGACAAGTTTAGATAGACTAGTAATCACACAACACTTATCCTTCTAACAAACACAAATCCACCACAAAATAGATAAACCAATAGGATTAAGACACCTGACATCCATCTAGAACCCTTTTAAGTTAAACCTTAAATTCACATCCAAAATCAAACATAGGACTAAAATAAAATACCTCAAACCTTAAGCCCCCTCAATTGTAGAATTAAAATTAAAGCTTAATCTAAAATAAATGCGGCAAATAAACACAACAAACATTTTATTCATATCTCAAATTCTTTTACAAAGATCACCGGAGGCATACCTCCTAAATATACAACCCTAAACGAAAACCTAAAGACCTAATGTACAACCCAAAACAAAAACTAAGCCCGAAGGCCAGAGCTCGGAGCATCCAATTAGAGGCTTCAGAATGCAAGATGGAGGATGGGTTGGGGAATACATCCCTACACTTATAACATCTTTCCTTCCGCCATCTTCACCTCCTCCACCCCTCGTCCCCTCAACGCTGCCTTCACTGCTCCCTAAAAGGAACCGACGTGAAGGTCGAACTCCTCCTTCCCAATACTGCCCATTCTCAAAGTCACACCACTGTCGGAAGCCCCGTTAGATTTAAGATCATGCGAAACCACAAACCATGGAAGAAACGACATCAAGATACAATGGGTGGATTACAGGTTATCGCTAAAACGTGGGTATTAGAGAAAAATAGGAATGAATGAAGAAAAATGAAAGGAACTCGGGTATATATAGAAACTCGCTTAATTAAATGCCTGAAACGAAATGTGCAATGAAATTATGATCATATGAAGAAGCGCTTAAACACAATCGCGCGCATTATGAGGGGCGCGCAATTGAACTTCTGCTTGTACACAATCCCGACAAAATCATCACGCGCAAGTAATCCCGTGCACAATGAAATCACCGACCCGTTTCACTGTGTGAAATCCGAAGGGGCACCCGCACAGTGACCTGGCGCTGCTCCAATTACGCACATTGACTCTAGTGCATAATTGGATTACACGCTAATACTCATGCGTGGGATTTGAGTCAACACCCAAACACCTCCGCTCTGCCAGTCCCGTGACTCTTCAATTGCACGCTGCTCACAGAGCACATAATCACATTGCACACAGGCACACTAACACGCAATCACCTCTCTAATCACATAATCACGCACACGTGGCCCACCGCACAATTTAATTAAATTCTTGATACCCTATGTGCAATACTCAGCTACGACCACATTTCAAACAGAATGCACACCCTCACACCCCTTTGTCTCATCTCGATCAGAATCCCTCTTTCTCCTCCATCCCATCGCATAGCCTCACAAGCCGCTCACAGAGAAAGAGAGAGCCATTGACCACACCTATGTCCCACCGCGATGCTAAAACTTCACTACATGACCTAACGTGCCAACGCGACCAAAGGAAGGCTCGACCAATGTCTCATAGCGAAGAGTTAAGAATGAGCCTCCCAAAAATCCTATCATACCACAAAGACCAAAGGCAAATCTCGTAGCAATCCCGACACCATTTAAACTGACTCCAACCCTGACTTGTCATACAACCAGGATCTGCCGATGAAAGAAACACCATCATTATCCCATCACGATACTGAAGTAACTAAAGAAAGCATCAGACCAGACCCGGTTATACACTCATGCACATGTCCTGTCGCGATGTAACTATAATGAAATCCCATCACAAACCCGTCTCATCATGACACTACTACCAAAGATGCTCGGACACACCCCGTCACGATGCACAATTAAGAAGGGAAGGCTCAGTCAATGTCCCCTTACAGAGAGCCGAACCTTCCAAACCCCATCGCAAATCATACCTCCCTGAAATCCCATCGCATAACCAACAGAGGGGAAGGCTCGATCATGTCCCATCGCGAAACCATAGAGCCCACATCCCAAATCCCTTGTCACGCAAACTCCACTGCAACCGAAACACATGCTTGCTGGTAGTGGAGGAGAATAGACCTCCACCGTCCCATTACATGATAATCAGCGAGCCCCTACCATTACAGAAGAGGAAGCCCTCTGACGTCCCCATCGCACTTGTCAAAAATCATGTCCCAGCGTGAATATCTCATCAGAGCCCCCAGGTCCCATCACACTTACAATTGACGGGACTCACTATAGCACATGACCATAAGGGGAGGACCACCATGTCCCATCACGAACCTCACCTCCCCAGGACATTCCATCACATTGGTGACTATCAGGTCCAATGCCAGCAAAAGTAAAGAGAGGAAATCCTCTTATGTCCATTGCGACGCTAGTACAACAACCAGCGAGTCCCATCGCATACAAAAGACCCCAGCAGACAATAATTCAGGTAAGTATCACCCCTTCTCTTATACTCGACATTTCTATAATATATAATTAGTAAATATTAAGTCAAATGTTTTCAAAAATTGTCACTCTCTATCCATGAAACTGTAGTCCTCCCATAAGAGACAATCATCAATATTCACGACAAGATTAGACGGAGAATCCGGCATGCCAAGTGTCGTCTTAACAACCACAAAGACGATTGGGTCCACAAATCCCATACTGGTGGATCTGCTCAGCGATATCTCGGAAGCACGTTTTCTGAATATTTACAATCGAACTGATCTTAGTTAAATTCCCAAATTTTCAAAAGTAAAAAATATATATATAATAAAATAAAATAATAATAATAATGAACTCCTGTCTGTCAAACTTTCACTTCTCACTATTCCAATTCATTCTTTCCCCTAGGAAGCCGAACATTAAATATATTCAAATCTGAGAAATCATAAATGTCCACTAGAAAGGGACGCCTGACGTGCATTAGTGTGAGCAATGACACGCCTGGTTTGACATGACTTGTGAAAGCCTTCGCCACTACATGATATTTCATCTTATTATCGGTCTCTAAATCTTATCTCTGGACATTTGTACAACGCCCCTGGTACATCGACCGTGTCGGTTATCCCTCTGTTTGATTGCCCCTTGCACCTGGAGATTAGGATATCGACTCTCCTACCGTTTGATCGCCCCTTGCAGCAGGTCGCAATAAGCGACGGGATGCCCCTTGCAGCAGGTCGCAATAAGCGGCAGGATGCCCCTTGCACCCATGGATTAGGTTATGCCTGTTTTCCCCCATTAACTGCTACTAGCAGCACGTCGTGATATGCGACGAGATGTCACTCACATCCACGGCATGGAATACGCCTTTCGACAACTACCATTGGGCCCCCCCGAATGCTCTATTTTACCTTACACTGATAGATAAGAAAGCCAAGTATCTCATGTCAGCATCCCCAGTTCACATTTATGATTTCCCAAAAAAATGATAAGGCACCTCGAATGAGGGGTGTCAACTTCTTCGACGGATTCTTATTCCACAAGTACGCGCCGAAGAGGGGCATTTGTAGACACCCCCATTTTGCCCCCTCGGAGTATATAAATCTATTTGGTTAACCTTTGACCTTGCCTATGATCTCTAGGAAAGGATTAACCTTTTTTGAAGACTTTAAAATCTTATACAGGGACCATGCACTGAAACAATAGTACATGGTTGAGACCCAAGCTAAAATAATAGCTTTGTGGCTCAGACCAGGCTCAAATCCAGGAAAATCCCAAATTACGCACCCTGTCTATCACGCGTAACTCAATTGTACACCCCATGGCTAGCACGCAATTGGTCCTTCTTGGACCAGAATTTTACTTCCTGAGGACCGTCTTAGATCTTGATTATGTGTCACTCCGTGCACGCGTAATTATATTGCACGCTTTGTATCCAGCGTGCAATTAGTCCATTTTGGACTGGCCTTGTACCCTTCTAGAAACTACCTAAGACATGATTGCATGCTCTACCTAGAGCGTGCAATCGAATTATGTGCCTCAGAAAAAATGCATAATTGGTTCCTAAGTGAATCCGGTCTCTAACTCCCTAGACTGCCTGAGATTCCCTATTAATCGCATGAATTCTAGCACTTAATTGATTGAGTGCACTAATCAGGGCGCGCAATTAGTCTAATTAGACTAGCACTGGCATACTCGACTAAGCCAGTCAGTCGGTCACTCACAGAGTCAGTCACCGGCTAAAAGTGATTGAGCGCCTGAAATAGGGCGCATAATTTGATTAAATGCACCAGACATGGTGCATAATTGAAATTTACCGACCAATTGAGAGTACCCCACAGGGCGCGCAATTAGCCAAACACCTATAAATAGAACCCACCGCCACGAATCGAAAATATACAATTTTCGACACATATTTTTCCCTCTCAAGTTCCTCGCCTTCAAGCTTAGGATTTCGAGATTCCTCTCTGCGACCCTGGCCTAAGGTATACTTTTCTTTTCTTTTTAATTCTTCTAGTTCTTAGTTCTAAATCATTGGTTCTAGACTTTAGGTTCTTAAGCTTTTAGTTTTGGATCTTAGATTTTAAATCTCTTTAATCCATAATTCTTACCTTTTTTCCTGGTTCTAATTCTCAGGTTCTAGAACCAGTTCCTTTTTTTTTTTATTTTAGTTCTAGATTTAGGTTCTAGACTTTTAGTTCTTAAATTCTAGATCTTAGATCTTAGGTTTTAATCTAAATTTCTAGTTTTTTTTTATTTTAGTTCTTAGATTCTAGAATCAGCCCTTAATTTCAGTCTTAAATTCAGTCTTAGAATTTTAATTTTAGTTCTAAATCTCTAGTCTTAGATCTTAGGTTCTTATCCTTAGATCAATTTTGACGTTTGAGTTCTTAAAGTTTAGTTCTAGAATTTTAAGTTTTAATTTTTAACTTGATCCTCAAAATCACATTCTTCTATCCGCAAATCTATAACTTCAGAATAAAAATCAAATTTTTAATGCATATTATTACTAAAATAATCCCTAGCCACCCAAAGTGCCCAAGGGAGCTTACGGAGGGTACCCGGGAATGGGGCTGATACTTCTTTGCATAGCGGGCCAAAACCCCTTTTTTTAGATTTTCAGTAAAATTAGTATATTTACCTTAGAATTTTAATAGAGTTAGTACATTCTTAATTAATTAAAGTTTCAATAGAATTAGTATATTCCTAATTAGTTTCCATAGAATTAACGTATTTGCACTCCTAGTAGGATTAGGAGGCTTAATTAATTAGATTTCTAATAAGATTGGGATATTTAAATTAATCAGACTCCTAGTCAGATTAGAAGACCTAGTTGAATTAGAATTTCCCGACTAATTAGACTTCTAATAGGATTAAAAATAATTAGATCCCTGATAATCATAGAAAAAGTAGAAAAGGAAAAGTAGTTAGAAGAGAATTAGGAAAACTAGCTTAACTAAACTTATAGCAACCCAGTGTTGCTGACATTGGTCGACCGATGATTCAGTAAAGAGAACAACCCATATCTCTACCCTGGAAGGCATGATCAGTGACGTGTTGCAGCATCTATAAACATCTACAGCTGGCGATCATAATGAACCAGGTATTTCCCTGAGATTTACCTATTCATTTTCAATAGTTAATTACCTCTAAAAACACCGTCTTTCCAAGAGTTCACTTGGACCGAATTGGGCCACTCTTTCAGGGGACCGAAAGGGACTCAGAAAAAGCGCGTACCAACAAAGCCATCTGATTTAAAGGCCATGATCTAAAGATCATTGGTGTAATAGATTGGCATGAAATTAAACACATCTCTATCATGTATTCAGTGTAGTCAACTATTGAAATGGATGATGGTCGTTGATTGCATCGAATCATATAATAAAGATCGTGCTTCATGCCAATCTTTTACACATAAGAACATTAGATCATGGCCTTCAAATCATATGGCTTAGATCGTGTGACAACCCAAATTTCCCCCAAGACAAAATTAGGTAAAATCGGACCATCTGAAATCAAAACTAAATCGTGTCATATCAAAGAATAGAGACAGTGCCTAGAATGTGTCATATCAGATAGTCATAAACGAAAGCAAAAAAAATCATGTCATATGAGGAAACAAAATGAATCATATCATTAGTGGAAACAGAACGAATCAGATCATATGCATCACATAGCGGGAACACATCAAATAATAGAGAACAACGCATCAGATCAAAGCATCCCATAGTGGGAACAAGTTCCAAACCCCAGAGCCTGCAACTCCTCCTTGCACCCAATGTGTTACCAAAGCATCATACCAAACATCAAACCAAAGCATCCTTTGGTGGGGAACAGAACATATCAGATCAAACTAATCAACTTGGGGCCAAAGTATCCCATAGCCGGAACAAAGCATTCCATAGCGAAAACAGGGTAAAACCTCTAGGGACTAAACCCTCCTCGGAGCCACAACTCCTCTTTGCGACTCATTTTTTGGATTTATATAGTTCACAATTTGGAATCAGAGTTCAAAGTTCAAATACATGGAGTTCGATGATGGAGAGTACAATACAGTGTTCAATTATTTCAAAGTTCAGAGTTCGACGATCAATGTTTAATGACGGGAGTTAAATGTTCAAAGTTCAGATTTTAAAGTTCAGAGTTCAATATCAAAGTTCAATTTTCAAATATTCAGATGCAAAACAAATTCCAATTGTATCTTCTTTTATTTCTAAAAATATAAAATTCAGTGCAAAATTATCATCAAAGCGCATGATTCGAATTCTAAAACATAATTGTGCATTGAAATTCCCCTACCTTAGTGTCGAAGTCGTGTGGGAACAGAAGCAAAACAAAGGTCCTATCAACAGTCACCAACTCTCAATCTACTTCATACATACAATGGTGCATTAAAGATTGATTCTAATTACTAATAATTTCAACGTACTTAAGCGTTTTCACAAAGCCGAGGCGAAATGGACAAGTTCGTGCTAACATTGGATCATCTAAAACTTATCCTAACTTCCAGCTCAATTTTTATATTTAAAACATTTGATTCATCAAATTGCTATTTCATACAAAGTTATAAAGCTCATTGTCTTCTTTCCAACACCATGAGAATCCTATCAATCTGAGTTTGCAGTAAAATGTTATGGCCAAAATACCGAGGCAATGTCAGGACCCTACTCCAATTAGCATGTGCGATTTCCAAAATTGCCCGGGCGATTTTGACCAAAAAATTTTGGCCTAAATTCTGGGTAAAATTTGCCCAGACGAATTTCAACTCGCGCATGCAAATTTCAACTCGCCCGCTTAATTATCAGCGATTCTGTGTGCGATTGGGCTTCTTCTTCCTCAATCTGAACCGCCCAAAACCTTATATATACACTCCAGATCACACACCAAACAAAATTTAACAAATTTCACACAAAACAAATCAAATCTTACCTTTTAATTTCATGCAAGCAACATCTACGGTGATCGAAATTGATGGAATTTGATGTCAAACCCTCCTGCTCCTCGATCTAAGGAGGGTGAAGCTTTGAAGGCTCCTTGCGATCGGAATCAACAAGTAGCAGTCGGAATCAATGATGAACGATTGGAATCAACATCAACCCTTGCGAAAAAGAAAAAGTTCAGGATGCGATCTCACGCCTAGAGCTTCAAAGGGGGTTTGAGGATATGGGTGAGAACTCTCTCTTCACTCTTCTAACAAAAATATCAAAAGATATATTTGTTTCACAATGCTTATCCCTTTTTACTCCAAGGGGTCTATTTGGTGTTAATCTGCCACATCGTGAGCGGGTGCACGGACATTCTATCAAAGGCCAAAATATATTTTTATAACTCTAATTTTTCCCAAATATGAGATCTAAGGCCGAACACGTACAATTAATCGAGTGTGTTAGTGTTCGAAAATCTAGGATGTACATCTATACCTATAAACATATGTTAGTTTGGGTCACTAGGCTCAGGTTAGGTTCGTGCCTAGGGTGCACCTAATCTCCCTTGATCACCTACACACCCTCCTTCTCGCTTAAAAATTTTAATTAGTAATAACTAAATAAGCTCATGTGTTTTTAATTATAGTGCTCGCGGGGGTGGGCTCGGACCTGGTCCGATCTCGAGGTTTGAGTCGTGTGTAACACACACTTCGCACAAGGGTTCAAGTTTCAAATTGATGCTTGAATTAGGAATTAGTTTTCATATTTAAGTTTGGGTGCATTTACCCAATTAAAATAGGTGGGTCAGAGACCGTTTCACGGACATCAAAAGTTTGACTAAAGTCAAATCGGTTAAAACAGTCGCATGATCATCCACGGTCAACGGTAGCGATAGTCGGGGTTGTTACATTCTTCCCACTTTAAAAGAATTTTCATCCTCGTAAATTTTTGGGTCTTATTTGAAGAGGTATGGATAAATAGGAGTCTTGAGCAAGAGTAGTCCCATTCTTCACAAGAGTCCACGATCCATCATTGATGATATTTGGGTCGTTACATTCTCCTCCCCTTAAAGGAATTTTCGTCCTCAAAAATTTACGATGTGAGTTTCACCTTCTCTAGCCTCAAAGGAAGAATAATTGTCGTCTTCAACGGATCTTTTCCGAACCATAACGTACTATAGATCAGAATGGTTGGTTTCAACCGACCCACTCTGAGGTGATATACTCAATTCCACAATCTCGATTAGGTTGTTCGTTGAACATAACCTAATACCCACAATTAATTATATATAAGGTTGTTCACTGACAAGGAACACACTCTTGAATCCAATTCCCTTCTCTCCAATAAAATATCTCGTCTACTTCCTTTCTTGGTTGATCGACCAAGACTGCAATTAGACTCCATGTTGTTCCCTCGGAGTTTCAACCTCATTGTTAAAACAACAACTGTTGCCTTAGCACTAGTGCCCACAATATCTCTAGAAGTAGTCCTAAACTCGAGTCGAGGTCTACACCTCATAGGTACTCATTGTCTTCAACAATCTGTATGAGCTCCATGAAAAAACAAACCTCTTGGGTGTAGAGCTCAGCAGATACAGGATTGGGTAGATCCTCAGTTAAAGGATTGGTTTCTCTTCCTACAGAAAATTTCAATCTCCTTATGTCTTCTATGTGTTCTTTGAGTCGTCCATGTAAGAGTGAGTAGACCTAGGGTCTATCAACACTCACACATTGTGCCGACTAATGTCGCATTGTTGGTACATAAGAAAGTATCTAGGTCCATGTACTTTAGTTAATAAGTGGTGCACAATTGGTGTAGTGAGCACGTGACATTATAATTCAATTAAATTTCCATAAATATTCACTGGCTGGAAGAAAAATGAATATCATAGATTTGCAATGTAATTCATACCTTGAATAATATCATTGGTGGCTTGGGCATCCTGTGCAGAGACGTCAAATGTACGACCCTGAACTGTTGGTCGCAATAGCCTCTGAGTAGATGCCAACGTCATTATTTCTTTCCTTGACTCGGGACAATCTTTCATCTAATGTCCCATCTGGCCACACTTGAAGCATGCACCCGTGATCAATCTACACTCTTCTGTCTTGTGTTGCTTCCCGCATTTTGAGCATGACTCAACATGTGAGGACGAAGAGGTGCATGAAGTCTATTGAACCCTTGACAGTCCAATTGTAGTGGGGTTCGAAAGATGGAAGGGTCTTATAAGTGTAGATATGGTCAATCTCTATTAGGTAGTTTGAGTAGGTTTAAAGGGTGTTAGCATCAAAAGCATCAGGTTCTTGCTTGTTAGTTCGGAGGCATATGATTGCGTCCGACTTTCCCTATTCTTTTGGTGCTACTCTCTTCTTTGTTGCATCTTGTCAACATCTTGTTCGGCGATCAGGGCCTTGGCCATTACCTCTACATATGTTCCTAGTTGAAATAGTGAGACCCTTTTCTAGATGATAGGCCTTAAGCTACGTTGAAACTTCTTGGTCTTCATCAATTCTGTGGCCACGTGCTAAGGGGAAAACCTTGAGAGCCTATTGAAATCAATTCCATACTCACGTACGACCATCTGGCCCTGTTCTAGTGAAATAAATTAAACTTCCCACTAATCTCTGATTGCATCAGGGAAGTTGTAACATCTTGAAAATTTTGAACCCGAACTCGCCCGACTACGTGTTCGGCAAGGCACGCAATTCCACATTAAATTTTAATGATCAATTTATAAAAATGTAAATTAAGTGGAAAGTAAGCTTAGGAGATTAATTGTGGCCTTTAGATGAGAAACCGTGCACCGACTCAAGGTGTGCATGCTCAACACCAAGTGAGACCCCTTAAATCAAATGGATAAGATTTGTTAAAATAAATATCTAGATATTTATTTATTTCATTTTTTTGTTGTTTGTAAGAGAGAGTAGAGTGAGAGAGAGAGCTCCCAATTCTCCTTAAACCTCACGTGAAACCCAACTGGGCTATCACGCGCAAGCTTCAACTCTCTCGCGAAGAACGCAACGTCTTCATCGCAAGAGCTCCGCCTTTTAGTGATTCCGATTGCAGAGAGAATCTTGACCGTTTGATATCAATAGATCAAAGAGTGTGAGAGAGTGTGATTTTGAATGAGCATGAATCGATTGTCGTAGGCACATCATGCGCAATTTGAGGAAGCAAATATTACTGTGCGCTAGTTAGGAGCTTTGTTTTGAACTCCTTCATGGAATTGGGTCACGTGGAACACCACTCATTTGACGCCGAAACCCTTTTTCAATAACAATCATCGTAAGCTTCGTGTGTACGATCTAGAAAGGTAAATTCATACTTTAGTAGTGTGAATATTGCTTAGAGTTGATGTATGGGTGATTGATGAATTTGTGATGGTTGATTCAAACTCGGTATTTTGGCCATAACATTTTACCCTGAACTCGGATTGATGCGATTCTCACGGAGTTGGAAAGAGGACAACGAGATCTATCACATGTATGAAATAACACTTGTATGAATCAAAAGTTTTAAAGTTCAAAATTAAGCGGAAAGTTGGGTCAAGTTCTAAGTTAGCATTAATTTTCCGCCCATTTCAGCATCGATTTTGAGAAAATACTTAAGTAGGTCGAGGTTGTTAATAATAAGAGTCAATGGATGGAAATTCATTGATAAGACTTTATTTTACTTCACACAACTTCGAGGTTAAGGTAGGGGGAACTGATACTTATTTGCATTTTGACTTGATTTCATAGATGTCATGATGTGATCAATGGAATGTGGGAAGTCTGACCGCAATTGAACTAATATTTGAAATTTTTGAAATTAGAACTTTGAATTGATTTTTTTATGGATATCATGAAATGAGTGAATGGTATATGATAAGCCTGATTGTATTTGAATTAGCATTTGGACTCTTTGAAATTGAAATATGATTTTTCGCTTTTGAGTATGATCTTTGAACTCTAACTGTGAACCAATGATCATAGGCTTTGAATACGAATTTGAATTGAATGTGAGCTTTGGAAATTGAGTTAGAAATTGTTATCATATAAAGATCTTTGGAATATTGAATCACATTGAACTCTTTGAAATTTGAAATTATGAATCTTTGAACTTGAATATGAGTGTATAGAAATGTCATCGAGACTTTTGAACGTTGAATCTGACATTTGAGTATGGATCCTTTAAATTCTGATGTGAGCCATATATCGTTATGATGTAATTGAATGGGAATATGATAATTCGAAATTGAATAAGAACTTGGGAAGTTCAGTTGCCCAGGAATTATTTGATATTTGAGTTTCAACTTTGAATAAGAATTTACTGATATTTGAATCTGAATTCTAAAGTGTGAATCTGAGCTTGAACTATTCCTTTGAAATTGAGTTTTGAATCTGAACTATGAACTTTAATATGAACTGTGGATATGAATATGAATCCGAACATTGAACAATGATATGAACTTCAAATATGGACACCGAATGTGGACTTTTAATCGAAAGATAGGAATATTGAATCTAATAGAATCTGATATGAACATTGAACCTGATATGAATTCTGAACTTGAACTATGAACTTGAATCTGTACATGCTGACTGGACACTGGCTGCGTGACTGCATATATTGACTAGATCGGTACGGTGGGTCATCCGTACACACTGCATACTACATACACTGACTAGACCGATACAACAGGTTATCCATACACACTGCATACTACATACACTGATTGGACTAGTACGACGGGTTATTTGTACACACTACATATCAGATATAATCGACCGAACTGCACGACGGCTTATTGGTACCTGTATAATCGATATAATCTTGGAGCCACTATATAAACCGACATCCGTACACATTGTAAGATGTGAACTAGAAATCTGACCACTGTAAGATGTGAGTAATGAAAATTTAGACACTGTAAGCCATTGAATCGGAACATTGAACACTGTAAGTCATTGAATCTGAACACTGAACTCTGTAGGTCTCTGATTCCGAATAGAAATTCTGAATTTGACTTTGAAGATGAATTTGGGAACTCAAAAAGAAATTTTGGAAAATCGTATCATCGAATTTTGTGTGAAACTTTGAACTAGTGATTCGATTCAAGGATATATGCAAATCAGTTTTGATATTATGGCCTTTTGAACTCTGTCATTGAATTTATGCATTGATATGATAAGATGTGAAATTGTATTTGATTTTCTTCTACTGAGCTTAGACTGTTAGTTCACCTCGACTATACGTCATAGGTGTAGCTCTTGATCAAGACCCTTGACTTGAGGGGAATTCAGATTTATGTACCGGAGAAAGAAGCACAATAGTTGCTAAAGATTCAAACTTGGTATAGTTTCAGTTGATCTCTTTAGCTTTTGAGGTTGGTACATCTTAGAGACTCTGTAGTACTTTTGTGTACCACTGTTTAGGTGATGGTTCACCATCACCGGTGGTTTTATTTCGGTTATCTTGTTTTAGATGTTCTGTATAGAATGATATCAATTCTTTCTATCATGTATTGTAACTTCTTTGATTTCCGCACTGTGTGGATGTACCAAGTAAATTCTGTAATCGGATTGTGTTCTGCGATCTGGCGATCCGAGTCTTCTCATTTGGTTTAAAGTTTAAATAAATAAATAAAATTATCTTAGAAAATTATGTTGGGAAAATTCAGGCTGTCACAGAAGTTCTCCTCATTGAATTTCTCAACAAATTTAGCCCAGGTTCAAGGTACATTGGGAGTTCCCTGTCCTCTCACTCTCAACATAGACTTCCACCAAGGATCAGCCTCTCCATCTATCTTGAAGGCTGCCCACCTTACTTTCTCATTCTCAGTGCAAGGGAGTACACTGAAGATCTTCTCCATCTCATTCAACCACTTCTTGGCCTCAAGTGGATCAGCTTGGCCTAAAAAGCTTGGAGGTCACATCCTTCTGAATTCCAGGAATCCGAAAGGTTGATGTCTAGCCTCAAGTATCTCTGTCTGCTGTGACGTCGCATTGTCCATAGATTGCGTCTATTGCGCCATCGTGTTGGCCAGAGTTTCCAACACTTGGGTGACCTTTCCACCTTCACCTTCTCCTCCCAACTGAGTTGTGTTAGCCCCAATGGCGATTCATTTACCACCAAATGTGCTTCTGGTGCGAACGTTTCTTGGTCGACCTCTAGTGTCCATATTGATCGGCCACAATGAAACAAGGTTTCAATCAACAATAATAGTGAAGATCCAGAACATGTTCGATCACAAGATGGTTCTCCTATGTCCCAATAGAACCTAAAGCCATAGCTTTGGGTCCACATAAGACAAAAAGACTTACTCAACCATGGGCTAGATTTCCTAGGTTCTGACAGAACCTAATGCCATATCTCTGATACCATCTGTGACAACCCAAATTTTCCCTAGGCGAAATCAGGGAAAATCAGACCATCCAAAATCAAAACTAAAATGTGTCATGTCAGAGAATAGAAACAGTGTCTAGAACGTGTCATATCAGAAAGTCATAAATAGAAGCAGAACAAATCATGTCATATTAGGAAACAAAACGAATTAGATCATAAGTGGGAACGGAACGAATCAGATCATATGCATAACATAGCGGGAACATATTAGACAACGGAGAACAACACATTAAATCAAAGCATCCCATAGCGGGAATAGGGTCAAAACCCCGGAGCCTCAACTCCTCTTTGCAACCTATGTGTTACCAAAGCATCATACCAAACCATCCCTTGGCGGGGACCAGAACATATCAGATCAAAGAAATCAACGTGGGGCCAAAGCATCCCATAGCAGGAACAAGGCATTCTATAGCGGAAACAGGGTAAAAACCTCGAGGACTCAACCCATCTCTGGAGCCTCAACTCCTCTTTGCCACTCATTTTTCGGATTCAAACAATTCACAATTTGGAATCAAAGTTCAAAGTTCAAATACATGGAGTTCGATGACGAAGAGTTCAATACAGAGTTCAATGATTTCAAAGTTCAGAGTTCGACGATCAATGTTCAATGACGGGAGTTAAATGTTCAATGTTCAGAGTTCAATATCAAAGTTCAATTTTCAAATATTTGAATGCAAAACAAATTCCAATCGTATCTTATTTCATTTCTAAAAATATAAAATTCAGTGCAATATCATCATCAAAGCACATGATTCAAATTCTAAAACATAACTGTGCATTGAAATTCCCCTACAACAGTGCCGAAGTCGTGCGAGAACAGAAGCAAAACAAAGGTCCTATCAATGGTCTCCAACTTTCAATCTATATCATATATACAATGATGCATTAAGGATTGATTCTAATTACTAATAATCTCGACGTACTTAAGCGTCTTCTCAAAGCTAAGGCGGAATGGACAAGTTCGTGCTAACATTGGATTATGTAGAACTTGTCCCAAATTCTTGCTAAATTTTGACCTTTAAAACATTTGATTCTTGAAATTTCTATTACATAAAAAGTTATAGAGCTCGTTGTAATATTTCGAACGCCTTGAGAATTGTATCAATTTGAGTTCGGAGTAAAATGTTATGACTAAAATACCGAGGTAATGTCAGGACCCTACTCCAATTTGTGTGTACAATTTCCAAAATCGCCCTGGCGATTTTGACTAGAATTTTTTTGCCTAAATTCTGGGTAAAATTCGCCAGCACAAATTTCAACTCACGCGTACGAATTTCAACTCGCCCGCACGATTCTGGGAGATTCTGTGTGCAATTGGACTTCTTCTTCCTCGATCTAAACCGTCCAAAACCTTATATATACTCCAAATCACACACCAAACCAAATCTAACTAATTTCACAGAAAACAAATCAAATCTTGCCTTTTAATTTTGTGTGAGCAATGTCTACGGTGATCGATATCGATGGAATTTGATGTCAAACCCTCCTGCTCCATGATCTAACGAGGTCGAAGCTTTGAAGGTTCCTTGCGATCGGAATCAACAAGTAGCGATTGGAATTAATGATGAACGATCGGAATCAACGTCAATCCTTGCAAAGAAGAAAAAGTTCGAGATGCGATCTCACACCTAGAGCTTCAAAGGGGGTTTGAGGAGATGGGTGAGAGCTCTCTCTTCATTCTTCTAACAAAAATATCCAAAGATATTTTTGTTTCACAAAGCTTATCCCTTTTTACTTAAAGGGGCCTATTCGGTGCTATGCCGGCATACCGTGAGCCGGTGCACGGGCATTCAATCAATGGCCAAAATGCATTTTTGTAACTCTAATTTTTCCCAAATATGAGATCTAAGGCTGAACACGTACACTTAGTCGAGTGTGTTAGTGTTCAGAAATCTAGGATGTACATCTATACCTATAAACATATATTAGTTTGGGTCATTGGGCTCGGGTTAGGTTCGTCCCTAGGGTGCACCTGATCGCCCTTGATCACGCGCATGCCATCCTTCTCGTTTTAAATTTTTTATTAATAATAACTAAATAAGCTCATGTGTTTTTAATTATAGTGCTCGTGGGGGTGGGCTCGGACCTGGTCCGATCTCGAGGTTCGAGTCATGTGTAACACACTCACTTTGCACAAGGGTTCAAGTTTCAAATTGATGCAAAAATTAGGAAATTGGTTTTCAGATTTGAGTTTGGGTGCATTTACCCAATTAAAATAGGTGGGTCAGAGACCATGTCATGGACATCAAAAGTTTGACCAAAGTCAAACCAGACAAAACAGTAGCACTATCATCTAAGGTCAGCAACAAGTTAACGGTAGCAAAAGTCAAGGTTGTTATAGATCGTGTTAACTATGACACGGGTCCCCAATAGAGCAAGTCTTTCTTTTAAATTGTGTGCAAGGGCCATCTTTGTGTGCACATCACTACAAGTAATGGTACTCCATCTTTACTCTTTACTCTCGTCTAATTAGTAAATTCTTTAAAAAATCTATGAGAAAACCAACTTGGCTCCCTTTGGAAAATTTCCCCATATATTTCTTTCCCTTCCATCTTACTACTTGGCCATTTTTTTATGGTTCATATAAATTTTCTTATAAAAAATAATAATTATATATATATATATATATATATATATATATATATATATATATATATATATATATATATATATATTTAGGAGCCGGTTAGGTCCTCCAATGGAGGATGGTGGCCATCTTCTAAGAAACACGAACTCTTCAAATCAACCCAAACTTAAATCCTGAGATTCCGATTGATGTCCAAGTCGAGATATTACAAGATCATCAAACCTCACCCCAAGATAACCAAAAAATTGACATTATTACTTTTGACTCTTGGGTTCAAGTGCCAATGGATCTCACAATTAGAATTCTTGTGGAAGTTCAATTGGCGATGATATCACAATGTCAAATCTCTAGTGCTAAACTTCCACCAGAAAATATAAACGAAACTTTGAAACAACCTCACAAAAAACCTAATGTTTATGTCAACCAACACAAAGAAAATTGAAAAGAACAAAATCTTTCTATACCAAGGAAGAGTCCATCTTGGTCTGCATTTTCATGTCTTCTCTCTTTATTTTACTTTTCTCTTACCTTGTTGCTACCTCTACGAAGTCAATATCATTCTCCCTCTTAGTGGACTCCCTTTCAACGTCCTCAGTAGACAAACTATCAGTCTCAATAGCAACTTGTGTCTACTTGCCATTATAATATAAAATCAAAACAACACAATCCTAAAATATTTTCTAATTACTTTCAGTTAAAATCAAAAGAAATGATAACACACAAAACCTCATAGGAAGGACCATGTCTAATAATTCAACTTTATAGGATACTTCAATCCATTAAGAAACTTAGAAAGATCCCTTCTGATAAGGAGGCTCCAATCATAAAAGATTCATCAAAAGAAGAAATCAAAATACTTCATATCTTACTTAATGAATCATATATCACTCATTAAAAACTTAAAGATATTCTCTCTCTCATCCCTAATCCATCAGATTGAGGGTGATGAGGGCCCCAAAAGAAGTCATCAAGTCATGAATGGGTGGTTACTCCAACCGTTCAATAAGTCCCACTAATTGGACCTTCTGAATCAGTCCCTTCTTAGGGAGCTGACATAGACATTGTATCCTAAATAATAATAATAATAATATGTAAAAAAAAAAAATCTTTTCTTTTCAAACGGCATAGGGGCCTCTAAAATTATTTACAGAATAAATGAAGACTAGTAATCAAATTAACTGACCATCCAAGAACTCATATTTTATGCACAAGTATATCAAAGGAGAGTGGCTAGAGCCTACAATAAAAAAGGTCCTTGAATGAACTTTCGAAATTGGGGATTTAGTCATGAAGAAAATCATGTCGACTAGACATGCACACCCTAAAGGAAAGTTGCAACCCAATTGGGAGGGACCTTATGTGATAGCAGCTGCATATCCAGTAAATGCCTAAAGATTGGTAAACCAAGATGGGGAGGAACTTCCTAACCCAAGGAATGCTATGTATTTGAGAAAGTACTATCCATATCTCAATAATCATTATGTTCTATAGTAAAACAGACTTATTTAAATATTTGCCACCCTCATAGTCATCACAAAGCATTCATCGGTCGTAGGTCATTATCATCGAAATCATTTTTTAGAATCATTTGACTTATCAACCACCTTCAGGTAAATTGGTCGAAAGGATTAGTTGATCATAAGACTTCTTTTGAAATATAGAAAACATTGGATTCTCACACACTCTTTTCTGCCAATGGAGTAGATGTTAGAACAAAAAAAATAAAAATGCAAGGCTCCATCAAAACTCACAATTCTCGCATTACTAGGCTAGTTAACAATATATATATATATATATATATATATATATATATATATATATATATATACTTCGAAAAAAAAGAGAATGATTGAGCAAGAACATGCGACGAAGTGAACAAGTCAATAAACCCAGGGAAGCATAAGCAAAATTGTGAGGGCATCCCTGAAATCCTCACACTTCTAGGTGTCGCCGAACGGTAGTGGGAGGAGGACCAAAATCTTGCTAATCACAAAATTTAATGATTTGATGGTGCTGAAATATGATGGAGGGCTCAATTATGGTACTGCACTACACACACGAGAAGAAAGTTGTTAACTATTATTCTTAAAAGTAGTCAAATAAGAAGCTATCCTGTGACGACCCGATTTTCCCACACACGGATAACTAGGAAAACTTGACCGTCGGATCATAGATCATAATCCAAATACAAAATTCTTTTGGTATCGATGTTCTTTAATACCAACTGTGACAGCCCAATTTTTTCCACATGGAATCCTAGAAAAGTTGGCCCGTGCGATACTTGGTACATCCACATAGATGCAGAAATCAGAGCAAATATAATACATGGCAGAAATAAAAGATTTCATTCAATAGTTGAACATAAACTAAACCAAAATGAACCACCGGTGACGACCGACTGTCATGTAAACAGTGGTATAAGCTACACAATATATAAATAGAACTAATCTTGAAGGTGCACCAAGTTCAAAAGTACGAAAATCCACACTCTACCGAGTTTAGAAGTATTGAACTATGGGTAAAAATTCTCAAGCGATAGATCCTCTTATGCCTCCGAAACATAGTTAGGATCCGCCTCGAGATCGGGACCCTGATCTGTATTTACACCTGTGACATATAGTTGGAGTGAGCTAATAGTCTAAGGTCAATAGAGAAAAATCAATACCGGATTACATTTTTATCATATCAGTGCATAGAGTCAATAACGAATTTTAAAGGCATTTATATAATTCAAAAGCATTTTCATATCGAAAGAAAATTCAAAAAATCTTAATTCATAAAATTTATGATCTCTTATACATTTTCATACTTTACAGGCAGTTTCATATCTCAATGCATGACTTATAACATTAACTTAAATCTCCCTATATATAAAAATTGAAATTTAAAGTTTTTAGTTTCAAGGTTCAAATTCAAAAATTATTGAGTTCGAAATCACAAAATCTAAAGCGTGCCATATCAGGAAATGGAAACAAAACGTATCATATCAGGAAATGAAAATAGAAATAGAACGAAAACAGATCGGATACAGATACGGGACATATCAGAAATGGAAACATGTCAGAACAGAAACATAACAGAATGGAAACATATCGAACATATCATCGGAAACATATCATGGGCCAAAGCATCCATAAGCGAGAAAAGAGCATCCCATAGCGAGAGCAAGGTCGTAACCTCAGGGTGTCAACTCCTCTTTGGAGCCTCAACTCCTCTTTGCAACCATCATGCACCAAAGCATCCCATAAGCGGGAACATATCATCGGGTCAAAGCATCCCATATGCGAGAACAGAGCATCCCATAGCGGGAAGAAGGTCATAACCTCGGGGACTCAACTCCTCTCTCGAGCCTTAACTCCTCTCTGCAACCATTGTGGACCAAAGCATCCCATAAGCGGAGCATATCATTGGGCCAAAGCATCCCATAAGTGGGAACAGAGCATCCCATAGTGGGAAAAAGGTCCTAACCCCAGGGACTCAACCCCTCTCTTGAGCCTCAACTCCTCTTTGCCACTTGATTTCAGAGTCAAATAGTTTATAATTCATATTCAGAGTTCAAGATATAGAGTTCAATGACAGGAGTTCAATGTTCAAAGAGTTCAATGCTAACTAAAATTCAAAGAAATTCAAAGGTCTAGATGAAATTAGATTTCTTAATAGTCAAAAGAATTTGAAGTATTCAAATGCAAATAGGTTCAACAAAATCGAATTCCACTTCTTAAAGCATGATTTCAATTCAAAATTATCATCAAATCCTATGATTCAAATTCAAAAACATAATCGTGCATTGAAATTCCACTACCTTAATTCCTAACGCCATAAGAAGGTGTGAGACGACCTTATCGATGGCGACTGATTCATTCACTATATCACATACACGATGATGCATTAAAGATTTGTGCAACCGTGGGATTTGTGACAATCCCGTCACAGCGATGCGCTCGCTGGCAAAAAATATAGAGTCACCACCCGGAGCTTTTGGTATCCCGGGAAACCTAGTTCATTTTTATGAGAACCGAAGTGCTAAAAATATGACTCTGAATCCGGTCCACACCAAAGGCTCTTGGGTAGGGGCTTCAGTTATCGATCGGGAAGGTGTTAGGCACCCGATCAACCCACTTAACGCGATCTTTACAAATGGCAAACAAAAAAATAAAGTAAAAGAAAACAAAATGGCTCCCTCTTACCCAAATGGGCCTTAAATCCTATTTGTGCCCCTCCGTTCCTACCGAAAATTCGACAGCCTAACGGCACAATTGGGAGGATGGGCAGTGCTAAAGAAGATATAGGAGAAGAAAGGGGAGAGCCGGAGTAATCGGGCCCTTGTAGCACCGTAGGAGAGCCTTGCATTGGCTTGCTTTGATGAGCTTTTAAAGGCTTGAATGGTGGAAAAAGGAGTTCTAACTCCTAAGGCTTGAAGCTAAGAGGCTATGGGATTACACACACCTAACCTAAAGGCTTTTAGTGAAATGCTACGGACTAAGGGAGCTTTTTGAAATATGGAATTTGTATGGGAAGTGTGCACCAAAGGGAGAAAGATCTTCTCACTTTAAGCTCTTTATCTCTTAGGCCAAAATTCTCAACCCCTAAACTAAGGGGTGGATTAGGAGACCACTTAAGAGCTAATTGGGGTTAGCAATTATGTAAACTCAAATCTAAGGTTTCCTAGGGTTTTTGGAGCCTTGAAATATGCGAGAATGTCCTCCAATGATGGATGATGGGGTGAGGCTTTAAGCCACTTAAGGGGTTGCAAATAGGTAGTGAATGGGTGCAACAGAACTATCAAAACACACCCCAAAGGTCAAGGTGGTCAACAAGTCAAACCCCAATCATAAATTTTGGGGCAAAAAGACATAATTACTGTTTATATACTTGCCGCAACTAATAGTTGCACTAGACAAATGTACAGTAAAATAGTACTGAACAGTGCCTGGAAGTTGGCACGTGAGGGTGGGGTTCACTTTTAAAACTTGCGCAACTATTAGCTGTGTCAGGCTTAAATCCTGGGAGAAGTAGCCTGGTGCAACTAATAGTTGCGCCAGGCAAAAATGTAACTGGCGCAACTATTAGTTGTGCCAAATCCCTAGGGGGGCCACATGAAATTATTTTTTTGCCCTCTGGGCTCGGACTGCCAAATCTTTTGATGTATAACTCCGAATGGGGCGATTCTTGGACCGTTGGAAAGCTGACGACTTCTATTTTTCAATGGTATGGGATTCAATCATAGTAGAAGGTTGTAGATGGTCCTAGTGTACCACTCCTTTTCCAAGGCTTGAAAGGTTAGGTTTAGATTTAGAACGGGTTCTATGGGTTGAGATTATTTTTTAAAGGTTCGAGGCAGGTTCCTAAGGAATCTAGGGTGATTCCTAAGGATTTGGAAGGGTTCTAAGGTAGTTCTTAAAGGTTCCATACATGCCATCAAAAGCTCGGAAGGGCACCTCTCTCGAAATGTGTTTCGATCGGGCCTTGGGCCAAATTTAGGTGTCTACAAATGCCCCTCGTTGGTATCCAATCACTAATGATAGTATGCTAAAGAAAAGAGACATCCGAAGAGGCCCAAGGCATTACTGATGGGTCCACTGCATTCAGAACGAAATTCAAACATCAAATGAGTAACACGGTGAGGAAACAAAAGCCCTGGATGCCAAGCTAAACATTCATTTCTCAAGGTAATCGATCCCCAAGCGCTTAGCGAAATTACTGGGCATAACCGAGATGGAACGAGTTGTGAAAGCCCTGTATCCCAGGCCAAACATTTGCTTCTCGAGATGATTTTAAAGGTATTTGATGCTTAAGATTCATTCTGGATGAGACAGCTTTGTAAGTGAGAGGGGTGATCGACCCACGTTCAAAGATAGGCGCGAAGTAAATATACGCAAGGCTCCACAATTTGCATCCAATCCTACGAGGCATTTGATGGCCCCATCTGACTGTTCGCGGGTGCCCCTGCTGAAAGCGATTCGAGGTCTTTGGGCAAACCCATTGATCTCAAAGTTTATTTAGTATGACTGCCCGAGCGAAGTGAATAGATGTCACAACGCTTTTTGGGGAGGACGTGCCACTTTTGAAAGCATGCCCTAAGATCAACATAACCTAGAGTATCTATCTTCGACTACTTTGAACAGATCCAACCAAACATTGGGGTGTCTCTCTAAAGGGACATCCAATCCTGGGCTCTACTGACAATGATCATAAATATTAATTAACTATGCATAATCATGCACCCATCAGGGGCAATAAGCAACAACAAAGGCGATGGAAGCCCCGACTCGAGCCCGCCCGGGTATAATTTATGGGGACAAGCGACCATCATATGGATACCCAGATGCCTGGCGTACACTTTACAGGGATACCGCTGCCCATACAGGTTTTAAGCCTACAGAAAATAAAAGGAAAATGAACTCTTCTAAATTCATGGTTGCACATAGTTTGATTGATATGTAATCTCATTCTCAATAGGTTGGTCTCAACCAACGATTTACCTTTTCCAATGGAGAATCTTAAGCTGAAGACACTTATGTTCATGTGAATCCAAAATTGAGCGCTCATTGCAAAGATTTAGTAGTGGAGTCAATTCGATCAAAACATTGACTATTTGACTAGGACTGACACCGTTGCTCCTACTTTAAAGTAGGATCCAAAGATCTGAGGCGAACCTCAGACTCAGGACTTTAATATGGCACAGCTGCATTGCTGATAAAGCATTGACATTTTACTGCCTTATGCTTGTGCGTCGCTCTGTGGTAAAACACAAATCTATTCTTCTTCGCTTTTTTCTTTTTTTAAAGATTGCTTTTTCTATTTTATTTTAATTAAAACAAGCATTATCTGGACCTCGATCCTCGGGAGGCGCACACCCAGACAATGCATACCAAGAGCCCATGCCTCCGCAATAGTTTGTGACGAAACTGAAGCCAATGTACTCAAGTTCATGTGATATCGAAAAGACCGGGTCAGAATTGGATGTCCACCGAAGGATGCTCAATCTTGGCCTCCATCATCAATGAAGTTACAAATGAACAACTATGCATAAACATGCACCCATTAGGGGCGATAAGCAGCAAAGGCAATGAAAGCCTCGACCCAGACCTACCTGAGTACAATTTACGGGAACAAATGACCATCATAGGGATATCCAGATGCTTGGCGTACACTTTACAGGGATACCGCTGCTAATACAGGGTTTAAGCCTGCAGAAAAATAAAGGGAATGAGCCCTTTTACATGCATGTTTACACATAGTTGTCTAACGTAGTTTCGTATCTGACAGGTTGGAATCAATCCAACAATGGATCTTTTAGAGGACGGAGTTATCCGAACCTCAAACCCCGTAGGGCGCTCGCCCGGACAGTACAGACCAAGAGTCTATACATCCAAAAGTATCACGTGACGAACTTGAAGTACAAGGCACTCAAGTTCACCTGAAACCAAAATATGGAGTGATCAGGGTGAAGATATAGCAGTGGAATCAATCCGATCCAAGCATTGACTGTTTGACCAAAATTGACACCGTCGCTCCTACTTTGAAATAGGATCCATGGATCCAAGGCGAACCATAGACCTAGGAAATCAATTTTGCACAGCTGCGTTGCTGGTAAAATATTAAAATATTGACATTTTATCGCATAAAAAATACACGAGTGCGTAGCTGTGCATAAAAGTTTCATAGATTTATAATTTTATTTATTTATTTATTATTATTATTTTTTTTTCACAATGATTTTCTTTTTTCTTTCTCTTTTTTTTTTAATAGACTTGACGTCGGTGGTGAGGTACTTCATCTGATTTGTCCATCGCCAATAGGTTGCCGGCTTCGAGGCTTCGGACCATTTTGATGTTCCTGCATATTCTTAAGAAAACGTCAGTCTCTTTTCTTTGCTTATACATATATAAAGAAAATGCATCCTAAATAACAGAAAGAGAAGTAAATTTTTACCTACACTTTTTCAATTTCAAGATATTTTTTGGATTTTTGTTTTCGAAGATTTTTTGTTATTTTTCTTCATTTTTGAGATTGAAATATGATGCTGGAAATATGTACATGAAAATGAGTAGAAATATATGCACATTTTTTGGTATTTGGATTTTTCTTGATTTTTTTTTTTGGCTTTTTTTTTTATGCCTTGACAGTGAGACGGAGTAACGGGTCCCATTTTGAGCATAGTCGAACTCTTTTATGTAGTCGAACCTGAGTGAGTTCCCAGATTTTTCCAAGGTCGGAATGTTAATCCCTTTGGATTGAGTCAAACCTTTCTCCTTACCTTGAGTCATACGTTTGACAAAGCAATTTCACAAAGACAATTCTGGTCAGGACCCGTCTTGAACTAGCATGAGCGGCCCAGCTGAAAAAAGGGTATCAAAGAGAGTAACCGAGGGCTCCTCAAGCATTAATCTTCTCAATCAGTGCAAACCTTCATTTTCCTTTTTCCTTTTTTTATTTATTTATCTCCTTTTTTACCCGTGGCGCCCTTTCAGGTTCTCACCACATCCATGGGCTTAGCTCTCTTACCCCAAGCACCCTTTCGAGTTTTCACCTGGTCCGCATAAACTTGTTGTTTTTACCCGTAGCGCCCTTTCGGGTTTTCACCATATCCATCTTGCTTTGAGCTTATATTTTTATTTTATTTTATTTTATTTTTTCTTTTATTTTTTTTTCAACAACCACGACATAGACGTCGATTCCATCATAGCCGGCTAGATGGGGTTTTGGTGTTGTCTCACAACTCGGCTTGTATTGACTTAACAGATATTATGACTGCTTGTAAACCTAAAAGAGGGCTTTCTTCAGGGTGTAGCTTGGCCATGGGTTAGGTTAGGATTTGAAGGTATGCTATGCTAAAAGGGTTTCCTTGATATGGCTTTAGTTTTTTTAACATACTTTCTCCCTTGGGGTTTTTTACTGTACATGCCCTGTGATTCTTCTACACAGTTTTTTTTGTTCTTTTTGCTCCATTTCAGGCAATCTCTTTTTGAGGTTTTGCTTTTTCAATTTTTTTAGATTTTGATGGTAACTTTACTTCCCCTTCTTTGTATATGTACACACACATTTTTTTTTTTTTATGGGAAGGGGTTTATTGAAAGAAAGGCCCAGGCTCAAATGGGGTAGCAAAGGATATCATCATTTTTAGGGATGCTTTTTGGCTACTGTGTTTGGAATGATGGCCTCTTTTGAGTAGTTCTTAAGCAATCACATATCTGTTTCACCAATACTTACCTTATCGCAATAGACTAAGAGTAGAAACGTCGGACGTATCCAGCATTGATGGGCTCAAGAAGATGATCTCCGTCCATGGTGGCGAGGCGAATGGCGTATCCCGGTAGCACTTCTCGAACGTTGTAAGGTCCTTCCCTGTTTGGCTTGAACTTTTCTCTAGAATCGGCATGGAGGGATGGAAAGATCTTCTTCAGTATAGTGTCTCCTACCTTTAGATCTCGATTGTGGATATGTTTATTGTAAGCGCGTGCTATTCGCCCCTGGTAAACTTGAGTATGACACAAGGCTAGGAGCCTTTTCTCATCCAGTAAGCTCAGCTAATCAAAGCGTGATCTCTCTCTCTCTCTCTACTTCGGGTAAGCCTGATTCTATGAGAATTTGAAGCGAGGGTACTTCAACCTCAACTGGTAGGACATCCTCAGTTCCATATGCGAGGGAGAACGGTGTTGCCCCTATAGCAGTACGGATCGATGTTCTGTAGGCCCATAAACCAAACGGTAGCATTTTGCTCCAATCTTGGTAGGTGACGACCATTTTCTTTAGGATGCAGATGACCGTCTTGTTCGCAACTTCCACGACTCCATTAGTTTGAGGTTGATAAGGTGATGAGCGATGGTGCTTGATTTTGTATTACTCGCAGAAGGCTTGGATGCGCTTCTTCGTAAAATTGGTGCCATTGTCTGTGATGATATCTTCGGGTACTCCAATCGGCACACAATATTACTCTTGAGGAACTTCTCGCTGTGACTGGTCGTGATGTTGGCATATGACGTCGCCTCTACCCACTTGGTGAAGTATTCAATGGCGACAAGGATGAGCCGATGTCCGTTCGTTGCTTTTGGATTAATCATTCCGACGACGCCAAGGCCCTAGGTAGCAAATGGCTAAGGAGTGGTCATGCAGTGTAGATCAATGGCAGAAGCATGTATCAGACTGGAGTGTTCCTGACACTTGTAGGATTTTTGGATATGTTTGCAGCAATCTGATTCCATAGTGGTCTAAAAGTATCCTTGCCGCAAAATTTTATTATCAAGCATGTCACCGCTGACGTGGGCTCCACATACTCTCTCATGGATCTCCATCATGATATTGATCGCTTCACTTTCTGTAAGGCACCTAAGCAAGTTGTTATTGTATGATTGTTTGTAAAGGCATTCCCCACAAATGACGTAGCTTGCCGCTAGATGTTGAATGGTTCGTCGATCCTTCTTGGACGTACCCTCAGGGAAAGTTAGCGTCTCGAGAAGATTCTTGATATCTGAGAACCAAGGTGGCTCATCATCAAGCTTTGTAGGTTCCTCAATCTGGAGGCAAAAGGTCGGCTCATTCCTTTGCTCGATCATGATCGACTTCATCTCAGAACCATACGAGATTTCTATCACTGACGGTAAAGTTTATAGTGCATCGGCAAAGCGATTCCGTATCCGAGGGACATATGAGAATGTCACATCTTGGAAGCAAGCATCAAGTCCTCGAGGTGTTCATGGTAAGAGATTAGTTTCTCATCTTTTGTCTTCCAGTCACCATTCGTCTGGCATATGATTAACTGTGAATCTCCAAACACCCGAAGGTGAGTTACATTCAGATCGAGAGCCGCCTGCAGACCAGCAACACAAGCTTTGTATTCAGCCTTGTTGTTAGTGCAAGGGAAGTTGAGCTTGATAGAGATGGGTACGTGGGATCCTTTTGGTGAAATCAGAATGGCACCAACTCCCTGACCTTCTGCATTAGCTACCCCATCAAAGTGTATTACCCAAGAATTTTCTGCTTCTTCTGTATCATCTTCTATCATAAAAAGGATGTCCTCATCAGGGAATTCAGTTCTCAAAGGCTCATAATTTGGTAAAGGATTTTCGGCAAGATGATCAGCGAGTGCCTGCCCCTTGATTGACTTCTAAGTGACGTACGTGATGTCAAACTCAGATAATAAAAGTTATCAGTGCGCGATCCGTCCAATGAGGGCCGGCTTCTCGAACAGGTATTTCAATGGATCCATTCAGGATAAGAGTAGAACGACATGAGATAACAAGTAATGGCGGAGCCTCTGAGTAGCCCATACAAGAGACAGGCATGCTTTCTCCAGATGAGAATAACGTGTTTCATAATTAGTAAACTTCTTGCTTAGATAGTAAATGGCCTGTTCTCTTCTTCCTGTCTCGTCATGCTGCCCTAAGACACATCCCATCGAGACTTTCGTCGTGGAGAGATACATCAAGAGTGGTCTCCCTGGCTCGGGTGGTACCAACACAGGTGGGTAAAGGAGGTAGCTTTTGATTTTATCGAATGGTGCCTGACAATCATCATTCCATTCAATGGGCGAGTTCTTCCTTAGTAGCTTGAAGATCGGCATGCAGATGGGCATTAGCTGTGTAATGAACCGACTGATATATTATATTCTGCCTAAGAACCCTCGAACTTATTTCTCAATAGAAGGTGGTGGCATTTCTGTGATAGCTTTGACTTTGACGAGGTCGACCTCGATTCCTCTTCTGCTGACGATGAACCACAACAGTTTCCCAGACATAGCGTCAAATGCGCACTTCTGTGGATTCAGACGTAACCTGCATTTTCTCAGGCTCTCAAATAGTTTCTGGAGGTTTACCAAGTGATCGCCTCGCTCTGATGACTTGGCTATCATATCGTCGACATACACTTCAATTTCTCAATGCATCATGTCGTGAAACAGTGCGGTCATAGCTCTTTCGTACGTTGCACCGACATTTTTCAATCCAAATGAGATGACTCGATAGCAAAAGGTTTCCCAAGGAGTGATGAATGTAGTCTTCTCCCGATCGACCTTTGCCATATTTATCTGGTTGTATCCTGAGAATCCATCCATAAATGAAAGCATCCCATGCTTAGCAGTGTTATCAACCAAGATGTCGATGTGTGGCAGTAGGAAATCGTCCTTCCGGCTCGCCTTGTTCAAATTTCAAAAATTGATACACATATAGACCTTTCCATCCTTCTTCGGCACAGGTACAATATTGGCTAGCCACTGTGGATATTTGGATACCATGAGAAAGCTCGCATCATACTGCTTGATGACCTCATCCTTGACTTTCAACATCTACCCGGGTCGGAGACGTCTCAGCTTCTGCTTAACCGGCTTCACATCGGGGTAGAGTGGCAACTCATGCTCTACCAAATTGGTGTCCAGACCAGGCATGTCCACGTATGACCAGGCAAAAATGTCTTGATATGACCGAAGGAAGTCGATCATGCTTTTCTTTCTTCGAGAGATAGCGATGTTCCGATCTTGGTAATGAGAGGAATCTCCTCAATTTCCTCAACAATGGGGGTAGGGCCATGCTCAAACTCGGCAAACCAGTCAGGGAGTTCATTGGAGAGCTCCTCAAAGGGGACATCCTCATCCAAACTCGTAACACCTACCTCTTCTTGTATTTCTACAGAAAAGGGGTCGATTTTACGTGGAACGGATATTTTGATTAAGGCCTCTTTTTATTGGATTTTATTTGGAATTTTAAATGATAATATTTTTGGATTTTGTATTTTTTCGATGTTTTTGGAATTTTATATTTTTGAGTTTTTTGTTTTCTTCGGCGACGGACCCTTGACAGTGTGAGTCTGTGTATATACAAGGTATTGCCTGCCAAGGGCTTATCTAACTTTTTATAGGTTATTTTTTTTTGAGAAACGGGTGCCAAATTTTAGGCCACTCTCCACTTCCAGGGTTTGGGGTAAAGATGCCCAGTTGTGTACTTGAGAGGCTGCTTCTTTACCTGATTGGATGGAGGGTGCTGACTGATATGGCCTATTGGAGTCAGCCTCCATCATATTGATCCCTATTTCGTCTAAGATGATACCCTCAAACATTAACATAGTTTTGTGGTGATTCATCACTGGGGGAGTTTGTTCAGGTACTGGCTGTCGTTCCTCAAAGTGGGATAACACGGCCAAGTCTATCTATAGGCTTGGAAGGGTGATGTAGGGATTGGTGGGATGGATTGGGGCTATGGGTTTGTGTAGGGTCAAATGTTACCCCATTTCGATCGATCTTTATGACCCCATCACTGACAAAGGATTCCCTGATGTGCGACCTAGGGCGAGGTTTCTCTTCTATGTTGATTCCTCGAGCTCTTGCAGCTGCAGCAACCCTGGCTTTCTCTTTATCCTCTCGGACCTCTTCCTCCGTGGGCTTGTAACCTAACCTGAATCAGACCTTCTGCCCCTTGGTGATAACTGGCTCTTTCCTTCCTTGTAATCTGAGTCCTTTCTGATAGCCCCACTTTTGGAGCATAGCCACCACTGCTATCATTTCGCCTCCAATTTTAAGAATGATGCCCTCAATGGGCTCCAAGAGTATTGCTGATACCTCATATTCGAAGCTGTCGAGGTCGACATCCTCAACGGTGTGCGGTATATCTAGCATATTGGGTTTCTCAACGCTATTAGCGGCCTTCTCTTTCTCACTATGCCCCTCACCAATGATTGTGATAATATTGTGCCCAGAGGCAAATTTGAGTTTCGGGTGCAATGTGGAAGGTGTGGCTCTGACCTCGTGCAGCCATGGGTGCCCCAACAATAGATTAAATGAGGATTTGATGTCCATTACTTGAAATAAGATGAAAAAGGTCATTGGCCCTATCAACAGCTCAAGATCAACTTCTCCCATTATTTTTCTCCTGTTATTGTCAAAACCTCTAGCATTGGTTCTCGTGGGCCTCAACATGCATGGATCGATCTCGATCTTGGTGGTGGTTCTTAATGGGAATATATTCAATGCGAACCCATTATCAATTAGAACTAAGGGGATAATCATACTTCCTGACTCAACGGTTATATTCAAGGATTTTGAGTGGCTACCTCCTTCCTCTGGTAAGTCAGCGTCAGAAAATGAAATGGCATTAGGAGCCATCACTTGACCAATTATCTGCCCGACTTCGTTTGGGCTAACTTGGAGCGATACATGCACATTTTTCAGTGCCCCTATTAATGCTTAGAAATAGAGTGAGGACGTCATTAACAGATCCCACACAGTGATATGGGCGGGCATTCTCCTTAGTTGAGTCTCTAGTATATGTTCCTGACTCATTTTTTTGAAGGGGTTCACTGTGCTATCCTTCTTCCCCTCTGGTTGGGCTTGTGCTGCTACTGGTGCTTTTGGCTGCTTTGATATCCTCCCAGAGCACTGACAAAGTACACTGCCCCTTCTCTGCTGCTACCTCCGGCATTGAAATTTGTTAGCTCGTAGCTTAGCAGGACCTGATGAGGATCATAGGTTGGTCCCGAGAGCTGGAAAGGATTGGCTACCAGTACTTGGGGTGTATGTACAGATGGTTTCGGAGGTGTGGGCAATACTTGGTTTATTTCGGTGGCGGCAGGTTGGGTGGCTAGATTGGGCCAGATGGGGTGGTGAAGCTTGAGGGTGGTGGTACTAGGGGAAAAGGGGTAAAGGTAGGCCATTGGTAGTTGATGGGTGGTGGAATGAGGGTTTGATGGGCCACTAAGGAATTGACGGGGGTGGTAGAATTTGTGGGTGGTGGAAATGGGGATAACGGGGTGGGTGTAGGCCATTGGTAATTTATTGGTGGTGGTGGATTAGGGGGCTGTTGGTTTATTGGGTAATTGATGGGGGTAGTGGAATATGGTTGATACACATTTATTTGTACGTAATTGATGGGGGAAATAGGCCTTAAGATCTAGGGGTTCAACTGCTGGTGTAGGGGTAGGAAAATAATCTACCAAATTCAGGGGATCAATCACCCCAATGGTTCTTTCTTCTTGGTCTCCCTGCCTTGGGACCACAAAATTTTCTCTGTTACTGATGTAATCAAAGGGGTCAAATTCATACTCCTCCTCAATTTTCTCTACCATCCCTATGGTGGGTCTGGGACTTGCTATTCTGATAGGGTGTGGTGGCAAAGGCACCTGGTGAATATTCGCATGCTGGTTTGCTTGGGTGGGTGCAGGGGGAATGATCTTCCCAGCATCGATTAAATATTGGATCACATGCTTTAATGAGAAGCAACGATCAGTCGGGTGACTCGGGCCCTAGTGGAAATTACAATGAGTATTCGGGTCAAAGTTATATGGAGTCAGATTGGGAGGAGGTCGTGGTTGGAGCATAGTTACCAATGCCTTTTCTATTAATAAAGGTAAAAGTACACTTAAAGATTGCCCCAAGGGCGTAAAAATATGATCATAACAGGCTCTCCTTTCCGGGGTCATTTGCATTCCCTGCCCATTCTCGATTCTCTGTACTGGCCCTGTCCTGACGGGAGCTGGTTGCACTGCTTTAAATTAGAAGGGGGCTATATTGTTATTGTTGGGCTAGGTGTTTACAATATTTTGTACCTCTGCCCCTATTCTTCTATTATTTCTCTACTCGAAAAACCTCCTAACCCCGCTAGGTCCCCCTGAAGCATTCTTACTGAGCCGTCCTTCCCTGATGGCATCCTCACAACGGTTGGCGTTTCTTACCAAATCAATAAAATTAAACTGCTGTTGGTAGACAAGAAAATCAAAAATCACTGGCAAAGTGTACTTTGAAATCATCTCTATCTGCTCATTGTCCGATATTCTATTTCCGACTTGAGCTACCAGTGCTCTCCAATGCCCCAAATAGTCGCTGAAGGTCTCGTTGGGATTCTGTTTCCAATGGGCTAAATCAGACTTGTGCGGTTCGATATCAGTATTGTAGACATATTGTTCTTGGAATAAATGCGTCAAGTCCTTCCATGTCTTCATCATGGATGGTTCAAGAGATGTGATCCACCTCAGGGCTGAACCGATCAAACTCTTCTAAAAGACTTTTATTAGTAGTCTCTCGTCCCCCCCGTACTGGCACGTGTCCCCACTATAGGACTTGAGGTGTAGAATCAGGTTACCCGTGCCATTGTACTTGTCGAATACTGACATTTTAAATTTGGAGGGCAGGGGGACCTCGACGAACAGGCATAAATCTGTGAAGTCTGTGGCGTGGATTTTAGCACCACCCATTTTCTATAATTGCTTCTGGATTTTATCTAACTATTCTTTCAGCTGTTCCGACTCTTTAGACATGGGGGCATCTTCTCAATTTTTAAACTGGACTCACTTTGGGCCGCCAGGGGTGGGGTAATTATAGGTGGAGGATTGACATTGGTCACTGCCCCGACATAGGCCCCACTATTTCTGATCTCGTCCTCCTCATACTGCTGGTCTACATAGGGTGCAGTGAAGATGAGATTTTCATGTTGATGTATGGACTAGATGGGATTGGACTGGATGTGGGTTGGCTGAGCCCCTTAGGTGTAAGGGAAGTGTTGTGGGGTGATGGGGTGAGTGGAAGTTTGGTTTAGGGGTGGGGCCTGATGAGGCCATTGGACATGAGGGAAGGTTTGGAGATGGTCTTGGGGTATGGGGCCATGAGAAAATTGGGTCTGAGGTATGGCATGGGTTTGACCCGGTTGTGAAGGTTGGGGGTGAGTGAAATTTTGGGGGTATTGTGGAGGGTATGAGTATGGGGCTTGGGCCATGGGCCTGGGGTAGGTTTGGGCCACAAGGCCTTGATCAGGTTGGGATTGGGTAAAGGGATGGGATTTGGGGGATCTTGGCCTATTAGGCCTTGATGGGTATGGCCCATTGGGCTTTGGAGGGCTTGGGCCATGGCCCATTGGTGGGTATGGGCCTGGGCCAGATGGGTCTGGGCTGTGGGCCCTTGGGGTATGTGGGCCTGGCCCACTAGGTTTTGAGGGGTATGGGCCATGGGCCCTTGGAGGGTTTGGGCTTGGGAAAAATGGGTTTGGGCCATGAGCCCTAGATAGGTTTGGGCCATGGGCCCTTGGGTAAGGGTTTGGGCAATGGGCCCTTAAGGTATAGGGGCCTAGCCCACTGGGTTTTGAGGGGTATGGGCCATGGGCCCTTGGGTAAGGGTTTGGGCAATGGGCCCTTAAGGTATGGGGGCCTGGCCCACTGGGTTTTGAGGGGTATGGGCCATGGGCGATTGGTGGGTTTGGGTCGTGGGCCCTTGATGGGTTTGGGCCATGGGCCCTTTGGTATGGGTGATGCGGTGTTGGGTCATTGGGCCTTAGAGATCATGGGTGATGGGGTGTTGGGCCATTAGGCCTTGGAGATCATGGGTGGTGGGGTTTTGGGCTAATGGGTCTTGGTGAATGGTGGGATTTTGGGCCAATGGGCCTTGGGACATGTGGGAGATGGGGGTTTGGATGGTGTGAATTATAAGGGGTTGATGGGGATCATGGGAGAGTGAAGCATGGAGATTGGCTAGGGTATGGGATGGGTCCACGGATGATGAGGGGTGTTTTGGGAAGCCTTCCATAAGGAGTAGGCTTGGAACATCTCCTCTATCATGGTGATGGAAGGAGGATCGGATGTGGGTGGTGGATTTAAGGGATGATTGGGTATAGATGGGTTGGATGTGAAGGGAAAATTGGGCATGGCCGTGGTAAGTGATGGGATATGGGATGGGTTGAAGGAATGTGGTGGGGCATTGGCAAAGGGGGATGATGAAGGGTAAAGTGTGTGTATTTGGGAAAAATTGGGTATGGCCACGGTAAAAATAGGCATGACCCGGGTAAATGGGGGGGCTTGTGGGGGGTTGGATAGGGTGGAGGTGACATAGGTGAAGGATGGTGGATTGGGTCTATATGGGGAAGATGGAAAATGGGACATGGGTGTGGATGTGGAAACTTGGGTTGGGTTTATCATGGATGGGGTTGGAAAATGTGTTGTGTTTTGAGGGGATGCGGATGGAATGGGTGGTTGGCTTGGCATGGACATGGGAGGAAAGGTAGCTTGGGAAAGAGATGGGGAATGGGGGGTGATTTTGGATATTTTGGAAAGTGGTGGTTGGGAAAATGGGGGCGCCAAACGAACCGGTAACGGTAAAAGGGGATAGGGTGATGGGGATGGATGTGAAGGCTTCTCCCTACTTAGAGTGAGTTGGAGAATGTATCGGGGATGAGTCAGGATCGGCGTAAGCCGGGTCCACTACCCCCACAACATCCTTTGGGAACGGGTTGGGTAAGGGTGCCTTGGATAAGGCCTAAAAATCCTCCTCCTTTTTCCCCTACGGGACGGTGGAGGGCAAGATGATGCCGTTGTGCCGGCACCACAAACTATATATTTTTTTGTTTTGATTTGATTTAGTTTTTTTTTGTTTAATTTTTTTGAGAAAATTTTAAAAAATAAAGGCTTCGAGGACTTAGAATTCCCTTCTCGGGTAGCTCTCATATCCTAATTCAAGACCCGCGGTGATGATTCCGACGCACTTCGGAAGAATCGAAGGAGGACCTCCGATCTGTTGAAGGCACGAAAATTGAGGTAAACAACCCGATCCCCCGAAATGAGTAAAAAAGAAGTTGCCTTCTTTTGACCAGTGGGGGCGTATTGGGTGTCGGAGATGGCAAGGCCCAAACAGAGGTACTAAGCACACTAATCGGAGGACTCGGGAGGTGAGAAAGCCTCAGATTTCTGGCTGCTGCTATCCAGGTAGACTTGGTGCAACTAATACATTCGCCAAGGTAGCAGGGCCTCTTTTTTACATTGACGTAACTATTAGTTGCGCCAAGGTAAAAGTGGAGGATTTAAAGCTGACGTAACTAATAGTAGCACCAATTATAAATTGCAAATTTTTGTACTGGCGCAACTAACACTTGCGCCTGGCAAAAATGATGCTTCAGATTCTAAAATAGTAGGGAACAGTAGCCTGAAGGTGGGTTTTTTTTTGAATTTTGTGGAAGCTAGGCTTTCGGGAACTGAGCTAATTTTTTTGTGATCGGTTCTCTCCTCACCATACCTAAAGGGTTTGAGTCCGGTATAACTCGCTAGCTCTCTCGCCAAGGATTTTAAGCTTTGGAATGGGAACCCACCCGATATACCTCCGGCGTAAGTGCCTTCTCAGATACTAGGTGGGTTGGGACTTTTCTGGATCATCACCACTAGGAGCTGCCACCATACTAAGACCCGAGTGGTTGTATGTGTGCCTAAACCCAACCCTTTGAAAATTTATCCCGTAAAAATAAGTTAATTAAGCTCCCTATTCTTGATTCAATTTTAATTTCTTTTTTTCAAAATATATTTTTTTATGGAAGTTTTCTTTAGTCCAAAAGACGGGGGTGATGACCCCGTGCCGCCACTACGGGCCAGCTTCCACTGTCGAAATATGTTTGCATAAGTAGGCCCGCCAATCGGCTAAGGCACTTTAAATGATGAAAAATTAAAAAAATTGAAAGACAATGCTCAAGTAGGCCCGCCAATCGGCTAAGGCGCGAAAAATGACAGAAATGTAAGAAAAAAATAAAGACAATGCATAAGTAAGCCCGCCGATCGGCTAAGGCATGTAAATAACCGAAAAGTAGGGGTGAGTCAAACAAACATAAAATAAAATAAATAATAAAAAAATAGCAAAATGGTTAGTAAAATAAAAATAAAAAGGCCAAATTTTAAAGAGAAGCTCTACAAGCTATCCCCAACAAAGTCGCCATCTGTACAATCGTGGGATTTGTGACGATCTCGTCGCGGCGATGCACTTGCTAGAAAAAAATATAGGGTCACCACCTGGAGGTTTTGGTGTCCCGAAAAACCTAGTTCATTTTTATAAGCACCGAAGTGCTAAAAATATGACTCTGAATCCGAACCACACCAAAGGCTCTTGGGTAGGGGCTTCGGTTATCGATCGAAAAGGTGTTAGGCACTCGATTAATCTGCTTAACGCGGTCTCTACTAATGGCCAATACAGAAATAAAGTAAAAGAAAAGAAAATGGCTTCCTCTTGCCCAAATGGGCCTTAAATCCTATTTGTGCCCCTCCATTCCTACAAAAAATTCGGCAGCGTAACGGCACAAATGAAAGGATGGAAAGAGCTAAAATAGAGATAGGAGAAAAAAGGGGAGAGCCGGAGCCCTCGGACCCTTGTAGCACCGTAGGAGAGCCTTGCGTTGACTTTCTTTGATGAGCTTTTGAAGGCTTGAATGGTGAAAAAAGGGGTTCTAACTCCTAAGGCTTGAAGCTAAGAGGTAGAGAGGGAAGGCTAAGGGATTACACACACCTAACCTAAAGGCTTTTAGTGAAATGTTAAGGTCTAAGGGAGCATTTTGAAATACGGAATTTGTATGAGAAGTGTACACCAAAGAGAGAAAGCTCTTCTCACTTTAAGCCCTTTCTCTCTTAGGCCAAAATTCTCAACCCCTAAATCAAGGGGTGGGGGGCTCTATTTATAGGAAATGGGTGGATTAGGAGACCACTTAAGAGCTAATTGGGGTTAGCAATTAGGTAATCTCAAATCTAAGGTTTCCTAGGGTTTTTGGAGCCTAGAAATGTGTGAGAAGGTCCTCTAATGGTGGATGATAGGGTGAGGGTTTAAGCCACTTAAGGGGTTAAAAATAGGTAGTAAATGGGTGCAACAAAACTATCAAAACACACCCAAAAGGTCAAGGTGGTCAACAAGTCAAACCCCAATCATAAATTTTGAGGCAAAAAGATATGGTTACTGTTCATATGCCTGGTGCAACTAATAGTTGTGCTAGGCAAATATACAGTAAAACAATACTGAACAGTGCCTCGAAGTTGGCTCGCGAGGGTGGGGTCCACTTTTAAAACTGGCGCAACTATTAGTTACGCCAGACTTAAATCCTGGGAGAAGTGGCTTGGCGTAACTATTAGTTACGTCGGACAAAAGTAATAGTTGCGCCAAATCCCTAGGGGGGCCCACATGAAATTACTTTTTTGCCCTCCAGGTTCGAACTATCATATCTTTTGATGTATAACTCCCATTGGGGCGATTCTTGGACCGTTGGAAAGTTGACAGCTTCTACTTTTTAGTGGTATGAGATTTGATCACAGTAGAAGGCCATAGCTAGTCCTAGTGCACCACTCCTTTTCCAAGGCTTGGAAGGTTAGGTTTAGGTTCAGAATGGGTTCTAAGGGTTGAGATTGATTTTTTAAAGGTTCGGGGTAGGTTCCTAAGGAATCTAGGGTGATTCCTAAGAGTTTGGAAGGATTCTTAGGGGTTATAAGGTGGTTCATGCCATCAAAAGCTCGAAAGTGCACCTCTCTCGAAATATGTTTTGATCGGGCCTTAAGCCAAATTTGGGTGTCTACAAGATTATTTTAATTACTAATAATCTCAATATTACTAATAACTTTGACACACTTAGATATTTTCTCAAATTGAGGCGGAATGGACAAGTTCGTGCTAACCTTGGATCATGTGGAACTTGTCCAAGTTCCCGCTCAATTTTGACCTTTAAACCATTTGATTCATGAAATTTCTATTTCACACAAAGTTATAGAGATCGTTGTCTTCTTTCCAACGCTATAAGAATCGTGTCAATCCAAGTTTGGAGTAAAAAGTTATGGCTAAAATACCAAGATAATACTCATCACCTTGCTCAAATTCGCTCGAGCGAATTTGCTAGATTCTTTGTGGCGCACCCAACTCACGCGAGCGATTTTTTCCAAAACATTTTTAGCCTAAATTCTGAGGAAAAATTGCTCGAGCAAATTTTTCTCAGAATTTTCCCTTTGTTTCTGAAGAGATTTCGCTCGAGCGATTTGCGCGATTATGCACTTTTGGGTTTTCTTCTTCATTATCTCGAATAGGCCCAAGATTCGTTAAACGCATCCTAAACACACATAAATCAACACTAAACTAATTCTATACAAATTAAATCTAATCTTACCTTCTAATATCGTGCGTGCAAGTTCTGTGGTGATCAAATCGATGTATTTGAAGCGAGACCCTCTTGTTCCACCAACGATCTGATCTCTTCTCTTCGATCGTAATGGCGACAAGAATCGAAGCTCTTGAGTAAGGGATCAAGTAAAAGTTCTTCTTGAATGAAGGGAGGGACCCAAGAGGAAAGATCCAAAGTTAGGGTTTTAAAGAAAATGAGAAAATGGAGTTCTTCTCACACGGCTCTTACGGCGTTAAAAATCGAAGTTCTCAAGCCGTCGAAATAAACACCATTCTTCTTGAAGGAGAAGAAGAAGTTAGAGGGGAGATCCAATGGGGATTTGAGTTTCGAAAGGGCAAGAGGGAAGGAGGTTTTCTCTCTTCTCTCTTTAAGCTCTTCCTTTCAAAAAAATTTCAAGCAAATGAAATCTAGCAAATGAAATCCACGTGAGGGGCTTTGCTTATAACCAATGGGTTTGGTTTGGTGTGAAGCTAGCACACCAAAATGTGTGTTAGTTCTTATCCAAAAGTGTGACGACCAGACTTTCCCGTTCCCGGAGTACCGAAAACGTCAGCTCGCCATGACACTGATACATCCATACGAATACAGAAATCATAGCAGATATCATAAACAAACTAATATCTAACATGTGAAAAGAAAAGACTTCGAATTCTATTACATAACCATAGATAAAAAGGAATCAAGAAGAACCACCGGTGATGGCCTACCATCACCTAAACAATGGTTCCCAATAGTGATTTTCCAAAAGATATATATACAAATTCTCCATGTACCAGGCCAGAGCCCATAATTCACATCTAACTCAAAATAAACAAAAAGAAATTATACCAAGTATAAGATCCCAAATCTATGGGTAGAACTCCTCAAGAGGGATGTCCGACTCTTCCTCCAGGTTGTAGTCTGGATCACTCTCAAAACCTTGGTCCTGAGCTGCGTCTACACCCGTGACGTATAGTCGGTGTGAGCTAACAGTCTAAGCTTATTAGAATAACTCAATCTCAATTATATCATATCAGAATAATCATGGTTTCAAAAGACTAAAATCGAAGCATATGAATTTCAAAACAGATATTCAAAGCAGATTAATTGGCTGAATTTCAAAGACTAAGTTTAGATGCAAATTCTCATTTTCATGTTCTATAAATTGAATTCAAACAGATCAGGATTTCAGATGGTTTGGGATTCTTACTTATTCTTAGTTAGTACATGCAATGCATATCTTATTAGTGCCTTAAATTATAACTTAAATCAATCTCTCAAGCAACTATAGCTTGAAGTCGGAGATTTTACCGATGGGAACCACTACCTGACCATCATCGTTCAATGAACACTTTTCAAAAAATGCAACAAGCCCCTGCATTATGAGGGTTACTTGTGCTATTCAGATTTACTGTCAACACGGTTCAAAGCAGAGAGGGGTTCGTTCATGTCAACCTTAAATCAAATGCGGATTCTAATACATAATTCAAAGTATTTAATATAAAACTAGATTCGGAGTTTGGAGTTTCAGATTTTCAGATTTAGAGTATCAAAGTTCAAATTATTTTCTTATTTAACTTCAAATCTTGTATTCAGAGGTTCAAAAATAAAGTTCAAATCATATTCAAACGGAAATCAGATATCATATGCTAGAAGTTTCGAATCACAAAAACCCATGATATCAGAAAATTTATAAGTGATGTTGAGTTTTCCCTACCTAATCTCGAAGTCGTATGAAACGGAGGCAAGGAGAAGGTCCTCTTTAATGATCTCCAACCTCAATCTACATCACATCATATGACAACACATTAAGGATTTATTCTAAATACTACTGACTTCGATGCACTTAAGTGCTTTCTCAACGCTGAGGCGGAAGTGGGCAAGTTTGTATTAACTTCAAACATGACCTAACTTCCCATTCAAACTTTTGATTCATATAATTAATTCTTCTACAAAGTTATGAGGCTCTCTGTCCTCTTTCCAACTTCGTAAGAATTGCACAATTCCAAGTTCGAAGCAGAAAGTTATGACCCAAATACCGAGCAGGTGCTGGGTTGTGAATAGTAGCTTGCCGTGACGAGTTTGTAGCTCGCCACGGCAAGATCTTCAGGCACTCATAGCTTACTGCGGCGAGTTTGAATAGTGCTGAAATGCCCTGTTTTTCAATGTAGCACTCACCGCAGCGAGTGCTTCAGAACTACCCTCACCGCGGCGATAGGGTCGCCGCGGCAAGTCTGTTACGGCTTGCCCTCTTTTGGTTTCTTCTTCCTCGATCCATTTTTTCCCAAAACATATGTGATTTGAATAAAAAACCATTCATTTTTCTAATCCTAAGCTTAAAAACAACAATATCTTGCGATAATATTAAAAGCTCACCTTTTCTAGGTCGATCTAGCGATCCACGATGATTGTTGGCAAAGAGGGTCTCGGAGCCAAAGAGGATTTCTCGCGGAGATCGAAATCAAAACAGAGTTCAATGCGATGGCTCACACTCGCGCATTGATTTTAACTTCCTCAAATCACAAATGGAGCGTCTACAACAATTGACTCGCATTTGTTCCACAACTATTCCTCTACTCTCCTAGCTCCAATCCATATCGGAATTCAAAGGTTTCTCGAGGTCATAATTTGCAAGAGTACGGAGTTCTTGCTATGAAGATGACTCGTCCTTCACGAAAAAACCGAAGCTCGTGGCGTGATTTCTTCCCGATGGTTTCTCACAAGTGGTATGGAGAAGAGGAGCTTGTTCTTCTCTCTTGTCTCTTACAAAGCAAAACAAAAATAGAAGGTCTCTTCTCTCTTACAAAGCAAAGCAAAGACAAAAGGGAATAAATATCTAGATATTTATTCCAAAACTCTTATCCACTGGAATTAAGGTTTGAACTGGGTGTTAAACCTACACACTGTGGCTTGGCGTATGGTTTCCTAATCAATGGTCACAATGACACTTATTTCCACTTTTCACACAAAACATACTCTTATAAATTAATTATCCCTAAAATTTAAGATGGGGTGTTGTGATTCGTTGGACATGTAACCTGAGGTAGCCGTGTTCGGTTTCGGGAATTTTCAGAAAGTTACATTCTCCCCTCCTTTAGAAATTTTCGTCCTCGAAAATTGACAACGGAATTTCTGGTCCTTAACTACTACATGGTGATTACTATGAAGAACAAAAGTCATTCACAACAAAAGTTACAAGCAACCGTACGAATTTGACCAATGTATACACAACATATTTATTCGCTACTAGTTTGATTATCCATTTCTAAAATAAAAATAATTGAACCGGCACCATGCTATCCACAATTTCAACCATCCCTACTAAATTGAACTATTGCACCTGAAATGAAATATCCACAGTTAATTTGGTTAACGTGCACCCACCACTTTACTATCCAGACACATTCCACAATAAATACCATAATGGATCAATAACCAATTGATTAATTGGTCATTTTTTTACTACACTCTTGAATCTATACAGGATTTCCATTACTATTTCAACATTTCAACATAATTCTCCACAAGATTACCAATTTAGTGTGACATGCCAACAAAGTCACACATTTTAAATTAATGATCTTACATCCAACCCAGACAAGAAAAATCAAGATTTTACATGGGTCACTAGCTCACTTCCTTGAAGATCCTGTACGTCATTCAAAAAGCTGTGGATACACGTTACTTTTGTCTGACTTGCGTTCCCAAGTTGTTTCTTCTGGAGAATGGTTTTGCCACCTTACGAGCACCAAAGGGATGTGTTTAGTACTCAGCACTTGTTCCTTTCAGTCAAGAATTTATACCGGTTCTTCCCTAACGGTAAGATCTTCTTGGATTTCAATCGGTTGGTAGTCCAGTACATGTGTTGGATCCTTCATATACTTCTTTAGCATCGACATGTGAAATACGTTGTGCATACTCGATAGTTGTGGGGGTAGGGAGAGGCGATATACGACTTCGCCAACCCGACCTAGTATCTAAAAGGGCCCAACATAACACGAGCTTAGCTTCCCACGCTTTCCAAAATACATCACGCCCTTAGTAAAATCGTTACAAAAGCATTGTCCCTAATCTGAAAACGTGGTGTGTTAATACAATACAAGATAAAGGAAACTAAAAACAATTGATGCCAACATTCTCACCTGAAACTTGACATGCGTTCTCATGAGATCGACATAACTCTTTTGGCGACTTTGTGCAACTCGCAACCTCTCGCGGATTAATCGAACTGTTTCGATCGTACTTTCTACGATCTTTGGACCCAAAATAAGTTTCTCTCCAACTTCTTTCTAGTTGAGTGGAAACTTGAAACTCCGACCATACAAAGCTCCATATGGAGCTGATCGTCTTAAAATATGACCTTGCAAGTGCACAAGTCCAAATGTACTAGGGCAAGTACAAGGGTGTCGAACCACAGGAATTTGTTTTCTATACTAAAACAAATAAAAGAAAATCTAAATAGTTTGAAATAAGAGGACAGAAGGCAGTCACGAATCTCTTTTGGATTTCAGATTAGCACCCAATAAAATCTATTGCTTTCCTATAATAAATCCTTGGTATCCCAACTCCTGGCTACAAGCTTTGTTGCATCATTTATGACTTAGCAAAATCTAATCACGAGTTAGATAACCTAATTGTTAAGCATCATTGCACGTAACCAAGTAAAACTACCCTACAAGGCCTAGTTCATCGGCGAGTATTCTACCTAATCCAACTCTAATCCCTACAAGGCCACTGAGGTTTCATTAAATAGAAATAAGCCTCTACAATCGCTCGTTCTCGATGACTCTCAGAACCTCCAACTTACAATCATACCATTATGGGGATTTAAAATAGCCAAAAGAAATAACACTTTATTGAATATTCATATGAAATTTACAAGAGATCCCTGGCCAAAGGTTTACACACACACCGATTCAAAGTTCTTCTTCATCACTGAAGAAGACTCTAATCGATGATCATAATCAATCTCCCTCCATTCGAAACTATTTCTATCCTAATCTACTGAAACTAACGTCAGAGCCCTCTAGAAAGATTCTGGCATGCGAGTCTCCTAAAATTAAGCCATAGGGTCCTTATTTATAGATTACAAGGCCCTAGAACAAATATACATGGCAAGGGATCTTTAGATCCTAAAAATCCTCCAAGGAAGATGAATTTAGAAGGAAATCCGCATGATTTGGAGTTATCCCAGCTATTTAGAAGAATCCCAGAGAAGATCTCGGAGTTTAGGCATCATCCACAGCTGTGCCGACCAGATTTCTCGCGTAGAAACTCTGTTTCGGCTTTACTTTCCTTCTCCAGGGAGAAGACAACCCGTGAAGGCTTCGGGAGTCCTTATTTTCTAGACCCGTCGACTTTGTTTTCTAACTAGTCGATTAATTCCTTGCATATATTTGCATTTTGTCCTTCCAGGTTCGACCGGTCGGCTGAGTCCTGACCAGTCTCTATTTGCAATTCTGAAGCATTTTTAGAGTTTTGACCGGTCAAAAGTGATGCTTCGACTGGTCCATTTAGGCTTAATTCTCTTCAGTTGGGAACTCCTTCTAATGCGCTGTTTCGACCGGCCGAATTTGCAATTCCAACCGGTCCATTTCAGTGCATCTCCTTGGATTGCTTGCCTTGTGCTTAGGTTTCTTCCTATCTTTGTACTTTAAACTCATTTTAGCAATTAATCTGCTTCCGCACCTGTTGTAACACAACATGAACTAAAAGCACTCGTTAGTAGTTAAATGAGGTCTAACAAGGTTGGCATTCGGGGATATTTTATACAACTTTTGGGTCCGATCAGGAGCCATTCCAATGCTCTCCTGATAGCTATTATTGTAGCTGAATTCGATCAGGGGCAGGTGCTTTTCCCATGATCCTTAGAAATCGAGCATACAACCTCGAAGCATGTCTTCAATTATCTAGTTCACCCTTTCAGTTTGCCCATCGGTCTAGGGATAAAATGTCGAACTGAAATCAAGTCTTGAACCTATCCCTTCCTGAAAACGCTGCCAAAATTAAGACATGTATAGATGGCCTCTGTCTGACATGATACTAACCGGTATACCATGCAGCCTGACAATCTCCTTGAGGTTTAGGTACGCAAGCTTGTCGATAGCATACGTCATATTGTATGGGAGAAAGTGGGCAGATTTGGTCAATCGAATAATAATGACCCATATTGCATTATATCTCTTTAATGTTCTTGGTAATCCAAGAATGAAGTCCATAGAGATGGCCTCCCATTTCCACTCTGGTATCGGCAATGGCTGTAGTATCCCAGACAGGTTTCGATGATCGACCTTTACTTGCTGGCAGACCAAACACCTTGACACGTATTCGGCCGCATATTTCTTCAAACCTCTCCACCATAAGCTTTTCTTTAAATCCTGGTATATCTTGGTACTTCCAGGATGTATGGCTTATATCAAATTGTGAGCTTCTTCTAAAATAGTATCTCGAAGCTCACCGTTGATCGGTATGCACACTCGACCTCGAAATAGTAATGTGTCATCCTCCCTGATGGATAAATCTGGTTTATTCCTGCTAATCACTTCTCTTCTGATAGACATGAGTTCATCATCTGTCATCTGTAGCTTGCGGATGTTCTCAAACAATGTTAACAGGATGACGATAGTGGCCATCAAAGCTCCTGAACCTTTAAAATCGAATGTCGTGTCACACAGGGCCATATCTTCAAGTAAGTACCATCGGTGCACTCTCGCGATGAGGTGTGACTATTGAGCAGAGGACTTCCGGCTCAATGCATCAACCACAACATTAGCCTTCTCGGGTCGATACTGGATGGAACAATCATAATCCTTAAAGAACTTCATCCATCTTCGATACCTCATGTTCAAGTCTTTCTGGGTGAAAAGGTACTTGAGGCTCTTGTGATTAGTAAATATATCAAACGTCTCCCAACAAAGGTAATGTCTCCAGATCTTCAGAGAAAAGATGGTTGTCGCTAACTCAAGGTCATAATTCGGATAATTCATTTCGTGGCCTTTGAGCTGCCTAGAGTCGTAAGCAATGACTCTCTCATTCTGATTAAGCACACAACCCAATCCACTGTATGAAGCGTCGCTGTATACCGCATAACCTCCACTACCTGACGGTATAGCAAGCATTGGCGTGGTACTCAATCTCTTCTTGAGCTCCTGAAAACTCTGCTCGCATTGCTCAGTTCATTCAAACTTAGCATTCTTCCTTGTGATTTATGTAAGCGGACTTGAGATCTTGGAGAAACCTTCTATGAATCTCTTATGTTACCCGGCCAAATCAAGGAAACTACAGAATTTTGTTATTGTCCTCAGCTGTTCCCACTTCACAATATACTCAATTTTGACTGGATCAATAGTTATACCACTCTCAGAGACGACATGGCCCAAGAAACTGACCTGCTCGAGCCAAAACTCACACTTGCTGAGTTTTGCATATAATTTGTGGTCTCTGAGTGTTTGGAGAGCCACTCATAAGTGCTGCTCAAGCTCCTCTCTCGCTCTTAAATAGATAAGGATATCATCTACGAAATCAACAACTAATTTGTTGAGGTGTGGTTTGAATACCCAATTCATCAAGTCCATAAATGCGCTGGTGCGTTCATCAGCCCAAATGGCATCACCAGGAACTCATAGTAATCATACCTCGTGTGAAATGCGGTCTTTGAAATATCTTTAACCTTGATCTTCAACTGATGGTACCCTGACCTCAAATCGATCTTTGAAAAGAATTTTACGCCTTGCAGTTGATCAAAGAGGTCATCAATCCACGGAAGTGGATAACAATTCTTAATCGTCAACTTGTTTTACTGGTGATAATCAATGCAGAGCCGCATCGAGCCGTCCTTCTTCTTAACGAATAGTACCGGTGCTCCCCAAGGAGATACACTCGGTCTGATAAATCCTTTATCTAAAACTTCCTGAAGTCGATCCTTCAGTTCTTTCGACTCTGTTGGCGCCATGCGATATGGGGCCTTCAACAACGGCTCGGTACATGGAGTCAATTCAATCGCAAACTCGATCTCCCAATCCGGTGGTAGTCCAGGGAGATCCTCGAGAAATACATATGAAAACTCACTTGTGACTAGAATGGCAGCGATGCTATTCTTCTCTTCCCATTGCTCTTTTAAGAAAGCTAGGTATCCTCTACACCCGTTACTCATAAGACGCTCTACTAGGATGGTTGAGATGAATGGTGAAATGCAGGACTTGACTCCCTAAAATCGGAAAGATTTTTCCCTTGGAGAGCGGAAAGTTACCACTTTCTGGAGGCAATCCACACTAGCATGATATGCAGATAGCCAATCCATCCCAAGGATTATATTAAACCCTTGCATATCTAATAGGATCAAATCAGCTATCGTTTCGTGGTCTTCAACCTCAACGATCACCGATCGACACACTGTATTTGTGCTCACCGAGCTTCCCGTAGGGACTGACACCGCTAAAATGAAGTCTAGGGACTTAGGAATAATGCTCAATTCTATTGTGAATTGAGGTGTGATGAAAGAGTGCATAGACCCTGGGTCTATTAATACACGTGCTTCGTGATGGCAGATATCGCTACGCTGATACATATGCAATGTACCTAAATTTTACACACTATCTAATTAAGTGTTCACAAGGTGTGTGGTGTGCTTGAATGTCATACTTTAAGAAATTTATAGAAAACTACTAGTCAACTAAAATCAAATTAAGACTTAACATCTAAAATTTAATTATACTTGGATTACGTCATTCGAAGTTTGGGCATCATGTGCAGTAACGACATAAGCTCGACCCTGAACAGTAGGTCAAGAAGATCTTTGAGTAGATGTAGAAGCAGTCCTTTCCTTGCTTTCTTCAGGACAATCCTTGACTAGGTGTCCTATCTAACCACATCTGAAGTAAGCTCCAGAGTTCCTCCTGTAATCCTCAGTCTTGTGTGGTTTCCCACACCTTGCACATAATGGAACTGGAGAGAAGGACGAGGCACACGAGGATCCTTGTGCCATTGATGCTCCACTCGCAGTAGTACCTGAAGGTTAAAAGGGTCATGCAAGCAAAGATACCGGTGGTCTCTGATAGGAGATTAGTCCTGAATAGGTAGTCGGTCTCAAGTAAGCTGGCTAAGTAGGATATCTCGGTGGTCTTGCAAACCTCTGCCTCTTATTTGCCTGCTCAGAGGCACTTGACTGCCATTGACCAACTCTCTCCTTATTCTGCTGGTCTCTCCTCATGAACATCTTCTCGATGTCCTCTTCAGCGATAAGAGCTTTTGACATTACTCCATCAGAAGTCTCCAGCTCAAGGATCGAGACTCTCTCTTGAATATTAGGCATTAGGCCAAGTTGAAACTTTTTGGCCTTCATTAACTCGGTGGCCACATGTTGAGGTGCAAACCTCGAGAGTCTGTTGAATTGAGCCCCGTACTCGTGCACGGTCATCTTGTCTTGCTCCAGTTTTATAAACTAGACTTCTCACCGATTCCTTACTATCCTGGGGAAGTATTCATCGTTAAAAGTCTCCACAAACTCTGTCCATGTCCAAGGAGTATTGGGAATCTCCTGCTCTCTGGTTCTAGACACTGACTTCCACCACATGTCAGCCTCTCCATCCAACTTAAAGGCTGCCCATTGTACCTTTTCATCTTCAGTGCATGGTAGCACACTGAAGATCTTCTCCATTTCATTAAGCCATCTCTCAGCTTCAAGCGGATCAATCTGACCCAAAAAATTAGGAGGATGCATCCTTCTAAACTCTACAAACTCGAAAGGGTGGTCGTGACTGTAAGTAACTGTGCTTGCTGAGCCATTGCAGTTCTCTGTTGAGTCATTGAAACTATCTGCTGAGCCATATTGTTGGCCAAGGCTTCCAACACCTGTTCAATGCGTTCATCCTAACCTGCTCCCCTGATAGGAGTGACATTATGACTTGTAGCGATCCCTGCACCCCTAGATGTACTGACACCCTCAGGAACATCCACCAACGGAACCGTCCTCGATCCATCTCTACCTCTACCTCTGCCTCGAAACCTTGGGGCCATGCTGATCTATCATTGTTCAATAACAACTTCGATCAGTATTGATTGTAAAAACAATCATGTCCATCATCCCATGGAATTCGGATCTAGAGCCATATCTCTAATACCAACTGTGACGACCCGACTTTCCCGTTCTCAGAGTATCGGAAACGTCGGCTCGCCATGACACCGGTATATCCATACGAATACAAAAATCAGAGCAGATATCATAAACAAACTAATATCTAACATGTGAAAAGAAAATACTTCCAATTCTATACATAACCATAGACAAAAAGGAATCAAGAAGAACCACCGATGATGGCCTACCATCACCTAAATAATGGTTCCCAATAGTGATTCCCCAAAATGTATATATTACAAATTCTCAATGTACCAGGCCAGAGCCCATAATTCACACTATATCTAACTAAAAATAAATAAAAAGAAACTATATTGAGTTTAAGAACCCAAATCTATGGGTAGAACTCATCAGGAGGGATGTCCAACTCTTCCTTCGAGTTGTAGTCCGAATCACTCTCAAAACCTTGGTCATGAACTGCGTCTACACCTGTGACATATAGTAGGTGTGAGCTAACAGTCTAAGCTCAGTAGAAGAACTCAATCTCAATTATATCATATCAGAACAAACATGGTTTCAAAAGACTGAAATTGAAGTATATGAATTTCAAAATAGATATTCAAAGTAGATTAATTGACTAAATTTCAAAGACTAAGTTCGGATGCAAATTCTCATTTTCATGTTCTATAAATTGAATTCAAACAGATCAGGATTTCAGTTGGTTTTGGATTCTTACTTATTCTTAGTACATGTAATGCACTATAAATTGAAGTCAGAGATTTTACCGATGGGAACCACTACCTGACCATCGTCGTTCAATGAACACTTTTCAAAAAATGTAACATGCCCCTGCGTTATGAGAGTAACTTGTGCTATTTGGATTTACCGTCAGCACGGTTCAAAATAGAAAGGGGTTCATTCATGTGAACCTTAAATCAAATGCGAATTCTAGTACATAATTCAAAGTATTTAATATATAACTAGATTCGGAGTTCAAAGTTCGAAGTGTCAGATTTTCAGATTCAGAGTATCAGAGTTCAAATTATTTTTGGATTTAACTTCAGAGGTTCAAAACCAAAGTTCAAATTATATTCAAACGAAAATTAGATATCAAATGCTAGAAGTTTCGAATCACAAAAACCCATGATATCAGAAAATATATAAGTGATGTTGAGTTTCCCCTACCTAGTCTCGAAGTCGTGCGAAACGAAGGCAAGGCGAAGGTCTTCATTAATGATCTCCAACTTCAATCTATATCACATCATACGACAATGCATTAAGGATTTATTCTAAATACTACTGACTTCGACGCACTTAAGTATTTTCTCAACACAGAGGCAGAAATGGGCAAGTTTGTGTTAACTTCAAACTTGACCCAATATCCTGTTCAAATTTGGCCTTTAAAACTTTTGATTCATAAAATTGATTCTCCTACAAATTTATGAGGCTCGCTGTTATCGTTCCAACACCATGAGAATTGTACAATTTCAAGTTCGGAGTAGAAAGTTATGACCAAAATACCAAGCAGGTGTTGGGCTGTGAATAGTAGCTCACTGCGGCGAGTTTGTAGCTCGCTGTGGCGAGGTCTTCAGGCACTCATAGCTCGTCGTGGCGAGTTTGAACTGCACCGAAATGACCTGTTTTTCAATGTAGCACTCGGCGTGGTGAATGCTTCTGAACTACGTACCCTTTCCGCGGCGAGGAATAGGGTCGCCGCAGCGAGTCTGTTACAACTTGCCCTTTTTGGTTTCTTCTTCCTCAACCCATTTATTTCCAAACCACATGTGTTTTGAATAAAAAACCATTCATTTTTCTAATCCTAAGCATAAAAACAATAATATCATGCGATAATGTTAAAATCTCACATTTTCTTAGTCAATCAGGCAGTCCACGATGATCGTTGGCAAAGAGGGTCTCGGAGCCAAAGAGGATTTCTCACGGAGATCGAAAACAAAACAAAGTTCAATGCGATGGCTCACACTCGCGCATTGATCTTGACTTCCTCAATTCACAAATGGAGCGTCTAGGACAATTGGCTCGCATTCTTTTCACAACTATTCCTCTACTCTCCTAGATCCACTCCACATCAAAATTCAAAGGTTTCTCGAGGTCGTAATTTGCAAGAGTACAGAGTTCTTGCGATGAAGATGACTCATCCTTTGCGAAAAAACCAAAACTCGCTGCATGATCTTCCCAAAGGTTTCTCACAAGTGGTATGGAGGAGAGGAGTTTGTTCTTCTCTCTTGTTTCTTACAAAGTAAAACAAAAACAAAAGGTCACTTTTCTCTTAAAAAGCAAAGGAAAGACAAAAGGGAATAAATATCTAGATATTTATTCCAAAACTCTTATCCACTTGAATTAAGGTTCGAACTGGGTGTTTAACCTACACACTGTGGCTTGGCGTATGGTTTCCTAATCAATGGCCACAATGACACCTAATTTCACTTTTCACACAAAACATACTCTTATAAATTAATTATCCCTAAAATTTAAGATGGCATCTTGTGATTTGCCGGACACGTACACTGAGGTAGCCGTGTTCGGTTTTAGAAATTTTCAAGACGTTACAAAATGAGTTCAAAATGAAGCCAATTTGCACCGAAACAGTTTTGATCCCTAGATCTCTTGTCTACAGGACAAAATCTTAACCGTTGGTGCTCTCACAGAGCTTGTGTGACAATTACACCATTAATTATATAATTCTTTCGCGTAAAAAGGTACATCTTAAAATAAAATATTGTGAAAATTCAAAGAGTGTGGCATATACCTTGCCAAACACGTACACTTAATCGAGTATACTAGTATTCGGTAATTCGGGTTGTTACATATCCCTACATCAATAAGCCTTACACCTTCTTCCACTTTATTTTCTTTTTGAAAGATGAGTCAAACTAATCTTAGAATGCTTTTAAGAATAAAGTCGAAAACTTTTGAATGACAAGTGGTGCAATCACTCATTTCCTACCACTCAACTCATTTACTCTTGCTAAAAACTACAACGCATGATGATTATTATTATAAAGGTGAACCTGATAAATAATTGAAGAAATTATGTTACCTCCCAATACAACATCATCACAAGGGTACTTTCTTTATCACTAAATCTCCAGATACATTCAGAATTTCAAGGCCGCTCCAGGATATCCATAAAACTCAGAAAAGTACCTTTATGAGTTGATAATGTGGCATTTTCTATTTATTAATCATTTGATAATAACAACTTAGGCATGCTTAACGCATTTCATGGAACCCAGAAGAACCCTTATTGCCAAACTAGGGCATTTTTTTATTATTTTTTCTTCAAATATTTTATTTTAATCTCTTATTTATCTCAATTTTTTTTTATTTCCACATAATTTATTTTCAACCTTTATTCCTTTAAAAGAAAATAATAATAATAACAATGATAATAAAAAAATTATGAATAAAGACAGCCTCTTCAACAAGTCAATAATAATAATAATATTAAATAGATAAATAAAAATCGCACACACCTCTCTTTCTCTCTTCATCTCTCTCTTCTACTAGACCCACAACACATAGCCCCTCTTACCAAGAATGATATTACAGAACTACTCCTAAGCACAAGGTAAAAAAAAATTTTGTCAAAAGAACAGTCGGATATTTCTCGAAGAACACTTTTTTTTTTTTAGCTGCGCCATGATGCACTCGTTGTTGATATCACTTAAACTTTTTCTCCTTTTACCCTAATATTATCCTCTTTTGTCACTTTGGTTGCACCACCTGTGCCTCGACTGTGGTATCGTCCCCCCGAATGGTTGCAATAGCCCCCCGATAGCGGAAAAGCCTCTCGATCGTCACTACCGATCTCCAGAAGAACAATTCACTTCTTTTTCTAATTTTTTTGCTTCATGACAAAGAAGACTAAGAGTCAATATCAACCTCTCATCAAAGAATATTCGTCATTCTATCTAGAGCCAAAAGTTCACTTTTACGTATGAGTCTCTACACCCATTTAGGTAAGTATTTTCCCTCCTTTCTATTATTTTTTTAAAGATAAACTTTTATTTTCCTTATCTTAACATGTAATGTGATTTTCAAAACTTGTTCGTAACCACGTGTATGATCTTCGTAGTCCTCCCATAAGCGACCATCATCGTGGTCTACGGCGACATGCACGTCGTATTAGCACACCGAATGTTATTTCGATACCCTGAAAGAAGGTCGGGCCCACAAATCCCACCCTAACAGGACCATCAAATTACATCTCGGGAGCCTTGTTTTATGATTTTACGAAATTGATTTAAGTTAAACCAAATATTTCAAAATTGCATGCATTATCTCTCCTCTTTCTTCATCTCTTTCTCTTCCCTTTTTGACTAGGCAATGTCATGGTTCAATCTTGGCCTTTGATAATCTGTTGATAGGATCTATGATTTCATTTCAGCTGATAGGAAGGACGGGAACATTCACTCTATATAGAACTTTAAATGATCTTTGAGGAGAACTGTTATGCATCATTAGTGTGAACAGTGAAGCACTCGATGTTGATGCAACCTGAACCTTTTCGATACATTTTTACCTACTTATCTTCAGATATCGTGAAAACTTAAGCCCGAATCACTTCTCACCTCTGCTTGCACCACCTATACTTCAATTGTGGTAAAATCCACCCATCTGGTTGCAATAGCACCCACGGCTGTGGAAAGCCCCTCGATCGCTACAACCGGTCTCCGAACGTGTGACGACAGTCACCTCGAGTTAAGAAAATCACCATCCCATGTGCTTCATGATAAGAAAACCTAAGGTCGGCATCAATGACTCAAAAAAAATCATTTATAGCTTTATTATCTGAGTCGAAAGGTCGCCTTTGCAAGATTCCTCTAGCAAAGGACAAATGGTTGGGTGCCTACTTTTTTCGACGTGTGTTTACTCCATAAACACAAGCCAAAGAGGGGCATCTGTAGGAACCCAAAGTCCAATTGACCGAGAGTCAAAGGTAGAGCCAGAATTGTGACAATATATTCCCCATTTGGGAGCCCAGATGTGAACTTTCTTTACCGGACTTTGGTATTTTAACAGTCCTTTGATATGATAGAATATATTGGCTTTAAAGTTTCACAAAAATTCTTGTCATTTGAAAATTAGAAATTTGACCAAAATGCAAAAAATCGAATTTTGTTCTTTAACTGGAAAGTAAAAGTTTTTTCTTTGAGAATTTTATCCGAGACTATTTTCATTGAATTCAAATGAGGGGTATTTCGTTATTTACATCTAATATCTTATGTAAATGAAAAGAAAAGAGTAATGGCATTTACTAAAATGATATTACATGTAAATATGACCGCCTGCCTGTCTTTGTCTGCCTATCTACCTCTTTCTATAACTTGCCCAGAATTCTAAAAAACCCAATCCTGAGCAGAATTCTCAAAAAAACATAATTTGGTAATTATACAATAAAATATCATCATATAATTCCACCAGGCCCGGACCAAGACTAGTTCCTAATTATACACAGGAATCCCAGCGTATAATTGATTGTAAGTTGGACTCCAAGCGTATAATTAGTCTGTTTTAGACTAGGACTCGAAAACTCCGTGAACCGAACTCTCTTCCAAATTATACGCTTGAATCCCATCGTATAATTAATTATACGCTGGACCCCAAGCGTATAATTAGTCTGTCTTGAACTAGACTGCTCTTCTTCCAAGCCGACTCGGTTACTTCGAGCTGAACCTCGAGCCAACCTTTGAATTATATGCTTGTTTCCTAGCATATAATTCACATTATACATTGTCCTTCCAACATATAATTCGCCAATTATACGGTGGACTTCCAGCGTTAATTGGGCCGATACTATAAGTAGGGCCTTACCCCTCTAATTCTGTACACATCATTCTTCTGCTTATTCTCTTTGAAATTTTTAGGGTTTAGAACTTCAATTTTCTTCTAGAAATATAGCTGAGTAGTCGTTCTAGTTGGGACTGACCCTTCTACTTCGATTCTCGAGTTTTCTAAAAAAAGATAATGTTAACTCTAGAGCTAACCCTTAGGACACCCTTTTGAGATCTCCCAATGTGCATAGGGAGGCCCAAGTATTTCTCAAACTTGTTATCTTCTTTGATCTTTAACATCTAAATGACCTCCCTCCGTTTGTTCTCTGACATTTCGGCTGAAACACATGGCAGACTTGGCTATGTTTATTTTTTGTCCAGGGGCAGATTTGTTACCAATAGAAAAGATCATGTGTCACCTTGTCTTTTATGATCCAACCGTAGCAGTAGGTGGCACTCAGGTCAATCTCCTTCCATCCAAATTGTCCAGCCCTAATAGCTGCACTTCTATTTGTGAGCAGATAAATCAGTGTCAGCTCAAAACTATCAGCACTAATATTTAGGTGATTGGTTTGAGATTGACTTGAATGTCACCACTAGCTCACGGATTGGCTACCATACACTACATCTATTGACAAAGGGTTGTCGTCAGGTCCAAGAAAGTGAAACCTAAATAAGGATTACCTTGTTTTAGAACCACCAAGAAACTATCTATCAGTATGTCATCTAGAGAAGGGAGAGTCGGATCAGGTGAGATGAAAAGAAGTAAAGATTTGGGCTTTTCAGAAAATGACGCCTTATTTAAGTTAACTTTATGAAAATATGTCCAATTTTTAAAATTTTACGAAAACAATTCCTAAGATTTTAGATCTGTAGTGATTCAATAAAAAAGATGGCCCTCTTTTGGGTAGATCAGCTACCCAAAATGTGATTTCAAAATAAAAAATCAGCTTTCCAAAGACTCTTTTACCCTTATTTTGAGTGGTCAAAGTTAGGGCTATCATCGCCCAATCAATCTGGTGCATTGGATTTGAGCATCTTTGACTATCATTTCAACGGTAGATATGCATCGGATCACATCCAAAATTTTTGGATAGTAGACCATCATCTTTGCCAAGCTGCAGCATCCGATCCTACTTCCTGCAACATGTAGCTAGTCGGCTCTAAGATTTCGGGGGCCAAGCTGAGTTTCTAAAATGGGGCCCCTCCATATTAATCTAAAAAAAAATCACCCAATTTTATTTTTTTTGACAAATACAATAATAGTCATTGCTCCTAAATTACAAATATCTGCACATTTCATTCTACTATATATATTAAAGAAAAATGCAATACAAAAAGACAAGCTAAACCGTAGAACATACTCGACGGATTGAGTAACCAAACCCGTACATAAGGTCAGCTTGGCCAAGTGAGGATAGTGAACTTACTCGACCTATTACCCATATAGACCCGATTGAGAGCGATCAATGCCTCATAAAAAACTGCAAATATGGGGCGAGGGAAGAGTTGATACAAAACCTGTTGGGTAAAAAGTTAAGTAGCACCAATCACTTAATTAACCAACTAAAGCATTGGCTTGATTTAATGTGTTTGTATATTAAAAATTATATTAGCTAACTATCCCTCAACAACATACAAGAGTTGGGGGCCCCAAAATTTTCGGGGCCGGAGGTGGCAGCTTCGTTTGGCCTCGTCCCTGTATGTAGCCCATAAATTGTTTCTAAAAATTTGTAAGCATTGATTTCTTAAAATTAAAAAAATTGGGCATGTTTTCTGAAAGTTAATATGATGTAGGCATGTTTTTCTAATTTTCTCTAAAGATTTATTGTGTTTAAAATGACTGGAATGCGCCTATAATTTTCGTTCATTTAAAATCTTCTCCCAATTCTCAAAAAAGTACCTCTAAATTCACCCATGAAATCTTTGAGTTCACCCATGCTGAAACACATTGACTGTGTTGAATCAGACAATGGAGATCGTTTATCCTCCCAATCTTTCACACGATGGATCTTGAGATCATGGGTGTACCATCAGACGGTCATTGTTTTATGTCCCGTGGCACACATCTCAAAAAAGCGACCTTAACATCACATGCAAGTTTAAAATTGACTTTAAGGTCACATTTTTGGGTGTTTACCACATGAAATTAAAAACCGACCATTTAATGGTACGCCCCTGATCTCAAGATCCACTGTGTGAAAGATTAGGATAATAAACAATCTTCATCGTCTGACTCAATACATTCAATGTGTTTCAGTGTGGGTGAACTCAAAGATTTGGTGGGTGAATTTAAAGGTACTCTTCTCAAAAATCCCTATCACCTCGCCTAAATCATTGTCCACCCAACTCTATCTCGCAGAACTAACACCGACAGTCTAAATCATTGTCCACCTAACTTTATCTCGCAGAACTAACACCCTTGACTCTCATTCACACATGCTTTTCTCTTGCCCATGCTTGTGACTTTTGTGTAATATGAAGCGAAATTTAATTGTAGCCTGTCGAATCATATCAGAATATATGCACTATCATATATGTTAAAGATTATATGGTAGTCTCCATATCTTAGATGTGTCTTATAATAAGAACCGATAATTTTGCTGCTGATTTGGCCAAAGAAGGGGCTATTATTGAACACCTTGCTCAATTTGGTGGGAAACACCCTGCCATTAATATGTGTTGTTGAGTCACTTGGAAGTACTGATGATCCAGCCATGATTGCATCGATTGAGCTCGGCATATGAACACGCAGAGGGTTGCTGGAGGAAATGCCTCCTTGCCCGAAGGTGGGGATCTAGGAGCGGAGCCTCCAGTTTGAAGGCCTTATATGTCAAGGATATTTTAGTAATTTCACTTAACCAGAGGGTATTCAAGTGTTTTTTTGGAGTGGCTGCTCTTGAAGAATAATGAAACCTAATTTGAAACTCTTGAAGAATAATCAAACCTGGGTAAATCCGTAGACAGGCACCAATGCTCAATTACGAAAAATCATTGCATTCTCTGTTTATAATTTGTTTGTGTTCTTGTTCTTTTTTGTTTTCTTTCTTAATAACCAAGCCACCCCCCTCTTGTTTTTCTAATGAAGCTTACTTGTTCATTAAAATGATATATATATTAATAAAAAATCTCCTATGCAACTGTTTCAAAGACGAGGTAAGTAGATATTTTATTTTGGAAATATGACTATGAAAAGATATTTTGGGTTCCTTCTTCATGAATTTGGAAAAAAGGGCCTCGAACCATTTTTAGAAGTATCAAAAACCAACTTTTGTGGAGATTGACACTGGTATAACCAATTTATCACAATAAGTCTAAGTCATCCCTTCGTTAACAAAGGTAGCAGCCACCCACCACACTACCGCTTGGTAACTGGAATGTTCAAAATTAGAAAGTGAAATATAAAAAATGATGGTAAAAGAGTAAGAGAAATTGGACACTAGCCGCATAGTCACTATTTTGGAAACATCGTTCGTTGCTATGCAATCATGGGCCTTGAGGACCCATCGCATGATGGGTAGAATATGGAGTCGCCACCCAGAGCTTTTGGTGTCCTGGGATATCTAAATCAATATTATATGCACGGAAGTACTAGATTTGACTCCGGATTGCCAGTCTACACCAAATGCTCTAAGGACTTCAGTTACCGGTTAGGAAGGTGTTAGGCACCTAATCGGTCCACTTCATAAAGTGGTCTCTACTAGCTATAACAAAAAGAAAAGAAAAATGTGAATTATAACCCCTTGCACTACAAAAAATAAGACTATTAGCGGCAACTAAAAACTATCGCTATTAACAAAAACTGCCACTAATCCCCTTGCCGCTAATAGTCTTAATAGCTTTTTTGTTAATAGCAGCACCTTTTTACAGCCAAAACCTGTCGCTAATAGTCTTATTTTTTGTAGTATTGCCTGAAGGCAAAATCGAACTCTCATGAGTCCTTTCTGCTATGTGAGTCCTTTCTGCTGTAAGCAAAAAGGCATCATAAAAGCTAGGTAGAGGAGAAGAATGGAGAGATTTGGACAGCACTTCCCCTTGCCCAAAGGCACTCTCACCCTTTTCTAGCACTCTTGTGACAGCCCGAATTTCTGCGCCTGGAAATTCGTGCTATCAGGATCATGCTCTGGATGATCCCCAAGACAAATCATGCAGTGTCTGCTCGTCTAGCGGAGATCAGAGCAGACACAGTCCAGTAGTGGCAGATCGAATCATCATTTAAGGCTTTATAGGAAGAAACAATAACAAAACATCTATATAAGACAAAAGAATATGCATTCCCAAAAAGGAACCAATAAGAACCACTGGTGATAGACATCCATCACCCAAAATAGTGGTTCCTAATAGTGGTTCCTAATAGTGGTTCCTATAGAATGTATACTAGTACAAATAAACAAACATTTATAATAATAATTACAGACGGTGGCCACCAGGCACACAATAATTCAGAATTTAGTATAAAATCTCAAAAGTACAAACTAATACCCAGACGGCTAATAGAACTCTTCTGCTGGGGTATCGATGTCCTCCTCCTCAGCTTCAGCCTCAGGATCAGGCTGGTAATCAGGATCGCTCTCAGTGCCGGGAGCTCTAGCCTCATAACCTATAATTGTTATAGAAAACAGGGTGAGCTACATCTAAGCTCAGTAGAAGAATCTCAGCTAAGATTGTATTAAACATGCAAGACATAATTTACAGATAGTATTTTAAAGCAGAAAATCAAATCAGAATATACAGTCTGGATAAATCAAATGACATGTATTGAGTTTTCAAACCAGAACAGATGTTATGCTTATATATCATTTGTGACTTGAATTATGAATATTTCTAACTTAAGAAACTCCCGTGACAATATAGCACGTGGTAATCAGGTGTATGCCAATAGGAAACCCCAACCAATCGTCGTTCAAATGAACAATTTCAGGATGCAACAATGCCTCATCTATGGAGCGCAATTGTGCCGAGGGATTATCAAAGCGGATGCACAAATGTGCCAGGGCACGGATATACCGCCGAGTCGGTGGGGATCATCTGGATTAAATACTTAAAATCACATACACACATATGATCTCAAAATCATATTTCAAAAATCAGAAACAGGTATTAGAGGACCAATTGCATTACAAGAATGAAGGCGTACCGTACCCTACATACGGCACCCGTACAAGTAATGCATGCACTTACAACAATGAATGTAAACCGACCCGTGAAGGTACCTTCGACGTCAGGTAAACAAGTGCGGGTACTGCTCGCAAATCTCAGTTGCACGTTCCCAAGTAGCTTCGAAAGCTGAATGATTTCTCCACTTTACAAGTACCAGTGGAATCAACTTGGTCCGCAAAATTTGATCTCTATGATCCAAAATCGCTATCAGTTCCTCAATCACCGTCAGGTCCTCTTACAACTCAATTGACTGAAAATCCAAGACGTGAGTCGGGTCGTGCACGTATCGTCGTAGCATGGAAACATAAAAAATGTTATGCCTGCTCACCAATTGTGGTGGTAAAGCAATCCGATAAGCGACTTCACCAACCCGTTCGAGTACTTCAAAGGGGCCGATATTTCGAGGACTAAACTTCCCTCGCTTCCCGAAGCGCATAACGCCCTTGGTTGACAAGATCTTCACAAAGACCTTGTCGCCGACCTGAAAATAATGGTTAATTTCATAGCTAATCATTTTAACGAGGGAATAGTAAATCTCTCGAACGCATCTAAGTATACCTGAAACTCGACATGCGTCCGATGGAGATCGGCATAGCTCTTTTGGCAACTTTGAGCAACCCTCAATCTTTCGTGGATCAATCGAACTGTCTCGATTGCACTATCCACGATATCAGGTCCCAAACTAAGCTTCTCACCAACTTCTTCCCAATTCAAAGGAGATCTGCATCGTCCTCCATACAAGGCTTCATAAGGCGCCATCTCAATACTGGACTGATAGCTGTTATTGTAAGCAAACTCGATCAAAGGTAAATGCTGATCCCATGAACCATGAAAATCTAGCATGCATGCATGCAACATATCCTTTATAATCTGGTTCACTCTCTCAGTCTGCCCATCTGTCTGAGGATGAAACGCTGAGCTGAATTCCAGTTTAGAACCCATGCCTTCTTGAAATCATTGCCAAAATTGCGACGTATAGAGCGGATCTCTATCACATACGGTGCTAACTGGTATGCTATGTAACCGAACTATCTCCTTCATGTACAGCTCTACAAGCTTATTGGCTGTATACGTAGTCCGGTACGGTAGAAAATGTGCAGACTTTGTCAGTCTATCTACAATGACCCAGATGACATTGTTCCTTCTCAATGTGCTCAGCAATCCTAAGATAAAATCCATAGAAATGGCTTCCCATTTCCACTCTGGAACTTGTAATGGTTGTAATAACCCAGTTAGATTTCGATGGTCTACTTTCACCTGTTGGCAGACCAAACATCGAGAAACATAATCCGCAACATCTTTCTTCAGTCCTCTCCACCAAAAACTTTGCTTGAGATCTTGGTACATCTTGGTACTCCCAGGATGTATAGCATACGTCGACTTGTGCGCTTCTTCCAAAATAGTATCTTTAAGATCTTTATTATCAGGTATGCACATCCGATCTCTGAATAGAAAAGTACCATCATCCTTGATAGAGAAATCAGGTTTGATCCCATTGATCACATAATTTCTAATGGCCATCAGCTCATCATCAATCATCTAGAGCTTACGCATGTTATCAAATAATGTAGGCCGTATAACAATGGTAGCCATCAATGCCCCTGAACCTCTGACATCTATTAGTGTATCGCATAAGGCCAGGTCCTCAAGTAGATGCCACCGCTGTACTCGGGTGATGAGATATGACAACTGAGCTGAAGACTTCATGCTCAAAGCATCTGCCACAATATTGGCCTTCCTAGGATGATACTGGATGGAACAATCGTAATCCTTTAAGAACTCCATCCATCTGTGCTGTCGCATGTTCAAGTCCTTCTGGGTAAACAGATACTTGAGGCTTTTTTGGTTGGTGAATATATCAAATGTCTCATCGTATAAGTAGTGCCTCCATATCTTCAGAGCAAAAATCACCGCTGCTAATTCCAAATCATGCGCAGGGTAATTCTTCTCGTGTTCCTTGAGCTGTTTAGAACTGTACGCGATAACCTTTTTGTACTAGTTGAGGACACAGCCCAAACCACTATAAGATGTGCCACTGTATATAGCAAAACCTCCTCTGCCAGAAGGTATAGCTAGCACTGGTGCTGTAGTTAGACGCGTCTTGAGTTCTTGGAAACTCTTCTCACACTGATCAGTCCAATCAAACTTAGCATTTTTCTTGGTGAGTTGAGTAAGCGGACTTGATAGTTTGGAGAACCCCTCTACAAATCGTCGGTAGTATCCTGCTAACCCAAGAAAACTACGAACCTCGATTACCGTTCTCGGTTGTTCCCAATTCACGGCCACTTCAATCTTTCTCAGGTTGACTGTTATACCCTTAGCAGAGACGATATGGCCCAAGAAACTAACTTGGTCCAGCTAAAACTCATACTTACTGAGCTTTGTATACAACTTATGATCTCTGAGGGTCTGTAAAGTCACATGTAGATGTCCTTCATGTTCTTCCTTTATCTTGGAATAGACAAGGATATCATCCACAAAGACAACCACGGAATTATCCAGGTGTGGTTTAAACACTCGGTTCATCAGGTCCATAAAAGACGCAGGAGTGTTTGTCAATCCAAATAGCATAACCAAAAATTCATAGTGTCCATATCTGGTTCTGAACATTGTCTTCTCGACATCTTCTGCTTTGACTCTTAGGTGATGATAACCCGACCGCAAGTCAATCTTCGTAAAGAACCTCGCTCCTTGTAACTGTTCAAACAGATCATCGATTCTAGGGAGCGGGTAACGATTCTTAATCATCAACTTGTTCAACTGCCGATAGTCGATGCACAAACGCATTGAACCATCCTTCTTCCTGAAAAATAGTACTGGTGCTCCCCAAGAAGACACACTAGGTCGAATGAACCCTTTGTCAAGCAGTTCTTACAGTTGCTCCTTTAATTCTTGTAATTCTACTAGAGCCATCCGATAAGGAGCCTTAGATAATGGTTCAGTACCCGGAACTAGATTTATTGCAAATTCAAGCTGCTGAGCTGGTGGTAATCCTGGTAAATCCTTAGAAAATACATTGGGGTACTCACATGCAACATGAATATTGGATATCACATTAGTCTCTTCTCGTTGCTCTTGTAGGAAAGCCATATAGCCACTACATCCATTTTTCATCATCTTTTCGGCTCGAATGGCTGATATCAACAGAGCTACCATAGACTTCACCCCGAAGAATCTGAATGACCTTTCCTTTGGAGGGCAAAAAACTACAACCTTCCGAAGGCAATCGACGCTCGCATGGTAAGTGGATAGCCAGTCCATTCCAAGAATGATGTCAAACCCTTTCATATTTAGCAAAATTAAATTTGCCAGCATCTCGCGATCTTCTACCAACCCAATAAGTGATTTACACACTGTGACTGCATTCACTGAACTTCCTGTAGGAATAGACATCGTCAATATAAACTCTAAGTTCTCAAGAGTGATGCTCAATTCTTTCGTAAATTGAGGCCTAACAAATGAGTGTGTAGAACCTGGGTCTACCAAAACTCGTGCTCGATGAAAACAAATATCACAACGCTGATATACCTTCAGCTCACCTATAATTCAGCCACATAATTAGATCAAGTGCTTACTATGTGTATGTGTAATGTGCATCATCATCATCAATATTTAATCACAATAATTCTACTTTACTAATTTCCAGTCCATCCTACTACAGAATTAATCTTACTTTGAAATTTAATCATACCTTGTATGACATAATTCGATGTTATAGCATCAGTCGCGGTAACAGCGTACGCTCGACCTTGAACCACGGGTCGGGATGATCTCTGTGTAGACACTGATCTGGACCAATCCTTGCTGTCTTTGCTCTCCCCTGGGCAGTTCCTAACCAAGTGGCCCATCTTGCCACACCTAAAGCACGCTCCCGTATCCCTCCTATAATCCTCTTTCTTGTGTGGTTTCCCCCACTTTGCACATGATACCGTTGGAGTGAATGACAAGACCGTCGAAGATCCCTACACTACTGACGCTCCGCTACCAGAAGAACCAAACGGTCGGAATGGTCTGGAAAATGTAGGCACTGCTGCTCTCTCGTACGAACTCGGTCCTGAAGAAATCGCCGATCGGGAGTGTGTAGGGTATCTCGGAGGTCTAGAGAATCTAGCCCTCTTGTTTTGCTCAGGGTCCTGAGATTGCCCCTGAAAAGACCTCTCCCGGCTTTGTTTGTCTTTTCAAGCAAACTACTTATGGTTTTCCTCCTCTACTATGAGAGCCTTGGCCATAACTCTCTCATATGTCTCCTTTTCCCACATGACGACATCTTTCTGTGGGTTCTGCCCCAGGCCGAGCTGAAATTTCCGTGCTCTCATCACCTCAGTGGCTACATGCTGGGGTGCAAACCTAGCCAGTCGATCAAACTCAGCACCGTACTCTCTTACTGACATCGCACCCTGCTTTAGCTCTATGAATTTTACCTCCCACTGGTGTCTCACTGTTTTCAGAAAGTACTTGTTGTAAAATACTTTCGTGAAATCCTCCTAGGTCCATGGAGTGTGAGGAAACACTCTCGCTCGATTTTGTGACATCGACTTCCACCAGGGTCCAGCATCACCATCCAATTCGAAAGTGGCCCAGCGCACTTTCTCTACGTCATTGCACTGGAGCACTTCGAAAAGTTTCTCCATCTCCTCTATCCAACCCTCGGCCTCTATGGGATCAGTCTGACCCGAGAAGTTAGCAGGTCTCATTCTCCTAAACTCCATGAATCCGCTTGGCTGGTGAGGTGGTCTAGCTGCCTGCTGAGTCAGGGCAGCCGTCTGCTGAGCAACGTTGGTAGCCAAGGCTTCCAACACTTGCTCCATTCTATCCTCATTGCCTCTTCTTCCTCCTCTCGGTCCTACCGGAACGGTATTTTCACCCGATAGGAACCCCAATCCCCTAGATGCCCCAGCAACATCGGGAATGTCTTGTAAAGGGACCTCTCTCTGTCCTTCTCTGCCATCGCTGCGTCCACCTCTGAATCTAGGGCCCATACTGGTCTATCATTGTGAAAACAATAACATCGATCAGTACATAGATTATGAAAACAATCCGACCTGAACCCATAGTTCAACCTAAAGCCTAGGCTCTGATACCAACTGTGACAGCCTAAATTATCATGCTCGAAAATCCGTGCCATCAGGATCATGCTCTGGATGATCCCTAGGCAAATCACAGAGCATCTGCTCGTTTAGCAGAAATCGAAGCAGACACTATCAAGTAGTGGCAGATCGAGTCATCATATATGGCTTTAAAAGAGAGAAGAAATAAACAATGCATGTATATATATATATCAAAAGAATATACATCCTCAAAAAGGAACCAAGAATAACCACTGGTGATGGACATCCATCACCCAAACAATGGTTCCTAATAGTGGTTCCTATAGAATGTATAATAATACAAGTAAAAATATCTATAAAAAGTAAATACAGAAACTAGCCACCAGGCGCACAATAATCCAGAGTATCATACAAAAATCCCTAAAATAAATGATAAACTAGTACCCAGACTATGCAAAACAATCGTCTGCCTAGACGTTAGTATCCTCCTCCTCGACCTCAGCCTCTGGATCAGGTTGGTAGTCGGGATCGCTCTCAGTGTTGGGAGCTCTAGCCTCAGAACCTATAATTGTTATAGAAAACAGGGGGAGCTAACCATCTAAGCTTAGTAGAAGAATTTCAGTTAAAATTGCATCTTAATTGTAAAACATGGTTACAGAAGATATTGACAGAATTGAACAGATGCAAGCAGAAGTTTCAGATATGTAGAATTTATCAAAGTAGGCAGAACTTATTAGAGTTTACAGAATGTTATGTATACAGTGTTTAATGACTCAGAATAGTAAACTTAAGTAACTCCTGTGAGGATAGCACGTGGTAGCCAGATTTGGTCCGATGGGTAATCCTGACTATCGTCATTCACATGAACAATTTCAGGAAAGCAACAATGCCTTATCTATGGAGTGTAATTGTGTAGAGGATTTCCAAGCAAATGCATAGTTGTGCCAAACACGGATATACCACCGAGTCGGTGAGATTCATCAGATTATTAAACCTTAAATCACATGCAGATATATTATACATAACGGAAATCAGGAGACAAGTGACAGGTGTCAGATAGCAGGAGTCAGATATAATAGAGTTTTCACACATATGCTAAACATGATTGGAAAGTAAAATCAGACTATACAGTCAAATGCAGAAATTTGGAATCCATGAGATCAAGAATAAATGCAATTTCAGTTGAATTCCCCTACCTCAAGTAAGACCTTTCTAAGCAAATCCAAAGCTTTTCTGAACGTCAAGGTTTGATCCTAGACCATAAATATATACACTAGGTATCAGGTATGTCAGACCATTAACTGGCACTGTGTCCAATAGCATTAAATTTACAAAATCCAGACAAGTTAAAAACAGGGGTGATTGATCGATCAACACCTTGATTGATCGATCAATCCTCCTCCTTGATTGATCAATGACCTCATTGATCATTCAATCCCCTCCAAATACTCATTGGTGACAAGGCTAATTGATCAATCAACAGCCTCTATTGATCGATCACCTCCTCTCATTGATCGATCAATGTTCAATTGATCGATCAATAGCTTCTTACTCATCACACTGGACAGAGGAAAATTGATCGATCACTAGCTTAGTTGATCGATCAATCTGTCTCATTGATCGATCAATGACTTCATTGATCGATCACCAACCCAAATTTTTAAATTTGCCTCTTCCTGTTCTCATTCTCACTTTATACAGATTGATCGATCAATGCCCTTATTGATCAATCACTTTATGCTATTGATCGATCAATACCCTTATTGATTGATCAATCTTTGCCATTGATCAATCATTCTTTCTGTGATTGATCAATCCTCAAAATTAATCGATCAATGCCTCTCGGGCACTGAACTTCTAGAAAACTACCTCTACTGTTCCCTCTTTATTTTTATACAAATTGATCGATCAATGCTTCTCATTAATCGATCAACCCAGTATTGATCGATCAATCTTCAAAAATGATCGATCAATAATGACAGTTTCTCTGTCATTAATGGCGGTCACCTATTTTACCCATTTAACCCCTTTCTTATTCATGGTTTCTAACAACCACCCACACACACCTATACACATACACATGAGGCTTAAACCTTACCCTTCTTAAATGCAAAAGTTCACCTCTAATTGGGCCCTTTTGGGGTTTCAGCAAATGCGATCCGAAGAGGGTTTCAGATCCGACTCTCGTACTTTATCACCGATATGACTGAGACAAGGAGACTATTAGCTCCGGTTCAGCATGCAGAGACCTCACACATACCTAGACTAAATGTGAAATCGTCTTATTGAACTCTCCACACCCTAATTCAGATCGACGCACGACCTCGGGTATCCCTACCCCTGTTTCCTCAAAGAACTCACTCAGAACCCAACCTAGCTATAAATTTTTTAGGTCAAGAAGGAAGAGGAAGTTGCAAATTAGGTATGCAACTCTTCTTCCTTCTCTTATAAGCTAAGAAACAAAATTATCCTTGATATTTCTATTTCCCATGACTTAAGCTCCGATGTGGAGCACCTACACGGTCTCTACGGCGTAACACGCCGTATCAACGTCTCTCAAGACTTGGACTTAAACATGAATTCCCATGTGAATTCACCTAACTATGGATTAATATTATTTCTAATAATATTAAACTCAAAATTTTCAATATGCCTCGATTTTTGTGCTGGGCACGCATATCAAAATAGTCAGGTTCTTATTCAGAATTTTAGGGTCGTTACACCCTAACTAGATGGCCTTGATCGATCAATATCCTTGTTGATCAATCAATGCATTCCAATTTGATCGATCAAGGTGCTCTGTTGATCGATCAATGGGTGAGTTCAACTACTTGCTCGATAACCCTGAACGATCAATGGTCCTTCATTGATCGATCAATTTCTCAATTTGATCGATCAATTCTCACTAATTGATCGATCAGCACTGCAGTTCAAGGCCCTTGCCCAATAGCCTTGATCGATCAATGCACCTCCATTGATCTATCAATGCTTAAAGTTGATCGATCAATCACCAAAATTGAATGTCAATTTCTAAATACAATTAATCAATCAATATCCTCATTGATTGATCAAAACCTCACTTGATCGATCAATTCACAAAATTGATCGATTAAGCTTGATAGAATAGTGACTTCTTACCTCATAAATGAAAACCAACTTAATCTCAAAAATGAGGACCTATCGTGCCTCATATACTACACCCATATGTACTATTACACTAGTCAAAGCATGCCTACATACCTATGCAGAGCATACCAGTACGAGAATGATTTTAAACTGAAACGTAAACGTACTTGTCAATCAGGAAAACAAGTGTGGATACTGCTCACGGATCTCGGCTTCACGCTCCCAAGTAGCTTCCGATGATGAATGATTTTGCCACTTGACTAGCACAAGTGGAATCAACTTGGTTCGTAAAACCTGGTCCCTACGATCCAAAATCTCAACTGGTTCCTCAATCACGGTCAGATCCTCTTGTAACTCAATCAGTTGGAAGTCCAACACATGAGTCGGGTCTCGCACGTACCGTCGTAGCATGGAAACATGGAAGACGTTATGCATGCTCGCCAATTGCGATGGCAAGGCAATCCTATATGCGACTTCGCCAACCCATCTGAGTATCTCAAAGGGTCCAATATATCAGGGACTCAGCTTTCCTCGCTTTCCGAAATGCATCATGCCCTTTGTTGGCGAGATTTTCACAAAGACCTTTTCTCCGACCTCAAAACAATCGTTAATTCCACAATTAACTTCGGGAATCAAAAACTTCTCGAACGCATCTAAGTATACCTGAAACTCAACGTGCGTCCGATGAAGCTCTGCATAGCTCTTTTGGCGACTTTGAGCAACCCTCAATCTTTCGCTGATCAATCGAACTATCTCAGTTGCACTGTCCACAATGTTAGGTCCCAAAATGAGCTTTTCACTGACTTCTTCCCAGTTCAAAGGAGATCTGCATCGTCGTCCATACAAAGCTTCATACGACACCATCCCAATACTAGACTAATAGCTGTTATTGTAAGCAAACTCAATCAGAGGTAAATGCTGATCCCATGAACCACGAAAGTCCAACATGCATGCACACAACATATCCTCTATGATTTGGTTCACTCTCAGTCTGCCCATCGGTCTGAGGATGAAACGCGGAGCTGAACTCCAGTCTATAACCCATGCCTTCTTGAAATCGTCACCAAAATTATGACATAAAAAGCGGATCTCGATCACATACGATTCTGACTGGTATGCCATGTAACCGAACTATCTCTCTCATGTACAATTCTACAAGTTTGTTGGCTGTATATGTAGTCCGATACGGCAGAAAATGTGCAGAATTGGTCAGTCTATCTACAATAACCCAAATGGCATTGTTCTTCCTCAATGTACTCAGCAATCCCAATATAAAATCCATAGAAATGGCCTCCCATTTCCACTCTGGCACTGGTAATGGTTGCAACAACCCTACTGGGTTTTGATGATCTACTTTCACCTGCTGGCAGACCAAACATCGAGAAATGTAATCTGCAACATCCTTCTTCAGCCCTTTCCACCAAAAACTTCGCTTAAGATCTTGGTACATCTTGGTACTCCCAGGATGTATAGCATATGTCGACTTGTGCGCTTCTTCCAAAATAATATCTTAAGATCTTTATTATCAGGTATGCACATCCGATCTCTGAATAGCAAAGTTCCATCATCCTTGATAGAGAAATCAGGTTTGATCCCGTTGATCACATCCTTTTTAATAGCCATCAGCTCATCATCAATCATCTGGAGCTTACGCTCGTTATCAAACAACGTGGGCCATATCACAATGGTAGCCATCAATGCCCCTGAACCTCTGACATCTATTAGTGTATCGCATAAGGCCAGGTCCTCAAATAGATACCACCGCTGTACTCGGGTGATGAGATGTGACAACTGAGCTGAAGACTTCCTGCTCAAAGCATCTGCCATAATATTGGCCTTCCCAGGATGATACTGGATGGAACAATCATAATCCTTTAAAAACTCCATCCATCTGCGTTATTGCATGTTCAAGTCCTTCTGGGTAAACAGATACTTGAGACTTTTATGGTCCGTGAATATGTCAAATGTCTCACCGTATAAGTAGTGCCTCCAGATCTTCAAAGCAAAGATCACCGCTGCTAACTCTAGATCATGCATAGGATAATTCTTCTCATGTTCCTTGAGCTGTTTAGAGCCATAAGCGATCACCTTCTTGTGCTGGTTAAGGACACAACCCAAACCACTATAAGATGCGTCACTATAGATACCGAAACCCCCTTTGCATGAAGGTATAACTAGTACCAGTGCTGTAGTCAGATGCGTCTTCAGTTCTTAGAAACTCTTCTCACACTAATCAGTCCAATCAAACTTAGCATTTTTCTTAGTGAGCTGAGTAAGCAGGCTTGATAATTTAGAGAACCTCTCTACAAATCGTCTATTGTATCCTACCAAACCAAGGAAACTACGGATCTCAGTTACTGTTCTAGGTTGTTCCTAATTTACTACCACTTCAATCTTCGTCGGGTCGACTGTTATACCCTTAGCAGAGACGATATGACCCAAGAAACTAACTTGGTGAAGTCAAAACTCACACTTACTGAGCTTTGCATGTAGTTTGTGATCTTTGAGGGTCTGTAAAGCCATGTGTAGATGTCCTTCATGTTCCTCCTTTGTCTTGGAATAGATAAGAATTTCATCTACAAAGACGATCACGAACTTATCCAAATGTGGTTTAAACACTTGGTTCATCAGGTTCATGAAAGATGCAGGTGCGTTCGTCAATCCAAATGGCATAACCAAAAACTCATAGTGCCCATATCTGGTTTTGAACGTCGTCTTCTCTATATCCTCTGCTTTGACTCTTAACTGGTGATAACCAGACCGTAAGTCAATCTTCGTAAAGAACCTCGCTCCTTATAACTGATCAAACAGATCATCAATCTGTGGAAGCGGGTAACGATTCTTAATCGTCAACTTGTTCAACTACCGGTAGTCGATGCACAGACGCATCAAACCATCCTTCTTTCTGATAAATAGTACTGGTGCTCCCCAAGGAGACACACTAGGTCGAATGAACCCTTTGTCAAGCAGTTCTTACAATTTCTCCTTTAATTCTTGCAATTTTGCAGGAGCCATCTGATACAGAGCTTTAGACACTGGCTTGGTATCCGAAATTAAATTTATCGCAAACTCAACCTCCCGAGCTGGTGGTAGTCCTAGTAAATCCTCAGGAAATACATCAGGATACTGGCACGCAATATGTATCTCGGATATCACATTTTTCTCTTCCCGTTGCTCTTGCAGAAAAGCCATATAGCCACTACTTCCTTTCTTCATCATCTTTTCGGCTCGGATAGCTGATATCAACGGAGCTACCTTAGACTTCACCCACATAATCTAAATGACTTCATCTTTGGAGGACAAAGAACTACAACTTTTCGAAGGCAATCGATGCTCGCATGATAAGCGGATAGCCTGTCCATTCCAAGAATAATGTCAAATCCTTGCATGTCTAACAGTATCAAATCTGCCAACATCTCGTGATCTTCTACCAATACAATCACTGATTTACACACTGTGTCTGCATTTATCAAATTCCCCGTAGCAACAGACACCGTCAATATGAAGTCTAAACGCTCAGGAGTGACACTCAATTCTTTCGTAAATTGAGGCCTGACAAACGAGTGTATAGAACTTGGGTCTACCAAAACTCGTGCTCTATGAAAGCAAATATCACAACATTGATACACCTTCAATACACCTATAATTTAGCGGCATAATTCAATCAAGTGATTACAATGTGTATTTGTAATATGCATCATTGTCATAACATATATCAACAATAATTCTACATTACTAATTTCCAGTTCATTCTATAAAAATAATCTCACTTTGAAATTTAATCATACCTTGTATGACATCATTTGATGTCAGAGCATCAGTCGCGGTAACAACATATGCTCGACCTTGAACCACAGGTCGAGAAGATCTCTGTGTAGACACTAATTCAGACTGCCCCTTGCTGTCTTTACTCTCCTCTGGGCAATTCCTAACTAGGTGGCCCATCTTTCCACACCTGAAGCACGCACCACTCTCTCTCCTGCAGTCCTCTGTCTTGTGCGATTTCCCACACTTAGCACATGACAGGGTCGGAGTGAATGATGATACCCTCAAAGGACCCTACGCTACAGAAGCCCCGCTGCCAGAAGAACAAGACGGCCAGAATGGTCTGGAAGATGTAGGTATGGCTGACCTCTAATACATCTATATAAGACAAAAGAATATACATTCCCAAAAAGGAACTAAGAAGAACCACTGATGATGGACATCCATCACCCTAAATAGTGGTTCCTACAGAATGTATAATAGTACAAATAAACAAACATTTATAATAATGATTACAGACGGTGGCCACCAGGCACACACAATAATTCAAAATTTAGTATAAAATCTCAAAAGTACAAACTAATACCCAGACAACTAATAGAACTCGTCTCATTGGGGTATTTGTCCTCCTCCTCAAACCTCACCTCGAGATCGGTGGTAATCGTGATCGCCTCAAAGGTGAGCTCTAGACAGAACCTATAATTGTTATGGAAAATAGGGTGAGCTACATCTAAGCTCAGTAGAAGAATCTCAGCTAAAATTATATTGAACATGCAAGACATGATTTACAGATAATATTTCAAAGCAGAAAATCAAATCAGATTATGCAGTCAGGATAAATCAGATGAGATGTACTAAGTTTTCAAACCAGAATAGATGTTATTCTTATATATCATTTGTGACTTAAATTGTGAATATTTCTAACTTAAGAAACTCCCGTGACAATGTAGCACGTGGTAATCAGGTGTATGCCGATAGGAAACCCCAACCAATCATCGTTCAAATGAACAATTTCAGGATGCAACAATGCCTCATCTATGGAGCGCAATTGTGCCGAGGGATTATCAAAGCAGATGCACGAATGTGTCAGGGCACGGATATACCGCCAAGTCGGTGGGGATCATCTGGATTAAATACTTAAAATCACATACACACATATGACCTCAAAATCAGATTTCAGAAATCAGAAATAGGTATCAGAATACAAAAATCATAGTGCAGAAATAAAGATTATAGATGGTTATTGATATGCAAGCATGCTTTTAAAAACAGAACTCAGATACAGATGTGAAGAAACCATGAAATCATATTCAGATACACTTTTAGGTTGGATTTCCCCTACCTTAGATTAGACCTCTTTCTAAGCAAATCCAAAGCTTTTAAGAGCATCATGGTCTGATCCTAGACCATAAATATAGTATACTAAGTGTCAGAGATGTCAGAACGTCAACTGGCGCGGTGTCCAGTAGTGTTTAATTTACAAAACTAAAACAGGCTGAAAATAGGGGTGATTGATCGGTCAATGCCCTTGCTTGATCGATCAATCCTAATCCTTGATCGATCAATGACCTCAGTGATCGATCAACCCCTTTAATAGCTCACAAGGAACAAAAGAAATTTGATCGATCAATCTCCTTGATTGATCGATCAATCCACACCCATGATCGATCAATGCCCTCTTCAATTCATGTTTTTACAGAGTATAATTGATCGATCAACATCCCTGTGTTGATCGATCAAGACCTCAATTGATCGATCAATCTTCCCATTGATCGATCAATCCTTAATTTTTTTAAATTTCCCTCCTCCTGTTCTCACACTGTTCTTATATAGATTGATCAATCAATGTCCAAATTGATCGATCAATCGTCTCCATTGATTGATCATTTTAGTCCTTGATCGATCACCTCACTGTGATCAATCAACACCCTATATTGATCGATCAATACTCACTTTGATCGACCAATCTTCAGAATTGATCGATCAAACACCCATTTGATCGATCAATGCCCTTCAGGCATTGAACTTCTAGAAATGTGCTCCACTGTTACCATTTACCCTTTATACAAATTGATCGATCAATTCCTAACCTTGATTGATCAATCCCAAGATTGATCGATCAATGCACTGTCTTGATCGATCAAAGATGATAGTTCTCCGTCATTAATGGCGGTCACTGGTTTTGACCTATTTTGACCCTTTAGCTTTAATGGTTTCTAACAACCATTAACACACACCTATTCACACATTTATGATACCCTTACTTCACTCCTTTTAAATCTAAAAGCTCACCTCTTGTTAGGCCCTTTCGGGGTCTCGGCAAACGCAATCCGAAGAGGGTTTCGAATTCGGAAATTAGGGATTTGTCCCCCCTTGACTCGAAATGGCAATTTGCTACGCCGCTTCGATACATAGTGATAGCACACCCTCTTGTCGATCAGATACGATGTACCAACGTCGATTTCACACTCCAAGATCACGTAATTACTAACCTAGGTTCTCTCAGCTTGTGGTTCTTCAAGGGAGTGGTTTCAAGTTTCTAACAATGGCACTAGATTTTCCAGAAATAAGAAGTGGGGATGAAGATAGGTTTTCCCAACCCTTCTTCCTTCTCTTATAAGCTAAGAAACAGAAATATCTTTGATATTTCAGTTTCCTCTCTAAGCTCGACTCCGGTGTGAAGCGCCTATATCGTTTCTATGGCGTAACACGCTTCACCAAGGTTCTACTAGCCTTGGATTCACGTGAGAAGTCATACATGACCTCATCTAACTACAGGCTAATATTATTTCTAATAATATTAATTTCTAATTTTAAAATTTATCTCAATTTTTGTACCGGGCATGCATATCGAGCAGTCGATTTCTTGTTTGAGATTTTAGGGTTATTACAACTCTGCTCAACCAAAAAATCGGCGGCGTAATGGCGTAGATCCTTGGGCAGAGGAAAAGCTAAAAAAAAAATGCTGGAAGAAAAAAAGACCGGCTTGGGGTGAACCCCCAAGCACCTTGTAGCGACACTGTTGATCCTTTGCTCTACGAGTACTCCAACGTGATTCCAATTGCAAGGATATAAGATGGAGTATATATTGTTTGGGTTTGGGTTAAAAACTTGAGCGCTTACAAATTTAAGAATCTAGAGTTATTGAATGGATTTCCTAGGGTTTCACCTCTCTAAGATTAGGACTCTCTAAATGAAGGGGTGGGGGTCTCTATTTATAGAGAAATCGGCAATTAGTGGGCTCCTAATTAGGTTTAGGGCTCTAATGATGACTGAAATTTAGGTAATGGGCTTATCTAAGGATTTGAAGATTTTGAAGGCTTAGAAAAGATGAAAATGGGTTTTAATGGTGGATGATGGGGTAGCCACTTAAATGGCATAAAAATAATTCAAGAGGGGTTTGGGGGCATAATGGGGATGTTTATAAACTACCCCTAAGGTCCAGGATGGTCCCAAAGTCAACAAAAATCAATAGAGATCTCAAAATCTTTAAGTTGCAGGATTTAACTCATACGTGCATACTATGCACGCATGGATTAATTCCCACTAAAAAATTTTGAGAAGTTAGAACCCAAGCCTATTGCTTTTGAGAAAAAATTGAGAACTTAAACCGTGCATGCGTAGTATGCATGCATAAGTAAAATTTTCTAATTTATAGCCCATTGGATGTATCGTCTCAAGCTATCCCAAAATAATATATTATATTAATTAATGGGACTTTTCTATCAAAAGGTATGGCCATCGGAAGTTCCCTCGCTGTTAAGTGTAAAACATCATGAATCCATGAAATGCTATTCTTTGGGGCCTCGAGCCTTCGTTGGTCTTACTTTGGGATCATCCGGGAATTGGGGGTCTTTCTCTAAGATTTTTTTAAGCTTCCTAAGGGTGTCTAGGGTTTCATGGGTTACGGTGGATGCTTTCAAAAGCCTTAGATCATTATGAAATAGAGTGCTCAACTTCATACGATATCGAAGGATCGGGCCAAAATTGGGTGTCTACAGTGCAACCAAATACCAAAGAGGCACACAGCAAATCTTAGTCTCTACCAAGAATTATCTTACAAACTATTCAACAATGCATAAACATGGACCCATCAGGGGCAATCAATAACAAATGCAATGGAAGTTTTGGCCCCGATTATGACTAGATACATTTTATAGGAACAAACGACCATCCAATAGATACCTAGATGTATTTGCATACATTCTGAGTTCTCCACTTAGTGGTTTAGCACCTCTGATTAGGACCCGCATTATCTAATACCCAATATTCCCCCGCCAATCAAAAGAGGGTAACCTCTTATCGACTCGCTTTGGGGGATCGAGTTATTTGCATTGATTCCCGTGCCCTCAATAGATCAAAGGGTTCCCCTTTGATTCTTTTGAAGCGCGTCGAAGTCACACCGCAGGATTTATTTAGGGTACAAATACCACCCGAAATGGGAATTCAAGGGCCACGGAACCCTTCATCATAAAAATCCATATACAAAATCTTCAAAAAAAAATATAAACAAAAAAATTGAAAAAGAAGAAACCATCGTGGTGCTGGAAAAATGACATCACCTTACCCTCCGTCATCATGTAGGGGAAGAAGGAGAAAGCTTTACGGGTCCCATCCGAGGCATCCGTACCCCACCCGCCACCAAGCCATGTCGTGGGCAGTGGATCTAACATACGCCGATCCCGACTCATCCCGACAACGTTCTCCAGCTCATTCACATGCGGAAGAGATGTTCACATCCATCCCCCTCACCCAACCTCCCTTTATCGTCACCAATCCCTTCGGTGTCCCTATATTCCTGTCCACCACCTCTCAAAACACTCAAATTCCTACACCCCATTCCCCATCATTCTCCCAAAACATGCCCATTTCCCCATGTCCATGCCAAATCATTCACAATTTCCACTCACATCCATTCAAAACCCGACCCAATTCCCTACCTTTACCACTATACCCCATCCTTCATCTTCCCAACATATACCCGATCCACTCGCCTTCCCCCATACCACACCCAATTTCTCCGATCCACCACATACCCCCCTATCTACCCAGGTCATGCCCAATTTTACCGTGGTCATGCCTAGTTTTTCTCACACATCCACTTCACCCATACCACACATTCCCTCAAATAAATCATTTCCATCCACCCCGACCATGATGGATGAGATGATTCGGGCTTACACTAATTGGAAAGCCTCCCAAAGCATCCCCCCTTATTCTAACCACACATTTTCCAACCCATCATACACTCCCAAGTCTCCATGCTTCATTACCTCAAACCCACCAAGGCCCAATGGCCCAAACCCTCATCATCCACACCCTTAAGGGCCCAATGGGCCACACCCTTCAAGGCCCAATGGGCTAGACCCAAAAAAGCCCAATGGTCTACATACCCATACCCTCTACAATTCCCTCAATATCTCCCTCACACACAAACCTCCCACACGACCCAAGGGGGTAGCCTGGCACCTATCCTCCATCAACCCCAATTCACCCATGTCCCTGCACCCCAAAGCCATCTCCAAGCTTTCCTCCAAACACAGTGGCCCCATCAGAGCCCAACCCAAAAACTAAATTCAACTCATCCTATCACTCCATAGAACTTCCCTCACCTCCAAGGGTCCCACCTGGCACCTATCCAGCCCAGCCAGCACCAACAAGAAAATCTCACCCTCACTGCACCATATATAGACCCACAATATGAGGAAGATGAGATCAGGAATAGTGGGGCTTACATTGGGACATTTGCCAACATCAATCCTCCACCCGTAATCACCAACCCCCCGATAGCACAAAGTGAATCAAGGCTAACCGTTGAAAAAATAGCCCCACTGTCTAAAGAGTTTGAGCAGTTGAAAGAACAACTGGACAAAATCCAGAAGCAACTATTGAAGATGGGTAGAGTCGAAATCCATGCCATGGATTTCTCGGACTTATGTTTATTTGCGGAAGTCCCCTTGCTCCCAAAATTCAAAATGTCGGTCTTTTATAAATATAACGACACGGGCAGTCCCATCGTACACCTCAAGTCCTACTGTGGGGACATGTGCCAATATGGGGGACAAACACCTGCTTATAAAAGTCTTTCAGAAAAGTCTGACGGGCCTGACCTTAAGGTGGTTCACATCTCTAAAACCATCCATGATAAAAACATAGAAAGACCTGACGCATTTATTCCAAGAGCAGTATGTCTACAACATACACATTGAACCTCGCAAGTAAGATCCGGCCTAGTTAAAGTAGAACTCTAACGAGACCTTCAACGATTACCTTGGGCATTGGAGAGCATTGACAACTTAGGTAAGAAACAGAATACCTGACAATGAGTAGATTGAGATGATCTTAAAAAATACCTTGCCAGTCATCTCAAACTTCCTCATTTACCAATAGTAGTCCAGCTTCACTGATTTAGTGAGGAACGCCAATTGTTACGAGGACGCTATCAGAGAGGGGCGTTTCAGCAAGAATGTATCTGGTGGGGCTGGTGGGGTCAGGAGATTCTCTGAGAAGAGGAATGATAGAAGAACTAGGACAGATGTACAGAATGTCACTAATTCTAGGCCCAACACCAATATAATCCCATTCTAATTTAAAGTCGCTCAGTCAGCTCTAGTCAAAAGCGAGCTGATACAGAGAACCGGGAATGGACAGGGGCACAGATGACCCCGGAATAGAGAAAGGCCCGCTTTGACTGAGTGTTCACACCTTTGGGGCAATCACTAAATGTTCTATTGCCCTTACTAATAGAAAAAGGGTTGGTCACAACACTCCAACCGTGGCCTCCACCAAATCCCATCCCAAGGAACAATGACCCCAACACCAACTATAACTTCCACCAGGGACTGGGTCACCCTACTGATCGCTGCTTCCCATTAAAGCAAACAATATAGAATCTGATTGAGGCCTGGAAAATCATTCCCCCTGCACCTCCCCAAGCCAAACAACATGCAAAAATGCATCAGGTGCCACTACCACCACATCCACGTGGTGGAACGGGCCCAAGACCCACTATTGGCATGGTAGCAGAGGATGATGAAGACTTTGACCCATCGGATTACATTTGTGATTAAGAAAATTTTGTGGCACCACTGCAAAGAGGCTGGGAAGATAGAAGTATTGGGGTAATTGAACCTCTGAACTTGGCGGATTATTTTCCCAACTCCATTCCACAAATAGAACCCTTAGATCTTAGGGCATACTTCCCAGCGCCAACTCCCATTAACTACGTCCAAATAAACTCCTACCAACCGTACACTGCATCCTCCGCCAATTACCCAATGGCTGATTATGTCCCCCATCCACCTCCGATGCCCATTAGTTATCAATGGCCCACCCTTGCCATATCACCCCTGATACAGTCATCCGCGATCTCCGCCAACCCTATTTGGCTCACCTTCTCCATCCTTCTAGAAGTTAATCACGTGATCCCTTCCATCCCAATCCATTAGCACGGGCATCTCCAGCACCCCCTGTTACCCATTCCAGATCACAGGACCAGCGCATAATCCTCATCAGGTCCCACTCAGTTATGATCAAACAGACATTGATACTAGCAGTAGCAGGGAAGGGGCAGTTGATTTTATCACCAAGTTAGTGAAGATCTCTAAACAGCCAGACGCACTGACTTCAGTGCCAGCCCGACTAGAGGGAAAGAAGGATACCACTACAGCAAACCAATTTGAAAAAATGAGCCGAGAACACATACTTAAAACTCAGTTAAAGAGGATGTCGGCCCATATCACGGTCTGGGATCTATTAATGATGCCCCTACTCCATTTCCAAGCTCTAATGGGGGTGTTAAAAAATACACATGTGTCTCTTCAAGTAAACCCAGATGAGGTTGGGCAGATAATCGGGCAGGTGATGGCTCCCAATGCCATCTCTATTTCGGATACAGATTTACCGGAGGAGGAAAATAATCATGCTAAATCCCTCAACATTACTATAGAGGTCGGAAACATGGTAATCCCATTGGTGTTGATTGATAATTGGTCCGCTCTGAATGTGTGCCCTCTAAGAATTGCCACCAAAATAGGCATGGACCCTTGTATGTTGAGACCAACCAAAACTAATGCTAGAGGGTTTGATAATACAAGAAGGGAAATAATTGGGAAAGTTGATCTTGAGCTCTTGATCAGGCCAATGACCTTTTCCATACCTTTTCAGGTGATAGATATTAAATCTTCTTTCAGCCTGTTATTAGGACGCCCCTGGTTCATGACGTTGGGGCGATACCTTCGACATTGCACTGGAAGCTTAAATTTGTATATGGGTAGAAGATCATCACCATCATAGGTGAAGGGTATGAGGAAAAGGAAAAAGCCACCCACAACATTAAGAACCCTAAAGTGCTGGATGTGCCGCACATGATCGAGGATACGAACCTCCACAACTTTGAATATGAGGTATTAGCGGTAGTCCCGAAACCCCCAGAAAGCATCACACTGAAAATCAGAGGTTGAATGGTAGCAGCTGTGGTCATGCTCCAAAAGTGGGGCTATCAGAAAGGAAGGGGATTGGGACCCCGATTATAAGGTAGGAAAGATCCTGTCAACGCTAAAGGCGGACAGCTGGTTAGATTTGGGTTAGGCTACAAGCCCACAGAAGAGGAGGTCTGAGAGGCCAAGGAGAAAGCACGAGCCACATCAGTTGCTAGAGCCCGGGGGATCAATTTAGAAGAGGAGTCCCGTCCTAGGCCTCACATCCGAAATACCTTTGTGAGCATGGGGATTGTAAAGATCGATCAGAATGGGGCAACACAATTAACCCCACACAAACCTTGACCCTTGTCCACCCTACCAATCCCCGAATTTTCCCTCCCAACTTGGAAATAGACTTAGCCGCTCTGTCCCTTTTTGAGGAAGAGTCTTCCATACCAGCACAATCTCCCCCTGTGGTAAACCACCACAGGACCTTCCTAACGTTTGAGGACAAAGTCCCAGACGAACCCATGATCAACATGATGGAGGCTGACTCCGAAGAATCATATTAGCCAACCGCCTCCATCCAAACAGGTAAAGGAGCGGTACCACAGGTACGGAATTGAGCGTTTATGCCCCAAACTCTGAAAGTGGCGAGTGGCCTAAAATTCGACACCCATTTCCCAAAAAAAATAACTTATAAAAAGTGAGATGAGACCTTGGCAGGCAATACCGTGTATATATAGGGACTCGCTTTGCCAAGAGCCCATTTCCGAAGAAAACAAAAATCCCAAAAACATAGAAAAAATATAAAATGTAAAAATATTATCTTTCAAAATTCCGAATAAAGTCAAAGAAACTGATGCCTTAATCAAAAAGCCCGTCCCACGTGAAATCAACCCCTTTCCTGTATAAATACAAGAAGAGGGAAGAGTCACGAGTCTGGATGAGGAAATCTCTACTGAGGAGCTCCCCAATGAACTCTTTGAGCGGTTTGCCAACTATGAGCATGGTCCTACCCCTATCATTGAAGAAACAGGGGACGTCAACCTAGGGATTGAGGCGATTCCTAGAATCACTAAGATTGGAACAGCGCTATCTCCCGAGAAAAGAAAAAGTATGATCAATTTCCTTCGATCATATCAAGACGTCTTCGCATGGTCATGCAAGAACATGTCTGGTTTAGACATCGATTTGGTCGAGCATGAGTTGCCACTCTACCTTGATACTAGGCCGGTCAAACAAAAATTGAGGCGACTCCGACCTAAGTGGATGCTGAAAGTAAAAGACGAGGTCATCAAGCAATACGATGTGTAGTTTCTCATGGTCTCCAAAAACCCACAGTGGTTAGCCAATATTATTCTAGTACCAAAGAAGGATGAGAAGGTCTGCATGTGCATTGACTTCCGAAACCTGAACAAGGCAAGCCCAAAAGATGATTTCGTTACCGCACATCGACATCTTGGTCGACAATACTGCTAAGCATGTGATGCTCTCCTTCATAGATGGATTCTCTGAATCCAATCAGATCAGGATGGCGGAGGCAGATCGAGAGAAGACAACATTTATAACCCCCTGAGGAACTTTTTGCTCCCGAGTCATGCCTTTCAGATTGAAAAATGTTGGTGCAACGTACCAAAGAGTGATGACAACACTCTTCCACGACATGATGCACCGAGAAATTGAGGTGTACGTTGACGAGATGATTGCCAAGTCACCGAAGCAAAGTGACCACCTGATAAACCTCCAAAAGCTATTTGAGAGGCTAAGAAAATATAAGTTATGTCTGAATCCTCAGAAATGCGCATTCGGTGCCATGTCAGGAAAGTTACTACGATTCATCGTTAGCAAGAGAGGTATCGAGGTTGACCTAGTGAAGGTAAAGGCCATCACGAAATGCCACCACCATCTACTGAAAAATAGGTAAGAGGTTTCTTAGGCAGGATATATAGTACATTAGTCGATTTATTGCACAACTCACTCCTATATGTACACCGTTCTTCAAACTGTTAAAGAAATATTCTCCTGTTGAATGGAACGACGACTGTCAAGCAGCATTCGATAAAATCAAGGGCTACCTTCTCAACCCTCCAATATTAGTACCACTCGAGCCAGGGAGACCACTCTTAATGTATCTCTCCACGATGGAACTTTCGATGGGATGTGTCCTAGGGTAGCATGAAGAGACAGGAAGAAGAGAGCAGGCCATCTACTACCCGAGTAAGAAGTTCACCGATTACGAGACATGTTATTCTCATAAGGAGAAAGCATGCTTGGTTCTCATATGGGCCACATAGAGGCTCGGCCACTACTTGTTATCCCAAGCCGTTCTACTCCTAGCACGCATGGATCCATTAAAGTACCTGTTTGAAAAGCCAGCCCTTACTGGGTAAACTCTGCACTGGCAACTTCTCTTATCAGAATTTAACATCAAATATATCACACAGAATTCGATCAAGGGGCAGACGCTTGCTGATCATATTACCGATAATCCCTTTCCCGATTATGAACCTCTAAGGACTGAATTCCTAGACGAGGACATCTTGTTCATGACAGAGGATGATATAGTGGAGATAGAGGAGTCCTGGGTGATGCACTTCGATGGAGCAATAAATGCCAAAGGTCAAGGAATTAGCACTATCCTAATATCGCCAAAGGGATCCCACGTGCCAGTTTCCATCAAACTCAACTTCCCCTGCACTGACAACATGGCTGAATATGAGGCATGCATAGCTGGCTTACAAGCAGCTCTGGACCTGAACGTAACTCACCTCAGGGTGTTTAGCGACTCACAGTTAATCATAGGCCAGACAACTGGAGATTGGAAGATGAAGGAGGAGAAGTTGATCCCATACCATAAACACCTCGAAGATCTGATAGCATGCTTCGATGATGTTACTTTCTCCTATGTCCCACTAGCAAGAAATCGATTCGCCGATGCCCTAACAACATTGGCATCAATGGTGGAGATTCCCTATGGTGTTGTGATGAAGTCGATAATGATTGAACAGGGGAACAAGCCAACCTTCTGCCTTTAGATTGAAGAACCCCCAAGGTTAGATTATGAACCGCCATGGTTCTCAGATATTAAGAATTTCCTCGAAACTCGGGCATTCCATGAGGGGACGTCCAAAGAGGACAGACGGACCATTCAACATTTAGTAGCAAACTATATCATCTACAACAAGTTTCTCTATAAGCGGTCATATAAAAATATCCTACTCCAATGCCTAACTGAAAGTGAGGCAGTGAACATCATGAAAGAGATTCACGAGGGAGTATGCGGGTCCCATGTCAATGGGCACATGCTTGCCAAAACGATCCTATGGCAAGGGTATTTTAGGACCACCATGAAAACTGACTGTTGTAAGCACATGCAGAAGTGTTATAAATGATAAGAACACTCCAGTCTGATCTGCACTTTGACTATAGATCTACACAGTGTGACCACTCCATGGCCATTTACCACTTGGGGCCTTAATGTCGTTGGGAAAGTCAATCCGAAAGCAGTGAACAGACATCAATTCATCTTGGTTGCCATTGAATACTTCACCAAATGGGTAGAGGCAACATCCTACATGAACATCACGGCCCAACATGTTGAGAAATTCATCAAAAGTAATATTTTTTACCGATTTGGCATACCCAAGGATATCATCATGGACAACGATACGAACTTCATGAACAAGCGCATCAGGGCCTTCTGTGAGCAGTCTAAGATCAAACATCATCGCTCGTCACCATATCAGCCACAAACCAATAGGGTCGTGGAAGTTGCTAACAAAATGGTCATCTGCATCCTTGAGAAGATGGTCATCACCTATCGAGATTGGAGCGAAATGTTACCATTCGCTTTATGGGCCTACAGAACATTGATCCGTACCGCTACTAGGGCAACACCGTTCTCCCTCGTATATGGAACTAAGGCCATCCTGCCAGTAGAGGTTGAGGTACCCTCGCTCCGTATACTCCTTGAGTCGGGCCTACCCAAAGCAGAAAGAGAGAGATCCTGCTTTGAGCAGTTGAACCTGCTGGACGAGAAAATGCTCCTTGCCTTGTGTCATATCCAAGTGTACCAGCGGCGAATCGCATGCGCTTACAACAAACGTGTTCACGGTCGAGATCTAAAGGTAGGAAACAACGTACTCAAGAAAATCTTCCCGTCTCTCCACACTGATCTGAGAGGGAAATTCAAGCCTAACTGGGAAGGACCTTATGTCATCCGATAGGTGCTCCCAGGATATGCTATTTGCCTCGCCACCATGGACAGAGATAACTTTCCTGAGCCCATCAATGCTGGATACGTCCAACGATTCTACTCCTAGTCTTCGAGACAAGGTAAGAATTGAAAAAAATGGATACATGACTGATTAAGGATACCTTAAAAAGAGGCCATCAGTTCAAAGCCTAGTAGCCAAAAAGTGTCCCTAAATATTCATACCCCTCGCTACACCAATTGAGCCGTTAGCCTTTCTTTCATCAATCCCTCCCAAAAAAATTGTGTGTATATACCAAACAAAAAAAATGAAAAGAGTTACCATTAAAATTCAAAAAAAATCAGAAAAGTAAAATCCCAAAAGAAGATGTATGGAACAAGGAAGCAAAAAGAATAAAAAAATTAATAGAGAAGAAAAAGTGGGGCATATACAGTCAATACCCCCAAGGAAGAAGTGTATTATGGCAGCTGGAACCCAATCAAGGAAACCTTTTTGAAAACTTAGAATACCTTGAAAATTCCTAACCTATCCCATGGCCACGATACATTCCATGAAAAAGCCCTCTTTAAGGTCTACAAGCAGTCACAATATCCACTGAGTCGGCATGAGCCAAGATGAGAGACAACAAAAGAATTCCATCTAGCCGGCTATGACGAAATCGACGTCCATGTCGTGGCATTTGATAAGATAAAAGAAAAATATATATAGATACAAGCTCAATGCAAAGAGGACGTGGTTAAAACTCGAAAGGGCACCATAGGTAAAAATAGCGAGCTTGTGCTGACCAGGTGAAAACCTTAAAAGGCTCCTGGGATAAAAATGCAAACCCATGGACGTAGTGAAAACCCGAGAGGGCGCTACGGGTAAAAAGAGGGAAACAACGGGCACAACGAAAACCCACCTTGGGCGTTGTGAGTAAGAAAGTTGAAAATGAGAAATTAAAAAGAAAGAAAATAATATCCCCTCGGTTCAAATTCGGGTCCCGACCAAGAATGACTTCACAGGCCGCATCGTCAAACGTATGACCCAGGGTAAGGAGAAAAAGGTTGATTCGATCCAAAGGAATATATGTTCCAGCCTTGGTAAAAATTGCTGAACTTCACTCAGGACCAACCATGAAAGGGGGTTCGACCATGCTCAAAAGGGAACCCGTCGTCTCCTCGATAATTAAGGCATCTAACCAAAAAAAATAAAAAAGAGAGGGAAAGGAGACCATTTTTGTCAAAGATAACAGATTTTTCTTCCCCATTTTTACACCCACATTGTGTGTACCACCACAGGGCAAGGAGCCCCTTTTTGCAAAAGATAATAGACTTTCTTTGATGTGCCCATACTATGCACTTTCCATCTTAAAAGAGGTCCGTCAATCAAAGAAAGGATAAATAATATTCTTTTATGAGATAATAGATTTTCCTTTCTCATATAGAAACCTGTATACAGCTGACACCACATGCCAAAAAATAATATGTGAGATGTCTAGCTTCTTTCTTTCTTCCCAAAAGTACAGAAATAACAAAAACATAAAGAAAATATATATACCAAAAAGATGTATCTAATTAGGGGCCCCTTTCTATGGTTTTGATCTATGCAAAAAGTATGTGCAGGAGGGAATCAACAACCCAACTTGTTCTTTAGGGTACTAATCTTTGCACATAAGGCATCCTCCCGTACATCCCGCTCCGTCATCCAGCGGCCATGAAGACTCCTATATCGCTTCCGGGAAGCAATAGTAGCACCAAGAGTGTCACTCAACGACCCTTCCAGACGAAGGATGTCACACTTAGCTACATCGGCCTTGGCTTCTACCCCCTCTGCTCTAACCATCTATTTCTCTAAATTCTCATGCAGGATTCGCTTCTCGTCCATCAGTAGCTCAATATGGCTCTGAAGCATCAACTCCTTCCTTGGCTAAGGCCCCACCCTATCACAGCTCTCTGCCTGATCCAAGTGACCAATAATAGGCTTCTCAGATAGTAGCCAAGCCTTGTACTCTAGGGAGGACAGAACCAAATCCCCCTGCTCTAAATTACACATGAGCATTGACTGACGCGTCTCACAGAGAGCAGCTATCCTATCCATGTCCCCAGAGGACCCCCGAGAAAAGATCAAATCACATAGAGGAGGTTTCGCCGCATAGGGCATCTGCTGAGAACAACCAAACTGACGCAACATCTGAAATGGGAAGCAGTAGGTACTGCCAGTCAGACTGAGGAGAGTGATGCCCTCATAATCTCTGGAGCGGACCACCGAGAAGGTCCGATCTAATCAAGGAAGCCTCCACACCAACTCGGCTTCAGCTAGCCAAAGCTTCAACCCCTGCATGTCTCCCTGTGGAAGTATATGACATCTGCCAAAAAAGTAGCGGGTCACCTCTCTGCTGGCAATATAAAAGTGATGCACAGGTCTCAAAATGGTAAGGCACTCCCCTAGCCAAACCTGAGGCAGAAGCGGGCATCCCCAAAGGCACACCACCTTGCCAAAGGCAAAGGCATCGAGGCAACGATAAAGCTCTACCAAGATCAGATGCATCACAGAGCGGCCTCCCTCTAATTCAGTCAAGACATCGCAGAGTGCAAGCGAGAAACATTCTCCCCTAGTGAAGAAAAGAACCTCAGAGATGAGACCAAGAGCAAAAGCCTTCATGTTATAAACATTTCTAACTGGTAATTTTCGCAGGCTCTTGTCACCAAAAAGTTCTCTCAAGAATTTTATCGAACACCTGGTGGGCCCTCCAATGAGACTATTTTAATAATCAGATTTCTTCAAACCCAAAATCCTGTGGACGGCTTTGGCATAATCTGGCTTCGGTATCACTCTCGCAAGACCTCTGTGCAGCTTCAAACCCGACAGGGGTGGAGGAGCTCCCACAGGGGTGGCAAAAGTGCTGGAAGGTTGAAGGCGAGTGATTAAGGTGGAGGGCTGAAAAGAGGATTGACCGGTGAGATCTACGGTGGTGACCTGGGCCGGTGTTCCTTGGTTGTGGTTGGGCATGGGATTATTAATGATTCCTAAGTCCTGTTGGGGTTGGCTATTGTTAGGGTTAGGATTCCTGAGTAATTCCCAATCAATTTGGTTCCGGTCATTCATGTCATAGATTATATCTCGAAGGACCCAGCAGTCTTCCAGATTGTGTCCCACATACTGATAAAATGTGCAGTACTTGCTATAGTTTAGATTTGTCAGCTATGGCCGGGGTCTTTCCTGCAGGAATCGGAGGAGATTCTGAGTGTTAAAGAGACAGAAGATATTGGGGATTGTATCAGGTAAAGGGGGATAGTGTTCCCGTCTCGACTGATAGGGGCCTCTACTTTGGTTGAAGTTTTGTGGTGAGGGTACGTTATTGTAGCTCTGTGTGTAGGCCGGTCGATTCTGCATTGTATTCTAGTTCTAGTAAGTGTTGGGATATTGCCTTCTATTCTGATATTGGCCCTAATTCTGGTTCTGGCCTTGATTCTGATTCACATATCTTTGTTGATTCGCACCTTGATTTTGGTTTGCATACCATTGCTGATTTTGAATATGCCCGTAATTCCTCGGCTAAAAGTTTTCATTCCCAGAGTTCTGTCCTTGATTGACAACGGTGTTGACCTACTTGATTCCTGAGGCTTTCTTGCAATTTTTTAACTTTGATTTGCCAGAAGAGCTCGCTCTCGACGTGACTATGGATAGGGCGAGGTCTCTGCCTTTGATGTGTCGCGTTAGTCGGGATGCCCGAGAGTGGAGTGCAGTGAAGTCGGGATAGTCTCTTATGACAAGCGCGCTCTTTAATGGTTCTCTAGTGTTATCGATGATAATGTCAACCAAATCTTTCTCTTTCATCGAGGTGTCGGTCCTAGCAGTGAGTTTCCTCCATCTGGCGACGAAGTCGGTGAACTCTTCATTGGGTCCATGTTTTGTCACCATTAGATCACTGAGACTGACTGTTTCTTGGATCAAGTGCTTGTATTGGTCCAGGAATTGACTAACTAAATCGTTGAATGTATCTATCATATACAGTGGGAGTCCTGCAAACCAATCTAGAGCTTCTCCTTCTAATGAGCATTAGAAATAATGGATGAGAAGTCCTTGATTATCGCATATGGGTCGGCAATCGTTGCAAAAGAGGGCCAAGTGATAGTTTCGATTTCCTGTGCCGTTGTATTTGGTAAATTTTGGTGGTTTAAATCCCCTCGATAAGTTAAATTCCACATCCTGGCAGAACTTGTCGAACCTGAATGAGTGACCAAGGCGCTCCTTCTTGGCCATGTATTCATCGAGCATCTTGGGGAGATCTTCAAACTTGTCGGTGCTATCTTTTAGAGCAACCCACGAGCAAACCTTGCCTAGAGAATCATCGTTGAAGAATGTGTGAGCAGGTTGTCTCAACGGTGAGGCACGAGTTGACACTGTGCTTGGGGTAGGTGGCAGCCTCTCCTGCCGTTCTTGTTCTTATGAATCTTGTCGTGCCCTAACGGTCTCGTATGCGGCAGCCAATCCTCGAAGTAATTCCTTAGTGTCATTATCTCCTCTTTGTATTATCTGAATACTGAGTTCTATAATTTGTTGAGCAGTGAGGTTTTGTCCGGTGTTACTAACTCTCCCGTTGTGGTTATTACTGGCGTGCGGGGTAGAAAAGGGATTTTCTTGATTGCCAGCCATGTTAATCTCAGGTTACTGTACGCTGGAGTCGTAAGGTGATTCTTCCTCGTATACGGGGTTGTCGTGATATCCCCTCAATGGCAGGTCTCCTAAGCTCAATCTTTGTATACCGAACATCTCGAGTCTTTGGCGAAGACTCATATATTCAAGGGAATTCAAAATGGTGCGATGGAAAGAAAAAGAAAGAAAATAAAAACTAACTATCTAAATAAGGAAGAGTTTGGCAAAAGTGTCCCATCGCGATCCCCAATCTATTGGTGCGCACTTTTTCTGGTTCCTTTCGGTCCTCGGGAATCAGTAGCCCAATTCTGTCCTGAGAGGATTCTGGCAATACGGTGTTTTAAATGCTAAAGGTAAAGGAATTTCTAGTAATGTTCCTAATTTATTGCGATCGCCAGCTGCAAATATTTAACGATGCTGCCACACGTCAGTGATCACGCTTTGGAGTGGGTGTGGGTTACTTCTTTATTGAATCGTCGGCCTATCAACGTGAGCAACACTAGCTCTTCTTGAAGTTTAGATAGTTTAGTTTTCTTATTATTGCTCTAATTTTAATTGTCTTAAATTTCCTAGTTCTACTATGAGTCTAACTATGTGAACCTGTTGTGGTGAATTAATCTACTATTCTAGTATCCTAATCCTAGTGTGAGTCTACTTAGTTTAAATATCCTAATCTTATTAGAAATCTAACTAGTTTAGAATCTAATCACTTATGGATGTCCTACTTTTATTAGAATTCTATTGTGATTTTAAAAGTTCTCCTAATGCTATTAGAAGTCTAATTGATTTAGTATCCTAATCCTACTAGGAGTCTAATTAATTTAAATATCTTTAATCCTATTAGTAATCTAATTAATTACGTTTCCTAATCCTACTAGAAATCTAATTAATATTAGTCTCCGAATCGTACTAAGAATGTAAATATGCTAATTCTAGTGAAATTCTAATTAAGGCAAGTATACTAGTTGTACTGAAATTCTAAGTAAAGCAAATATGCTAATTTTACTGAAATTCTAATTAAAGCAAGTAAAGTAATTTACTGAAATTCTAATTAAACTAAGTAAACTAATTTTACTGAAATTCTAATTAAAGCAAGTGTACTAATTTTACTAAAATTGTAATTAAAGTAAATGAACTAATTTTACTAAAATTCTAATTAAAGTAAATAAACTAATTTTACTAAAAGAAATCAAAAAAAGGAGTTTTGATCCCGCTATGCTAAGGAGGATTGGCCTCGCTCCCGAATACCCTCTGTAAGCTCTCTTGGACAAATCGGGTGGCTGAGATTAAAGCAAATTGAATTTTGAATTATCAGATAGTATTTTTTATATTTTTTAAAAGTCAATAATTTTGGATTATAGATATGAATTAAATTTTGAAACTAAAAATAAAGAACTGAACTATAAATTGGGATTTTAAAAATCTTAAATTGAGAAATTAAAATTACAATTTAAAATCTAAGGATTGACTTCGGGACCAAAATCAGAAAATCAAATTGTATGATTAAGAGCTGGTTCTAGAAACTAAGAACTAGAACTAGAGATTAATAATAGGATTGGAGATTGAGATTTCAGAACAAAATTATGGTTTAAGGTCGGGGATTAGGAAGTCTAATTAAGGACTGGTCCCAGATTCTGAGAACCGGAACCAGATATTAAAAGTACGGTCTAAAAAAAGGGTGCTACTGTTGGTGCACAATTTTTCTGGGTTCCTTTCGGTCTTCGTTGAATCAGTGGCCCAATTCTGTTCAAGTGGACTCTAGCAATGCAGTGTTTAGAATGTTGAAAATAAAGGGAGATTTTTAGAAAGATTCCTAATTTGTTGCAATTACCAGCTGCAAATATTTATAGATGCTGCAACACGTTAGTTGATCACGCTATGGAGCGGGTGTGAGTTACTTCTTTACTAAATCGTCCGCCTGCGAACATCAGCACCTATGATTCTTCCTTATATTTTAGATAGTTTAGTTTTCTTTTTCTTTCCCTATGGTTGTTGTAATTCTGATTGGCTGAAATTCCCTATTCTACCATGAGTCTAATTATGTGAACTTGTTATAGTGAATTAATCTAATATTCTAATCCTATTAGGAGTCTAATTGATTTTAATATTTTACTCTTATCAAAAGTCTAATTAATTTAGTTTCCTAATCTTACTAGAAGTCTAATTGATATTAGTCTCCTAATCGTATTAGGAATGCAAATATATTAATTTTAGTGAAACTCTAATTAAATCAATTATGCTAATTGTACTGAAATTCTAAGCAGAGTAAATATACTAATTTTACTGCAATTCTAATTAAAGCAAGTATATTAATTTGACTGAAATTCTAATTAAAGAAAATATACTAGTTCTACTGAAATTTTAATTGAAATAGAGGACTAATTTTACTAAAACTCTAATTTAGGTGATGAATTAATTTTATTAAAATTCCAATTAAAGCAAATAAACTAATTTTACTAAAATTCTGATTAAAGCAATGAATTAACTATACCAAAACTCTAAAAAAAAAAGCAATGGATTAATTATACTAAAAATCTAATTAAAATAAAGGAACTAATTTTACTAGAATTATGATCAAAGCAATAGATTGATTATACTAAAATTCTAGGAAAAATAACGGAACTAACTTTACTAATTCTAATTAAAGTGATGAATTAATTCTACTAAAATTCTAAAAAAAGGGGTTTTGGGCCTGCTATGCTAAGGAGGATTGGCCTCGTTCCCGAGTACCCTCCGTAAGCTCCCTTGGGCAAATCGGTGGCTAAGATTAAAGCAAATTAAATTATAAGATAGTATTTTTAGATTTTAAAAGCTATTTTTGAATTATAATTATGAATTAAATTACGAAACTAGAATTTTCGAAGACTAAATTATAATTGAGATTTTAAAAAATATTAAATTAAGGAATTAAAACTAGAATTTAAAATTTAAGGACTGAATTCGGGTCCGAAATAAGAAAATCAGGCTATATGATTAAGGACTAGTTCTAAAAACTAAGAACTAGAACTAGAGATTAATGACAGGACTAGAGATTAAGATTTCAGAATGAAATTAAAGTCCTAAGGTCAGTGATTAGGTTGTCAGATTAAGGACTGGTTCTAGATTCAGAGAATTAGAACCAGGGATTGAAAATTACGCTCTTAAAAAGGGGTGCTATGGTCTAAGAGTGAATTTTTTTAATATTATTAATTGAGACTAAGAAAATCTAGATTTTTAGAAAAACTAACTAAGGTCGAAAACTAAAGACTAAATTTTTACCTAAGGCTAGGGCTGTGGAGAGGAATCTCATAAATTCGAAGCTTGAATCTCGAAATCATGGCTCTGTTTCTCTATGTGTTCGTTCTCGAAATTCTCTGTATTTTTCCGTTCTCTCCCTGTGAAAATTTCAGCCTCTTCGTGTGTGTGTGGGTCAAATTAAAATTAAATCTTTTATAGGTTTTTTTCTAATTAAACGCCCTGTTTCAAGGGTTTAACCGAATTGCGCAACGATTTTTCGGTGCTTAATCTCTTTGAGTCGGTCACCGACTCAGTGAGAGACCGGCTGACTCGCTCAGTGAATTTCATAGTTCTAATAATGTTAGGACTAATTGCACGCTTGGTGTAGAGTGCGCAATCTTATTAAATACTTCATTTGAAGTGCTTGATCGAGAAAGCTTGTGGGTCAAGGACTATAAGACTAGGTCGGGCGTAGGCCAATTGAACGCTAGTGGTAGGGCGCTCAATCACATCGCGCGGGCCATGTGGCACGCGTAATCGAGTCTCGAGTTGGTTTTGGAAAGGAAGTCTGGCCTGAGAGGGGGACTGATTGCACGTTTGTGGTTTAGCGTGCGATCGAATTACGCACATGGTTTTACGCACATGGCTCAGATCGAATTACGCACATGGTTGTCCGGGTCATGAAATGCCAGACTATTATTTCAGCCTATATTTTGACTATATACTATTGTTTTAGTATATAGTCTCCCTACGTTGGGATCTGAGCCACAAATCTATTATTTCAGCCTGTGATCTGTACTATTGTTTAAGTGCATGGTTCCCAATTTAGGGTCATGGGGCCTAAGCCACAGAGCTATTGTTTCAGCCTGTATCTAGCCATATACTATTATTTCAGCATATGGTCCCATATTAGGGTAAAGCAATCTAAAATGCTAGACTATTATTTCAGTCTGTATTTCAGCTATATACTATTATTTCAGTATATAGTCTCCCTACGTTGGGATCTGAGCCACAAAGCTATTGTTTCAGCCTGTGTTCAACCATGTACTATTATTTCAATGCATGGTCCCCGCATTAGGGTTAGGGGGTCTGAGCCACATAGCTATTGTTTCAGCCTGTGTCCAACCATATACTATTGTTTCAGTATATGGTCCCACATTAGGGTTGTGAAACTTTCAGAGAAGGTAAGTCCTTTTCAAAAAGTCATGGGCGAGGTCAAAGGTTGACCGAATAGATTTGTATATTCCGAAAGGGCAAAATGGGGGTGTCTATAGATGCCTCTCTTCGGTGTGCTCTTACAAAGTAAAAACACGTCGAAGAAGTAGACAACCCTCATTCGAGGTGTCTTTTTATTTCTCTTAGGAAATCATAAATATGAACTAGGGATACTGGCATGATATGTTTGTCTTTCTTATCTATCAGCGCAAGAAGCTAAAATGGAGCATTCGGGGGCCTAGTGGTAGCTGTCAAAAGGCGTATTTCATGCAGTGGATGCTCAGGGGCAATCCCGTCGCGTATCGCGACCCACTGTTATAGACAGTCGACGGGGGAAGTCAGCATATCCTATTACACAAGTGTAAGGGACATCCCGTCATGTGGCGCGACCTATTGCAAGTGACAGTCAAACGGAAAGGAGAATCATCATATCCTAATCTGTGAGTGCAAGGGGCATCCCACCGCATGTCGCGACCTACTGCAAAGAGCAATCAAATAGAGGGATATGACGCAGCTGAGGTATCAGGGGGTGTCATATAAATGTTCGTAAATAAGGTCCAGGGACCAATAATAAAATGCAATATAATCTCGAAGGCTTTTGCAAGTCATGTCAGACCGGGCGAGTCATTGCTCACACCAATGCGCGTCAAGTGTTCATTTTCCAATATGCGTTTATAAGTTCTTAGATTAAATATACTCATTGTTCAGTTTCCCAGGGAAATGGCCAGTTTGGGCGGATAATTAAAGTGAATTTTAGTAGGTAAAGTCACTTTGTTTATTTTATATATATATATATATATATATATATATTTTTTTTTTGTTTCATTGTTTGGGAGTAAAATATTTTTGTGTTTTTTTTTTTGGAAGTAAGGTTTTATTTTTTAGAAGTAAGGGGTTTTTGAAAATTCAGGATTTTTAACTCAAGACGACACTTGGCATATCGGATACTCCATCTAACCTTCTCGACGAATACTGATGATTGTCTCTTATGGGAGGACTACAGTGATTCTCGAGTCGAGAGATATGGGTTTTGAAAACATTTTGACTTAATCATAGCTAACTATATATATATATTTAGAAGAAATATCGAGTAAAAGAGAAGGGTGATACTTACCTGAATTATGTGTAGCTTGTGTGGTCCGTGATGGGACTGACGAGTTGTTGGGGCGATAACGCAATGGGACTTTGGAGATTTCTTCTATTTTCTTCATGTCTGCTATGGCAGGGATTGGCGATCGCCAATGTGATGCAGTGTCTTGGGGAGGTGATGTCGCAATGGGACATAGATTACTTTTCCCTTCTTCGATTGTGTGCTGGGGTGAGTCCCGGTGGTTGCAAGTGCGATGAGGTGCGAGAAAGGCTTTTCTCTTTCTTCCTGCTGTAGCAAATCATAGAGGTGATGGGACATTGGGGGTCTGTGTTAAGATCCGGGGGATTATTTGTTGTAGGCCTGACGGGGGGGCCTTTGGATCGTGGTGGTTTTTTTTATTTTTGTGAGGGGACGTGGGAGGAATCCCTCTGCTTCTATGATTGGATATTGGTTGAGCATGATTAGCAATGGGACTTTTAGAAGGTTTGACTCTATCCTTCCATGATGGTGCATTGGTGATAGGCTATAAGATAAGATGAGATTGTTGTGTCGCGATGAGACATGTTCGTGGTGAGGTCGAGTCGTAGTTACATTGCGAGGGGACATGTCCATGCATGTGTGGTGCAGTAGTGTCTAGATGTTTCGGGTGGTAATGTTTGCGATGGGACGTTGATGGGACATTTGCACAATAGGTGTGTCATGTTTCTTTCTTTGGCAGATCTTGGGTTATATGAGATCAGGGTGTGGTTGTGCCGTGATTGGCTTCATATTTGGCTTCTCACAAGAGGATGTGCGATGGCATAGCTAATTTAGGTAAGTGAGCTTGGATATTGGGGTGGTATCGTGTGTGTGTGTATCTCGTCGCGATGGGGACATGCGTGACAGGGTTATGCGATGGGGTTCTCCCTCTCCGGTGGGATCGTGAGGGGATGAGGGAAAGTGATGGTGCCACGATAAGGAAGGTATGTCCTGTCACAATGGGGCCAGAGGCGCGATCAATGTCTCCTATAGGGCTACGTGATGGGAGAAGGGTGAGCAACTCTCCCTCTTTCTCTCTGAACAGCCTGTGGGGCTATGCGATAGGACAAGAGAATTTTGGCCAAGATGGGATAAAAAGGTGTGAGGGTGTAGATTTTGTCTAGAGTCAGGTATCGCGTGCTTGTTTTCAGGCATGCAATATGATCACGCGCCTATTATTAAGCGTGTGATTGAAGGTTTGAAGGAGTTGTTTACACGCTTGGAAGTGTGCGTGTGATTGGATCACATGCTCTAATAATAGCGCGTGATCGAGGCGTCACCAAGTCACTGTGTGAGCGACCTTTCGTATTACGCGGCGTGAGTGGATCGGTTAACAGGGTTGCATGGCCTGTAACGAGTGCGTGATCGGAGCGTTGCACGGTCGACGCGGGCGATGGTTTCGTTGCGGCTCCAGTCAGGGCGCATGTTTTGGATTGAGAGCGATATGCTAGGCACGTGATTGAGTTAAGTGCACGTGTCCGGGTGCGTGATTGAGTCCATACTCTATATAAGCAAGAGAGCCTTCATTTGTTTCTCATTCCTTGATTTAGTCTCGAGTTTTACTTTTTCTAACTCTCTTATATTCTAAAATTCATGTTTTAGTGATATTGGGTGATCTAACTATCTGATTGAGATGTCATTTCTTCCTATGTTTGTGATTTCATGTGATCTTCATCCTGAGATGATGCTCGGGGATGGCATTATCTTGGGAATGGGCGGTATTGGAAATGAAGACACTAGTCTTCACATTCGTCCCTTTTTGGGAGTAGTGAAGGCCGCTTAGAGGAGGTGGCGGCAGAGGAGGTGAAGATGGCAGAAGAGGTGTTACAAATGGAGGGATGTATTCCCCAACCAATCCTTTCTGAAGCCTCTAATTTGACGCTCCGAGTTGGGCAGTGTTCCTTCTGACACCTTCGATTGGACGCTCTGCTCCTCTCTTAGTATTGATTTCGGATCTCCAATTTTCGTTTTGGGCTGTAAGTTAGGTTCTAGGTTTTCGTTTTGGGTTGTAAGTTCAGGAGGTATGCCTCCGGTGGTACTTGTAAAATTTTTAAGTTATAAATAAAGAGATATTTTTTTTTATTGTGCTTATTTATTTTTTTTAACTTGTTAATGGATTAGTTTGACTTGTTTGATTTGTTTGGATTTATTTTGGATTTGGCTTAGCTTAGACTTTTGAATTTATTCTGGGTTTATTCAGGGTTTATACAGGAATTAATTTGTGTTATTGAGTTCTATTTAGAGGGTTAACTTGATCATATTGGGTTTGTCGAGGCATTTTTTTTTTCTTTTTTAGGAGGATTATCTTGAGGTGACCTCGTGGTCCAGATGAGTCAGTGTCTCATTTTAGAGAGTTTTTTTTTGTTTTGCATTCTAAGATTTTTTTGTTTTATTCTTAGGTTTGATATGGGATGGTACTTGTGTAAATTTAAATTCCCAGATGGGTGTAAAGTGTTTAAATCCTATTCGTTTATATAGGTTTGCCATAGATTATGGTCTTTCAGGGGGTATGTGTTTGGTTTAGATTTAACTAGATTGGGAGGTGTTGGTACAAACTTTTTCTGGGTTCCTTTCAGTCTCTGGAAAGAGTGGCCCAATTGTGTCCTAAGCGGACTCTCGCAATGGCAATGATGGAGTGATAAATTAAAAAATATTAAATGCCGAAATTAAAGAGGCAAATTTTAAATAAAGAATACCTGAGAAGATGCGATCGCCACTTTCAGATATTTATCGACGCTGCAACACATCACTGATCACGCTTTAAGGAGAGCAGGGGCTTGTAGGTTGAACTCCTTTATGAATCATCTACCGGCGAACGTTAGAAGCTGTGGGTTGCCTTTAGTGTAACTGGTTTGGTTTTTCTATTCCTGCTGGGATTTTATTTAACTTGGTCACCTAATCCTACTGGGAGTCTGATTAATTTAAGTATCTTAATCCTATTAGAAATCTAATTAATTAAGTCCCCTAATCTTATTAAAAGTCTAATTAATTTAAATGTCTTAATCCTATTAGAAATCTAATTAATTAAGTCTCCTAATCTTATTAAAAGTCTAATTAATATAAATGTCTTAATCCTATTAGAAATTTAATTAATTAAGTCTCCTAATTCTACTAGAAGTCTAATTAATTTAAATATCTTAATCCTATTAGAAATTGAATTAATTAGAAAAAAGGGGGTTTGGGCCTGTTATGCTAAGGAGGATTGACCTCGTTCCCGAGTACCCTCCGTAGGCTCCCTTGGGCAAATCGGGTGGCTGAGATTAAAGTAGATTAAATTTCAGACTATAAAATAGTATTTTAGATTTTTAGAATTGATTTTGGACTGTAATTATGGATTAAATTAAGAAATTAAAGTTTTAGAAAACTAAATTAATTATGGGTTTTTAGAAATATTAAGTTAAGAAATTAAAACTAGAAATTTAAAATTTTAAGAGTGAATTCGGGTCTGAAGTCAGAAAAATCAGACCGTATGATGAAGGACTGCTTCTAGAACCTAAGAACTAGAACCAGATATTAATGATAGGATTGGAGATTAAGATTTTAGAATGGAATTGAATCTAGGATCGGTGAATTAGGTCGTTAGATTAAGGACTGGTTCCATAAACGAAGAACTAGAAGCAAATATAAAAATCATGGTCTAAAAAAAAAGGGGTGCTACCATCTAAGACTGAAAATTAAGACTAATAATTAAAACTAAGAAAAATCTTAAGTCTAAAGACTAGAAGCTATGGTTAGAAACTAAAAATTAAATTCTTACCTAGGGTTGGGGCTGCAGAGAGAAATCTCGGAAATTTCAAAGCTTGAATCTCGAAATCATGGCTATGATTCTCTATGTGTTCGTTCTAAGAGTTCTTTGGTTTCAAAATCCAAAAAAAATCCGTTCCCTCTCGTGTTGTGTGTTGAATTAAAAAATATCTTTTATAGGTTTTTCTTCAATTAAACGCCTTGTTTCAGGTGTTTAATCAAATTGCGCGCCGGTTTCCCGGTGCTTAATTGCTTTGAGTCGGTCACTGATTTAGTGAGCGACTGGCTGACTTGCTCAGCAAGTTTCCTAGTTCTAATAAAGTTAGGAATAATTGCACGCTTGATGTGGGGTGCGCAATCCAATTAAGCGCCACTCTCAAAGTGCTTAATCGAGAAAGCTTGGGGTCAAGGCCTGTAAGACTAGGTCGGGCGTAGGCCAATTATGCACCGGTGGTGGGGCACTCAATCCGATCACGTGTGCCATGATAGACATGTGATCGAGTCTCGAGTTGGTCTAGGTAAGGAAGTTTGGTCTGAGAAGGGACTGATTGCACGCTTGTGATTTGGCGCGCAATCGAATTGAGCGCTTGGTTTTAGGCCCTTAATTCGGGGATGCCCGAGTTGGGCTTGAAATGCCAAGCTATTGTTTCAGTATATAGTCTTCCTATATTGGGATCTGAGCCACAGAGCTATTGTTTCCGCCTGTGCTCAGCCATGTACTATTGTTTCAATGCATGGTTCCCACGTCGGGGGTATGGGGCCTGAGCCACAAAACTGTTATTTTAGCCAGTGTTTAGCCATATACTATTGTTTCAATATATGGTCCGACATTAGGGTTAGGGGTCTAACATGCAAGACTATTGTTTCAGTCTGCATTCCGACTATATACTATTGTTTCAGTATATAGTCTCCCTACGTCAGGATCTGAGCCACAAAGCTATTGTTTCAGCCTGTGTTCAACCATGTACTATTATTTCAGTGCATGGTTCTCACGTCGGGGGTATGGGGCCTGAGCCACAGAGCTATTATTTTAGCCTGTGTCTAGCCATATACTATTGTTTCAGTATATGGTCCCAATTAGGGTTAGGGGGTCAAAGGTTGACTGAATAAATTTGCATATTCCAAGAAGGCAAAATGGGGGTGTCTACAGGAGGGTTTAAACATGTGACACTTGTCACTCTGTGGTTTAGGAGGTATAGTTTTTATAAGTGTGACCCAAAGGCTTTGGGTTTTATTTTCAACCTTATTTCAAGCTTAGGATTAAAAGTTTTGGGGCATTTTTTTTGTTCATTAATGTCTTTTCTTCCTTTTTATTTTGTATCTCGGGGTATTGAACTTGAAGAGTTGTGTTTATTGAGGGAATTATTGGGAATGGACGGGATTGGAAATTTGGGGTGATACGAGGGTTAGTGCTATCAATCCAGCTCAAAGTGTCATCCCATTGGGAGAGGAGATGGAAGAAAAGAAGGTGGTAGAAAGGAAACCCAAGGATAAGGCAGGGTCAGAGTTCTCGAGACCGACACCTATTTTTCCTCGGTAGGCTCTGTGGATTCAGTGTTAGTCGCTCCTCCTTGTTATGCTTTCCAAGGTGAGCTTCCAAAGGTGAATCCCGCAGGTCCTAGGTGGCTTTTCGTGAGCCACTCTTTCTTTTATGCCGGCTTGGGGTGAGGAAGGGTTGTCGTTGTTAGGATTCGTTTAGGGTACGTTCCTCCTCTAGGCTTCTCCGAGATTTCTTATTTCCCGAATAAATTTGGATTCGGGCATTGCCTAAACGTGCAGATTTTAAATTTCTTATTTTAAGTTCTATATTCAGAGGGTATGCCCTTAGTGTATTTTATAATTATTTCATCTATTTATGAAGTGATTATGTTTTTAATTCTATTTGCGGTTATTTAGTAAATTTTTGGCTTGGTTTGCTTTGTGGCTTACTTAACTTGTTTTGAGTGTAATGTTTATTTGTTTAAGTTTGGTTTGATTTGGTTTATTTATTTTGATATGGGGTCTGTTGGGGGCAGTTTTGGTTTTAGTTTAGTTTGGGTCTTAGATGGAGTATGTAAGTGATGGGGGCCATTTTTTCATTTTTGGGGTGTATATTTCATAAGTTAGGGGTGTCTTCAGATTGGTCTTAACAAGGGTGTAATTTGGGTCAGTAATTAGTGTCAGAAATCTCCTAACCTAGGCCTAGGCCCACTGTTCTGGGCATATTTTTTTTATGTGTTACCTGGAGCATTGCGTGCTTCACTCTGAGCGCATAAACAAATTACGCGCTGGAATGGGTGCACGCGTTTCAGGGATTGGAAGGTCATTAAGCGTTGGTGTCAGGTCGTTTAACTGAGTTAAACACATAGTATGGGGTACAGGATTAGGGTGGTGGCCGGTCACTGTGCGGGTGACCTTTTGCATTTACGCGCCGCGGTGTGGGCGCTAGAGATAATTACGCGTCTGGTAAGATGCGCTCGACCAAGTGGTTAGGTTAGTTTGAGCGGGCGATGATCTGTTTACACACTCAAGGATGGGCGTTTGATACAAATTAAATGCGAGGTGACTGGTGCGTGATTCGATCAAGCACATCGATTTACGCACGTGATTTAGCCGTGTTCTATATATAGTTCAAAAATTTCCATTTTTCATGCTATCCGTTTTTATATTCGATTCTCTAGTTTCTTTGTTTCCTTGCACTCTAGTTTTCGTGTTTTCGTGATATCTCGCGATCCGACCGTCCGTTTCAGGCACCGTTTCTCCCGTTCTTTCTAGTTCTTCGAGCTATTGTCGTGGAGGAGGACGTCAGGGAGATAGTTAAAGAGGAGGTACCAGAGAGTGACCAAGCGGCAATCAGGGAGGAGTTACCCGAGATTGAGCAGGGTGTAGCTGAGGATGAGGGTGAGAGGGTTGAGGGTGAGAGAGCTGAGGGAAAGGCTGAGGGCGAGAGAGTCGAGGGTGAGGCTGAGGAGCACCACGGGATCGCAGACACTTCCCACTGGAGGATTTCTTTGCTTGAGGCCGGGTAGGTACCCGTGAGCAAGGGTTCCTTCATTTTTCTAGGCATTTAGGTTACGACATAGACTTATCAGGATTTGAAAACCCTTTTAATTTATGTCGAACCTGTATCGATTATTAATTGTGTGCTCACTCATGCATCATGATTGTGTCTAGGGATAGGTCATGTTTCTGTCTTGTTGTTATTATCATGTTTTGCATGTTGGTTATGCATTGTTATTGGGCGTCTTTAATATACCTTATTTGCTTTTAGCTCTAGGTTTACTAGTTTCTTGTCGCAGGTATGTGTGTTAGTCTTTTTTTTTTTGGCTTGTGTTTCATTCGATAGGAGCCTCCTCAACCGGCTATCAGCTCGGCATGGACTGAGTCTCACACTTGGTATCGTACCTTGCCAGAGTTTCAGCGGGTGCAGTTGATGTCTTTTGGCTTCGAGCAGATCCTGGAGCTGGAGCCCTTTGAGGTTGATCGTGGTCTGATTGTGGCGATTCTAGAGAGGTGGAGGGAGGAGCATCTGGCACTTCTCTTTCCAGTTGGTGTGTTGCTGTCGACTCCAGAGGACTAGGTCTGCATTACAAGTCTTCGTCTTGAGGGTGAGCCGATCATGGGGCGGATGGAAGGAGATTATTTGGAGGTGTGTGAGGAGATTTTGGGTGTACCATATAGGTCGAGTGGATCGGGGCCAGGTGTAGTTCGGGTTACTTGGTTCTTTGATACGTGTGCCAGTGACTTCGTCCCTCTGAGGTGTCATTCAGAGGTGAGGACATCTTATGAGGTGCATTGCATGGTGGTGGCGGGTCGGGAGCTCATAGTTGAGCCAGGGTTGGTTGTGGATAGGGTGCTTCGAGCGTTCTTGATGCACTTCCTCAGTGCGATACTCTTTCTTCTTCGACTCGGGGATGCATCACCACGTTGTTTTTTATGGTTCTCAAGGACTTGGATCAGGTCCCTACTTATGCGTGGGGTGCGGCCGCATTGGCGCATCTCTATGAGCAGCTTTATCACCGGGGACGGGGCATTGCGACGATCGAAGGTTTCCTTCCCTTCCTCCAAGTGAGTTTTAGTTAATTGGTGTCATAGTGTCATTATTTTTTTTTAGTTTTGATCATAGTAGCTATTTAGCATATCTTTTTTTTGTGTTTTCTAGTTTTGGGCGTATGATCATTTCGTCTTTCTTCACCCATGGGATGCATGTATGGATGACAGCACTGCGGGGTTGTCGTTGGTCTTCAGATCTTCAGATCTCGCGCGGTCTTTTTGAGGATATGCACGAGAGGCAGGTATATATCATCGTGTACACATTTTATTTTGTTTTGTTTCAAGCTTTTAAGCTCTAAGGCTTCATTGATGGGTTGGCTTGCTTATTTGGTTACAGGTGATTTGGAGGCCATACGCGGCCGAGGAGGATGCCAGCCTGCCAGTGATTCAGTCTGGCCAACCTTTCTTCGACATGGACATATGGGTCCATTGTTTTGAGAAGGTGGAGAGGATCCACCTATCTTGAGTGGTGCGGAAGCTGGGGCTCGCTTAGGGAGTTCCACCGAAGATTCGCCACAGAGTGGTGAAGAGGTTGACCGACCCCCCTGGCCAGAACTTTATAGAGCGGATGGCACTTCAGATGGCAGATTTTAGAGCTGGAGAGACCAAGGTCACGGGGGGGCGTGATGAGGCGGATGTCCGAGAGTTTGTTAGATGGTTCGAGGCATTGGGTGGTGGGTGCCTCTTCACACGTCCCTTCCATGCGAGTGGTTCTTTTACAGTCGGTGGGCCTGAGTCGGCGTTGGCATTGAGGGAGAGGTTGGCCGTATTAGAGCAGGGCCATCTCACGGTGAGCATGCGGGGAGCATTAGATGCCCTTCATAGGGCGATGGAGCAGATGAGGTGTGCTCCTCGTCCTGATGAGGAGATGCTAGGCTCCCTCTCCTCCTCTGTTGCTCAGGCTAGGGGAGCAGAGGATGAGGTGAGGGGCTCAGCTAGCGGAGACTCAACAGTTCCTAGTGAGTTAGTTGATTGTTTTAATTGTTTATGCATTATGTTGACTTAATCTTCCATTCGTTCTGATGTAGTTGTGGTGTCTTATTTTCTTTTAGTCAGTCTGAGAGGGAAGCCGAGGTTGCTAGTCATGCGACGATGGTCGAGTTATTACATGGTCAGCAGGAGACTGGTCGGGAGGTGGAGGCCAGTCTACGATCTGAGATTGATCGATTGGTAAGTGCCTTGCTTAGTTCATCAATTATTGGTGTTGTGAGCTTGCCAACTTATGTGTTTATTATTATTCGAAGAGAGCCGAGCTCACTGCTAGAGGTCTCGCTCCGACATTTAATCCATCTTTAGTTGCCTCTTCTAGTAGGGAGGATCCAGTGATGGCCCAACTTTTGGCCGAGTTAGAGCACTGGGTGAGTTTCTTCAATCTTTCGACTCGTTTGTATAATTGTAATCGTTCATTGGGTGTTATTATTTCGCTTTCCTTAATAGTTTACTAACATTATGTGGTATTTCAGTGTCAAGTTGCCGAGGACCTTCAGACGAGGGAGGCGACTGCTGCCTCTCTACGCCCTGAGAGTCAGGTATAGTTTTTGGTTTGGTGTAATTCAGCTTAGGTCGTTTCATTTTATTTTGTTCTGACATATCTTGTGTTGGTTTGTTTGGTTCTTTGTGCAGGACATTCCGGACTCTGCTATTGAGGCTCCCCCTCAAGGGTTTGCTCCTATTCCTACTCAAGTATGTTTTACTTGTGTTTATGGTTTATTCATCATCATAGTGTTATCTGATGTATTTGTTTGTATTTGTTGTAGCCGCCTATGCTTGTTGTTTCTTTCGTGCCACCTACTGATCCAGTGATCGCTGCGACGGTTGAGCGACTTCTGGGAGAGAGGGGGGATCTGCTATGATTCTTTCCTTTTCAAATTTTTTCTATGTTCAAATATATGTGTTGGTTTTCTTTAACATGGTGTGGTAACATAGGAACGCAAGCTTGAGGAGGCGCGCCTAGTGGCAGAGCGAGCGCGCGCCACTCCTGAGGTGAGACAAGTCCTTGGGGAGACGTAGAGTGGTGATGACCTGTTCATCGAGATGATGGTTGCACAAAAGACTCAGACTGAGGCATTGGAGGTGGTGCGCCAAATGATGCGGGTAGAGATGCAAGTATCCCTAGATCGGTTGTAGTATCGTCTGATGAGGAGTGAGTGAGGAGTGTGGAGGTTGGTTGGTCAGCTTGATGGATCGGAGTCGAGGGCTACGGGCTCCTCGAGCGAGCAGTCTCGTCGCACGTCACGTGATCATGTCAGGGAGTATGCTCGTGAGGATTCTATCAATCATGAGATGCTTGCTAGGTATCCTCCTCATTCTCGATCGAGGCGATTTGCTAGTTAGGTGAGCAAGGAGGATTCCGTAGTGGGGCCTCGTCGTCTAGAGGTTCCGTGAACTCTGAGTGTCGGGATCATATTTTCAGAGGACTAGTCTATAGACCTCCGAGCCGATGATACTAGGGACAACGGTGATCCGCCGTCCCAGCGGCAGCGTAGGGAGTAGAGGTCTATGTGTATTTATTTTTTTGTCCATTATGTGTGTGTGTGTTGTATATACAGGGGGTATGCCCCTGGTGACAAATGTAAAAAAAATAAAATTTTGATATATATAGAGATTTTTGATTTAGATGTACCTGATTGGCTCCTTTTCTTTTAGTTATCTCTTGCATCTACCATTTGCCTTTAGTGTCGTTAGTCGTCATCGGGACTTGGATGCTTCCTGAGCTGGCCTGGTGATGGTTGAAGGTTGCTTCGTATCTGCACATGTAAAGGGAAGGCTATCAATAATTTTATTCTCCCCCTTGCCAATTGTCAAGGAGGGTAAGTATCTCAGACCGAGGCCTGGTAATAAAAGATAGATATATGCTCTCTTTTTTTTCTTTTTTTCTTTCTTCTCTTTTTGTTTTCCTTTTTTATTTTAGAGATGAAAATAATGCAACAGGGAAAGTAAATAACTAAAATAAATAAAAATACCCTAGCGTAGGAGCATGGTAGGATCGGCAGTATAGTATCTTCAGTAGCATTCTCCAGATGGTGACTTCGTTATTCTGCATCCTCTTTATGGATGAGTCGGCACTTTTAAGGTAATTTTCCTTCTAATAAAAAAAATGCCCCAGTGTCTAGAGGCAATGGAGCTTTTCTGGGTTTTAGGCGAGCACTTTAGGGCCCGTAAGAAGTCAGGGGTACTTGGTGAGTTAGTTTTGAAGAAAAGATGATCAGTACTGTTATCGAACTTGGGGAGGTCATTTTGATTATGCCAGTTGTATATCGGGGTCTATCTTTGGGTGGTGGTCATCCTATCTCATGGTTATCAAGGAGAAGTATGGTAGGTATAGTAGGTGATTGTATCAGTCATCATTCATTAGTTTCGATTTCATTCCTAGGACTATCCTATAAGGCTTCCGATTTATCGTCCGAAATTAGAAAAAAAAAAGGAGTGTAAGGCTCAATGATATGGGGAATAGTTCATATCTAACACTTCATAAAAGGGGTGAGTAACAATCTTTTTCTCAGAGGCATATGGGGTGCCATGATTAAGCTCTTCGTCATATTTTGGTACCATCAAAGTCTCACATTCTATGGTTAGCAGGAGTTTGTCCTCCTCCTGCCACCTTATGACGATATCTAGTAGTATGGGGACATCAAGGGTGCCCTTGTAGCTTGCTTATACATTTCTAGTCAAGTTACCAGAGATGTCCTCACGGCCTGCTTATGCTTCCCTGAGCTCATTGACTTGTTCATTTGTCGTAATTCTCTCACTCGATTTTTTTATATATATGTATTTTTGAAAGCATCCTGCTAGCACAAGAATAATGAGTTTTGATTGAACCTAGAATTTTCATTTTTTCTGCTCTAACATCTCCTCCAATGGCGGGGGGAAGGAAAATGAGGATCGGGTGTCACTTATACTTTTGAAAGGGGTTAGGTATGTCATTAGTCCTTTGATTAGATTGCCCGAATAAGAAAGTGGGTGATAAATTAGAGGTCTTAAGGATATTTATAAGAATTGATGAGGTATGACCGATGAATGGGTCGTGAGAACTATAGGGGTGATAAGTATAAGTATTTAACCACAGGATGTGATGATCACAGGGCTAAGGGTAATATTTTCTAAGGTACATGGCGTTCCAAGGGCTAGAGAGTTCTTCCCCATCTTGGTTCGCCAGTTTGTATACATTCTCAGGGTAAGCGGTTGTTATAACGTAAGGGCCTTCCCAGTTCGGTTTCAGTTTTCCTTTCGGATGGGCGTGCTTGGAAGGCATGATTTTCTTCAAGACTAATTCTCTAATATTAAAGGTTCATTCGAGGACTTTCTTATCGTAAGCCTTGGCCACTCTCCTCTAATATACCTGAGCATGATCAGCTGCCCTTAGAAGTGTTTCATCGAGTTGCTCTAACTACGCGAGTAGGGCAATTCTCCTCTTGTCTAAGGATAGCTCATTATTGAGTTGAATATGTAAGGATGGTACTGATATCTCATATGGTAGGACTGCCTCCATCTCGTAGGTAAGGAAGTAGGGAGTTTGGCCAGTGGCCGTAAGAATAGAGGTCCTATAGGCTGAGAGTACTTCTAGTAGTCGTTCGGGCCAGTCGGTTCCATTGCTCATCTCTACTGTGCATTTCAAGATTCGAATCAACATTTTATTTGTAGCTTCTGCTTGTCTATTTCCTTGAGGGTAGAATGGTGATGAGTGGCATAGATCGATGCTCAACTTGTTACATAACTTCTTCGTCTTCTCTATGATGAACTGCGGTTCGTTGTCGGAGATAAACATCCTGGATACTCCAAACCTGGTGATGATACTCTGAATTATGAATCTCACGAGTGTTGAAGCAATGATTCTGATGTAGGATTAAGCTTCTGCCCATTTGGTGTAGTATTCGATTGCCGTGAGTATGAACGCGTGCTTGTGAGTGTTCCCAACTATGTCTGTGAAAGGTCCGATGACATCGAAGGCCCACATAAAAAATGGCCAAGGCAAGGTCATAGTGTTCAATGCAACTGATGGAGCTTTGATAAGTGTGGCCTGCTCTTAGCATTGTTTGCAGAATTGGACGTAGAGGTGGCAATCTCTTATCATTGTTGGCCAGAAGTAGCCCTGTCGTGTGATTTGATCAGTGAGTCTCTGTCTACCGGCATGGGTGCCGCAGGCGCTAGTGTTTGCTTATCGGATGATGTATTATCTTTCGACGGTTGTGATGCATCATAGCAGTACTCCTTTGGTGAAGGCTTCTTTGTATAGTGTTGCATCAAGTATACAAAATTGGGTGCAGTGCATCAGTTCCTTATAGTCTTTCGTTTGATCTTCGCGACTTATGAAGGAACATGTTGATACTTTAGGAAGTTCTAGATGTCAAAATACCATGACTGTTCATCGTCGGTTGGTGAATTTTTAAACTTGAACATATCGACTTTGATTCCTGCCATGACATGATTTTTCGAAGTGATTGCTTCATGCGGTCCTGTGCTCGTGGGGAGGATTGGTAATTCTCTCTTAACGGTCCATGCCACCTCGTGGGCGGGTACTGTCAACTTTTCGATAGAGAAGGTCTTCGTACTTTATTCGATGGGTATTTGGATGATCGAGGCTAACGTGGCAAGGGAGTCTGCGAGCTCATTTTCTAATCTAGGGATATACGTAAAAGAGATTCTTTTAAACTTCTTTACCAAATATTGAGCGATTTCTAGATATGTCATTAGTCTCATTTCCTTGATTTTTCATTCTCCTATAACTTGTGAAATTACGAGCTTGGAATCACCCATGGTTTTCAACTGTTTAATGCCTAATTGTAGTGCTGCTCATAGTTTAGCTATGAAAGCTTCGTATTCTGCAACATTATTAGTAACAGGGAAGTCTAGTTAAAAGGCCTTAGGTATAACTACTCCTTCTGAGCTTAGGAGGACTATCTCGATGCCTTTTCCTTTATGATTTAGAGCACCGTCGAAGTAAAGGGTCCATGACATCTTATTGGGCTCTTCGTTATGAATTATGAGTAGGTCTTTATCGAGAAAATCCCCATGTATGGGCTTATTACTTGGGAGTAGGAGATCTGCCAATGAGCATATGCCAGTGATTGCTTGTCATTTGATTGACTTTTGTGTGACGTACGTGATATCAAATTCTTGTAAGAGCATATGCCAGCAAGCAATCTTTCCTGATGTTGCGGGCTTTTTGAATACATACTTCAGAGGGTTCATTCGGGCTAGTACTAGTATCTTATGTGCTCCAAAGTCGTGTTGTAACTTGGTTGAGGCCCACACCAGTGTGAGGCAAGTCTTCTCCATTAGAGTGTATTTTTGTTCGTACTCGACCATCGTCCTACTAAGGTAGTAGATAGCCTTCTCTCTCTTGCCGTCTTCTTCATATTATCCTAGAATTACTCCGATTGCTTTGTCATTCGCTGAGAGGTATAAGATTAGGGGTCTTTCGGGAACTAGTGGTGATAGTATTGGTGGGTTAAGGAGGTACTTCTTGATAATGTCGAAGGCTTGCTAACACTAGTCACCCCATTTGTACTCAGTTCCTCCTTTAAGTAGTCTGTAGAAAGGATCACATCTGTCTGAATGCTGGGAGAAAAATCTCCTGATGAATTGCAATCTTCCTATCAGGCCTCGTAATTTTTTTATATTACTGGGAGGTGGTATCTCAAGGATAGCTCTGACTTTTGCAAGGTCAACTTCGATTCCTTGCTTGCTGACTATGAATCCAAGTAATTTTTCGGAGGTGACTCCAAAGACATATTTCTTTAGGTTCATTTTTAGTTGATACTTTTCAGCTCTCTATAGCACCAATTAGAGTGTTTCAATATGTCCTGCCTGCGTTTGGGACTTCACTAATATGTCATTGACGTAGACTTCTATACATTTATACATCATGTCGTAAAAAATAGTCATCATGGTACATTGACAAGTGGCTCTTGCGTTCTTGAGCCCGAAAGGTATGACGACGTAGCAGTAAGTTCCCCATGGTGTAGTGAAAGATGTTTTCTCTTGGTCGAACTCTACTAATTTGATCTGATGACACCTAGAGAAACCATCCATAAAGGATAACATATCATGCCCAGCGGTGTTGTCGACTAGAGTGTCAATGTGCGAAAGTGAGAAGTTGTCTTTTGGGCATGCCTAGTTGAGGTTTCGAAAGTCAATGCAAACCCGTACTCTGTCGTATTTCTTGGCGGTAGGTACTATATTGGCAACCCATTTGGAGTAGAGGATGACTCGAATGAATTTGGCTTTGTGTAACTTGTCAACTTCCTCTTTAACTTGAAGGGCGGTTTATGGGTGCATCCTTTAGAGTTTCTGCTTAACAGGTTTTGCATCGGGTTCCAAGACAAGATGGTGTTCTACTAAGCTTGGGTCTAAACCAGGCATATCTTCATAGGACCATGCAAAGGAGTCAAGGTGTTCTTACAGACCTTATATGATTTGTTGACGTTCCTATGAATTAAGCGTCGCGCCAATTAGTAGCTTCTTGGGTTTCTCTTCAGTGCCAAAGTTGATTTCTTTTCTCAAAGTCACGAAGTATCTCATCTGGTATGATCACCGGCTTGTTGTTTAACTTGGGTGCTTTTTGTCCTCGTGCAGGAGATGGGATAGAAGTCTTAGGAGAAAAATCTCCTTGTTGGTCGCAAAATTGATTCGGGATGGCAGGTTCCCTTTCTTTTTCGAGGTTTTCTAATTTTTTTAGATTTTGCATTTATGAATTTTTAGGATTTTCTGCTTTTTATATTTTTTTGATTTTCTGTAGTAGATATGGTACAGGGTGAATCGCCTCAAGAGGCACTAGGAGAGTTGCTTCCCTAATCGAGGGAGCGAGATGGATGCTGGAGCCGTTCGGGCGATTCTTCGAGAAATGTGAACTTGTTCTGAAATTTCCCAATTTTTTTTTTGGAGTCCTCATCTGATGAGATCTTTTGAATAAGCGACACTGGTGACAACGGTATTAACGTTCGAATTTCCTCTAGCACATTGATCGCCTCATCTTCGAAGAAGCTCTGGAGGTCGTAATCGATCGAACTATCATCCTTTGAGTTAGAATGCAGTTGCTCTTCTGGTCGGGGGTGACCTCCTAAGGGATCCTCAGGGGTAGCGAGCTCTTTCCCTTGAACTTTGTAATATGCTAGGATAAGCACGCATGCTTGACAGCGAGGCTGGTAATGGAGAGAAATGCAGGGAGATCCCTAAGGGCATTCCCATCCTTCCGCGCCGGAGTTAAGGCTGGTATCAAACTCGCCTTCTTGATCTGACAATGCTTGAAGTACTAGGTTAGCCTGCTCTGCTAACTCGAGTGCAGGGAGGTTTATTCAGTAGTCCCTGTCCTCGCTCGGAGGGGGTTGCCACTCTTCCTCGAGAAATTTCTAGAATATTTAGAGTTGTGGCATGTCTGGGGACAGAGGAGTGTCTAGTTCGAGTTCCTCTTCAAACTCTAAAGGGCGTGTTGGGTGTCTCCCCCTGGGTTGACCAAATGACTATTGGGATTTTCGTCTTCTTGTGCCGATAGCCGAATTGGTAGGCCATTACTCGCTTCTGTCATTACGAGGTTGGAGTCATTCATTCCTACTACCGCGGAGTGTCGGATCTAACTAGCAAAGTATTCTAATATGCGGGTGCATGCCCTACAGCGGGGTTGGTATGGGCGAGCGATGCAAGGGGAGTCCCAGGGGCATTCCCATCCTTCAATGCCAAGGTTGAGGCGGATGCTATGCGAGCTAAGATTTTCTTGTGGGGTGTCATCCTCTTCCAACGTTGAGTGTAAATACTCTTCATCATCTTGTAAGGCAGCTATATGAAAATCTTCGTCATCAGTGGATTCCCCATCTCCTACTCATGGCTCGAGTTCGGGAGGTTCTTCCTTTCTCTCTTTTGTAGGCTCCTTAGTGTCAAACAAGGGTTTGAGTCCTTCGAGCAATTTATCAATATCGTCATTCAGATTCATTAAATCATTAAATGCTTTAGCCATTCATTCGATTTCTGCTTCTTAGGATCTAGTGAAGGATAGTTCCTTCTGCCTTGGTACATCTGCTTTCTCAATGGTCCAGTAGATGAAGTGGTCGTATAGAGACCATTTTGGTGAGGTAGGGAACAAGTCGACTTGTGGGCCGTCCAATTGGTAACCTAACCCTATGTGTTTGCAAATTTTCCATGGGACAACAGGTCCTACATGACCTTGCTTGTTTTTATCGAGTCCAGTGTGGGGGATGTACCCGAGCTAATACATCCCAACCTTTTATCACGGTAGGGTTGATGTCGTAAAGTTTGGCGAGGTCTGGGATGACCTCTCTTCTCATTAATTTTTGTTGACCCATCGGGGGAGAACTAGGAGGGGTAGGGGGATGGACTTCCATAATGATTCTCATTAGGGATTCGGGCCTTCCGAATGTGGCCCATATTCAACACAGAATTATGGGCTGTCGGAATGCTTACCGCGTAATCAGTGTCCATCTCCAGGAGGGGTGCTTCAGCGTATATATGAACAATAGAGTCCTTGTACAAAAATTTGACGCATTGGTAGTATGTGGATGCGACGACCTTTATTGACTCTAACCACTTTCTTCCTAAGATAAGATTGTACGTACTAGAGGAATCATAAACATGGAAAGTGATGTCTTTTGTTACAGGTCTGAGGCGAACATAGATTTTGATAGTACCTTTGATAAAATGACGTAAGTTGTCATAGGCTATAAGAGACAGTGCTGAGGGCCTGACATCCTGCTCCGTGTATTTGAGCGTCTTTAATATTGTGATATGGCAGATATTGAGTCCTGCTCCTGTATCGGCCAACGCATGGGGTACAGAGAATCCTCTAATTATGACTGTAAGGTATATGGGAGCCACACTTCCATGGAGGGACTCTTTGGGCATGTCTGCGTCTGTGAAACTGAGTGTCAGAGGTTACGCCATAATCAAGGCAATTTGATAAAGCTCATCCAATATTGTGTCCTCGTCCACTTGTGTGTCTTCAAGTGTCCTTATTAATAACCGGTGATGGTCAGGTGATATCTTGATAAGTTCTAGTATAGATATCTGGGTCGAGACCTTTTGGAGATGCCGCAGAAGGTCATATTCTTGCCTTGGCTCGAGTGTAATTTCTTTGCCTGAGCGATGAGCCTTGGGTGCAGGTGGTTGGAGTGGTTGAGGTGCAGGGATTGGTGGAGGGATAATGTGAGGTGGGGGTGGCAAGTTAACTTCTCTTTCTCTCACATTCCTCTCTGGTGGTTGTACGTTCGTCAAATTCTTATTTCGAGGGAAAGGCCGAGGTAGATAATTGGTTCCTGATTTAAGAATTGGGCAAGTCGGTTGTTGACCGAGCCTGATATTTCTCAACGTTGATATATCTGTGAAGTGAGTCAAATTCGAGGTCGGAGCGCATACTTGCATTGTGCCGCTCCAAGGTGGGAGGTACTGTGTGTAATCCTCTTCTTCTAGGAAAGCAGAGACCAGTGTCCCGCACGGGTCAGGATGTTCTTCTTGCTCACTTTCTCCTACATTTAGCAAATACTCGGTTGTTTCGTTTTCTTGGCTTGGAGTCTTTCGGGTTACACTATCTACCCATGCGGCAATTTGGGCTGCGGTTTGAAGAACATGATCTCTATATTTAAGCTCTGAATTAGATGAGGGGGGTGGCAATGGCATTGGTTCAGGATTCAGTGGGGTTGAAGGTTCTAGTGGGTGGCTATGGAGGAATGGTCTTCGGGCCCTAAAGGAGTAGACCCGTATCTGGGTGAATTTTTGTTAAGGCGATGGGATTGATGGGGCGATGCTAGTGATCAAGGCTGAGGGATGCGGGTGATTAGAGGGTTGGATGCGAGTGATTAATGTGGAGTAAAAGTATTAGAGGGTTGGATGCGAGTGATTAATGTGGAGGGCTGGAAGGAGGATTGACTAGGGAGATCTACATTGGTGACCTGGGCTGGTGTTCCTGGGTTATGGTTGGGCATAAGATTATTAATGATTCCTCAGTTCTGTTGGGGTTGGTTATTGTTAGGGTTAGGATTCCTATGCGCTTCCCAATCGATTTGGTTTCGATCATTCATGTCATAGATCACATCCCGGAGGACCCAACAGTCTTTCAGATTGTGTCCCACGTATCGATGGAATGCATAGTATTTGCTATAGTCTAAATTTGTCGGCTATGGTCGGGGTCTTTCTTGCGGGAATCAGAGGAGATTCTGAGTGTTAAGGAGACGAAAGATATTGGGAATTGTATCAGGCAAAGGGGAATAGTGTTCCTATCTCGGCTGGTAGGGGCCTCTAGCTGGGTTGAAGTTCTGCGGTGGGGGTCCATTATTATAGCTCTGCACGTGAGACGGCCGATTCTGTGTGGTATTCTAGTTTTGGTAGATGTTAGGATATTGGTTTCTGCTCTGATATTGACCCTGATTCTAGTTCTGGCCTTGGTTTTGGTGTGCATATCTTTGTTAGTTAGTGCCTTAGTTTTGGTTTGTGTACCTTTATTGATTTTGATTTTGCCCAAAATTTCGCGGTTGGAAGTTTCTGTTCCCAGAGTTCTGTCCTTGGTTGACAACGGTGTTAACCTATTCGATTCTTAAGGCTTTCTTGTTATTATTTTACTTTGATTCACTAGAAGAGCCTACTTTCGATGTGACTATGGACATGGCGAGGTCTCCGCCTTTGATGTGTCGCGCTAGTCGGGATGCCCAGGAGTGGAGTGCAGTGAAGTCGGGACAGTCACTTATGACAAGCACACTCTTTAATAGTTCTCTAGTGTTATCGATGATAATGTCAACCGAGTCTTTCTCTTTCATTGAAGTGTCGGTCCTGGCAGTGAGTTTCCTCCATCTAGCGACGACGTTGGCGAACACTTCATCGGGTCAATGCTTTGCTACCATTAAATCGCTAAGACTGACTGTCTCTTGGATCAAGTTTTTGTATTGGTTTAGGAATTGACCGACTAAGTTGTCGAACGTTTCTATCTTATACAGCGAGAGTCCCGCAAATCAATCTATAGCTTCTCCTTCTAATGAGTGTTGTAAATAATGAATGAGAAGCCCTTGATTTCGCGTATGGGCCGACAATCATTGTAAAAGAGGGCTAGGTGATGGTTTGGATTTCCCGTGTTGTTGTAATTAGTAAATTTTAGCTGTTTGAATCCTGTTGGTAAGTTAAATTTGATATCCCAGCAAAATTTGTCGAATCCAAATGAGTGACCAGGGCACTCTCTCTTGGCCCTGTAATCATCAAGCATCTTGGGGAGATCTTCAATCTTGATAGTGCTGTCTTTTGGAGCAACTCGTGATCAAACCTTATCCGAAGAATCATCGTTAAAGAACGTGTGAGTAGGTTGTCTTAATAGTGAGGCACGGGCTGACACCGTGCTCGGGGTAGGAGGCAGTCTCTCTTGCCGTTCTTGTTCTTCTGAATATTGTCGTACCCTAACGATCTCGTAGGCGGCAGCCAGTCCTCGAAGCAATTCCTCGACATCATCAACTCTTCTTTGTATTCTCTGAATATTGAGTTCTACAATTTGTTGAGCTGTGAGGTTTTGTCCGGTATTACTATCTCTCTCGTTATGATTATTTTCGGTGTGCAGGGTAGAGAAGGGATTTTCTTGATCGCCAACCATGTTAATCTCAGGTTGTCGTAGGCTGAAATCGTAAAGTGATTCTTCTTCCTAAACAGGGTTATCGTGATATCCCCACAACGGAGGGTCTCCTAAACTCACTCTTCGTATACTGGACATCTCGAGTCTTTGACGAAGACTCATATATTGAAAAGAATTTGAAATGATGCGTTGGGAAGAAAAAGCAAGAAAAAAATATATAAACTAGTTATCGAAGAAACAAAGAGTTCGGCAAAAGTGTCCCATCGCGATCGCCAGTCTGTTGGTGTGCGCTTTTTCTGGGTTCCTTTCGGTCCCCATCGAATTAGTGGCCCAATTCTGTCCAAGTGGACATTGGCAATGCGGTGTTTGGAATGTTAAAAATAAAGGGGGATTTCTAGGAAGATTCCTAGTTTGTTGCGATCATCAGCTGCAGATATTTATCGACCCTGCAATACGTCAGTGATTACGCTTTAAAGCGGGTGTGGGTTACTTCTTTACTGAATCATCCACCTGTAAACATCAGCAGCTATGACTCTTCCTTATATTTTAGATAGTTTAGCTTTCCTTTTCTTTCCCTATGGTTGTTGTAATTATAATTGGCTTAAATTCCCTAATTCTACTGAGTCTAATTATGTAAACTTGTTATAGTGAATTAATCTAATATTCTAATCCTATTAGGAGTCTAATTGATTTTAATATTTTACTCTTATCAAAAGTCTAATTAATTTAGTTTCCTAATCTTACTAGAAGTCTAATTAATATTAGTCTCCTAATTGTATTAGGAATGCAAATATATTAATTTTAGTGAAACTCGAATTAAATCAAGTATGCTAATTGTACTGAAATTCTAAGCATAGTATATATACTAATTTTACTGTAGTTCTAATTAAAGCAAGTATACTAATTTGACTGAAATTCTAATTAAAGCAAATATACTAGTTCTACTGAAATTGTAATTGAAATAGAGGACTAATTTTACTAAAACTCTAATTTAGGCGATGAATTAATTTTATTAAAATTCCAATTAAAGCAAATAAACTAATTTTACTAAAATTTTGATTAAAACAATGAATTAACTATACTAAAACTCTAGAAAAAAAAGAAATGGATTAATTATACTAAAAATCTAATTAAAATAAAGGAACTAATTTTACTAGAATTATGGTCAAAGCAATAGATTGATTATACTAAAATTCTAGAAAAAATAACGGAACTAACTTTACTAATTCTAATTAAAGTGATGAATTAATTCTACTAAAATTCTAAAAAAGGGGGTTTTGAGCCCGCTATGTTAAGGAGGATTGGCCTCGTTCCCGAGTACCCTCCGTAAGCTCCCTTGGGCAAATCGGGTGGCTAAGATTAAAGCAAATTGGATTTTGAATTATAAGATAGTATTTTTGAATTTTGAAAACTGTTTTTGAATTATAATTATGAATTAAATTACGAAACTATAATTTTAGAAGGCTAAATTATAAATTGGGATTTTTTTAAATATTAAATTAAGGAATTAAAACTAGAATTTAAAATTTAAGGATTGAATTCGGGTCCGGAATCAGAAAATCAGGCCTTATGATTAAGGACTGGTTCTAGAACCTAAGAACTAAAACCAGAGATTAATGATAGGACTGGAGATTAAGATTTCAGAATGAAATTAAAGTCCTATGGTCGGTGATTAGGCCGTCAGATTAACGACTGGTTCTAGATTCGGAGAACTAGAACCAGGGATTGAAAATTACGGTCTAAAAAAGGGGTGCTACGATCTAAGACTGAAATTTTTTAATATTATTAATTGAGACTAAATTTTTAGAAAAACTAAGGTTGGAAACTAAAGACTAAATTTTTACCTAAGGTCGGGGCTGTGGAGAGGAATCTCATAAATTCGAAGCTTGAATCTCGAAATCATGGTTCAGTTTCTCTATATGTTCGTTCTCGAAATTCTCTATATTTTTCCATTCTCTCTCTGTGAAAATTTCAGCCTCTTCGTGTTTGTATGGGTCGAATTAAAATTAAATCTTTTATAAATTTTTATCTAATTAAATGCCCTGTTTCAGGAGTTTAACCGAATTGCACGCTGGTTTCCTGGTGCTTAATCGCTTTGAGTCGGTCACCGACTCAGTGATCAACTGACCGACTTGCTCAGCGAGTTTCCTAGTTCTAACAATGTTAGGACTAATTGCTCACCTGGTGTGTAGTGTGCAATTCGATTAAATACTTCATTTGAAGCACTTGATTGAGGAAGCTTGGGGGTCAAGGACTGTAAGACTAGGTCGGGCGTAGGCCAATTGTGCGCCAGTGGTAGAGCGCTTAATCTAATCGCGCATGCCATGTGGCACGTGTAATCGAGTCTCGAGGTGGTCTGGGAAAGGAAGTCTAGTCTGAGAGGGAGACTGATTACACATTTATAGTTTAGTGTGCGATCAAATTACACGCGTGGTTTTAGGCACGTAATTCGGGGTTGTTCGGGTCTTGAAATGCCAGACTATTATTTCAGCATGCATTTCGACTATATACTATTATTTCAGTATATAGTCTCCTTACGTTAGGATCTGAGCCACAAAGCTATTATTTCAGCTTGTGTTTAGTCATTTACTATTGTTTCAGTGCATAGTTTCCAATTTAGGGTCATGGGGCCTGAGCCACAGAGCTATTGTTTCAGCCTAGCCATATACTATTATTTCAGCATATGGTCCCATATTTGGGTAAAGTGGGTTTGAAATGCTAGACTATTATTTCAATCTGCATTTCGACTATATACTATTGTTTCAGTATATAGTCTCCCTACGTTGGGATCTGAGCAACAAAACTATTATTTCAGCCTGTGTTCAGCCATGTACTATTATTTCAGTGTATGGTCCCCACATTAGGGTTAGGGGGTCTGAGCCACAAAGCTATTGTTTTAGCTTGTGTCCAGCCATATACTATTGTTTCAGTATATGGTCCCACATTAGGGTTGTAAAACTTTCAAAGAAGGTAAGTCATTTTCGAAAAGTCATGGGCGAAGTTAAAGGTTGACTAAACTGATTTGTATATTTCAAGAGGGCAAAATGGGGGTGTCTACTGCTACGGCCTAAGACTGAAAATCTAGTGCTAATAGTTAAAACAGAAAAAACCTAAATCTAAGAATTAAAACTAGGATCGAAAACTAAAAACTAAATTTTACCTAAGGCTGGGGCTGCAGAGAGGAATCTCGAAATCCGAAGCTTGGGTACAATGGGGGCGAGGAATCTAGAAATTCAAAGCTTAGGTGCGAGGAATCTCGAAATCCGAAGCTTGGGTGCGAGGAATCTTGAAATCCGAAGCTTGGGTGTGAGGAATCTCGAAATCCGAAGCTTGGGTGTGAGGAATCTCGAAATCCGAAGCTTGGGTGCGAGGAACCTCGAAATTTGAAGTTTGGGGCTACAGAGAGGAATTTCGAAATTTGAAGCTTGGGGCTATAGAGAAGAATCTCGAGATTCGAAACTCGAATCTCGAAGTTGTTGTTGTGTTTCTCTCTGTGTTTGCTCTGTTCACTCTCCGTCCCTTTTTCTTATTTTGGGGTTAAAGTAAAAAAGTCTTTTTATAGGTTTTGTTCTAATTGTGAGCCTTGTGGGGTGCGCTTAATGTTCAATTACACTCCCTGTTTCAGGTGTTTAACTAAATTACGCACCGGCTATCTGGCACTTATTCGCTTTGAGTCGGTCACCGACTTAGTGAGCGATCGATTGACTGGCTCAACCGACTTCCCTAGTTCTAATCACATTAGGACTAATTGCGCACTTACGTTGGAGTGCGCAATCTGATTAAGTGCTTCGTTCAAAGCGCTTAATCATGGAATTTTGGTGGTCAAGGACTGTGAGACTAGGTCAGGTGTAAACCAATTGTGCGCCTGTTATGGAGCACTAAATCCGATTGCGGGTTTTGCGTGGAGTGCACAATCGAGTTTCGAGGCGGTCTGAAGAAAGGAGGTTTGGTCTGAAAAGAGACTGATTGCACATTTGTGAGTTGGCGTGCAATCGAATTGCGCGCAGGGTTTTAGGCGCGTAATTCGGGATTGTCTGGGTCAGGTCTGAAACGCCAGACTATTGTTTCATTCGGTATTTCGACAATATACTATTGTTTCAGTATATAGTCTCCCTAGTTCGGATCTGAGCCACAAAGCTATTGTTTCAGCCTGCGTTCAGCCATATACTATTGTTTCAATGCGTGGTTCCCAATTTAGGATTAGGGAGCCTGAGCCATAGAGCTATTGTTTTAGCCTGTGTCCAGCCATATACTATTGTTTCAGCATATGGTTCTCACATTAGGGTTGAGGGATCTGAGCCACAGAGCTATTGTTTCAGCCTGTGTTCAGCCATGTACTATTGTTTTTGTGCATGGTCCCCACATTAGGGTGGTGAAACTTTCAGAGAAGGTAAGCCCTTTCCGAAAAGTTACGGGCAAGGTCAAAGGTTGATCGAACAAATTTATATATTTCGAGAGGGCAAAATGGGGGTGTCTACACCCCTCCCTTTACAAAGGCTTGAAAAAATTTTAAAAGAGAGAAAAGGCTTTAACTATTCCTCTCCTCCCTTTTTAGCATTTGTCCATTAAAATTCCAGCACCCTAGTTCATCCTTTAGACCTCATTATCCACCATCAATCCTTAAGATCTAGCTAAAACTAGCCCCTAGCCTTCTTCTCTTACCTCTTAGCTACCAAGCCTTAGAGATTAAAACCCATCCTTCAACCCATTTGCTTTCGGAAGCTCATCCAAGACGCATCAACGCGAAGTTCCACATCGGTGCTACAAGGGCCTTAGAGCTCCGGCTCTCCCCACTATTCCTCTACTTTCTTTTGCTTCTGTTATCCTATAATTGAGCCGTTACGCTGCCCAAATTTTGGCAAGCGGGAAGGGCTCAATAGGATCGGCGTGCCTTCAGGAAAGGGGAAGTGCCGCTCATTTTTGTTTCTTTTTTATATATGATTATATATATAAATTATATAAAACCAGCCACACATCAAAACAGCCATAGTAGAGACCGCTGACGAGCGGGTTGATTGGGTGCCTAACACCTTCCCGATCGATAACCGAAGCCCCCTACCCAAGAGCCTTTGGCGTAGACCGAAATCAGAGTCATATTTTTGCACTTCAGTGCTTTCAATATTGATTTTGGTTTCTCGAGACACAAAAAGCTCCAGGTGATGACTCTAGTTTTTATAAACGAGCGCATCGTCATGATGAACTTGCGAGAGCCCACAGTTGCACAGATGGGGAGGGAGTTTCCGCTGATGCCCTGGACTGCTTGCCTATGTTTACTGCCCTTTACCTAAAAGAGCACATTAAATCACATACGGAGGAGAATTTGGTTGGTCACGTCTAACTTATATAAATCTTCGTGCAGGAAAGATCCACACCGACATAGAAATGAGGGCCAAGTGTTAACAAAGTATGTGACCTCATAGGCCATTCGTTCTGAAAAAAATCAAGCCCATCCTGCAAGCATTCCGACACACTACAACAAGTAAAAGGGAGATAGAATATGCAAAGGGCACTAACATTCATCTGGGAAAGCTGAAAAAAACCATCCCAAAATAATAACAATGTCACATCATCCATTACATATTTCCAAAATCCAAAAATAAAATGTGTCCCAGAAAGTCTCAAAGTTCGAAAATCCAAAAACAGAGCCTAATCCTTATTGGTGCCCTTGGACTTCTTACACCTGTGCGAAGAGCTCTGACATGATTTGACATCACCCACTCGGGCCCACGCCTAAGAAAGTTGGCTAAGCAGGGAGCGCGACTCCTTTTCATGAGAACGTTGAAAGTCATATCCAAAGCCATCAGTCAAGATCAGTTGAAAGATAAAACTAGCAAGGCAATGATCGAAACCAGTCAATATGATACTCACCACTTTCATGTCCTGAAGACCTACTATATTGCGGTAATACTTTGCCTGATTCACCTCCGACTCATAGTCCTACAGAAAAAGGAAAGAGACATCAGCTACAAGCGCCAGCACATGCATTTTTATGAAAAACAAGCATGCAGAAAGAAAAAACTTGCTCACCCCAGGAACCAATTCAAGAAGGGGGATCTAGATTGCTTCAGCAGATATGCGGACCCGCTCTTCTACGGCCTTACATAAACCCTAAAGGAAGGGATCATCGAGGTGCCTAAAAATCCCCTGGGCCTCCGCAGTCGAACTACTAGAGGCACTCATACCAGAAGTGCCTGAGGGACCAACTCCCATTGCCTCAGCAATACCCGTCGCTGCCTCATCATCATCATCAGAGTCACCTCCCTGCTCAAACTGTGAAAAGGAGTAGAGTTTCAGTCAGTAGAAGTAAAAAAAAAATTGAACCAGAACCACTAAAAATGTGCCTGAGGAAAAGGAGAAACACTTGAGATTACACACCGCCAAAAGCCAGGAAATTGGCACCAGGTACAAAGCACAAAAGAATGGACCGGTAGGTAGGGACTCGTACCATAGCTGGTACCCCCTGAGCATGAGGAGATCCTTGACGGGGACCCCATGATGAAGAAACCAGGCAGAGAGCTCCTCAACAGTACCTCCAGGAGCCATGACATCTGCAGGAGGAGCCTGCAGCACGACAAAGTGGTCTCGATACTGATGTACCACTCTCTCTCCTAGGTAATACGCCCTGGCCCAGGCCCGTAGAAGAAAATGACGCGACGGTCGACGAAAAAGTGAGACGGACCCACAGCAGCTCGATCCCAAAAAGGAGAACCAATGAAAGGATCATAGATAACCTACCCAAACAGAAAGTGTCCCATCAGCCAAACAGGTAGCATAAAAAGAAAATGCTAGGAAAGAAATGAGAGAAATGGCCATACCTACTCTGGCATCAGCAGATCGAACTAGGACCGTAGGCCCATCTCTAAGTGCTTCATACCAACGTCCCTGCGATGGTGCGTGTTCCAGTTGCTCATGAGCGCATAGGTGGGTACATTAGAGTGAAGGAGGAGGCGTCCAGGCTGGAAGTGCAGATATCCCCAAACCTAAAAAGAGTGGCATACATAAAAGATGTGTCACAGGAAAGGAATGACTAACCAATAAACCAAGGAAAGAAAAGGAGTCAGTGGTTACCTCAATTGCCGGCCAGAAGCCAACAACAGAAATCGAGTTCCCCAATGAGACTCGGGCTAGGCTAGACATCAGAATGACATATCTAGCCCCACCCCAGCCATACCTGTGCACGTCGTCCTAGTTTCCCATAAGACTAAGCAGGGACAATGAGACCCGGCCGCCACTGGCATTTGAGAAGAGGGTCTTGCCCAACAAGAAAAGGAGAGAAATTCGAGCCAACATCACTGCACGCTCTGGCTCAATGAAAAAATCTGCATTTGGCTGCCCAGATCCACCAGTTCATTCTCATCAAACAGATCAGACAGCCATGACATTTTAACCTCAGAGCCATGCAGATTTGTGGAGGTGGGGTAATCTCCGATCAGTTGAACTATCTCATCCCGACTAGGTATGTGAAGATTGGCCACCGATAGCCCCCTTATCCGAATCCCTGTAATCATCGACCAATCGACGGGGGTAAGAGTCATCTCTGCCATGGCCATATGAAATGTCATAGTCTCGGGACGGAAGCGCTCAATCAAAGCCTTCAGATAGGCCGCATCGGCCCGCATGACAGGGCATAAGAGGAAATCCCTGAAACTAGCATGGGCAAGAAGGAACCTCACGACCAGAGGGAGGTATAGGTAAAAGCGCTGAAGGTCCAACCAACCTCCTCGGAACGTGAAAGAGGGTAAGTCATGCATCAAAATAAAGAGGTGTCAGATGTTGAAGATATAACAAGCTCACATAAAATAACAAAGCCTATTTTGTTACCTTGCCGGTGATACCAAAGTTGGAGATATGAACGTACTGTTGATGAAGGAGACCGGTACGGGCGGCCTCACCCTGCATTTCGTACCAGGGACAGGAGGAGCACTGCACTACAAAAAATTGTTCCCCTCGGGAATCATAGACAACTTCCGGCCCCTCCTCTTGTTCTTGCCCCTCCTCTTGTCCATGCTATTCGTCACTCGACATTCAAAGACGGACAAAAGCAATGATATCAGGATATGTCAGTAACGAGATATAAGCAGGTAAGTATGCCCCTTTCATTTTTCCATCAATCTTAAACCATCGTCCTTGCAAAAAAATATAAATACATCAAAAAAGAACAAAGGGGGTGGGGGCCAAACACCCCTCCCCCCACAAATCCAAAAGAAGAAAACAAATATATATATATATATATATATATATATATATATATATGTGTGTGTGTGTGTGTGTGTGTGTGTGTGTGTGTGTGTGTGTGTGTGTGTGTGTGTGTGTGTGTGTGTGTGTGCACATTTGTGTAACCAAAAAAAAATCCATAAAAGAAAACAAAAAAATACATATATGTGTGCATTTATGCAACCAAAAGAATCCAAGAAAGAAAACAAAAAAATACAGATATATGTGCATTTATGCAACCAAAAAAAAACAAAAAAAATTCCAAAAGAAGAGAAGCAAAAAATAAAAAACAAAAAAAGTAAAAAAAAACCACCCATCATCTTAAAAAAAAAACATCATCAAACCACCCACATTTTCAAAGAAAAAGAGAGAACAACAAACAAAAAATCACCCACATTTCCAAAAAAGTCACCCATATTCTAAAACAAAAAAGAAGGAAGAACAAAATTCTTGATGCCCACGCATAAGAGAAAAAAGAGAAAGAAGAAAAAGAAGAAAAGAAAACTTTTATGTGCCCAAACCTAGATCCAAGAAAAAAAAAATGCCCTAATAAAATATAACTCAAGAAAAAAAATAGGGCACCATTCGAGTCGATTTACATTAAATAAAATCAAACCAAGCCTTGATAACCATGCTTACAAGAAAAATCATCCATATGTCATCTAAAGAAGTAAAGAATTATAACCACATAGTAAAATAATTCAAGAAAGATCAAAGAAAATGAGGTTAAACATCGATTACCTTCAAGAAAATGGGTCCTTGATCCGGTGTAGAGAGAGTGTTTAATCGGCACAAGCAAGCACCTGCAATGAAGCGCGATTCAAATCGATCCAAGGGAACCCTAGGAGAGACTTCCGTTTCGGTTTAGAGAAGAGGGGAGGAAGGAGATTTGAAAAAAACCCAATTTGGATCGGGCATTTTAAAAGCCCCCCAGCTTTGGCTTGGCGCATCTAATACACGCGCCAAGCATTGTATGACCCCATTTTGGCTTGGCACATGTATTACATAAGCCAGGCTATTTCTGGTCAGATTTGGCATGGCGTGTATAATACACACGCTAGGCTATTCCTGGCCCATTTTAGCTTGGCTTGTGTGTTGCACACACCGAGCCTAATCTTCCTGAAACCTGAAGAGATGCACACGCCCCCAAAATGGCACGTCAATCTCCATTTGATCAGCTCGAGAGGCTGTGCTAGAATAAACGGTTCAAAATTGATGAGCATGCTCAAAATCCCAAACATGCAAAAACACATAAAAATACAAAAATTCAAATGAAATAATAACAAAAAATTCACCTAAAATACAAAAAAATTCACAATAGAAATCCACACAAAAATACAAAAATTCACATGAAATATAAGAAAAAATTCACATAAAATTCCAAAAATTTCACAAAGGAAAAATCCACATAAAATACCAAAAATTCAAATCAAATAATAAAAAATAAACACGTATTCATCTTACAAAAAAGTGGCATGTACTCCCAAAAAGAGTTGCGACATCAATTTGTTCCGCTCAGGGAGTCATGCTAATCAATTTCGAGACCGATGGGTTTGCCCAAAGACCTCAAACCCTGCTTCATGTAGGGGCACCCGTGGCCAGTCAAATGAGGCAATTAATGCCTCACATGATTGGACACAAACTGTGGACCTTCACGTATCTACTTCGCACCTATCTTTGAGTATGGGTTGATCACCCTCTCACTTACAGAGCTATTTTATTTAGAATGAAACTTGAACATCGAGCATCTTCAACCATCTCGAGAAGCGGATGTTTTTCCCAGCATATTGGGCTTTCGCAACTCTCTCCACCTTGGTTATGTCCAGTAATATCGCTAAGCGCTTGGAGACTGATAACCTTGAGAAACGAACGTTTTTCCCGACATACAGGGCTTCTGTTTACTCACCATTTTACCCACCTGATGTTTGAGGTTCATTTTTGAATACGACAGACCCGTTAGTGATGCCTTGGGCTTCTTCGGATGTCTCTTGTCTTTGGCATTTGATCATTAGTGATCGGATACCAAAGAGGGGCATCTGTAGACACCCAAATTTGGCTCAAGGCCCGATCGAAACATACTTCGAGAGAGGCATACCCCCGAGCTTCTGATAGCTTTCCTCATACCCTTAGAATCTTTTTAAACCCGTAGAAACTTGCCCAAAACCCTTAGGAACCTTTCCAAACCCTTAAGAACTTGTCCATACCCTTAGGAATTACCCCCGACCTCTCCGGACCCACAGTTAACCCTCTCGGCCAATGGTTAGAGAGAGATAAATCAAAGTAGGCAGGGACCTCTACTGAGACTGAATCTTATACCATTGAAAAGTAGCAGTTATCAGCTTTCCACAAGCTAAGAATCACCTCAATCCAAGTTGTACGTCAAAAGTTACGGCAACCCGAGCAATGCCTAGGAGTTGCACTTGGATATGACATATATGGCTCATGTATTACATGCGCCAAGCCATTTTTCTCCAAAAATGGTTTGGCTCATCTAATACACACTCCAGGTATAGGTGGGACCCACCTCGGGCTCTAAACTTTCAGACATTGTAGCTATGCTTGGCGTGTGTAATACATGCGCAGGATTAGCTAAAGTAACTGTTGGTTTTTTACTCGAAATCTACTTTTGGGATTTGACTTATTGACAATCTCAATATTTAGGATGGGTTTCATTAGGACTGTTGCACCCCTGATTACCTTATTTGCAACCCTTTAGTCATTTGAAACCTCACCCTATCATCCACCATTGAAGCCCATTGCCCACATTTCCAAGCTCTCAAAATCCTCAGAAACCTTAGATTAGGAGATTACCTAATTACTAATCCCAATTAGCACTTAAGCACCCTTTTAACCTCCCTTTTTCCTATAAATAGAGAGGCACCCCTCCCTTTACAAAGGCTTGAAAATTTTCCAAGAGAGAGAAAAGAGTAAGAGATCTATCCCTCCCTTGTGTACACCAAATATCCATACAAATTCCAGAATTCTAAATCATCTTAGAAACCCAATCCTTCTTCAAAAACCCTTGAGTTAAGGATAACACTACCCCCTAGCCTTCTTCCTCTATCCTTTAGCTACCAAGCCTTAGAGTTAGAACCCTTCATTCAACCATCCAAGCCATCGAAAACTCACTGAAGCACCCTCATGCGAAGGACCACAGCGGTGATATAAGGGCTCGAGAGCTCTGGCTCTCCCCTCTACTCCTCTACCTTCTTAACTTTTGCTCTATCCTTGAATTTGTGCCATTACGCCGTCGAAATGTCGGTAATTGTAGTGGGGCACAAATAGGATCATGAGCAGGGACCTCTGAAAGTAGTGGATCAGGAGCCCATGATTGGTTCGAATCGGTAGGCAGTCATTATAGAATAGGGCCAAGTGGTGTGTCTTGTCTATTTATGTTGTTCTAATTAAGTCTTAACCTATTGCAAGCGCACAATGGAAAGTGTAATGATAGTTTAGGATTGTTCCCACGAGGAAGTAATTTATCTATGTATTTTGCTTTTCTGAAAACTTATATTTATCTTTTAAGATCCTAAACTACTGGAGAAATATGAATAAAAGAATAGTTTTTTAAACTAATTACAGAAAATAAATTTAAATCCTCCTCTTTCCAGATTATGGTCATCAATCACAATTCTTCAAATCTTAGATATTTATAAAATTAAAATACCGTTACACTATATATCAAGTCTCTTAGCATTGGTCATCAATCAAAACTAGAATCCTATCAATACAGATTGATCTAATCTATAATCTCCTAAAACTTAGGCGTCAATCAAATTCTAGAAAATTGAAGATGAAAAATAAAACCATTACACTAATCTGTAAATCTCAATCTGAGTCGTCAATTCAAATCAAAACTTGAAGATGTTTACAAAGCAGTAAATTGCAGTAAAATAAATCTAAACTATAAAGCAAAGTAAAAATATATCTTTCACCCGTCAGTCGCAGGCGCCAATTGCTTCTGAGAAACTACGGATATCTATACTAATCTTTCAGCTCTCAATCTCAATCGTCAATTGTGACCGAGGAACCTTGGATATCTTAACTAAACTAAACTAAATTTGATCAGAAGATAATCCAACCTCAGTTGTCAATTAATTTTGAGAAATTCTTCGATGATATTATTATTCCTATGCCAAGCTCTCTTATTTATAGATAATAAGGAGTCGGTTTATAATATTCTAATCCTAATAAAAGAAACTACTAAAAATAAAACATTCCTAATATAACTCCAATTCCTAATTTTATCTTCCTTACTTTCAATGGTTGATGCGCTTCTGGACTTTCTCCTTAATTTCAGTAATCGAGATCTTTAGGAGTCTTTTTTCATCAATCTTCTAAGATCCGTGATTTGTCAGACTTCTACCTCAAGAGTTCTTCTAAATTGGTACATGGCGGTGTATATCTTTACTTAATTAGTAGTGTAAGAGCTTCAATCTGTACAATCGTAAATTACGATTTCTCTTTTTCACATTGCTTTCACTCTAGACGATTCTGAATCACGAACAATCATTTTCTCTTTATATCACTTTTCGCTATAAATGTCTTCTGAAGAATCATAAATTATGATTTCTTATTCTTCTCTGTATAGCGCTCCATCGTAAAACACGATTTCTTGGCTTTCAGCAGCGTCTGATCATCTTTTTTGCTTAATCATCTTTCTTACTGCTTTTTGAGGTAATTTTAACGAAGATTAAAATGTTGGTTCTCTTTTACAAATTATCCTTAATATCTACACATCATTAACGTAGTAGTAGCAAATTGGGGTTTAGCATCACTAAGTTAAGGGTGATAAAATGGTATATTTTGTGACTGATCACACCCCCAAACTTATATTTTGCTAGTCCTTAGAAAACAAGGAAAGAAATACTAATCTAAAATTTAAATGCCACTTTCATAGGGAGCATGATTACATTTATCAGATGTATCAAGCCTTTAAATCCGTAGGTGATCCCTAGTGGAGGAGTTATAGTCTCGTGAAGGTTTCCAGTGAAATCACCTTCAAACTTCAAAATATTTTTGGATTTTAAAATTTTTCAAAATTAAACAATAGTAAATAAATCTAAACTAATTGTAACGTCCCTGAGTTCTGACCTACGAATTGTACACCTCGGTATGCATGCTTGACAATCCGTACGTCGAGGACCATACCGATGGACAATGTAATGTCTATAGATCAAATCCGACGGAATAGATTTTGTGTATGTAGGTTAGGTTATGGGTTAGTGAACCCGTATACACCCAACCTTGGTGTAGCTATTTAGTACCTAAGCCTAGGCCTTGGTAATAAAAGAGAAATAAATACCCTTAATAGCTTACATTTATTTCCTTTGTTACCTATGATTAGAAGTTAAGAGGAGAGAGGATGAATCGAGGGTATTGATTGTGGTTGAATTAAGGATCGATTCGTTCGTAAAGTGTGAAGCGAAGGATTGATCGAATCATAACAAACCTCCGTTCACTCGGTGAAACCCTAGTCCAATCTAGAAACAAGAATTAGGGATTCGGATGGAATCAAGGTATGAAATTTAAGGCTAGATCTTGAAATTGTGTTAGTTATTATTTTTATTCAATTTGGGAACAAAGAATCATAAGGAATGGGGTTTGATTTCGGAAAGAGAAGAGTAAGAATGCAAAAAACCCAAGAATAGAAGGAATCTGTCCATTTTGACCGATCAAAATTTAGTTCGATCGATCGAAATGGACTTAAGAAGGAAGAATTCAAAGTCTGAGGAAATTCATTCGATCGAAATGAATTTCGATCGAACGAAGTGTGTTTTGATCGATCGAATCTCACACTCGATCGATCGAAATGTATAGAACAAAGATTTTGGAAAAGCCTGCTGTGAGGATTCGACGGATTGAAATACCTTCGATTGATCGAATTATAAATTCGATCAATCAAATTATAAATTCGATCGATCGAATCAAAATTTGTTCGATCGAATTAAAATTCATTTGATCGAACTGTGTGGATTGTTATTTAGTTTCTGAGGGATTCGACTGATCGAAATATTTTTTATTGATCAAATTATATGATTTTGATCAACCGAATGAGGATTCATTCGATCGAACTGTGTCGTGGTCATTTGGCTTCTGTGAGGATTCGACCGATCGAAATTAATTTTGACCGATCGAAATTAATTTTGATCGATCAAATTTGTGTTTGTTCGATCGAAATGGCAAAATCGTTCGATCGAACTAAGGAGTGATATATGTTATGAGGAGTTTGACCTATCGAAATGAGTTCGATCGATTAAAACTGGGTTTCGATCGATCAAAATAGGGACTCGATCGATCAAAATTGACAGATTCGGGATTTTGTTGTGTTTTGACTAAGAGATTTTGAGGGAATCTTTTGAGGTATGTTTAGCATCATTCTAATATGTGAACCATGAATTTGACATGTTTAGGTGACTTGGTGTTGTGTAATGAAAAGCTAACCCAAACGGCGGATTGAGCATGTGCCGATTGAGATCTTGATGTAGGGAAAACTTGATACCATATGCATTTACTATATTAGCGTGTGCGTTATGTTATGATGCTCACTTTGATTCAATCATGTGAATTTACCTTATGACTCCAATTTGAAAAGGCATGTGTATTTGTATGTTTCTGAATTGTGTAAGAGATATGGAATCTTTCAAGATTCAGTCCAATATGTGTGTGTGTGTGATCTTCACACTTCATTTTGACTTTTGAGCTAAACTATAATTATCACTTTACATAGAGATAAGCTATATATATGCACTTCAATTTAAGGTTCTATGTGACTACCCGACCGATGCGACGGTATAACCGTGACTGACGTGGCAGGATATCCGTGATCAGTATGGCGGCCAATCTGTACACCCTTTGTGCTATATGATTTATGACTCCTACCGTATAATGGTAATTATGTTCGGCCAAGTGTCCAACTTTATGGGACCTTGGATATATGTGAAAATGGTTCATATGAGGGACGATGGTGGGTATTCCATCGAGAGCTTGAGGCTATAGTTCCTCATTCAATACTTCAGGTAAAGCACTTTAATGTTTTCTTTTCATATGTTGGAATAAAGATATAAACATGTTTTATGAATTCCAAACAAGCATCGCATGTGTATTTCATGCCATGACAATCACATTGTGCATATCTTCTGACCAATTTTGTTTCATTATGCCATAAGATATATGTTTGATGTTTATAATAAGCAAGTTATGAGTTTTTCCTTACTGAGCTTGGATGTACCTCATTCCTCGACTAAATGTCATAGGCTCAGCTGAAGGAGTTAGAACGGAGATCTTAGAGAGAGAGGATCCAGATTTTTCACCTGGTGAGGATCTGGAAGAAATCCCCCCTGAGGGTTGTTTTCTGTGTATGATGCTAAATATATCTGGCCTTAGGTTGAGAGACTAGAGTTTTGAGATAATGTCAAGGATACTTATTTTGGATAATGATTGTAACTAAATTATTTTTGGTGAACCATGTTTTGGTAAGGAATGGTCCTTACCGGTGGTTCTGATTGGCTCTTTTTCCATAAGCATTCATATGGAATTAGAGCCGTCATTTTGAGCTTTTGGTGGAACGCATACGTACCTTCTCTTTATTCTATTTATGTTAGTTAGTTAGTATGGTTCTACTTGGTTTCTTTTGTGCGAATGATATGCCAAGTACCTTATTCGGGGTTCGACCTTAGCTCCAGCCCACTGACGGTGCGGGTTTCGGGGTGCCAAAATTTGGGCTATCATAGTTGGTATCAAAGCAACGGTTTTAGAGACGTCTGACAAGTCTTAGACCGTTTAGATATTTGAGATTTTATTGGATACCAGGGACCGTTTGTTAATGAGACTTTTGTTTCATTGTAACAGATTCTAATGGACCAGAGAAGTAGAGGTCGGCCTAGAGGAGGTCGCCAGAGGAGTGTGAGGAGTATTGATGATATTCCTTCGGGTTATGGAGGAGAGCAGAGACCACCTCCTGAGGCGGAGAGGGATCATCTCGATGAGTCTACTGATAGGATGGCTAGGGCTATGGAGGCCATAGCCGTTGCTATAACTCAGCAGTCCTAGCAGACTGCTCTTTTGGCTTAGCAAACGGTGTTGTTAGCCGCCAATAATGTCAGTCATCAGTAGCAACCACCACCTCTTATATTGTTGCCATCATCTTTTATGGATTTCAGGAGATTAAGACCTTTGGTATTCCAAGGGCAGAGTGATCCGCTTGAAGCTGAAAAATGGTTTAAATAGATGGAGAAATTAGTTGAGAGACTCTAGAGCCCTGAACATGAGAAAGTTGGTTGAGCTTCATTCCAACTAGAAGGCGACGTCGATGCCTGGTGGAAGTCGTTGTTAAGGAAGAGGAAAGTCGAGGGTCTACAAGACCAATGAACATGGGCTGAGTTTGTAAGGGTATTCAACAGGGAGTATTTCCCTAAACAAGTTAGAAATCAATTGAAAAAGGATTTTGCCAATCTTGTACAAGGGAGCATGACCGTACGGGAGTATGGCAATGAATTTGCCAATAGCTTCGAAGAAGGCCTAAGACCAAATATTCAAGAAAGGGTATCGATATTTGAGCTTGAGACATATGCTGACGTGATGGGGAAGGCCATTATTGCAGAAAGGGATATAAATAAGAGGCATGATTGGAAGAATAAGGTAAGTCCAGGGGGAGTGACTGACTACGACTTGGGGAATAAAAAGTCGAGGTTGTCAGCACCTGCTCCAGTTTCAAGACCGGCCTACACGAGTTATCAGAGGTCTAATGCATTTACTCCTACGAGACCATTCCGTAGAGAGGGCTCTGCTCAGACTCAGGCGTCTGGGGCATTAGTCACACAAGAATCTTTAAGAGCGGCATCTTCAAGTTCACAAGTAAAATGTGCCCTTTGTGGCAAACCACATAAAACATCGGACTGTAGACGGGACACGGGAGGATGTTATAAATGTGGGAAGATAGGCCAGTTGATACGAGATTGCCCCGAGATGAGAAAGGAGGGCATTGTTTCTACTACTACGGCACAGAGGCCTACACATTCCACTCGACCTGTTATCCAAGGCCGCGCTTTTGTAGTAATAGCTGAAGACGCCCATGCGAGTAACAACGTGATTCAAGGTATAATTTTTTTTATGCATAAATTCATTTACTTATTTTCTAGATGAAGGAAGTGCATTGATAGGGAAAGATCTAGGTGCATTTTGATAATTGTGTGGTCATGACATGCATGTCTGAATGTTAGTGTATGTATTAAATCATATAGGTACACTATAACTCTATTGAGAAAATGACGACGATCATTGTGTTGCACGAGTTTTGATAAACCCAGGGTCTACCCACTCGTATATAACTCCAAAATTCATGGCGAAATTGAAAATTATTCCTGAGGCGTTAGATTTTATTTTGGACGTGTCCGTTCCTATAGGGAGTGTAGTAACCGCAGACACCTATTGTCGATCAGTCATTGTTCAAGTGGAGGATCAAGAGATCATAACGGACCTCATTTTGTTGAACATGCAAGGACTTGATGTACTCCTCGGCATGAATTAGCTATGCGCTTATCGTGCAAGCATTGATTGCCTACGGAAAGTAGTTACTTTTTGCCTGTCAAAATAAAAGTCCTTTCGGTTTATTGGTGAGAAGGGAAAGATAGTGCCGATCATCTTCGCAGTACGAGCTGAGCGGATGATGAAGAATGGGTGCGAGGGATACCTAGCATTCCTACAAGAACAAAAGGAGATAAAGAATGTCATCACCGATATCCCGATTGCCTGTGAGTTTGAGGACGTATTTCCTAACGAATTACCAGGATTGCCACCGGATCGGGAGATTGAATTTGCAATTGACTTAGCTCTAGGCACGAAACCAGTCTCCAAAGCTCCCTATCGAATGGCTCCAGCCGAGCTAAAAGAGTTGAAGGAGCAATTGCAAGAATTTTTGGATAAGGGCTTCATAAGACTAAGTGTATCCCCTTGGAGAGCACCGGTCTTGTTTGTTAAGAAGAAGGACGGGTCGATGAGACTTTGTATCGACTTCGGTCAGTTAAACAAGCTTATGATCAAGAACAAGTACCCATTACCAAGGATCGGCGATCTATTTGACCAGTTGCAAGGGGTAAAATTCTTTACAAAGATTGACTTGAGATTCGGGTACCATCAACTAAAGGTGAAGGCCGAAGATGTGCAGAAGACGGCATTTAGGACTAGATATAGGCATTACGAGTTCTTAGTGATGCCTTTCGGCTTGATGAATGCACCAACTTCATTTATGGACCTCATGAATCGGGTCTTTAAACAACATCTTGATACATGTGTAGTGGTGTTCGTGGACGATATCCTTATTTACTCAAAGACTAGAGAAGAACACGAACATCATTTGCGCATCGCCTTACAAACTCTATGTGAGCATCAATTATATGCCAAACTTAGTAAATGTGAGTTCTGGCTAGAACAAGTGAGCTTTCTTGGTCACATAGTATCAGAAGCAGGCCTAACTATAGATCCAACGAAGATTAAGTCAGTATTAGATGGGGAGAAACCCAAGACTGTGATGGAGATTCGCAGTTTCCTCGATCTAGCTGGATATTATTGACGAATTGTGAAAGGATTCTCCAAGATTTTAGGACCGCTCACCTAACTTACAAGAAAGAATGTGAAATTTGAGTGGGCTAGTGAATGTGAAGAGAGCTTCCAAGAACTCAAGAGACGGCTTACCTCTACTCTAGTGTTGGCTATTCCATCAGGTAGTGAGGGTTTCGCTGTTTATAGTGATGCGCCGTATGGTGGGTTGGACAGTGTCTTGAATCAGAATGCCAAAGTCATAGCTTATGGATTGAGACAATTGAAAGAGCACGAGAAGAACTATTTAACGCACGATCTAGAGTTGGTCGCGGTGATTTTTACACTTAAGATTTGGAGACATTACCTATATGGTGAGACCTTTGAGATTTTCACGAATCACAAAAGCCTCAAATACTTATTTACACAAAAGGAATTGAATATGAGGCAACGAAGATGGATCAAATTTCTCAAGGACTATGATTGTACTATGAAAGACGCAGAGCTCGTAAAAATTCAACAAAGCGTGACTGCCGGTACAAGCGTGGATTTCTCTATCAAAGAGGATGGGTCATTGCTATTCCATGAAGGCATATGCATACCGGTTGATGCCGATATATGACAAACTATATTGGGCGAAGCTCTTAAGTCCAAGTATGCCATTCATCTTTGTGGTATAGAGATGTACCAGGATTTGCAAAAGAATTATTGATGGAGAGGGTTGAAGAAAGACTTTGTTGAATATGTGTCGAAATGTCTCGTGTGTCAACAAGTAAAGGTGGATCACAGACACCCAGCAGGTCTATTGTAACCTCTGCCAATACCGGAATGGAAATGGGAGTCCATCTCCATGGACTTAATTGTGGGATTACCGAGAACGTTGAGACGCCACAATGCCATATGGATAATAGTGGATCGATTGACAAAGTCGGCTCACTTCTTGCCCTATAGTCATACACTACAAGCAAGTTGGCGGATTTGTATCTGAAAGAAATTGTCCGACTGCACAGTATTCTAACAAGCATTGTGTCCGATCATGACCCATTGTACACATCGATATTTTGCAAAGATTTCAAGAAGGTATGGGCACAAGATTGGACTTTAGTTCCGCATTCTATCCACAGACTGATGGTCAGATAGAGAGAGTCAATCAGATTATTGAACATATGCTTCAACCATGCATGATTAATTTTCAGGGATCGTGAGATCAGCATCTTCCGTTGATAGAATTCGCGCATAATAATAGCTTTCAGCAGAGCATTGGGATGGCTCCATATGAAGCACTATATGGATGGAGGTGAAGGTCTCCAATCAACTGGGAGGAAACAGGCGACAAATTTGTATTGGGACCGAAAGTCATAAGGAAAAATGTCGAGACCGTTCGCATTATACGAGAAAGAATCAAAGTGACACAGAGTCGACAAAAGAGCTATGCGGACATCAAGCAATCGACCAGGGATTTTCAAGTGGGAGATCACATGTTTGTGAAGATATCTCCAATGAAGGGTGTGTTGCGCTTCAAAAAGTGCAGAAAGTTGAGCCCTCGCTATATTAGACCTTTCGAGGTATTGGGGAGAGTGGGTGAAGTTGCATATAGGGTTGCATTACCCTCGCAGCTTGATAGAGTGCATGACATATTTCACATTTCTATATTACGAAAGTACGTGCGAGACCCAACTCATATCCTCGATGCGCCACCAGTTAAAGTCTACAGGGATCTGACGATCATTGAAGAACCAATGCAAATTTTAGATCGAATCGAACAAGTGTTGCGTACTAAACGGATTCCTTTGGTGTTAGTCCAATGGAAGAATCACTCTAGAGAAGAGGCGACGTGGGAACGCGAAGCCAAGATCCGTGCCCAGTATCCTTCATTGTTTTTGTGATCTGGAGAGGGAAAGGATTTTGTAAAGGTCCATTGTGACCCTAAGTATATGTAAACAATTTGAATGATGAATAAGATGGGTGAGTTTGATGTTTAAAGCTCGAGAATATGAAAGAAAACTCAAAAATACAGCAATTATGTGTTTTCTAACAATTTCGAATGATCGAAATTAGTTTCAATCGATCGAATATGATTTCGACTGATCGAGGTGTAAATCGATCGATCAAAATATCCTGGCATAAAGTGGATATTATGTAAATTAAGGCTGGCTAAATTCGTTCGATCGAATCAATTTTCGATCGATCAAATTTTGATTTTGATCGGACGAAATTTATTTGGTTCGATCAAAAAAAAATTTATAGGCCAGAGAAGTTCGACCGATTGAAAAGTTTTTGTTCGATCGAATTTTAGATTTCGATCGATCGAACTAAAATTCGTTCAATCGAAATATAGGCCCCAGTCTCATTTAAGCTAGTTTCGATCGATCGAAATGAGTCGCTATCGATCGAAATCGCAGCGCATTCTTTATAAATTGAATTTTGACCGATCGAAATATTTTTGATCGATCGAATCGCGCGTATATATATAGAAACCGCATTTTTAAGTTTAAATTTTTAGAAATTTTGGGGGTTTTGGTTAGGGCTTTCGAGGGTTTTCATGTTGGGGGATCAAACGACCAATTGATTGCGCATAGATCCTCTGAGAAATCGAATCCAAACCTCATCAAACTGGTAAATCCCTAATCTTGAGTTCTTCATTTCTTATTTTGAGCTAAATTTTTGGGATTTAAGTAGAAACCCTACTTTTTGGGATTTGGCCAGGGCTCCTAAGACGAGATTAGCCTCCAAACCAACTACGTCGAAGAAGCCCAAAACCGTAACGGGTTCTTCACAACCCAAAACCACCACGGGTTCTTCGCAACCACCACCAAACCCTCCACCGCAACCCACTGCCGAACAACCAGCTCCTTCTCAAGTGCCCCAACACGACCAACCAAACGAATGGTGGGACGAGAAGGGATTCGCTTATGAGTATACCATCGATCTGGCACTATTCAAAATGCCCAAGGTGCTCAGCATTGACGCTTGGGCACTTGACTATTTAGGTAAAACCGGTTTGGATAACATTTTGAAACCCATCCCTCTGTACTATTATTACCTGCGCCTCGTGCGCTTGTTTTACCAAAACATGTTTGATGACCCTAACCCTACAACCACCATCTACACCAAGATTGACGGGAAGACATACGTTTTTACCCATTCGATGGCCTGCAAGGCCTTGGAATGTTTCAAAGACTATGGCCCTGGAATTAATTTGTTGCCCCCAAATCCCCCAAATCTGACCCATCTTTACGTAGCGGAGAGAATGACTCAAGGGAGGGTTGCACTTGGTCGAGACATTAGACGAGCCCACTTGTCGAGCTATATGTGGATGCTCGATACCATTATTAAGTGAAACCTGTACCCGATTCGTCATAAAATCGAGAGGTTAGGTGTTGATGGAGGCGTTGTTTGCAGCTTTTGAGGGCAAGTGGTTTGATGCGGCTGCCATAGTTTTTTAGGGGATAAGGCATGGGAGAAAGAAATTATTAGTGAGGGAGGAAAAGCCTGAAGATTATATTCTGTATTCCAGCTTTTTTTCGGCGATGTCTGATGAGAATTCCAGGACCACGGTGCACAAGGTATCTTCACGAGAGCCTAAATCCTCCGATATTGTGGTCTTCTACACCTTCAAGCAATGGAGGAAAACCTACAATCGGTTGAAACCACAACTTCAGCCAGCTCTTCAAGTATCTCCTATCCCTCCTCAACCTCAGGAAGAACCTGCCCAGGGTGCACCACAACAAGACCAACCTACTTCTAATGTGCCTCTTCAAGACCAACCAGATGTCATTCCCCCAATGCATCAGCCAACGTACGTGCCGATACCACCACTTCTTCATCAAGCGGCTCCGATGACCAATGAGGAGTTAGCTACTCTCATCCAGGAGAGTAATCGCCAACTCAACTAGTGCCTGGATTACCACAAGCTGATAGTGGAGGACACTCTTCACGCGATGTACCCTACCGAATACCTCCAGAGGATGGTGATCATGTGTGCTAGAGTGTTCGGCGCTTCTATGGCAGGCACTGCTGTAGAGGACCCACAGCCTGATGAGGCGGCCAGCAGGGATCAAGCCGATAAGGATACGGAGGATGCAGCGGATCCTATTGATGCGGTGGGTCCTACTGGAGCGGTGAGAGGAGCTGACACGTGAGAGCTTTGTGAGCTTATGAGTCTTTTCATTTTGAAAGATAAAAATTTTGGTGGATATGTATAAATTTTTAACTATGGTGGTATGGTTGCCACGTTTACTTTTCGTTCGTTATAACTATGGTGGCATGGTTGCCACGATGATCTAAAATTTTTTGATATGCTAATCTTTTGATGGTCAATGATGTTTCTGAATGGAATTAGCTAGAATTTTTTGTGTGTGGATTGTGTGTGTGATGAGATTTTCGTCACGAAATGGATTGTTTAGCGATGTGTGGTGCCTTACGAGGCCACCCTTCTTGTGCCTAACTGCACATTTGATCAATTTTTGAGGATGAAAATTCCTAAGGTGGGGAGAATGTAACGTCCTTGAGTTCTGACCTATGAACTATATGCCTCGATATGCGTGCTTGATGATCCGTATGTCGAGGACCGTGTCGATGGACTATGTAATGTCTATAGATCAAATCCGACGGAACGAATTTTGTGTATGTAGGTTAGGTTATGGGTTAGTGAACCCGCATACACCCAACCTTGGTGTAGTTGTTTAATACCTAAGCCTAGGCCTTGGTAATAAAAGAGAAATAAATACCCTTAATAGCTTGCATTTATTTCCCTTTGTTACCTATGATGAGAAGTTAAGAGGAGAGAGGGTAAATCGAGGGTATTGATTGTGGTTGAATTAAGGATCAATTCATTTGTAAAGTGTGAAGTGAAGGATTGATCAAATTAGAACAAACCTCCGTTCACTCGGTGAAACCCTAGTCCGATCAAGAAACAAGAATTGGGGATTCGGATGGAATCAAGGTATGAAATTTAAGGCTAGATCTTGAAATTGTGTTAGTTATTGTTTTTATTCAATTTGGGAACAAAGAATCATAAGGAATGGGGTTTGATTTCGAAAAGAGAAGAGAAAGAATGTGAAAAACCCAAGAACAGAAGGAATCTATTTATTTTGGTCGATCGAAATTTAGTTCGAGCGATTGAAATGGACTTAAGAAGGAAGAATTCGAAGTCTGAGGAAATCCGTTCGATCGAAATTCATTTCGATCGAATGAAGTGTGTTTCGATCAATCGAATCTCACACTCGATCGATCAAAACATATAGAACAGAGATTTTAGAAAATCTTGCTGTGAGGATTCGACTGATCGAAATATCTTCGATCGATCAAATTATAAATTCGATCGATCGAATTGAAATTCATTCGATCAAACTGTGTGGATTATTATTTAGTTTCTGAGGGATTCGACCGATCAAAATATTTTCAATCAATCGAATTATATGATTTCAAACGACCGAATGAGGATTCGTTCGATCGAACAGTGTCATGGCCATTTAGCTTCTGTGAGGATTCGACCGGTCGAACTTAATTTTGATCGATCAAATTTGTGTTCGTTCGATCGAAATGGCACAATTGTTCGATTGAACTGAGGAGTGATATGTGTTATGAGGAGTTCGACCGATTGAAATGAGTTCGATCGATCGAAACTGGGTTTCGATCAATCGAAATAGGGATTCGATAAATCAAAATTGCCAGATTCGAGGTTTTGTTGTGTTTTGACTGAGAGATTTTGAGGGAATCTCTCAAGGTATGTTTAGCATTGTTCTAATGTGTGAATCATGAATTTGACATGTTTAGGTGACTTGGTGTTGTGTGATGAAAAGCTAATCCAAACGGCGGATTGAGCACGTGCGGGTTGAGATCTCGAGGTAGGGAAAATTTGATACCATGTGCATTTACTACATTAGCATGTGTGTTATGTTATGATTCTCTTTGATTCAATCATGTGAATTTAGCTTATGACTCCAATTTGAAAAGGCATGTGTATCAGTATGTTTTCGAATTGTGTAAGAGATATGGAATCTTTCAGGATTCAGTCCAATATGTGTGTGTGTGTGTGATCTTCACACTCCATTCCGACTTTTGAGCTAAACTATAATTATCACTTTACACGGCAATAAGCTATATATATGCACTTCGATTTAAGGTTTTATGTGAATACCCAACCGACGCAGCGGTATAACCGTGACTGACACTGCAGGATATTCATGACCAGTACGGCGGCCAATCCATACACCCTTTGTGCTATGTGATTTGTGACTCATACCGTATGATGGTAATTATGTTCGGCCAAGTGCCCAACTTTATGGGACCTAGGATATATGTGAAAATAGTTCATATGAGCGACGATGGTGGGTATTCCATCGAGGGCTTGAGGCAATAGTTCCTTATTCAATACTTTAAGTAAAGCACTTTTAAGTTTTCTTTTCATATGTTGGAATAAAGATGTGAACATGTTTTATGAATTCCAAACAAGGATGGGAGAAGAGAGAGAACGGATGATGCAAACAATGGAGGTCATGGCAAATACTATGGCTCAGCAAGCGGCATTGTTGACCGCCAATAATCATCAACAAGCACCACCTACCCCTCCTATCCTGATTATAGACCCATATCACTCAGGATTTGTAGAGTTTAGAAAATTGAGGCCTCCTAGCTTCTATAGTCAGACCGATCCCTTGGAGGTAGAGAAATGGCTGAATCAAACTGAGAAGCTCTTACAACAAATGCCATGTAATGAGGCAGAAATGGTAAGATGGGCTTCGTGTCAGTTAGAAGGAGATGCCGACCCTTGGTGGAAGTCGGTGTTGTTGAGGAGAGAGCAGGAGAACCCCGATGGGGTATAGACTTGGGAGGAGTTTTGTGAAATGTTCAACAAAGAATACTTCCCAAAGCAACTGAGGAACCAGATGGTATCTCAGTTTATGAAGTTAGAGCAAGGAGCAATGACGGTCAGAGAGTATGATACTGAATTCATCCGATTGTCATGATTTACTCCGGAGTATGTGGCCACAGAAATTATGAAGGCCAATAAATTGTAAGAGGGACTGAGGCCGATCCTATCCGATAGCGTTGCAGCATTTGAGCTAGAGACGTATACAGACATCATGGGAAAGACTTTAGTGATCGAGAAGTCTTTAAATGCCATGTATCAAAAAAGAGAACAACAAGGAAATGGACAGATGAATCAGAGCGGAGTGGGAAACTATGAATCGGTGAATAAAAAGCTGCATTTTGTACCACCCAATCAAAGATAGTTCACCCTGACTCACTACTTTAGGCTACCACATATCAGTTACCCTATACCATCGGTGTCTAATTCGATGCGACCTATTAGCTATGAGAACCTGGCTACCACTACCGGAGTGTCAGTCACTCAGGGTGTCTCAAGAGCAGCATCATCAGTGCCACCAGAGACTTGTGCCAAGTGTGGCAAGTCACACAAAATAGCAGATTGCAGGCAAGGGACTGGGGGCTATTTTAAATGCGGAAAAATGGGGCATTTGATCAGAGATTATCCGATGCTGAGGAATGAAGGAAAGGCGAATCCTACAGGATAGCAAAGGCCTATCCGACAAGGGCAACCTGTCGTCCAAGGCCGAGCATATGCAGTCACAGCCAGGAATGACATCTCAAACAATGACATCATACATGGTATAATTAATTTAATTACAGTCCTAGATAATTGTTACATCTATATTTTTGTTAATTATTCATAAAAGGTTCTTGCATAGACAAGTAGAAGAAGTTATCATATGTGTTATAGAGGTTATTACAAATCTTATTATTACTTAATGAAATTTGTAATACGTATCTATGTGTAGGCATATTACAATTGTATAAGAGAGAGGATTAACTTTGTTATGAGGCACGAGTTCTGATAGACCCTGGATCTACCCATTCATTTAGGGCACCTCAATTCTCAGTGACAACAAAGATTGTTCCTGAACCATTAAATTTTATTTTGGACGTGTCAATCCCAACGGGGAAGTCAGTTAAAACCGGTATGGTGGGCCAATCAGTAGTGGTTGGGATTAAAGATCATGACTATCATGAGTTGATGGCGGATCTGATCCTTTGGACATGCATGGATTCAATGTGATCCTAGGCATGGATTGGTTGTCTTTGCACAACGCAAGTGTTGATTGCAGAACTAAGGTAGTGACTTTTAGTTAGGAAGGAGGTGAGTTGTTTAAGTTCTTCAGAATGTTTGCAGGATATGTGCCAATCATCTCGACAATACGAGCCCAGCATATAATGAGAAAGGGAGGCACTAGATACATTATGTTCTAGAAAGAGAACCGAGAAGAGAAGAACGGTATAAAAAGGATCTCTGTCATTTGTGATTTCATTGACGTATTCCCAGAGGAGTTACTAGGACTACCACCTGATAGAGAAGTGGAGTTCTCTATTGACTTAGCTCCAGGTACAAAGCCAGTATCGAAAGCACCTTATCAATTGCTCCAGTCGAGTTAGTAGAATTGAAACTGTAGCTATAAAAACTTTTGGATAAGGGGTTTGTGAGACCTAGTGTGTCTCCTTGGGGGGCACCGGTCTTATTTGTAAAGAAGAAGGATGGGTCGATGAGACTATGCATCGATTATCATCAATTGAACAAACTCACAATCAAGAATCGATACCCACACCCGAGAATCGATGACCTATTTGATCAGTTACAAGGAGCCAGATTCTTTTCAAAAATCGATTTGCTGTTCGGTTATCATCAACTGAAGGTCAGGGCCGAAGATATTTAGAAGACGGTATTTAGGACCAGATATGGGCATTATGAATTTCTAGTGATACCTTTTGGCTTGACTAATGCACCAGCATCATTCATGGATCTCATGAATAGGGTGTTCAAACCTCATCTTGACACGTGTGTCGTAGTTTTTGTTGACGACAAACTGATCTACTAAAAAATAAAGGAGGAACATGAACAACATTTGAGAATCGCATTGCAAACATTACAAGAGCATCAGCTGTATGCCAAGCTTAACAAATGCGAGTCTTGGTTAGAGCAAGTGAGATTTTTGGGACACATAGTCTCTGAAGAAGGGATTAAAGTAGATCCAGCTAAGATAGAAGCAGTGGTTCAATGGGAAGATTCCTAAGCTTGGCAGGGTACTATAGAAGATTTGTGAAAGGGTTCCCAAAGCTTTCCGATCCTCTTACAAAATTAACAAGAAAGAATACCAACTTTCAGTGGACCGAGGCATGCGAGAAAAGCTTCCAAGAGTTAAAAAGAGACTTACATCGGCACCGATACTCGCGGATGGCATTGGGGGATTAGTCGTGTTCAGTGATGCGTCACACAATGGCTTGGGTTGTGTAATCAATCAACACCAGAAGGTCATAGCATATGGATCCAAACAACTTAAGGATCATGAGAAGAACTACCCGACACATGACCTTGAGCTCGCTGCGGTGATTTTTACGTTAAAGATATGGAGACATTATCTGTATAGTGAAGCCTTTGAGATCTTCACATATCACAAAAGTCTCAAATATTTATTCACACAGAAAGATTTGAACATGAGACAAAAGAGGTGGATTGAATTTCTTAAGGACTACGATTGTTCCATACAATATCACCCAGCACAATTGTCAAATTTGATTTTGGGACTTCACATATGGAAGTTGCTAGAAGATATAGCTTTGTGCGATGAGCGGTTTGAAGCGAAGGTTTCAGGAGCCTTCTTAGCAAATTTCACTATTAGACCAGCCATCTTTGGTCAGGTCTATAAGCTACAGATGAAAGACACATAATTGATGAAAATCTAACAAGGAGTGACAGATGGGATCCAGCAAGACTTCTTAGTGAAAAGTGATGGATCGCTGTTCTATAAAGGGAGGATGTGTATACCAGTAGATGCCGGTCTGAGGTAAATCATTTTGGATGAGGCACATAAATCACCTTATGCTATCCACCCAGGAAGTACAAAAATGTATCAGGACTTAAAGAAAGGCTTCTGGTGGAGAGGTTTGAAAAAAGACATTGCTGAGTACGTTTCAAGGTGCTTGGTGTGTCAACAGGTGAAGGTAGAACACTGACATTTAGCAAGATTATTACAACTATTGCCTATACCGAAATGGAAGTGGGAATCAATTTCAATGGATTTCATTTTAGGATTACCACGAACAGTAAAGAAGCACAATGCAATATGGGTGGTCGTTGATAGACTCATAAAGTCAGCTCATTTCTTGTCATACAACACAACCTACACAGCAAGTAGACTAGCGGATCTATAAATGAGGGAGATTGTCAGATTGCACGACATTCTCGTGAGTATCGTTTCGGATAGAGATCCGTTGTACACTTCACAATTTTGGAAGAAATTTCCAGAAGGAATGGGCACTAGACTCGATTTCAGTTCAGCCTTTCATCTGCAAAAAGATGGCCAAACAGAGAGTAAATAAAATTATTGAAGATATGCTACGGGTCTGTATGCTCAATTTTCAGGGAGCATGGGATCAACACTTACCGTTGATCGAGTTTGCCTATAATAACAGTTTCTAGGCAAGTATTGGCATGACACCGTATGAGGCTCTGTATGGGCGGAGATGTCGATCCCCAATTAATTGGGAAGAGACAGGAGATAAGTTCATTTTAGGGCCCGAAACTTTAGAAAGAAATATCGAGAAAGTACGCTTGATTAGAGATCAGATAAGGGTCACTCAAAGTAGACAGAAGAGCTATGCGGACCTAAAAAGGACAAGCGTCGACTTTCAAGTAAAATCAATTATAGTTCTAATAAATTACATGTCTCCACATAAGTATAGATTTCTAATGTTAGTGCAGACTAACCTTGCAGAAAGGAGACAAGGTTTTTGTGAAAATTTCACCAAAAAAGGGCGTAATGCGCTTTAGCAAGTGTGGCAAGTTGAGCCCACGATACATTGGACCATTCAAGATTTTAGGACGTGTTGGGAAGGTTGCTTACAGACTCGCACTACCACCACACCTCTCTGCCATGCATGACGTATTTCACATCTCGATGTTGTGATGATACATCAAGGACCCAACACACATGTTGGATTACCAACCAATGGAAATCCAAGAGGATTTGACTGTTCGAGAAGATCCGGTGCAAATCCTTGATCGGAGAGACCAAGTACTATGCACGAAGAAAATTCCCTTGGTACTTGTCAAGTGGTGGAACCATTCGTAAGAGGAAGCCACATGGGAGCATGAATCCAATGTGCGACAAGCCTATCCGGACCTATTTATGTGAAGTAGTTCACATATTCCAATGATAACGAAGGTATGAACCTAATGAAATGTTTATCTTGTGGAATGAAATCGATGAATATTTGTTATATGTGTGTAAATCTATAAGTTTATAATTATTAAACATGGTCGATTGATTGCGTAAATTAGCAGAAAAGTGTTCATATGACATGTAGTAACGTGTGACAAATGAAAATTCAAAGTGGAAATGGAAGAAATCAACAAATGAAGTAAAATTGATTCATAAATGGGGTCTATACCTCGCTCAAGCGAGAACTTAGAGCTCGCTCAAGCGAGCTCCTCAGACACGACAAAGAGAGAAAGGCCAAGGGACTTTTTATGCTTTTTGGGAACCTGCTGCTCGCTCGCACGGGCCACTATACCTCGCTCGTGCAAGGAATAGACTATATAAGGGCGTAAAAGCCCTTCTCTACTCATTTCACTCAAACAAAAGAGGGAGGAGAGCTAGGGTTTGTGTGTTCTTGGGGGAAAACTTCCAATCCGTTCGATTGAGGAGTGCTCTTCGCCATTTTTGATAGATTTTCGCATAAAAAAGGTAAATTTTCACTCAACCTACCTTTATTTTCCTCAATTTTGCAAATTTGAACCCTAGGATGAGTTCATCTAACCCAAACCCTAGGCAAAGGAAGAAATTGGCGGTAAAGCCGCCACCTCCTCACAAGCGGACGACACCTCCGCCACCCCCTTTGACCCAGCCTGCCCCATGGTGGGAAGCAAAAATTTTACACCTGAGTGGACTATTCATAAGAGTTGCTTTGAGGATCCGTCCACCACCAAATGGACCCTAGACTACTTAACCATTAACAAATTGAAGCCCCTTTTAACCCCGATTAGTGCACATTACTACCCTCATTTGGTAAAACTCTTTTAGCAAACCCTAAAGACCAACCCCACCCAAACAAAACTAATTTGTGAAATTGACGGCAAGGAGTTCACCTTTGAAGCCAAGGACATTGCCCATGCTATGGGATACCCTTTAACATATATCAAAGACGAGATTTCTAAACCCCCGCTTCCCCGCGACTTTGAGTTCCTAGAAATTATGGCCGAAATAACTGGCGGTGTGGTTGCCACGGGAAAATCGATCACCCTGGCCCAATTGCCCACACACATGTGGCCCTTAGACGTCATTTTTAGGAAAAACTTATTTTCCTTGGGACACGAGTAAGAGAGGCGAGTTCCCTTTTTGAATGCCATCCATTTGACATTTCATGATAGGTGGTTTAGCGCCCCTATCCTTGTTAGGAAGGGTATTTTGTAAGCTCTTGAGTGAAACAGCCTGGGTACCGTTCCCAAACCCGTCAACAAACTACCATATGCCCAAACTCAGGGATGGGAGCAGCGACATCGAAATTCAAGGCCATGAACCTATGCTCACTGATAACATTGAATCATACCGCATCAAGGATTTAAGGCATAGCCTATGCGACAACGTCAAGAAGAAGCAGGCCACCTAGATGGCCCAGCAGGCTACACCTCCTACAGGGTCAGTCCCACCAACAGGCCCTCCGCCTACACCACCGTCTTGATCCCAATCGACCCCTGACACCATGGAGGCCATGATGCGCGAGGTGCTCTAGTAGAACCATGACATTAGCCTACATCAGAACAAAATGCAGCTACATTAGAGATTTCAAGAAGCTGTCAACATCGACCTCATACGTCACGTCTACCCACAGACCTACAGGAAGCGTCTCGCCACCATGTAGGACTTTATTTTCGGCTCTTCCAATTCTGGGGCGGTTACTAGCGCGGAGTCCGACGAGGAGGATGCTGATGAGGACGAGGAAGATGATGATGACGATGGAGATGAGGCGTCTGGTTCCGAGTACGAGAGGGTGATGATGATTAGAGCTGGCTGCTGAGAAATTTTTTTTTTGAGGAGTTTAGTTTTAAATTTTGAAAGCACAAGTGGAAAATTTATGTAATTTTGAGATCGAAGGCTTGAACAATTGTGACATGGTTGTCACCTCACTTTCCTTTCATGTAATTAATTTTATAAATTCTACATATTTTGTTGGGATGAATGATACATGATATCTTTTTGTGTGGATGGATGGTTATATGCAATAGATGCATGTTTTAGTCGATGAGTATGCTTTTAGTTCGTTGTGGAATATCTAAATGTCAATTAAGAAGTTTTCATGGATAATGATTATGGAATATATGAATGTCAATGCCTACATTGTGTAGGATGGGTATGGTCATGGTTTTAGTTTATGTTCTTATGCAGGATGGATATGTCCCTATATTTTTCACGACTGAAGTCCTTGCTATGAAATTGCTATGGTTTTGATTTATGTGATGGAATAGTAAAGTTTCCATGTATGACTTCGGGTGCCACTTGAATGTGGGACATAAAATATGCCTTGCAGGGTATGTATTCGTACATGCCGGTGCATTCGCAGTTTAGGAATGTGACCGTAACTTACGACAATTTTCGAGGACGAAAATTTTGTAAGGTAGGGTAATGTAATAACCCCAAATTTTCGTGAACCTTATAAGCCAAATGATGATGTGTGAAAGTTGCGGTGTATATGGTTCACAAGGGGAACCAATACACATGTTCACACATTTGTTTTATGTATGTCTAACACATTAGGTGTTAGAGGTTAAGTAACACCTATGTGTGGTGTGTGTGGGTAACAAGTTAACAAACTCAAGTTGTTAACAACTCAAGTTAACAAACTCTCTTTAGTGTGTTTGTTTGAGTTGTTTGAGAGAGAGAGAAAGAGTGGAGAAAGAGAAGGGTTTGAGGAGGAAGAGAGTAAAGATTATAGAATCTAAGTGATTAGATCTAATAGAAGTTAAGGGAAGTGGTGTGAAGGTGCGTGGTGATTCGAGCTTCACGATTTAGATGATCTTGTGTGAATCCAAGAGCTTGATGGAAAGTAGTGAAGTAGATCTAGGTTGTTAAAATCCTCCTTGATTTCTTCAAGAAAGATGGATCCAATCCATGGAGCATTCAAGCATTAAAGGTATGGATTTAATGCTATTTGAGTTGTAAATAATAGCATTTAATGTTCATTTGAATGGGGGTAAAATAGTTAAGATTTGGTGAGGATCAAGTTTGGGGAAAAAATTCAGATCTGAATGTCTTTGATCCTCACGCGCATGAGCTTAAGAGCTCGCTCGCGCAAGCCTCAGAGAAAAGACTCATGGAGCCTCATGAGAACATATATAAGACTGTGAAGATCCTGAGTCTCACTCGAGCGAGGACTTAAAGGTAAACGGGCTCGCTCAAGCGAGGCCTCGCACAACACATTGTAGATAACTAAATGTCAGTTCGATCGCGTGAGGTTTGTGCCAGTTTGGGCTCACGCAAGGAATAGGGTAGTTCACCTTGTTCTTTTCTTCTGAATTCTTCAGAAGTGTATGCCTTTTGTTCTTTTAGGCTTTCTCATGGGATGTTTGGATACTTTTGACTATAGGATTGACATGTTCACATGTATATGAGCTAGCGCGGGATGCTATGGGTTTAATCTTTGTGTGACTTCAATTAGCATGCATTCATTGTGTAGCTTTAAACATACTAAATCAGAAAACGTGATCACTAAGAGGGAAATATGTGTGTGTGTGTGTGTGAGAGAGTTTAAAGTCCTTATTAGTGTGATATGTGAAGGACATGTGTGTGACATCAATAGTGATGTAATTAAGTACGTGTGGACATGTGACAACCTTGAATTATCATATTTAGCATAAACTCGCGGTGATAAACTATATGTAAACTTGCACATTAATTTAAGGTTTAATTGTGAATACCCAACCAACACGGCGAGATATCTGTGACCGACACAGCGGGATATCTGTGACTGATAAGGCAGGATATCCGTACAAATTTTATACCGGTTCGATGGGATATCCTTTCTTTGATTTCCAACAATAGAAATACTTCGTTCGACACAAGTCACCTCATCCAAAGGAACTTGGGCATTGTGCAATAGTTCATGTGAACGACGATGGTGGGTACTTCCATTGGGGGCTTGATGTTATATTGCTCGAGCAATTATTTAAGTAATCCTTTAAGTGTGTGCATATAAGGGTGTGCTTTGTTTAACCAGTACAAATGTGTTTTAAAACTATGCATCAGATAGTCTGTTTAGTCATAACAAATACTTCAGATTTCATTCATATATTTTGAAATGTGTTATGAAAGATATGTGTGATGTGAGATGATATACATGCTATTGTTTTCCTTACTGAGCTATGATGTAGCTCACCCTTTGACTATACGTCATAAGTTCTGAGTTAGCTGAGGATACCGAGAATCAGGATTTGGTGGACTCAGATTAATTGCCCTTGGAGAAGTCAGAGCCCCCTCTAGAGGATTTCTTTTAGTAGGCGGGCACTGTGGCACTTTGATATTTTTGTGAAATCACTTGTAAGGCTTGGTACGTCTGGCCATCTATGTTTTGTAAGAAGTCAATTACTTGAGATATTTTATTCTTTTTGTAAACCATCCCTTGCTGACTTTTATTGTGTCACTGATAGTTCGATTCGGTTCTTTTGTTCATGCGATTGACATAATAATTGAACCGTCTTTTGTAAGTTTGGGTCATTATATATACAAGAGGGTTCATGTGCATTATGATGACCTTACCTATTTAATTATATGTGCTTTGTTTCTGCCTTTGGCGTGGGTGTACCAAGTGTTCTATGGAATGTATGGGGTGTAGCCTTAAGGGTTGTACTGACGGCTCGGGTTTTGGAGTGTCAAAATCTAGGCTGTCACACAAGCTAAACCACGCATAATTCGGGACCGATTGCGCACAAGTGGAGCCGCGCACAATTGAATTATGCGCATACTCTCATGCACGGAATTTAGGGTTAAGTCTAGACAGGCATTTCAGGTTAAGAATAGACAGGGAGGTAGGCAAGTCAGGACAGATAGGCATATATATTTACATGCAATATCATTTAAGTAAATGTCATAACTCTTAGGATATTACACATAAATTATGAAATACCCCTCATTTGAATTCAATAAAAATAGTTTCTGATCAAAAATCTCAAAGAATAAAAAGTCAACTTTCCAGTTCAAGAACAAAATTCAATTTTTTGCAATTTGGTCAATTTTTTAACTTTCAAATGACAAGTCTTTTTGCGAAATTTTAAAGCCCATAAATTCTATCTTATCAAAGTATTACTAAAATACTAAAGTCCAGTAAAAAAAGTTCACATCTGGGCTTTCAAATGGGGAATATATTGCTAGGGTTCTGATTCGACCTTTGACCTTTGGTCAACAGGACCTGGGGCTTAGCTATATACTATTGTTATGGTGTATAATTCCTGGATTATGAGATTTTCAGACGTTTAGGACTTTTAGAGAGGATCGGTCCCTTTCCAAAAGTCATGGGCAAGGTTTGACCGAATAGGTTTGCATAGTTCGAGAGGGCAAAATCGAGGTGTCTACACTAGGGTGCATAATCCGATTTCACGCATGGATACATGTGCATAATTGGTCCCACTTGGACTAGGTTTGCTCCTTGTGTGGACCACCTTAGGAACTGATTACGCATCCAAGACAGGCTGCACAATCAGATTGCATGCCCAACCCCTAACGCGCTATTGGTCCAACTTGGATCAAAATTTCC